>CM053785.1:602969060-604441560 GCA_028749045.1 Cupressus sempervirens
AAATCATTTTAATATGAGGACTAAAATGAAAATCACAATATTGTTAAGATGGAAAAACCAAACCATCTTATTTTGGAAAGATTGTTGTAATATTGACCTATATATATTTTAGCTCTGTTGTAGATTTTGGGGAGGAGCATATTTTTATATTAGAAAAACACTTTTGCACATAGATCTTCCTATAGAAAAATTCTATGCGAGTTCAACATTATTTATGGATGAATAATATATCACTATTCTAATCAAGTAAGAGTAGAAATTTGTTTATATTTCATCACCAGACATACTGACGAGGTAGGATCCACTTCTTGGGATGACTGGTGATTTAGTTTAGAATGTTTGTGTGCTTTTATTTTTTGCGTGTTTTTATTTTTATTTGATTTCATACATAGAATTAATATATAATTAATGTACTTTAATTTATATAATTTTATTTGTGATTTATTTTATATGCATGTTTTTATTTTGTGTGTGTTGTTATTGTAATGTCATACATAGAATTATTATATTAGTTTTAATATTTTAATTGATTCATGTTTATTATAGATTTAATTATGAATTTAGATTTGTGCGGTTATCTGTTTAATTTTTATAGTATTGTGTTCTAGATTAAAATTTTATGCTTTCAAATTCTTAGAATAGTTTTTCTTTAATAGTTTCATTTTAGCTCCTACCTCCAAGAAGTGATAGTTCCTATCACCAGTTTTGTTTTTGATTTATTGTAGGTTTTAGCTTAGCTCCTATCACTAGGAAGTGATAATTCATGTCACGAGTTTTGTTTTGGTTTTTTGTAGGTTTCCTTTCACATGTTCTAAGTTGCATCCATCCCCACTTGGCATGATATGTTCATCCCTTGAGCATAGAGGCACTATACCTTTCACAACTTTACAACCTCGGATTAATATTTAAATGTGAGATGAATTGGCTCTTAATCTTACCAATTATCCTTAATATTTGTACAATAGTTTGTCCCTACATTTTTGGCATCATTTCTAGGGAAAGGTATTAAATGTGTGAAATAATAGTAAGTCATGTTAGGAATGATGCATGTTTGGGAGTGTCTGATCATGTTTCAACCTTGCTCAGTTTGATACCTTGGGTTTGTGTTGTAGTAAATCATTTAGGTGCATTATTTGCAAGTAGGTCATAGAAGTTAGATCTGTTATTTATGATTTATTATTGTGAATAATTGGTAAAGAAAAGAAAATTTGAAGAAGTACTCCAAACATATCAAATTTGAAAACAAGAATTGGGGGAGGGATTGCTTCAACCATAGGTGATGTTTTTACACACTCTCTACCTAATAAGTGCAACTTAAATGATCTTGATCTTCCATTGTCACAAGTATGTCCAATTGTTATTTCTATGTCTGAACAGGAGGAAATAATTGATGAATTTTTAGAACAATATGATTTTGAGAATGACATATTAACCATTTATTGTTCTATTTGTTATAGGTAAGGTGATAAATGCATATGCATGAACAAAAAAGAACACATGGTGAATAAAGTACAAGATCTTTGTGAACCTCACCATGCTAAGGATGTAAGTGAACATGTCTTCCTTGTAACTAGCGAACAATTTCATACACCAAATCAAGAAGATCAAGGTATGGATTACTCTATTACATTAGAAAGAAAAAATATTTCTTCAACACATAATTTTCCACTTGGTGTGCACAATGAATATAATCATGCATTCTTACAAAAGCGTATCTATCCATCTTATATTCTACCATCTCCATTATTCCCATTCTACTAATATCCACCTACTCTGTATCTAATACAACCTTTTCCATTATCTTCATTCCATTCATTTCACGAACCATCCACCCCAACATATCCACCAATGGAAATTATAATTCCTCATGAAACATTACATAATAAGGTGGATCAAATAACATATGTTGATGACATTTCAACTATCCTTTTAAATTCTCTTAATATGCATGAAAATGATGATATGATCAAAAGACACAATTTTTGTATAAAAGAATTAGAGGAATATATTGATCAATTCAAAAACCATCAATTTAGTTATTCTTATCTACTTTCTTGAATCATAATTTTTTGAGATATTTCACACACATAAGGAGATTGCCCATTTTGATTTCATCATTGAAAAGATATGTATGTGTGTTGGAATTAATCATGCACTAAAAGCTTATTTAATATATTTCATAATCATTCCAAAGTTGTGTGATGAATAATGATATCTTACAAGATCTATTCTCTAATAATGTTTTAATATTTGAATATATAGATCTTGGGAGGCCTATGATAAAAATACATATTCCTCACACAGTTATTGATTTGGGTCCAACTAATTAAACAAAAATTGAAGGATTTGAATGCATTAATGACCAAATAACATGTGTTTCAAATTGATCATCATTAGTCCTCATTGCATTGTCCTAAGATGACCAAATACATTATGAATGATTCCTTTATTTAACATGGATCAAGGTATGTATATGCTTCTCATTATTGGTACTTGCATCTTAAGATGGTCATTCATTGATAATAGGTGCTAGATCAATTTCTCGATTCCTTCAATATTTCAAATGCCTATGCTATTGGAATGTGACATTAAGGAGAAATAAATTAAATTCTTGAAATATTTGATTGATTTATCAATTGGCTAAAGCTCAAGAAATACATAAATGTGTTATTCACTTTACTTCATTCTTTGGATTTTCTTAATGTTCTCATGACCTTATAGCATGAAGTTAAGTTGGGGGAAATCTCTCCAATTTTGTGGTTCTTGATTGATTTCCAATAAAACTTCATTAATTATTTCATTGGTCCTTCTAGTCACCCTCCACATATGAGATCTCAACCAAATCAAGGTATGTGTTCTTGCGTTGGTTTTATTTGATAATATATGTACACAAGAATTTATTTTTATTTATGTATTTCATTATTTTCAAGTATCTATTTATATTAATAAATCTACCCTTCATTTTTTCTACTTGATGCTAGAGTTATTGAATGAATGATATTTTTTACTATACTTGATATGCTTGGTCCTGAGAATATGGTTACAAGTCTCTTATTATGGTGAGCTGATATTATTTGGTAACATTTCTTTGTTTGAGTGTTATGTAACACTCTATCTTGGCTTTTCCAAGCTATATGGAGTATGATGGTCAGTAACTTGGTCTATGAGGTTTCTAAATCTTTTAGTACTATTCTATAGAGTTATACATCCAGAGAAAACTTGAAGACATACATAAGCATCTTGGACATATTGAAGATCATCACATGCCTTCCTAGAGATGTGTCTCTATCTACCTCTAATTTTATGGACACATTGGTGACTACAATTGGTTTTTCACTCTTATTTTCACCAAGATAAGAGATCATAGCTTCATGTGGTACCATCATAGAGCAATATGTCTTTTACAAATTATCATCATTATGATTAATTATTGTATCCAAGCATGCTAGTATATGTTCCAAAATTCTAGATGAAGCTTCCAGATTTACTGGCATGAGATACGTGGGTTAGATTGGTTTTGTGGGAAAGTGGTTATCATGCTAATTTTATTCTTGGTCATCTTTTCCAATTCATTATGCAATCCTCTTTCAATGGTGCATTTTTGTCAGGTAATGGACACAAATAAGATTTTTTATGACATCACTCTTCATCATCCATAAAAGGATTTTTTATTTCCTTTGGTGATTCTATGCAATTATTCAAAAATGAAAAAAAAATGAAAAAACTGAAAAAGAAAAAAAGAAAAAAAAAGCAATAAAAGATCTAACAATGAAAACATTTGGGTGTTGTTGGCTAGTTAATATTAGGAAATTCATTTTTGGTGGATATTAACTGCAAAGTAATTTCTTAGTGGTGAAAACTATTTTTATAGTGACAATTGATTGAAAAATGGCTTGCCAATTATCACTTGTCATTATAAAAAAATGAAAAAAGAGAAAAAGAAAAAACAAAGAAAAAATCAAAAACAAAAAAATGAAATAATTGAGTTGAGCTAGCAATTTTGCAGGGACACTTAGTTTCTTCTTTGGCTCTTTCTCTCTCAATGTTTCTTACATCTTCTATTGCTTCATTGTGTGGTTGTGCTTCAATTTTTGGTGATAACCATGATTTTAATCACCTATCCTACACATTTAGTTGAGGTGATCTAGAAAATGGATCAAGCTCCCTTCATTATGATCTATGTTGCTTTCTCTAGATGGTGATACTTTATGCAGTGATAGTTCCTATCAACATTTATGGTTCCTTCTTTGTTCAAGCTTCAAAGTTGCAATGATCTTTGGCTTGCATACCTTGGCATCCATGGCCATGCATGTTGGTAAAATAATCAATTTTATTTTCCATTGTTTCATCTCTTATTTTTTTAATATTGCTTATATTATATTGATTATTATGCAACATTCATACTCAACCTCTTCGTATTTCTTGAGGATAGTCAACCATTTAAGTTGGGGGGAGGTACACCATGCTTATTACATATATTTTCATCCATTATACTTTATCATTCTTTATTCCATCTTCAAAGCCATTATTTCTTACTTCAGATTTCTCATTCCATCCTACATAAACAACATTATTTCACCCTTGCTAATCATTTGTGTTGCACAACCATTTCACCAATTCCAAGACATCTTCTACATAGTGACATAATTTTATCATGACACCACCTATATATGAGTATTTGAAAAATGATGCTATGAAAGATGAAAAAGGAAAAAACAGGAAAAAAATGAAAACAATAAAAATGAAAAATTGCAGGAGATAGCTATATTGGCAAGAATTAATTTTTAAAAAAATGAAGCATTGAAGCTTGTCATAAGAAGCTTAAAAAAAGTCAAATATGGTGATGCATGAGCTATTGTAGCTAAGGGTAATGAATCAAGCGTAGGCCATACATTCTAAAGTGCTTCTAGTTCAAGCTAAACGCATCTTGATCATTATTGATTTGACAAGGACGTGCAATATGCTAAGTTGGGAGGACTAATAAGAGTCAATTATTGCCCATTTAATACCATCTTTTAATCCATTTTATATACTTCATACTCATTTCCATACCTTATTTCCATTCTATTTTATCATATTTTACACCTTATGTTACATATGGTTACATATAAATAATTACTATTTAATATCATTTTGGGATTGAGTTGTGGAAATTACTTATTGATTATTTTTACTAATCAAAATTATTTATGTCATGGAGTATATAGTTTGCAACATTCTAATTTGTGGGTGTAGATCTTCTTGTCATAGTCTAGAATTCTACAGAACTTCCTATCATAATCAAGAATTCTACAGAACTTCCTGTCACCTATTAGATTTCCTATCGCCTTATAGAGTGCTTGTCAGCTGTTAGACTTCATGTCACCTAACAAGAATTCCTAATGCCTATCAACTCTTCCTAATGCCTATTATACAACTTCATATGATTGGTTGATTCATAAATCAATTTTCTACCAACCATTTTAAACCCATGGCTAATTTTCTATTTTATGGAAGTACAAAACAACGTGCTTCTTATTTGAGTTTTCTATTGTAACCAAATCATTTTAATATGAGTACTAAAATGAACATCACAATATTGCTAAGATGGCAAAACCAAACCATCTTATTTTAGCTAGCTTTAGTTGTAATATTGAGCTATATATATTTTAGCTCTACCGTAGTGTTTCTGGAGGAACATATTTTTATATCAAAAAAACACTTCTACACACATATCTTCTTGTAATATAATTCTATGTGAGTTCAACATTGTTTATAGATGAATAATATATCACTATTTTGATCAATGAAGAGTAGAAATTTGTTTATATTTCATCACTAGACATACTAAGGAGACAATATCCACTTCTTGGGATGATTGGTAATTTAGTTTAGGATGTTTGTGTGCTTTTATTTTTTGTGTGTTATTATCTTTATTTGATTTCATACATAGAATTAGTATATAGTTTATGTACTTTAATTTATATAATTTTATTTGTGATATGTTTTATATGCATATTTTTATTGTGTGTGTGTTGTTATTGTAATTTCATACATACAATTATTATATTAGTTTTAATATTTTTAATTGATTCATGTTTGTTTTAGATTTAATTATGAATTTAGATTTGTGTGGTTTTCTATTTAATTTTTGCAGTATTGTGTTCAAGATTAAAAATTTATTCTTTCAGGTTCTTAGAATAGTTTTTCTTTAACAGCTTCATTTTAGCTCCTATTGGCAAGGAGTAACAATTCCTGTCACCAATTTTGTTTTTTATTTATGTAGGTTTCAGCTTAGCTCCTATCCCTAGGAAGTGACAGTTCATGTCCCAATTTTTGTTTGTTTGTTGTAGGTTTCTGTCCACATGTTGTAAGTTATATCCATCCCCACTTGGCATGCTATCTTCATCCCTTGAGCATATAGACCCTATACCTTTCATGAGTTTACGACCCCAGATTGATATTTAAATGTGAGATGAACTAGCTCTTAATCTTATCAATTATCCTTAATATTTGTACAATAGTTTGTCCCTACAATATGAGAAACTCAAAAAAGAGATAAAGCTAGACTTGAAGAAATTTTAGATTTTGATCATCCAGGTAGCATTATGGTCTAGGGTAGATGAGGTGGACAGTGAAAAGGTTTCTCAAATGACCAAGAAAATGAAAATTTTTGAGGTAGTAGTTATGGCTAAAGACAAAATTAATTTCCTAGAGTTAAATGCTAGATTTAAAAAGGTGTTAGATGCTTATGAGGAAAGAGGGAACAAAATACACCAGCTAGAAGGAACAATTTCTCAAATGGAGAAATAATTGGGGGAAAGAAAAGTAGAAGAGGGATCTAGTTAGCCAAGAATTACTTATCCTCCTCATCCTCCAATTGGACCTTCAACACAATTCCCCTTGTAGAAATACCATGTACCCCCTAGAGGCCCCAATTGTATATAGCTAAAGAATTTGAGGAACAAAAGAGAAAATTAGGGGCCATGCATGTAGAATTGGATGTTTAGGATGAAGATAAGATAAGAAGTACAATTATGTATCTAGTGGACATGATTAATTGGCCTATATTTTAAGAATAATTGTAAAAAATAATGAATAAATGGAATGAGCTAAAGAGTAATGAGGCCACTTTGAAGCCAACTGTTCAAAAATGGAATAATAGGGATAGTGATATCACTATTTTATGCTACTCAGTCATTAGTCTCTTTTGTGAACAAGTGGAAAAAATATTTGACATGACTAATGACCTCTTTGATTTTGACAATAAGTGAATTGTACTCCAAAGGAGTATTATAAATTATTTTCCAAAATATCTTGGTGAAATTTTTTTGCTTTCTCTCATGTATTGAAAAATATGGATAAATTGAAAAACAAAGAAGAGTGGGCTAAACAAATGGATGATTTGATATGCATCAAACTAAATAAGGTCATAAATGAAAAGAGTCCCATATGGTTTGAAAAAACAACTGAGGAAATTGCCAGGGCATAGATATTTTTTAATTCTTTTAGAAAGGATTTTTCTAAAATTGAGGAGTTGGGAGAAGAAATCCTAATGAAGCAATAAGAAATTTTGAACTTTAACTAACCAAATGATTCACTTTTCAACAAGTGGATGATAGCTCTTGATGAATTAAAAATACTAGATTGACTAGCTCAAACAAAAGAAAGGAAAAATGAACAACTAACTACAACAACATATGTGGAGGTTCAAGCTAGTGATTCAACAAGAGAGAAACCAATTTTGACTTTTGAATTGGTAGTTCAATCTAGTGATCTAGATGGAGAGCCAAAGTCACGATCAATTTTCAAATATCAAAACATGACTCCCCACATGCAATTCAAATGGTTCCATAGTTAGAGGAACAACAGATGCATCTAGAATAATCATCAAGTGAAACTCCTTGGCAATAAGAAGGTGCAATAGGAATGGGCTCACAACAAGAAGATTCAAAATAAGGACATTTTGTTGCAAAAAATAAAATTCTTATTGTGATAGTGACCTTTTTGTTTGTAAAATCTTTTTGTCCTAAGGACAACTATCATTCTTCTCTAAGCTCGAAACTTGTTACATCTCATACTATATAAATGAGACCTCAAGGCTAGAGAAAGGGTCCAAATTTTATATAATTTGAGTCTAAGGATATATTTTCAGTTGGTCTAGTAGTTTTTGTGTGATTTCTTGTGATGTATTCATCTTTGTATATCTGAGAATAACTAGAACATAGAATAATGAGGTGTCTAAATCTTGAGTTATTTTGTACTTGATGCTAGTAATGTATTATTTTCAAGGAAAATAAATACAAAGGAAGGTTCTACAAATATCCATGTCTTTAAATTTTGTCTCCGATTTCATATATCTAAAGATTTAAGAGTGAATGAATAATGTTCTTTTATTTCAATGCAACTTGGATGGGTTGTATATTTGTTCATTGATTGCTCTTAATTCAAGGAATTAAATAAATGCTTTCATTGAATTCATAGGTTTTCTAGGTGTGTGGGAGGATATTCATAAGAGGAGAATTTAGTGTTAATTGCTAATAGTTTTCAATTGTAAGACAATTGAATAGATCAAGTTTTACTGGTGTGATTTCCTTTGTACCAATGGATAAGGCACTGATCATCAATTAGGATGTAAACTATCGATGTCATGGGTTACATAGAGCATAGATATAAATCAAATCAATCTTTACTTTACTGTATGAAGAGTTAAACTGGTGGTCAGAAATTATTTGTAATAATCCCTTGTATGTCATTTTTAGTTTTTGTTATCAAGGATTATTTGTAAACTATAGAAGAATTCTGACCATTTTTTGTTGTAAGGGATAGATATGAAATAGAAAGATGATGCTAATAAGTATATGTTGAAGTCAAGAACCATAAACTAATTATATATCCATATATCCCTTAGGGGCACCCACCTTAGTTTTGTAGAACCTAAAGAGTAGAGAATCCCTATGATTCTATTGAAGTTGGATCTAGATTTGAAGTTTTTATAAGTTGAATATAGGAAGTTGCTAACCCTTAGACCAATCTTTATCTTCAGAATCCTCATATCAAGTATTTTTTTGCTTGGTGGTTTTGAAATTCCAACAAAGTCCATGCTCTTACAAGGAACTTTTATATTAGTACATCATTTTGTGGGCACCATCCCCACCGAGATTTTCCCTAGTTAACATATCTGGTGTTATTGTGTATGAGTATCATCTTATGGTTTCTAATTATATTTCTCACATGGTTAAGGATTAATAAGGTTGACAAAGGCTTTAATAGTTGGACAACTTATTCACCTGCCCCCTCCACCCCCCCACAATTATCTTGGTAGACTTTACTTTCTAACACACACACACACACACACACACACACACATAGAGAGAGAGAGAGAGAGAGAGAGAGAGAGAGAGAGAGAGAGAGAAGTATGTTAACATTTGTGCTTACCTATTGGTTGCATATTTGGAAAGTAATGACTACCTATTTTAGACCATGGTTAATTAAAATTAATGGCAAATAATTTTTTGATGTTATAGGATTAGTTTATCTACATCATTTTGTAGAGCTTTTCAATATCTTTCTAACTCAATTTGAATAGAGTCAATCCAACTTTGTATGTGAAAGTTATGACCTTAAAAGTAAAGGCTACTTTTAGTTATTCAAAACCTAATTAGGTTATTTGAATCCTAAAAACCCAATGGGTTTATGGCTTTATAAAACCATAGGGAAATGAATCAAAGTCTTTGGAGACTATTTTCCCTCCATTTTTTTTCTTTACATAATTTTTCATCTTTTGAGATGAATTCTCACCTCTCCCTTCATAAAGTTTGGTGATGTTGAAGTGGGTATCTCTCAATTTACCACCATAATCTTACACACCTTCTTAGATTTCTAACCATACATTTTTTTTAGTTTTTGGACAACATTAACATTGTAAACTTTAATTATTTTTACCATTGTCTTGGTAATCCTCACAGACATATGTATAATTTTTTAAAAATAACTTTTGGTATAGCTATTCAAATTTAAAATGAATTATTCTACAATTTACTTTATACATTTTCAAAAACAACAAATTTCAATGTTTATTATTTTGATGCAAGTTATGCTCAACACATGAACATGCACCAAAATTTCAAGATGTGGTCAGTTCAATAATCCATTAAAAAAATACTCATAAAAAATAATTTAAAAAATAAAAAATTATAGATATCACTTTTAAATACCATCATATCAAATGGATTTTCAAAATACCGAGTATAACTTTGTCTTTTGTGCTACACATGAAAAATAACTATGTTATGTTTTCTAAAAAATTAAGGGACTATTTTTCATATAGATAGGTTTAACCCACCTAATATTATCAATTTTGTAAAACACTCTAGTCAATTAGAAAGTATATTTAGAGTACTACAATTTATATGTTTTAGACATTTTTCTATTTTGAGTGGATGACCCTTAAAATGTCTCATCCAAGTTCAAGTTCACCTTATTTCAAAGTAAAAGGTGTTCAACTATACCCTCTCTTTTTGTACATCATCTTGGTGCACTTATCCATTATAGGTGTAGTTAAAAATTATTTAATTATAATTATGTTTTAAGTTAATTTATTTATAATTGCACTATAAGTTAAAGGGTAATCATATATTAATATTGGACTTAGATGAGAGTTAAAGCAATACTCTAAAAATACAAGTAATCTTAATATTTATTTTGATGATTATTATTATTATTACTTAAATTATTTATGATTTAAGACCATTGAAATCAAGAACATGATAATATGATATATTGGATTGACAAAATATAAATATTTAAATAAGAGTTAAAAAAATTGATTGGTAAATAAAATACTTTATTAATATTCGAAAAAGGATTGCATAGTTGTAATGCCTCTTAGAGGCTATGCTCCCAAATGAACATAAACATAGAATTATGGACCCTCCCAGAAGGTTACATGACATAAAAATATCACCAAGCTCAAATAAATGATCAATTCTAAACAAACCCAATAAAGACATGAACATAGATCAACTCGAAGCATTAGCACTACTAGTCACTTGAACTAGTTGGCGACCTCCTCCTGAGTGAAGTTGTGGAAAAAACCATCCGAGTGAAGTCCATCCCCACTACCATGAGTAGCTCCAATCTCATTGGTTACAAGAAATTCATGTATAAGGGAAATGTCGACTCCTGATACCACCTCTCTAGTAAATAGAGAAGAATCATTGCCTACAAGACCTCCACTAACCTACTATTCAACAATGACACAACCGCCCACATTTAAACCACCATCCCTGCCTGCATCAAAACCAACACCCATAGTATCAGCCTACTTTCCTCTCTTCTATATCATTTTCAATTGGAAGTATTCCAATTTAATTAAGGTTTATAACCTATTTAATGTGTGATCATCATTTTCCCTCTCTATTTCATTTCCTTTTCCCTTTTCTATCCTTCTTCCTAGGTTGAATTGGGGTACAACTTAATAGATCTTCTTTAAAGCTCCTATTTTTTGTGGTGATAATATTGAGGTAGGATCTATTTCCTAGGTCCTCCCTTTCCATCCATCTTTCCATTTTTAATCTATTCCTAGCACCAAAATATGGTTTCTCAAAATTTGAACTTGCTTTCTAGATTCAGAGACCTATTTTGAGGTCTAAAAACTATCCTGAGGGTTTGTGCACCATGGGTGTAGTTGGCATTACCAACTATGCCATGGGTGTAGTTGGCATGATCAACTACACTTTAGGTGCATTTAGTAAGCCCAACTACACACCAAGATGTTCTAGAGTGCAAAAATAGGGTAAATAAGCCCAAAATGACTCCAAATTTTGTCTACATACTCCAAACCCTAGGAAGAGGTTAAAACTTAGGTTAATCCCATGAAATATGGTAAAAAAATGGTCAAACTTGTTCAAAATTAGGTCAAAATTGTTCAAAATCCATAGAAATTCTAACAAGGTGTATGATCATATTGGAGGCCCTTTCCTTGTTGAGGACAAGGGGACACAAGCCACTGAGCCTATCATTATATCATAGGATGAATGTAATCAAGTGAGAGTTATTCACTGAGTTTAGATTATACCACATTATATTCATTCTAAGATTAGGGAAAACATGGGCTTGGTGATAGTGTTGACAAAGATGACACTCAAAGACAAGTTCATTCTAGCTACCTACTAGAGAGATGACTATGATATTGGAGGATGTGTGGCACATCTTAAAAATTCCTATTCATGTGGAGATGGTAGTATATGACCTTGCAATAGGGAAGGCCATGCTACATCAGATATGGGGATGAGGAGCTAGGAATCCAAGATTATGAGATTGGATAGGAGGTGCTAGTAGCTCAACATGAACACCTTATAGCATATATATGCTAGGTGGTGGGGGGGTTACTAATTATAGATAGGAGAGGACATGGGTTCCTAACATGATGGGATAGATTCTTGGAGTGAATCGTTATGGATGAGACAATTTTCGCATGGGGGTTCATGCATGATAGGGATGTTGTATTATCACCTCCACTAGATTTCCTATAGAGGGGGGTAGTTAATCAATACTTAGGTCAAATTACTACAGACTTGAGCATAGGAGCACATAGTAGTATTTAGGCCACTAGTAGATAGAGTTCTAGTGGAGGACATTTCATTTACATATAGTTGTGGAGGAGCACTAGTGCAGGGACCATAGGATATACATTATATTTCAAACACTAGTTGGATAACCTAATATTGTTTTTATGGAGGTCATAGAGAGATTTCCTTGGGTGGGAGGATGATGAGATCCATCTACCATACTATAGACATGAGCAATACTTGATCAAGCATATTGTCATTAGACATTTAGTCATTGAGATCTATCTACCAAAGACATTATAGTGACAGTTTAGGGAGAGACAAGATGTGCCTACAAGAATCACACTATTTTATCAATCGAGAGAAAAGGTTAGGGAATGGGGAGAACCCATTAGGACTCAAGTAGCATATGAATAGCTAGAGGAGTTACAACCAAGATTGTGGGGAGTGACAGTAGATAAAATAGATGTAGGTATGATGTTGAAATATGATAGATGGTTTGTACAACACCAACAAAGGCATTTAATTTATCTAGTGATGTTAGTATCAGGGTTCAAGCCATAGAAAGACTAGTACAAAGAGGAGGAGGCTAAGGAGGAGCAAAATAAGGAGGATAGGGGAGATGGCAAGGAGGAAACATATGGAGAGGGTGGAGATGATGAGGATGAGGAGGGTGATGTTGATGAGGTGACTCATGAAGAGGGAGGGGATGATAAGGATTAGGATGGTGATGGTGGTGATGATGAGGAGGTAGATGATGATGAGGATGGTGGAGACAATGGGGGTCAAGATGGAGTGGATTATAGTGAGGATGGGAGTCAGTCTAGCAGGGATGAGGACATAGGTATGGATGCCCCAATGATAGATATAGATGAGGATCCTTTAGATGTGCCAACGAAGATGTCAGTACAAATTTAAAAAAATCACAAAGAGCTAGAGCATCAGATGGTGAAGGTGATCAAAGGGCTCTAGAGTGAGCTAGAGGAGTGTTAGACAACTTGGGACCAAGAGCTAGTAGTTTTCACAGTTGAGATTGAGCAGTTTAGGGTTGAGCATGATCGAGCTATAGTAGAGAGAGATAAAATAGTACACAAGGCATAGAGAGAAATGCAAGTGTCCTAATACTTCATTAATAGTATTAAGGATGTATTCATTCAGGTGGTAGCTGAGATGGTGGGTGAGGGCATGTGTAGAGGTACAATATTAGAGGACCCATTATGGGATAGTAGTTCTGTAGGGGCTAAGGTAGAGAGCTACTAGGCATCGAGATCATAGTTTTGGCAGATATAGAGGACTCAGAGAAATGAAGAAGTGATAGGAATGATGAGGCCACAATATACTTAGAAGGGGTCATCATCAAGGTTAGAGAAAGGTTCTGAGGCTAGAGCCAACATAGATTGACACAAACATGCTCTTATGTAGAGGGTTTATTTTTTATATGCTCTTACATGGTCAATGCCTATAGGTAGTTAGTATGGATGAAAAAAATTATCATGCACTTTGATACTTTTTTGAGAAATTTATGATATGAACCTATGTTATGATGACTATATGAGATGTATTACACATAAGCTTATTATGGATACATTTATATTTTTCTATGTGGACATTGTATGATGACATCATGCTTTGGTTTATCAAATGTTATGCTTAGAAAATGATATCTTTTTTTTCCACATGCTTTTATCATAAAATGAATGCAAATGAAATGGAAAATGATGTGGATGCCATGTATTGATAAGTATTGTTTTGTGATTTTTGGAATTTTGACATATGGACAAGTGCAAGATGAGGATTTTTTTGGTGTATCAGAGTACTAGATCATGGTGATGGTGGATGAGAGGGATGTTAGAGGACATAGGAGATGATATGAGGACCATTTAGCATGAGGGTGAGGAATTAATTTCTTTTATAAAGTATGCTACATGTCAAAATAGCCTTATTTTGATATGGAAATTTAAATGCATAACATTGTGGCATAATAGGCTAGAGCACAAATGCAAGACTTTTGTATTAAAAAACATGATGAAAAAAAATAATGACCTTATCCCTTCTGAGGCATATATACAAGCCCCAAAATCTCAATGAGACATTTAACATACATAAAATAAAAATATGACCATGAGCCATCCTTGGCACTCTCATAGATTATTTTATTTCATCAAGTGGTATAGGAACATGATCGAAGAAAAATAAAGTAACAATACAAACACTCACTAAACAACATGATCCAACAACTATGTCATCCATTATCACTTTATTTTAGTGTCTTTTGGTTTTTAGAGATTTTTTTTCAAATTTATTATATGGTAGGTTTTATTGTTGGTTTAGTTGATAGGATCACAATGACAAGTTGAATTGATTGTTAGTTCATTTTTCTCAAAGGATTTTTCAAGGCGTGATTTTTCTTGAAGCGCAATGCTTTGAGTTTTAGTCTAAAAATGTGCAAGTGTTTAAGAAAAAGGGGTGATTATCCACAATGATTACTTATAAGGTTTATTGCAAATTTTTGGTATTTTTTTATTTTTAGGGTTTTGAAAATATTTAATGTTTTTGTGTTGCCAATTTTTTTAGGGCATTTTATGATTTTTAGGGATTCTTTTCCAAGAATTTATGGTTTTTTTAAGGTCTTTTTTTAGCACATTATATGATATTATCAAAATTTTCAAGATATTATATGATTTTTATCAAATTTTTAGGACATTACATGGTTTTAGGTCTTTTCTCAAGATCATATTTGAATTTTTAGGGCTTTTTAGGATCATATTTGAATGTTTATGGTTTTTTCAAGATCATAAAGTTTTAAAAAATGTTAAACCTAACCCAATATGTGATAATTCCCATGGATAATGTGTGTGTAGGGACATGCCTCTAGTTTCATTTTAAACTCATGCACTATGTAGGTAATAAGCCCCTAGAAAAGGAACAAACTATGTACAAATGCCAAAAGATAGATTATGCATAGATTGGTGATGCTTGGGAAATATAACAAAAGGTATTATGTAGTTTGCAAGCCATAATCAAGGACTTGGGATCTCTTGTAGTATGAAGGATGTGATCATGGAATGACAAGGGGGCCAAAAGCCAAATGGAATTTTGATAGATGGAGGAGCAACAACCGATTATACATGGCACTTGTTTGCTAGGTTTTCACCATGGCACTTTCCCAAAGCACCAATTTGCAAGGTTTTTAGTTTTGGATAGAATTTTTCACTTGACTCAAATTTATGTGAATATGCCTATTTGCTAGGTGTTCATCAAGGCATCCATTTTTTCATTACTTTTTTTCATTTTTTTATATTTTTAAAGGATTTTTTTCCATTTGTTTTAATTTTCTTTTCAAGACATTTTGTCAATTTTAAAACATTTTTTGAGAACTTCTAGATAGAATCAAGTATAATAATTGTGGAGATGCATACTCTTGATTGATACAAGTAGTGGTTCACCCTCTTGAGTTGCAAGTTGATATAATCCAAACCCAAATTCCACAATGACTACATAGGGTCTGTCCCAATTAGTTTCAAATTTTCTTGGTTTCTCTCTACAATATTGGGTCTTATAGTTCATCTTCAGGACTAGATCACTGGCATCAAAGTGACAACCTCAAACTTTCTAGTTATAAATCATCTTCAGTAAATTTTGGTAAGCTTGCAAATATGTTAAGGAAACTCACCTCCACTCATCTAATATTTCAAGTTTAGGTAGTCTGGATACTCTATCGTTATCATCATGAATAATGTCTTGTAGGGATACTCTCAATGATGGAATTTTGATTTCAATGGGAAGAATGGCCTCATTGCCATAGACTAGAGAGTATGATGCTATGTTAGTTGGAGTACACACACATTTTTTGTAGGCTAAAAGAGATGGATTCAACTGCAAGTGCCAGTCTTGAACAAAGTCATTAATAGTATTTTGGAGGATGACAATGGTCTTATTAGATGCTCCTCATTGGTCACTACCCTGTGGATGGTAAATACTAGAGTATCCTTGGTAGATATTTTACTTTTCATAGAGATTGTCAACATCCTTATTTTGAAATGAACTACCATGATCATTAATATTGGAAAGAGGGATGCCATAGTGGCATATGATATAATTTAGGATAAACTTTGAAATTTTCTTTCCAATAGTGAGATATATTGCTTTGGTTAAGAGACCAAAAATACTCTTCCATAGTAACTCATTGCATTGAATTACAACATCAATCTTATTTTTCAATAAAAAAATCTTAATTTAGGAACAAATCTATTCTTTTACCTCTCTAAAAATGTTTCTTTTTGTTCCTATGACAAATCAGGCATAACCTTGGCTAATGTGTTAGATCTTATGTTTTTCTCTTCTTCTTCTGCCATTTACCACCTTCTGTCAAGTCTATTATACAAATCTATAAGTATCTTCTTCTCTACTTAGTTTGGATCTAACTTATGATTCACCATCTTATCTATCATGATTCACAAAACTAAAACTAAATAATCCTAAAGATTTTCTTAGGTTGACACGTACCTCATCAATAGCTCTTGAGATTTCCTTGTGGGTGGTCCTTTAAAAAAAAATCTTCTCTTTGATTTTGATCCACTAGACTCAATAGTCTCTACTACTCTTTGTTTTGTAGACTACTCAGCACTAGCTACTGCCCTAGTCCTTAGTTTGGTAGGTGGTGGAGGAGAGAGGGGTGTCACTTTTGGCTTCTTTGCAGATCTTTTAGCCTTCTTGCTAGGTGATGCAACAATCATTAGGGCTTTACCCTTAACTCCTACTTCCTCTTCCTCATCACCACTACCCTTTTCTTCATCTTCTCCAAGACCTTGGGTAATCTATAGAGGCTCCTTACTATTACCTTGGGTGCCTAGCTTTGCATATAGGTCTTAAATCATTTTCTTCCATTTTGTTTCCTTAGAAGCTATCTTGATATCTGTCATGATTCTTTCTTTAACTTATTCATAATTTCCAAAAGGTTATGCTTCATTGTCAGTATCTTCTTTCAACAATGTAACAATGCTTGTATTCACTCTATCATTGGCAACCTTATAATCAAATGTTGTTAGCTATGCCTTTCTTAGCTTAATTGCCTGCACAAATGTGTTATTTGTGCCTATGAACAAACATACATCATTACAATGTGTCATTACCGATTCTTTTGGTATCCTCATCCTCATTCTCATTTGAATTCTTTAAAATATGTATGCATGCTATTTTCAAAATTCTTTCCTAATTGAGTTATATATTCATTAATTTTCCTTATCATAGGTTTTCCTTCTTGTCAAATAATGTTTTCCATACTAGGAAGATACTTTTGAATGTAAAAGAAAATATACCTAACAAGTGAACTAAACTTACACATTAAGTTCTTTGCCTTTCTGATAGATATTGGGTTTTCTGCTAATTGTATCTTCTACAACTTGGCAAGATCATATCCGTGATCTTTCATGACTATCTTGCATGCTTGATCCACTACCATACATGTCACATTATTTAATATACTAGATTGATATAATTTGTGAGAAATAAATCTCACTAAAAATTAAATCAATAGATTAGAAATGTTTGTGATGGACAACCCTTGTCCATTCCACTTGGCACTAATGTTTGCTTCTACTTGCTTTCAACTCAGAATTCACATTTTCTTATTCTTATCCAGTATGGGATAACTAGGAACCTTGTGAATAACTTCTTGGTTATTTTAACTAGCCCATTATGTAGCAAAAAGTTCATGTTGTGTATCCTGATTAGCATAACCTTGATCCATTTAATCTTGAAATTCCTTGGAAACTCTAGGGCATGAGTTAACCCTTTCCTCTCAATAATTTTGAATTCCTCCTTGAAAACTCCTTTGCCACTCAATTTCTCATAAGCTTCCCAATTTTCATAATCTCCTACTTCTCCAATCTTACACATGTAGAAACTCTACACATTGTGTATCATGATTACCTTGGGTGGTATCAAGGATAATGCACCCATTGAGTCACCTTTCAATACAATCTCAAGAATAGTACAAAATTTAGGTAGATGATAAGTGTCACCCTTCACTAATTGAATCTTATTGACCTCTGTTCCTTGAATCTTTCCTGTGGATGATGAAGCTTCTATTTTTCTTTGTTAGGGTTTGTAAAATTTATTTCCTCTAGATCACTTGACACTACTCATATCTTCACTCAATCAATCTTCTTGTCTTAGATTTTCTCTTGAATCACCTTCAATATCTTTTCTATCAAATCACTCCAAGCTCTCAAATTTTGTATGCAATGTATGCAATAATGACTTCAAATTTTTATATATACTCCCTTTTGTTTGATTTGGAGTCTCTGTTAATGATGTGTATTCAGGTAGGTGGAAGGTAGCTCTCTTGATTGACATTATGCCTTTGAACTAGGTCTTCACTATACAACTCAATCTCTTCCATCTAACTCGGCCTATAAACTAGTTTATCTTTTGAAGTACTTAGTCCATACTAAAATGCTCAGTCAATATAGAAAATTTTATTGATGTTTGGAATTGACTATGTAAATGATTAGTTTGTACTTGTTCTTCCATAGATCTATTCTTATGCATCTTTACTTATGAAAATATGAACCTTTTCAGATTCTATATTAGGAACTAATGTTATATCTATCGTTAGATATATAGTTCCATACATACCTTTTTTATTTAGTTTGAGATGAGGTGATCACCTTCTCAATTGGATTGGGTGATCTTAGCTCCATTTTTTCCACTACTTCTATCTTCTATATTTTTCTTCCATGTTTGATTCTTCTCCTTCCTTTTTTTGATCAATTTTCACTTTGTCTTTACACTTGGTGTTGTTGTGACTTTATGTTGGTACTTGAGTTCTACAATATTTTTTTGAATGTCCAAACTTGTTACATTTGGAACATACATTATTAGGTGCATGGTTCTTCCTTTGATTAGTCTAGTAGGATTTTCTCTATGACCTACATGCATATGCTCTATGTCCATACTTTTGAAAATTGTAATAATACCCTTCAAATATAGGTGTAGTAGATACATTCTCTATTCTTCTCTTGCACTCATGTATTTGATGTCCTTGCTTCTCATAGTAAAAACAATAACTAGTTAACTTAGGTTTGTGATGTTGCATACCATTTTTTCTTTGTTAGATGTTTGTAGAATGTCCATTTTTTTTTATAGTGATAACATTTTGGTTTTCCTTTGACTTTGTATTTCTTATTTCTCCATTCTTGGATTATTATCCTTGCTCTATAGATGAATGTCCTAATCCAACGGTGCTACTAGATGACATCATTACTTCTTCAAAGTATTTCATTGCTTCATTTGTCTTGTTGAATATTTCCATACATTACTTTTTAGTTTTCAGCTCATTATTCAATAGATCCTTCTGTGATATCATATGTGGTATTTCCACATCCTTTCTATTCAACTCTTGATTTGCAAGCATTAGTTGATTCATCATGTCAAGTTGAGTGTTTTTGAGATTTTGTATATCAAATATCCTTTATTCAAGTATAGTTTCCATAAGCCTTTTGTCTTCCTCAATGACAACCTTATCTTCCTCATCTTTGTTCTTTTTCTCAATTACTTCCCATAACCTTACTAATTGAATCTCATGTTCCCTTTTCAATCCCATGACTTGTTTTTTCAGGAGTCTATTATTTTCCACTAGATCTACAGATGTTGTCATTTGATTTTAATATTTCAAATAGCCCTTCAATTTCAACATTTTCATAAGAAAACTATTTATCCTTAATAGACAATTCCTTTCTCCTTTTTAGGTATTTCTTCAGATCTTGTCTTGTTGTCTCAATTTTCTGCAATATGAGTTGGATGTCAATCACCTTCTTGTCAATAGTTTTGTCTAATCTAATCCATCCATCTATAAGATCTAAACTTAGATTTTTTAAGCTTCTCTAAGAGAACTAAAGTTCTGATACCAATTGTTGGAAGTCTTAATTAGACACTAAGATATTGAGAGGGAGGGGGTAAATTAGGATCTATAACACTTTAACATTTTCACAATTCTATAATGAATTCACCACATTTACCATCTCATATCTAGTATAGGGCACCTAAGTGACATAATGAGATTGCTGATCAACTTGAAGGAGGCTCATGATGGATCAACATGGGATGATGATCCATATCATTAATATGATGATTTTTTCTTATTGTAATAAGGTTGGTCATTTTGTGAGGTCAAGGAACTTAAAGTACCTATATAAGCCTAAGTTCACTTAGTTGTAAGAATATTTCTTTTTTTGTTGTTTTAGATAATAAAATCACTCTATGTGTGTTTTATCAAACAATAGATGAAAAATTGCATTTTGCAAGAAAATTGCTGACAATTGTTTGCCAATTTTGACAATTAAAAAAAAATTTGACAATTTTTGCAAAAATGTTACAGCTAGTCTTGTAACCAATCCAACCACCCAAGTATTGGTTGGAAATGATGTATTTAGATACTAATACCCTCAAGATAGTCTAAGGTGTAAGGATGTGTATGTTCATCAAGTTTTGATAAGAAATATATAGATTTTATGAGCATTTCTCTATTGTACAAAATTGTATGGATTGGAAGACCAAATATAGTTGCATGAATTAAGAGGATTTTAAGTCTAGTTTACATTGCAATTAATTTAATATTGATTGGTTCATTATAAAGAAAGTTATAGAAATTTTATTGCAAGTAGGTTTCCAAACCCTGAAATTGAGGGTTTCCAAGATGTGGTGCTAACTTGCAGTTCCACGGTTGGCTTTCCATGGCCCTCTAGAATTTTCAAGGTTACGCATGTGATTTAATATTCCTAAGTGATGAATTTTTCTCAAGTGATTCAAGGGTCCTATGAATGTGCCCTAAGCTGAATATGGCAATGTATTCAGTTAATAAAGTGTTGATTTTGTGGTTACAAGTTGGAATGAGGCCATAGAACTTGGCGAGTGGTCATCTCTTGGTGAAATAAGTGAGGTAGGACCTTATACAACAAAAAATACCTAATTACTCATCTTTCTTCATTACCAGGTGTTCCATGCTTGATTTCTCCAATTATGCCTATGTGGCTTGTGTAGGGTTAGGGTTGTTGGAGTAGGTTGGGAAGTTGGTGTCTAGGGAATTGGAGGAACTTATAAAAAATTATCTAAAACACTAGTTTATTTACCAAGTTCTATGGAAAAAGTCAAAATTAATACCCTAAAATTGATAAAAGGCTACAAGAGAATTAAGCTTATTAAGAGTAATTTTGTATAGCAGAATTTGTGAAAGCCAAATAATTGTTGAAGTCCAGTCCTTGAGTGTCCCTTGGAATTTTCCAAGTGGTAGTTTGGTCCAGGGAATAGGTTAAAACTCATTAATAGTTTTAGTCCCTTTCCCCATTTTTGGTCCTTAGAGTCACTAAAGGGAAGATTTTCTTTGAAGGTTGGAAGATTAGACAAAATTTGAAAACCTTTTGATAGGTTCATGAATGAAGTCTTTGAGAGCTCTAGAAGTTGATAAGGTAGAGTTACCTTAAGGTGTTGTAGTCTATGGTCTCACCATGATTTTGGTGTGAGCAGTATGCATCAAGTGGTATTAGAGTCACTTAGAATCTATTTGGGAGAATAATATGGCAGAAGGAGAGGATATTCCTTTGAGGATAACCAACATTGAGTTGGAAAATATTGTGAAAAAAAAAATTGCTAAGAGCAAGGTAGTCAGAGAGAAAAATAGAGCAATGAAGAGAGAACGGGAGATAACTTGCCTAATATGCCTAAAGATCAAAGGATCATGGTAGCAGCCCTTCAAAGGGTAGGAAGAAAAGACAAAGGAGACTCACCCATGTTTTATGGGAAGTTGGAACCAAAAGCATGCATGGAATGGTTGGAAGCTCTTGAAAACTATTTTGAAGTTGAGGAGATGCCTAAAAATTAGAGAGTGAGGGTGGAAAATGCCAAGTTGAAAGGTTGAGTACTAATTTGGTGGAACTTCCTCCAAAATGAAAGGGTAGAGGAAGAAAAGCATTGCATTGCCACATGGAAGAGAGTAATGGTAGGGATCATGAAGTAGTTTTTACCTAAGGATTATGAAGTGATACTCCATAAGAGGCTACATAATCTTAAGAATAAGGACATGGATGTAAGTACCTACACCCAAAAAAATTATACCTTAACTCCAAGGTCTAAATTGTATGAGAATGAAAAAAAGAACTTGCAAGGTATATTAATGGGCTCAAATATAATATTGAAGATGATTTAGCTTTAGTGTCAGTGGAATGAGTTGAAAAGTGTTACCAACTTGCCCTTAGGATTGAGGAAAAGAAAAGGAGGAAAGGTGAAAAAATAATAGAGGAGGAAGAAGAAACTATTTTAGAGGAAGAGACAAATTATTTGGAAGAGGAAACTATCCAAGATGAAAAGGAGAGGTTAGCAATAGTCAAGGGGAAAAAGTGATAGTAGAAACAAAGGTTCGTTTTGGGGGAAGAAGATCTAGTCCTAGAGGTAGATTTGGATGAATAGGAACAAGTGTGTTCAATAGAAGGTGTTCAATAGGTCACTCTTGGTACCACTCAACCACGAACCTCCTCAAACAAAGTCTATCTTCAAGACAACCTGCAAGGTGAAAGGAAAAGTTTGTAAAGTCATTTTTGGTTTAGGGTCTACTAAAAATTTAGCTTCTTTTGAAATGGTGAGTTAATTAGGTTTAAAAAGAATACCTTATCCAAGTCCTTATAAGGTTTTTTCACTAAGTAAGGATCAACACAACTTAGTAAATGAGCAGTGTTATGCTAAGTTTTAGATTGGAGAGTATAGGGATAAATTACTATGTGAAATTGTGGATATAGATGCTTGTCATTGCCTCCTTGGAAGGCCTTGGAAATATGACACAAATTCCCAACATGAAGGGAAGAATAATATGTATACCTTAGCTAAAGATGGGGAAACTTACAACATGACACCATTGGTAGGAGAACCTAATGATAAAAGTGTACCTATTACTATCATGTTAGTAGTTGAAAAAGAATTTTTAAAAGGACAAAAAGAAGATAAGATACCTTTTTTTGATGTTGTGGTGAAACCTAAGGAGAACATACCTAGGAAGGAGAAGCAAACACAAGAGACATTAAGGAGTTGTCCCAAAAGAAGTTGGAGAGTCTTTGGATCGGTAAAAGGGGTGATTGCTAATGAGAACATAGACACCTTGCCACATAAGAGGGAGATAATCCATTGCATAGATCTTATTCCTGGCTCTACACTACCCAACAAGGCTATCTAAAAACTAACTCTAGAGAAGAAAGCTAAAGTAGCAAGGAAAATATAAGGATTGTTAGAGAAAGGTTTCATAAGGAAGAGCATCAGGCCTTGTGTTGTTCTAGGAGTACTAGCTAATAAGAAGGAAGGTACATGGAGACTATATACTTACTCCAGAGCCATAAACAAGATAGCTATCAGATATAGGTTCCCAATGCCTAGAATAGAGGATCTCAGGGATTTCTTGGGAAATTCAAGATATTACTCCAAGATTGAATTGAAGACTAGTTACCACCATAAAAAAATTAGAGAGAGGGATGAGTGGAAAACTACTTTCAAGACCAATGCTAGATTGTTTGATTGGGTTGTGATGCCTTTTGGCCTTTCCAATGTTTCAAAAACCTTTATGAGATTGATGAATGAAGTTGTCAAGCCATTCATAAATGTTTTTATTTGTGTGTATTTATGATATTTTGTTTTTGAGAAAGGAATATCATGAACATTTAACCCATCTTGATATGGTCCTAAAGAGGCTACATGAGGAGCAGTTGAAAAATCAACTTGGACAAATGTGTATTTTTGTAGGAAGAGCTTATGTTTCTTGGGTTTTTCATCCCCAAGGGAAATCTACAGATAGATCCTTCTAAGGTTGATGCTATATTAAATTTTCCTACTCCAAAATCTACTAGTGAGATAAATATTTTTCATGGCCTTTCTATCTTTTATAGAAATTTTGTAAGGAATTTTAGTGGGGTAAGTGCACCTATGATTGATACTATCAAGGGGGGAAGGAAATGTCAAATTGTGTGGATGAAGAATGCAGATCAATCATTTGAATACTTGAAAATAAGAGTAGCATTACAACCTATATTGGTTTTACCTGATTTTAACAAGTTTTTTACTATTAAGTGTGATGCTAGTAAGAGAGCAATTGGTGGTGTCCTAATTCAAGAAGGTAGGCTTGTGGCCTTTTTTAGTGAAAAATTAGTGAGGCAAAACAAAAATACTCTACTTATGATCTAGATTTGTATGCCATGGTTTAGTCACTTAGAAAGTAGAGACACTACTTATTACCTAAGGAATTCATTATTTATATCGACAATCAAGCCTTGAGTGTTTTGAATAGATAGGAAAAGTTGAACCATAGACATGTCAAGTGGATGGAGTACTTGCATTCATATACCTTCTATATCAAGCGCAAGAAAGGGGTAGCTAACAAGGTAGTTGATGCCATGAGTAGAAGAAATCTAGCCATTTAAGAAATCAAAATGGAGAGTGTTGGTGTGTCTACCTTAGAAGATATGTATCCTACTAATGAAGTTTTTCATGAGGCTTACCAAGTGTGTTTGGAATTAAGGGATAGCTATGATATTGATTTTGAAGACTATATTTTTCAAAAAGGTCTTTTGTTTAAAGGAAGTCAACTATATATACCTTAGTGTTCTATGAGGGAAAGTATAATTAGGGAAACAAATTATGGAAGCCTAGCTAGTCATTTTGGCCTTGACAAAACCTTGGAATTGTTAAGAAGATTTTTCTTTTGGCATAGAATGCAATTAGAAGTTAGGAAGTTTGTTGAAACTTGTTTGATCTATCAAAAGGATAAGGGGAAAAATTCTAATCAAGGCTTGTATACTCCATTGCCTATACCTAAGAAGCCTTGGGATTCAGTTACCATGGACTTTCTTTCAGGTCTTCCAAGGACCAAATCTAGTTATGATAGTATATATGTGGGTGTGAACAGATTTTCCAAAATGGTACACTTCTTTCCTTATAGGTCAACTCATGATGTTTCTAGTATAACAATTCTTTTCTTTAAAGAGTTTGTAAGGCTTCATGGACTTCCTCTTACTATTGTGTCAGATAGAGACCCAAAGTTTGTGGGACACTTTTGGTGTACATTGTGGAAAAGATTAGGCACAAATATTGCTAGCTCATTAGTCTATTATCCCTAATCATATGGGTAGACTTTGGTCACCAACAAGTCCTTAAGGAACCTTCTCCGATGCATTACCAAGGACTATGGTGCTGCATGGGACACTATTTTACCTCATGCAAAGTTCCCTTATAATGAATCCATCAATAGGAGTATAGGACTGACACATTTTTAGATTTTATATGGCTCTCATCCTAGGGGGTGTTTGAGCTTAGAGTAGTAGAAAACATTGGCTAGAGTAGTGCCCTTATTGATGATTTTGTAGAGGTCATGAGGGACATTCACCAACAAGTTAGGGAAAGGTTGTAGTAGATCTCTCAAAGGTATAAGCAAGCAAAAAATGTAAGAAGGAGAGAAGTGCATTTTGATATTGGAGACATGGTTATGGTACATCTTAAGAAAGAGAGGCTTCCTAAAGGGAAGTATGCTAAATTACTCATGAAGAAGATTAAGCCCTTTTAGATTCTTAAGAAATGTGGTCCATATGCATATAAAATTTCTTTAACTACTGTGTAAGAATTTGGTATAGCTTTGATACCATGCAAGAATTTTCCTTAGCAAAAAATTCACCCAATAACTAAGAACTCAAATACAAGCACAATTATATACTAGAAAGGAGTATGATCAGAATAACAATGTATTCAATTCAATATGCATTGAGAGTACACCAGGAGTGCCTATATATAAAGGCCTCTAAGATGCATCTAGAATGCCTTGGAATTAGCTACATGATAAGTAATACAACCAAGCACATGTTCACCAAATATGGGTTATCATCCATTAAGCATGAAAGTAAGTGCGATGATGAGAGGATATGCCTACAAGGGTGTAACATGCAAATAAATGTTGCAAACAACATGTGCTAAAAAGGGAGTGTGAATAACTATGTTGTCTACATGAAAAATCAATGAATGATGCAAATTCTAGTGTTGCAGACACCATGTTCTGAAATAGAGTCATGTACTTCTGTGTTGTCAACATGACAACTCAAAAGGTGTACAAAATCCTAAGTGTCTCACAAAATAAAATAATAAAATAATGCATTAAGCTAAGTAAACTTAAGTAAGTGTAAATAGTAAATACGTATTTACACCAACATACTAACATAAGCCTTTCACCTATATTTAATGTATTAGACATTTATTCCTATAAACCTTCTAGCTCTACTAACATTAGTGTTGTAGGGTCTAGTGATTTTGTATCTGTAGATGTAGTTCAAGGTCTACCAAAGAAAGTGTCATCAAGCATTGAGACTATTCTATAAAAGAGGATCATCAAGAAAACTAGGAGGTATACATACAATAAATACTTAGTTAAATGGAAGGGAAAACCTTTAGAGGAGGAAACTTGTATGAATCCTAAGGATATAGAGAAGACTGGTGTGAAGCTTTCAAACATTCCCACTCAAGGGACTTGAGTTTGTTTTGGCTAAAGGAGTATGGTGTAGGGCACCTAGGTGACATAATTAGGTTGTTGATCAACTTGAAGGAGGCTCATGATGTAACAACATGGGGTGATAGTCCACATCATTAATATGATTACTTTTTCTTATTGTAATAAGGTTGATCCTTTTGAGTGGTCAAGGAACTTAAGGTACCTATATAAGCCTAAGTTCACTTAGTCTTAAAGATCTTTATTTTTGGTTTTTTTAGCTAATAAACTAACTTTAAGTGTTTTTTATGAGTCATTACACTCTACTAGGGTCCTAAGTGTTGCAAATGTCTAGGTGATTAAGTTCTAGGAAGCAACAGTTGAAAATTTGCATTTTGCAAGAAAAGTTGTTGACAACTTTTTGTCAATTCTAACATTTTTTTGTAAAAAAATTATAACTTGTCTTGTAACCACTCCAACCACCCATGTATTGGTTGGAAATGATGTATTTTTTAGAAATATATAATACTAAGAGGGGCGGTGGGGACAGAGTGGGGGGTTGCAGGGTGTGAATCAATATTCTACAAACCTTTTCCCACAACTAAATATTGTTAATTACTTTATAACTTGCTTATGAAAGTAAACCAAGAATGCTGAATAGTAAATATAACCATGCACATAGTGAACTCATAAAAACATTATTTTTTAACTAAGGAAATCTTAGCCAAGGGAAAACCCCAATGGGAATGATACCCACTAGATGATTCACTAAACAATAGGATCATGTTGAGGATATTGACCCTATTAGTAGTCTATGAAGTACATCTAGTGTCTCAAGTCCCTATTAGGAGACTAGGAATTTCTAGAAGCTTCAAACTTGTTAGGAGTTTCTTCAACCCTATTAGGAGATGGTAGAATAGATACAATGTATGCAAGAAGAGCCCATTGCCCTAACATGCAATTAAACAATTTAGCTCTTCACAAGAATAGATATACATACAATACTTGTCGTCTATTGTACTTCACACTTGTTTTGATCATACATCAGAATTCACATCACATTAGGCTCAGAATTCTTTCAAGCTCTTTGTACAATAGTTCACATCACATAACACTTGCTTGTCTATCATAGCTAGCACACTTATCTTTGCAAGATAAGATCTTTACTTATACCTCACAAATTTACAAAACTATGCTCAATCAGGTTTTATGTATTCACATGCTTGACATAATAATGTCCAAATACTCAGCTCATCATTACTTAGTAATTATTTTGTAACCAAAATAATTACTAAGGTTGTACAATCCAATTATCTGCTATGCTCTTTTCTATACTGTTAAATATCCACACCAGTATTTTACTCATAACTCACATTGTATTGTTCGTACATATTTGAAAACTAGCACATGTAATCATGATAATATCATAAAGCTATCCTTAACTATTCATGAGCTGACTCTCAACAAGTTACCCATACACTTAACATTTGTACACTATGTTGGTGTAGACTATCTAACACTTAGACAATTTTCTAAATCTAAATGCAGAAGTGAAATGCTAAATGTATGTTGCCATAAATTAGAACCATCAAGACATCTATCTAACCATATTTCCAACAATATCTCCCTTTGGAATTTATGGAAACATTTTTGAAAATTGACAAAAACAAAAAAAAGATAAAAGTAACCACAAAATTACTTTCAAAACATAACAATTTTATTCACATTTTGATGGGTCATTATATCCCTTATCACTTCTTTAAATTGAAACATACACAAGCTTCTCCTTACAATATTGTTCTTCCTTTGTGTATACTCCTTTATACTTACGTAAAAAAACATGGCATTTTCCTTAATGCAATTTTTCTTACATATTATTGTCCCCCTTTGACATCAATTTTTCTTTACACAAAATTTGGTGTACTTGTACTGATCAACCTGCTAATCTATAAAAAAATCTGCTTATACAACCTTTAGTTAGTCTATCTCTTTCTTCCAATTGTCCTTCACATTGTCTAAGATGCTAATTAGTGCACAAAGTGCATAGGATGCCACTTCAATTGCACTCAATTCAGTATAGGCAAACCTATCATAGGAAACCTTAGAATCAAGACAATCCTCAAGTTGTCTCTAAAAAATACTAATTTTAGACAAAAAAAATTCTCTAAGAGCAAAGAATCTCCATGAAAATTTCTCTTTCTCAGATCCCAATTATTTTATAATACCATGTATCTTCTCCATTTTTGCTCCATAGTGCTCAATTCTAGATTTTGGGAGTTGGAACTTGACAAAAAATATTTCAATTTCACTTAACTTGCCTTTGATCTAACTCTAAAGGTCAATAAGGTACTTTTATGATTGTGTAAATTGTCCATATAGTCTTTTACCTTCATCAATATCCTTTCTTAGTCCCTTGATGTTTCATCAAGTGCCTTCAAGTCATTGTGCATATTTTTGCATGCTATGTTGAATAGTGTTGCATCATGTGTTACGTGAGCTTTTTCTAAAGATATTTCTACTAAAGTTGTGAGTTACTTATCAAAGGTTTTCACCAACTCCATGGCCTTTGAATGCAAGTCTAGAATAGCTATAGTTGTAGTAAATTTCTTCTACATTTTGTCTAAGACTTTACTGAGATTCTTCTCCAAAGACTTCATTGATTTGTTCTTCTCAAACAACTTACTCAATGTTCTCATAAAACCTTTTTGGTCTTCATCATCTAATGTTAGTGTTACTATTTCTAATGTTGCTACTAATGCTAGAGCTACTATAGGAATGAGTGGAACTACCTTTAGTTATGTTCTCTTCTTCACTTCCTCAACCTTCTTCTTTTGGGCAACTATCCTTTATGCTTCTTTCCTTACTTCTTCTTCAATTTTCTTCTTATGTTCTTTTTCTTTCTATTCTTCTTCTCTTTTCCTCCTTTCTTCTTCCTTTTTCTTTATGACTTCTTCTAATTTCTTTTCTTCCTTTTCTTTCATTTTCTTCTCTTCTTATTATCTTTTTATTCTTTCCTTACTCATGGCCTCTACTTCTTTCTTCTTTTTTACTTCCTCATCATCAGAGCTAGAGTTGGAAGTGATATTTCCAACAATAGTCACTCCATATTCTGCAAAAGGATTCTTCTTTACATCCATAGTTATGTGTGTACTATCCACTTGGATGGATTCAATACCCATAATGATGTGAGGTGGTGAGGGTGCCTATTGTATCTCCTATTAAAAGGAAGGTGTATCTGCCTCTACATACACTAGACTATCAACTTTTTTTGCATACTCACCTTAGGTACCAAGGACATATATTTTACTATAGCCTTCTCTATTTCTTGTCTAACTTCCTCATAATTGCCTCCCATTAGAAGAATTTGTCTTCTTTTGTTCCTCAATAAGGGCTCAATACCCTTGAAAACTTTGTCTGATTCCTCTTTAGATCCAACATCACATAGTTTATTTATTATTGTGGTCCTTTTATTCAGATCCTCTTCCAACACTCTTTTCTTCCCATTAATCAATCTATTGTATAGGTATTCAAGAATCTTATTTTGTATATTCTCAAATTTCTTCTTTTTCAATATCATATTTCCAATAACAACATTCTCTAATTTCCTTCTATCCATATTACTATGCATACTGTAATATTTATTCAACTATACAAGATTATCATCATTTATTATCTGAATATTCAAATTCTCTACCTTGGGTTTCTAAGATTTCTTTCTTATTTTTATCCTTGCTTCTTGTGCATCTTAGTCAAAGGTTTATCTCTAGCTTCATCTTGAGAACTTTTTGATCTTCTTATCTACATTTTTTTCCTCCTCTTTCTTGGTCTGTTGGCAATCTACTTGACCATTATCTTGACTTGTGGTGTAGTTTCTTGCTTAACCTTTACCAATCTCCCTAATTTCCTTTGTGTAGTAGGTGCTTCCACCTCTAGCTACCTCCTAGTTGATTCATGTCTTTCTCTCACTTCTTTCACTTTCACAACTAACGCATAAGGTGCAATAGGATCTTGCACAAAAGATTGTGCTACTATTACTCCTAAAGGTCCTTCCATAGCAATGGGAATTGCTACCAACACTTTAGTTTTATCACTGGCTTTCATCTCTAGCACAATTTCTTTAATCTCATTGAACTCTTTCCTTGTCATGCCAGATTCCTTAAGAGTGGAATCTATCTCCTTTTCAACCATTTTCCTACTTTCTTTGCTATATAGTTTGGACTAAACTAATCTTGATCTCTCCTCATAGGTTTCCCATCTGGGGCACTCTTTGTCCTACTAAATTTTAAGTATGATCTTTGTATAACCTTCTATGAGCTCTCCACTCATCTAATAACCCATAGGCTCAATGAATTTGGCTATGGGAATCACTACTTCCATGTAGGTGTTTTTTGTCTCCACCATGAAGCATAAATCTTCCTTGTACTTCTCTACCATAGAGGGAGGTATTCTATACCTCGGTTTCATATCTAATTGGAAAATTTTCATATTCTATCAATGTCATCATATCTAACATTCTCTTCCTTGTATCTATAGCATTGAGTCACCATCTTCATTGCCAACCCAATTTATCAATCTAGGAAGCTTTCTTGTAGTATAAAAGAATATATGAGTCAACAAGGACTCAAATCTAAATACTACATTCTTATTTTTCTTCAACCTTGTAATGTTATCTAAAAATTGCATTCTAATAATCTTGCATAAGTTAACCTTTCTTCCTTTAATTTCCATTACATAAGTTGCATGAAGAAATCCGGTTGTTTATCTGTTAACCTTTGATCCATGGTTCAACTTGTACCCTAGTATCTTGGTTAACATCTTTACTGCTTTATCCTGAATAGGTTCAACCTTCATGTTCCATTTATCAAACTTCATCTTTAGGTTCATCTCAACCATTTTCCTAATATTCTTCTCATTTACAGGATTACATCATTCATTTCTCAATCATGTGACCTTGTCAATTAGGTTATTATTGATAACAATCTTCTCATCTCCTAACCAAAACATATCATCATGTACCCTACTTTAGTGCCTCTAGTGTAGGTTCTATTTTTTGTAGTCATTTGGCTAGAGGCTGAGAACTAGTGTTCCCCTCTTCTTCTTCTTTTGGTTTTCCCCTGTTAGTTGGGTATAGACATTTTACCAGTTTTAGGATAAGGGTTTGGGGTTTTGAACCATTATGCTGGCTATTTTTGCATATAGTGTCCAAACCCAAATATTATTGGATTTTCAGGGGTTTTGTACCCAAAGGTCAAATGGGTTTTAATTTTGTAATTTTCCAATTTTGGGGTTTTTTATCTTGTTTTGTGTGTTGCCCTATTTTCTCAAGTTTTCTTGGCACAATGTGGGTCATAGACCTAGACAATTTGTTTGGATGTCAATTAGACCACAATTGCACTTTTATATTGTATTGGGATGCATGACACATCTATCCTCTTGATTCCTTTTTTAGTTGATTGATTTTCTACATTTTGTTCTCATCCAGTCATTGTCTTATCATCTTTGTGATGGTGGTGTGCCACACATGAGTACATGCACATACATTTTTCGAGTAACTTGTGAGGCCCAATCTTTCTTGGTACTTCTGGAAGTTATGATCATTGGGGTTGGGTCAGGAATTTGCATGCCTATAGGCACTCATTAATGGATGAGCATGGGTAGGGTAGGGTAGCATATGGAGGGGGCTTTTATCTCATAGCCTGGTGACCGTTTCCCAGAGGGTTGGTAGAGGAAGTTTTTAAGTAAATGATAACTAAATAAACCACTAGGTGGTAACAAAATTTAAGATAATAAAACAATGCTTCAATGTGAGAGCCTTCCATTGGGAATTTGATTCTACATAGGTTCAAGCTTGGGCTTGTTGATGTCAAGTGACTCTCCATTATGTTAGCCCCTACTTAGTAGCCCATTGAGTGTCTGACCAGGACCTATAGTTTATGCATTATCTATGTCTTAGATTTAGTCATCATACCATCTAGCATGTGTATTTGTGGTTGGATCATTATCTCCATTAGCATGATAGAAGTGGACCTATGGGTGTCATGTGGTTGGGAGGTGTAGCTACCTATACCATTACTAGGGACTAGTATATAGAGATAGTTTCTTGTCCTAGCATGACCTTTGCTAGATGTTTTCACTTGGTACTTTAGGTTCCAGAGTATGCTCTCTTGTGATTTATACTTTCATTGGGATGCTTGTATATTATGTTTAGATGATGTTAGATTTGATGCATTTCCTTATTATGTTGATTAGCATATGATAGATGATGTTATCTATATTGTAGAATTATCTTATGTTTTACTTCTAGCATGTTAGATTTCCTTATGCTTATGTTGTGCATGTTTTTGTACTGACGTCCCTATATGATAGTATTGATGATTTGATTGGTAGCTTGTGATGTTATGCACAGGGGATGGCTAGGGTCCACAATGGCATTGTGATGCTATTATGGTTGGGAGGAACCACATACTTAGTTTGGTTGTACTGTTCAATGTGATGTTATTTTAGTTATTGTGATATTTCTTTAGTACACTGCAATGTTTCCTTTCGTATTTTTCCTTTACTACCTATTAGATGGTTAGATTTTGGCTTTCCATTTTTTATTTATTGTTCAATTTTTCTTGCCTCAAAATGTGGATCTAGTACTCCCTGGTGTGGAGAAATTTTATTAACTTAGTCCTTTTTGCATTTTTTCTTCTTGCGTGTTGTTTTGGAACTTCATGTGAAATTGTGCATCCTCATGCAAGGATGCAAGATCTTGCATGAACTATAAGGTTTCTTCACATGGCTTGGCACTTTCTCATGCAAAACTGTACACTAGACTTGGGGTATCTTGGTGGTACAACCAAACACTTCCTCATGCCACATCGTGCACATCCTCACATGGAATGCACTTTCTTGTGGGTCATGTTGCACATCTTCACCCAAAAACTTGTTAGTCTGTGCTCCTTGCACAAAAACTAGGGGAAACCTCCACTGGTTTTTGGGGATTGATTTTTGGAGTTTCTAGTACCATATGGGTTGACCTAAATTACCAAGCTATGAAAAATTTTAGGTTCTGTATTTTTTTGTTATTCTGGCTTCCAATTTCCTATTATGTGTGTCAATTCAAGTAGTGGTGTTTGGAGATTCATTAGTTGTCGGGATGGTGGTTAAGTCTTCCATTGTGATATATGTGATCCATGTATGATGTTTTCATGTGCACTCATACTTGCTCAAAAAATATCTTGGTTTGTATTTCATTCTTCTTTCAAGGTTCTCTGAGCGAGGCATTACATTTGGTATTAAAGCCCATGTTGCAACATTGGTATCTCTATGTTATGCTTGCACTATGGTGTTGTTTTCCATTGTGTATTATTATATTATGGTTGTTATTTTGATATCTTATTAGTTCATGGTTTTGACTCTTATGCTTGTGAGCTGAGTGTTCTGACATTATCTATTTTTTTCTAGAGAGATGCCTCCTATATGTAGACCTGGTGGCTGTGGTGGTACCCATATTAGTAACCATGGAGAAGAACACTAGGAAGAGGAATATTAGGATAGTGGGGAAGAAGAATTTAATGCTAATCAGAATGTTATGGGAGCATTGATGCCAGTGCTTCAAGAGATTCTTTCTCATTTGGGCTCTTGTGTGGAGCACCACCAAGATCATAAACAAAAAGAGGGATCTCATCATGGTTATTCCCATCATTTAAAGCATAGAGAGGAGGAACGTGAATGGGAACATTCTCATACACCACCAAGTGGAAGAAGGCACTAATAGAGGGGTCCTAGCTAGGATGGTACTAATATCACTTAGATTGAGATGATATGGGAACTTCTAAGGTCCAAACCACTAGAGTTTGATGGCTAGGGAGCAAGACGCAAGGTTGAGACCTAGTTGCTTGATATGGGTTATTGTTTCTCCTTACTACCTTATGGGAGAAATGTGAAGGCCTGATGTGTGATCACATAGCTAAGGGAACATGGTTCCATTTGGTGTGATTCAGAGAGTGATAGGCTCCAAATTAGTGTCACAAATCTCACCTAGGAGATCTTTGAGAAGTAGTTCAGAGAAAAATTTCTATCACCACAGTACTATAAGGCTTGCATTGATGAATTTCATGAGCTTAGATAGGGATTTATGATGGTTAAGTAGTATGAGAAAAATTTCCTTGGTTTGAAATAATACTTGAGCTACAGGCATGATGAGGCACTCACCAATCAACATTTTGAATTTGGGAACCTTCACCACCATAGTGGATCTACATATTCTACCTAGGATCTTATGACATTGTGGTGGGCATGGATTGGTTAGCTTCCCATTAGGTGAATATTGATTGCTATCATAAGATGGTATAGTGTGTTGATGACATAGGTGGATAGGTGGAACTTTTGGGAGTCTTGAGACCAAACTCACTTTAGATGATCTTAGCTAACCAGCTAAAGTGGAGTGTGTGGAAAGGTTCTTAGTTGTTTCTTGTTTTTGTTAGTGATCTTGAGGAAGCTAAGAGCCATATGGTGACACTTTGTGATCACCCATTCCTTTGTGAGTATGCAAATTTGTTTCTTGATGAGATTCTAGGTATGCCACCACTATGTGACATTGATTTTCAAATTGATCTTGTACCAAGAGTGGAGCTGATTTCACAAGCTCCTACTACATGACTACTTAAGAGTTGAGGAAGCTTAGATTGCAACTGGACGAATTTTTGGCCAAGGGCCACATCCATCCTAGTGTATCTACATGGGGTGCACTAGTCATCTTCATGAAGAAGAAGGATGGTTCTTTGCATTTATGCATTGACTACTGATAGCTGAATAAGGTGACAGTGAAGAACTATTATTATTTTTTAAGGATGGATGACTTGTTTGATCAAATGAAGAGAGCATGAGTGTTCTCAAAGATTGATCTAAAGTTGGGATACCATCAACTTTGTATTCAAGAGGCTAATATTCATTGAATAGCTTTTCGTACACAGTATGGCAATAATGAGTTCATGGTTGTACCCTTTGGGTTAACCAATGCACCATCAATATTTATGAGTTTGATGAATGGTGTATTTCACACCTACCTTGATTAGTGTGTCATTATATTCTTGGATGACATATTGATATATTCAAAGACTATTGAGGAGCATGAAGTCCATTTATGTTAGGTATTGTAGTGCTTGAGAGACCATCAATTGTATGGAAACTTGAGTAAATGTGGGTTCTTCCAATCTGAGGTGAAGTATTTGGGATACATGATCATTGGTGATGGAATTATAGTGGATTCAAAGAAGATTCATGCTATCATGGATTGACCAGTACCTACTAATGTCTCAAAAGTTCATAGTTTCATGGGATTGTGGGTTATTATTGTCACTTCATTAAGAATTTCTCACAAGTAGGTCATCCCATCACTTCCCTTTAGTAGAAAGCATAGAAGTATGTTTGGTCACACCAATGAAAAGCTACATTTAATGCTCTTAAGAAGTTTTTGACTAGTGCACTAGTCCTTGTAGTGCCTATTCCTATAGGTGATTTCATAGTTTTCACAGATGGTTCATTGGAAGGTGTGGGTGTAGTATTGACATAGGATGGTCACGTAATTGCATATGAGTCTAGGAAACTCAAGGACCATGAGCTTAACTATCCTACTCACAATTTGGAACTTGCAGCCATAGTGCATGCCCTTGTCCATTGGAGGTATTTTCTTTTGGGTCAAAGGTGAGTTTCATAGTGATCATAGGAGCTTGTAGTATATCTTTACTTAGCCAAACCTGAATGCACGACAACATTTTTGGATGGAGTTCTTGTGCAAATATGACTTTGAAGTTCATTACACTAAGGGAAGGAGAATTTCATCATAGATGCTTTGAGTAGAAATAAACATGAGGTATCAATGATGTTTTTGGGAGTGGATTTATGAGGCCATATCTTAGAGTCTTTGCCTAGTGACACTTGGTATCAAGAGGTGAGAGTGGAGATCAAGTCTAGATATACCCTTGAAGTTAGATTTTTTGGTTATGTTCTTGAGTTTGATGGACTATTGCGATACATGGGGCATATCTAGGTACTCATGTTGGGTGATCTTTATACCTTGGTTTTGTCAAAAGTGCATTGTGAACCATATTCTATGCATCCTATTGTTAAGAAGATGCATGTTGATCTCAAACAACTATACTTCTAGGAAGGGATGAGGTGCAATGTCACTAATTTTGTTGCTAAATGTCTTGAGTACCGAGAGTGAAGGTAGAGCATTAGCATTTGATAGGTCTTTTGCTACCACATATCTTGCCATAGTGGAAGTGAGATATGATATCTATAGTTTTATCATAGGGTTACCTATGTCATCATGAAGACATGATTGTATCATGGTGATAGTGTACAAGTTGTCAAAGATAGCACATTTTTCATCCATAAGATTATCCTACATAACTTATTCTGTAGCACATGTTTTCTTGGAAGATATTGTTTGTTTGCATGGGATTCCATGTTAGATTATTTTAAATAGAGATCTAGTGTTTACATCTGTATTGTGGATGTCTCTCCAACTTGCTTTGGGCACCTAGCTCAATTTTAGTTCAACTTATCACCTAGAGACCAATGGTTAGACTAAGAGAGTGAATCAAGTTTTGGAGGATATGCTTCATATGTATGTTATGGATAGGCAAGTGAAGTGGGAGGACTATTTGTACCTTGTTGAGTTTGCATAAAACAATGAGTGTCATAGTTTTCTCAGCATGTCACCTTTTCAAGCCTTGTACAATAGACCATGTTGTACCCCTTTGAGTTGGGATCACTTAGAGGACTAAGTTCTTTTGGGTCCATATATGCTTCAGGATATGGAGTAGTAGGTTGTTCACATTAGGGAACATTTGGTTACTACTCAAGATAAGTAGAAGAAGTATGTAGATGCCCATAGGTTGGATCATCACTTTTCTATTGGTGACAGGGTGTTTTTGCAATTGCATTCAAGGAAGAGCCCCATCCATTATGGGGAAGGCTCTAAGTTGGCACCACATTTTTTTGGACCATTTGAGATCCTTGAGAGGATTGGTCATGTTTCTTATGGATTAGCATTTCCATCTAGCCTATCATGCATCCACGATGCCTTTCATGTTTCTATTTTGAGGCAGTATATTTTGGATGTGACCCATGTTCTTAATTGGGATTCTTTGCAAGTATCATATGGGTAGCTTACTTCAAAACCCATTCATATCCTACAATACTAGAGGCTAACCTTGCGAGGTGAAGACATCGAGCAGGTAAGGTTCCAATGGGACCTAAGTGATATAAGACCTCTACAACTTGGGAGGATGCTACACGACTAAGGGGATTGTACCCCTATCTTTTTGCGAGCTTCCAAGAGTAAGCCTATGCTAGTGGGTGAGGATGTAGTGCCTCTTGTGTTTGTAGTTTGTACCTTGCCTATTTTGATTTGAGAGATACTTGATACTCTTATTTTATGTACTTTCAGATGACCTAAGGTTCAAATATTATACTTTGATTTAGTACCATAGATTTTATACTGCTATACTCTTTAGTTTATAATATTTTCATGTTGATGCCATTTTGAGATGACAGTAGATCTATGATGATATCTGATTGTCTAGTATTTGGACATATTTTCTAATTATTTTATGTGATGGATTTTATGCTATGGTGATTTATGTCATTCTTTTCTCTTTAAACTTTATGAAAATGTGACTGGTGTAAATGGGTTAATTAGGTATTTGATGCATTTTGCTTTGGCTATGATATTATTATGCAATTAGACTTGATCGTGTGTTTTAGTGTGCAAGAATAATATCTCTGGCAATGGCACATGGAGTTAGTGATTCAACCATTCATATTTTACCAATGTCATCCCTATATGGTTGATGTATCCTTATTTAATTATTTTAATTAAAACCTTTTGGTGATTAGTAAATCTTAACTGATTTGCATTATGTGATTAGACTAGTGAGCATGTTTGTGCATTTAGAGGTTCACATTGTCACAAAAATTGTTTAGTGATTTCTATTGTTTTTAGGTTTTTAGGCTTTAAATCTTCTCAAATTTAATTTCTAGTAGCTTTGCCTTAGGTGAATTCTCATTACAAGGAATAAACTATTTTTGTTTGGGTTGATTCAAAGTCTAGCTAGTCTAACTAGCTATTTGCCCTAATTGATTTTTCACTCGAAAAGTGAATAAGTATTGAAAAAGGGATTTTACTATTCACTTCTCACTTTTTGAAAATAGAAATTTGAGAGCTTTTCTAAAATCTTCTTCCTGAAGGATTGGATTTCTATTTTTTATGTGAGATATGAGCATGAGATCTTTTTGAAGTTGATCTTGTTGGATTTGGCTTGAGTAATCCTTGCTTTGTTATGATTTTCAACAACTTTGGCAAGTGTTTTATTTTATTGTGCAGGTTTTAGTTTCTGCCCCTTTTTTTGTCAGGTAGGGTCTTCCCATTTTATTGTTTCTACTTGGTTTCAAGTTTTTTTTTTGTAACCATTTAGTTGGAGGCTGAGAACTAGTTTTCCCCATTGTTTTTATTTTTTGGTTCTACCTAGTTGGTCAAGTATGGACAATTTCCCATTTTTTGGGATGGGGGTTTCGGGTTTCACACCGTTATGCTAGTCATTTTTGCATACGGTGTCCAAACCCAAATATTATTGGATTTTTAGGAGTTTTGTACCCAAAGGTCAAATGGGTTTTAATTTTGTAATTTTCTAGTTTTTGGAGTTTTTACCTCATTTTGTGTGCCACCCTATTTTCTCAATTTTTCTTGGCACAATATGGGTCATAGACCTGGATGATTCATTTGGATTTTAGTTAGACCATTTTTGCACTTTAATGTTGCATTGGGATGCATGTTGCATTCGTTCTCCCAATTTTATTTTTGGTTGAGTAATTTTCTGCATTGTGTTCTCATCTGGTCCTTGTGTTATGATATTTGTGATGGTGGTGGGCCAAACATGAGTACATGCACGTACATTTTTCAGGTGACTTGTGAGGCCTAATCTTTTGTGGTACTTTTGAAAGTTATGATCATTGGGGTTGTGTTGGGAATTTTCATGCCTGCAAGCACTCATCATTGGATGAGCATGGGTAGGGTAGGGTAGCATATGGAGGGGGCTGATAATTAAATAAAACACTAGGTGGTAATAAAATTTAAGATAATAAAATAATGCTTTAGTGTGAGAGCCTTCTATTGGGAAGTTGAGTCCACATAGATCCAACCTTGGGCTTATTGATGCCAAGCGACTCTCCATGATGTCAACCCCTACTTAGTAGCCCATTGAATGTCTAACAAAGACCTATATTTTATACATTGTCTATGTCTTGGATTCAGTCATCATATTGTCTGGTGTGTGTGTTAGTCATGAAAATTTTTCTTGTGTGTTTTTGTCGTTGGATCATTATCTCCATCAACACAATGGGAGTGGACCTATGGGTGTCAAATGGTTGGGAGGTGTAGCTACCTATACCACTACTAGGGACTAGTGTAAAAAGATAGTTTCTTGTCCTAGCATGACCATTGTTGGATGTTTTCACTTGGTACTTCAAGTTTTGGAGTATGCTCTCTTGTGATTTATGCTTTCATTGCGATGCTTGTATATTATGTTTAGATGATGTTAGATTTGACACATTTCCTTATTATGTTGATTAGCATATGATAGATGATGTTATCTATATTGTAGGATTATCTTATGCTTTACTTCTAGCATGTTAGATTTCCTTATGCTTATGTTGTAGCATGTTTTAGTAGTGATGTCCCTATATGATAGTATTAATGATCTGATCAGTAGCTTGGGATGTTATGCACAGGCAATGGTTAGGGTCCATGATGGCCTTATGATGCTATTACAGTTGGGAGGAATTGCATACTTTGTTTGGTTGTACTATTCATTGTTATGTTATTTTAGTTATTTTAATATTGCTTTAGTACATTGTAATGTTTCCTTTCATATTTTTCCTTCACTGCCTATTAGATGGTTAGATTTTGTCTTTCTATCTTTTAGTTATTGTTTGAGTGTCCTTGCCTCAAACTGTGGATCTAGTACTCCTTGGTGTGGAGAAATTTTATTAACTTACTCCTTTTTGTATTTTTTCTCCTTGTGTGTTATTTTGGGACTTCACATGAAATCATGCATCCTTGCACAAGGATGGAAGATCTCACATGTTGTGTTGGGTTTCTTCACGTGCCTTGGCACTTTCTTGCATGAAACCCTACACCAGTCTTGGAGTGTCTTGATGGTATGGCCAAACACTTTCTCATACCACATGCTGCACATGCTCATTTGGAATGCACTTTCTCACTGGGCATGTTGCACATCTTTGCACAAAAAACTGTCAGTCTTTGGTCCTCATGCAAAAGCTAGGGGGCACCTCCACTAGTTTCTAGGGATTGATTTTTGGTGTTTCTAGTACCCTTTAGTTTGACTTAAATTATCATACTCTAACAAATTTTAGGTATTGTTACAAGCTAGATTTGTCATTGCACCAAAAGATTGACCTAAGATCGACTTGTTAATGCCCAATACAACCACTAGAGTTATAGAACATAGGAGGCAGTTAAGCCATGTCACAAATATCAAAGAGGAAGTTCGACAATTAGTCCAAAAATTTGCCCCTCAGCATTAACTAAGGAGATTCAAACTTGTGACCAAGCTTTGATACCACTTGTTACAAGCTAGAGTTTCCATTGCACCAAAAGATCAACCTAAGATCAACTTGTTAATGCCCGATACAACCACTAGACTTATAGAACATAGGAGGTAGTTAAGTCATGTCATGAATCTCAAAGGTGATGTTTGGCAGTTAGTCCAATTGATTTTATGTTTTGTTTACATTTTGGCTTTCAGTTTCCTATTGTGTGTGTCAGTTCAAGTAGTAGCATTTGAAGATTCATTGGCTATCGGGATGGCGGTTAAGTCTTTTTTTGTGATCTATGTGATCCATGTATGATGTTTTTATGTGTACTCATACTTGTTCAAAAAAAATCTTGGCTTGTATTTCATCCTTGTTCCAAGGATCTCTGGGTGAGGCATTACATATTCATAATAATTTTAGTCCAGTCATGATTATCAAATTCTATGTTAAAAATATAATTTACCAAATTCAAATTTTCAAGGTGCACAAACTCAGACTTCAAAGATAAGTAATTTTTGTACATCTTTTCCAAATCTTCATGAATTTCATCATCACCTATGCTCTCAATCTTACAGTGAATATAGCTTGTCATATCTTCAACATGTAACACATTTTTTAGAACTTGCAAAAATGCACCCATGAGATCATCCAATAAGGATAAAAATAGATGGTTATTGAATTCATAACATGGTCTATCACTTATATCATGCACTTTTTGCCTTGGTATTTTAACTAGAACTAAAATTACTAAAATAAACTAGATTCAAGCTTCACAAAATACCTTTAAATGGGATTTAGGACTTTTGCAAATTTTTGGTTCTCAAACTACACTTCGTACTTCAATTTTTTGTCAAATCACTTCTTCAATTTAATCAACACACTTTGCATGAACAAATGGTATATACAATCTTGCTTGAGATCCTTAAATCATTTCAAATTGCACTGCACAATAAATGTATATCTACCATAGATTCAAATACTATCTTTGTATAGCAGTAAGCTTGATTTCTCAATTCCTTCTCACAGTGATCATATCAAGACTTGTGTACTTGACCATATCCTTCTCTCTATTTCTTTAACTTCTTGTTAACTGCACAACTTCCAACTCCTTCTCTAACATTAGTTATGGCCAAATGATGCTCTGCTACTACTAGAGCTATTTAATTCAAGCTAAATGAGTCAAAAAATTTGTGGCTTCAATATCTTATTAGGTGCATCAAAAAATTTTTCCTCCAAAAATGTATAAGAGCTTTCTAGATCTTTAGCTATTACAAATGCTTCCATGAATTCATCAAATTGTTCTTTAATTTCTTCCTTCTAACTATTGTCATTGCCATTAACATTCATTCTATCATTTTTATTATTGTTCTTTTTGTTATTTGGATTTATGTTAATGTCCCTTATGTCCATTATACAATACCTTTTTGTGTGTCCAAAGTTATTACATAACTGACATATGAGTGAATTTCTCCTCTAATTTGTTCCATTCTAATTCTCAGTTGCTCTACAATTCCTAGCAATGTGTCCAGAGTTATTCCACTTGTAACACACAAATTATTTCTTCTCTCTATTAGATGTCTCTCCATTATTGTATCAACTCTATGATCTTCCTCTTTCAATACTTGTAGGGTTAGTATTCCTAGACATTCTACTATTTGCATTATTACCATTAAACTTAGGTTTCTTACAATTTACTACTTTATGTCCATAACCATGATAATTATGAAAAGATAAATTAGTAATGGGTTTAAAAGGCTTACCTATGTAATCTCTTTTCATGTGTCCAACTTCATTCCATATGAAGAATCTACCTATAAAATCACATCTTACTTCATTGGATGTTTCATCTTGCTTGGGTTTATTAACTTGCTTTATTTTCTTAGGTTCATTAGGTTTAGCTAACAAATAAATTAACTCAACTTCCTTTAATACTTTACTAGATGTACTTGATTATACCTCACTCATATTAGATTCCTTAGGGGATTCAATAACTAGATCAGGTTCTCTTCTAATTTTAGCTTTCTTGGTTGATTTCTCTCCAATTAGATATCCAAGTCATCTCTTGTCATAAGAAGGTCACTGATGAAATATCTATTGATCTATCTTTTCACTACTGGAATAAAGTTTTCTAACTATTTCTTAGCTTGTGTCAAATCTCATTTCATAATAATTTTATACTTTTCTAACTCAACATGTTCAATCTTGATGGTATCTAGTTCAAATGTAACTTGACTTAATTGGGATCTAAGATCATCATTCTTAGTTTTCAGTTCTAGTTCATTCTTACCACCATTTTTCTTGAGACTCAACTTAAGCTCAACTATTTTCATTTCATGTTTAAAGATCTAATTTTCCTTTTGAAGATCTCCTACTTCATCATTATCACTAGTCTACATAATTGATTCCTTATCAGATTCTAAATCATCAATCTTGTCTTATAACTTGCCAATGAAAATTTTCACATCTTTGTACCTATCTATTAGGTTATCTCTTTCTTCAGTAAGAAGGTCAATCTACTCAAGAGCTTCTTTAAGGTTTTTCTTCAACTATTCCATATCTTCAAGGATCTTACTTAAGCTGGTAAACTTCTTCAATGTAACTGGTCTGATACCAATTTTTAGAAATAGATAATACTGAGAGGGTGTGGGGGAGGGGGATGAATTGATATTCTAAGAACATTTTCTCACAACCAAATATTGTTAATTACTTTATAGCATGCCTATGAAAGTAAACCAAGAATGTTGAATAGTAAATATAACCATGCACACAATAAACTAAACACCATTATTTTTTAACTGGGGAAACCTCGACCAAGGGAAAACCCCAGTGGGGATGATACCCACTAGATGATTCACAAAACAATAGGATATTATTAAGGATATTGACCTTGTTAGGAGTATATGAAGTACATATAGTGTCTTGAGTCCCTATTAGGAGACTAGGCCTTGTTAGAAGTCTCAAACCTATAAGGAGTTGGTAAAAAACATACAATGTATGCAATAAGAGCCCACTTCCCTAACATATAATTAGACAATTCAATTCTTCACAAGAATAGATATACATACAATACTGGTTATCTATTGTACTTTTCACTTGTTCCTATTATACATTAGAATTTTCAGCACATAAGGATCATAATTCTTTGAAGCACTCTATACAATAGTTTGCATCGCATAACTCTCATTTGTCTATCATAGCTAGCACACTTATCTTCACAAGATAAGATCTTTACTTATACCTTGCACATTCAAAAAACTATGCTTAGTCAAGCTTCATGTGTTCACACACTTGACATAATAATGTCCACATAGTTGGCTCATCATAACTTAGTAACTATTTCATAGCCAAAATAATTCCTATGGTCATACAATCCAATTCTCTTCTATGCTTTATTTTGCACTGTTAAATACCTATACTAGTATTTTACTTGTAACCTATGTTGCACGATCTGTACATATATGTGTACTAGCACATGTCATCATCATACTATCATGAAGTTTTCCTTAATTGTGTATGAGCTAACTCTCAATGAGTCACCATACACTTAACATATGCACATTGTGTTGTTTCAAAATTTCTAACTATAAATAATTTTCTAACTCTAAAAGCATAAATGAAATGTTGAATGAATGTTTCCATAAATGACAACCATCAAGAAATCTATCTAATGATATTGCCAATAGTATTTGGATTCTAATACCCTCAAGATAGTCTAAGGTGTAAGGTGGTGTACGTTCAACAAGTTTTCATAAGAAATATATAGATTTTCTAAGCAGTTCTCTGTTGTACAAAACTGTATGGATTGAAAGACCAAATCTAGTTGCATGAATTAAAAGGTTTCTAAGTCTAGTTTACATTTCATTTGATTTCATATTGATTGGTTTAGTCTAAATCAAGTTATAGCATTTTTACTACAAGTAGGTTTACAAACCCTAAAATTGAGGGCTTCCAAGAAGATATGGCCCTAACTTGCAATTCCATGGATGGTTTCCATGGGCTTCTAGAATTTTCAAGGTTAGGGAGTGTGCCTCAAAATTCCTAAGTGATTGATTTTTCTCAGGTGATTCAAGGGTCCTATGAATGTGTGCTAGGCTGAATATGGCAATGTATTTAGTTAAGAAAGTGTTGATTTCATGGGTAGGACTTGGAATGAGACCATATAACTTGGTGAGTGGTCATTTATTGGTGAAATAAGAAAGATAAGACCTTTTAAACAACAAATCATACCTAAGTATGCATCTTTTTTCATTACCAAGTGTTTCATGCTTGATTTGGAAAATTAGGCCTATGAGGCTTGTTTAGGTTTAGCGATGCTAGAGTAGGTTGAGAAGTTGGTATCTGGGGTATTGGAGGAACTTCCAAAAGTGTATCTAAAGCCCTATTTTATTTACCAAATTCTATGTAAAAAGTCCAACTTACTTCCCTAAAACTAGTAAAAAGGCTACACGGGAATTAATCTTATTAAGAGCAATTTTGTATAGAAAAAGTTGGGGAAGCCAAATAATTTTTGAAGTCCAATCCTTGAGTGTCCCTTAAAATTTTCCAAGTGGTATTTTGGTCCAAGGAATAGGTTCAAATTTTTTCCCTACTTTTAGACCCTTTCCCCATTGTTGGTCCCTAGAGCCACTAAAGAGAAGAATTGCTTTGAAGGTTGGGAGATTGGGCAGAAGTTGAATTTTTTTTATAGGTTCTTAAAAAAAGTCTTTGAAGGCTCTAGAAGAAGTTGATAAGGTAGAGTTACCTTAAGTTGTTGTAGTATGTGGTCTCACTAAGCTTTTGGTGTGAGCACTCTGCATCAATATCATATTTCTTATGCATCCATAACTTAGAAAATCAAATTGTAAAAGCATGTAAATCTAATTTATCAATCACATGCATGAAGAGTAATCACATGACACAAATATTTTGGTTACTTAGAAACACTTCAATATGAAGGTAAAACTGGGGTGGGGATGAAACCCACAAATCTTCACTATTGCAGTAATAAAGTTAATAGATTAGGGTTACAATGTTTGACCATATCCATTCATATAGCCTATGACGGGTCTTCCTTCTTAAAATATTTTGAGACTATTAGATCTCATAGTGTTAGAGGATTTCACACTTACAACAAAGTAAGGACTCTGTTAGGAGATTTACAAATATCTATTAAGACCACTATGTTAATTGATTTACCTAGTCTTAATCTATTAAAACTAATTCAGTACCCAATCCTTGGTTTTCTTTGATAAGTTTATTTTGGATCTCTTCTATCTAATCTAATTTGATCTATGATCTGATATGGCTCTTCTATCCTTTACTACTTGACTAGGTCGCGTGCTCTATTTTGAATTAACAAAACCCTTTGCCTCTTCTATAATGTTTGCACATTCACACATGAATCAAAATACACTTCACCATAACATACTTAAATTATGTCAAGGTATTCTCTATTTAAAGATTTCATAAAAAAATTCTACACACTTCCTTGTTTTTCCTCTCAATCTAATTCATTCATCACAAAACATACAGATTTGTGATCCAAATCATCAAACACATAAAACTATTTTTTAAAAAACTCTATAAGTATTAAATATCACATCCTTGTTAGCTTGAAATTATTTACATCAAATTTTTTATCATTTTTGGCTTGAATGTAAATTATATGTTGCTTGACACTTACTATTTTTGACACTCGACACTCACTGTACATGCTACAAACACTCAGTCTCTACTATGATCGGTACCTTCTATGTAATTTGGCTTGAACATGCTTGAAATTCTTAGTTAAAATTAGACTTAACTTACATTGAAAATACTTAGTGACCACATACTTTCTTGGCTCCTATAGAGCTCAGTACACATGTTTATATACAAGAATTTCACATGACTCGACCAATATAGAGTAGCTTGGTCACCATGATGACCATCTAAATCTTCTTAGTAAATGACTAAGTGTTTGAAACTATAGACAAAAAAAGTTAGAGATATCAACAAATTGTCACCGTTTGTGGAAATAGGCTAAGGACTATAGACATCATCATCCCTTTTGTTGAGGATCTTGTGTAGCTAGCACACATAAAGTAGAGGTAATAATTATTGAGAATGGTTTACTAATTGTTGAAATCCTTTTGGATTATATAATCTTTGAAGGTGATGATGAAGAAATTCAAGCATTTTCTAGTGAAATGAAGAAGGAATTTGAGATGAACATGATTGGTGAGGTGAATTATTTCTTGGGATCGTGGATTGTGGATTGTGCATAATAGTGATAGTATTTTCTTATCATAGACTAAGTATCTAAAAGATTTGTTGAAAATATTTGGTTTGGAAAGTTGTAAACCTTTTGGTACACCTATGGTAATTTGTCATAAGTTATCTAGAAAAGATGAGGCACTTACTATTGAACAAAAGAAGTACATATCAATGATTGAAGGTTTACAATATTCGACTCACATAAGACCAAATATGGTTGATGCAATTAGTATTTGCAAGATTTGAAGCTAATACTAATGAATCACATTATGCAAAAGTAAAATGAATTGTTATATATTTTACAGTTACATCTAATTTTGAGTTTTGGTATGACAAATCAAATGAATTCTCCTTATGTGCATATAATGATGTATATTGGGCAAACAATATGAATAATAAATGGACTACAGGTAGTGGAAACTTTTTCTTAAGAGGAAGATTAGTTTCTTGGCCAAGCAAAAAACATGATTGTATTCAACAAAGCTCAAAAAAATCATAGTATGTAGGAGCAACAAATAATTATAATCTGATCATGTGGATGAAGAAAATTTTCAAAAATGTTGGAGTTGAGTTTATAGAGCTTGTTATCATACATTATGATAACATGAGTATAGTGAGTATGTCTAAGAATTCTACGTTACTTTTTAAGACAAAGCATATATCTATTAAGTATCATGTTTTGAGAGAGAAAGTTTCAAATAAGGAGTTTAGATTAGAGTATATCAGTACAAAGGAATAGATAGAAAAAATATTTACAAACTCTTTGTGAAGGATACATTTAAGTACATGAGAGGTATGCTTGGGTTCATGCCCCTTCCTACTTATGAGTAGTTGATGTAGAGATTGCATTAGTCTAGTGGTATAGAGAACTATTGTTTATGTAGACTAGATGCTAAATTCTTCCTCTATATGGTGTACACTAGAAAAGGTGCACTTCTCTAAATAATTCTATCCGAAATTCTCCATAGATTGGAAAGCTCGAATGCCGACTTAGAGCTCCCTAGTCATGGAGTGCGTATATAGGAGCTCTCAGCTGAGCCTTAGAAATACAGCCCTTGCTAGTAAACCACAAAATGGGAGATTCTTTAGACAAGAGCAAGAGTGCTAGTGTCAAAGAACTCTTTAGATCATGCAATGCAAAAATGAAACTAAATTAGGATGAGATGCACAATGCAAGCTATGCTAATAATGAGATGGGAATGTTACAAATCCAACTATTAATCTATGTGATCTAATTATTTGTAAAGGAATCAAAGTTAAACTAAAATGCAACTATGCTAAGAATGCCATATGATCTTATACTAATGTGATGGAAATGAGAGAATGAGACAAGAAATGAGAAGTTCTCCACAAAGCTCCAAAGAAACCTATTAGAAAACCTGCAGCATAACAATATTCAAAATGAGGATGGATCCCTTGAGGGGGAAAGCTCTCTCCCTTTTAAAGATGTACGGATGGTGGAGATCAAGATGAAGATGGTGGATGATCAACGATTGAAATTGAAAAGAGGAGTGATCCATGTGCACACACAAGTCAACCAATAGAATATAAGTTGACTTATCATATAAGACAAAAGTCACAAAGCCTTTTCTTTTAATTGCAAAATAGAAAAAGGACTTTATGTGTCAACTTTAAATGGGTTAGAAGAATGGGGTCTTTTATTTAATTAAAAGGGGACATGTTCTTTTAATCAAATAATGAACTTAGGATAGCATAGTCAAACTATAGGTTATAATCAAATAAATTGATTATTGGCAATTTGGTCTAGGTAAATGATTAAATTAATTTAGCCAAAATGATGAGAACGGGGTTAATAGTCTAGATGACCATTTTTAGGTGATTACATTTGCCCCTCTTTGACTAATGCGTGATCGATCTGGGAACACATTATGTCAAAGAAAATCGAAGCCAAGTAGGCGATGATAGATATAGATATCTGATTCCAAAAAATGAAATGCAGAAATAGATAGCAAGTCCTAAATGCACAGCCTGATAGTGATAGTACTGAATATTAGGAAGATGATGTTAAGATCCAAAAAGAATTTTAACACCTAGCAAAGTGAATAGGTTGAGAGCAAGTGATAAGGTCAAACAAATGCTCCTAAGAAATAGATAGCTGTAACAATCAGCAATAGAGTATTTCTGCCCCCTCGAGATTGAAATTGAAATTAGGTAAGGGGATGCAAAAACTTGCTAGACATGAGAAAAATAGAATAAAGAAATGTCCAAGATGACAGATAAATGATTAGAACCCAAGAATGACTATAAGAAATTGATAAAATGCCCCAGTTTGACTAGAGTTGACCTTGAAGGATATAGCATAAAAATTAGGTCAAAATGAACAAAAAGGTGATTTTAGACATGAAATAGTGAATTTAAGTAGATATGACGTATGGAAATGATGAAGACATGAAGATGTGAAGATGCCCCAGTGATGATTCAGAGATTAGACCTCAAAAGGTCAGCTAACTGCTCAAAAGAAAGTAGATTTTTAAAAGACAATTTTGACCATCAAGATGAACTCGAATTTGGATTTTGATCCCTAAAATGAATCTAGGATTTCAAAATTATTTAAGAGGTCAAAAATTTATATAATGTGATGATAAGATAGAAAAGAGATGAAGCGAAAGATGAAGAAGGTGAAAAGACATGAACAAGAAGAAAGTAAAGAAATATATGAAAGGAGTTAGCTGATATGTCCACAAAAAGATGAAGAAAGAGAGCTTACCCCATATGCAATAATGCAAGACTAAGCTAGAAAATGAGCCTAAAATGCAAGCTAATATGCAAAGTGGTTTACCAGCAAGAAGCGCATAACATTTAGACTCTTAATTTCATCATTGAGCATTTATTAGGGACATCATGAGATCATACAACCATCACTAGTATAACTATGAGGATATGAATATGATCGATATTAGATAGGTATGTGGAAATCCAATCTAAGCATCAGAGACATGTAAGTCAAGATATCTACGTGATTAGATTCCCTAAGTTTAATTTAGCAAGATTACACCTGTATCAAGGCATAAGCGCCAGGATAAACCCTGAGTGCGGTCTTGCAAAACAGTCAAGGATGATACATTTATAAGTCAAAGTGTTGAATAGGACAAGCATGAATGCTTACAACACTATAGACAAACAAAAGTATACCCACAAGCAGAAATCAAGAAAATATGTCCCATGCCCCCAGTCTTCTAGTCAATGACATCCTTGAAAGACTATTAGGGAGGGAATACATGGCAAAGAAATCATCATAGACAGCACACAAAGTAGATAAATGTCAACATAGCTCAGTCGTTTAAGTGTTAAAGTGTGTGTGTGTAAGTCACTTGGCCATTTCTTCCAGACTTGATTCTGATAGTGAGAGATATCACGACATCGGAGACCGTAGGTAAACTATCTAAAAAGTGTTGAAAACCACTTGATGTAAAAGTGGGGGAAGTGTTGAGAAACACTATGTTGTGAGTTGTTGAAGAAACCCTAATGCACAAGAATACCTCAATAGGCTAAGTAGCTATGCCCCCAAGATGAGGACAAGAAAAAATTCCAAGCTAGGAAATGTGTTGCAAAGTGGATGATTGAGATAGATAGACATAGGTGCAAGGGTTTCAAGTAGCGCCTACTTCCAGGTTTTCACCACTTGACAAATTTTTTCAAGACTTTTTTCTTCTTCTTTTTTTTTGTTTTTTTTTGGTGATACATCGAAGTGCCTATTGCTAGGTTTTCACTAAGATGATCATTTTTTCAGGACATTTTTTCATTTTTAGGATTTTTTCAGCATCATAGATATATACAAGATAGTTGAGCAGCAAGTCTCTAAGTATAGAACTTCTTCAAGTGTAGGATGTTGATAGGTTATGCAAGTTCTTCACCCTCTGAAGTAGACAACTGGTAAGCACCAGATCCAAATGTTGCTGTGATAATGTAAGGACCTAACCAATTAGGTTCAAATTTCCCTTTATGTTCTCGATTTTGCTGATTTTTGGGATTCTCTCTAAGCACGAGTTCACCAACTTGGAACTCACGGGGGTGAACCTTTTTGTTATATTGTGTAGACATGCACTTCTAATAATCTCTCATGTGATCAAAAGCAGCCTTGCACCGTTCATCCAGAGTCTCTAATTCCTGTACTCGCATAGCTCTATGATCTTCATCGGTTATTAACCCATGTAAGGAGACACGCAAAGAAGGTATCTCAACTTCTAATGGGAGAACAACCTCAGAGCCATAGACTAGAGAAAAGGGTGTAGCCCCTGTAGGAGTACGAATAGAGGTTCTATAAGCCCAAAGTGCCAGATTTATTTGCAAGTGCCAATCTTTCCCAGACTTGTGAACTGTGCGGTGTAGGATTTTCAGCAATGTTTTATTAGAGGCCTCAGCTTGGCCATTCCCTTCGGGATAGTAAATGGAAGACCAGTGTTGCTTAATTTGAAACTTTTTGCACAGTTGTTTTAAGTCTTTATTTTTGAACTGTCCTCCATTATCTATAACAATAGAGGATGGCATACCATATCAACAAATGATGTGATTTAGTATAAACAGGGCAACATGTTTGCCTGTAGTAGCAGATAATGGTACAACTTCAACCCATTTAGTGAAATACTTCGTTGCTGTGATGATGAATTTATGACCGCTGGATGAGCTTGGATGGATCTTTCCTACCAAGTCAAAGGCCCATTGCTGAAATGGCCAATATGTCATAGAAGGGATTAACTCTCGCCCAGGAGCATGTATCAAGTTACCATGGAGCTGACATTTCTGACAAGACTTTGCATAGCGCACAGCATCAGCTTGCATGGTGGGCCAGTAATAACCCGTCCTAAGCAATTTTTGGGCAAGTGCAAGGCCATTAGAATGTGCCCCACAAATGCCATCGTGGACTTCGGCAAGTGCCTTCTCAAACTCTTCTAGCTCTAAACACCTAAGCAACGTTCCGTCTAGACCCCTCCTATACAAGTCACCAGAGACCAAAGTGTAGTGTGAGGCATTATGAAGGAGTTGGCATTTTTGGTTGCGCGTGAGGGTTTCGAGAATAACCTGATCATGTAGGTAGGAGAAAATAGCCACATAGCGGGAGGAATCGTGACCCACAACAGTGTAGATCACCTGGTTATCTAAAGAATCACAGGCTAGATGACGTAATTCTTCCACCAGGAACTCAAATCGCAATTCATGTTCTTGTAATTGGAGGATAGATGCTAAGGTGGCCATAGCATCAGCAACCTTGTTTTCTGCTCTAGGAATTTGTTGGAATGTTACAAAGGTAAAATAGTTCCTTAGAGCATCTATCAACTTTTTATAAGGGATCAATTTATCATCCTTTGTTTGATATTCATTATTCACTTGGTTCACACCCAGTTGAGAGTCCCCATATATGTGTAGCTTAGTTATTCACCATTCAAGGGCCATTTTGATCCTGTTTGTTAATGCTTCATACTTTGCAATATTGTTTGTACATGGGAACAATAATTTGTAGGATTTTGGGATCGTATAACCATGAGGGGAAACAAACAACACCCCTGCTCCTGCTCCATTCTGTGTATGGGATCCATCAAAAAACATTTTCCATGTTCTGTTAGTAATGTTCATGATTGAGGCATCTAGAAACTCAATTTGTAGAGGTGCTACATCTTCAAGTGGGAAGTCAGCCAACTGGTCAGCTATGGCCTGTCCTTTGATTGCCTTACGTTCAACATACTGAATATCAAATTCAGAAAGAATCATCATCCATTTAGCAAGGCGACCAGTAAGTGCAGCTTTACTTAATAAATATTTCAAAGGATCTATCTTGGCAATCAAGTGAACTGTATGGGCCAACATATAATGCCAAAGTTTTTGGGAGGCAAAAACTACAGCAAGGCATGCCTTCTCTATACTTGTATAATTTAGTTCATAAGCCACCAAAGTTTGACTAATGTAGTATATGACTCTTTCTTTACCCGTCTCATCACTTTGGGCTAAGAGTGCTCCTAGAGAAGAATTTGTAGCTGAAATGTACAGAATCAAAGGTTTTCCCAGAATGGGTGGCATCAAAAGTGGCAGTTTTGCCAAGTGGCCTTTGATTTGGTCTAAGCTTTGTTGACAGCCACTATTCATAATATGGGTAGATCCTTTATGCAGATTTTTATTGAAAGGTTGAGCCTTATCAGCTAATTGAGAGATAAATCTTCTTATGGATTGTAGCCATCCTTGCAGACCTCTAAGCTGACTGATAGTCTTTGGTGGAGGCATATCCATGATAGCTTGGACCTTTTCAGGGTCAACCTCAATGCCTTTTTCTGAGATGATATAACCTACCAATTTTCCAGAAGTGACACCAAAGGCACATTTTTTTGGATTCAACCTAAGTTGGAATTGTTCCATACAGTCCAATATCAAACTAAGGTCTTTGAGATGTGTGTCTCATTTCTTTGATTTTGCCAGTGTGTCATCAAAATAGTCTTCCATGTTTTTATGCATCATATCATGAAAGATGGTTGTCATTGCTCTTTGATATGTAGCGCCAGCATTTTTTAGCCCAAAAGGCATGACATTCCAGCAAAAGGTACCCCATGCACATGTAAAGGCTATCTTTTCTTGGTCTGCTGGAGCTATCTTTATTTGGTTGTACCCAAAAAATCCATCCATGAGCGAGTACATCTCATAACCCACAGTCATGTCCACTATCATATCGATGTTTGGTAGTGGAAAGTCATCCTTGGGGCACGCTTTATTGAGATCTCTAAAATTAGTACAGACTCATATGGATTTGTCATGCTTGGAGACAGGTACAATGTTGGAAATCCACTTAGCATAATCAATGGCCCTAATGAAGTTTGCATTCAATAGTTTTTCTAACTTTGTCTTGACCAGTAGAGCTACATGTGGATGCATTTTTCTTAACTTCTGTTTGACAGGCTTGACATCTGGTGAGATTGATAAGTGATGCATGATGAGATCTATATCAAGCCCTGGCATGTCAGAGTATGTCCATGCGAAGTTGACCTTCTTGTCTTGAAAGAACTGAGCAAACTGTGTCGTTTCTTTGCTTGACAAAGATTGAGCTACATGAATAATTTGAGGACATTCTTCTGTTGCCAAGTTGATAGGCAGTGTAGGTTCGACTAGAACTGAAGATCTATCCTAGAATCCGCAGGTGCCTCAGAGAGGTTTTCACCATTAGATACATCTTTATTTTTACTTTTTTGAGGGTCAGACACTGCCACAATGTGGTTTTCGCTGTCTGATCGCTTATTTTTTCTTTTAATTATTTGACTGAGGTACTTGATATCTGATTTCATCATGTTAATCACGGGTTCACTGGTGGAAGAAATGATAGGTTCAATTGTGTTTAGATAACAAGCGATCTCATAGTCATTTTGGAAAGACCGTATTTCAGGTTTTTGATTTTTGATAGACCAATCTATGAGCTCTGGGTAAATTAGTGAGAGTGAGGGAGAAGTTTCAATGTGATTGCTATGGAAGGAGTCATCTCTGGTGACCTGTGAAGTTGAGCCTATAGAAAATGTCGCAAAAGAGTCCAGCTCAAGAATAGTCCTAGAGGAACTAGCATGACCCATTGAGACATGTTGTGAGTCAAACTCATTTGACCTCATACTAGACCGTTCGACTACATCGGGTTGGGTTGCATAGGCATGAATGACATCCACCCCTAGCTCGCAAGATGCATCAGAGAGGCTTTCCCGTTCATACTCATGAGAATCTATACTTTGACCCCTATTTATGAGATGAGCAATATTCTGCCTAATTCGTCCTCTATTTATGTCCTCAGAAGTAGACCCTTCTTGTTCCTGTTGTTGGGAGGTAGAAGCTTCTTCATTATTAGCAGTAACTATGTCTTCTCCCCAAAGGAGGGAAGTGAGAGGAACAAAGTCTTCATCTTGTGTAGTAGTAACAATTACGGGAGAGTCATCATCCTTCGATTCACTAGACATGAGTAATCTTTGACTACAGTTTGGTGTATTATTGTCTAGCCCAAAGCCTAGACCAGCGGTGTCTCAAGCATCATGACCTTGAGTGTGACTTAAAGGTTCAACTAGAGCATTCTTACAACTAGTTAAGGACCTGTGGCCCTGGTAGCCCATTTTTGTCAGAAATTTATAGCCTTTTCCATATTTTTTGGGAGAAATAGGGATAGTCATTGTAACCTCCTCGTCTTCTTCTTCTTTATAGATCCAGTCCCTAATGGCTTGTTCTTCCTTCTCTGCTTCAAGTGGTATGGAAGATTGCACAAAAGTGCCAAAAAGTGTCATAGCAGAAGCATAAGACTTCTTTGCAATAGTTGGTTTTCCATAAGACTGAGGGGAAATTGGTAAGGTAGCAATAGAATCCAAAGTATACTCGCCCATACCAAGGCTCATCATTTTCAGTTTTTGTTCACATTCTATGAAAGATGGTGCTAGCTCATGAGAAGAGCGATTGTGCGGGACTAGCATTTCGGCAGTAGATAATGTGTTGATAGACATGGAGTTGTCACCGGGGACAACTACTTCAGTACCATTAAAAGGAAACTTAATGCATTGATGGTATGTAGAGGGTACTTCTTGCATATTGTGAATCCATGGTCGTCCCAAAAACAAGTTGTATGCAAGTGGTATGTCTAAGACTTGGAAGACGACATTCTTCTCAACTGGACCAACTCTGATTGGTAGTACAATTAGACCTTTAGAAGGCCTTTCAACCTCATCATAGGCCTTTATAGTGATCTTGGGCTTAGGATCGATGGAAAATTCAGACATGCCCAATTGTTGGATTACATTGAACGAAATGATATTTAACCCTGCACCATTGTCTATCAGGACTCGACGGATGCAGGTACGAAAGATTTGAACTTCGATATGAAGAGCAAGGTTATGGGGATGATTGAGAGCTCGATCATCTTCTTTAGAAAAGGTGAGATAGTGAGGTGAGGAGATGTGGTTAACCATAGCTTGGAATTGTTCTGCATCAATATCTATGGGAACATTGGCAGTACGTAAAGCTTTCTCAAGGATATCCCTGTGCAAAGGAGATAATTCTAGCAATTCGAAAATGGAGATTTGTGCTTGCGTGCGTTGCAGTTGGCTAATAAGATCATAGTTGGAGATTTTGGAAGTAATTGCCTGTTTAGACGATGAAGCATTTTTAGGATCATTAGCAACTTTTAGGACAACCTTAGATCGCCCCCTAGTGACAGCGTTGAGTGGTTCACCTTGAGAAGATGAAGACTCAGCCACCTGGAGTACCACCTTGGGTCTAGTATCAGTATGATTTTGAGGAGTGGATCGTGTCCTTAAGACCACTTTTGGTCGTTCATCTTCAGCATCATAATTTGGCCAGTTGTCATTGTTGGAGCTTGTCATACATACGTATTCAATGGGCTCAAGCATGCTTATAACATTATCAGTGTCAACGTAAGCATAACTAATTTTGGCATCATGATTCTTTTTGGCAGTTACCCTTGAGGTCTCACCCTTTTCATATTTAGGTAATGATTCTTGGAAAGCCTTATGATCAATATTCTTAACAAGGCCATCTGTAACAACTTTTCCAGCTTCGATGAGGTCTTGAATTACATCTTTGAGTTTGAAGCAATTCTCTGTGTTATGTCCCTTACTTCGGTGATAGCTGCAAGTATGATCTTCTCTCCATCATGGAGGTCTAACGGGTGGATCATAAGGACGTGAGTTGTCTGGCAAGGTGACCAATTTGTTTGCAATTAAGGTTTTTAAAACCACTTCATAAGGTTCGACCATAGAAGTGTAAACACGTCGCTTCTTTGCAAATTTAGAGCCTTTGTCAAAGGTTTGTGGTTTCGAACCTTCTTGTTGCTTTGCTACATAGATGGCATTGGAAAGGTTAAATGTAGGTTCCTTAGTCTTAGGGGTGTCCACTACTCCGTCATTGACAACATACTTTTTTTTGTTCCAAGGTTTTCCTTTGTCTTTACTGTTCCCATTGTTAATCCTATCCTTGTTTATGGTAATATCACCTTTTTTGATAGCAACATCCTCAATGTGATATGCAATTTCTACCATGACGTTGAAGGATGTGAATAACTATTTTCTTAGATCAAAGTATAATTCGAGTACAAGCGTGTTGACAAAGATGTCAATTTTTTCAGCCTTGGGCACTTGCCAAGGATACTGAGAGTATAAAGATCTCCATCATTGAAGGTATATTGCAAAAGACTCTCCTGGTCTTTGTTTGATGTTGCATAAGTCTACCACTGTCACAGGATGTTGAATGTTGTACGAATATTTCTGGATAAAATGTTGCACAAGTTTGTCAAATGTTTTAAGAGGAGGACTCAATTTTGTGAACCACTCCATAGCTTGTCCTCTTAGACTTCTAGGGAACAAACGCATAAGAAAGGTGTCTTCATGCATAAAGTCCATGCTAATAGCATAGAAATGTCTCACATGGTCGTGAGGGTCACCATTTCCATCGTATTTTTCATACTTAGAAACCTCTATATCCTTAGGAAATGGTAGCATGTATAGACCCCTATCAAATGGAAGAGCACAAATTGATTCAAAAAATGATGTCTTAGGTGGCTCTTTTGAAGTTTGTAGTTGTGTAAATTGTTTTCTTAGTTCTTGTATTTCTTCCCTTAAGATTTCAGCCTCAGTGGGCTCTCATTTTGGGATAATATGTTCAACATTAAAACCTTGAGGGAGTTTCCATCCCCTAGCTGCCATGTATCGGAAGTATTGGTCTCCATTTTCCTCTAAAGCTCTGAGCATTAGTTTTTGGGCGAAGCCATCTTGTTGAAATTTGATCACATCTTCGCTAGTTACTTCTTCATCACTATCATGATGAGATGGTTTAGGTGAAGGACATGCACCAGCAGCAGCTCTAGGAGTCCTTGGAGGCGTGTGATTACCATCATTATTTTCAAAGGGATTTCGAGGAAAAGTTCCTTTATATCCTTCGTAGCGTGCCTGATTGTCAGTTTCAGCTTGTTGATTTTCTCTCTCTGTAGCGTATATAGCCTCCAAAGTCTTTTGGGTTTCACGGGCTTGTTCTTCTAAGTGATGTTTAATTTCATTGGGATGCACCATAGTGACTATACCACTCGTACCCTTGGGTGTCTCAAAGGGTGTACCAAATGGATTTTTGAAACTATAAAGTGGGTTGTGCCGAATGTTAGCTATTTGTGTTTGATCAAATTCGAGGTTCTTATCACAAATTTGTTTGCGAGGATGTTTGGGTGGTGTTTCCAATTGTTTGAAAATGAAAGGCGTGTGGCTATTTTTACCACCTTGATATCTAGTTGTGACCAGCATGTAAAGAGTTGTCTTTGTTTAGTAGGACAAGAAAAGCGAGCCAAATTTGAAGCTTTTACGATCAGGACTAGTCACTTGTCAAAACGTGATTAGATGGCTTGTCAAATAGTGCTCAAGATCTTACAGCACGGGTGACTCGAGCCGAGCGGACGAGCGAGAAGCTCAATAGTGGATAGCTAGAAAGATAATAGCTGAATTTTGACAAGTGATTTATCAAGACATTTCAACACTTACATTCGACGGACTAAACCCATCTTTTCAACTTAGGATGAATTCTTCACACACTGATACATGACCAGGATCAAGGGTGACTAGCGTAATGCTCCTTAGACCAAACAAATCTGATGGCAAACTCTGTTTTTGACCCAAAATGACTCTGGGCGATACTTTTTCAAAAGGAGGGCGACATAAGTTCAGCAAATAATGTCGTGTGACAGAATTTCAGGAACAGTGCGATACTTTTTGTCCAGGCGACAGATATTTATACCAAGTGCGACATAATATTAGACACAGTGCGACATAATTTAATACTAACGTGCGACATAATTTTTGAAAAAAATGTCGCGCGATATTTCTCGTCAAAGCGTGCGACAGAGTGCCAGTTTTGTGTAAAAAAAGTCAATTTTTTGGTTTGGAGTTCGTTTCAATTTGTCAATCAAACAGTCATTTCAATCAAACAGCGTTTCATCTCAGCTTGTATCAGTAATCAGCAAAGTTTGCAAATAGTAAGTGTTGTAACATGTCTTCAAAACAATTGATCAAGGGTAAAAACAACCTTGTCAATACGCACTTGGGATATCAGAACACCTTTCTAACACCTCTTTATCGAAATGTTTATGTTGCAAGAACGTTAACACTGGTCAAAACATCAAAAACAATAGCCAAGCAATCTACCTTGGAGTCACGGTTCATTACTCAACAACTTAGCCCATGCTTGATGCTCCTTCGCCTCACACCAAGTGGTTGCCCACAAGAGATATTGGCTTTGTCATGGAAGTGCCATAAGCACAACCAAGCGAACACATATGGTGAGTGTAAATCTTGGGGTGATCCGGGTAGTCCACTAGGATCGATCCTTGCACCAAGAAGTTGAGCGGCTAAAAAGGGTAGTTACTAACTTAGAGTTTTTAGATCGGGCTTCCGTTCATAGTGTTCCTCTTGCTCTCAATTATGGGACACCTCACCTTGCGATGAATAACCGATCTCGCGATCACAAGAGTACCTTAAGCATTCTTGCCTAATGATCTCCCTATGGTCGAAATCCCATAAGCAATCACACTAGGCAAAGACAAACACTACGTCTACCAAAGTTTTGTGTCCTTGGTAGCCTTGAGTTTATAGTGGGTTGGAAGAGCCAGGTAATCGGCTTGTCCCCACTTGGGTGGTCCCTCTCAGGTTGTCCGAGAGCAGGCCCTCTAAAGGATCTTAACTATACAAAGTGGATCAACTTTCGGAAGTTAAGATTTCTAATTCACCACAAGGGTGAAGAGCATACTCTCCTATTCCAATTGTTTTCTCCCAAACACGCCAAGAAGATTTAGTTACCCCTTGCTTTTGAAACCAAATGGCAAGTCAAGATTTCTGATTCACCACAAGGGTGAAGAGCATACTCTCCTATTACCAAAAGACTCCAATCACAAGTTTTATGTGCCTATAAAAGATGAACAATTTATTCAATGCCGCACATGGAAAAAAAATAAAATAAAGCAAGTTTGAGTTTTTATGCTTTGGGCAGCCCTGCAAACAACGTTAGTAGCCCTTGCACATTTGAAGCTTTGACATGCGTTCTTTTTGTATGCAAGGTTTCGATATTTTCTTCACAAAAAAAGCAACCTGCAATCACAACTCGTTAGCCCATAAGTTAGCACAAAATAATCATAAAAACTATGAATTAAACCTCTGTAAAATAGTTTAGAAATCTGTTTAAAGACGATAGTAAACTAGCTACAAAGAAATTTGGTCAAATTCCTCAAGGAACGAGCAAAAAAAAAGTCAGGTGATACTTTTTGCTGAACAAAAGTCGCGCAATACTTCGCAGTATAAGAGGGCAACAATATTTTTCTAGGCAACAGTATTTGCATATCCGTGTGACATAATTCTACACAGAGGGCGACAATATGTAGGCTATAAGCGTGACACTATTTCCAAAAAGTGTCGCACGACAGTACTGTGAACTATCGTGCGATATTGGAAAAATGTCGCCCAATACTGCGACTATAAAAAAAAAGAAAATACAGAGCAGTACGGAAAATGTGAGAAAAAACAAAAAAAAGTAGGGCGAAATGTACAGTCCTGCCCCATGGTGGGCGCCAAAAATGTACACTAGAAAAGGTGCACTTCTCTAAATCATTCTATCCGAAATTCTCCATAGATTGGAAAGCTCGAATGCCGACTTAGAGCTCCCTAGTCATGGAGTGCAAGGGGCATACAAATGAGTATATAGGAGCTCTCAGCTGAGCCTTAGAAATATAGCCCTTGCTAGTAAACCACAAAATGGGAGATTCTTTAGACAAGAGCAAGAGTGCTAGTGTCAAAGAACTCTTTAGATCATTTAAGGCAAAAATGAAACTAAATTAGGATGAGATGCACAATGCAAGCTATGCTAATAATGAGATGGGAATGTTACAAATCCAACTATTAATCTATGTGATCTAATTATTTGCAAAGGAATCAAAGTTAAACTAAAATGCAACTATGCTAATAATGCCATATGATCTTATGCTAATGTGATGGAAATGAGAGAATGAGACAAGAAATGAGAAGTTCTCCACAAAGCTCCAAAGAAACCTGTTAGAAAACCTGCAGCATAACAATATTCAAAATGAGGATGGATCCCTTGAGGGGGAAACCTCTCTCCCTTTTAAAGATGTATGGATGGTGGAGATCAAGATGAAGATGGTGGATGATCAACGGTTGAATTCGAAAAGAGGAGTGATCCATGTCCACACACAAGTCAACCAATAGAATATAAGTTGACTTGTCATATAAGACAAAAGTCACAAAGCCTTTTCTTTTAATTGCAAAATAGAAAAAGGACTTTATGTGTCAACTTTAAATGGGTTAGAAGAATGGGGTCTTTTATTTAATTAAAAGGGGACATGTTCTTTTAATCAAATAATGAACTTAGGATAGCATAGTCAAACTATAGGTTATAATCAAATAAATTGATTATTGGCAATTTGGTCTAGGTAAATGATTAAATTAATTTAGCCAAAACATTGAGAAGGGGGCTAATAGTCTAGATGACCATTTTTAGGTGATTACATATGGAAGTATCTATTTTTGAGTGGAGTCATGAAGGACTCTTGGTAACTAGTATTTAACAATATCTTTGGACACTTGAGCTTGTTGAAGATCTTTTCTAGAAGAATTGACATATTGATGCATTTTTCATTGATGTCAATAGGGGAGAAGATGTACATGAAAAAAATCTCATGGTACATGGAATTTGGAACTATATCAATGGGTGAGAGTTGTTCCTAAGATTTAGATTTGATTGAGGAAGAGAATTTGAAAAGAATGAGTATAATGGAGTAGTTGGAGAAAAGACATATATTTGGTATCTATGGAACTTGGAAATTTTTCATCTATTTTTTCATCAATGCAAAATGGGGATATTGTTAGCATGAACATTAGTGATAGTCCTATGAGGGACTATCCTAGCATTGTTGGAACATTGGTGAGACTAGTAGCATGTATGTGTGTTGCATTCATGAATATTTTTATTATTGATGTCAACATGCTAATGATACTATGAAGATTGACAGAGAAATAGATAGAGATTGAGATCATGAGGTTCAAGAATAGGATATGCACAGTTGAGGACATGTTCTATAAAATGCATTGATTATGTTGTTAAGTGCACATGAAGAAATATGAAGATAATTTATAGTTATTAAAGATTTATTAAATATAGATTTTTGGCAGAGTTCCCAAAAAGAGGTTATTCATGTTTGTTAGAAATAGATAATATTGAGAGGGGGGGTGAATTAGTATATTAAAAACTTTTTCCCACAACTAAATATTTATAATTAATTTATAACTTGCATATGAAAATAAACCAACAATGTTGAACAATAAATATAACCATGCATATAGAGAAATCATAACACCATGATTTATTAATGAGGGTAACCCTGGCCAAAGGAAAGCCTTAGTGGGGATGAAACCCACTGGATCTTGTTAAGGATATTGACCTTGTTAGGAGTCTATGAAGTACATATAATGTCTCAAGTCATTTTTATAATCCTTAACCTTGTTAGGAGTTGCTACAACCCTTTTAGGAGTTGGTTAAAAAATTACAATGTTTGCAAGAAGATCCGACTTTCCTAACATGTGATTATACAATTCAATTCCTTCACAAGATAGGTATACATACAATACCTATGTTGCTATTGTAACTCACACTTTCTCTAATCTTATATCACTTTTTGCATCATATAAGGCTCACATATATTTCTCACAATAGTTCTCATATCAAATCTAATCATGCAAGTTCCACATTATGTACACAAGATAAGATCTTTAATTATACCTTGCACAATCACAAAAGTCTGGACTATCAACCTTCATGTTATCACACACTTGACATAATATAAAATAACTTGTGGAAAAACATCCACATAGTTGGCTCACCATAACTTAGCAATTATTTTGTAACAAAAATTATTCGTAAAGTTGTACAACTCTATTTACTGCCATGCTCTGTTCTACATTGTTAATCTTAGTATAACTTGCATCATACTATTTGTACACACATGTACACTAGTACACACCATCATGAAAAATGTCACAAACCTTTCATTAACTACACATAAGATAACTCTTTGCGCATTGTATGTACTCTTAAGATCTGTACTTTGTCTTGTTGCAAACTATCTAATACTTAGACAAATTTCTATCTCTAAATACATAAATGAAATGTCAAATGTATGTTGTCATAAATGACAACCATCAAGACATCTATCTAACCATATTGCCAAAAAATTTCCCTTTGGAATTGATGGAAACATTTGGTAAAACTAGCTGAGTCTGAAAATGATGTCATACATAACAAGAAAAAATAAAAGTAACTACACAAAAATTGCCTTCAAAACATAACAATTTTATTCATGTTTTGATGGATCATTGTATTCCTTATCACTCATTTACATTGATACATACATAAGCTCCCCCTAACATATACATTTACATCTATACAAATTTTCTTCTACATAATACTCCCACTTTGACATCAATGACAAATTTCTGAAAACTATATCACAAAAACTTATTGCCTATTGTTGATTAGCTCGTCATTCTAGATATACAATCTGCAAAATCAATCTTTAGTCTATCAAAGTCTTTATTCTAGTTACCTTTGACTATATGTAATATACTAATGAGTGTGAAAACTTCATAAGATACCACTTCAATTATGCTCAGGTTAGTATAGGAAAATTTGTCATAGGAATTATTTGTTGAATGATGTTCATCCAATTGCCTCTACAAAATTACAACTTTAGGTGCCAAATATTCTCTAAGAATAGAGAATCTTATTATTATCTTCTACTTTTAACATTCAATACTTCTGACATAATTGTGAATCTTCTCAATTTCATTCTTAGAATCTTCAATTTTGATCTCAGCTTGTTGCAATTTTGTAGTGAGTGTTTGAAGCTCACTCATATGGCCTTTGATCTTTGCATCAAAATCTGATAGGAAATTGTAAGACATTGCACATTGTCCATAAAACTTCTTACCTTCAAAAATACATTGTCTCAATTCCTTAATGTTTCCATCAGGTTCCTTCAAACCATTGCACACATTGGTGCACACTTTGTTAAATAGGGTTGTGTCATGATTTGTTTGTGCTTGCACTACTACTACTTCAGCTAAAGTTGTGAATTCCCCATCAAAGGTCTTCACAAACTCTTTTTCGTTGCCTTGCAAGTTTGGATTTTCTATAGTAGTGGAAACTATCTTCTACATGTATTCAAAGACTTCAACAAGAGTCTTCTCCAAAGACTTAACAATTTTATTCTTCTTGAATAAGTTTCTTAATGTGTCCATTAATTCTTTTTGATCTTCATCATCAGATGGAATAGTTGTTGTTGTTATTGATGTTCCAACTACTGACACTACTAAAGATACAATATTCTTTATCATATGTTCCTTTGCTCTCTTATTTTCTTTAGCCACTTTCTTTGCATCTTCTTCTTTCTCCTTCCTTTCTTCTTCTGCTTTCTTCCTCTTTTCCTCTTCTTCTTTTCTCTTCTTTACCTCTTCTTTTTCTCTTCTTCTTTTGTTCTTCTTCTTTTCTTTCTTTTATTTTTCTCTCTTCTTTTCTTTTCTTTGATACCAATTCTTAGAAATAGATAATATTGATAGTGGGGAGGGGGGGGGGGGGGGATAGGAAAACCAGGACTAGTTGTCCATCCAAAGACTAGGAACTATAGACTAGATCCAACAACTAAATTGGTAATTTAATAACCTTAGATAAATCCTTTCCATCCTTCATAGTACCCTAAAAAATTTCATTAACAATACATCCATGAGCGTTAACCACATCTTTTTCCATGTTTTGTCTCATTCTTTTACTAGGGCCACATAGAATCTTGATAGCAACAACAATAGGTATAATCTCCTCATTGCTCCTTTTACCTAAACTTGAAGTAGCCTCACATAAACTAGAAGTCACCATATCTATATTATTTTCCCATTGCCTTTTACCTATTGTTAAAGTTCCATTTCAAAGGAATTCAACTTCTCAGGGATGTTCCCAACCTAATTCTCTAGTTGGACTCTCTTCACTTTTTCTTCATCCAGTTCTCTTTGGATTTCTCCTATTTTTTTTCTCAAGAATAATAATTTCATTATAGATACAAGAGTCGACCTAAAGAGAGGCATCAACTTTCAACATAGCCTTGTAGAGAAAAGGGCGGCTTCACCATATTATTTTCATCTTTGGTCTCATCATCAAACCTTTTCTCCAAACTAGTTGTCACTTCCTAGGATTCCTTAAGATGTAACCAATTTTCATTATTTAAACCCTCTTAATCCATCATCTCCTTCTAGTTCTCCTTATTCAAACTTTTATTTTTAATGACAAGGGATTTTACCTCTTCACTCTTCTCCTTTTCAAAGTCCGCCAAGATCTTGACTTTTGTAATTTCTTTTCTAGTAGGTGTAGACCTTTCACTATGGTTCAAAACATTCTCATTCTACCTCAAAGGGTTTGAAATCAATTTTGACTCCAAATTCCCCTCTTTTCTACTTTCCCCATCACTTTTCACCATAGAGATACCCTGAGAACCAGAATACTCATCTAGGTTATAACTACGATCCCTAGTTTCCATTCTATCCTCTTTATCTACACCTTTCTTAGATTCCCTAGCTTTTTTATTTGCTTTCTTATTTTTATCCACCTAGATCTCCTTCTTTTTTCCTTTACTATTGCTACAACCCTCCTTGGTTTTCATAGTATTGTATTTTATTTTCTTAGCACTCATCTTTTGATGAGACTCATCACCAACTGATTTTCTCTTCTTCTTCACAATAGGTGAAAGATTCATTGCATTTTTTCTACAATAATTTTTAATTAAAAAAATAAGTCCTTCATAGAGCATGGGCCTAGTTTCCTTTTTTCTATGGGCTTGGAGACTATTTAATAGAGAAAATTTCAAGTAGAAAGGGAAGGAAAACCTATCCTTATAATAGAAATGGTTCAAAAACACAAAATAGAATTTATGAACCCTTTTTAATCTACCATCCAAAATAAAATACTCACAAACATAAGATAAAATGTCTTGCTAGATTACCTTAATTTGGTCTAGGTCATAGGAGTCCTTGATCTTCACAAACCCTTTTTCCTTCACTTCATTTTTAGGAAATTTCTTAAAAGAAACATTTGATATATTGGTTTCCTTTCTAAATTTTAAGCCCTCCATAGGAAGAATAGTTATCTCTACTATAAACTCCTCTGTCAAATCCATTGCTATCCCATGAAAAATGGAATTTATGAACCCTTTGTGTTATCTACCATCCAAAATAAAATACTCACGAACACAAGATAAAATGTCTTGCCAAATTAACTTAATTTGGTCTAGGTCATAGGAGTCCCTGATCTTCACAGGCCTTTTTTACTCCACTTCACTTTTGGGAAATTTCTTGAAAGAAACATTTGATATATTGATTTCCTTTCTAAATTTTAAGCCCTCCATAGAAAGACTAGTTATCTCTACTATAAACTCCTCTATCAAATCCATTTTTACCCCATGAACAATAACCCTTTCCTCAGACCAGTTCTTGAAGAATTAATCAATAATTTGTGGGGTTTGTAGCCATGAAACTTCCCAATACATGTTGTCATTTTACCCTTTGCGAGAATCTCCCACACTGCACTTTTCACTTTCCATTCTTTGTAGCTAGATGGCACCTATTTCCTCAGCTCCACACCCATAGTGAAACCAACTTTGTAAATTATACAAAAAAATGTAACCTTCATAGGAGACAAGATATGTTTAACCTCAAATAAGCTTTTCACCAAAAAAATGTAGCAAGTCCTTTTGATGATGACACAAAAGTACCTCCTCAAAATATGATTATATTCCATAATAAAACCACCACTTGTCATAATAAACTACAAAATCTCACATAATCTTTCTTTAAATTGTATTTTTCATGTCATAATTAATGATCATCATCAACTCACTTTCCTTGCTAATTTTATCACTCCATGTTAGCTTTTCATCCCTATAGATAGCTCTATTAGCTACCCAGTCAACCACTTTATTGCCTTCTAAGAAATTGAGTTATGATGAATTTATCAAACTTTTTTTATCAACTTTTTAATTTCCATAATACTTACATGTCAACATTCCATAGAAAGTCAGAAATAGAAGGAGCATTAATTATAAAGGTACTTATATCTCCAAATAGAGATCCATTCCTTATCATCATGGTATACTCTCCATCTTTGTTTATCTAATAGAGATTTATTCATACGTCTAATAGATTTGATACATAAACCTCCTTCCATATTTGGTTTATAAACCTTTTCCCATGCTATCAAAACCATTCTCTTTTTATCTTTAGTTCCAGACCACAAAAAATTCCTTTGAATTTTATCAGTTTCATCTACAAATTTTGGTGGAATTTTGAATAGGCTAAGTGCATAAGTAAGAAGACTTTGGAGACTAGCCTTAAGTAAAATGACTTTACCATCTTGATTCAACATATTTCCTTTCCAACTAGCTAATTTCTTGTTGAATATCTTCACTAGATACTCCCAAAAGGATTTAGAAGGACTAAACCCCAAAGGGAGACCAAGATCTATGCTTGAGAAGGAACCTATAGAACACCCAAAAATGTTAGAAATTTTCTTTTGTCTAAGAGAAAGAGTATTAATATAAAAATAGAGAGCTCTTATCCCAATTAATCAGTTGCCCAATGGTTGTAAAATAAATATTCAAGGCTTTTTTAAGACTTCTTGCCTCCCTAACATCATCTTTTCCAACAAAAAAAGTGTCATCAACATATTATTCATGAGAATAGAGAAGAGGATGTGAATAAGGTCTCACACCTTGAACTTCCCCTCTCAAACCCAATCTACCAATATACCTGCCAAGACTATCATCCATAATTCTAAAGAGAATAGGAGAAATAGAACCACCCTATCTTAGACTGGTAGAGGTATAGAAAAATTAGAAGAAATCCCATTTTGTAAGATAGTAGATAAGAGGTTGAAACAAGTTGCATTATAATCTTAAGATTTTGTTCACTAAAACCAAAAGAAAGTAAAACCTTTTGAAGAAAACTCCAATCTACTCTGTCATAAGATTTAGCTATATCTGCCTTCATTACAAAAACTTGAGAATTAGAAAGAGATAAAGAATGAATATTTTCATGCACAAAATAATAGAATTAAGAATTTTCCTTCTAGGGATAAATCCATTATGTTGATTAGAAATAAGGTTAGGAAGGATAACCAAAAACCACACAATAAGAACTTTATAGATAATTTTGTAAATAGAATTACAAAGGCTAATGGGTCTAAAATGTTTAGGGGAGTTAGCTCCACACTTCTATGGAATAAGACAAAGGAAAGTATAATTAATCTCCCTAAGCATTTCTTTTGCTCTGAAAAATTCTTTCACTACATCACAAACATCTTTATCAACTACTTCCCAAAGTTTTTGGAAGAAAAACATTGGAGAACCATCCAAGCTAGGAGATTTATCTCCTTCAAAGGTCTAATTTTTTTTTATAAATTTCATCCCAAGAAGGAGTATCTATCATAATTTTTTTGTGCTCATTAGTGACCACTTGAGGAATAGCTTCAAAAAGCTCCATCAACATTAGGGTCTAAAGATAGAAGAGAGTAGAAATAGGAAACCATTTCTCTAGATATTTCATTTTCATTAGTTATTTTATCCCTACCCCTAGAAAGACTAGAAATATGATTCTTACCTCTATGCTTCATCATAGATAGATGAAAATATTTTTGTATTTCTATCACCTTATTCTAGATCTTTATCTCCATAAAGTTTCCTCTTTAGAAATAATATCATGGTATTTACCATCATTTCTTTTTCTTTTTCAACCAAGTCCTCTGACTAAACTTCCACCTAAATTTTGTTTTGGATAATTTGCAGTTCATCATTCAAATTTGATTTACTCTCAAATATATTCCCAAAAGACTTCTCATTCCATTCTCTCATCCTTTTCTTAACATTATTATGTTTTGAAGCAATACGAAATAGAGTAGTACCTTCAATATTAATGTTCCACAATTTTTCCAATAAAGATTTAAAGTTTGGATGCAACATTCACATTTTCTCAAACCTTAACAAGAAATTCTTCCTAGCTTGAAAAGGATCTACCTTAAATAGGAGTAGAAAGTGGTTAGAGGAAATCTTCTAAATAGTAGTAATTGAACAAACACAATCATTAGTCCACTCTAGAGAGATAAGGGCTCTGTCTAAGTGGGCTTGAATACAATCATTTCCTACTCTTTTATTTCTCCACATAAAGTCAATACCTTGGATTTCCATATACATTAATCCTTCTTTATTAATGAAATCCATAAGATCCAATCTACCTTCCAATTGACTAGTATTTCTTCCTTTTTTTCATGTTCATAGAGAGGAACATTAAAATCCCCCAACATTAACCATTTACCATTATAGTCTAAACTCTTAGGCTTAGAAAGAGAATCACAAAACTTTTTTCTATCATTTTTATTAACTACTTACCAATAGTTATCTTGAGATAAATTATGTATCTTGACAGCACTGAAGCGCTTATTGACATCCATTTAGGTTCTAGAAAACATTGAATTCTTCCACATGATCAGTGTTCCTCTTAATGCTCCTTCAAAACTACTCGGCATAAGACCATAGTTTTTAAAATATTTCAAACTTCCATCTTTACCTTTCTCCATCTTCATTTCCTAGATCACCATAATTTCGAGTTTATTGTCCTGAACAAGATTTCTAACTATGTCTAATTTATGGATGATATTCATCCCTCTTACTTCCAATTAATTATTTTCACTTCTTTTTAGGGGAAACATCTAGAATAATTGCTTGCTTCCCATCAACAATAGTCTAAAAACTTTATGTTTCTCTCCTATTTTTGGATGTCTTTCTACCAGATTCCTTTGGGGTTCCAACATCTAGTTTCAATTTGAAAGATCTTATTTCTAGTTTACTTCTTCAAGTAGCTACTCCTATAGGCATAATAAGAGGTGTAATTTTCTTTTGATCTTTTTTCTTTGACCTGGTTTTTGTTTAAATTCTTCCTTAACTACTATTTGTTCCATTTGGTTAGAAGTAGGTTTGAGCACATTCAAGGACATCTCTTCAAAAAAAGGTTCTCGCAGAGGGAAATTTCCTCCATCTAGAGAATCCTCCATAAAGTTATTCAATAAATCATCCAACTATCCAATCCCTTCCTTTAATATTTTTCCTTCTTAAAATTCCCCTATCACATCTGCATCATCCACATCCTCAACATAATTCTAATAAATGACCATCAAGTTTTGTATTCTTCTTGATTCATTAATATCCTATGTAGAGAATAAAGGTATATCTTCAACATTGAAAGTTTTCTTACCTACATCTAAAATAATCTCCTTCCTATCATTAGATTAAGACCTAAGGATATCTTCAATTTTCTAACCTTTCAAAATAGATTCTCCAATTAAAAGTTTAGGTCTTCAAACCCTTTTTTGAACCTTACTTTCCACAATTGCCACCTTTTCTTATTTTTAAGTTTCAAAGGAAAAAATTTAGCCCAGTGACTTGTTCTTTTGTAGACAAAACACACATTAGGGAGATCTTCAAAAATAACCTCTTGAGTCCATTTTCCCAATTTTGAGTTGATTTTGACCTTCTAAGGAAGGTCCTTCAAGTGTGCTACTTTGACATAGATTCTAGCAACCAAAAATTTAGATTTGGAAGAAGTCATATTATCAATGGCCATGAGGTTTCCAAAGGATCCAACTATCACCTTAAAAATATCTTCATGCTAAAACTCAAGTGGGAGACTCGGGAGTCTTACCCACAAAGGAGTAGTGACAAAGAACACATCCGATAGGTCCATATTTGGTTCCAATTTTTTGATCATTAAGGAACTATTACCAAATAATTGTGGTCCACCACATAAAACCATATTCATATCCTCCTTACAAGTAAATAAAAAGGAGAAAAAACTTGTATACATTAAAGCAATGTCAACCTGACCATAGAGGACCCATTTCCTTGTAATCATATTTCTTAAGGTTTCAATATTTGGATTGTTTTCAATAACTCCATAGAAGAAATAGAAAAATTAACTATCAGGTTTGGGACAAAAATTTGAAACTCACCTTTTTCCAAATATGATTTAGAAGTAACAAGAGGGAAGGTTGACTTGCCTCTTGGTCTTCTCCCAAATAAAGAAGACCACTTTCTTTGACCAACTTCATCCTTCTTCTTTTACTCCTCATCATGTGATCCTTCAGTATCCTTACATACCATAGAGGAAGGGTCCCCTTCAAAAAAATTCAAGTGGCTCCCTTATTGGGACAATGAGCCCAAGAAGACTTTTTCTTCTTCCTACTCCAGAATCCCACTTGATCCATCACCAATATCCCTAGTCACATTCCCTACAAAACTTCTAACAATCCCCATAACCAAATTCCTACCTAAAAAATTCCCTACAAAACCTTTGTCAATCCTCATAGCTAAATTTCTGCCCAAAACTCCTACCATTTCATGTCTAGTTAGATGATCAAAATATTATAGTGAGTGACTGAACTTATACTTTTTTTATTGTTAATGAACCAATTTTTAAGTTTTTTACCATGATGAGTGTGCTTTCATATGGTTTGGGGTTTGATTCTACCTTTTTCCACTATTAGGTACAGGATCATTCATTTTGAATAAAATTTAGATATAGGATTAATACTTTTTTTTAAAGATTATAATTAAATTAGGTTCAAAGTTAAGGTTGGTATTGATTTAACCTTGTGGAGTGAGGCTTGAGTTCAACAATTTTTGATGTTATGATTTAAAATCATTTTATTGGGTTTAAGGTAATAGTTTAATTTACTCAAATATCAAAATAAAATTTGTGTTACAATTCTATTTTTTCTAGTGCAAGGTCTAGGTAAAAAAATTATCAAGGTTGGCATTTAATTTGTTTTGATGTTCAATTTTATGTTCAGGTTTAAAATTGGGGTTTGATGTAAAAATTCATTTCGATTGAGGTTTTTGGTTTATTTTTGTTTATTTTCATAGAAGAAATTTTTAAGTTGTTAATTTCTAAGGGTGGGTTGAATTTTGTTTGGGGTTTGGACTTGTTTTTTCTACTATTAGTTTTAAGATTCATCTTGGTTGATTTCTACTTATATGATTAATATTTATATTTAAATATTATAATTACACTAAGTTTAAAGGTAAGATTGGTATTTATTTAAGATTATGGGGTTAGGTGTGAGTTCAATAATATTTATGATGTAGGATCATCTTGGGTTTAAGGAAAATCTTGGATCACCCAAAATATTTCTATTTCTATTTTCATGTTCTCAATAAGGTTTATTTCAGTGTAGAGTTATTGTTTTATAATATTTCTATTTTTAGTAAGTTGGTCATGTAATCTCAAAATGTTTTAATTTTATATGTGAAGGTTCATGAAATATATATATATATCATCCCACTAGAAAAATGGCATTGCCATATCATATGTTTTGATGAAGTTATTGCCAATTTTTTTAATGAATTTTCGCAATAAAAATCTCAAGCTCAATGATGAAGACCTAAATGAATCTAAAATGGGATTTAACTTTGACTAATGAACACTTGTGAAATCAATCATTATATAATAGAAGATATTATTTTTGAAAAGGGGTTATAATATCCAATCAGGTCAATAATTTGTAATTTGTCATCTCCAAAAGTTGAACCATCTAAAAATGTAATTTGTAACTTATCTTGAGTCAATTTTATGTAGTGAAGTGTAATAAAATAATATAATTTGAGGTTAGTCAATCTTAGGAGTTAGAGATAAGTGTCTAAAACCTTCTTAGGCATTGGAAAATTCCTATATAAGGAAGGCTCATAGATTGTCTAGGGTTGTCATGAGTGATGGTTCACAATTTTGTCTTACTGAATATTATAAAAAAGCTGCCCATGTGGATTTTTATATTGTATTTCTAATTCTATTATTCTTCATGTGTTGAGATAATAAGAAGCCAATATTTGTTCCTATAATATTTTGTTTCTCTATTTTTTTAAGTGTTTATCATATTAAGGTGGGCACCATTCTTCAAGTGGTATCAAATGAGTTCTTGAGTATTTGGTCAAATCTCTAACCATGAGGCATTTTGTACCAAGATCATGGTTTGTGATGAGTTTGTAGATAGATCAGTGGTTGTGAGGTAGCTTGCACTAGGTTCTTATCAATAAGCACTAAATGCCTCCACAAAGGGAACATGATAAAAGAGAGGGAGATGTGACACTTGAGGGTTTTAGAGTCCTATAGAGACAAATACAAGTATTACAAGAAAATATGTGTGAAGGGATGATTTTTTTTATAATAGATCAAAGTGAGGATGAAAGAGAATGAGAAGTTGATTGGGAAGAAGAAGAGGAAGCTTTAAACCTAGAGGAAGAAATACTTTTTAGGGCCATTTCAAAGATTGGGAAAAGGCATAAGATTGAAGTTCCAATTTTTTTGGGAAATCTTAATCTGGAGGAATTGGTCAATTGGATCAATGAACTAGAAGAATATTTTTAATATGAAGATATTGAGGATCCTAATATGCTCAAGTTTCAAAGTCCAAAATAAAGGCTTCTGCAAAGATTTGGTGGTAGGATATCAAATTGGGGTGAAATAGAAGAGGAAAAAATAAAGTCACAAGATGGGATTGAATGGTATACAAAATGAAGTGATAATTCATTTCTATTGATTATGAGCTTGATCTACTAAAGAAAATGCAAGGGTTGAAGAAAGAGAGAAGACTTGTTCAAGAGTATATAGAAGAGCTCTATTGAGTCCTCATCAGAACAAGTCATGTGAATGTTGACAAGGATGATTTTTTCCATTACCTTAGTAGGTTAAGGCCAAACATTTAGGAGGAATCCAATCTAGTTTGAATGAATAGTATTAAATAGGAACACTAATATTCTCAAAGAGTTGGAGAAAGTTATCAAAGTGGAAGAGGATTTGGTGGAAGATCTAATGGATAGTCTTATAAAGGTTAAAATGAAGATCAAAATAAGGATGAAGCTAAAAGTATTAGTCAAAACTAGAGTAGAAAAAGTTTCAATCATTTTGATGGTCACAATAATATAAATTAGAGAGGAATAGGAAGAGATAAAGGATCTAGAAGAGGAGGTTTCCATGGAACATATTTTTATTGTAGAGAAGGACATAGGGCACTTGAATGTCCCAAGCATCAAGTAAGGACATATAGGAGAAATAAAGGCTAGGACAAAATTTCATATGTGAAAAAAGATCTTAAAACATTACATTATGATGATATTGAAAGAGGAGAAGTCTTAGTTAACAAAAGAGTCTTCCTAAGATTCTTGAATGAACTTGATCAAAGGAGGAGCATGTTTCACACTAGGTGCAAGTGCGAAAATAAGTATGTGTTGTGATTATTGATGGTGGAAGCACTATAATTTTTTAGTTAGAAGATATTTTCATGTCATGGTTAATAAGAAGTTCCTATTAATGTTCAAGATTAGGATCTACCATGTTGAAGTAGTATGTGATATCATACCCATGAATTCACGTTATATGTTTTTGGGTAGGTCATGGAAGTTTGATAGGAAAGTTGTACATGAAGGTTGTGCAAATACCCATTCTCTAAAAAAGGATAGAGTGAAAGATAAGTTGAATCCATTGCAGAAAGAAAATTTATGTAGTAATTCTAGAATAAGTATATTTATGGAAGGAGTTCCTAGAATATATGAGACATTAATATATGTTTTTTCCTATCATTCCAAAGATGGTAAAGAAGTAGAAGAGGTACCTGTAGAAGTTATAGATTTATTTGATGATTTTTTAGATATTGTGTCCAATAATGTGTTTGATGGATTACCACCAATGAGGAACATCAGTCATTAGATAAAATTGATTCCAAGAGCCAATCTTCTAAATAAGGAAGCACACATAATGACACTAGAAAAAATAAAAGAGTTGAACAAACAAGTACATAAGTTTTTTCAAAAGGGGTTGATTCACAAGAGTCTTAGTCCATGTGCTATAACAATACTATTAACACAAAAAGAAGAATGGAGAATGGAGGATATGCATAGATTCTTACACTATCAACATGATCACTATTAAGTACATGTTTCCATTACTAAGGATGGATGATATTATGGATTATTTGAGCAGAGTTTTATATTTCACAAAGATAGATTTAAAGAGTGGATATCATTAGATTCAGATTAGAGAAGGGGATGAATGGAATACTTCCTTAAAGACAAGGGAAGGATTGTATGAGTCATTAGTCATGTCTTTTGGGCTAACCAATGTGTTGAACACTTATATGTGACTCATGAATAAGGTACTAAAAGAAACTTCTAGGTAATATTCTCACTTTTTACCTTGATGATATTTTGATCTTAAGTGAGACATTCCAAGAGAGCATATAATTAACATTCATAGGGTGTTTGAGAAGTTGAGGGATGAAAAGTTGTTGATTTAGTTTGAGGGAATGTAGTTTGTGAAGAAAGAGTTAGTGTATCTAAGATTTGTATTCTCAATGGAAGGTCTAAAAATGGACCCTAAGAAAGTAAAGACTATCCTTGAATGGCCTACTCTAATAATATCTTTTCACGAATTGGATAGCTTTTACAAAAAAATTATAAGAAGTTTTAGTAGTACTAGTGGACCCTTGACTACAACAATGAAAGGTGATAGAAAAGAGTTTAAGTGGACTACATGGGCATATAAGAGTTTTAATTTTTTGAAATAGAAAGTTGTAGAATATCGTGTTTTAGCACTTCCATATTTTAATAAGGTGTTTCAAGTAGACTATGTTGCTAGTGGTACTACAATAGGAGTTGTTTTGAGCCAATAAGGTAAACTTAAGGCCTATACTGAGAAGTTAAATGATACAAAAATAAAATATTATGCTTATGATCAAGAATTTTATACTATAATTTAGACATTGAAGAACCAAAGATGCTAGTTTATTTGTAAGGAGTTTTTTTTATATAATGATCATCAAGCTTTGAAATATTTGAATAGTCAAGGAAAATTGAACTAGAGGCATTTGAGGTGGGTTGTATTTTTGCAAAGTTGCACATTTATTTTGAAACACATGAGTTGGAAGTCTAATAGGGTTGTAGATTCTCTTAGCAGGAGATAACTTTTTTTGACAAAGATGAAGATCAAGGTGGTTGGGTTCAAGGAACTTGGGAGTTTGTATCCAAAGGATCTTAATTTTGGTAAATCTTGGAAAGCTTGTATGGAACTTGTTACACTTGACAAGAAAAAATGTTTGGACTTAATCATCCAGGATAGAATGATATAAAGAGGAAGTCATTTGTACATTCCAAGAAGTTCAATGGGGGATATCTCATCAAGGAGAAGTATAGTGGAGGATTGGATGGATATTTTGATAGATATTAAACCATTTCTCGGTTAATGATAATTACTAGTAGCCATATTTTCAAGAAGATGTCAAGAAATTGCTAAAGAGTTGCAAAGTATGTCACATGGTGAAAGTGAGGGTTGTATCAACCATTACCTATACTAGAGAAGTTGCAGGAGAATTTAAGCATGGATTTCATTCTTGGTTTACCAAGAACTCAATGAGGGCATGATTTAATTTTTTAGTAGTTGACAAGTTTTCAAAGATGGCATATTTCATTCTTTGCAAGAAGAATAGTGATGTTGTTCATGTAGAATTTTTTTTTTTCAAAGTAGTGAGAATACATGGTATGCTAAAAAGCACAATTTTAGATTAAGATACCAAGTTTGTTGTGTATTTTTGGTATACATTATGGAAGAAGTTGAAGAAAATTTTTAATTTTAGATCATTACATCATCTATAGACTGATGGATATATAGAGGTGGTGAATAAGAGTTTGGGGGAATTTTTGAGATGTTTGGTTGGAAATAAGACAAAATGATGAGATTTGATTTTACCATAAGCATAATTTGCATACAAAAATTTTGTCAACATAAGAATTGGTAATTTACCATTCTAGATTATATATGGAAGTAGTCCTAGAAATGCATCTAAATTGAGGAAGTTGGATAAAAGAGAAAATTCTAGTAGGTACAAATAAAAAAATTGAAAATGAAGAAGTTTTGACCATACAAGATACTAAAAAAAGTATGATTCAAGAAATATTGATGAGGTAGAATTTCTTGTTGAACTTTATATTTTACTAGTATTTAATATTTTAGATTTGACAAAGTATCATGATGGTGACATTGAGGATGAGGTCACATAAGTGCAGTGGAGTATTCTAGAAACTACTTCAACTACAAAGGATATTGAGGAGATACTAGACATTCATGATGGAAGAAGTAAAAGGAACATAAAACATGAATAATATTTGGTCAAATGGAAATGAAGACTAGTAGAATATTCATCATGGATAACAAGGGTGGAGGTTGATCATCTTGAATTTCCTATGAATACCTGAGACATGACAATTTCCCTTCTTAAATTACCTTAAGTGTCTAATGCAAGAGCATCTTATGTGTAAGGGAAATCTTGCATCACCCAAAAATATTTCTATTTCTATTTTATTACTTTCAATAAGGGTTATTTCACTGTAGATTTTTTTGTCGAAGCTTTCTCTATTTTAGTAAGTTAGTCACGTGAGCTCAAAATGTTCTAATTTTATATGTGGAGGTTCATCTTAGATGTATCATCCTACAAAATGAGTTTCTTTTCTATGAATTTTTGGTATAAAAAATTCAAGTTCAACAATGAAGGCCTAAATGGCTCCAAAATAAGATCAAACCTTAGTTGATGAACACTTGTGCAATCAATCTTTGTAAAATAGAAGCTATCATTTTCAAAAAGGGGTTATAATAGCTAATCATATCAATAATTTGTAAGTTGTGGACTCCAAAAGTTGGCCCATTGAAAAATGTAATTTGTAAATTATCAAGTGAGTCAATTGTATTTAATAAAGTATAATTAAATAATATAATTTGAGGTTGGTCAACCTCAAGCATTAGGGTTAAGTATCTAGAACCTCCCTAGATGGTGAAAAATGCATAGATAAGGAAGACACACATGTGGATTTGAATATTTTATTTCTAAATTTTGTAATCCCACACTTGTGGAGATAATAAGAAACCAATATTTTCTTCTTGTAATTTTGTGTTGTTTCTCTATTTTTGTTATGTATTTGTGGTATTAAGCAGAGCACCCTTCATCAGTTTAATGTTATGTTTTGAAAATATTAGCATTTATTTTATTTTAACTCCTGTTGATTTATTTGGATTAAAAGAACAACACAAATTTCATAATTGTTAGGTTCAATTTCTTATACTAATTTATTAGGGTTTGGGTTAGGGTTTATTTTACTTTAGTGTTTGAATAGAGTTTATGATAAGGATCAATTTGTTATAGCGTAAGGTTAGCATAAAATCTAGGCCAAGGTTAGTGTTTAATTTTCTTTTATGTTCAATTTGTTTTGTGATTAGATATAACAAACAATTAGGTGGTTGATAACACAATTCTCTCTGCCTTATGTCTAGGGTTTAGATTGTTCATTTTTAGGGAATCAAGTTTCATGTTTTTAAGGGTTGAGGATGGGGTTTAGATTTAGCTTTGTCTACTATTAGATTTAGGGTTTATTTTTATTTATATATATGATTGTTAGAGTGGAGTTGTTGTTGCACCAAAATAAAGATCTATCAATGCTTGATAAAACCACTCAACTTATAGTACACAGGAGGCAGTAGGGCCCTTGTCTCGAATCTCAAGGGGAGCATCGAACAAATTTCTAACAATCTCCCCCTCAATGTTACCCAAGGGTCTGAGGATTCAAATTTTTGACCAACCTCTAATACAACTTGTTAGAGTGGGGTTTTCGTTGCACCAAAAGATTGATCTATCAATGCTTGATACAACCACTCAACTTATAGTACAAAGGAGGTGGTTAAGCCCTTGTCATGAATTACAAGAGGAGCACTGAAAAAATTTCCAATGGTAATATCCCTAGATTGCACATTGTCATTCTAAACCAATTTTAGTGCATCAATCCTACAACATCAATTTCTAATTCATTTAAGTCCTATTGAACTAGGCATTTCTAATTCTGATTGTCTTTAATTAACCTAAGTGTTAAATACAGAAAACTTCTAATTTGTATTAATCATATACTTTATTTAATTCCTAAATATCAATCTAAATTGGCTAAATTAACCTTCTAATAGAATTAATTTAATTACAAGTCCTGGCACTTTAATTAAATTAAAATCCACCCCCTTTACCTAATACACATAAAAATGGAATTAAATATATTGATTTAATTAAATATCCTCATTATAATTGTTGAAACTAATTATTTAATTAATTAGAATATTACATGATGAGGTCATAGTTGAATGTATCAATATTCCTTCCTAAATCATCTTATTCAACTCCATAAAAAATGGAAGACCCAATATTTCCTCTAATCTAAACCATACATCTACTTTAATCTTGATCATTGATTGGGCCCAAGATTCTATAAAAGAAACCCTCAACCTCTCATATGGGGAGGATTCAATTGAAGAGTATCGACCTATTGTTGGATTGAGCACTCAAGTAGTTTGTATTTGTAACTCCATTTCTTTCACATGTTTTATCATATAGATTACAATGCATCAATTTAGATTAATTTTCTTATCTCATTCTTAGATTTGTATGGATATTATATAAATTAATTCATATATTTGTATTCACAATATCAAAATTATAGATTAATCTTGCATTTTCATTCACAAAATCCTTCATTCTAGTTTGGTTTGGTTACTAAATTCTCGATTTTGAGAGTGCATAGTAAAACCTTTTCTAGTTAGAAGATAACAAATCACCTTGTGACATGCCAGATGAATAATATCATGTTCATTCTAGGATGTACTTAACAAGTAATGATCATGTTGAAGTGTTTGGTTAAATTAGAGGCCCATATTTAACCTCACATTTATAGAACCCATCATGGGGTAGAAAAATAAATTTTTAGGCCTCATTTTTCTTCATTTTAGAGATTCTTTATTATGTTCCATACAATACAATGAAAGCTTGTGTAGAACATTATTGTCTCACATAAGAATTCTAATTTCTCATGCCATCCTTTGTATTTTCTCATGCAAAATAGCATATGCTCACATGGAGATGACATTCTCTCATGCAACACTAAGGACATACTCATGTGGCCTAGTGCAAAGTCTCATGCAAGACTTAACAATAGAGTATCCAAAATTTTCATTTTTAACAACTTTTCATTGATATTTCTTTTCTAACCTCTATTTTTGAAACATTTATTTCATTATTTAGGATTTTTAGAACAACATAATAATGGTTTGCAAGATGATTGTTGGAGATAGCTTGAAATGAACACACAAAGCTTGTTAATGGTTTGATTGTAGGACACTTGTCAAAGAACCGCTCGTCAAAGACATTTAAACCTACTCAAACATTCTATCATTTTACATTATTTCAATCCACATAGTTTGAAAAGGCCTTGTAAACTTCATAGGGCTCTAGACAAAGGAATAGAGGATTATGCTCTTTGCTACTTGGAAGTGATGCCCAAGAGTAAATCATAAACCTAGATGCTTTTGGAATATGGAACCTAAGCAAGGCAAGGAAGATAGTGGTTCTCCCAAGAGAATCTTTTAATGAAGGGATTATCCTCTTTTCCCTCTGGGAAAATTAGAAATCCAAAATAAGACAAGTTGAGATTGTAAGAATTTGGTATAGCTCTAATACCATGTAAGAATTTTCCTTAGGGCAAGATTCACCCAAGATCATAGAACTCAAACACAAGCACAATTGTAGACCAAAAAAAGTATGATCAATAAATCAAAGTATGTCCTCATACATTGCTCTGTATTGTATATACAAACACACTAGGAGTGTCTGTATATAAAGGCCTCTCAAGACACACCTAGAATGTCTCTAGAAAGAGCCAAGAGATAAGATAAGCATGACAACTAAGCACACATCTTATCCATTATTCTAGATGATAGGATAAGAATAACAAAGTGTATCTCAAGTGGAGATGTTGTAGACACCCTGTGCACAAAAGAGGTGTGAACTCTTGTGTTGTCAACATGATAACTAACAAGAGTGCACATACTCCTAGGTGACTATTAAATAAATATTAAAATAATGCATTGACCTAAGTAAACTTAAGTAAGTGTAAATAGTGAATAATTATTTTCACCAACACCCCCCCGTAGGTGAAACTTAGGAGAATGCACTTAAGCTCATGAAAATTAGGATGAAATGCATGATGGGTCTTAGCTTCTAGGCCATGTTAGGTACCCATGTACATAATGAAATGCAATCTCTCATAAAGTAGAGAAAGAGGAAAAACCTCATGGGAAAAACTCTCCCCCAAAAAGAGAGATGAAAAGAGATGCATGGATGGATGGAGTAATTAAGACCCCCCCATTACAAGATACATCTAGTATATAAAAAAGTGAAGAATGAGAAGGATAGAACCTCATAAGAGGAAAAAGTCCCCCCCATAAGAGGAGAAGAAGGAGATGAGGTAGTCCCCCCCTAAAGGTAGTATACTGATTAGTGAGAAATGCTCAAATGTAGAAGGTGATCCATGATCACTGAATGATGTTCCTAACCATTGGAAGAAACAAATGCAAGGGTAAAAAGGAGATGCATCCCCTATATGGTGAAAGAGTCTTGATGATGTAAGGTATCTCTGAAACTTGTTCAAGTGTCCCTATGTTGATAGTGATAGTGGCTCCTCCCAAAACTACTGAGAAGAAGTGCAGATCTAGCAAGGATTTTAGTAGAAGTTGTTTCAAAGAATAATCTATCTCCTCAAATGATAAAGAGACCTCCAATAGATGTTTTACATAAGTATCCACAATAACATTAGCCTATAAAGACTGATCATGTAGAGAAGTAGTATATCATCAAAGAAGTCCTCCAAATTTTCTATGTATAAGTCAATGAAAAAACTTGAAATGTCTACCAAGCATCCATTGATGCAAGAACTAGAAGACAAAGTGTACCCTGTTGTGTTGAAGTACATGAATCTATCACTACGACAGAAGAATTCACCTCAAAAAGAGGATGAATATCATCTAGGATGTCTCCCACATCTTTAATATGAGACTCCACAAACAACTCTACTATGCCTTGAAGGAAGTCATCTCATAAAGGTAAAGTAGGAAGATATAAAGGGTCCTGCTATACTAAATCCGAAGCATTTGTGGCTAAAATAGGATCAGTAGGAGCAACAGGAAAATCTGGAGGTGTGATCTTATCTAGAGTTGAAGAAACCATAACTGGAGTGACTAGATGTAGAATGTCCTCTAGAGATGGAGGAACACCTAGATCTCCATATGCTTCCCAAATAGACATCCAAATATCATAAGGAAAACTTTCCATTCTAAGAGGAGAAAAAGATTCCTTACTCATAATGTTATACAAAAAGCGATGAAGTTGCACAAGATGTGTCTAATTAAAATGTGGTGGCAATGAATAGAGATAAGGAAGCAACTCTTAATGGTCTCTTAGATGATCAAGTATCAAAGTACTCCATTTGTAATAGTTCATTGTTGTCAACTGTGCTCTAATACTAGATTGACATATCTGACAATTGGGCACTTAGTATGATAGCCACATGCCAATTTAGGGCCTATTTCTAAAAGTAATATTTCTATCCATAGAACCTATAATTTGATTAAAAATCTAGAAAGTAGAAAAAAAATGCACTTTTGAAAAAAATAGAACCTAATTATGTGTCCAAATGAGCCTGTACTAAGCATTTGAAGTGGCAAAAATTGGGATTAGTGAGTTGTAGAAAAATTCTAGAATAGAGATGTCAAACTTCCTACACCAAGGTGTATATCACAAAATTCTACACTAAAATAAAAAAAATTGCTCAAAAAAAGGAGTCCATATGAGGGAGATATTGTTGTTTGAAAATCACCTCTACTTTTATTTTTTCTAAATTATCATCATGCCTCCAAAAATCAAGTGGCTCTAGATTTTGCCTCAGATATCTAATTTGGATGAAACAAAATCTAATTTGGGGGTTTCTTGACCTTCTAAATGTGATGCAAATATCTTATTTGCACCAGCAAGCACCAATCTTCACCTACAAGAAATCTCTCCTATGGCCCAATAGCCAAAAAATTCAAAAAATAATGCAGATCCAAAAAAAATAGCAAAGATGTAGATGAAAAAAATGTAGATCTGAAAATTAAATGTATAGATTTGAAATGATCATACCAATTTTGCAAATCAGGCTTTTAAGTTGTCGATTTGCAAAAAAAATTGCCTCAATTTTGACTATGCCTAGGGTAGGCAAAATTATAGTCAGATTTCACCAAATCAATGTTCTAGATGCAATGGCAAGGTCAGATTCAGTTCTTGACACTCCCAATGACTACAATACTTTAAATTTGGGCTGAGGTGCTAAAGCAAGAAGACGGTCTCAAATGGCTATGTAAAGAGAGATTCTCCAAGAGCTTTGGTATCATCTAAGAATTTGGTATAGCTCTAATACCATGTAAGAATTTTCCTTAGGGAAAGATTCACCCAAGATCGTAGAAATCAAACACAAGCACAACTGTAGACCAAAAAAAGTATGATCAATAAATCAGAGTATGTCCTCATACATTGCTCTATATTGTATATACAAATACACTAGGAGTGCCTATATATAAAGGCCTCTCAAGAAGCACCTAGAATTTCTCTAGAAAGAGCCAAGAGATAAGATAAGCATGACAACTAAGCACACATATTATCCATCATTCTAGATGATAGGATAAGAATGACAAGGTGTATCTCAAGTGGACATGTTGTAGGCACCATGTGCATAAAAGAGGTGTGAACTCCTATGTTGTCAACATGACAACTCACAAGAGTGCACATACTCCTAAGTGACTAATAAATAAATATTAAAATAATGAATTGACCTAAGTAAACTTAAGTAAGTGTAAATAGTGAATAATTATTTACACCAATAGGGATTGATAAGATAGCTCAGTGATAAATGTTTTCTGATGTTTTGGGTGAGGTGAAAAGGTAGAGGAATATGCTCTTTTCCCTATGGGAAACCCTTGAATCCAAACCAAATCCAAGTCAACCTTTAGAAGGCCTACCAAAGTGAACCAACCTTTTGGAATGACCTAAGTGAGCACATACTTAACATCGGTCATTCCAACTCACTATAATAAAGAAGCTTTGTAGAGAGAAAAAATCCAAAGCTATCTTAATTTCTTCCTCTTGGTTTTGGAAATTGCATATCAAGAGGAGGCTTTGTCTATTGCACTGCAGAGAGTTGTGCCCAGTCTTTCTTCTCAAGTGTGTTCACTTTTAGGTGTTAATGTGGCTACTTGCCTTAACCTCTCTTGTGATGCCATCAAAGATTAATGTGAATGGAAGCCAATTAAACACTTTGTAGTTAGTTTCTACCTCATTCACCTCTAAAAGGGGGCATAATCTTTGTGCAAGGAGGGAGAAGAATCTCTCTTGTAGATCCTCACCATAGGCATGTACCTAGATGTTTGAAGGTGGTACATGACATTGGCCCCTGCCTCAAAGGTAACCTTTGAACATATATGCTATTGAGTCCTTGGAATACACCAAAAACATGGGCACCTCCTATTGTAATTAACAATGAGAAACTAAGTTGGCGGCGGGGGGGGGGGGGGGGGGAGATGTGAATCAACATCTAGAACTTTTACCTCTAAAACATTTCACCATACATCCATTTCATAACTTAACATGAAAACTAAAATGTCTAACCATTCATCACATCTAAAGCATGAAATAAATAAATACTTAACACATGAATGTTTTTTACCTAGAAACCCTCCAAGGAGAAGGTAAAATTGGGGTGGGGATGACATCCACAAATCTTCACTACTATAGTTCTAAAGTGTGGCCTATTATAGTTACATTAGTTTTATCATAAAATATGATCTACCCAGTGAGAGCTATGCCCTATTAAAGGCTTACAAAAGATTGTCCAGTCTCACCTTGCTAGAGGATTTAAACTCACAATAAAGTAAGCACTCAGTTAAGAGACTTACAAAAGCATGTTAAGACTAATATGTTAAGAGATTTACTCTATATCACTTGTTACAATGATCCAACACCCGATCCTTTGGTTAGCACCTCACTACTTGATGTCAAATCTCCTCCTTGTTGGTTATCTCTTGATCCTCTTGATCAGATCTATCTTCTCTCACCTTTCACTTCCTATCTATGTTCCTCTCAAACTAATTCTTCACTGCAAAAATTTTTCTTAGCCATCTTCTTCATACTTCCTTCACACTTAATACTCTCCTTAGTATCCTTGTTTGCAACATTAGGTTACCCTTAGGGTTTCTTTCTTTTATAAACATCATGCAGAGAAAATTAGGTTAGAATCAATGACTATGGTTTATCCATATTGCCACCTAAAGCTTCCCTTAATATGATTGGTTGCATGCATAGCATACGGATGTGTAATATGACTCTATACTTATCTCTCATAATCATAAATTCATGATTATGTTGGTGAAAAATGGTTTACATAGAAGTTTTTTCCATTACAAAAAACTATGACAAAAATAGTTCACTCAGCATCCATAGGCTATGACACTTGGCCTTTAGTGTGCTCTATTTACTAATACTTGACTTTTGAATAGCTTGGCACACCTTTTTTTCTTGGCATCTGAATCACTTGGCACACTCTGACTGCTCAACACCTACTAGTGACTTGTCATGCTCTATCTACTTGGCACATACTAGTGACTCAAAACTACTTGTCATATTACTTGGCATACTTTGAACACTCGACATGCACTATGCACTTGACTTGCATTGTTATTTGTTGAATAATGGCTAAGTGTTTTGTCAATACCTTGTCAAAACCAAAATGCGATTCACAATCTCCCCCTTTGACATGAGTGGAAAAAATACTTTTTCATAGCATTTAAATACTTGTCTCATGCATAATAAGACAATGTATCTTCTCTTCTTGATTCATATGCAAAAACTTCAAATTTTCAAAATTTACAAAAATGTTGAAGTCTTGTTAACAATTTTACTCCCCCTGAGTAAATACTTCACTTCTGTCCCATGACTCCTCCTAAGTAGTTATCTTCCTTGAAAAAAATCTTCAAATTTTCAATTCAAAAATACTATAATCCCCTTTTTTGACACTATCATGTGGGTGGTACATTTACAATGTTGTTGTCCAAAAATGGCTTCTGTAACTCCAAAATAATCTTCAAAGTTGCATCCCAATTATATGTTGTTTCATCTAGAAATTGAACTTGGATTTTTAGTTGTGTAAATAGATCAACTAATACTTCATGAGTAGAAAGATGAGAATCTTTCTTCATTAATGTTTTTTTATAGGCCAGTTCCCTTTGCAAAACTTCCAGGTGAGGTATCAGCCTGGACTGAATACTAATCAAAGTAGATCTGATATTTGCATCTTTGGCTTGCAACTCAACAAGCCTACACTATGTAATCAATAACTTTTGAAAGTGCAATTAATTATTTCCCAAAGATTGGTCCAATGTGGTACCTATGAGTTGCAAACATCCTTGTAGTTGGTCAATAGCCTATTGAGTCAATTTGTGAATATATCAATGCTGTAGAGCTTCATGTATATAGAGAAAACATTCTCTAACACCTTCTTTACATTCTCCATCTTGATTTCTAAATCAACTTGTCTAAGTGCAAAAGCGCAAGATATCTTTTCTAGAACCTTTGTATGAAATTTTCTTTCAGACCATTCTAGTAATTTTATATTGGTGTCTAGGTCTTCATTCTTAATCTTGTCCATTATGTTGATAAGTTCCTCTATGTTAGGTGTATCTACATTTGTATCTAGGAGACTAAAAGCATTAATAAAAATATCTTTAATTTCATGCAAAACTTTGTTTTTCTTGTGCTCCCTCCTTAAGATTTATTCCCTTTGTTTCCTTTGTAGAGCATCTTGAAGAATGCTTATTTCTTCAATTGTGATTTTTGGAAGATAAAACTTGGGTAAAACAATCACCTCATCCAAGATGACATCCTCAAATGATGTAGCATCAACACTCTTGGGTTTGTTGGGACTCAACCTTGATATTTGTAACAAATTAGCTTGTGTACTTGGCCTCTGAAGAGTTTGGCTACTAAGAGGAGGTGTAGAGACTAGTAAAGTAATTAGTGTGTGTATAGAAATTTTCTCCTTAGGTGCAGTAGTCAACTTGTCCTCTTCTATATTATTTTCCTCTTTATGTTCTTTACCTTGTAATGTTGGAGTAGGTACATGACTAGCTTCGTTACCCTTGTTAAATTCATTTCCATCCTTATCAATAATCAAAATGGTTGGTAAACATAAACTATTTAGACTTAGAAAACATGTAACTGATGGTTGTGCCTCTATCTCTTTCATTTGAATGACTATTGTAGACATTGTAGATGATGTCTTTGTAGTGTTATCTTTCCTTTTAGGGTTTACACTTTGATTTGTTTGTAGATCTTTTGATTCTTTCTCCTTTGTTTTTATAGTTGATGGGAGCATATTTGGTATAGCTTTTTGGTTCTCCCCCAACAGATGAAATTTCTACCTTTTGAATCTCATCTACCATCACCTAAGTTTGTTTATTGCATAGAGTTGTTGTATTGGTAGAGCCTTGTTGCAATTTCTTCAAATCATCCTTAGTCAATGGATTAACATTATGAGATGTATTATTAGGAACATGCTTAATAATCACTAAGTCATGTTGAATCTCTTGGTTTTCATGTGGGGGACTGGCACTCAACAATTAAATATCTTAAGCATCCTAAAATTCTTCCTCTTTTGCTTCTTCTATTTTCTCCATAGTACTTTCCTTGACTATCTCATTTGTTCATTACTCTCCTTTTCCTTCTTGTACTAATGTGGCTCACCCATAGATAATTTTCCATAATAAGGTGCTCTAGGTTACCACCTCCTCTAGTGGTTTCTTCAAAATATGAAATGCTCTGTGTTTGGGAGAAAATATCCCTTTATGCTTTGTCATTGCCTTAGGAATAATCTTATTATCCAAAGTAGGCATAACTTGGGCTAATGTAGCCTCTATTATTTGTCTTTCAATGGTTAAACTGAATTGCCACTTTTGCTTTTTTGGATCCTAATTTAACAGTTATTTCAACTACTAAGTAGACAAGATAAGGTTGCATCTAAGGGAAGCTATCTCCAATGATGGACACAATTTTTCAAGAACCTAGGCCAACTACAAGGATGAAATCCTTCTTCTACTTTAGGTTTTGCAAAACCTAGGTGGGTAAACCTTTAGATTCATTCATTTGGTCAAGTTCAAAACATACTTTTGAATCTATACAAAGCATATTAAACTTGTATTTCTCCTATACTCATACAATAACATAGTTATGTAGTAGAAAATTGCAAAACCTATAAAATCCATAAGTTGAATGAGGGTATCCTTTCAGATCTTAAATAGAAAGGGAAAATGGATGATTGATTTTATTTTGAATATAAAAAAATCCACATATGTAGCAACAAACTAAATTGATCCTATAGCTGATCAATTCTTTACCCATTGGGTATTCTATAAACCATAACATCCATCCTAGCTATCAATGACATATCTCATACATCAAGGTGTCAGATCTATCCTATTACTTTATGAAGTAGACATCTATGTTCATACTAAACCTCATACTTATTAGACATTCTCCTCATGAAACTCACAACTCTGTCAAAATGTGTCAAGAATTTACACAATTCATTAAATCAAAGGAAAATCACAACAAAACATAAAACTCAAAATGATATGCAACTAGATCTATGTTATTTGTCCATAAACTACAAAATATTGTAAACATCAAAGAAAGGAGACAAGAATCAAAATGAAACTAGGTAAATTCTATACTTTGTGAATTTATTTCTTTGAAACAAGTATATTCAAGATGCATGAAAGAATCATAAAATAAAAAATGGATTATAACTCTAATCTATCCTTCACTATTTTTGTTCATACAAGAGAGAAAATGTTGAAGAATGATTGAAACCTAGATGAGAACTTGCTCAAAACTTTGGGAACCAACCCTGTACAATGAGAGAAGAAAGAAATATATAGATGAGAAAGGAATCCTTGATTTGATCTATATTTGACACCTATCCACTTGAGTTCCATCCATTTTTTTTGAAAAACATCTTTCATCTCTCTAGAATTGAAAACCTCGATCATATCTCATCATTCTTTTCAACAAACATGCAAAATATCTTCTTGAATGATGAGAAAAGTCCCCTTTTTGATAAACTATCAAATTTAATGACAAAATTTTCCAAAATCCACATTGCATAACTCTAGACACATAAAAAAATCCCTACTAAGGACCTCTCCAAATTTGACACCTACCCATTTTTTTAATTCATTAGAAACTAAAAATGAAACTACCTATACTAGAATGCAATTGCATAAGGAGCACCTTTAACAAAACCTAGCATAACTTTTTCCCACTGATACTTGTGCATACACTAATAGATAATCTAGAAACTAGACTCCATGAGCTTTCTATCAATATATAATAGTCATATAATTTCTTAATAAAAATGCCCTAGAAAGCCATTTGAAACTCTAGGTTATAGATTGATTCATATGCCTGAATTGTTTGCAAATATTTAATTTTTCCCTAGATTTAAAACTTTACATTATAACCTTATTTTAATTTAAAATACCTACATACATTTGGAGGAAAAAATAAAAAATCATTTTTTGAACTTTGTATTTTACCCCCTTTTTGAATCTAGGTCAACCCAGGTTTGATCGACTTGACATGTGTTAGTCACTAATTGGTTGATTTATGTACTATCACCTGGACATGTTAGCATACCTTATAAAACTCTACCACATCATTTTCATGTGTCATTCTCCTATTGGTCTCTATTTCCCTATCAATTGCCACATCATCATGACCTAAACCTCTCTACCAGGTAGGTGCCACGTTGTGCTTCCTGACTTGCCTTCTAACTATTCACCAGCCTCTAACATGCTACTACATATCATATTCTTAGTGGTCATTTCATTTCTATTTGGCTAAAGTTGGAGCATCTATATTTTTTAATGTTGTGAGAACTATTAATTTCTACCATGTGGTGTGATCTAGAGCATCCATCTGGAAGTAACTATGTCATCATATCCACTACATGTCACCTTGTTGCATTATCACATGTTGAGTCACCAACTACCTTATATTTTGTAAGAATTTGACATTGTTCCATGTTTATTTCTTTCCATATCACTAGTGTCACCTTAGTGCCCTTCCAAATGTCACCTCATTGCATTTCGTGTGTATAGTTAGCATCTATGACCTATTTAGTGAGAATGTAACATTGAATGAGGTTGCACCATGTTTAGCCCTACCAACTCATCTCCTTAAGATCCACACTAGGCCTAGAAACATGTGCCATGTGTCAGTCTCTGGTTCATTTTTAGTCCACGAAATCATCTTTTATTTGCCATATTGGACTAAAATTTACTTTTTCATGCTCAAATCAACCTCCTTGGATCCCACTAGAAAACTTCACTTTTTCTATAAGGGCACACTTTAAGACATTCACATATGAAGCATTGGAGTATTTAAAAGGAAAAAAGATCTCTACCACTATCAATGTGGGATAATATAATTTAATAGAGAAAACAATAGAGGCTCATATGCACATTGTTGAATCCATCATTGAAAAACATAACTTCAGCTATCCATGTCCCATTTGTGCCTTAACATAGTCTTGATTATGTAGCCTCTAAACTAATCAAATGGTAATGAAACCCTCAGTTTAAAAAGTTAGAAATAAAAAAATATCCACATCTCCCCACTTCACTCATGTTTTCCATGCTATAACCAAAAAGGTACACAAGGAGAGGGGTTAGGGGACCACAACCCCACCACATCTTTGCTGGAAGGTTTTTACATTCAATGAGGACACACATAAGTGAGGCTAGGGAGAGTGATGAAGAGTTCAACAAATTACTTCAAGAGGCAACTCAGTCTACTCATGAGTTTCCATATGTTTAGCTCATTGTTGCTACAAAAAACTTCAATGATGACAAAATTATTGGTGCTAGTGGCTTTGGATCTATCTACAAATGCACTTTGCCACAATCTTGTTAAATTTTTGGGATGGTTCCATCAAAATGGTGACTTGCTTCTGGTGTATGAGCTACTCCTAAATGGAATCCTAAACAACTATATTCATGAAATATTAGAAACTCTACTAGATTGGGATTGAAGGTACAAGATTGCATGTGATGTATCTTTTGCTCTTCTTTATCTTCATAAGGATTGACATGAGAGCATTCTACATAGAGATATTAAAGTGAGAAATGAGACGTTGGATTCAAATTTCAAAGCAATGCTTGGTGATTTTTGGCTTGCCAATGTAATAGAACCTAAAAAATATGGGTAGACTACCACTACATGAAAACATTTACATTAGAATGAGGGATCGTTGTGGTGGGAGGTCATTGATTGGCTCCCTATCTAGGTGTAGACAAAGGTATTTAGAATATAGTTTTGGAATGTGTGAAAAGACTTTAACTAGTCCTACATTGACACCATCCACTTGATCTTTGTGCCTACGACATTCCTTAGTTTGAAACTCCCATGACAAGTTTGAGACAATGATATGGATGCATTGTTCAATTAAGCCATCAGGATTTTCAATTCTAGTAAATTAGTTGATGTTGAATAATTACAGCTCAATGGTCCCTTTATGTGCCAATTAAAAATTATCTCCAAACTCCATTCAAAATAGAACTCCCAAAAGAGGGCATGATGCCCCATAAACCATGGACCACCCTTCTTCAATTCATTTATTTAAAATGGAGATCCATATGATCTATTGATGCACACATTCATCATGTCCATAACTATACCAAATCAATTTTAGTGATGCCTGATAGTCATGTTACTTAACATTCTAGAATAGAAGCACTAATCAATAAAAGGCATTTGTATAAGCCATACTTATATTGATGTGGAAAAGATTAGAATTGTCAATGCAAAAGAAAGAAAAAAATTGCATATAGCTAGTGAAAATATCCCCACTAGTATTGGAAGATTTCAAAATTTAATCAAAAGATGACATCATAAGGTGCCCCTTTTTATTGAACTTCTCATGGTATGAAGCCATGTGTAACTGTTTAGTTTTCTTGTAGTGTGTACAAAGAGTGGGGTATGTGCATCTTTAATAGTCATTCTTACTCAATTCAAAATAATTTCATCACCTTGATTTAAGAACATTGTTGTCTTTAATACCAACATTGGATCACAACATGATTAGCCTCACTTAAATTTCTCAAGACACCGCTTGCTCCACAAATATTTTCTTAGCATCCTAATTGAAATTAGTCATGCCCCAAAGTGGGTCTAGCTATAAAAAAAAATCAAACTGAAACACCTAACCCTTCAAACTGATCAACTAATCACCCAAAATTGATTAGATTCAAATGAAATCATTGTTGCATCATTAAAAACTTATTTTACCCGTTCTTTCAAACTATGATTTTTTGATAGGAAGGCCTATGAGCTAGCTTTAAAATTGACTAAATCAAACATCTCAGCCCTAAGATCTAACATGTCTATTCTTTGTTCCATATTCTTGTACCCTATCATATTCCATGTCATGATGACATTTGGGTCAAAACATATTGACCATAAAATTTGCTCAATTGAAATTGCCTACGAAAAAACATGTGAGAAAACAATAAAGTGTGTTCAATTTTTGCTTTAAAAATAGGTCATATGAACACTTGAGGGCCTAAAAATTGGGGCATTATTTTACTATTATGAAGGGAATATAAATCTATGATTTTCCCTCATGATGAATAACTGGAAAAATTTTGTGAGCATTCAAAGTGGGGTACTTGGATTTGCAAGACCAATGACTTTTGCAAAATGAAATGGACTTGGGAATGTGTGCAGATGGATTCATCAAGACTTGAAAACTGGCACATTTGAAGTATTTTTAGTTTAGAACACATTGGTACAATCCATTTGGTGTCTTCTATCATAGTTTCAAAGTAATCACATCTTGAATAGGGCTACCGATCAATCTACACCTTTTGATACCAGTAAAACTTCATAAATTGCATTTGGAAATGTGTTTGAAAACTAGTCAAATGGATTTATCATAGGCTCAAATCTAGAACATATCATTTTTTTGACCCCTAGAATGTAATGCAAAAGGAATTTTATCAATTTAGTCAACTAGGTCAAAGTTATAACTGGTCAAACAAGACTTCCCAGAATTCTAGGCAATATGCATCAATATAACAATAGTGAACAACCAATTTTAAGCGATTCAAAACATGGTCCAAAAACATCTTTATAAATGGAAATATGAACATAGCTTCTTTGATATGCATACTAAACTCTCCCAAAGTGGTGAGTCATGAAAATTTACCAAGTGTAAGTTATTCAATTGCAAACTATGCTTCTTGTCATTGTTTGACACTTACATAAGAAAGCAGATTTGAGAAATGCTCAAAATGATGCTTCACAAAATGATTTTGAATGGTAATTTATCATCATAGGACACATTAATTTATTGAATACAAGGTGTTAGAAACATGAAACACATCATAGGCCTCAAAATGACATTCGGGTATACATGCATGAAAAGTACTTAAAGGGACTCAATTTAACTTGGTTTTCAGAATGGTACTCAAAATCAAGGCTTCAATTTTGAGTCCTAACATGCTCAACTCTATCATATATGATTTTGGTATAGAGTTATCAATTTCTACTCGAATGATCTTAAAAGTGGCCATCATTTAATAAATAGCCTCTTCTAGACTATGTTTATCCTCTCTCCCTAACTTATCAAAATATATATGTGAAAAACCAAATAAATTAGCATTGGTCTTTACATTTAACATAAATTGTAAATGTCAAATGAGATATTTTTCCTTACCACTTGGAATTGACTAAAATCATTTGACTGAGTCTTCTCTCCATTTGAGTCCTCTTGAGATATATACTTCCTTGGCTTCTTGGTAGGATGACTTAGCTCTATTGTGGCACTCTCTCTTTCACCTTTAGCCTTTGTCACTTTGGATTTTGTAGTGATATCCCTTGTTCTTGACCTTGTCAAAGGTACATATGGATTTTCTTGAGACTTCTTTGTAGTCTTCTTTGGTTTCTCCACTGCCTTGTGTTGTGTTTTTTCTCTTTTTCTCTTTTCCCTTAGATGCTTGCTTGGCATCATCTCATCATCATCTTTATCTTCACCCAATCCTTGTGATAGTTCCAAAGGTCCTTGACCTTGTTTCTCTTCTTCATCATCATCATCTTCTTCTTCTTCTACTTCACCAAATTTCTCCTTAAGATTATTCACCATCTTATTTTTCTTTCTAATAATGGTAGTAGTCTTCAAGTCTATGGTGATCCTTGACTTGGCTTTATCATAATTTCTAAATTGTGTAGCATCTCTATCAATTCCTTTTGCTAATAATTCAGTAATAGCTAATGAAGCCTCATCAACATTAATTCATATGGTAAGGGTTTTGGCCATCTAACTCTTGGAACTATTGCATGTAAATATGTTTAGTTGGCATCAACTAATAAACAAATATCATTATAATAATTTGATTATGTAAATACATGTTTTAAAGGACCCAAAACCTTTACCAAAGTATTAGAGAAAAAAATACATAAAAAATTCAAATAACAAAAGACCCCAAAGAATATATAGAGCATCATCATTCACCTAGTGACACGGGAATTCTCAATCTTTTCATCATATACTTCTCAAAGTCTTCAAAATAACTAGTCATTATAGACTCAAAATTATCACCCAATTGCTAAATGAGCTCTAATATTTGTTGAGTAATAGATTCATTTGTCTTCCATGAAATCTTTCCAAATGTAGGAAAAATATTTTGCACATAAAAGAATATACACATGATGAGTCAGTCAAACTTACACTGAGACGTATTGGCCTTCCTAATAGCTTCCAAATTTTCTAACAGTTGTTGTAGTTGTAACTCAACTAGGTTGTATGAATGATCATGCTTCAAAATATTATAACCTAGGTCAACCACCATACAAGATACATTGTTCAGATAGCTAGATGGAAAGAAATTCTTTGCAATCACTCTTACTACAAATGCTACAATGGGATCTTTGATTGTGTCAATAGACATCCCTCATTTAGTCCATACAACTCTAGTGTTCTTCTCAATTATCTCATTTTCATCACTCCTCATACTCTTCGATCTATCAAGGGTAGGATACCCTATGAATGATTCTTAGAGATTTTAATAGGTCCACCTTCCAACCATATTTGATTTTCATGAATTATACTCAACACAATCCTTATCCTTTTTTCCTTAAATATTTTTGAGAAATATAGGGCATGCATCAACACTTTCTACTCTACAATATTGTTTTATTCTCTCAATACTCCATTATCTCACAACTTCTATACTATCCCTAATTTCCATTTCACCAACCTCACCTATATTGCAAGTATAACAACATTGCACATCCTAGATCATTAGAACCTCTGGTGGTGTCATAGATAACACACTAAATAGATCTCCTTTATAAGTGATCTCAAGGATGGCACAAAATAGAAGTTATCTCATATTATTGCTAATTAATTGTATATTGAAAAATTCCTTCCCTTATTTCCTGACTATTGTTGAAGAACTAGCTACCATTTAAATTTGCTAGGGTTTGCAAAACACAAAACAATGTAACTTGGCACAAGTTAAATACCTCTCAAATCCATTGAATGTTGTCGAGTTGTAGTAGAATCATGTTTGCAAATGCTTAAATCTCCTTTCAAAAATTTCCTTCATGCTCCTCAAACTCTAGTAAGTGAAAATGAATCAAAAATTGATTATATAACCATAAAAAACTTGTATTAATCTCTCAATTCTTATACAATTGTAAGCTTAGTTGATAAAAGGTTTCCAGTATGCTCAGCTAACATAGTGAGCTCGAATATCACTAACATTTCTCTTCTACTCAAAAGTTGTTTTAATACCTCAAATGCTTGGCAACAACACACAAAGCAATATAACAATAGATTGTCTCATACTTCTAATCACTTCATTTCATCTTGATTCATACTAATATTATCTTTTCATACCTTAGATACTTGGAAGTGATGAAAAATATATCTTTTCAAGTGTTTGTTCCACACATACCTTTGATTTCCTAGTTGGGGGTGATGTGACCACCTAATCTATTGGATGAAGTGACCTTATCTTGGCTTGAAGTGATGCAACCTTCCTTATTTTCCATGTCAGGTTCATATATATCTTTGTCTTTTCAACATCTACCTTTGCATTACCTTTGTTGAATTCACTGCTTGTTGTAGGTGATTAAGTTAGATATTTTATGCTCACATGACTAGCCTTAAGACAACTAAAGCATACAAGCTCATTCAACCATCTACTATAATTTCCTCTGAAATGTGTCCTTATGAAATTTTCAAGAACATGACCAAAATCACTACAATAATGACATTTTAAGATTAAACCATAGGTAGAAATAACAATTACATGCAAATATAACCAATATCAGAAAATAATAGATCACACATAAAAGAACACAAGACACCAAGATTTAATGTGGTTCATCCAATCCTTGGGAAATGTCCACCAAATAGTAAGTCCAATATTTTTATGATCTAATGATTACAACCTGATTATAATCTGTAATCCCTTACAGCCCAATACAGCCACAAGAACCAATTTTTGCATCACCTTATTAAACAATCCCTAACCTTAAGCCCTTTTATACAAGTATTTTTACCATTTTAGGGTTTTAATTAATAATTACATGTCAACCCAAAATCCCAATAAAATAGGACCCAAAAGAAAATTGGGGACTAATCAAGCTCCACACTAAACAACAATCTTCCACTTGGAGACTGATCTTATAGCTATGCCACTACTCCATGAGGCTCCCACTAGATCAAACCACCCTAGACTTTGTTTTTCTTTTCTTCATGTTCAGTCTAGAAGACCAACCCAAGCTAAAGAGGATTTCAACTTCTCACTTGTTACTACCTTTATAAACATATATGTTGGATTGTCATCTATATGTATCTCGTCTAGCTTTAATTTTCCATCCTCCAAAATTGACTGAACGAAATGGTACCGCAACTATATGGTTTTGGTCTTTGAATGTAGATCTAAATTCTTTGCAAGATGAATGACACTCTGACTATTTGTAAACAAATAATTATCCTATTGAGGATGTCCCAATTCTTCCAAGAAGAACTGAAGCCATATCATCTCCTTGGTTGCCTCCATAGTAGCTACATACTCTACCTTTGTAGTGGATAAAGCATTAACCTTTTATAACCTAGAAACCCAGCTCATGGTTGTCCCACCAACAGTAAAGACATAACCTATAGTACTCCACCTTGTATCAATATCCCCTACTAAATCTGAGTCAACATAGCACTGTAAATCAATAGTAGAGCCCCCAAAGTGTAAACACTTATTCGATGTTCCTCTCATATATTAGAGAATCCATTTAACTGCATTGCAATGCTCAATTCCTAGATGACTCATATTCCTGCTAACAACTCCCATTGCATGTGCAATATCTAGCCTAGTACATACCATAGCATACATCAAGCTTCCTACAGTTGAAGCATAGGTTACCTTGGACATCTTATCCTTCTCTTCTTGTGTCTTGGGACACATCTCCTTAGTCAACTTCAAATGACTCGGTAAAGGTGTGCTAATAGCTTTAGCATTCTCCATAGAGAAACATTGCAACACCTTCTCAACATTATCAACCTGAGATAGCATCAATTTCATGTTCTTCCTATGTCTACAAATCTTCATACCAAAGATTTATTTTGCTACCCCCAAATCCTTCATAGAAAATGCATGTGCTAATTGTCATTTCATCCCCTTAATATGATCCATGTTAGACCCAGCTACAAGCATATCATCAACATATAAACATAAGATAATGTAGTTGTCATCATCCAACCTCTTAAAATAAACACAATGATCTGAATGACACCTATTGTATCCATGCTCATGCATAAAACTATCAAATTTTAGATACCATTGCCAAGTTGCTTACTTCAAGCCATATAAACTTTTCTTCAATTTGCACACTAATTTCTCCTTAGCTTTGACCTCAAAACCCTGTGGCTAAGCCATATATATTTCTTCATCCAAATCACCATGAAGGAAAGCTATTTTAACATCAAGCCACTTTAAATGCAAATCTTCAGTAGCCACAAGACTTAGAATAGTACAAATAGAAGTCATCTTAACAATAGAAAAAAATATGTCATCAAAATCAATACCCTTCATCTATGAAAATCCTTTCAAAACTAACCTAGCTTTAATCTTTTCTTACCTCCATCCTCTTCTTTTAACCTGCAAACCCACTTATTCTATAAATCTCTTTTACCTATAGGCAACTTGCATAAATCTCATGTCTTATTCTTCAACAAAGAGTCCATTTCATCTTTCATTGTAGACTCCCACTGAATCTTATTATCCACCTGCACAACTTCATCATAACATTTAGGTTCATAGCATCAGTAAGTAAAATAGAATACAAAGAGGGAGAAAATCTTTCTTGAGGTCTAATTTTCCTTGTCAACCATCTAACATTCACTTGTGTGTGTGGTATTGTTGTTGTGGTTGTTGCACATCATGAGGAATGGCTAGAACATGATCTTTTGGAGTATCATCCAACACTACATAATCATCTTCTTTCTTCTCATGTTGCTGTAATAGATCTTTGTACAACACTTTCTCATTAAATATGACATCCCTTCTTCTTATAATTTTATGAATTTTAAAATCCCAAATCCTATAACCAAATTAATTAATGTCATATCCAACAAATACAAATTTCTTTGACTTAGCTTCCAGCTTGGTTCTATTTTTAAAATCTATATGAGCAAAAGTTTCACAACCAAAGGTCTTGAGAAAAGAATAACTCACCTTCTTAGCAGTCCATGCTTCCTCTAGAATACCACAACCCAAAGGAGTAGAGGTGCCTCTACTAATCAAATATATAGTAGTATTAACAATGTCCACCCACATGTGTAAGGGAAACCCAACATGCAACCTCATGCTCCTTGCATGCTCCATTATAGTCATTAGAATGTGTCTAGCCACTCCATTTTCTTGTGGAGTCCTTAGAATAGTTTTATGTCTACAAATACCATTAGTGGAGCAATAATCTTCAAATTCATGACTACAATACTCACTATCATTATTAGATTTTAGACATTTTAATTTTTTACCAGTCTCATTTTCAACCAAGCATTTCCATTTCTTAAAAGTTTGAAATATTAAATGCCACTAATGGTACCAGGCATAATCAAATGCTTCCAACTGCCTTTTTGTCTAAAAGATCTTATTTATCATTTGACATAGATCCCTGATTCTTGGTTTTGCCTTCCAACGGCTTCCATAAATCCATCTGATAGAGATAGTCTTCCATTTGCATCTTCCATAATTGAAAGTTCTTCCTATTAAACCTGTCAACCCTCAGCTTACCCCCATCTACCATTGCTCCCACTTAACCATGAGATTTTCCTATAGAGGATAACTAAAAAAAACAACCTCGCTCTAATACCACTTTTTAGGATTAAACCACAGACAAAAATAACAATTACATGCAAATATAACCAATATTAGAAAATAATAGATCACATAGAAAAGAACACAAGACACCAAGATTTAATGTATTTCACCCAATATGTCCACCAAATAGCAAGTCTAATATTTTTATGATCTAGTGATTACAACCTAATTACAATCTGTAATCCCTTATAGCTCAATACCGCCATAAGAACCAATTTTTGCATCACCTTATTAAAAAATCCCTAACCCTAAGCCCTTTTATACAAGAATTTTCACTGATTTAGGGTTTTAATTAATAATTACATTTCAGCCCAAAATCTCAATAAAATAGGGCCCAAAAAAAATTTCTCAAAGAATTTATGAAGTATGTATAGTACTTTCCCGATCAGTCACCACAAATTAACATGACAATTGTACCTTGTATTGTAATCCCAATCATAAGTATCCCCATGATGATGTACCTTGGTTTTTTTTTTATGTTTACTTAGGTTTAGATCTGCATTCACATCCCTTGTGTCCATACTTCTAAATTTTGTAATAGTATACTTTAAATCTCTAAGTGTTGATGGTCTTGGTCTTGCATTCATGTGCTTGATGTCTTTGCTTTTCTCATTCATGGAAATGTCCCTCGAATTTTTTATTAGGATTTTGATTTCCAATGTTGCTTCTATAAAAATTTGTTGTGTGACCCAATTTTCCATAGTGATGACAATTGGGCTTGATGTTCTTACCTTTATAGTTCCTTTAGTCACCAGTTCTATATGATTCTCCTTTCTCAGTAGTAGAATAGCCCAAAACAATAGTCTCATTGTTTGACCTTGGTGCTTCCATCATTTTTTCAAAATACTTTATGGCTTCACTAGGCTTGTTAAGCTTCTCTTTTTAAGTCATCAATCCATTCTTAAGTAGGTTAAATTATTTGTTTCCAAAGTTATAATTTCAATATCTTTCCTATTTATTTCTTGATTTTTAATCACCAGTCTATTCATTAGATCCAATTGAATCCTTGATAACTTTTGCACATTTTGATTTCTCCTCAAGTCTATTAGCTAATTGTCTTGTGTCTTATTCAATAATGACTCTATCTTCTTCAATTTTATTTTTTAGTTTAGTTGTCTCACACAACAATACTAATTGAGTTTCTTGTTCCATTTTTAGATTCCCAACTTCTTCATTTAGGGAATTGTTCTTTTTCATTAGATCTTGAAATAGCTGCATCAAATTCATTTGAGTTTCTATCCTCAAAAAATCTAATAGTGTCTTCCCCTTGATATTGAGTGTCATATTGTTGAATCACCAATTCATTTCTTCTTTTTAATGAATGTTTCAATTCATCTCTTGCCTCCTTGAGTTGATGTAGGGAAATTTGTATTTCAATCTTCTAGTTCTCAATGGTCTTTCCCAATTTGTATACTTCCATCTTTAAGATCTTACCTCCAAATCTTTCAGAATTTTCTTTCTAGAGAACACAATTTTGATACCAATTGTTGGAATTAACATTGAGAAAGTAAGTTTTGAGGGAGGGGGAAGAGTGGGGGGAGAGGGGTGAATCAACAATTAGAACTTTACCTCTAAAACATTTCACCATACATCCATATCATAATTGAACATGCAAAATAAAATATGTAACCATTGATCACATCTAAAACATGAAATAAATCAATACATAACACATGACATTTGGTTACCTAGAAACCCTCAGGAGAAGGTAAAACTTGGTTGGGGATGACACCCACAAATCTTCACTACTATAGTTGTAAAGTCTGGCCTATTATGGCTACAATGGTTTGATCATAAACAATGATCTACCCTATGAGAGGTCTCTTAATAAACAAGGCTTACAAAAGATTCTTAGGTCTCACCTTGCTAGAGGATTTAAACTCACAATAATGTAAGCATTCAATTAAGAGATTTAAAAAAGCTTGTTAAGATTACTTTATTAAGAGATTTACTCAGTATCATTTTTTAGAATGATACATCACCTAATCCTTTGGTTAACACCTTACTACTTCATATCAGATCTCCTCTTTACTGGTTATCTCTTGATCCTCCTAATAAAATCTATCTTCTTTAACCTTTCACTGCTTGTCTTTGTTCCTCTTAGACTAATTCTTTATTTCAAAACTCTATCCTAGCCATCTTCTTCATACTTCTTTTGCACTAGATACTCTCCTTAGTATCCTTCTTTGCAACATTAGGTTACCCTTAGGGTTTCCTTCTTTTATAAACATCATGGAGATGAAATTAGGCTAGAATCAACAACTATGGTTGATCTATATTGTTGCCTAAAGCTTCCCTTAATCTGATTGATTGTATGCATAGTAATGAGCCTCTAAAGGGCCATTATTTTGAGATCATTTTTATTTATTTTTTAGACAATTATCTTGCAAAAAAATTTATGACTCTATGGTTTAAGCAAAGGAACTTATGTTTTTATTAATATGTTATCTATATGTTAAGACATGAATAGTGAAGTAAATATAGTTTAGATATGCTATGTTTGCTTGAATATATGGACTTTTATAGTATAATGAAGGTGTTACACATTGATAAATGTTTCCTCATCCATGCTATGTTTGCGTAGATTCCTTCCTATAGCCATAGGATTTGCAAGGATTGATAGTTTGAACATTCTACCTTTTCTAATATTGATGATGAAATGAATATATGTATGTGGAAATTGTATGCATCCAATATTTTGTAGGTACTTGTCATGCGTATTCAAAGTCAGCACTTTGATGCTAAGTCCAAACCAACTAGATTGTTTAATCACCACAAGTAGATTGTTGTGTGATTTCTGTTATGGTAGCACATGAATATAGCTCCCTCAACCTTCTATATTCTTGAAGAAGTTAATCATAGTTAATGATTTTTTTTGTAAACTTTATGAACTTGTAATTGATCCTCATTAATGTACTAATTGTAGAAGTAGGAAGTTGTTGTAGTTTTCATTTATATAATGCCCAATGTAGCTTTGAAAGAAGTTTTGCCGAGAGAAAGATATAATAAATTGATTTTCATAACAGAAACATGTGATCTTGTTTTTAATTAGATGCAATCTCTTATCATGAATGAATTTAATACAAAGTTCAAGTTTCCATCTTCTATCTTGATTGTCTTTTCTATTCACTCATCCAAGGGGGCCCACTTGGTGAGTGAACTTCTCTACAGATGAGATTTCATTTCCTTGTTTTTTTCTTTGCAAGGTAAAATTATGATGTTCCTACAACCATTGATAACAAAATTAGTTAACTATTCTTGTAACATAGGTGCATGGATAGATTTACTATTTGCAACATTACTTTGAGATCTATGATAAGTTGTTTTTTAAGTTCCTAGCTTAAGTCTCCTTCAACATTCTCTATTTTTTTAGTTATAATAACTTAAAGAGGAATTAGAGCATATAATTTGTAGCTACCCTCTCAAGCTTACACTCCTAGATAGATGAAATAAAATAAGGTTAGTATGTTATTATTAGGAAAAATACATGATTTTGTCTAATCATGGGGTCACTGTGAAAGAATGTCCAATCCTTTATTACTAAGGTATGAAGCTGATTGGACATTTTTGGTGCTATTGTTGAGGAAGGCATCAATCTAATTCAACCCTAAAGTCATTATGTTTGTTTAAATTTTTCATTATTTGGCATTCCTGGAAGAAGAGACCTCCTTGGGAGATTTTTTCCCCATAATATTTAGGAAGACATTTTTAATCCTAAGCCTAAAGAACCTCATAGTGAGAATGAAGAAGAACCTTTTTAAAATCCATTTTTTGCTACTCAAGAATGAATACCCTTAGCTTCTGATGAATCCTTGCATTTGAGTGATCTTTTTACTAAACTCGAATACCAAGATAATCCATTTTTCCTTGTCATCTATCAATCACCACCACCAGTACCTCCTCTAGCAATGGCTTAGCCTCAACCTTAACCTTCATTTCCTTTTCCTATCCCTCATCAGTAGGGTAACCAAAATTTGAAGAACATACCTACTGCTACACTTCCCAAGTTTGATGGCCTAAGTATTGAAGACCCTAAAACCTTTCTCTTTGAGTTTGACATACTTTGTAGAAGTTATGACTATACAAATGATGTCCACAAACTAATTTTTTTTCCTTCTTCCCTAAAAGAAGCTTCTCTAAGATGGTTCATGGGGTTAGGTGGCAATGTTGTAGCATATTGGCCTACAATGAGAAACTTGTTTCTCACAAAGTATAAAGAATACTACAGGGGTCAAGATTTGAAAGGGGGTGACATTTTCAAAATGTCTCAAAAGGCTGATGAAACCTTGGAAGATTATTTTTCTCAGTTCATGTTCAACTTGCAATGTAATACACAACATCACTTGAATGAGGAAACAAAAAAACATTTTTTTCTAAGAGGCGTGAATGATGGAAGCATTGAAGCTCTAGATCTTATGGAAAAAGGAGATATCACTCAAAAGATTTGGACTGATATACAAAATATATCCCTAAATTATTCTAGAGCCACTATGAAGAAAGTTAGAGGACTTAGAGATCTATCACATAAGTCCAATGGCAATTTAGGAGTATCTAAGATGAAATTATCCAATTTGTTGTTAGATTTTGAGCAAGAAATCATTAATGATGTAGCCACTCAGGTAGACACCATGCAAGTGAGAAGGAAGAAAGATGAAGCTAATACTATGTTGACTAGATACTGTCCACATTGTAGAGAAAAGAAAAGGTATTATAGATGTAATTCTATTGCAAGTTTGGAGACACAACCAATGCCTACTAAGTTCAAAGTCATCGATGAAAATGGAGAGGTGTTTTATCTTTCTCAGTGAAGGCTATGGGCTAAAAGACAAGGTATGCCAAAAGATCCTCTTAAAAGTTATAATAATAACAATCAATGAAAAATATTTAGAATATTGGTTTTAGTGGAAATAATATTTGGTAGTAACCTCAACAAGGTTGGCAACAACCTTAGCAAGGTTTGCAACAACCTCGAAATTGGAATATCCTACCTAGTTAGAAAACCCTATTTTTACCACCTTAGTAGCAAGATTTAATGCCTCCTACATGGGTAAAAGCACAAATCTATGTCACCGTTTGTGATACAAAAACCTATTTTTGTCAAATCTCATTTCTCTATCAAAACTCAATTTTAAAAAAAAACTAAAAATACCCTTTTATAGATCTTAGATTCAATATCATTATTATATAAATTTTTTAGTGTTTTGATTACTTATAATATGTTATAATATCAAAATATTATAAGTCGATATTTCAACATTTCAGAAGATGCTCTCTCAAAAAATGAAAAAAAATAGTAAATCATATCAAAAAAATAAAAAAATTATATTTATCACTAGAGGAGAGAATCCTCTTCATGAATATGTAATTTTTTTTCAAGAAGGTATAGATTTTATAAGGAAGTTTTGACAGGAGGAAAAAACTATTGGATTCTGAAAAGGTCGAACTTGAGTACTTATAATAAAGAAAATATACATCAAAAATAATTATTTCTTTTTTTCTTCACTAGCTATACATGTCATCTATAAAATATTTTCAAATCAGAACAAAAAAAGATGATTTGCACATACTTGTTTGACGGGAACTACATCCTATATTTTTTATAGTTAAAAAAGGGACTTCAAAATAAAATAAAATGAATAAATTCTTAGTCAAAAAAATTATGAAAATTATAGGCATAAAATTCATAGAATTCTACACATTTCATCAGTTTACATCATCTTCATATTTTAAACACAAATACCATTTTTTTTGTCATTAATGTTGAACTGTCACATTCTGATATCACATTTCTTTATAAAAGGTGACACAAGTTTGTGCTTTTACCCACATCCACTAATACTCCTTCCAATTAGACCCAACTACCAATTCAACCTAATCCTAATCCAAACAATACTATACTATAGGCTCAACAATAAAGCTATGTTATCTCCTTGAATGATATTCACTTAAGGTCAGGTGTCACTCTTCCTTCACCACAAAATCCTATAATAATTGACATTGAAGATCATCTAACTAAGCAGATAGATGAGTCAAATCAGTAGACCTCTCTTATAGCCAAACAACCTCCATTCCCCCATTGGTTGATGGAACAAAGCTAGCTAGCAAAGAACGATGCAATCATTGATTTTCTTAATCAGCTAAAGCAATTGATAGTAAAAATACCATTACTGGATGCTATTAAGAAAGTCCCTACCTATTCTAGAGCTATTAAAGACATGCATTAAATAGCCAAGAAGGAAGAAGAAAGATCCAAAAAAAAATTATGTCCTAGGATAGTTGTTTGATTTAATGTAGGAGAAATTAATTGTACCTAAATACTCTAACCCTAGGAGTCTTGTAGTTACAATCACTATTCATGGGATCCAAGTTCAAAATGCTTTAGTTGACCTAGGAGTATCTATCAATGTCATGACAAATGAGGTATTGTCTTGACTGCATATCATTGACCTTTGAGAGACACCCACCATACTTCAACTTGTTGATAGCTCTACCATTAAGCCAAATGGGATGATAGAAGATATCATAGTCACCTTAAACTCTTGGGAGTGTCTAGTTGATTTTGTTGTTTTCTCTGCAAAATCTAATATGGGAGGATATCTTTTGATTTTAGGAAGACCATTGTTGGCCATTGCAGATGCTTATATAGATTTCCAATCTGGAAAATTGACAATATCTGATGGTATTCATACCAAGAACCTAATTTTATACTCCCTTGCTCAACCATTACTACTAGATGACCAAGTAATCTAGCTAGATTTGGGTGATGATGATCCAAAAATCAATTGCATCCATCAATTGATGTAGAGAATAAAATAATTTCATCTATTATTGTGAATGAACATGGAATAGAGCCTCATGCATGCCCTCAAGATTAATGTATCTTAGAGACCATATTACCATCCTTGAATTCACTAGATCATTCAGAAGCTTCACAATTTCTCTACCCATTATTAGCTCATGAGATGGATTCTTCTCCTATTTCCCAGTTATTCATGGAAGATAAAGTTATTAAGATGGAAGTTGGCCTAGGAAAATAATTAAATGTATACAATGCCTTATCACCCTCCCAACAAAAGGTTATATTGCAATTACTATAGGAGAATCAAAGAGAATTTTCTTGGGATTACATGGAAATTAAAGAATTAGATCCTATTCTGTGCACTCACAAGATTTACATCAGCCCTAACTTCAAATCTATTTGATAGCCTTAGAGAGAGTTAACCTAGTTTTAAAAGATATAGTTAAGAATGAATTGTAAAAACTACTAAGTGTTGGTTTTATATACCCCATCTCTGAGAGCCAATTGGTCTCACCCTTGGTTATAGTACCTAAGAAGGGAGGAAAATGGAAAGTTTGTGTAGATTATAGGGAGCTCAATTCATCCACTAAGAAAGATCATTTTTCCTTTCCATTTATAGACCAAGTAGATCTAGCAAAGATTAAAGTCATTAGTACCTTGACTATGCTAGAAAAGCATAAAGATGTATGCAATTTCTTAGGAAATGCTAGATATTATAGAATATTCATTAAATACTTCAGCCAACTTGTAGTAGCTCTCTACAACTTGCTCAAAAAGGATTTTGAATTTTCTTGGGACTCTGATTGTGCTACATGTTTCATGCAGCTTAAGGAAGTTCTTACCATAGCACCTTTTCTAAGAGGACCCAATTGGGATTGCCTTTTTACATTCATATAGATACCTCAGACTATGCTATTGGTGTCATACTAGGACAAAAAGTAGACTCAATTGGACATGACATTTATTTCCTCAGTAAGAATTTGCAAGGTGCAAAATTTAATTACATTGTCACTAAAAGGAATTACTTGCAGTCATCTATGCCCTCAATAAATTCAAGCACTATATTATTGGATATGAAATATTTGTTCACATTGACCATTTTTCTATAAAATATTTGGTGAACAAGCCTATAAAATCAAGAAGATTGGCTTGCTAGTTGTTACTCATGCAAGAATTTGATATTACCATAGTTGATAAACCTAGCAAGGCTAATGTGGTAGTCAACTTTCTCCCTTAGTTACATGTACCTAATGATCCTACAACCATTGATGATAGTTTTTCAAATGAGCACCTTTTTTTTTGTTAACACAGAATCCATGGTATGAAAATATTGCTAACTACCTCACCATAGGTAAAATTCCACTTCACTTCTCTACGAAAGCAAGAAAATTACTAGTAGACAACAACTTTAACTATTCACAGATTGTTTATTTTATGTTCTATATTGGACCTGATCAAGTCATGCGTCAGTGTCTAAGAGAGCATAAAAAATATGATGTCTTAAAGGCAAGTCATAATGAGCCCTACGGAGGTTACTTTGTAGCCAAAAGAATAGTTTTCAAAGTCTTGACAACTAGGTATTATTGGCCAAGTTTGTATAAGGATTCAGCTAGATACACAAAGAAATGTTGACAAGTGTCAATGAATGGGAAGACCTACTAAATCACATGAAATGCCCATATAGCCTCAAGTAGTTGTCACACCCTTTGAAAAATGGGGGATTGACTTTGTAAGATCTATTAAACCCTCTTCACAAGGCAAATCATACATTCTAGTTTGCATTGACTATGTAGCTATTGCCCCACTTTTCATTCTCTAACCGATTAGAAAAAGTGAATACTTGTGTTATAGTGAGAACAATGAACTATTAGTTAATATTGAGTCTAGGCCTAACCCTCTTGGGTTGTTTAAGTCTCCATTTGATCTTCCCTTTTCTCCCTCTCCTCATTCATAGCTGGTGATTCTTCATTTTGTCGAGTGATCTTACAGGTAGGTTAGTGCCTAGTCTAATGGAGATTCATGTTACTCATTCAATGATCAATTACAAGTTATATATATGGAAACATAAACAGTTGAACAAACTACCATTCTTTCTTTGAACTATTATTCTATTAATGTGCATAACTTTTTCATAAAGCCAATATTTTTCAGGTTAGCCATTGCTTTCAATTTCTTAATTCAAATCTTGCTCTCAAAACCATGGTAACCATGTTTGTGGGTTTTGATGGGTTGAATAGAATCAAATCCAAATTGTAGAATTTTACAAATACTTCTCTTCATTTCTACAACATGGAGGAGTTTCAAAAGAGAGTGAAGTTTGAGAAGATTCATCCTATCATTGAGAAGCTCCAAGGATGTGGGTTAGTCAAGGCAGCTAGTATTTTTTATTGCAATCTAGGCCTCAAAGTTAATCTATGAATGTATACATAATTTCAACCCATAGACAAGTTAGTTTGTGCTACTAGATGACATGATGTTGATTTCAATCAACAAATAAACTATGGTGAATTTCCTTTGAGTATTGGAATGGGGGGAATTCTCAGACTTGACCTTTGGAGGAGCCATTTCCATGTTCTCTACAAAGAAAATGATCTGGAGGAAAGAAATCATGCAAACTCATTCCAAAAACCATGGAGTGCAAGGAGTAAGGTTCCTAAGACCTTGTTTGGGACTAATTCCAAACCTAAAATTATTGATATATTGGTCCTCCTACATAGATTGAAAGGTGAGGTAGAAGCTTTGAACTTCATTGAGCAATATTTCTTTTTAGTGCAAGTCATTTGCTCTGACACCCAATATATTGATTGGGCCCATGAGGTAAGTAAAATTATGTCCAATACTCTTTTTGCTGCAAAATTTTACAATACATTCTATGTGCCCTCTTTCCTCATCTATATGTTGGCCTCATTACAACTATGGCTAGGTCTCCCAAGAGTGGAAAATTTTCCTAATGATCTGAAATCTTATGAGTTTTATCCATACTTACAGTTGGAAAATAGCTATGCAGAGTATGTGAAAGTTAATGATGCATTCACTATGAGGATTTGTAGGGAGCTATAGGGATGTCCAAAAAGGAGATTCAGTCTTGAAGCCATGGTAGCCATCAACCAATTTGGGAGTTATTTCATCCAATTCTCTTCCTTTTCTTATTTACATCTTGCATCTTTTGATGGTTTCCCCTTGAAGCTACCAACATATCCTAGTGGCATGATCATCCTGATTGAGATCATGTGGTAGGCCATTGAAGTGAACAAGTTGAGTGGGAGCTTGAAGAAGAAAGGGTACAAATTCCCCATGAAAGTGGGGGATTTCAGTTGTAACACCTGCTCTAATGTCAAAAACATGTTGAAGGTGTTTGAGATGAAGTATAAATTGGATGTATGTATGAAGTCCTAAGGCCCATGTTCAACCTGAATGGGTATGAAAGGGATGTTTTGCAAATTGGGAGTGTAGTTAAGCACACTACCACCATTGAGGATTACTAGGTTGATTACAAGAATGAGTTCAAGAGCTATGATTGATCCTTTTCTAGACTAATAGTCAATCAAGTGAAAATGTAGAAAGTCAATATTGATGTAGAAGGGGTAGAAGATGATGGCTAAAACATGTATAGAAATACTTAACTGACCAAGCTAAGAGACACCCCAATAAGATCATAACATTATGAAGATTTTAAGAAAGAGCTAGATATAATGATGGCTCAAATCTACAAGAGGATAAAAAAATGGGTCTAATTGACCATAGGTAGAAGGAATTGTAGCAAAGGCACATCCACTCAAACTTCCCCAAAATTTGCAACAACTTCCTCCTCCCAGTGTGGCACATCAGGTGCAACCTTGGCCATTACCCAAGGTCTAGCACAACCATTAAATAGAGGGGATCAACCTCCCAAAAAAAGCATTCCCCTAACTAGAACTTGTCAGGATGGCTCTCTACTAGTGATTAGAACTCCAACAAAGGCTAAGAAGAAGAAGACAGAGGAGTTAAAAGATGGTGCAGTCACTCTTGATCTCTCACACCATAGTAATCTAATCCCATCTATAAGTGCTATACTTCCCTCCTAGTAGCTCCCAAGTGCAAGTGGTGGATCTTGGAGATGGTGGAAGTAGTGAGAGAGAGTCTTTTGAGTCTGATGAAGCAACAAAGAAGACTCTAGAGGCAGAGAAAGGCCCAAAATCTTCAAAGATCATTTCACAAGCTCCAAGGAATCCTTTCCCTTTGACCATGAAAACACTCACCCTGGTCAAGAGAAAGATGTTTAGTATAGACACACTTGGGACTACATCCAAGGTGATCAACACAAATTCATGGCTGCAGGACACCTTGGATAAAAAAAGAAAGAGGAGAGTGGAAGGAGTTCTTAATAAAGAGACTTTATCTCTAGCTATTCACTTTGGATTAGCACTAAGCAAAGTCAAAAAGTAGAAGACCTTGTCCATTCTTAGACAAGATCCTAAAACAGGGCATTTGACAATGGAAATTTCTAAATTGACTAAAGAAGGAAGAATTAAAGATATGTTTCTAAATGATTTTGCCTTGCATTTTGTGGATCTCGAGGAAGTCAAACATGACACTAAGGTTGGCTTATGGAAGTCAATAAATGATGTGATAGAGGGATAGATTGAGAGCCTTAAATTATCAAAGGTTGTAATAAAGGAAAAAATACACGAACTCAATGGCTTTATCAAGTAGTTTTTCACCCCATTGGCAAGCATTTCTAGAATGTCAATCACTAGTGATCCTACTACTACTAATGTTCAAGAACTCATCTCTCAGCTACAATGATGCAGGAGCATTGAGCTTGAATTTTAGTGGAGTTATGCTTTTCATGGTTAGGGATGTTTTGGAGACACATTGGAGAACCTTTCCTCATGATTTCATAGAGATTGGATGGATTGAGTTGAAGTTTGAGCTATTTTTACCTTGTTGCTAGAACTGTCTTTTTCTAGGTTTTGGGTACCTGTTGCAAGCTATGTAACTAATTTTTCAAAATGAATTAGAGGATGCAATTTTCAAAGATTGAAGAGTGTCTAGAGTTATTCCTTTTCAAAGGCATAAGTTTTAATTCCTCATAAGTTGGGAGATATGGGAATTCTCTCAAAGTATCAATTTTTGGTAGTTGTGCGCAATAGTTTTTTGTGCTTGACTTTCAACCAGGATGTGCATTTATCCTTGGTGAATAAGCCTTTAAAAATTTAAGAGGTTGTAGAGAACCTAAAATACTACCCATTATTTGAAGCATGAGTTCTAATTCAATTAGAGCTATGAGATATCACATTTTTCTTGGATATCGATTCCTAGACATTTAATTTCTGTTTGAGGCTGACTTATGGCTCTTCAAGTATTTAATTTTAGTTTTTAGCATTTTGGGATGACTTGTGGCTTAGATTATTATAATTAGGGATCTTGGGTCAAGTCTTAATCATTAAGTTTGGTAGAGGAGTCTTAAGTGGAGCATAGGGAAGTCTTAGGTGTAGCAACTTGGATGTAGAAGTTCATATTTGAGTCTAGAGATCTGTTCGTCTTTCAAAGATGTATTCTTCTTTGTAATGGTTGTAACCTAGAAGTTCATATAGTTGGGCATTTTGGACGTAAACTTCTTGATTTAAATATATGTTATATTGTCTCTCTGGATCTAAATTTTGCTCCTCTTGTTCATTTTATGTTGTGTGTTTGTTTGCTAGTTTCCAAATCACCTCATTTTGGGATACATCCGGATTAGCACTACATTAGTTGGTACCAAAGCTTAGCTTTTCCTAAGTGTGCAATAAGATCACCAAAGTGTGAGGTAATTTTTAGTAGGATCTTGGTTGGGAAAATTTTATCAAAGAAGGGTTTTGATTTTGGAAGTCCTAGCTAGTTGGTGATTTTGTGTAGGGTGGCAGATCTACGGATTGGGCCTACACTTGTAGAGGACTCACCATTTGATTATTATTTGTATGTGTAAAGATGGTTTGAGGAAGGAGAAATGTTGATCTAGAGTTATTGGAATTTTTTAGGAAATTTGTAGCCAGAGTACAAGCTATTGAGTTAGCACAAAATCGTGGAAGACATCTTGATGAATATGATTCTTTTTGGGATAATTTGCATGAAAGGATTGATGATGTGGAAAAGTCTAATTTGAGTTAGCATCTAAGGATTAAAAAGAAGGCTTGTTGTTTGGTTAAAGAGATTATGAAGAGAAGAAGAAAAATTTGGAAGTACATGATGATTTTTCTGAAATGGAGGAAGTATCTTTTGGTTTACATGAGCAGAAGGATATATTTGACATGGAAATTACAGAGCATCATATTGTGCACAATGAGATTGTTGAAGAGGAGACTTTCACTTATGTTGGTAAGGAATTGGATGTTATTATATAGAAGAATGTTAATGTTGGAATATATGTGATTGAGGACTTATCTACTATTGTCATTGCTGATCTGGAGTTATATGTTCATTCTATTATGAATGATGTTGATCTGGATGTCACTTGTGGTAAGAAGATGGATTTACTTGCTAGTAATATGGTTGAGGGTTTTCGAGGTGTTATTGATATGGATTTACATGATGTTGTTGTTATTGATATGGATTTGAACTTATATGATGCTATTGAGATGCTGAAAGATATGGAAGTTACTACTAATGTGGGTTTTGATGATGCTACTTATTTGCATGTGTAGGAAGAATGAATATATATATATATTGTTATGAGTATGGATGAAATAGGGTTATTTTTGCATGTTCCTAATATGGATTCATTTTCTATTAATTTGATAGAATATTCCTATGTTATGGATTTATATTCTTGTGGTATGATGGATCTAAGTTTATATATTGTTGATGATTAGGTTTATGATTTGGATATTGTTGCTAATCTGGTTTTCATGTATGAGGATGATATTATGGATGATGTTGGTGACAAGTTGTAAATGGAGCATTGCAATTTTTAGTTGAGTTCATATATTGATTAGTTGGATGAGATTCTAATTTTTGAATGGATGAAGCATAGATGGTTGATTTTCAAATTTTTTCTATTGACTTTGATGAAGTGGAAACCTTTAGTAAAGATGAAGTTGGTTGTAGATCTTTCTTTGGGCATCAAAGTATGGGACATACTTTTCTATTTACCTAGGGAGTCTGATGTAGGAGCATCACGTTTGGATTTTGGTAGAGTTATACTTTTCATGGTTAGGGATATGTTGGAGACACATTGGATAACCTTTCCTCATTATTTCATGGAGATTGGATGGATTTAATTGAAGTTTGAGTTGTTTTACCTTGCTACTGGAACAATGTTTTTCTTTTTTTTGGGTGCCTTTTGTAGGCCATGTAACTAATTTTTCACAATGAATGAAAGGATGTACTTTTTATAGATTTAAGAGGGCCTATATTAATTCCTTTTATCAAAGGCACAAGTTATAATTACTCATACATTGGGAGATATGGAAATTCTCTCAGAGTATCAATTTCTGGTAGTTTTGTGTGGCAGTTTTTCGTGCTTGACTTTTGAGAGGGATCCACACTTATCCTTGGTGAATCAACCTTTGTTAGGAATAAGGTGTCTCAACCTTTTATAATTCCTATTATTATTATTATTTGTTTTGTAAAATGTATTTTTAGGCCATGTAACTAATTTTTCACAATGAATGAAAGGATGTACTTTTTATAGATTTAAGAGGGCCTATATTAATTCCTTTTATCAAAGGCACAAGTTATAATTACTCATACATTGGGAGATATGGAAATTCTCTCAGAGTATCAATTTCTGGTAGTTTTGTGTGGCAGTTTTTCGTGCTTGACTTTTGAGAGGGATCCACACTTATCCTTGGTGAATCAACCTTTGTTAGGAATAAGGTGTCTCAACCTTTTATAATTCCTATTATTATTATTATTTGTTTTGTAAAATGTATTTTTTCAAATAATATGTAAATGTGAGTGTACATGTCTAGTTGGCATGTTGATCACTTACATGTGTCGGCATTTTGAAGTGTGTGAAGGAGATCATGGTTGAAATGGTTATGATAGATTCCTATGATGCGTAAGAGCTATTTAAGGAATGAGCTATGATAGGTGTAAGAGAATCTTATGACATGAGGCCTATTTGGGCGCCCAAGAATGAGTGGTTGGTGTGTGTAAGAGAATATGCCAAAAATAGGTTGGTATGATGGATTCCCTTACACTTCTCTTGTGACCACTATTTTTGACGGATTCTATGACAAGCTATCATTGTCTATTCAAGGGATGGATGCCCTTTTCTTGTTATTGCATGTACATGTGTCATTGTGCATGATTATTGGTGGTTGAGCCATGAAAAATTTCCAACTCCATTAAGGGCATTTTGTTGGGTCTTAAGATGTTCATAAAATGGGTATTGCATGTCGTAATGCAATAGTGTGAGAGTGAAAGAGTGAGATGAGAAGATATTTGCACAGGGTTATGCTGCCGGATTTTCTCTAGAATGGAGCAACATGTAAATCTCCATGTGAAGGCTAAAAATGTATTGTAACTTGTTACTGAATAATACATTAGCTTGATGGTTTGGAGGGTGGGGTTTTTTACCTAGACAGGTTTTCCACACGTATATCTGTGTTCTCTGTTCTGTCTAATTCTTCTAGTTCTATTATTGTAGGGTAATAATATGTATGTCATAATGCTACTGAATTTTGTTTAGATTGATAAATTGCAATCACTTTCCTTTAAGGTTTTAATTGTGGGAAATCAACTATGTCTGCTTCCGCTTTTATGGCATAGTAGTATGCACTTGTATTTTTTGATTAGATGTTGTACAAGGAACTATTGCATAAAAGATGTGCATATTGATCTCAAATGGTAATTTCTGGGGTGCTCTCATTTCCCTTCAATTGGTATCAGAGCCTATTTTTGTGAATTGCATGTTGTTTGCATGGGAGCATTCACAGAGTTTTTTGGTTTTGGGTATTTCTTCTATTAAGATTTCTTAGCTTGCAGAGCTTGAAGAAGTTTTTTTTGAAGAAATTAACTGATAATTAATCCTTTGATGAGTGGAAGTCTTGCAGTTGATTTATTCTTTCAGGAGACAACAGACATTTCTTGAAGGATGGTGAAGATAGAGAAAATAGAGTTGGTCATGTTGAAATGACATTGATCTAGAGCTCTTGATTGACAGTAAAATAACTCTTGATGCATGGGTATTTGAAGGTGTCTCTTTTGTTACCTATAATGCATTGAGATATGGAGTTGATCATTGGATGATCTGGAAGCTTCTGGATAGTCTCTCTCTCTCAGATGCATGTACTAGTAGTGGTTGTGGGATTAGTCTGCAAGTGGGCCTGAAGTTCCAGTACTATATTTTCCTCTTGGATGTTTATACATGCATGGCTTGGATTCTTGTTCGTTGGATTCGAGGGGTTTATAGATTTTCCTAAAAAAAACCTATGGTGATGTTCATCTATGATAATCCATTATTTTGGGTTCAGTTGTTTTGTATTTTATTCATACTTTGAGTCTTCCAGATGAGAAGTGGGTGTGGATGTGCATGGGTGTTCTTCAACATAATGTTTTTGCAAGTTTTGCATGTTAAAATAAAAATCTTGTGGTTTTTTGTGGATCTACTGAAGAGCTATTTTTTGGACTCTTGTTCCTTTAGAGTGGTACCAGATGAGATGGTTTTAGTTCTACATGCATGCATTCTTTGTGCATGGTGAGAGGAGGTATTTTTCTTTCTCTGCATGGAGATGTTGGTATGTGATCAGTTACTCAGCATTTCTGTGGTGATGCTTTGTTGGATTCCTAGACTATGGTGCTTGATGTGGACATAATTGGCAAATCAGATTTGTGCTTGATCTGGTGTTTGAGTCATGTTGTCTACATGATTATTCTCTTTGATCTCATTTGTATAGGTCACTAATGTGATAGTGGGTTTGCATGTTGCAATGATTGGATCTACAAGTTATGCAGTCAGGTGGGTAGGCCGCCCATTTAATTGTAGTGGGATAACTTGGATGTGGACTGTCTATATCCACCAGATTTGATTCAGTGTTGGTACAGACTTGTTAGCTGACCTTGTTTGTGGTCACTTGTGCATTTGTGTGGTTGCTTTGAGATGAGAGGATGGATGATATTTGAGTACTTGGATAGTCATTTATGGAGTCCTAAAGCATGGTGAATTTCCTTAGTGTGGAGATCTTGGTTTCACCCAATGTGATGTGTGAACCTAGATGATTTTTAGTTTTGGAGGATGTTGTGTCATATACTTGGAGAGCTTGGTTTCATGCTTCAATGGGAGCTTTAGCAGTGGCTGTATTTTTTCCATCATATGGTGCTGGATGATCTTCTTTAGTGTTGCAGATGTTGGAGGATGCCTTAGATCCTGTTGTTGCAGAAGGGCCTTTCATATTTGTTGGTTCACTAGTTGGAGATGGTATCTTCATGCAATTTTAGATGTTGACATCTTTAGGATTCAAGGGGTCCTTGGTATAGATGTTGTTTATGCTTTTATTTGATATGTTATCATGGTGGCTTTTATGTCATGGTTCTCTCTTTATTACTAATTTAGAGTTGTGACATGATACAGTTATTTGATATGATCACATGAAGCATGTTATCTCTTTGGAGGAGATGGTTTAGATCATGATGTGATGATTATGTTCCTGATCCCATGGTTGGAGTTTGACATTGATCTTGTTTTAGTTTCTTGGTATTAAGTACTTTGATCATTTACTTGATACTTCATGATAGTGCTATGTTGCAGTGGAGTGATTGATTACAAGTGCTTGTGGATACTTGGAGAATTAGGTGAGGCTAGAGTTCTCTTGAGATGAGAGACATGTTTTTGAGATGTGTACTCTTGATGAGATTTCAGAAGAAAGTTCGAGGAGCCTGCACCTTTGTTGGACGTGAGTTCAATAGAGACCTATGAGGAGTTTGTTCTTAGATAAGTCACAGGGTGACTTGCATATCTTGGAGGAGCATTCTCATTCCCCACTCTTGGTCTATTTGGCAGTTTATCACTTGAGAGGTATTGCCCAATGTTACTTTCAAGTGCTTTATCTTTTCTTTCATATTTGTGGATCTTGAGCTGCAGTTAGATGGTTCTGGAGGATTTATTGCGAGAGATGGATAACATGATTATCTCCTTGAGGTGTACTTTCATTTATGATGAAAATAGGAGATGGTAGTGGGCTGATTTCTTGAAATGGGAAATGGAGTTTGTTTGATCTTCTTTGAGAGGCTTACATCCATGTAGATTTATGATATCAGGTTATGTTTGATCTGTTGAGGTTGAATAGTTTTGGATGTAGTTGTGGCTTTTCTGTTGGGGCTATGAAGGAGATCATACTTGGCATAGTTGACATTTAGAAGTGTTTGTAGAAGGACATGCTACATGCTTATGGTTTGTAGTTTCTCTCTTTGGCTTTGGTTATCTTCTTGGATGTTTAGGTTCACATAACATTGTTTTTGAGATTTTTTTGAGCTATGTGGTCACTCTTTTATGGTCAATTTTTATCACTTGTACTTCATTGTTTTTGGGTGATGACAAGTTGGTTCCTTTATCTCTTGTCTTTGTTGGATGTGGAGAACATAGGATATTTGTGGAGATTGGATGATAGAGATGTTTCTTGCAATGATTTTGCTACAGGATTTGCATATCTTTGTGGATGGTCCTTGGTACTACATGGTTTCACTTTCTTTGTGTTGTTATCAGTAGACTCCGTATGCCATTAATTTTTTAGATTTGACATTATCCATGCAGTGGGAGTTCTTGTATGTGTTTGGTCTTCATCGACTGGTTTGCACATAGAGCTTGAGGTTGCAGTTTATGGGTTGGTTATGTTGCTGGCATGAGTTTTTTGGTGTTCGATACCTTTTGAGGTATGGGTGATTGGATGAGTTAGCATTTACTATGGATGCTATTTTTAATCTCATGGTTTTATTAGTTGGATTGGACAAATCAGTTTGGTTGTTGTTCTAGTTGATGTTTTATCTTGTTTTCTGGAGGATGACTTCACAGTTTTGTTGGGCTAAGAAGTTGATATTTTTGATGCTTCTGTGTAGCTCATGAGCACAGTGGAGTGGTGGCAGTGTGTGTAGCCTTTGTTATCACATGGATCTTATGCTTGTGTTATTTGGACAGGTGTCTAGTTGGAGCATGAGAGCATATGTTATGATTTATGTTGTTTCATGAATGGCTATGATGATATAGTTTCATCAATTTTGATGCTTGTAAGGAAGCCATTTGGCTTAAGAGATTGTGTTCTGATGTTGGTGTTGATGTAGAATAGATTACTATTTGGTGTGACAGTCAGAGTGCTATTTGCCTTGCAAAGAATCCAACTTTCCATGCCAAAATGAAGCCCATTGATGTGCAGTTTCACTTTGTAAGAGATATGGTGGAAGATGGAAAGGTAAATTTGGAAAAGGTAGATACTATGAAGAATGTTGCAGATGCATTAATGAAACTAGTGGGCACTGAGAATTTTAGATGGTGTTCGAAGTCTATGGGCCTTTCGGCCTATAGCAGTTAGTTCCTGTTATGTTCTTGATTGCTCTTACAAGGTGTTTGACAAGTGGGAGAATGTTAGGAATAAGGTGTCTCAACCCTGTATAATTCCTATTCTTATTATTATTTGTTTTCTAAAATGTATTTTTGCAAATAATATGTAAATTTGAGTGTACATGTCTAGTTGGCATGTTGATCACTTACATGTGTCGGCATCTTGAAGTGTGTGAAGGAGATCATGGCTGAAATGGTTATGACATATTCCTATGACACATAAGAGCTATTTAAGGAATGAGCTATGACAAATGTAAGAGCATTTTATGACATGAGGCCTATTTGGGTGCCCAAGAATGAGTGGTTGGTGTGTATAAGAGAATATGCCAAAAATAGGTTGGTACGATGGATTCCCTTACACTTCTCTTGTGACCGCTATTTTTGGCAGATTTTATGACAAGCTGTCATTGTCTATTCAAGGGATGGATGCCCTTTTCTTGGTATTGCATGTACATGTGGAATTGTGCATGATTCTTGGTGGTTGAACCATGAAAAAAGTCCAACTCCATTATGGGCATTTTTTTGGGTCTTAAGATGTTCATAAAATGGGTATTGCATGTCGTAATGCAATAGTGTGAGAGTGAAAGAGTGAGATGAGAAGATATTTGCATGGGTTATGCTGCTAGATTTTCTCTAGAATGGAGCAAGATGTAAATCTCCATGTGAAGGCTAAAAATTTATTGTAACTTGTTACTGAATAATACATTAGCTTGATGGTTTGGAGGGTGGGGTTTTTTACCTGGACAGGTTTTCCCCACGTATATCTGTGTTCTCTATTCTATCTAATTCTTCTAGTTCTATGATTGTAGAGTAATAATCTATATGTCGTAATGCTGCTGAATTTTTTTTAGATCAGTAAATTACAATCAATTTCCTTTAAGGTTTTAATTGTGGGAAATCAACTATGTCTGTTTTTGCTTTTATGGCATAGTAGTATGCACTTGTATTTGCTGATTAGATGTTGTACAAGGAACTATTGCATACAGGATGTGCATACTGATCTCAGATGGAAATTTCTGGGGTGCTCTCATTTCCCTTCAACCTTTTCACATTTAAAGAGTTTTAGAGAACCTAAAATACTACACATGATTCAAATTGTGAGTTCTAATTCAATTAGAGCTATGAGATATTGCATTTTTCTCGGATATCGATTCTTGGACATTTAATTTATGTTGGAGGCCGACTTGTGGCTCTTCAAGTATTTAATTTTACTTTTAGCATTTTGGGCTGACTTGTGGGTTATATTAGGATAAGTAGGGATCTTGGGTATATTCTTAATCCTTAATTTTGGTAGAGGAGTCTTAGGTAGAGCATAGGGAAGTCTTAGGTGGAGTAGCTTGGAGGTAGAAGTTTGTATTTGAGTTTGGAGATTTGTTCTTCTTTGAAAGATTTATTCTTCTTTGTAATGGTCATAATCTGGGTCATACAACCAGGATTGTTGGATGTAAACTTCTTGATTTGAATATATAATATATTGTCTCTCTAGATCTAAATCTTGCTCCTCTTGTTCATTTTCTATTGTGTGTTTGTTTTCTAGTTTTTGGATCACCTCATTTTGGGGTACATCCCTATTAGTGTTGCATCATACAAGAAGATAAAAAATTTAGATAGATCAGTAGAGAGTAGAGTGGGAAACTCAAGTTAGAAGGACTTTCCTTTATAGAACAAATTGAAAATGCAATATTGAGGCTCAAAATAGAGAAGGACAATATTTCAGCAAATTGAGCTACCTTGGCAACAGAGAAATTTAAGAGTGAAGATTGTGTTTCTTTGTCAAAGATGATTATCCATATGAATACTAAGGAGGCCATGGAAGAAAATATTATACCTAAGAGAGATGAGCCTCTATCCGAGTGGCTCTTAAGCATGCAATTCAAGTCTAAGATAATCCTGACTGTAGAGGGAGGACTTAAAGAAATAGAAGCCAGAGTGAAAAAGGATCAAGACAAAGACTATGAACTCTTAAGAGGTCTACATATAGATTCCCAGACTAGTGGACAAGGAAAGGGGATCATTGGAGTGGCCATCATGCAAAAGAACTTCTCTAGTTATATAGATGTCTTGACAGAGATATCTCTTGACCACCATAATAGAGTTTTTGAGCTCCAAAAAATTGATGGGTCTGTACATGTGGCTATGGAGGAGATATAGGAGCAGTTATATATCATCAAAGATTTACCCAAAGAGCATTCAATGTGGCTCTTGAGATACACAAATTTCCATGCTCATAGACATGAAAAAATGATTTCAATCATTGTCACCACCAAGGCCTATAAGGCAAAGTCAAAAAATGGAAAGAAGGAAAAGTGATTCATATCTTGCCCTTTCATATTTTTATGTAATGATTATATTGGAAAAATTGACTCCTTGCCATTTGTCAATTTTGAGGAGATGAACCAATTTGAATTTATTTTTGTAATGCTCATCTTGAAACCCTATATGTACTAAATTGAAATATTAATAAAAGGTTAGCTAATTTTTGGTGTGAAATACCACATGTTGTAGAGACAATTGAATGATTTTTTGCATCAGTTATTTTCTATTCCATTCTATTTATGTTAGTTTTATGTTTTCTTTTTTGTATAAATTGAACAAAGGAATGAACAAAGTTTTATTCCCCTATTTCAAAATAGTAAATTGAAGATAATAGTATTGTTATCATAGGTTCAAGAGAATTCCCTTTTTGTGTTTTCCTTCATGTCATCCTTTTCATCATTTTAGTTAGTTTAGTTTTAGTTAGCATACATTTCTAAATCATTAAGCTTCATGGGTTCATAAGATGTGTGAATCCATAGACTTAACTAATCCTAAAATATCAACTCTTTCCTAAGTTAGTTCCTATTTAGGTCTAGCTTGGTTTACCTTTCCTATTCTCAGGCTAAGAACACAGCACATTTTAGATTTTGAAGCAAACATAATTAATTGCAAATCACTATGCAATACGAAGTTGTACTTAAGAATTCAGGTGGAATTTAGTCATTTTATGACAACTTTCCAGCTATTGTAACCATATGTTGTTCACAAATTTGGGAATTTTTAGAATTAGATCAAAAGGACAATCTATGTACCAACAGATTTTGGTAACTCTGCTAGGGATATGAATAGTCGCTAGACTAATAAACCTTTGGCATGAAGAAAAATGGTGTTACCTCATGAGAACATAGTCCCAATGCTCCAACTTGACCTTGGATTCCAAAATGACCAAGAAGATATAATCTCATCCCTTAACACATTCATTTGGAGGAGTGAGAGGAATGTAGAACACTACAAAAATTCTAGCCAAGTATTAGAAGAAGAGGAATTTAGGGCTAAAATATTAGAAAGTGTTGTTCAAAGGAGAGAAATTTGAAGAGAAAAAAGACAAGTAAAATGTGAAGCCTGGAGGTAAAACTACTCCAACATCCTAGAATAAGCAAGGTTCCTTAGAAGCACCAGAGACCAAGGTGGGCAAGACCGTAGTTTTGAAAAGCTTACAAAACTCGATTTCCCCATCCTAGAAGCACCTCAATGAAAGGGTGACAAGAAAATTTGGAGCAAGACACCTTCACCTATTAGAAATCAAAATTATTCACATACTAATTGTTATATATTAGCCTTACATGGAGTAGTTGCTCCCCCAGTTGTCAATTTTTTGCCATACCTTGCTAGAACAATCATGGCTGCTCCCTAGGCTACAACAATAGGTCCACTAGCACTAATAGCTTATCACCCACTCCTATCTATTTCAAGGAAGAATTTCCCTAAGTGTTTAGGTGATGGAAAATTTTCTACTGATAAAAATGTCAAGGCCTTTTTTGCAGTTACTCATATCTTAAGGGTAGCTCATGAAGATGTAGTCATAAGGAAATTTTAGAAACTCTAATAGAGAACACAATAGATTGATTTTATCATTTCAACAATGGCTCAGTCACAAACTGGGATACAATGAGGGTAGCTTTTGAAAAAAGATTCAAAATGGAAAAAGATGAGAACATCCTATTAACACAATTGATGACCATTAAAAAGAAACCTACCATGAGTTTGAGAGATTTTATTACAACTTTTAATAAGATCACTAGTAGAATTCCCACTTTTGATAGACCCACTGGAAATTTGAAAACATTTATCATAAGTGTGATATTGCCAAATATCAACTATGATATAAAGAGATCTCATCCTACAGACTTAGTAGATGCACAGAAGAAAGTGGTTGAATTTGAAGATGAATTAATCTCCATTGGAAAATGGAAATGAGAACTTCAAACCAAAGGAAGTTCCAACAATACTACTTCATCTGACAAAATGATTCAAAAGTTATCAAATGAGTTGGTGATTGTAAAGAGGCATTTACCTAGATTTAATCACTCTTTCTAATAGAACTACCAAAATCTACAAGAAGGAATACTAATGGAAAATTTTCATAGCTTGCAGGCCCACAATAAAGGTTAGCAATTGAAGTGGCACATAAGAAGGGAAATATTTGTTTTATTTCATTTGACAATAGATCATGATAGTGAAAGCTATCCTAAAATGGATTGTATGATGCAACTATTATCCACTAATGAGTTGAATACTGCAACTCCTTGCTCTTAGTCAAATTTGTACTCAAATGGAAACTCTAGAAATTTATTTTTAGAGTATGAGTCAGACTCTAAATAGAAGAGTGAATGCTACACAACTATTGATGGAACTTCATACACAATGTTAACCCAAAGCCAAAAGCATAAGAATCAATCTTCCAATCATATTCCAAGAAGTGGTCCCACCCCTTCTTCAAGTACTAATCACATTGATCAAGGAACATTGATATCTCAACTAAGTGAGGAAAAGAATCCTTTTGATTTCATCCAATTTTGTAAAGATTAAAGGATCCAAATCTCTCCCATAGATTATCTAAAATCTAATCCCTTTGAGTTAAAAATATTAGTGGATCACTATAAAGGAGGTGCTTTGGATAATGTTACCATTGAAGAAGAAGATAAGCCTTTGACATCTAACCTTTTTGGTCAAGAAGATTCTACAATCTTGGTGACTTTCCTAGGCAAAAACCCAACCCACTCTACATATCACTATACATCAATGGGTGTAAATTGAGTAATTGTATAATCAATTCAAGTGCATCAAAAAATGTGATGCCTTTTACTATAACTAAAGCTCTCAGCCTCACTCTCACCAAAGTTCATGGAATGTGTTATTCTATGGATGTTAAACAAGTCTCGCTACTTGGACAAATTAAAGATGCTTAGGTAGCCCTAGCTTCTCATCCAAAAAAGAAACTATTGTTAACTATCCTAGTTATAGATGTCCTGGCAAGCAATATCCTACTCTTAAGTAGAAGTTTTTGTAGATATTTGGAAGGAGAAATCAAATTAGATTTGTCTCAAGCAATCATACCCATAGGAAGCAAGAAGGTCAAGTTGGAACCTAAAGAGAAAGAAAAATTCTCCATTTTAAATTCAAATGATCCCAAAGCCAAGATTCTCCATCAAGAACTAGAATTTAGCAACTACATGTTATTTACTAAAGATACTCTAAATGAGTGAGAAACGAAAGACCCAAGAAAGAAAATGCTTAGTGAAGAAGAAGAAAATTCATCTATATGGATATTGGAGTTTGATGGAAGTTGCTCCTCATCAAGGCCTAGTACAGAAAAAGTGTTGATACCTCCAAAGGAGAACCCAAACCCATGGCTTTCAAACTAGAACTTGGGGATACAAACAACATAGTAGAATATGAAGCTTTGTTACTCAGGATAATAGCTACTCAGGAAAAGGGTATAAAGATCCTATAAGCTTAGAGTGATGCAGAGCTCATTGTGAGACAAATCAAGGGATAGTACTCTATGAAGAACCATAAGTTTAAAAATTACTGAAATAGGGTTTGGGATGAAATAGAGGGGCTTGATGCATTTGCAATTGAATTAGTGCCAAGAAAGATGAATGCTAAAGCAGATTCATTAGTAGTTTTTTCCTCCTTATTGATCCCTCGCCTAGAATTCAAAGATAAGAAGTATCAGGTAGAAATTATGTATCGAGCCTCTATTCCTAGCAATGTAGAATTCTAGAAAGTGTTCAAAGATGAAAAAAGTCTACAACTATTTTTTTATAAAATGACAAAGCTAGCTATAAAGACCAACCCAATAAAGGAAATCAAGAAGAACCTGACTAGAAGAAAAAAGAAGTTCAAAATGATGAAGTTTGATTGCAAGGTAATATCATTCCCCCATACATTATATCATTAGAAAAATTGTTTAATAGGCATGACACCTACATAAAGAAAAAGAGGATAGAAAAGGGTACTACTGCTGGTGAATATGAAGGGGTGAATATTGGAGATGTGCAAAGTCCTAAGATGATCAATATTAGAAAGTGTTGCTCACTTGAGGAGAAGGAAGCTTCCAAACTACTCTTCAAAGAATATCAAGATTTTTTTTCCTAGAGTTAAAAAGATTTGAAAAGCTATAGAGGTGGGAAAACAAGACATTAGATCCCCTTAAAACTTGATGTAATTCCTTTCTAACAGAGGTAGAGGAATTATAATCTGAAAGTAAAAGATGCCATGTTCTAGGAAGTTGACAAGATGCTAAAGGCCAAAATCATTTATTGATCCATCACTCTACCTAGGTAGAAAATATAGTACCAGTTAGAAAGAAGAAAAGAGAAATAAGGATCTATGAAGATTTTAGAAACTTGAACTAGGAATCTTTGAAGGATAATTTCATTCTCCCTAACATGGATTACTAGCTACAAATAGTGGCTAGAGCTAAAATGATGTCCATGCTCAACAGATTCTTGGGATATAATCAAGTAGAAGTGGAAGAGAAAGATCAACACAAGATGGGCTTCACCACTCCTTGGGGGTACATTCACATATCATAGAATGCCCTTTAGTCTCATCAACATTGGTGCCACATTTTAGAGATGTATGAGTAAATCTTTTGCTAACCTAAAAGATAAAATTATTGTTATATACCTAGATGATGTCACTGTATTTTCAAAGAAGAGGAAAAATCACATAAAATATTTGAATAAGGTATTACAAAGGTGTTGGGAACATGGAATCTCACTAAATCCTAAGAAATCCATTTTACGTGTAACAAAGGGAAAGCTACTTGGTCATATAGTATCTCTAGAAGGTATCAGAATCAACCATGAGTGAGTTGAAGCCATTCAAAGGTTAAGCCTACTAGTAAACAAGTGTCATGTCCCCTAATTAGGGTAATATAAGTAAATTATTATGAATAAATAAATTATTTCTTAATGTTATAATATATTAAAAGAAATATTGATATATTATTAATGGTATAATATATTATTAAAGAATAAATAATAATATATTATTGATATAATAATAATACGTTTCTAAGGGAATAAGGTAATATTAAAGGTCAAATCATTATTAATAAATAAAATAATAATAATAGTGTTATTATCATAAAATATGATATTACATTATAATTATAATGTGATAATAGTATTAAAATATAATAAATAACAAATTGATAATATTAGTAAGGTAATCAAGATTCATGGATATCAATTGTACACATAATAATAATAATAATGTTATTAATAAATTATGTACACTATTATTAAATAAATATTGAATATATAAATATTAATAGTAGTGCATCAAGCATTATTATATAATATTGATATATAATTATTATTATGATAATATATCTAACTATTATCACATTTGAATAAAAATACTATTGATAACTTAAGGTAATGAATTGATTAATTAATCAATATAATATTATATCTCGTAATAAATATGGTACAACCATTAATTTAAAATGATAGTACAATATAAATATACATCTTATTGGATCACTCTGGGAGCATTGACCTCTTTGCAAATTAGTTTGCATATAATTAAAGGAAAGAAATTAGGAAGAGCACCACCATTGCATATTTCCAAAGAAGAAGACTTTGGTCTACGATATCAAAGATATTTTGAGAATTAACACCAAAAGTTGTTCATAAGTGGTAATACAGAAAGACATGATGATGAATCAATGATAGTCAAAGGATACTGACTAAAAGGATGTCTTATAGACCCAACAACATGTAGCAAACATTATGCAAACAACCTTGATAGAGAAAATCATGAGGATGACAAACACAAATAAAATGATGCATATATTTTCTACATACAAGCAATGATTAATCGAACAACCATTTCTAACACTAGAGTACAATTCAATCAATAAGTAGATATCGACTATTTGGAAAGGCAGTGGTTAGTATAATGTAATCATTAAATATTGCACATAAATGATGCTAATTAATGGTTGATAATGTCTTCTATTTAAGTTATGAAGAGTCACATATTAAGATAGCAAGAATGAATACAATAGTTAAGGAAAGTAACTAAAGGACACTGAGATAATAATAAAACCCATCTATACCATCTCAATGATTAATGGTATAACTAAAAGTTGTTTGATTAAGAGTGTAAATTTCATCACCAACCCAAGAGGTGTGATCTTTTAGGGAAGGATATGTCTTTTATTCAAAGGTTACAACCATTTGATTGGTAAAGTACAATAGGAATAGCCAAGACATTCATTTAATCATTCAAACTAACTTATTCTATTTCATCCTTTTTGGATATGCTCAGATTGAGCACTTGGCTTATTTCCAAATCCAGTTGAAGGCATCTAAATATATATCAGATACAATACCATTATTTTTGTAAGAATAAATATTGAAATTAGACACAACAACCTCATTGCTCTAAGTGAAATCACCATTTTTGTTGCATACACATTGTCATATTATATATAGTAGCATCTTGTGATTGTCCAAGCATATTGACATATCAGATACACCACAGCCTTGTAAGAAGGTGCATTGCATAGTTTTCTTGTCATATTAGAAATAACAATGATTTTTCTGGTCAAAAAATTCATAAGCCATATCAGTCACATTTTTAATCATTGGAGGAAATATGACAAAAAAGATACAAATAAGGAAAAATTCGTAAAATTAATGACCCCCAAAATGGGTTCATTTCAACAAGATAGGAGTTATGTCATTCTTCAGACAAGTGAATTTTCTCAAAATTTTCATACCAAACTTTCCCAAAAATACTAAGTGTATTGTGGATATGATGAAGGGAAATTTAGGCTTTAAGTGGAATTAAATCAAAAAATAGGCCTTTCAAAATATAAAAATTGTTATCGCTAATGCTCCAGTATTATGTCATCCAGACTATAAGTTGAATTTCATGATCTACTATTACACATCCAAACACACCATATCAGCCATCCTTATGTAGGATAACAAAGAAGGAATACAATCCCCTATTGCCTTCATGAGTATATCTTTGAAGAGTCATGAGTTGAAATATTCTCAAATTGAAAATCATGTCTTCATAGTGGTCAAAGCACTAAAATATTTTAGGTTCTATATCTTGCACATTATTGTGGTTTATGTTTTTGACACAGTAGTGAAGAGTGTGTTGACTCAACAAGATGTAGGGTGCAATACCAAAGGAACATGGGTAGAAAAAACACAAGAGTATGAAATTGGAATCAAGCCTAATAATCTTGTAAGAGGTAAAGCCTTATGTAAAGCAATTTCTAAAAATGAAATTACTGAAGAGCTAGAAGAGTTGGAAGAGAAGTAGTTAGTTTTGATAGTGGGCCTACAAGGCCCTTGGTTGAAGAATATCACTTATCTACTGGCATTTGAAGAATTTCCTACATGAGTCACAACAAAAAAAAGAAGAGATCTCAAGCTAAAAGCCACCAAATACATGATTTGGAATGATGAATTATTCAAGAGAAATGTGGATAGTACTTTTCTCAGTTGTATAGATAAACAATAATAGGAAGGATGGTTGAAAACATTCCATGGTGAAGTGTGCAGTGGAAATTTCTCATCCTTGGTCATGGCTTTCAAAATACTATAACAATGTTACTATTGGCCCAACATGTTTAAAGATGTCTGCTCCTAGGTGTCAAAATGTGAAAAATGTAAATGGTTCATAGGTAGACCTTAGCTAGCTACTCTGCCTCTTAGATCTATCATCATTGAAGGTCCTTTCCAACAATGGGGTCTCAATTTCATTGGCCCTATCAATCCAAAATGTAGTGCTTCTCACAAGTATGTTATAACTACAACTGACTATGTCACCAAGTGGGTGGACGTCAAAGAAACCAAGAAAAAATAATTTGAAGTAATTTTTGAATTCATCAAAGAGATTATACTAGTTATATTTGGTGTACCCATGAAATTGGTAATGGATAATGTAGCATACTTCTCTTCAATTGAAATCATTGAGTTTTGTTTCGAGTATGGCATCATAGTCAGTCACTCATCTAACTATTTTCCACAAGGGAATGACCAAAATAAATCTAGTAACAAGAATTTAATGAATATTGTAAAGAAATTGGTGTCAGACAATTAGAATACTTGGCACCAAAAGATTCATGAAGTGCTTTGGGTAGATAGAGTGACCCCAAAGAGGGAAATTGACATCTATCCTTTTGAGTTGGTCTACAAAACTAAAGCTAGTCCTCCTTTACCCTTAGAATTGGCTACAAACAAACTTAGGATAATAATTGAAGATGACATCTATAAAGATGGACTAGAGAAGATAATCTTATACTTGAGCTAACTTGAAGAAAAAAGAGAATAAATTGTAGATCACATTACACAACATCAGATGCATGTGAAGAACCAATTCGATCAAAAGGAAAGGCCATAGAAGTTCATGGTAGGAGATAGTGTACTATTGTGGGATAAGCAAAGGGCATCAAGGGGCATGCACAAGAAATTTGATTCTCTATGGAAAGGCCCATTTAAGATTCATCATGCCTTTGAAAAACAACTCATTTAAATTGGCATATCTGGATGGTGAAGTATTGTCCCTTACATGCAATGGTTAGGACTTGAAGCTCCATCAAATTTCAAATTAAAAATAGGTAACCCCTATATTGTACTATAGTTATTTTTAGTTTATGTTCTTGTTTTCCTAGTTAGGTTTCCCTTATTTTCCCTTCTTTAGTTTTTTTGTGTAGCCACCTTTTAATTTTGTGAAACCAAAGATTTTGGATTCCTTGCTTGGACATGGATTGCTCATGTCCTAGACAGAGCCAATTCTTGCCCCACTTTTTATTCTCTAACCAATTAGAAAAATTAAATACTTGTGTTATATTGAGAAGAGTGAATTCTTAGTTGTAATTGAGTCTATGCCTAAACCCTCTAAATTTGGATGAGTTTCCATCAAATTTTCCCTTTTCTCCCTCTCATTCATCATCAAGTGGTTCATCATTTAGTCGAGTGATCTTTCAAGTAGATTAGTGTCTATTTTGATGGAGATTAATGTTACTCATTCAATGATCAATTAAAAATTATATCCATTTATGACCTACCACTTTTTCAAAAAAATAGAAGCTTGCAAAAAATCAGAAATCATCTTCTCCTTGGTAGGTTTTCAACCCATGAAGATGGTTTCTCATAAAGGACACTAAATGATGTACATGGATCAAAAAAAAAAAAATAGCAAGGCATCCTGTGGTGAATCCATGCTCACTTTGCACTTATGACTTCATAAAATGTTTAAGATTTTTCATGGTTCTCATAATCATCCTTGATGGAAAACTTAGAACTAACTTCTCCTCGATGGGTTTTCAACCCATGAAGTTGGTTTTTTGAAAACGTATTTTAGAATGAAAAGGAATGATAAGTGGTCTCCTACAAGGTCTTCACACTTTCCTTAGGAATTTCCAATCCTAGAAAGAAAAATGGTCTAAAGTTCAACTAAGAAAGGAAACATTGGCAGAGAAATAGAAATTGTCTTCTCCTTAGTGACTTTTCAACCCATGAAAATAATTTCTCGAATTCCAAAGAAAATCAAGCCGATGATTAGGTTAGATTCACAATTTGTGCATAAAACATCATAGAATGATAATAGAAAGAATTTAATCATTATAGAAAAGAGTTAAGGATCTGAATCAAACTTAGAAGGCCTTTTCCATGAAGTAATCTATTCGTAACTTCCCAAAACTTATAGGAAAATGGGAAAGTTGTTGAGATCTAATTGAAAAGATCATTGTAGAGTGAGATCATTGAAAGAGGGAGAATTTTTAGAATGGATTAAAGAAGTTAATCAAAGAGGGAGATTTTTGAGAGAGATTGTTGAAGAAGACTATGTGTTTCAATCATTATTTTATCACTGATGTTAAACCTACTATTTGTTGGTAAGATAATTGCTTATAAGATTCAAGTACTATCACTTAGTTGATTGATGAAGAGAATTTGATCAATAAGATGAAACAAAAGTACCTATAGGAAAGGTTGAGTTATAATTATGTAATGAAGTACAAGGATTAGTTAAGAAACTGATGGCATGATGTATTGAAAATCTACTCAAGGTTACAAAGCCTGGTTACACTAAGAAAGTTTAGAAGAACAAGTTACACAAAGTTCGTCTACTAAGCTTGACTGAGCGGATAGTAGGTGCCAAGAAAAGTCAATGCAAGCCAAGTACAAAGTTAGTTGGAGTTGAGTAAAAGAAAATTCTAGTGGATACCACACAAGATAGTTGACATTGAGTAAAGTTTAGTTGATGTTGAGCATGAATAAACTTTATTTAATGTTGAGTAATTTCGCAGTTGATGGCAAGCAATGTAGTATGTGTTGAACATTAGAAGGTTTATAATGGTGAGCTACTACATTATTTAAAAGATCAAGATTCATTGAATCTAAGCTAACAAGTTTGTTTTCTTAAATTTTGTGAACCAAGAGGTAGATAAGGTTGATGAGCTAGTGGCACAAAATTTGAGGTAAACCATTTTTAGGTGAACTCAAATAGATTCTAGGAGAAGTTTCTAGAAGAGATATGAGATATGGAGTAGATATATTGTATCCTACCTAATCCATCCAAACCCTAAATTGAAGGATGGAAAATGAGTAGGAAAATATCCTAATTTCCTACTTATAGGAATGTTTGGTCATGAAGCAAAGTTGTCATACATGAGAATGTAAGGGAGACAAGGAGTCAAGAGTCTTGATTCATCAAGTGACCTAAGAGAAGAGTTTGCAATGGCATGTTAAGAAAGAAGGCTTAAGGAGATGAATTCTTGAAGGGTGAACAAGCTATCAAAGCTGCAAAGTATGAAAGCCAAGCAAAATTGAGGATTAAATAGTTATCTATAATCTACAAGAGAAGTTGTAAGTTTTATCAAACCAAATCTCTATTGTTACTCTTTAACAATTGTATCAGTCTAGGGTAAATTCTTTGGATTAAGGTTGCCATAATAGTCATTTGTAAATTCTTTAACTAGGTGTCATTCCAAGTGAATAGCATAAAGTCCTCTAACAAGGCTCACTTCTAACAAGGTGATTGAAATCCCTTAACTAGGTCACATTGAACAATGTGCATTGTAACATTTAATAGGGTTGGCCTTTCATGGGACATCACTTTAGAAGAGTGAAAAGTAGTAGCATGTTACTATTGGTTTTTCCCAAATTGGGTTTCCATGTAAATTATTGTGTCAAGTGTGTTGATGAATTTTTTATGTTTCATGCTTTACATTTCTCCAAGTTGATTTGACAGTAACCTATAGGTTTTATTGATTACATAATCTTATGGATGCATGCATGGATATGAATATTTTATGGGTTCACTAAGTTGTGAAAAGTTCTATTTATACATCTATACCTTGGATAACTAATTCACCCCCTACCCCGCTATTGTTATTGTAAAGTATTCCAAAAAAATTAAGTTATGGGGAGAGAGAAAGTTGTAGTTGAGCCAATGAAAAAGTGAAAAGACCCCTAAATGCCCATTAAACCCTCACATTTACTATTTCAATGGGTATCTCCTTCAATTCATTTGTGTGGCATGAATTCTAAAGATCAAAAAATAAATCAAGGCTCCTATAAATGGAAACATAAATATTTGGACAAACTACTCCTCTTTCTTTAAATCATCACAAAGAGACTCTAACCATGTGGGTTGGTCAACACAACTTTTTTTTTTATTGTTTTTTAGGCCCTAGAATTAATTGATGAATTTATACATCATTACAACCTGGAAAAAGGTAGATTGTGCTACACGATGACATAGTATTGGTTTTAATCAAAAAACAAACTATGGTGAATTTCCTTCAAGTACCAGACTGGGAGGAATTCTTAGACTTGACCTTCGAATGAGTCATTTCTGAGTTCTCTATAAAGAAAATCATCTGGAGGAAAGAAATCATGCAAACATGGTTGTAGAAACCATGGAGTGCTAAGAGTAAGGTTCCTCAAACCTTGTTTGGGACTAATCTCAAGCTTGAGATTATTGATATCTTGGTCCTCTTACATAGATTGAAAGGTGAGGTAGTGTAGGACCAGAAAAATGGGTTAAATGCATAACATATTATGAGCAAATCACAAAATCAATCAACATTGATTAGCACCCACTAGCCTACCATGAAAGCCAAACTAATCAAAAGAAAGCAAACATAATTAAAAACTCCCTTTTCTGTTTGTAGCTCCCATGTTCTTCTTTCTTCTCCAAATGATTGTAGCTCCAATTTGACTATAGTGCACACAAGATTGAAGCAAAGAGCCTATGATAGGGATAAAGCCATGAGAATATTTGAAGTGTGATTTAATGTGAGAGCAAGAATGCAAAATACAAAGGAGTAGAGACTCAAAGACTCAAAGATTTGGATTTTCAAAACTTAAGCATTCAGATTCAAGGACCCAAAATGAGAGAAAGAGTATCCAATTTATAATCAACACTCAAGGTGAGAGCATTGGATTTGTCACCCATAGATATGCGATGTGGCAAGAGATTCCTATGATGCATATGACAGAATATGCCAATTGTGAGATTCTATGACACATGAGAGTCAAACTTGGCTAAATGTGGAAGAGAATCTATGATGCATCATAAGACACCTCAACCCACTTAAAGCCAAGAATCTATGATGAATAAGCCAAATAGGGATGTGCATAAGAGGTAATAATATTTGACTATGAAAAATCTCAGCCAAGTGTCAAAGGAGAATCCACGAGGTGTCAAATCCAAGTGTCACTATGATGCAATATTTTATGGAATATTTGAATTAAAAATCCTCTTATTCCACAAAATAAGAATTAGTAAAAAAAGGAATTAATGATGGAAAATGGAACTTAGGAAATTAAAAATTTTTGTGGTTTGAAGATAATGAATCAATTAATTAATTGAGGATGATAATTAGGAAGAATAATTAGAAAGAATACGATTAAATTATGGGTTATTTAATCCTGTAGATAAAATTAGTAGATAATTGGCCAAATTGATTAAATGAATGCGATTGTATCCTTTGAAGAAAATGTGACAATGCTGGATATGGAATAAGATGATGAAAAGGTAGACCAAAGCCATGGTCAAATTGATTGATTGAAGTTGATAACATGCCAAGGATACATGACATGAATTGGTTGATATGTAACATTTAACCGACATTGTAAATGCTACAGGATTGAAATTGATTGATAAGGTTTGATCATAATAACATCGACGGACACTGTCAATATTATTAAAATGGTTAATGATGCCATGATCTGACATTGAAAGCCTCAACAATGTCAAAGATTGAGTGACATGAATGATAGTTTGACCTAGCACTGAGAGCCATGATAGTACTAATGTCAGATTGATAAGATTGATAAGTTGATAGGTTTCCAAGGCATTGAAAGCCACAAAAATGCCTAGGAGTGGATAAATGATGATTGATTTGGGATGTTTGATATGTTTTGAGTTGATTAGGACTGATTTTGAGTGATTCTGGGTTGATTTGGGGTGATTTCGAGTTGATTTGGGGTGATTCTGAGTTGATTTGATATGATTCCGAGTTGATTTGATATTGATGTGAAAGGGGATACAAATGATGAAATATGATCAATCTAGCCAAAAGATTAGAATTAGTAGAATGAGAAAATGGGAAAAATTATTATGAAGAAGTGATGAAATCGTAGATGCGAACCATTTTTGAGCGTCTACATTTTTCCCCTCTTTGATACAATGTGATTTAGAGACTTGTATCAAAGAATAACTGATGAGAAAGCTACAACATGCCCCAATAGGGATGATATATATGGGTGCCCCCTCAAGAAATTTACTAAGATAAGCATATGATAAGTCAATTTATCAACAACAAGAAGACAAACCATAGCAACTGACAAATCACAAATCAGAGCTAAGATGTGAAATTTATGAGGTCTAGAGTGCAAAACAGGGTCAATCGGGAGCCCAAGAGGGATTGCATGGGTTACCACTCAAGAAAAAAAAATTATGAAAATTATATTTCATGATGTCCGCAATGAAGATTCAAATCCAACGCAACTGACAGATTGCAAATCTGAGTTAGAACGCAAAATTTATGGGCTCCGTAGTACAACATAGGGGCTCCGGGAGCAGTTCTGGGTATCCTAGGTCCCCAACTACACCCAAAACTCAACCAAGTGTACCATGATAGTACCAAGTGCATCAATGATGCACTTGGGAAGCCCAAGTGGTCTCAAAAAGTGCCAAATGTGCCCAAGAAGGCTCTGGGGGCTAAAATCAACATGATAAGGGGGCAACTAGGAGCCCAAGTGTAATTGCAAGGATTATTACTACATAAAGTGACCAAATAATGAAAATAATAGCTCATTTTGTTCACAAGAAAGATATGAGTCCAATGCAATTGACGGTTCATATATCAGAGTTGAAACGCAAAAGTTATGGCCCCTAGAGTGCAACCTAGGGGTTCTGGGAGCAGTTCTAGATAACCTAGGTTCCCAAGTGCACCCAAACTCTACCAAGTGCATCAATGATGTAGTTGGCATGATCAAGTGCATAAATGATGTAGTTGGGAACCCCAACTATGCCCTGACAGTGCAGATTGCATGCTAAAAGGCTCTAGGACCCAGAATCAGCCTGATTGGACTTGGAATGACCTGAAACTATGCGTGCATGCCCAAAATGATGGAAAGATGTCCTAACATGAGGGAAATCATCAAAAATGGTCATATTTCGTCAAAGATGATGAGACAAATGTCAGACTAAGGTTGAACCAGGTGGAAATCCATAGAAAGTTGATTGACAATGTAGGATGATGCAAGAATGCATGAATGCGAGATGAAGATTATTTGGTGAATTAGAAGGCATGATCGTGGTGATGGAGAATGAGATGAGGAGATGTTAGTATGATGGAAAGACTTTTGCTTCTAAAAAGTGTACTATATGTCAAATGGAGCTTTATTTTGATATGGCAAAAGGAATGCAATGCATCATGGCATAAAGGGCCAAAGCACAAATGCAAGCCTTTTGCGTAAACAAGCACAATGCAAACATAGAATGACCTTGTCCTTCCTGAGGCATATGTTCATGCCCCAAACTCTCAAAGGTACATTTTAATAGACGAAAATGGAAAAAGATGACCATGAACCATCTCGGCCAGTCTCATAGATTAGTTTTATATCATACTATGAGCAAATCACAAACTCAATCAACATATATTAGCACCCACTAGTCTACCATGAAAGCTAAACTAATAAAGAAAGCAATAGAAACCCCCTTTTTTGCTTGTAGCTCCCATGTCCTTCTTTCTTCTCCAAATGATTGTAGCTCCAAAGTTTCCTATAGTGCACACAAAATTGAAGAAAAAGCCTATGATAGGGATAAAGCCATGAGAATACTTGAAGTTTTGATTTAATGTGAGAGAAAGAATGCAAAAATGCAAAGGAGTAGAGACTCAAAGACTCAAGGATTCAAGGACCCAAAATGAGAGAAAGAGTGTCCAATTTATAATTGACATGGAGGATGAAAGCATTGGATTTTTCACCCATAGATATGTGATGTGGCAAGAGATTCCTATGACGCATATGATAGAATATGCCAATTGTGAGATTCTATGACACATGCAAGTCAAACTTGGCTAAATGTGGAAGAGAATCTATGACGCATCATAAGACACCTCAACCCACTTAAAGCCAAGAATCTATGACAAAGAAGCCAAATAGAGACATGTGTAAGAGAATAAGAATATTTGATTATGAGAAGTCTTAGCCAAGTGTCGAAGGAGAATCCATGAGGTGTCATATCCAAGTGTCATGATGATGCAATATTTTACGAAATATTCAAATTAAAAATCCTCTTATTCCACAAAATAAGAATTAGTAGAAAATGGAATTAATGATGGAAAATGGAACTTGGGAAATTAAGAATTTCCATGGTTTGTAGATAATGAATCAATTAATTAATAAAATTAATTAATTGAGGGTGATAATTAGGAAGAATAATTAGTGAGAATAATACAATTAAATTATGGGTTATTTAATCCTATGGAGAAAATTAGTAGATAATTGGCCAAATTGATTAAATGAATGCGACCGTATCCTTTCATAAAAATGTGATGATGATGGATATCAAATAAGATGATGGAAAGTAGACCAAATCCATGGTCAAATTGATTGATAGATCAAAATTGACAACATGCCAAGGATACATGACATGAATTGGTTGATATGTAACATTTAACCGACATTGTAAATGCTACAGGATTGAAATTGATTGATAAGGTTTGATCATAATAACACTGACGAACATTGTCAATGTTATTAAAATGGTTGATGATGTCATGATTTGACATTGAAAGCCTCAACAATGTCAAATATTGGATGACATGAATGATAGTTCAACCTAGCACTGAGAGCCACAACAATACTAAGGTCAAATTGATAAGATTGATAGGTTGATAGGTTTCCAAGGCACTAAAAGCCACAACAATACCTAGGAGTTGGATAAATTATGATTGATTTGGGATGTTTGATATGTTTTGGGTTGATTAGGACTGATTCTAAGTGATTTTGGGTTGATTTGGGGTGATTCTAAGTTGATTTGATACGATTCTGAGTCAACATGACATTGATGTGAAAGAGGATACAAATGACAAAATATGGTCAATCTAGCCAAAAGATCAAAGTTAGTAGAATGAGAAAATGGGACAAATTAGTATGAAGAAGTGATGAAGTTGTAGATGAGAACCATTTTTTAGCGTCTACATTTTGCCCCTCTTTCATACAATGTGATTTAGAGTGTTGTATCAAAGAATAACTAATGAGAAAGCCACAACATGCCCTAGTAGGGATGATGTATATGGGTGCCCCCTCAATAAATTGACTAAGATAAGCATATGATAAGTCAATTTATTGACAACAAGAAGACAAAACCATAGCAACTGACGGAATGAAAATCAAAGCTAAAATGTGAAAGTTATGAGGCCTAGAGTGCAGAACAAGGTCAATCGGGAGCTCAAGAGTGATTGCATGGGTTACCACTCAAGAAAAAAACAAAATGATTAAAATGATATTTCATGTTTTTCGTAACAAAGATATGAATCCAACACAACTGACGGATTGCAATTTTTAGTTAAAATGCAAAAGTTATGGGCTCTGGAGTGCAACATAGGGGTTCCGGGAGCAGTTCAAGCTATCCTAGGTCCCCAACTGCGCCCAAAACTCAACCAAGTGTGTCATTGACACACTTGGTAAGCCCAAGTGTGCCATGATAGTACCAAGTGCATCAATGATGCACTTGGGAAGCCCAAGTAGTCTCAAAAAGTGAAAAATGTGCCCGAGAATGCCCTGGGGGCCAAAATCAACATGATGGGGGGCAACTAGGAGCCCAAGAGTAATTGCAAGGATTAATACTCCATATAGTGAAAAAATAATTAAAATGATAACTAATTTTTTTCATAAGGAAGATATGAGTCCAACGCAATTGATGGTTCATAAATCAGAGTTGAAACGCAAAAGTTATGGCCTCCGGAGTGCAACCTAGGGGTTCTAGGAGTAATTCTAGATAACCTAGGTCCCCAAGTGTGCCCAAACTCTACCAAGTGCATCAATGATGTACTTGGGAACCCCAACTATGCCTTGACAGGGTAGATTGTGCCCTAAAAGGCTCCAAGGCCAAAAATCAGCCCGATTAGACTTGGAATGACCCGAAACTGTGCGTGCATGCCCAAAATGATGTAAAGATGTCATAACATGAGGGGAGGCATAAAAAATGGTCGTATTTGGTCAAATATGATGAGACAAATGTCATACTAAGGTTGAACTAGGTGGAAAGCCACAAAAATTTGATTGATAGTGTAGGATGATGCAAGAATGCATGAATGCAAGATGAAGATGATTTGGTGAATTAGAAGACATGATCGTGGTGATGAAGAATGAGATGAAGAAGAAAGATGAAATGAAGAGATGTTAGTATGATGGAAAGACTTTTGCTTCTAGAAAGTGCACTATATGTCAAATGGAACTTTATTTTGATATGGAAAATGGAGTGCAACGCATCATGGCATAAAGGGCTAGAGTGCAAATGCAAGCCTTTTGCGTAAACAAGCATGATACAGACAGAGAATGACCTTCTCCTTCATGAGGCACATGTACATGCCCCAGACTCTCAAAGGTACATTATAATAGACAAAAATGGAAAAAGATGACCATGAACCATCCCGACCAGTCTCATAGATTAGTTTTATATCATCGAGTGGCATAGGAACATGATCAAAGAAAAACAAAGTAAAAAATAAATCACTCACTAAACAGCATGAGCCAACAACTATCCTTGTCCATTATTATTTTCTTTTTAGTGTTTTAGGTGTTGAGATGGTGTTCGATAGGTTGATAATGTGATAGCACTATTTGTGGATTCAATTGATAAGTTCATAGTGATTTGTTGGATTGATTGTTGGTCACATTGTCTATATAGGGTGATTGTCTTGAAAGTGTAGTGCTTTGGATTTTAGTCTACAATGTGCAAGTGTTTACACAAAAGGGATGGTTATCTACAGTGAACATGTACAAAGTTTATTGCAAATTTTTGATGAGTTTTGTGATTTTTAGGGTTTTTGGGGATATTTGATGCTTTTGTGTGACTAGTTTCTTCAGGACATTTTATGATTTTTAGGGTTTGTTTCAAGACATTTTATGATTTTTAGTGATTTTTTTAGGACATTATGTGATTTTTAGTGATTTTCTCAAGACATTTTATGATTTTTAGGGTTTGTTTTAGGACAATTTATGATTTTTAGTGATTTTTTAAGACATGTTATGATTTTTAGGGATTTTTTCAAGATCGTATAAGCATAAACAAGTGTTAGCTCCAATCCATTATGTGATAGATCTAACGGATAAAAAGAACTTAGGTATATGCCCCTAGTTCAAATTTAAACTCATGCACCATGTAGGTAATATGCCCCCAGACAAGACGCAAACTATTTACAAAGGCCAATGACAGAGTGTGTGTGCAGACTGGTGATGCTTAGGCAAGGTAACAAAGGACATTAACCAATTCATGAGCCATGATAAGGGACCAAGGATGTCATGCAATATGAAGGATATGATCAAGGAATGATGGAGGGGGAAAATACTAGATGGAATCCTGATAGATGGAGGAGCAATACTAATTACACATGAAGCCTGTTTGCCAGGTTTTCACCATGGTAATTGCCCAAAGTGCCTGTTTGCCAAGTTTTCACTTTTGGACAAAATTTTTCTCTTGACTCAAATTTTCATGCCAAGATGCCTGTTTGCCAGGTTTTCATCAAGGCATCCATTTTTTCATGACTTTTTTCACTTTTTTCTTTTCTTTTTTCATGACATTTTGCTATTGTTTATGATATTTTTTTAGGACTTTTAGATGAAATCAAGAATGTCACTAACAAATACTGAAAAGATATTTGTTGTTCATGCTGCTAGCTAATGAGCTCTAGATACCTGACTGACCATAACTATGGAGGATTTGTTTCGAGTTTGTAGCTAAAGTCAAACCACTAGAAAGGCCTCAAGAGATACCATCATGTACCATATGTAAGACAATGTCTATCTCTTGCGAATCAAGGCATTTGAGGATAATTAGGTTAATAGATGTATCATGTGGGATGCCATTGATGATGACATATGCAAAGGCTTGTTGGATAAAGGATTAATTTTGGTTATTGGACAAAGTAGGTAGTTGGATTTGGGGATAAACAAAGGGATATAAGGGAGGGTTGGGAGGGTTGAGACCAATGACCTTTTGCATGAATGCTGATTAAGAGAACTCCAAAAGACTTTGTGGCATGTTGAACACTGGAACACTGATATTCATGGCATCATATTTTTCATTTTGTATCATTGGGAGCTGCTTAGCTTTTGATTTGTTATGGTCTAATGGTGCCTTTTGATTTTCACCAAGAGACCTATGCTTTTTATTTCTTTCTCTTTTTTCTTTGTAACTAGAAGGTGGAGTGGACTCGCCGAGATATTCCAATGTGTTCTCTTTAGGAGAAACTGCTTCTTTATGATCTTCAATCATAATGCCTTCAAATTCTATTATGAGAGTGTCATCATCATCAAATTGATCAAAAATTGGTGGTCCACATTGGTCCCAATCCAAAGGTTCAAGATAACTTGAGGAAATGTCATCATCAGTGTTGAATGGGCTTTGGTTGAAGGTAGATATATGGGTAACTAATTCAACTGGGTCATTGGGGTTATGCTCAGAGGCTAGGAGATTGTTGGTTTCAAGTGGGATATCCTCAAATGCCTTTTCATCATTTGAAACATCCATAGTCTTACATGTAGGTACCATGGTACTAGGAGGACCTATTCATAATGGTTTAAATCCAAGCCCCAAACTAGGAGGTTGTCCTTCTATAGTGATAGGTTCAATGATTCCTTGTTTCTGAGATCCAAGATCACTACAGCCATCATAGCCTTGTTCCTGCATGATGGTAAACCCAAGTCCATACTTGCTAGGAGATATCAAAGTGGGTTCTCATTCTACTTTTGCTTTCTCAATACATATAGATGTATTCTCATTGATAGAAGTATCATTCTTTGTACTGATGGGGGAAAGTGGTGACTCCCTAATGTGAGAGACTTGAGACATAAAGTACTCTCCACACCCATTGTCTTCAATCTTCATCTTTTCCTTGGCTTTACTAAGTAGTATATCAGCATCCACATACTTAGAGGAATTTGTGGGTTGTGCTTCATTGTTTGTTGGGATTTGGAATGCAGTAGCATCTCTTAGATTAGCACAAAACTAGAAAGGATCTGGATTGCCAGGGATGGTAACGTCCATGTTATTATAGGAAAATTTCAAATATTGATGATATGTAGAAGGGACTGCTTTCATAGCATGAAGCCAAGGGCATCCTAGTATTATGTTGCAATTCATTTCGATGTCTAGGACATGGAACAATGTATCTTCAATAGCAAGACCAACTCTGTTAGGTAATGTGATAACGCCCTTGGAATAGTGTTCACCATCATCATAAGATTTTATTTTGATTATTCAAGAGGGATCTACATCATCTTCAGAATAACAAATTGTTGACAACCTTAAGATTACAGATGTTCATTCCTGCTCCTCCATCTATTAAGACATGTATGACTTTGGCATTATGGATGAAGACTTCAAGATAAACGAGATCATTATGGTTAGGTTTTTCCTTAGGAATATCACAAGGTGAAAAAGTGATATGCTGTGATGCAAATAGATTCCCAACCATGGCTTGGAACTAGGAAACATCAATGTTATTTGGGACACCTGAATCTTTAAGGGCTTGATCCACGATCTTTTGGTGTTGGGGGGATGCACGCAGTAGGTCCAAAATGGATATTTGTGCAAGGGTTTTTCCGAGTTGTTCAACAAGGCTCTAATCAAATGAAGTAGGAGCAGTAGGTCTACTTGGGGGTGCAGGTCTAGTAGAAGCAGTAGGTCTAGATGGGGCTCCAAGTAGGGTGATCTTTCTATGACATGTAGTGATAGCACAATGAGGGTCTTTAGCCTTCAATGTGAATGTGGATATGCAAAAGTCAGACTCATTAAAGAAATTGATGGTGTAGTCATAGCCGGTGCGTGTGTAATTCACATTACCTTGCGAGTTTGAGTTTGAACTTGAGGGTTTCTCTTTGTCATGATTACCCAAAGGATCTTTGAAAATATTATGATTAGAGTTGGATGCTAACAGTGAGGGATCAACTATGATTACACCATCATCAATAAGGTCTTGTATTGCATGTTTCAATTGGAAGCATGATGAAGTCTTGTGTCCTTTGGTGCGATGGTAATCATAATACTTTTTGTCATCCCACCAATCCCCTTTGGTTATTGGTTCATCTTTGATTGGGGGTAATTGTAGGAAGTTATTACTCAGTAACTGTTGCAATGCTGTCTCAAGAGGTATCCCCAATGGTGTTAATTTTGTATCCTTGGTCCTAGGATGCCTTTTGTCTTGCATGGAGGTATCAGTTTTCTATTGTTGAGGTGTTGCTTGATTAGGAGTTTGTGAATTTGTAGGGTTTATACCTTTCAAAGTCAGTTGAGGTTGTGCCGTGCTAATAGTACGAGCATCCACAATGCCATCATTAGTCATATTCTTGGTTTTGGAGAAAAATTTTGCCATGTCATTAGACGAGTTAGTTTTTGTGTTTTTTTTGTTTATCTTGAGGATTCCCTTAGGATAAGAGCATCTTCAATACTAGCCCCTTTTTTCATTAGTTTAGAAATCGTGCTTGGACTCTTGATTTTGAGTTCATACATTAAGTCTGGGACTAATTTTTCAATGCATAGGTTTACTTGTTGTTCTTCGGGAATGTCTACTGAGCATTGACTAACTAGGCTTCTCCAACGCAGTAAGAATGTGATGAATGATTCTCCCATCTTTTGTTTAGTTGAGCACAAATCAGAAAGTGTCACCTCATTTGTAATGTTAAAGGCAAAGTGGGAGATAAACTTTTCTGGTAGCTCTGACTAAGATTTGATATTACTAGGAAGTTTGGAGTACCATTCAAGTGTAGGCCCACCTAGAGAATAAGGGAACAATCTCATAAGGTAAGTGGGCTCATTACTGAGTTCTGTACATGAAGCACAAAATTCTTAGATGTGATAAAAAAGGTTTCCTTTTCCTTGGTATTTTTCAAACCTTGGAGCCTCAAAGTGTTTTTGGAATGGAGGCATATATAGGCTTTTATCGAATGGATTAGGACATAGGTCCCTTTCTATATATAGAGCCTATTTCTTTTGGACTCCCAATGCCTCAACTTGTTTGGAAATTTGTTTGAAATGTTGTAATAGTTCTTCATTGGGTTTTTTCATGATGGTCTTTCCTTCAAGTCTTTTGTGTCTGTGAGTAGACCGTTTGCTGTAGCGAGAACTATGCCTACTTGATTCTAACATTTCTATGTCTAATGAATCTAATGAAGTGTCGCTAGGTGGTGGAGGTATGTTGGCACCTCAAAGACAGAAAGGTCCTTGTTGTTGGGGTACTTGTTGTGGTATTTTATGTGGCACTTGTAGTGGGATTGACTACAATCATTGTACCATGTGTTGTTATTGTGCCATGTGTTGTGGTTGTTATTGGGATACCTCTGTTGGTTGTATGTGAGACCATGTACGTGCTTGTTGTTGTAGAGGTATTTGTTGAGGTTGTTGTGGCACATGTTGTTGTTGTAAAAAATGTTGCTGCTATATGAGTTGTTGCTCAAGGCACCTTTGGTATTCCAACTATTTCTTGAGTTGCTCTTGTTGTTTAGAAAACATCATTTGTTGTTGTGGGAATTGTTGCTGAAATTGTTGTTGATAAATTGTGTGTAAGTCAACTCGGTTCACATGGGATTGTGTATTAGGAATGTTGGATGTTTGCACCACTTTTGGTTGTTTTCAATGTGTTTGATGTTGTTGTTGATATGTGGGATATGTGTCAAGTGGATGTAGACTTGGTTGTGCCTTGGAAGTGTTGAGTCCTTCTACCATTGTAGGTTATTTTTTTCGTAGGCATTGACTAAGTCCTTGAGAATTGAACGTCGTGTTTGTATTGTTGTTTTGGTACATTTTTGTTTTAGATGTTCCTGCTTGCAACATCATGTTGACTTGACTATGAGATGTGTCCCTGTTGGGAATGGGCATAATGTCAATAAGACTTTTCCTTTATGTGTCCATAGGGATGGTTTCACTTGATGTTTCACATGTTGTATTTATGAGAGGCTCCATGGCATTTTATGTCATAGCACTAGGTAAAGTTAGGAGCAAAGGTATACTTTGTTGATTTTCCTCCAAAGAAGGTATGTTTGGCATCCCTAGAGCACAGGTCCCTTTAGGTGCATCTTGTTGTTGCATCATGTGACTAAAATCAAGTCTTAATGTCCTTTTGGGGTGTTTAGGGCTTGGTGGTATTTTGTCAAACAAGGGGTTAGCGTTGATATGTTCAAATGTACTTTGGAGGATTTCAATTGTTGGTACTTAATGGGACCTTATAGGTGCCATTATTGTGTTTGAAAACTCCAAAGGTTGTTTTCCCTTGTCTAAGTGCAAATTTATCATGGGTTGGATGTTTTCAATTGTTGTGTTGGTTTGATTTTTGGACCTAGGACCTCCCAAGTTTGGGTTAAATTTGACAATTTCTTGGGCTGCCAAATGTTTGAAGTTCTTGCAAAAACTTTTGTCTTGACATGCCCTATCCATTTCTTCATCAGCGATGCCATAATCAGTGTCAGAGTCATCACTTAAGTGTACAGTACCTTGTTGTATTTTTGATGTGTTAGGTTGGCTGAATTCAAAGGAATGTGATTGTTCATCTTCAAGTGAGGTTGGTACACTTCCTCCTCCTGGTGGCATTGGCACGAATATAGGTTCAAAGTTAGGAATCCATTGAACCATCCCATGTGTGGGGGAAGTGTTTGGAGGAAATATCATGGTAGGTGCATTGTTTAAGGTTTTTTGTGCCATAGCTTGATTATGAGGATCTTGCGGATACATGTTCAAGGGATCTGCTAGTAATGGTTGTGATGCCTCGATTTGGTCTTCGTCAAAGGTTTGTTGGATTTTCTTTCTCTTTCTTTTTCTTGGAAGAGGTTTTGGTTGTGCCTGTGCCTTAGAAAACAAAGGTTGATAGATTTCTTTAGGTCTTTGAGCTGATTGTGTCCTAGTAAGTGCTGGCATGATACCTAAGAGTGCAAATGCAATGGAAATTTTGAGTGTTTTGAGTGATTTAGAGTGGTGGGTATGCAAGATATGAGTGTTTTTGGAATTTTTAAGTGTTTAAGAATGTTATGGAATGTGAGAAAATGCTAGATGAATTATGGTTTTGATGTGCAAAGTGCAAATGTCCTAGGGAAGTTATGCAAATGCAAATGCAAGGTGATGTTTTGAAGTTTGACTAGAGGGGATGAAAATGACTCTAAGGTATGCAAAATGACAATTAGGGTTATGCTTTGGACTTGGTAATGATACTAAAGGTAGGTGTATGCAAGGTAGACTATGCAAAGGATGGTGTTCTAAGGTTTTTAATGAAATTTGGGACATGCAAAATGAGGGTAAATGCTCAAGAAGGCAATTTGGTTGATGGACAATTTGATAGGGTTTGGTAGTGAAAATGATGCTAAGGATTTTGATCAATGCAATATGAAGGGGATATACCACTAGGGTAAGTCAAAATGATGTTTGGCGATGCTAGGGATATGATTATGCTATGACAAGGGTATATGGAAATTTTTGAACTTAGGTAAAACCTTTTAGAAAGTATTTTGTCTAAGAGTTTAACCTTGTGATAAAGGACTTTGGATCTTGACTAAAAACTGATAAAAGATGAAAAGATCAAATTGATAAAAGATGAAAAGGTCAAATCTATCAAGACATACACAAATTTTGACCAAATAAAATGATAAGAAAAGATAAAAAGACTAGTCAAGATCCATTATCTGTCAACACTAGGAGATACTCTAAGACTCATACTTTGTTTAGATTTTTGACTAAATTCAAAGGTTTTAGGGGTTCAAAATGACATTTAGAGGACTCAAAATGGTGGTGATGCTGAGAAAATATGTGAGATGGACAATTTCTATGATGCAAAAGGGTATTTTGGGTGCAAGATAGGGTTTTGGGTCAAGTGCAGAACGGGTAGGTGTAGAGGCTCCTAGATGCAGTTGTGGGGTCCTAAAGTGCAGTTCGGAGGCCCAAAATGGTCATGTAGGTACCCAAGTGGGCCCTAATAGTTCCAAGTGTGCCTTAAGAGTACCAACTATTTCATTGATGCACTTGAAGCTAGTTTGGGCGTAGTTAGTAGTTTCTAGGCGCAATTGGTAAGCTAGGAAGAATGTTTCCTGATTCTGAAAGGTATGGTTACCAAACTGACATGCCAAGAACCTAAGATGTTGGGGTTGATGCTAAGATGGGCTGGGAGATGAAAAATAGAAGTTATTACCTATATAATGATGTCCTAAGTGAAGGTACTAAAGACTAGGTGATGCAAAATGCAAAGCTAGGCAAGCTGGTGCAAGGGGAGCTAACCAGGTACCTAAGGACACTGTTGAAGCCCCAAAATATTATCTAGAACCCAAAACTAGATCTCAGGACCACCAAGTGTGCCCAAATAGTGTAGAATACATCAATGATGTAGTTGGGGCCCAGTTGGGTGTAGTTGGTAGTTTTTGGGCGTAGTTGGGGCCCAGTTGGGTGTAGTTGGTAGTTTCTGGGCGTAGTTGGTAAAATGGGCTGAAATTGAGGCAATTCTGGGAGCTATTGTTTCAGGATTGATGTCATAGGGAGGTAAATAGTAGAGGACCGTGTTAGGGCTAGTATGAATGCTCAAAATTATTGTTAGGATGCTCAAAATGATGAATAAAGTGGTCAAGTTGATGAATAAGTATGCAAAGATGCAAGGTAGTGAATGCAAAGTGTTGATTTTGAGATGGGAATGCAAAAACTAAGGAAAGTAAACTGAACCTAAATGGATGCAATATGAAAGGTAATAGATACTAAATGAGAACTAAAAGGTGCAATATGAAGTCTATATGATGCATGAATGAGGCCTATACTAGGGTGAATGCGAGTGAAGTCTACGCAAGTGTGAGATCTATATTTTGCCAAGCACATTTAAGAGCACAAGTTGCCATGTTTTCCAAGGTTTGAGTGTGTTGAACCAATGTTTGCAAAGTTTGATAAAGGTTGAAATATTTTGGCAATGTGTGGTGTTTTGACAAGTTCAAATGATATCCAAGGTGTAAATTTAAAAGTTTGGCTTTTATCTTGATTATGTTTTACACACACGCAACACACATTAAGACAAGAATAGTTGTTTGGGTTAAATGCATAACATACTATGAGCAAATCACAAACTCAATCAACATAGGTTAGAACCCACTAGCCTACCATGAAAGAAAAACTAATCAAAAGAAAGAAAACATAATTAAAAACTCCCTTTTCCATTTGTAGCTCCCATGTTCTTCTTTCTTCTCCAAATGATTGTAGCTCCAAAGTTGCCTATAGTGCACACAAAATTGAACCAAAAGTCTATGATGTGGATGATGCCATGAGAATAATTGAAGTTGTGATTTGAGTGTGAGATATGGAATGATAAATCTAAAAAAATTTAGGACCTAAAGGCTTCCAAGACTTTTAGAAGACAAGGACCGAAAATGAGAGAAAGAGTGTCCATTTTATAATCAACACTCAGAGTGAGGGCATTGGAATTGTCACCCATAGATATGTGATGTGTCTAGAGATTCCTTTGAGAATCTATGACGCATATGAAAAATTATGCCAATTATAAGATTCTATGACACATGCAAGTCAAACTTGGCTAAATGTGGTAGAGAATCTATGAGACGTCATAAGACACCTCAACCCACTTAAAGCCAAGAATCTATTACAAAGAAGCCAAATAGAGACATGCGTAAGAGAATAAGAATATTTGATTATGAGAAGTCTTAGCCAAGTGTTGAAGAAGAATCCATGAGGTGTCATATCCAAGTGTCATGAGGATGCAATATTTTATGGAATATTTCAATTAAAAATCCTCTTATTCCACAAAATAAGAATTAGTAGAAAATAGAATTAATGATGGAGAATGGAACTTAGGAAATTAAGAATTTCCATCATTTGGAGATAATGAATCAATTAACTAATAAAATTAATTAATTGAGGATGATAATTAGGAAGAATAATTAGAAAGAATAGGATTAAATTATGGGTTATTTAATCCTATAGAGAAAATTAGTAGATAATTGGCCAAATTGATTAAATGAATGCGATCGTATCCTTTGACGAAAATGTGACAATGATGGATATGGAATAAGATGATGAAAAGGTAGACCAAAGCCATGGTCAAATTGATTGATTGAAGTTGATAACATGCCAAGGACACATGACATGAATTGGTTGATATGTAACATTTAACCGACATTGTAAATGCTACATGATTGAAATTGATTGATAAGGTTTGATCATAATAACATCGATAGACACTATCAATATTATTAAAATAGTTAATGATGCCATGATCCAACATTGAAAGCCTCAAAAATGTCAAAGATTGAATGACATGAATGATAGTTTGACCTAGCACTGAGAGCCATGATAGTACTAATGTCAGATTGATAAGATTGAAAAGTTGATAGGTTTCCAAGGCACTGAAAGCCACAACAATGCCTAGGAGTGGATAAATGATGATTGATTTGGGATGTTTGATATGTTTTAGGTTGATTAGGACTGATTTTTACTGATTTCAGGTTGATTTGGGGTGATTTTGAGTTGATTTGGGGTGATTCCAAGTTGATTTGATATGAATCTGAGTTGATTTGATATTGATGTGAAAGGGGATACAAATGACGAAATATGGTCAATCTAGCCAAAAGATTAGAATTAGTAGAATGAAAAAATGGGAAAAATTAGTATGAAGAAGTGATGAAACTATACATGCGAACCATTTTTTAGCATCTACATTTTGCCTCTCTTTCATACAATGTGATTTAGAGCATCGTATCAAAGAATAACTGATGAGAAAGCTACAGCATGCCCCAACAGGGATGATATATATGGGTGCCCTCTTGAGAAATTGAATAAGATAAGCATATGATAAGTCAATTTATAGACAACAAGAATACAAAACCATAGCAACTAAGGGATCACAAATCAGAGCTAAGATGCAAAATTTATGAGGTCTAAAGTGCAAAATAGGGTCAATCGGGAGCCCGAGAGGGATTGCATGGGTTACCACTCAAGAAAAACACAAAATGATGAAAATTATATTTCATGTTTTCCACAAAAAATATACAAATCCAATGCAACTAACGGATTGCAAATCTGAGTTAGAACGCAAAAGTTATGGGCTCCGGAGTGCAACATAAAGGCTCCAGGAGCAATTCTAGGTATCCTAGGTCCCCAACTACACCCAAAACTCAACCAATTGTGTCATTGATGCACTTGGTAAGCCCAAGTGTACCATGACAGTACCAAGTACATTAGTGATGCACTTGGAAGCCCAAGTGGTCTCAAAAAGTGCCAAATGTGCCCGAGAAGGCTCTGAGGGCCAAAATCAACATTATAGGGGGGCAACTAGGAGCCCAAGAGTAATTGCAAGGATTATTACTACATACAGTGACCAAATAATGAAAATGATAGCTCATTTTTTTCACAAGAAATATATGAGTCCAACACAACTGACGGTTCATAAATCAGAGTTGAAATGCAAAATTTATGGCCTCTGGAATGCAACCTAGGGGTTCCGGGAGCAGTTCTGGATAACCTACGTTCCCAAGTGCACTCAAACTCGACCAAGTGCATCAATGACGTAGTTGGCATGACCAAGTGCATCAATGACATAGTTGGGAACCTAATTGCACCCTAACAATGCAGATTGCACCCTAAAAGGCTCTAGGGTTTAGAATCAACTTGATTGGACTCAGAATGACCCGAAACTGTGCGTGCATGCCCAAAATGATGGAAAGATTTCCTAACATGAGGGAAATCATCAAAAATGGTCATATTTGGTCAAATATGATGAGAAAAATGTCATACTAAGGTTGAACTAGGTGGAAAGTGACAGAAAGTTGATTGACAGTGTAGGATGATGCAAGAATGCATGAATGCGAGATGAAGATGATTTGGTGAATTAGAAGACATGATCATGGAGATGGAGAATGAGATGAAGAAGAAAGATGAGATGAGGAGATTTTAGTATGATGGAAAGACTTTTACTTCTAAAAAGTGCACTATATGTCAAATGGAGCTTTATTTTGATATGGCAAAAGGAATGCAATGCATCATGGCATAAAGGGCCAGAGCACAAATGCAAGCCTTTTGCATAAACAAGCATGATGCAAACATAGGATTACCTTGTCCTTCCTGAGGCATATGTGCATGCCCCAAACTCTCAAAGGTACATTTTAATAGACAAAAATAGAAAAAAATGACCATGAACCATCCCGGCCAGTCTCGTAGATTAGTTTTATATCATCGAGTGGCATAGGAACATGATCAAAGAAAAATAAAGCAAAAAATAAATCACTCACTAAATAGCGTGAGCCAACAGTTATCCTTGTCCATTATTACTTTCTTTTTAGTGTGTTAGGTGTTTAGATGGTGTTTGATAGGTTGATAATGTGATAGCACTATTTGTGGATTCAGTTGATAGGTTCATAGTGACATGTTGAATTGATTGTTGGTTCACGTTGCTCAGATATTGTGATTAGCTTTGAAGTGTAGTGCTTTGATTTTTAGCCTGCAAAGTGCAAGGGTGAACGCAAAAGGGATGGTTATCCACAGTGAATATGTAAAAGGTTTATTGTAAATTTTTGACGAGTTTTGTGATTTTTAGGGTTTTTGGGGATATTTGATGTTTTGGCACGACTAGTTTCTTCAGGACATTTTACGATTTTTAGGGTTTATTTCAGGACATTTTATGATTTTTAGTGATTTTTTCAGGATCATATTTGAATGTTTAGGATTTTTTCAGGACATTATGTGATTTTTAGTAATTTTCTAAGGACATTTTATGATTTTTAGTGATTTTTTCAAGATCGTATTTGATTTTTTAAGGATTTTTTCAAGATATTAAGTGATTTTTAGTTATTTTCTCAGGACATTTTATGATTTTTAGGGATTTTTTCAGGATCGTATAAGCATAAACAAGTGTTAGCTCCAATCCGTTATGTGATAGGTCTAATGGATAAAAAAGCACTTAGGGATATGCCCCTAGTTCAAATTCAAACTCATGCACCGTGTAGGTAATATGCCTCCAGACAAGATGCAAACTATGTACAAAGGCCAATGACAGAGTGTATGTGCAGACTAGTGATGCTTAAGCAAGGTAACAAAGGACATTAACTAGTTCGTGAGCCATGATAAGGGACCAGGGATGTCTTACAATATGAAGGATATGATCGTGGAATGATGGAGGGGGAAAAAGACCAGATGGAATCCTGATGGATGGAGGAGCAACACTGATTACACATGGTGCCTGTTTGCCAGGTTTTCACCATGGTACTTGCCCAAAGTGCCTGTTTGCCAGGTTTTCACTTTTGGATGGAATTTTTCTCTTGACTCAAATTTTTGTGCCAACATGCCTATTTGCCAGGTTTTCTTCAAGGCATCCATTTTTTCATGACTTTTTTCACTTTTTTTCTTTGCTTTTTTCATGACTTTTTACTATTTTTTTGATATTTTTTCAAGACTTTTGGATGAAATCAAGAATGTCACTGACAAATGCTGAGAAGATATCTGTTGTTGGTGCTACTAGCTGATGAGTTCTAGATCCATGACAGACCATAAATTTGGAGGATTTGTTCCGAGTCTGTAGCTAAAATCAAACCACTAGAAAGGCCTCGAGAGATACCATCGCGTACCGTATGTAAGACAATGTATGTCTCTCGCGAATCAAGGCATTTGAGGATAATTGGGTTAATAGATGTATCATGTGGGATGTCACTAATGATGACATATGCAAAGGCTTGTTGGATAAAGGATTAATTTTGGTTATTGGACAAAGTAGGTAGATGGATTTGGGGATAAACAAAGGGATATAAGGGAGGGTTGGGAGGGTTGAGACCAATGACCTTTCGCATGAATGCTGATTGACAGAGCTCCAAAAGAATTTGTGGCATATTCAACACTAGAACACTGATATTCATGGCATCATATTTTTCATTTTGTATCAGTGGGAGCTGCTTAGCTTTTGATTTTTTATAGTCTAATGGCACCTTTTGATTTTCACCAAGAGACCTATGCTTGCTATTTCTTTCTCTTTTTTCTTTGTAACTAGAAGGTGGAGTGGACTCACCAAAATATGCCAATGTGTTCTCTTTAGGAGAAACTGCTTCTTTATGATCTTCAGTCATAATGCCTTCGAAGTCCATTATGAGAGTGTCATCATTGTCGAATCGGTCAAAAAGTAGTGGTCCACGTTGCTCCCAATCCAAAGGTTTAGGATAACTTGAGGAGATGTCATCATCAGTGTTGAATGGGCTTTGTTTGAAGGTAGATATATGGGTAACTGATTCAAGTGGGTCATTGGGGTTATGCTCAGAGGCTAGGGGATTGTTGGTTTCAAGTGGGATATCCTCAGATGCCTTTTCATCATTCGAAACATCCATAGTCTTACATGTAGGTACCGTGGCACTAGGAGGGCCTATTCGTAATGGTTTAAATCCAAGCCTTAAACTAGGAGGTTGTCCTTCTGTAATGATAGGTTCAATGATTCCTTATTTTTGAGATCCAAGACCAATATAGCCATCATAGCCTTGTTTTTGCATGATGGTATACCCAAGTCCGTACTTTCTAGGACATATCAAAGTGGGTTCTCATTCTACTTTTCCTTTCTCAATACATATAGATGTATTCTCATTGATAGAAGTATCATTCTTTGTACTGATGGGGGAAAGTGGTGACTCCCTAATGTGAGAGACTTGAGACATAAAGTACTCTCCACACCCATTGTCTTCAATCTTAATCTTTTCCTTGGCTTTATTGAGTAGTATATCAGCATCCACATACTTAGAGGAATTTCTGGGTTGTGCTTCATTGTTTGGTGGGATTTGGTATGCAGTAGCATCTCTTAGATTAGCACAAAATTGGAAAGGATTTGGATCACTGGGGATGGTAACCTCTACATTGTGATAGAAAAAATTTAGACATTGATGATATGTAGAAGGGACTACCTTCATATCATGAAGCCAAGGGCATCCTAGTATCATGTTGTAATTCATTTCTATATCTAGGACATGGAACAATGTATCTTCAATAGCAGGACCAACTCTGATAGGTAATGTGATGATGCCCTTGGTATAGCGTTCACCATCATCATAAGCTTTTATTGTGATTCTTCCAGAGGGATCTACATCATCTTCAGAATAACCCAAATTGTTGACAACCTTAAGAGTACAAATGTTTAGTCCTGCTCCTCCATCTATTAAGACACGTCTAACTTTGGCATTATGGATGAAGACTTTGAGATAAAGGGGATCATTATGGTTAGGTTTTTCCTTAGGAATATCACAAGGTGAAAAAGTGATATGTTGTGACGTAGATAGGTTCCCAACCATGGCTTGGAACTAGGCAACATCAATGTTATCTGGGACAACTGACTCTTTAAGGGCTTGATCCAAGATCTTTTGGTGTTGGGGGGATGCACGCAGTAGGTCCAAAATGGATATTTGTGCAAGGGTTTTTTTGAGTTGTTCAACAAGGCTATAATCAGATGAAGTAGGAGCAGTAGGTCTACTTGGGGGTGCAGGTCTAGTAGAAGTAGTAGGTCTAGATGGGGCTCCTGGTAGGGTGATCTTGCTATGGCATGTAGTGACAGCACAATGAAGGGTCTTCAGCCTTCAATGTGAATGTGGATATGTGGAAGTCAGACTCATTAAAGCAATTGATGGTGCAGTCATAGCCAGTGCATGTGTAATTCACATTACCTTATGAGTTTGAGTTTGAACTTGAGGGTTTCTCATTGTCATGATTACCCAAAGGATCTTTGAAAATAGTATGATCAAAGTTGGATGCTAACAGTGATGGATAAACTGTGATTACACCATCATCAATAAGGTCTCGTATTGCATGTTTCAATTGGAAGCATGATGAAGTCTCTTGTCCTTTGTGTGATGGTAATCACAATACTTTTTGTCATCCCACCAATCTACTTTAGTTAATGGTTCATCTTTGATTAGGGGTAGCTGCAGGAAGTTATTACTCAGTAACTGTTGTAATGCAGTCTCAAGTGGTATTCCCAATGGTGTGAATTTCCTGTCTTTGGTTCTAGGATGTCTTTTGTCTTGTGTGGAAGTCTCAATTTTCTATTTTTGAGGTGTTGTTTGATTAGGAGTTTGTGAATTTGTAGGGTTTACACCTTTCAAAGTTAGTTGAGTTTGTGCTATGCTAATCGTGTGGGCATCTACAATACCATCATTAGTCACATTCTTATTTTTGGAGAAAATTTTGCCTTGTCATTAGACGAGTTGGTATTTGTGTTATCTTTGTTTATCTTGAGGATTCCCTTACAGATAAGAGCATCTTCAATACTAGCCCCTTTTTTCATCAATTTAGAAATGGTTCTTGGACTCTTGATTTTGAGTTCATACATTAAGTCTGGGACTAAGTTTTCATTGCACAGGTTTACTTGTTGTTCTTAAGGAATGTCTAGTGAGCATTGACTAACTAGGCTTCTCCAACATAGTAAGAATGTGATGAATGGCTCTCCTACCTTTTGTTTAGTTGAGCACAAATCAAAAAGTGTCACCTCATTTGTAATGTTAAAGGAAAATTGGGAGATAAACTTCTCTGCTAGTTCTCACCAAGATTTGATATTACTAGGAAGTTTGGAGTACCATTCAAGTGCAGGCCCACCTAGAGAATGAGGGAACAATCTCATAAGGTAAGTGGGCTCATCGCTAAGCTCAGTACATGAAGCACAAAATTCTCAGATGTGATCAATAGGGTTTCCTTTTTCCTCGATATAGAGCCTATTTCTTTTGGACTCCCAATGCCTCAACTTGTTTGGAAATTTGTTTGAATTGTTGTAATAGTTATTCATTGGGGTTTTTCATGATGGCCTTCCCTTCAAGTCTTTTGTGTTTGTGAGTAGACTATTTGCTATGGCAAGAACTATGTCTACTTGGTTCTGACATTTCTGTGTCTGATGAGTCTGATGAAGTGTCACTAGGTGGTGGAGGTATGTTGGCACCTCAAAGACAGAAAGGTCCTTGTTGTTGGGGTACTTGTTGTGGTATTTGATGTGGCACTCATTATGGGATTGACTGCGATTGTTGTACCATGTGTTGTGGTCGTTGTTGGGATACCTCTATTCATTGTATGTGAGACCATGTATGTACTTTTTTGTTGTAGAGGTATTTGTTGAGGTTGTTGTGGCACATCTTGTTGTTGTAACAAATGTTGTTGGTATGCAATTTTTTGCTCATGGCATCTTTGGTATTCCAACTATTGCTTGAGTTGCTCTTGTTGTTTAGCAAACATCATTTGTTTTTGTTGCGATTGCTGCTGAAATTGTTGTTGATAAATTGTGTGTACTTCAAGTGGGTTCACATGAGATTGCATGTTAGGAATGTTGGATGTTTGCCCCACTTGAGGTTGTTGTTGTTGTGGTTGATGTTGTTGTTGATATGTGGAATGTGTGTCAAGCGGATGTAGACTTGATTGTGCCCTGGAAGTGTTGAGTCCTTGTACCATTGTAGATTGTTGTTGTCATGGGGGTTGACTAAGTCCTTGAGAATTGAACGTCATGTTTGGATTATGGTTTTGGTACCTTTGTGTGTTAGATGTTCCTGCTTGTGACATCATATTGACTTGACTATGAGATGTGTCCCTATTGGAAATGGGTGTAATGTCGATAAGACTTTTCCTTTGTGCATCCATAGGAATGGTTGTACTTGATGTTTCACATGTTTTATTAATGACGGGCTCCATAGCATTTGATATCATAACACTTGGTAAAGTTAGGAGCAAAGGTGTACTTTGTTGATTTGCCTCCAAAGAAGGTATGTCTGGCATCCTTAGAGCTAGGTCCCTTTAGGTGCATCTTGTATTTGCATCATGTGACTAAAATCAAGTCTTAATGTCCTTTTGGGGTGTTTAGGGATTGGTGGTATTTTGTCAAACAAGGGGTTAACATTGATATGTTCAAATGTACTTTGGAGGATTTCAATTGTTGGTTCTTGATGGGACCTTATAGGTGCCATTATTGTGTTTGAAAACTCCAAAGGTTGTTTTCCATTGTCTAAGTGCAAATTTATCATGGGTTGGATGTTTTCAATTGTTGTGTTGGTTTGATTTTTAGACCTAGGACCTTCCAAGTTTGGGTTAAATTTGACAATTTCTTGGGCTGCCAAACATTTGAATTTCTTGCGAAAACTATTGTCTTGACATGCCCTAGCCATTTCTTCATCAGTGATGCCATAATTAGTTTCAGAGTCATCACTTAGGTGTATAGTAGCTTGTTGTATGTTTGATGTATTAGGTTGGCTGAATTCAAAGGAATGTGATTGTTCATCTTCAGGTGAGGTCGGTACACTTCCTCCTCCTGGTGGCATTGGCACGAATATAGGTTCAAAGTTAGAACTCAATTGAACCATCCCATGTGTGGGGGAAGTGTTTGGAGGAAATCTCATGGTAGGTGCATTGTTCAAGGTTTGTTGTGCCATAGCTTGATTATGAGGATCTTGCGGATACATGTTCAAGGGATCTACTAGTAATGGTTGTGATGCCTCGATTTGGTCTTCATCAAAGGTTTGTTGGATTTTTTTGCTCTTTCTTTGTCTTGGATGAGGTTTTGTTTGTTCTTGTACCTCAAAAAACAAAGTTTGATAGAGTTCTTTGGGTCTTTGAGCTGATTGTGTCCTAGTAAGTGTTGGCATGATACCTAAGAGTGCAAATGCAATGGAAATTTTGAGTGTTTTGAGTGATTTAGAGTGGTGGGTATGCAAGATATGAGTGTTTTTGGAATTTTTAAGTGTTTAAGAATGTTATGGAATGTGAGGAAATGCTAGATGAATTATGGTTTTGATGTGCAAAGTGCAAATGTCCTAGGGATGTTATGCAAATGGAAATGCAAGGTGATGTTTTGAGGTTTGACTAGAGGGGATGAAAATGACTCTAAGATATGCAAAATGACAATTAGGGTTATGTTTTGGACTTTGTAATGATACTAAAGATAGGTATATTCAAGGTAGAATATGCAAAGGATGGTGTTCTAGGGTTCTTAATGACATTTGGGACATGCAGAATGAGGGTAAATGCTCAAGAAGGAAAATTGGTTGATGGACAATTTGATAGGGTTTGGTAGTGAAAATGATGCTAAGGATTTTGATCAACATAATATGAAGGGGATATATCACTAGGGTAAGTCAAAATGAAATTTGGGGATTCTAGGGATATGATTATGCTATGACAAGGGTATATGGAAAGTTTTGAACTTAGGTAAAACCTTTTAGAAAGTATTTTGTCTAAGAGTTTAACCTTGTGATAAAGGACTTTGGATCTTGGCCAAAAATTGATAAAAAGATGAAAAGATCAAATTGATAAAAGATGACAAGGTCAAATCTATCATGACATAGACAGATTTTGACCAAAGAAAATGATAAGAAAATATAAAAAGACTAGTCAAGATCCATTATCCGTCAACACTAGGAGATACTCTAAGACTCATACTTTGTTTAGATTTTGACTAAATTCAAAGGTTTTGGGGGTTCAAAATGATGTTTAGAGGACTCAAAATGGTGGTGATGCTGATCGGATATGTGATATGGATAATGCCTATGATGCAAAAGGGGATTTTGGGTGCAAGATACGGTTTTGGGTCAAGTGTAGAACAGGTAGGTGTAGAGGCTCCTAGATGCAGTTTTGGGGTCCTAAATTGCAGTTCGAAGGCCCAAAATGGTCATGCAGGTAACCAAGTGTGCCCTAATAGTTCCAAGTGCACCCTAATAGTACCAACTACATCATTGATGCACTTGGAGATAGTTTGGGTGCAGTTGGTAGTTTCTGGGCACAGTTGGTAAGCTAGGAAGAATGTTTGCTGATTTTGAAGGGTTTGGTTACCAAACTGACATGCCAGGAAGCTAAGATGCTAGGGTTGATGTTAGGATGGTTTTGGAGATGAAAAATGAAGGTTATTAAGTATATAATTATTTCTTAAGTGAAGGTTATGAAGACTAGGTGATGTAGAATGCAGATCTGGGCAAGCTAGTGCACGGGGAGCTAACCAGGTACCTAAGGACACTGTTAAAGCCCCAAAATATTATCTGGAACCAAAAATTGGATCTCAGGACCACCAAGTGTGTCCAAATTGTGTAGAATATTTCAATTATGTAGTTGGGGCCTAGTTTGGCACAGTTGGTAGTTTCTGGGCGCAGTTGTAAACTGGGCTAAAATTGAGGCAATTTTGGGAACTATTCTTTCAAGATTGATGTCACAGAGGGCTAAATAGCAGAGGACAGTGTTAGGGCTAGTATGAATACTCAAAATTATGGTTAGGAAACTCAAAATTATGGATAAAGTGGATAAGATTATGAATAGGTATGCAAGGATGCAAGGTGGTGAATGCAAAGTGCTAATTTTAAAATGGAAATACAAAAAACTAAGGAAAGTAAACTGAACCTAAATGGATGCAATATGAAAGGTAATAGATACTAAATGAGAACTAAAAGGTGCAATATGAATTATATATGAAGCATGAATGAGGCCTATACTAGGTTGAATGGGAGTGAAGTCTATGCAAGTGTGAGATCTATGTTTTTCCAAGCACATTCAAGAGCACAAGTCGCCATGTTTTCCAAGGTTTGTGTGTGTTGAACCAATGTTTGCAAAGTTTGATAAAGGTTGAAATATTTTGGCAATGTGTGGTGTTTTGAAAAATTGAAATGATATCCAAGGTGTAAACTTAAAATTTTTTCTTTTATCTTGATTATGTTTTACACACACGCAACACATATTAAGACAAGAATAGCTATTGTAAAAAGTTAACAAACACACCACAACCTAGGATTTTAGGATTGTATCCACTGAATTCCTACTTGAAACAAAGTTTAGTCGCACTTATCTAGAGTGAAAAACCTAGGATCTTGGCACCATAGGCTCCCCCTTACAGTGCACTCACTTCTCAGGGCTACCAAGATCTGCTTCCCAAGGGGCATGACTTCCCAAGGGACTATTGCCTCTACTAAGGACCGCGAGAATTTAGGATGTCTTCACGGGCATGGGTGACCCCTTGAGCCAGTGGATAGAAAGGATTTTGGCCACTAAAACACAATTTTTAGTAAGGGAATTCTGTTCGACAAGTGAATGATAAACTTCTGCAGATGGTCTCCCAGCCCCGAGAACTGGGGTTTGATGCACCACAAGGGTACTAGAGGAGAGCTATCACGCAGCAATACCGCCGACACAACTTTCACCGTAATCAAATTTTATATAGCGGCTAGAACGTTGACCTGTATTTGGCTCGTTACCACTCTGAGGTTGTCCCCTAACATACCCAATATCGAGTATCTTGGTCCAAGGCAGGCCTCCTATAGAAGTTACATGAATTTCTCTTACACCCAAGATCCACGAATGGCGAGGGGAGAGGATACGTCCAATGTAACTCCTAGGGATTTAACACTGTAGACACACTAGGTAGAAAAGAAAAAGGTTCTTTTTAAGAACCAAACAAAATGTTATCTAATCTAGGAAATCCACACACATAGTTTTGAAAGACACACAAAGTCTTCGACAAATGTCCTGCAAAGCACACATTAGTAGTTTCTTACGATCACGTCTTCATCCAATGATCACCACATGCTGAAAATAAACCATTAGTAACACAAAATCACCTAATCTATGTCCTAGAGAGTGATAGGAACCTAAAATGCAGATTTTGATTGATGCATGTGCTTACTGTGAACCTAGGTGTGCTCTGACAGAGTAGATTGCACTCTAGAAGGCCAAAATGGCTCAGAACACTCCCAAGTGCACCCAAACAGTGCAGACTATGTCAATGAAATAGTTGGGGCCTAGATGGGTGTAGTTGGTAAGTTAGAAACAGCAGAAAGAGGTTTTGGTGGCTTCTAGGCTCCTAAAACTGCTCCTAGGGGTCCCAAGTGCGCCTTGACAGAGCAGAGTGCACCCTAGGACAGCAAGCTAACAAAATGCATGAAACAAGAGCCTATAAGCATTTTACTGGACCCCCTAATTAATCTAGGTGTGAAAAGGAAAAGTAGATAGTTGTTATACCCTTCCAAGTGAGCTCCTTCCTTGTACCTATAAGCACAAAACAAGAAAACCCAAGTTAGATATGCATGTTCACGTCGGGTTCACCAAATGTAGGAAAAGAAAAATGGGTTAAATGCATAACATACTATGATAAAATCGCAAAATCAATCAACATAGATTAGCACCCACTAGCCTACCATGAAAGCCAAACTAATCAAAAGAAAGCAAACATAATTAAAAACTCCCTTTTTCGTTTGTAGCTCCCATGTTCTTCTTTCTTCTCCAAATGATTGTAGCTCCAATTTGACTATAGTGCACACAAGATTGAAGCAAAGAGCCTATGATCGGGATAAAGCCATGAGAATACTTAAAGTGTGATTTAATGTGAGAGCAAGAATGAAAAATTCAAAGGAGTAGAGACTCAAAGACTCAAAGATTTGGATTTTCAAAACTTAAGCATTTAGATTCAAGGACTCAAAATGAGAGAAAGAGTGTCCAATTTATAATCAACACTCAAGGTGAGATCATTAGATTTGTCACCCATAGATATGAAATGTGGCAAGAAATTCATATGACGCATATGACAGAATATGCCAATTGTGAGATTCTATGACACATGAGAGTCAAACTTGGTTAAATGTGGAAGAGAATCTATGACACATCATAAGACACCTCAACCCACTTAAAGCCAAGAATGTATGACGAATAAGCCAAATAGGGATGTGCATAAGAGGTAATAATATTTGATTATGAAAAATCTCAGCCAAGTGTCAAAGGAGAATCCACGAGGTGTCACATCCAAGTGTCACTATGATGCAATATTTTATGGAATATTTGAATTAAAAATCCTCTTATTCCACAAAATAAGAATTAGTAAAAAATGGAATTAATGATGGAAAATGGAACTTAGGAAATTAAAAATTTCCATGTTTTGTAGATAATGAATCAGTTAATTAATAAAATTAATTAATTGAGGATGATAATTAGGAAGAATAATTAGAAATAATAGGATTAAATTATGGATTATTTAATCCTATAGAGAAAATTAGTAGATAATTGGCCAAATTGATTAAATGAATGCGATCGTATCCTTTGACGAAAATGTGACAATGATGGATATGGAATAAGATGATGAAGAGGTAGACCAAAGCCATGGTCAAATTGATTGATTGAATTTGATAACATGCCAAGGACACATGACATGAATTGGTTGATATGTAACATTTAACCGACATTGTAAATGCTACATGATTGTAATTGATTGATAAGGTTTGATCATAATAACATCGACGGACACTGTCAATATTATTAAAATGGTTAATGATGCCATGATCCAACATTGAAAGCCTCAACAATGTCAAAGATTGAATGACATGAATGATAGTTTGACCTAGCACTGAGAGCCATGACAGTACTAATGTCAAATTGATAAGATTGATAAGTTGATAGATTTCCAAGGCACATAAAGCCACAACAATGCCTAGGAGTGAATAAATGATGATTGATTTTGGAGGTTTGATATGTTTTAGGTTGATTAGGACTAATTTTGATTGATTCTGGGTTGATTTGGGGTGATTTCAAGTTGATTTGGGGTGATTCCGAGTTGATTTGATATGATTCCAAGTTGATTTGATATTGATGTGAAAGGGGATACAAATGACGAAATATGGTCAATCTAGCCAAAAGATTAGAATTAGTAGAATGAGAAAATGGGACAAATTAGTATGAAGAAGTGATGAAACCATAGATGTGAACCATTTTTGAGCGTCTACAGGTAGAAGCTTTGAATTTCGTTGAGCAATATTTCATTTTACTGCAAGTCATTTTCTCTGACACCCAATATATTGATTGGTTCTGTGAGGTAAGTGAAATTCCATCCAATAATCTTTGTGCTACAAAATTTTACAATACATTCTATATGTCCTCATTCCTCATCTATAATTTGGTCTAATTACAACTATGGCTATGCCTCCCAAGAGTGGAAAATTTTCCCGATGATGTGAAATCTTATGAGTTTTATCCATGCTTATGGTTGTAAAATAGCTATGTAGAGTATGTGAAAGTTTATGATGCACTCATTATGAGGATTTTTAGGGATCTATAGGGATGTCCAAAAAGGAGATTTAGTCATGAAGCCATGTTAGCCATCATCCAATTTGGGAATTATTTCATCCAAATTTCATCTTGTAGCTTTTAATGGTTTCCCCTTGAAGCTACCAAGATATCTTAGTGACATGATCATCTTGATCAAGATCATGTAGTAGGTCGTTCAAGTGAACATGTTGTGTGGGAGCTTAAAGAAGAAAGGGTACAAATTCCCCATGAACGCGGGGGCTTTCAACCATGACACCCACTCTAATGCCAAAAATGTGTTGAAGGTGTTTGAGATGAAATGTAAATTGGACATATATGAAGACTTGAGGCCCATGTTCAACCCAGATGGGTATGCAAGTGATGTTTTGCAAATTGTAAGTGTAATTAAGCACATCACCACCCTTGAGGATTATTGGGCCTATTACAAGAATGAGTTTGAGAGTCGTGATCGAGCCTTCTCCTGACTAATAGTCAATCAGGTAAAAATGTACAAAGTCAATATTGATGTAGAAGGGGTAGAGGATGATGGCTAGAACATATATAGCAATACTTACCTCACCAAGCTAAGATGCACTCCAATAAGACTAAAACCTTATGAGGATTCTAAGGAAGAGCTAGATATAATGATGGCTCAAATCTACAAGAGGACTAGAAAATGGATTGAATGGACCATAGCTAGGAGTCATAGAAAAGGCACATAATCTCAAACTTCCCCAAATTTTGCAGTGAATTCCTCCTCCTAGGGTGGCACATCAGGTGAAACCTTAGCCATTACCTAAGGGCCATCACAACCATCAAATGAAGGTGATCAACTTCCAAACAAAATCATTCTCCTAGCTAGAACTTGTTAGGATGGCTCTCTACCAGTGATCAAAACTCCAACAAAGGTTGAGAAGAAGGAGGAGGAGTTAAAAGATGGTGCATTCACTTTTTCTCTCTCACTCCATAGTAGTCTGATCCCTTCTGTAAGTGCTATACTACTCCTTCCCAGTAGCCCCCAAGTGCAAGTAGTGGATCTTGGAGATGGTGGAAGCAGTGACAGTGAGTCTATTGAGTCCAATGAAGCAAAAAAGAAGGTTTTATAGGAAAATAAAGGCATGGAATCTTCAAAGCTCATCTCACAGACCCTAAGGGATCATTTCTCTTTAGCCACAAAAACACTCACACTAGTCAAGAGAAAGATGTTTAGTATAGACACACTTGGGACTACATCCAAGGTGATCGACACAAATTCATGGTTGGAGGAGACCTTGGATAGAAAAAGAAAGAGGAGAATTCTTAACAAAGAGACTTTATCTCTAGCTATACACTCTAGAATAACATTGATCAAAGTCAAAAAGTAGAAGACCTTGTCCTTTTTTTGGACAAGATCCTAACACAAGGCATTTGATGATGGAAATTTACAAACCCACTAAAGAAGGAAGAATCAAAGATATGTCTATAGATGATTTTTCCCTACATTCTATGGATCTCAAGGAAGTCAGACATGACACCAAGGTTGGCTTATGGAAGTCAATAAATGATGTGATAGAGGTATAGCTCGAGAGCCTTAAATTATCAAAGATTACAAATGAAGGTGGAGATCCATGAACTCAATGGCTTTATTAGGCAGTTAGTCACCCCATTGGTAAGCATCTTTGGAATGTCAATCATCAAGAATCCTACTGCTACTAAAGTTCAAGACTAATCTCTCAACTGCAAGAAGCTAAAAATTATGGGTAGATCAGTAGAGGGTGGAGTAGGAAAATCAAGTTAGAAGGACTCTCCATTATAGAATAGATCAACAATGCAATGCTAAGGCTCAAAATAGAGAAGAACAATATTTTAGTAAATCAAGATTCCCTGGCAACAGAGAAAGTTAAGAGTGAAGATTGTGTTTCTTTACTATAGATGATTATCCATATGAAGACTAAGGAGGCCATGGAAGAAAATATTCTTCCTAAGAGAGACAAGCCTCTATTTGAGTGGCTCTAGAGCATGCAATTCAAGTATGAGATGATCTTGGCGGTAGATGGACTTAAGGAAATAGAAGCCAAGGTGAAAAACAATCAAGACAAAGACTATGAACTCTTAAGAGGTCTACATATAGATTCCTAGACTAGTGGAAAAGGAAAGGGGATCATTGGAGTGGTCATCATGCAAAATAACTTCTCCAGTTATATAGATGGCTTGACAAAGATATCTTCTGACCACAAGAATAGAGTTTTTTGAGCTCCAAAAACCTCATGAGTGTGTACGTGTGGCTATAGAGGAGAAATAGGAGTGGTTAAATATCATCAAATATTTAACCAAAGAGCATTCCATGTGGCTCTTGAGATACAAAAAGTCCATGTTCATAGACATGAAGAATTGATTCCAATCATTGTCACTACCAAGGCCTATAAGGAAAAGTTAGAAAAGGGAAAGAAGGTGAAATGATTCATATCCCACCCTTTCATATTTTGATGTAATGATTATAATAGACAAATTGGCTCCTTTCCATTTGTCAATTTTTAGGAGATGAATGGATTTGAATTTCTTTTTGTAACACTCATCTCGGAATCCTATATGTAGTAAATTGAAAGATTAATAAAAGGTTGGCTAATTTTTGGTGTAAAATACTAGATGTTACAGAGAGAATTGAAGGGTATTTTGTGACAATTATTTTATGTTCCATTATTTTTATGTTAGCTTTATGTTTTCTTGTTTTTTTGAATTGAACAAAGGAATGAACGAAGTTGTATTCCCCTGTTTCAAAATATTAAACTGAATATAATAGTATTGTTATCATAGGTTCAAGAGAATTCCCTTTTTGTATTTTCCTTCAAGTCAGGCTTTTCATCTTTGTAGTTAGTTTAGTTTTACTTAGCATACACTATTGAAACCTTAAGCTTTATGGGTTCATAAGATGTATGAATCCATAGACTTAACTAATCTTAAAATACCAACTCTTGCCTAAGTTAGTTCCTATTTAGACCTAGCTTGGTTTACCTTTCCTATTCTTGGGTTAAGAACACACCCCATTTTAAAATTAGAGGCAAACATAATTCATTGTAAATCACTATGCAATAGGTGGTTGTACCTAAGAATTTAGAGGGAAGTTAGTCATTTCATAACAACTTTCCAACTATTGTAACCAGATGTTGCTCACAAATTTGGGCATTTTAGAGTTAGATAAAAAGGACAATGTGTTTACCAACACTAACCAAATGAGAAGAGGTTAAACCCTTTAAATACTCAAGGGATATCAATGTGGCCAAGTTATTGTATGAATCTATCTTTTCATGGTTTGGAGTCCCTAGGGAGTTGACATCTAATCAAGGGGCTCAGTTTACATCAAATCTGATAACTACTCTTATGAAGGAGTATACTATTAGGCATTGTAAACCATCACCTTATCATCCATAGGCTAATGGTCAAGTAGAAGTTACTAATAGGGAGCTAGAATCCATTCTCACCAAGACAATAGCACTCCACAGGAAGGACCGAGCCACATGCCTTCTTGAAACTCTCTAGGCTTATAGAATCACTTAGAAATCCACACTAGTTTTACTCCTTTTGAGCTCGTCTATGGTAAGACAATAGTAATGCTTGTAGAATTTTAATATAAAATATTGAGGACTGCCTTGGAGCATGGTATGGAACTTACTATTGCCCAACAAGACTGAATCCAAAGTTTAAATGATCTTGATGAATGGAGGAAATCTACATTGAACAACACTGAATTCATTCAACACCAGAGAAAATAGTAGCATGATAGGTTTATCAAGAAGAAAATGTTTGGTGTAGGAGCTTGGGGACTTCTTTATGACTCCAAATACCAACATAATCTAAGAAAGTTTCAAACATGCCGGTTAGGACTGTATGAGATTCTTGTCATATTTCCAATGGTGTAGTTCAACTATCTACAATTGATCCTGTCTACTTCAAGTTACTTGTTAATGGACATCACCTCAAGATCTACAATAAGCTAGTTAGCCATGAGGAGTTCCTACAAAAATTCTAGCACAATGAGGATATTCTTATTCTTGTAGCCAAAGAGTTTGGGTCTCCTACCCTAGCTCCTAATACTTCTTGACTCCATTCAAGGCATTCATAATAAACACTTTCTTCTTGAAAGTACTTCTTCACCATCCACTCCAATTCACCTCCTCTCTCTTCCATCCTACCATTCCAGCCTATCACTTTGTCAATTTCAATGATCTTTTCCAGAACATATTTCCTACAGTAGTTGATACGTACCTAATGCATAACTTTACATGCATTTCATTTTATTTTATTCATGCTTTGTTAGGATTTGGTATTGTTTATAATTATTCACTCTTGCATATCCTGACTTGTTGGGACCCATGCCTTTTCATAGTTGAGGAGCGAGAAATATTTAAGTATTTGTTTTCATGTCAATTTCAAATCACATGTAACTCTAAAATTTAATTAAGATGACTAGAAGTAATTGAATTCCTAATGTAACATGCTGATGACTTGTCCTTCTGTGATTGCATAATTATGAAATTAAGGACATTAAAAGTAGTTACTTAACTTTTAATGATAATTTGCAATGTGTTTACATGAAAAACATGCACATGAGTGGAAATTATGAAAGTTGATGCAAGAAGGATATTATGAGATATTTTGCATTAAACTCTCCAAGTACATGTCATTTTTATTAATTAACCAATGTCGTAATATTACAAAATTGTATTCACCAAGCTTTGAAACATCACAATTTTGCCAATATTCCACTAAAAAAAACAATGGATGGAGGTCTTCAGAGGAATGACTCAATGAAAATTGGAGACAAAAAAATTAAAACATGTTATTAATGAGTAGATTTACTAGTTGAAATAGAGTTTAGATTAGAATGAAGTCTTGAAAAGAAGAATTGAGTAGATCTCAAGATTGAATCCTAAATTAATTGAGTGTAGGTCACCATCGCTAGTATATGCCTTGTTTCTTAAAGATAAATTTACAAATTTTAAATTGACTAGAATTATGGAAGGTTTTAATCCCTCTATTTCTACCCTACATGAGTTTTATGATGCATTTTAATCTATTCCCATGGCTTTGAAAATTTTACTATGTGAGTTGTATCTCTATAATCTAGTAGTACCTAATGATACAGAGTGAAATTCACTCATGTATCTAGGGGATGTGTAGTTGAGAGCAGTCATGTCATGGATACAAAATGAGATAAGAAGAGAACATCAAGTTACACCTTACAGGGAAATTGAAATGACAACATTGCTACTCATGAGACTACAAGTTCAACTTTCTAAATGGACATATCTGGATTGGATTTCTATTCCGGAATCCTACAGGATATAGTAAGGTGTGTTTAGTCAAAAAATGGTCCTTTACAAACTAGAAACAACATTCATCTCAAGATGTTTAGATAGCAATTATTGCCTCAAGGTAGTGATCGATTATAATGCCACATGATCTAAAATTAAGAGAATGCCAATTTCCTCAAAATATGACTCTTGTGTTAGAAACAATAGTCCAACAATATAACTAAGAGGGGGGGTGAATCAGTTATCCAATAATCAACAACCTTAAATAATCTTAACCATTCAATCAAAGTGAAAAAAACCATATGAAGATGCACATACATAATTACACTAGATATGTTAACTAGGGAAACCCTTTATCAAAGGGAAAATCCCAGTGGGAATGATGTCCATAAGATGATGTACTAATAAAAATATTCCTTGTTAGAGGATGGACCCTATTATGAGTCTATTACAATATTTAGTACATATGAGTCCCTGTTAAGAGACTTTGAATCCCTATTGGGATATTCCAACCCTGTTAAGAGTTATGCCAACCTCGTTAGTAGTTGTGGAAGACAAAAGGACCCACTATCCAAATAGGTTACGAGGAAAGATCACCAAAATCACTGTCGAACTGATCTTTCAACTATTCCTTGCAGAATAATTGTCTATATTATCCTTTCAACTAGACCAATCACTTTCAAACCTTGTAGACTAGGTCACAAACCCCAGATCCAAGTATCAAACTTTGGATCTCAAAATAAAACCTTGACAATGGTGTATTCTTCACCTTCATTCTGCTCTTCTTATCTTTGCATTTCACTCTTTGTGCTTCTTGCAATTATTCACATCTCTCATTCATGATAAATGAAAGTGTCCTTCCTTTATACTAAATCCATAAAATAATTCCCTAAGTTGGCTATTACACCTTCTCAATTACTTATTGTAGGACCACATTAATAACATGTTACACTTAGTGATAATATTAATCTTTTTCCTTGTAACTTGAACAACTTTATGTATGTGTAACATTATTATGAGTGAGCTTAGCCACATCATCTCCAAAAAAATTTATTCACATCTTTAACTTTGGCTTCTTAGAATAACAAATATGCTAAGAGATATAACAAGTTTACCAAAACATGCCTCTCAAACTCTATCTTAGAATAGTCTTCATCAAAACTTGCATAACTTCTTCTAGACTTAATATCTTATTCTTCTAAGCTTAGTTGCATGGACTAGACACTTGGTATTATCTCCCTTTATCGTTTCTTAGTGAAAATGCTCAACTAGCTATTTGTACCAACTTAATCTTTACCATTGTTCTTCTATCAAACACCACAAAAAACTTATATATTGACATCGATGAAAAACATAGTCATGAATGTAACTTATCATCGTGATAATGATCTAATCATGATAATTCAATACTTCCCCATAGAAATATCATCAACGTTCATGCTTCCAACAATCTCCCCCTTTGGGATTGATAGCAACATAGATAAAAATCATCTAGTTCCAAAAATACCAATAGTAAAATATTGTTAACCTTTCTTTTCAAATCCTCTTCATCAATCATTCTTCCCCACTGATATACCTCAATGTGCTCTATATCAATCTATTATTCCATGCTCAAGCTATTTTTCTCAAACTATTTTTTATGTTGTAAATTCTCTCCCATTGACATCAATGTCAAAGGTTTCAACAATCATCAATATCTACAACAATTGTGCTTGCTCAAGTGTCCAAAGACACTATTCAAAATAACATCCAACAAGATTTCTAGCCGACTTTGTCCATCACATATACTCCCCCATATAGGAAGCATCAACATTTAGTCCAGAAAAATAATAGTGCTATGTTACATTGGACTGATGCACTCTTGCATCATCTACTCTAATGTAGGAAGGGGCATAACCCCTAGCATATCTTGCAAATACTCAAAAGTCTCTTTGGAAAGAGGCTTGGTGAAAATATCTACAATCTTCTCTTTGGTGCTTACATACTCCAATCTAATTTCCTTTTCTATAACTTTCTCTCTCAACATGTGATATTTGATAAAAATGTGTTTAGTCTTTGAATGAAACATTGGATTCTTAAACATATTCACTATGATTGTGTTATCATGATGTATGACAATAGGCTCACTAAATAATATCCTTATATCCTTCACCATATGCTTCATCCAAATAACTTGATTACAATTTTTTATTACTACAATATATTTTTCTTTTTATATACTCTATGAGATACAATCTTGCTTCTTGCTTAACCAAGTAACCAATCTTCCTCCAAGAAAGAAGGCTCCACGACTGGTGCTCTTTCTGTCATGCCCAAACTAAGAGGGCAAAAACACACACACAAATTTTTTTTGAACAATAATTACCCATGTCCTAAGTTGGAAATGATAGTGAAAACTGCTTAAGTCAGTTTCTCTATATAATGTCTTAGGGTTATAAACAAGAGGATGGTTATCATAATTAAGATTGGAAATTTTAGTTATAAGATTTATCTCAATAGACTTATGTTATTACATTAACTTTTAATGATAAGAAAACAATTATTTAAATGACAAGGCAAAGTATTCGAGTACAGATTCATTGAGAAAGTATAATCAAAATCAACTATGAAACTTTTAGACAATAATCAATTTACAAACTAATCGATATTGGAAGTCACTTTATGGAAAAACAATTTAACTAGAATTAAAACATATTATATCTATATAATTTATTAACTTTAAACTTTTCAACTATTTTAACATAAAGAGTAACTATCTAATCTTACTGAATTTGCATGATAATAGAACCTAAAATTTAGTATTAATTTATCACGATGTTTATAACAAAATCTAACTTAACCTTGTAATTCAAATAAAATCACCATTCAGGTACCAATTCGATTTATGCTAATAAAATTATGATCACAACTAAACTATATTAAAAGATAAATTTATTTATTATTATTATTATTATTTTTTTAAAATACTAACTGAATTAAAATCTAACTATATTATATTTAATAAAATTTGATACTAAACTAACTTTAATTTTAAGAAGATGTTTACAAAACTTAAACAAAAATTACATTTAAATATATATATATATATATAAACATATAGAACGCTAACCAAATTTACTTAATTAACCTAACGAATCTAAATGCATCGGAGAATATAAGAAATAAAAAAATATATAACTTAATGCAACATTGCACTAATATAATTTAGAATAAAACTATAATAATTGACACAATATTCTAATTTATATAACACTTACTAACTTACACTAACATCAACTATCAAAAAAAGGTTAAACTAAACATATATAATAACAACTTAAATCTACCACATAAAACTAACCTATTACTAACAACATAATCATCACTAGACACAAAACCTCACACCTACACTAACTTCTAACTCTAACAACTTCAATAAAAAACAACATACTAATCTCAATTACTTACCCAAAACCCCCACTCCCTTTCTACGAATGGAGGCGTGAGTAATGCTTAAAGTTTCCTCTGACAAGAGGGGGATGTCAGACCCTTGCACCAATGGCATGGAGCAATTTCCACCAGCGCTGATCCAACCAACCCCCTGCGCTTTCCAAGCACTGACACAAGGTAGAGGACAGGCCTGTCCCCTCCCTCCTGCACGTGACAGTCCATGTCAGATCCGAGCCCCAAGGGTGAAGGGGAAGCGCTACAACAAGCTAAGTCTCCCTCCAAAAAAAAGATCTCGCCTCAACCAAGATCCCAATGCAATAACGCCATGTCCTTACTGGTAGAAGGGAAAAGATAGGGTGATGTCACCCACAAAGGATTTGACTAATACAAAACTCTTCTTCCACCCTCCTTTTGAGCAGACGCCTAGGGGAGAGAGAGAGTTATTGCAAAAGTTATCTTGGTAAGAATAGATAGAATTTAGCTAGGATATTAAGGATAGCTTTTGAAAAAAAATTATTTTAATGATGGCCTAATATTTTATTAGTCTGTAATAGAGAGCACTATATTTGTGATTGCCATACAAATTCCAGAAGGATAATGTGCCTCTACAGGCCTCTTTTATATGCATTTTTGAACTTTACTTGTTTGCTTAGATCTTATCATGTAGCTTTATAGGATTGATGTTTTTAATGCATAATGATATTAATCTACCACCTTTTTGTGCATTATGCTCAACAATTCAACTATTGTAAGATCATCAAAAACTACGTAAATTTCTTTTGAATCCCTGCTTAATAACTTTCATGAACCTCAGATGCTATGTGTTTCAATGATACCTACATTACAGGAAATAATCATCTACATATTTTTTAACTATCTATTATAACTAATGGAGCAAAATTGAAATAACATAGTGACGAAACTAGTCTTAAGGCAATTGAAACAATAAAGAGATCAAATGATAATACTCTATTCATTTTTTATGGGAGTATCAATACACACCACGTTCTTTCCTCTATCGTGTTTTCAGATTTAAGTTGGATATCTTGACATAATTCTTTCCTTCATGTTCTTTCAAATTCACCTTCAACACAACCTTACATAAAATAAATCATACCAACTCAAGGAAATACCATACATTTATAATTTGAATCTTGCATAATTGGATATCATTGTTCCATCTTATTTTTGATACACATTCATATAACAACATAGAATACAAAAACTTTGAGAGAAGCAAAATTTACTCCATCACTTATTTTATTATCAACCTGATTCAAGGCTCAGTCGGGAAAGAATCAGGAAGAAAACCCGGCTTCGTTGCCATATGCAATAAGGTTTAAAATACAATTTTACACTAGGATCTCAATCCCAAATTACAAAAATTTTATCAAATTTTCTTCATGATCAAATCAAGGAGTTTGTTATATTTTCTGAATCTCATTTCAAGAACCATGGAGGATACCAATAATTGATCGGGTCATAACCAAGCAAAACCAAAAGAACATCAAGCATGCATAGTCATACATGGTTTACACAATAAGATTCACAGTGAATCAAGACTAGGGAGAGGTGGATTCTTCCAACTGGAGAAGTCACACACAACACCAATTCAAATGCCCAATCGAGGCCAATAACTAAGAACTTCTGTTCTTCCATTTTAACTTGCCGTACTCATACCAGGTTTGTGCTGACGGGTAGGGGCCCATAACACCCTACCCTTTATCCCTCTTATCATCCTGAGAAGAGACTCTACACAAGTTGGAGTCCAACTAAACAGACCTCTCCCAAAATTAGTCACTTCTGCCCTCTCCTAGGGTGAGTAATACCAAAACACCCATGCAAGGAAACTCAAAATTGCAAACATAAACAAGAAAGGAAAACAACCAAAAGAAACAAGGTTTACAAATCTTCCCAACATACCCACAACCATACAACAGTAAAACAACAACAAGGTAACAAGAACATGAAACAAAACATAAAAACTGAGTAAGGGAGAGGGGAGTTTTCCTACCTTCACAAGGAGGTAATGGCAATGAAAAAATTTGAGTAGAGTATCCCTCCTTCCTCCAAGCTTCAAGAAATCTTCCCTAAAAGTAGAGATTGGGTCCCCCCCCACTAGACCAAGGAAGGCCTCTAAATAATCCTCCAACTCAACCACCCAAAAGGAGCAATAACTATTTCCACCCACTAGCCAAACTAGAACTCCCAACTCAACATACACCATGGTTAAACCCTAAAAGGAGGTGGGGTAAGACAACTCATGACAACCACTTGCAATTTTCGCACAAAGGCAAAAAGGGACTTTTTGAGTGCCCTCAAAAGTCAAAGCTAGGGGCTTAGGGGTTGGAAAAGACCCCTAACCCATACCCACACCCATAGGTTAGAAAAAAAACATGTTTTAAAGCCTTAGGGAAGAGGTTAGAGACAAAATAAAAATCTAGAAATAAAATAGGTCCACCTAACAACTCTAACTAGCAAACTAAGCACATAACCCTTTTTACGAGTGTCAAGCGACACTGAAAGAACACAATTACGAACAATAGGGTTTCCAAATTTTAGCACATGGAGATCAATTTTGTTCCTCCGTAGGGTTCCTCGGCTAAATATCTGCACACTCATTGCACCCATCAGTAGTCCTGTAAAATCACATGTATATAAACGTATATGTATCATAAATTTTCATAATTTAAAACATACATCAATAAAGTTTCTTCATCCTTTATAATTCTTAACCATTTGAAATATCTTAAATCACATCTCAATCCTACATCTACTGATTTTGTCAACATACATATACATGAACATTAAATGACAATCATCAAATATATCTGGAAATAACATCACACAACATGAAATAATAAAATATGTTCCAAGCATCAGATAATGTCTCGACATCTCGAGTCGTGAATAACAAAATAAGGGTAAAGTATCACTATGCTACGATGGGTCGGGGCGAGGCCTCACACTTTCTATCATCCATACTATATGCCCAATCAAAATCAATATAAGCATATAAAGTGAAATCATTAGATATGTCATACCATAATCCAAACTCTAATATTCCTTTAAGATATTTAAATATCCTTTTGACTACTACATAATGTGCTTCTTTGGGATTAGCTTGAAATCTCACAACAATTCCAACTGCATTTGCTATTTTTGGCTTTGTGTGAGTTAGATGTTGCAACCCTTTGATCATAGATATGTACTTATTTTATTCAACAATAGGTGTCTCATCCTTTGTAGATAACTTGTGTCTAGTTATCATAGGTGTTCCAACTAGTTTATATGTTTCCAAATAAAATCTTTTTAGTAGATCTTTCAAATACTTAGTCTAAGAAATAAAGATTCCTTCTTTGTCCTGCAAAATTTGTAATCCTAGAAAATGTTACATTTCTTCTATCATGCTCATTTCAAATTCCTTCTTCATTTCTTCTACAAACTTGTCACTTTCATCATCAATTCCTCCAAATATGATATCATCAACAAAAATTACTAAAATCATCAATCCATCATCTATTTCTTCCAGTATAGATTACTATATTCCATACCTTTGCTAAATCCAAGCTTTGATAAATTCTTGTCCAACCTTGCATACCAAGTCTTGGGTGCTTGCTTCAAGCAATATAATGCTTTCTCCAATTTGCATACTATGTCCTTGTCATCTGTTAAGGGACAACCTCCAAGTTGTTCTATATATACCTCTTCTTCAAGTTCTCCATTCAAAAATGTTGACTTGATATCCATCTAATATAGTTTAAATTTCTTATGTGCTTCATAGGCTAAGAATAATCTTACTGCTTCTATTATTGCCATAGGAGCATAGATTTCACCATAGTCTATACCTTCTTTCTATAAGTAACCTTTGCATACCAATCTTTCTTCATTCCTTACAACTTCACCTTGTTCATTCATCTTGTTCCTAAATACCCATTTTGTTCCTATCACATTCTTGTATGTTGATCTAGGGACCAATTCCCATGTCTCATTCTTCACTATCTAATCCAATTTTTCTTTCATAGCTTGCTTCCAATAGTCATCTTTACATGCTTCATCTTCATTTTTTGGTTCAACTTGAGATATCAAACATATTTCTTTATTGACTCTACTTCTTTTCATCACACCTTTATCTTTACTTCTGATGATCTACTTTGGTGGATGATTCTTTGTCATATTCTTACCAAAAGTAGGAGTTATTATCTCAACTATTAGCTCTATTGAAGGTTTCAAGCATTGTTCATTCCTTTGCTCTCCTTCATTCTACAAATCACTATTAGTCTCAAAGAATACTTCATCATTCCTTGGTTTAGTAACAACATTCTTATCATCAGAATTGTAATCAACTAATCTTTCTTGTATCCTAAATTTCTCATAAACTCTTACATTTTTACTTTCCACAATGGTCTTAGTTCTTGGATTATAACATTTATAGGCTCTAATTTTCAATGAATAACCAAGAAACATATCTTTATCACTTCTAGCATTGAACTTACTAATATCATCATCTCTTTTAATGTAACATTTACTACCAAAATTTTTGAAATATTTAACTATATGTGAGTGACCAAACCACAGTTCATAAGGGTCTTCTTTGTGTCTTTCCTAACTTGCACTCTATTCATAGTGTAGACTATTTTATTCAAAAATTCTCTCCAAAAAATCTTGGATACATCATTCCTAGCCAACATAGCTCTTGTTTCTTATGTTACTGACCTATTTCTTCTTTCTACAATGTCATTTTGTTCAAGAGTCATCAACTCAACTCTTTCTTCTGCTCTAGGATTAGATCTCTGCTCATCAATTTGATTCCCATTCTGCAATTCATTGCTATTGATAACTTCACATTTTCATGGTTAGCCTTTGGGTCAATAATAGTTACCAAGATATCTCTTCTAATACTTCCTCTTTCCTAACTAATTCAGGTTCATTATCTTTATCATCACAATCATTCAAGAATCTTTTCATACTTTCTTTAAATTATGTATCTTCTTTAGAAAGTGAACTCTTTCTAGTTTTCCTTACTCTCTTAGGGCATGTAGATGAAAAATGGCCAACCTCATTACATTTCCAACAAGAAAAAAATTACCTTCTTGTTCTCTCTTTATAAGTAGAATAGTACCTTCTTTGATCTTCATGTCTTCTTCAAATCTGGATTTGTCTTTATTTATGTCTCTATTTAGAAACTCAATGCTCAATTCTATATGCAATTTTGATCTCTCACCAAGAAGCTCCATCTTTTGGGAATCAAAATTTCCTCCATCAAATTTAGGACTATCTTTACTGAATAAGTTTTTCATGGATCTCTCAAAGTTAAACTTTATCTTGAGGGATCTTATGCTCCGACACCAATTGTTAGTAACAATAGTCCACCAATATAACTGAGAGGGGGACGGGGGTGAATCTGTTATCCAATAATTAGCAACCTTAAATAATCTTAACCATTTAATCAAAGTAAACAACAACCATACAAAGATGCACATACACAATTACACCAGATATGTTAACTAGGGAAACCCTTGATCAGAGGGAAACCCCCTGTGGGAATGATGCCCACAAAATGATGTACTAATATAAATATTCCTTGTTAGAGGATGGACCCTATTACGAGTCTATGAAAACATTTAATAGATATGAGTCTCTATTTAGAGACTTTGAATCCCTATTAGGAGATTCCAACCCAATTAGGATTTGTGGAAGATAGAAGGACCCACTATCCAAATAGGAACTCATTGTCCAATTGATCTTTCAACTATTCCTTGCACAATAATTTTCTATACTGTCCTTTAACTTCTTTCCTCTATCCTACCAACCAAACCAATCACTTTTAGACCTTGTAGACTAGGTCACAAACTTTAGATCCAAGTATCAAACTTTGGATCTTGCAATAAAACTTTGGAAATGAAGTTTTCTTCACCTTTGCTCTGCTCTACTTATCTTCACATTCTACTCTTTGTGCTTCTTGCAATCATTTTTTTATCTCATTCATGATAAAGGAAAATGTCCTTCCTTTATACAAATTCCATAAGACAATTCCCTAATTTGGCTATTACACCTTCTCAATTAATTATTATAGGACCACATTAAGAACACGTTACACTTAGCAATAACATCAATCTTTTTTCTTGTAACTTGAATACCATTTGGTACATGTAACATTATGATGAGAAAGCTTAGCCATGTTTTCTCTAGAATTTCTTCTTCCATCTTTAATTTTAGCTTCTCATAATAAAAAATCTACTAAGAGATATAACAAGTTTACCAAAACATGTTTCTATAACTCTATCTCAGAACAATCTTCACCAACACTTGCATAACTTCTTCTAGACTTAATACCTTATTCTTCTAAGGTTAGATATATATACTAAAAACTTAGTATTATCTCCCTTTAACCTTGATTATTAAAGATGCTCAACTAGTTATCTATACCAACTTGATCTTCACTATTGTTCCTATACCAGTGAACTTTTCTTATACCATAGGTGCATAGATAGATTTACTTTGCAACATTACTTTAAGCTCTATGATAAGATATCATATTAGTTCCTAGCTTAATTATCCTTTAGCATTCTCTTTTGTTTTAGCTATAATTTTTGGTCTTAGATTAGTTTTGACAATTGAGTTTCAACACACTAAACCAATTTCTAAGTTGATGTCAAGTATGATATAGATGCTAAGCTATAGTATGTGTCAAGGCAAAGATTCAATAGGTGCCAAGTAAACTTTAGGTGTTGAGAAAATTTCAAGTGCCAAGTCACTATAGGTGCCAAGAAAAGTATAGATGTCGAGCAAGATAGAGTTACTATAGGAGCTAAGCAAGACAAAAATCCTATATGTGTCAAGTAACAGCAATCAATAAGTGTCGAGTAACACAGAATCAACATATGAGTTTGTGCCTTCACAAACTCAGATGTAAACCATTTTTTAGCTAACTTAAGATGAATCTTGAAGGATCTAAAAGATAAGATCGAATCTTTTACATTCCCTATGTAATCAGCATGCAACCAATAAGAAAAGTGTAAAGATTTGAGCAAGAAAGATGGATGAATATTGTTTGTAGATTCAAACCTAACCCTAAGTCTTCAAAGCCTTTATAAGGAGGTTGACACCCCATAATTTGTGTGTGTAAGAGAGATATATGGGAGAATGCTAGTGAAGTTCATAGGGGTGTAAAGACTTAGAGGAAGAGTAGTACTATAGAATCAAGTTGTTTAGAACAGAGTATCAGCAATACAAGTAGAGAGTTATCAAATCAGGAAGGATCAGATCAAATTGAGCATAACAAGGATTTGGAATCAACAATTAAAGATTGTAAGCCATCAAGTCAACACATTCCAATACCTTCTAGCCACTGTATTAGAAATTAAAATCCTATGATGATAGGTTTGTTTAATATCCATGTTGTAAACCTTTAACAAGGTGATAAATCCTTTAACAAGGTAACATTCCAAGTGAGTGTTTGTAGATCCTTTAACCAGGTCACTTTGAATAGGGTGTAAAGCCTTTAACAGGGTAGGTATTTCATAAAGCAAGCCTTTCATAGGGTAGACCATTAGAAGTGGTCAAAATTTGTAACCTTAATCAGTTACACATTGCTATAGTGATAATTTATGGGTGTGATCCCCACCCCAATTTTACCTTCTCATTTTGGAGGGTTTCTGGGTGACCAAATCTTGTGTTATCTATTTTCATGCATGTCTTTATTTTTATGTTAAGTAGATATGTTAGATGCATGTGAATGATCTTAGTTTAAAAATTTAGAGGTTAAAGTTTATTACTTCTAATTCACCCCACCCCCCTCTCAAAAGTAAATCTTCCCACTTGTAAATTCCAACAATTGGTATCAAAGCCAAATTCTCACAAGGAGAAGCCTTAAATCTTGGAGAAAAGATATAGAAATGGAAGTTTACAAACTTGGGAAGATCATAGAAAATTAGTTGATTGATATACAATTCATTCTACACAATTTGGAAGAAGCCAGGAAGAACTGAGAAAATCCTTAAAGAGAAGAAGAGAGATTGCCATAGTTGAGAATGATACATAGTACAAGGAGATTGACACCTCAAAAGTGTTTATGAATGGAGATTCCAAAGAATTTGATGCAACAATAGCAAACCTAATGGAGAAGAATAGAGCATAAGTAGAAGAAATTATAACTCTCAAGCTTGAACTAGAATCACAAGCCATGATGCTTTGTGAGGTAACTGAACAGAAGAAAAGAGCCATTGAAGATAAGGGTATGTTAGAAGAGGACAAGAGAAACCTTGCTAACAGGTTGGAAGAAAAGTCAATTGAGCTTGCAAGAATTTCCAATATGCAACTGGACACCCTAAGTCAAATGATGAATGCACATCATGAACTAAATGTCAAGGATATTGAGATCTCCACATTGAAAATGCAAAATGAACAACTAAAAAATGACTTGAAGAGAGAGATGGAGATTACAGAGAACTTCAAAAAACCTAATGAGGTCATCAAGTACTTTGAATAGCTACTAAAATCACCAAGAACTAGCAATGATACTGCAGGACTAGGATACACCAGCACTAAAAAAAGAGAATCATCCAAGAGTGTAGAAGAAAGAAGTGACAAAGGTAAGAAAATTAAACCTACTTGTCATTTTTGTGGTTAAAAAGGACATACCTCTAATGTGTGTAGGAGTAAGAACACTCATCAGTATGACAAACCTAAGAACATGGGTTACTATCATAAGTGAAACAAGCAAGGACATCAAGCACATGACTACAGGACTAGGACTATCAGGACACCAAGATTTGAAGGTCACTGCTACAATTGCAAGAAGTATGGACATAGAGTTTTTGAGTGTAGATCAAAACCTTTGTGGACACCTCATCAACCAGCAAGGAGAAATAATCATGGACATCACTATAATTGGGACTACAAGACCAGGTATAGCTATCACTACTATTAGGAATATAGACACATCCCTAAAAAATTCATAAGAATACACTTCAGTGGAAACTACAGCAAATGGTTAGGCTAAACTACATGCTTTAGTTGTTTCAAGACTAGTCATATTAACATAAATTGCCCAAGGTCAAAGGCACCTAACTCAGAGTTCAACCAGGGAAAAGAGAAGGTAGATGTTGAACACATCAGAGGAGAAATGAATAAGACATGGAAGAAGAAAGATGGAAGTAGCACATCCAATGAAGGAATCACTTCACCTAAAAGGTCAAGTGGTCACACTTCATCCAACTAAGAAAAAGAGGGTATGTGACACTGATATACAAAGCTTTATCATACATTAGTTCCAATAAAATTATTGAAGAGGATAGATTAGCATGAATAGAGATGCAAAGTTAAAATTTCAAGTTTTCACAAGTGTTGTCGAGTTGCCTTCATATGCTAAGTAAAGATCTAGTACATTCTGAGTTGTCTACCAAAGTCAGTAGAAGCTAAGTGATTAGTTGCAGCTAAGTTGGTAATGGAAGCCAAGAAAAAGGGAATTTTAGTTGAAGCCAAGTAAGTGAGACTCCAGTGTATGCCGAGTGTTGGAAAGATAATGGAAGCTGAGTAATGTAGAAAAGCTTAAGAAGTCGAGTGAATAGTTGTAAAGCACTAAGCATTAAATGCTATGAAATAAGGGTATATGTTAACATTTTGAATCATTTTTCACCATTGTGAACAAAGAGCAAAGACAATGAAGAGAGCAGAATGATTTTCAAGTAGAATTTCAAGATTTTTAGCAAAATTTTTACGTAGATTCAATACAGTTTCATCAAATTCAAGGTATTTACACTAGTACCAAGTTATGCAATTTCAAATTTCTTTGTGTTTAAACCCTAGATAGAAGAAATGGCCTCTAGTTCTAGGAAATCTTAGGAGAAAGAGTTTTTTGAAGTCCAATTAGTGTCAAATGAAGTCAAGCAACCTGATTTTTTGCCTATCCCTGAAGTTTCCTATAAAATCAACCCAGCCAAAGCCCTATCCATAATTCCTCCTAAGGTAGTAATGGTGCAAGATGCTAGGAGATGTTATAACTACAAGATAGGTTCTATAGAAGATATAGAGATCAGAGAAGCTTATAATAGGTTGTGTGAAAATAGAGTCTTGAAGGAAGAGTTCCAAATCATTGAGGAAGGGGTTATCCTGTGCCCTAGAATTCCCTACTATTTTCAAAACTAAAAGGATCAGAATTGTGTTGAATAGGATTTATGAAGGAAGTTTATGGTTAGAAGATGGCCCACTAAAGATATCAAAGAGGATTGTTCATAGGGTAATAGGGTATCCAACCCTAGATCAGCCAAAAACCCTAAGGAGTGACTCTAAAGAAGCTATTAAAAAGAATATAAGAGCCAAATGGAACAAGAGAGGAATGACCATAGATGCCATTCAAGATCCTCTTGTTGATTTTTCTATTAAAGTCATTTCCCACAAGTTTTATCAATCCAATAGACTCAAAATTGTACCATGCATTGTAGCAGATGTTGGCTACAAATTAGTCAAAAAGGATCATACCTATGACCTAGCAGAATTGCAACTACAACAAATCAATGAGAACTTAGGAGCTATAAGGAGAACTAAGGGAGCTCAATGTGAATTTGGTGAAATTTTGATTTGTATATTTTTCTATGTATAGAATGAATTTCTATCTTTTGGTAAAGTTAGCTAGAAGATAAATAGGTCCATTGTAGCCTAGGTGAATGAATATATTGAATAAATGGGGGCAAATTTTGAGACACTTATGACAAGTTATTTTGAAGATTTCAAGAAATCCATGAAACAAAGATTGAGGATACCTATTTCATTAATTGAGAAGCATGTAAATGATGTTTTTTTTCTTGTAGATATTGACTATACTTAGATTCAAGTAGCCATACCAAGAGTAAGATGGCTTAGACCTCTTGGTTATGAAATTACCATAGATGAGGCATCTGTAGCCATAATAGAATTGCTAGCAAAGGAAGTAGATAAGAGTGCACCACATTTTGGTACATATGATGTGGTGAGATAAAAGGTAGATATGGAATTGAAAATTGCTTCCACATTAAAGAAAAAGGATAAATTGGTGAAAAAGCTGAAGGCCAAATTTGGAAAAGGCACAACAGAGGCAAAGGAGGCAGAAAAAGATGAAGAGGCAGATGACGATGAAGAAGAACAAAGTCAAGGGCCACTAACATTGACCCAAGGCATGGGTGGGGATGCTAAAGAAGAAGGAGGTGCTGAGAAAGAAGCACCTAAGGTAGAGCCCAAAAAGAGGAAAGCACAAAGGAAACCAGTTACAGAGCCTAAAGGCAAGAAAAAAATAGTTAATCCAAGCCCAACCAAACCTACCACCAGGGTAGATACAAGGGCAACAACAAAGGTGGAAAAAGAACAAGAGAAGAAAAAATCCATAGAAAAAGGAGGGACAATAGAGAAAAAGAGAAGAAAATATGTGGCACCCCTAGAACCAGATGAAGAGAGGACAAAATTTGATAATGAACAATTCAGAGTGGTAAGTCACACCACTAAATGTGACCTAGAAAATGTTTGTGATAATATTAGGAATAATGTAGAGTTGATAGGGCTAAAAGATATTTATTTTAATAAGCTAATTAAAGAGGAACAAAACATAGTGGAAGATTCAATCTACACTATGATGGCCAAGTTGAAGACTACTCCACTTGAACTAGACAATACTATGCCTAAGAAGCGATACTCCATTGTTGAAAATAAATGGCACTATTTCCTAAACATGGAGAAAGAAATAAGAGGGTCAACATTGGCTTGTGTAATTCCTAACCTCACTAAAAGTCAAATTAGTAAGGCTAGCAAGAAATATGGGAGAAAATTTGCACCCAAATACAGAGCCTTCGATATTCTGCAAAATAAGATTGAGGATGTTGTGAAAAAGTCCACACAAATGTGGAAATTGATTTATGGGCTGACTACAGTCAAGGAAGGACAAGAAGATACCTTTAAGGGAAGAAATAATGATGAAGAGAAAGAAGAAAATGAAAAGGAGGAGGAAGGAGAAAAGAAAAGGAAGAGGTCACAATGTAGAAAGAAACACACAAAGGTGATGAGGCAACAGCAGAGAAGCAGCAATAGCAACAGAGTGTCCAAGACACACAATTGCCACCACCTAGTCCTCCACATGCCACACTTACATCTACAAAAACTATAATTTTGAAGGATGTTCCTAGTACTTCTAGTTAGAACATCAACCCTATAGAGGATCTCAAGAAGATCCTTTGACAGACTACTCTGCAAGCACAATTGTGCACTAATCTAGTTTCGGTGAGTGTAAAAGAACTACAAAAGGTAGTAGCCAAGATAACCAAGGAGAAGGTGAATACACAAGAACCACCTTCACAAACTCCAATAGCTACAAGTGGTTAACCACAAGAGCAAGAAACACAAGACACATTTTCAAAGGTTGATACTATAGGCACAATAACTACCAAGGAGAAAACAAGACAAAATGATATTTCTACTACTACAACACAGAGTCAAAGTGCACCTCCTCTGATCACTATAATTTATCAAGGAAGAACTAAAAAATATAAGGAAGAGGAGAAGACCCCTAAGGAGAGAGAACAAGAGGAAATACATGTTAGTCTTAGAATGCTTTTGACATTTGAGTGTCAATACACTTAACCAATTCTCAAGTCAATGTTGAGTATAATACAAATGCTAAGCTACAATGTGTGCCAAGTCAGTGAATTCAATAGGTGTTGAGTGAACTTCAAGAGCTGAGAAATCTTCAAATGTCGAGTGAAGTTCAAGTGTCAAGCTAGTAACACATGCCAAGTAAATAGTTGATGCCAAGTAAGTTCAAGTACCAAGCCAAATAGAATTACAACAAGTGTCGATTAATAGAATTATCAAGTGCCAAGTATCATAGGTAACAAGTGTCGAGTAACACAAATTGGACATAGTTGCTTGTAATTGCACAAACACCTATATAACCCATTTTTGAGCTGACATAGAAGATTTTTGGAGGATATTGAAGATAAGAATGAATCTTTTACATTACCTATGAAATCAACATGCAACCAATAAGAAAAAAGGAGAAGGCATGCAACTAATAAGAAAAGTGCATGAGTTAAGCGAGAAAATGAAGAATAAATATGGATCGTAGATTCATACCTAACCCTAGGTCTTCAAATCTTTAAATGGAGGATGAAACCCATTGTATTTGCAAAGGTTGACACTAAAGGCACAGTAACTATCGAGGAGAAAACAAATGAGAAAAAAGGATAGAAGGATACTTCTACTCCTACAGCACAGAGTCAAGGTGCACCTCCTCTAATCACTATAATTGATCAAGGAAGAATTAGAAAAGATAAGGAAGAGGAGAAGACCCCTAAAGAGAGAGAAAAAGAGGTAATACATGTTAGTCTTATAATGGTTTTGACATTTGAGTTTCAATACACTTAACCAATTCTCAAGTCAATGCTGAGTATAATACAGATGTTGAGCTATAGTGTGTGCCAAGTTAGTGAATTCAATAGGTGTCAAGTAAACATTAGGAGCTGAGAAATCTTTAGATGCTGAGTAAAGTTCAAGTGCCAAGCTAGTAACACATGCCGAGTAAACAGTTGATGCCAAGTAAGTTCAAGTGCCAAGCTAGATAGAATTACAACAAGTGTCAAGTAATAGAATTATCAAGTGCCAAGTATCAGAGGTAACAAGTGTCAAGTAACACAAATTGGGCATAGTTGTTTGTAATTACACAAACAACTATGTAAACCATTTTTGATCTGACATAAAAGAATTTTGAAGGATATTAAAGATAAGAATGAATCTTTTACATTACCTATGCAATCAACATGCAGCTAATAAGAAAAATGGAGAAGGCATGCAACTAATAAGAAAAGTGCATGAGTTAAGCGAGAAAATGAAGAATGAATATGGATCATAGATTCATACCTAACCTAGGTATTCAAAATATTTAAAAAGGGGATGAAACCCATTGTATGTGCACAAGGAGAAGTGTATGGGTGAACTATAGAAAAGTTCATAAAGGTGTTTAAAGACATAGAAGGAAGAGTAGACCAGCATTGCAGTATTCAGTTGATCAGAACAAAGAATCAAAATTTCAAAGAGGGACATATCAGATCAAGCAAGGATCAAGAAAGTTAGAGAAGAACAAGGATTTGGAATCAACAATTGGAGATTGTAAAGCTATCAAGTCAAAGACCTTCTAATACTCTCTAGCCATTGTATTAGATAATGAAAATCCTATGGACTTAGGTTGGCTTAGCAACCATTTATAAATCCTTTAACATGGTGGCATTCCAAGTGAATGTACTGAAGTCCTTTAATCAGGCCTACTTTTAACAAGGTAGTGAAATCCTTTAGCCAGGTCACTTTTAATAGGGTGTAAAGTCTTTAATAGGATAAGCCTTTCACAGAGCAAACCATTGGAAGTGGTCAAACATTGTAACCTTGAACAGTTACACATTGCTGCAGTGATATTTTGTGGGTGTCATCCCCACCCTAGTTTTACCTTCTCATTTTGGAGGGTTTTTGGGTTACCAAATCTTGTGTTATCTATTTTCATGCATGTTTTTACTTTCATTTTTATTAGATGGATTAGATGCATGTCAATGTTTTCAGCTAAAAGGTTTTAGAGGTCAAATTTAGATACTTCTGATTCACCCCCCTCTCAGAAGTGTATCTTCCCACTTGCTAATTCCAACAATTGGTATCAGAGCCAAGTTCTCACAAGAAGGAGCTTCACGGCTTGGAGACAAGATCTAGAAATGGAAATCTAAAAACTTGGGAAGATCAAAGAGAATTAGGCAATTGATATACAACTTGCTCTACATACTTTGGAGGAAACCAGAGAAGAACTGAGAAAATCTTTAAACAGAAGAAGAGACATTTACATAGCTAAGAATGATACACAATACAAGGAGGTTGACACCTCAAAACTATTTTCAAATGGAAATTCCAAATATTTTGATGCAACAATAGTAGATCTGATGGAAAAGAATAGAGCTCGAGTAGAAGAAATTAGAACTTTGAAGATTGAACAAGAATCACAAGCCATAATATTTTGTGAAGCGATTGAATAGAAGAAAATAGCTATTGAAGAAAAAGCCATGATAGAAGATGACAAGAGAAGCCTTACCAATAGACTAGAGGAAAGGACAATTGAGTTTGAAAGAATTTCCAACATGCAACTAAACACTTTAAGTCAGATGATGAATGCACATCATGAGCTGAATGTGAAAGACATTGAGATCTCTACACTAAAAATGAAAAATCAACAACTAAAAAATTAATTGAAAAGAGAAAAGTGAATTTTAGAGAGCTTCAACAAACCTAATGAGGCAATCAAGTGCTTTGAATAGCTATTGATATCACCAAGGTCCAACAATGACACTTCAGGAGTAGGATACACTAGCACTAAAGAAGGAGAGTCATCCAAGACTACTGAAGAAAGGAGTAACAAATGTAAGAACACTAAACCTACTTGGCATTTCTATGGTAAAAAGGGATATACCTCTAATGTATGTAGGAGTAAGAATTCTCATCAAAAAGACAAACCTAATAATGTGGGTTATTGTCATAAGTGCAAAAAGCAAGGACATCAAGCACATAACTGGAGAACTAGAACTGTCAAAACACCAAGATTTGAAGGTCACTCCTAAAATTGTAATAAGTATAGACATAGAGCTTTTGAGTGTAGATTAAAGCCTAAGTGGAAACCTAATCAACCTCCAAAGGGAAATAACCATGGTCATCACTACAATTGGGACTACAACACCAGGTATAGTTTTCATTACCATTAGGGATATGGACACATTCCTAAAAATTGCATAAGAACACATTTCAAAGGGAAGTACAGTAGATGGTTAAATCAGTTGCTTGAAGACTGGTCATATTAGTAGAAATTGCCCTACAAGGTCAAAGGCACCCAACTCAAAGAATGAAAAAGCAAAGGGAAGGTGGATGTTGAACACATCAGAGGAAAAATGAATAAGACATGGAAGAAGAAAGATGAGTGTAGCTCATCAAATGAAGGGATCGCTTCACCTAATAGGTCAAGTGATCACACTCCATCAAACTAAGTAGATGGAAGGTATGAGGGACTAATTTACTAAGTTTTATCATACATCAGTTCCTAAATAAGATAGTACTAAAAAGAAGAGATCATCAAGATTAGAGATGCAAAGTTGAAATTCAAGTTTTCACTAGTGTTGTCAAGTCATCCTTAGATATCGAGAGAATGTTAGTATATGTCAAGCTACTAATAGGATCCAAGTGATTGGTCACCGCTGAGTTAGCAATAGAAGCTGAGTAAAGAGGAAATCTAGTTGGAGCCTAGTGATGGAAAGCCAATGGAAGCTGAGTTATGCTAAAATCTTTAAGGAGCTAAGTGTATTGTTGTATATGCACTAAGCATTTAATGTTATATTTTGAAAAGTATAAGGTCAATTTTTTTATCATTTCTCATCATTTATACATAGAGTAAGAATGAGAAGAGCACAAAAGTGATTGATGAACAACAATTGAAGCTTTTGGACAAATTTTGACAAAGATCAAGCACCATTTTCATTGATCCAAGGTATTCCTCAAGTGTCGAGTTGTGCAATTATAAAGTTTAATATCTTTTGAAACCCTAGATTTGTAACATGGTTTCCAGTTCTAAAAACCCTAAGGAAAAGGAAGATTTTGAGGTTCAGTTAGTTAGCAATGAGGTTAAACAACCAAATTTTAGGCCAATTCCAGAAGTTGCATATAAGAATGACCCTATTAGCACACTATCTATTATTCCACCCAAAGTCATGATGGTGGAAGATGTTAGGAAATGTTACAATTGCAAGGTAGGAGTAATAGGAGACATGGAGATTAATCAAGCATGTGATAAATTGTGTAAAAATGGAGTATTAAAAGAAGAATTTCAAATAGTTGAAAGAAAGGGTTTAACCCATGTCGTAGCTTTCCCCACAATTTTCAAAACTGAATGGATAAGAATTGTCCTAAGTAGAATACATAATGATTATTTATAGTTAGAAGGAGGACCTATCAAGATAACAAAGAGAATCATGCAAAGGGTTACAAGTTTTCCAACTCTAGATTTGTCCAAGACCGTGTGAAGTGATTCTAAGGAAGCTATTGAAAAGAATACCGGGGTAAAATGGAAAAAAAGGGGCATGACTAGTGATATAATCATAGATCCCCTTCTAGACTTTGTAGTAAGAGTTATATCTCACTAGTTCTATCAATCAAGCAGATTGAATAATGTTTTGTGCATTGTTTTGGATGTGGCCTAAAAATTGTCAAGAAGGATCATACATATCATCTAGAAGAATTGCTATTATAGCAGATCATGGAGAATCTGGGAGCAATAAGAAGATCAAAAGGTGCTTAGTGTAAGTTTGATTTGATTCTAATCTGTATATTTTTCTATGTTCTAGAAGAATTTCCCTCTTTTGGAAAAGTAAATTTGAAATCAAATAAGTCAGCTATTACTCAAATCAATGAGTACATTGAGAAAATGGGAGACAAATTTGAATCTCTAATGACTAGTTACTTTGAGGATTTCAAGAAATCCATGAAACAATGACTAAGGATACCAGTTTCCCTAGTGGAACATCACATCAATGATAATTTTTTCTTAGTTGATATTGATCATACTTATATCCAAGTAGTAGTTTCAAGGGCTAGATGGTTAAGACCATTGGGATATGAGCTAAACATTGATGAAGCATCAGTAATAATCACAACATTTCTTGCAAAAGAAATTGATAAGAGTGCCAAAACTTTTGGAACATATGATATTGTAAAATCCCAAGTGGAAATGGAGTTGGAGACTGCCTCCACATCAAAGAAAAAGTATAAACTAGTAAAACAAATTAAGAAAAGATTTGGTGAAGGTGTTGATGTCAAGGAATAGGAAGATGATGATGATGATGAGGAACATCAACCTCTTTCATTGACACAAGGTTGAGGTGAGGATGAAGAAAAGGAAGAAGGTGTCGAGGAAGAAGAAGCCAAGGAAGCAACAGCTCAAGCCAAGCCCAAGAAGAGAAAGGCCAAAGTTCAACCTATATCCCAACCTAAAGCAAAGAAGGTTGCAAAGCCAACCCAAGCCAAGCCAACTATACCAGTAATAAAAGCCACCACAAGAGCCTCAACTCAAAGGGCCAAGGAGCAAGACAAGGAGAAGAAGAAAGCTACTAGGCTAACTAGTCCTGTGTAGAAGAAATTAAAGAGAAGATATGTTGCACAATCAGAGTCAGATGATGAGGAAAGGATAGAATCTAAAGATATTAGCCAATTTAGAGTGGTAAGCCATGCTCCTAACTCAAATATTGATAAAATTTGTGATAACGTTAGGAAGAATGCAATTTTTTCTTAATTGAAAATATTGATTTTAATAAATTGGGTAGAGAAGATTAGAATAAAGTTGAAGAATTAGTATATGTCATGATGGAAAAATTCAAGAACACTCTTCTTGAATTAGACAATGCAATGCCCAAGGAGTTATATGAAATTGTTGAAAATAAGTGTCATTATTGTTTTAAAATGGAAAAATAAATAAGAGAATCCATATTGGCACAAGTGATGCCAAAATTAACTAAAGGACAAATAACTAAGGTGAATAAGAAACATGGGAGCAAGTTTGCACAAAAATATAGAGCCTTCAGCATCTTGTAGAATAAAATTGAAGAAGTTGTCAATAAATCTACAAGATTGTGGAAGTTTCTATATGGCTTGACTACTATCAAGGATGGAGAAGAAGATCCCTTTGAGGGAAAAAACACTAAAGAGGATGCAGATGCAAATAAAGTTGAGGCCAGTAAGAAAGAAAAGGAAGATAAAATAGTGGAGGAGGAAATAGAAAAAGAAGATGAAATGGCACAACTGAAGAGTAGCAAATAGATCAGAGTGTGCAAGACACATAATTTCCACCTTCTAGCCCTCCACATGTCATCTCTACACTTGCAGATACCATAACTATGAAGGATGTTCCTGAAAAAACTTGTCAGAACATCAATCCATTGACTGCAGAGGATCTCAAAAAGATCCTTGACCAATCCACTCAACAAGCCAAGTTATGTGTTGGTCAATGTGGATGAGTTGCAAAAAATAGTAGCTGACTCATCTAGAGATAAGGTGAATCCACAAGAACCACCTTCTATCATCTCTATAGCTACTAGTGTTCAACCTCCAGTGCCTACATCACTAGTTCCATCAACTAAAGTTGACACATCTAGAATAGTTGATACCATGCTATAGAGGCCGACTACAATAGAAGATAAAGACACATCAACAAGGTAAATAGGATAGATTGCTACATTTGTTCCTATAGTATAAACAAAAGGCACACCTCAAATAATTATGATTGATCCAAGGAGATCAAATGAAAACAAGGACACTCTAAAGGAGAAGGAGCAGGCCACCATACAGACATTAGTAAATCTACCAACTACTGGCACTCCTAAAAAAGTCCTTCCATAGCCAAGCATTCATACAATACCATTGCAAATTTCTACACCAAGCTCGAGCTCCACCAAGGTTGCAAGGGTACTTCACTATGGAGACCCTACTCTTGATGAAGAAATAGTCATACCAAGTTATGACTCAAGAACCATGAACCTAAAATAGATAAATGAAGTGCAAGAGACACTAGAAAGGATGAAAAGACAAGACATACTCAGAAATAAGTATAAGCAAAAGAAAGCACTAGTAGAAATAAAAGAAATATTTCTTGATGCATTCAGCTTGCAGACACCTGATGGAACCAAGCCTATATTGGAACATCTGACAAATATTGTAGAATAGGTGACTAATAAAGACTAGGAAACCAATGTGAAACTCATGGAATGGTCTAAGAAGAAATTTCAAGGAAAAGTTAATGAGAAAATATATAGTGAAATAGCACTTTCATAGGTTGAATTGGCAAAGAAGATTGAAAAAGTAAAGAAAGTACTTGAGAATGTCTTCTCATTGTACAAAAAGTTGTGTGATTTCTCATATTTCACATTGGAAACAAGCCAAATGATGCTGAGCTTAGAGTGAAACCTAAATATTTCCACCAGATAGCTACCAAAAGATCTAGCTCAAAGTAAGAAGCATTTTGCCCAAATGCTTCACACATAGAAGAAATTAGCTATGTTGACAGTAGAAGAGGCCAATATCGAGGCCAAATGATGCAAATTCAATCTTCTATTACCCCACATCTAGAAGTACTCCACAAGGAGCAAGATTATGCAAAAAATGTTCTAAAAAAAGATCCAAATACTTATATTTTAGAAGGACTTGTTCATCTTGTAGCTGAGACGGTTATCCAACATAAATCATTGGAAAATGCTTTGGATAATTGGGATGCTTCTCTCAAGATGATTATGGAGGTTAATAAAGCATATTTGGAAAAATATGGTCTCAATCCTTAGAACCCTTTGACATAAGTGTCAAAAAGGGGGAGAAATAATTAAGAGAAAGATATAATGTTTTGGGGCAGTTGTGAATAAGAATGGAAGATAATGTAGATACAAAGTATAGGAAGTAGAAACAAAGGCAAAAAGTATCAGATACATTAGCATGTGACACATTCAGCACAAGAATTTTTTTTACAAAAATAGAAATGGCACATTAGCTTAGGGGGATTTACAAAAATTTTAAGGTATATATATAGTTTTTACAAAATTTTGAGAAGTTTTGAAGTCTTGTACATATGTCAAATAGAACATGTGGTATACTCATAGTAATCACATGCATAATGGTCAGCTAAGTGTTTTTGCCACTCATGTCAAAGGGGGGGATTGTTATTCTTGGATCGTTTTGACATTTGAGTTTATATACACTTAACCAATTCTCAAGTCAATTCCAAGTATAATACAAATACCAAGCTACAGTGTGTTCCAAGTCAATGAATTCAATAGGTGCCGAGTGAACTTCAAGAGATGAGCAATCTTCAGATGTTGAGTGAAGTTCAAGTGTTGAGCTAGTAACACATGCCAAGTAAATAGTTGATGTCGAGTAAGTTCAAGTGCCAAGCCAAATAGAATTACAACAAGTGTCGAGTAACAAAATTATCAAGTGTTGAGTATCAGAGGTAATAAGTGTCGAGTAAAACAGATTGGACATAGTTGTTTGTAATTGCACAAACACCTATGTAAACCATTTTTGAGCTGACATAGAAGAATTTCAAAGGATATTAAAGATAAGAATGAATCTTTTACATTACCTATGCAATCAGCATGTAGCCAATAAGAAAAATGGAGAAGGCATGCAACCAATAAGAAAAGAGCATGAGTTAAGTGGGAAAATGAAGAATGAATATGGATTGTAAATTCATACCTAACCCTAAGTCTTTGTAATATTTAAAAGGAGGATGAAACCCATTGTATGTGCACAAGAAGAAGTGTATGGGTGAACTATAGTGAAGTTTAGAAAGGTGTTTAAAGACATAGAAGGAAGAGCAAAGTAGCATTGTAGTATTCAGTTGATCAGAACAAAGAATCAGAGTTTTGAAGAGGGACATATTAGATCAAGCAAGGATTAGGACAGTTAGAGTAGAACAATAATTTGGAATTAGAAATTAGAGATTGCAAAGCTATTAGGTCAAATACTTTCAAATACTCTCTAGCAATTGTATTAGATAATGGAAATCCTATGGAATTAGTTTGGCTTAGCAGCCATTTGTAAATCCTTTAACAAGGTGGCATTCCAAGTGAATGTACTGAAGTCCTTTAATCAAGCCTACTTTTAGTAGGGTAGTGAAATCCTTTAACCAGGTCACTTTTAATAGGGTGTAAAGTCTTTAATAGGACAAGCATTTCACAGGGCAGACCATTAAAAGTGGTTAAACATTATAACCTTGAACAGTTACACATTGTTGTAGTGATATTTTGTGGGTGTCATCCCCACCCCAGTTTTACCTTCTCATTTTAGAGGGTTTTTGGGTTACCAAATCTTGTGTTATATGTTTTCATGCATGTCTTTACTTTCATGTTTATTAGATGGATTAGATGCATGTCAATCTTTTTAGCTAAAAGGTTTTAGAGGTCAAATTTAGATACTTCTGATTCACCCCCCTCTCAAAAGTGTATCTTCCCACTTGTTAATTCCAACAATACAAACGTTAGTAAATTTTCCTACTATAGGGACTCCTACTAAGTAGCCAAGCACTGATGTAGTACCACTTCAAATATTACACTAGGCTCAAGGTCTACCAAGTAGCAAGGGTACTTCATTATGGAGAACCTGCACTTGATGAGGAAATAGCCATACCAAGTTATGACTACAAAAAATGAACATAGCATAGATTAATGAAGTGCAAGTGGCACTAGAGAAGAAGAAGAAGTAGGAGATACTCAAAAATGAGTGTAGACAAAGGAAAGCATTAATAGAAATTAAATACATGTTTCTTGATGCTTTTAGCTTGCTAGTACCTGATGAGACAAAGCCCAGCATGGAGAAACTATCCAACATAGTGGACCAGGTACAAAATGAAGACCTTGATACCAATGTCAAATTACTAGAATGGTCTAAGAAGAAATTCCAAATGAAGGTAAATGAGAAAATACCTGGTGAGATAGCACTATCATAGGTGAAGCTAGCTAAGAAGGTAGAGAAAGTGAATGTAGTACTTGAGAATATATTCTCATTGTACTCCAAATTGTTTGATTCCTCATATTTCATAGAAGAAACAAGCCAAAGGATATTGAGCTTGGAGAGGAACCTCAAGGTGTCAAGCACACAACTACCCAATGATCTAGCTCAAAGCGAGAAGCATTTTGCCACAATGCTTCAGACCCAAAAGGAATTAGTTGTACTCACAATAGAAGAGGCTAACATCAAGGGCAAGTTGATACAAATACAATCTACCATCACCCCACACAAGAAAGTTTTGCATAAAAAAATGGCCTATGTAGAAAATGTTTTGAAGAAAGATCCTAATCTTTCTATATTAGAAGGCTTGGTACACCTTGTAGCAAAGATAGCCATCCAGATCAAAGCACTAGAAATTGCCTTAGACAATTGGGATGCTTCTCTAAAGATTATCATGGAGGTAAATAAATTTATTTAGGAAAAATATTCAATTCATTTATAGGACCCTTTGACATAAGTGTCAAAAAGGGGGAGAAATACATTTTGAGATGGAGAATAAGATATGGGGAGATAATAAAAGAAACCCAAAGGGGGAGATAATAAAATTTTTGATTTTGAGGAGTGATAAGGAAATAAAGCCAAAAGGATACAAACACTGCAAGAAGGATGTGTGAAAAGGGGAGTAGATACAGAGCAAACAAAAATACAGCAAACATGACAAGGCAAAGATAAATAACATCAGAAACATCAGCATGAGACAAATCTTGCATAAGAAATTTTGGCTATAGAAATGGCACATCAGCTCAGAGGGAATTACAAGTCTTTGAGGTATATAGTCTTCTACAAAATTTTGAACAAGTTTTTGAATTTTTGTACATATGTCGAACAAAATGTGTATTATACTCATAAGAGATCAGATTCATAATGTTTAGTTAAGTTTTTTTGACACTCATGTCAAAGGGGGAGATTGTTGGTCCCAGATTGGTTTTGACAATTGAGTGTCAACACACTTAACCAATTTCTAAGTTGACACTGAGTATGATATAAATGTTGAGCTATAGTATTTGCCAAGCTAGAGATTCAACACATGCTAAGTAAACTTTAGGTACCGAGAAAATTTCAAGTGTTGAGTCACTATAGGTGCTGAGTCACCATAAGTACTGAGCAAAGTATAGATGTCAAGCAAGATAGAGTTACTATAGGAGCCAAGAAAGACAAAAATCCTATATGTGTCGAGCATCAACAACCAGTAAGTGCCAAGTAACACAAAATCAACATATGAGTTTGTGCCTTCACAAACTCATATGTAAACTAATTTTGAGTCGACTTAAGATGAATCTTGAAGGATCTAAAAGATAAGATTGAATCTTTTACATTCCCTATGTAATCAACATGCAGCCAATCAGAAAAATGGAGAAAATATGCAACCAATAAGAAAAGTGTAAAGATTTGAGTGAGAAAGATGGATGAATATCTTTTGCAGATTCATACCTAACCCTAAGTCTCTGAAGCCTTTATAAGGAGGTCAATACCCCATAATTCATGTGTGCAAGAGAGATATATGGCAGAATGCTAGTGAAGTTCAGAGGGGTGTAAAGACTTAGAGGGGGAGCACCACTACAGAATCAAGTTGTTCATAATGGAGTATCAGTAATACAAGTAGAGAGTTATTAAATTAGGAAGGATTTGATCAGATTGAGTAGAACAAGGATCTGGAATCAGCAATTAAAGATTGTAAGTCATTAGGTCAACACATTAAAATACCTATTTTTTTACATTTACAAAAACATAATTCAAATCAATAGTGTGATGATTTTCTCACTCTCACGCTCACTGCCCTAGCAGTGGTTTTTGTAGCCGAGCTCTAGCTATGGCCATAGGATGGCTCCTACAACCCTAATCATGGCCTCTAGCCCATCTTTGCATGCTCCTCTCTAATCTAAGAATGTTGGTCGCTAGTCTGTGCTTGTTCAAGATCCTATTTCACTGTGCTTCATGCCTCTCTCTGCTGGTTGTTGGTAGCTATCATTGGTTTTAGGGTTAGGGTGAGGGAGTTCTTTCCCTCCTACCAATGTTGGTTGTTCTAGGTCGGCTTCAACTATGCCTTTTGGGGGTAGATCTACCACTTATGTCGATGTGGCTACATTTGAGGTGAGTCTTTGTGGTGCTCATGCTATTCAATCTAGGCCTTCTCATCCCTGTGAAGTTTCCCTTGTATGTGTTTCAAACCCTTTAAGGGTACTCTTGGACTCTAAAATAGTTGATAATATTTTAGGTATGATAGATGAGCTCTCTTCTTTTGTTGCTATCTTTAGATTTTAGGTTTTTTGGCCCTCTCTTTCTAATCTTCATGCTTGGATTTCTAAGCACTGGGAGCCCATTTTAGATAGTGAGGTCCATATCTTTTCGATGGCTAAAGGCTTTCTCATAGTAAAGTTCAATTATGTTAAAGATAGGAAGACTATTTTTTGCAATCATAGTTTTTCGTGTGAGGATAGATTTCCTCTTATGGCCAAACTGTGACATACGGATTTTGATTCACTTAATGAATCCTTTAACAGGGTTCCTATCTAGATCTAGTTATTGAATCTGCCAATGCATCTCTAGCTAGATTTAGTTTATGAAGCTATTGGGGATGCCATTGCTGATTTTTTATATGTGGACCCAAACACTTTAGATATCCTTCATTCGACATATGCTAGATTTCTTATAGAGATGGATACTTCTAAGGGCCTTCCTAAGATGATTTGTTTGGATTCTTCAAGGGGCTCTTGGACCCAAACATTGGATTATGAAGGTATCCCATTTTGGTATAGAAAATGTCATAAGACTGGTCGCATTGCTACTCATTGTGTTGTTGTGATGATTAAATCTAGGCAACCACCTTCTTGGTGGTTAGAGGCCCCTTCTGAACACCATACGGTGGTTAAATCCAATGATGCACCTATGGATTCAGTAGTTGTATCTACGGATGTATCTTCAACTAATGATCTTTGGTGTCGATGTTAGAGGAGATTCTTGTTCCTTCTCCTTCTCTTACCCTAGTATTGCACATTCCTCCTGGTCTTGTTGAGGACTAGGACCCTTTACCCTCTTCTGCCCCTACCCGTATCCTTCCTCCTAGTTCTGTGGGGGGCTAGTTGGCTATGGGATCTTCTAGGAAGATTGTTAGTTTTTTAGATTCCCCTAGGCTTCATTGTTTAGTTTCTTCTAGGGATTGGATTGTTGAGGCAGCTAAGGTGGAGGATGGTTGGATTGTGGTAAAAAGAAAGAACACTAGACCATTAGCTCCTCCTTTGGAAATGAACCTTCGATCATGCAAGGGTGACTCCAAATCAAAGGGAAAATTGTGATATATCTGACTCTGCCCCCTTGCTATATCTTCACTTTTGGTTGGTGATAGGCTTTTTGTCACCTTGGTTACCTTTTGTTCGAGGGGTGAAAAGTTCTTCTTTTGTTTGCAGTATCTTTGTATCTGAACTTATTGAAAATCTTAAGAATTGTACAGGGTTTTAAGCTCCCTTCAAAACTTGTTTATCTTATCAAAAACACATTAAAATACCTTCTAGCCATTATATTGGGAATGAAAATCCTATGATGATAGGTTGGTTTAATAGCCATGTTGTAAACCTTTAACAAGGTGATAAATCCTTTAATAGGTTAACATTCCAAGTGAGTGTTTGTAAATCCTTTAACCAGGTCACTTTTAATAGGGTGTAAAGCCTTTGACAAGGTAGGCCTTTCACAGGGCAAACATTGGAAGTGGTCAAACTTTGTAACCTTAATTAGTTACATATTGTTGCAGTGATAATTTTTGGTTGTCATCCTCACCCCAGTTTTACCTTTTCATTTTGGAGGGTTTATGGGTGACCAAATCTTGTGTTGTCTATTTTTGTGCATGTCTTTATTTTTATGTTAAGTAGATGTGCTAGATACATGTGTATGATCTCAGTTAAAAGTTTTAGAGATTAAAGTTTTTTACTTCTAATTCACCACCCCCCCCCCCCCTCAAATTAAATCTTCCCACTTGTAAATTCCAACAATAATGACTTAAAGAGGAATTAGAGCATATACTTTATAGCCACCCTCTCAAGCTTATGCTCCTAGGTTGATAAAATATAATAAAGTTAGTATGTTATTCTTAGGAAAATACATGATTCTATCTAATCACGGGGTCACTGTGAAAGGATATCCAATCCTTATTACTAAGCTATTAAGATGACTAGACACATAGCATAAGGATGTGTAATATGACTTCATACTTATATCTTATAATTGTAAATTCATGATAATGTTAGCCAAAAATGGTTTACATAGTTGTTTGTGCTATTACAAACAACTATAACACAAATTGTTCACTTGATATCCATCAACTCTGACACTCAGCCTTCATTGTTCTCTATGTACTAAGATTTGGCTTCTAAATAGATTTGCACACTTTATTTACTTAGCATCTGAATCACTCGACATACTCTAATCATTCGACACCATGCTCTGTCTTCTCGGCAATTTCTAATGACTCGACACTACTTATCATATTACTTGGCATGCTTTGATCACTCAGCATGCACTTTGCACTTGGCTTGCACTATTCTTTGTTGAATTATGACTATGTATTTTTACACTACCTTTTCAAAAACAAAATGAGATTAACACCCTCTAGTGGGGTGACACACCTGTGTGATGTGAATGCATGCACATAAGATGTGAGAAAAAGATTTTGTTGCATCTACCATTTTCATTTATAGGGATAACGAGTATCTTTTCTAGGTCAACAACTATCCAAACTATCCAAAACAAAAGGTCAAGACTCCACTATCCCTATGAGTTTATTTTTCCTCAATTGGATTGTTTACAACTACTACTTGTGTCCCCTTGACTATTTTTACAAACAAGATTGAAAAAATAATTTTCATACTTACAAATTAGTCCAAAACTATGTCAATCTAAAAATGATGTTGAAATCTATCTAAAAACATGAAATGTTGTCTGAAACTAGTCTAAATTGATTAATATCTCTTCAAAAATTGGTATAAACTAAGAAGTTTTTCCTTTATTCACTCGGTTTGCTACAAAATCTTGCACAAGTCAGGACCTTAGGGTCTGGTAATCTACATTTCCTTGTGTCACTCTTTGTACTTATTTGAATATGAAGTTGTGTTTTCTTGTGTGAGATTGTGTAGAAATACTGTCAAAATTGGTCCAAAATTGAATTAAACATGTCAGTTTGTCACTTCCTTGCATGATCATTTACAAAACTTCAAGCGAGATAGGAACATGGGAATTTTGTTTCCCTTTCCTTGTCTCAATCTACGTACTTTCTTGCATGGGCCTACCAAGATCCATGTGTAAGCATTTATCCTTAAACTGTCAAAAAATTATCAAAGTTGTCTGCCTAGTTCACTTACTTGCGATGTATGTATCATTTACTCACTTTTGAAGCATTTCTTTGTATGAGTCTATTAGAAATTGTCTAAAGATAGACAATTCCAAGCTTCACCAAAAATAAGATCATTTGGATACAAACTCCCAAGTTCCTTGAACCAATTCATTTCTCTATTTGCAACAGTCTCAAACTCAAACAACTTACATAGTTGAATACTTGTGATCCACGTACAAGCTAGTCTCATCACTCTTTTGTCTTGTTTTATCTATTGTATTGTCATACCTTGTGTCATGATAGTCAATATCTCAGCTATTCTATCCATTTCAATAACTACTTGTACCATGGTATACATCATGCTTATTGTCACTTGCCTACTTTGAGATGAAATTCTAAGAGTGTCCTTGTCTAAACTTTTCCATACGTCATTGTCTATGACTTTTTCCACTAGGAGTGGAAACGTTTTTCCTCCCCATTGTCTTAGATGAGGTAGAGATAGAGTTAGGAATCATGGTAGATGTTATTTTGAGTTATATATAGTCTAAGTACAGTGAGGGATCCTCATAATCTCCTTCACCTTTTGTTCCACCTAACATCAAATGATTTTTTTTCCATAGACTTACAACAAATTAGGAATACATTGTTCAAGATTATCCAAACATTGACAAGACACCTACATCTTTAAAAAACCCATTGAACCTCTATTTGAGATAACTATAGGTTCTAGAAAGACTAAAATCTTGCATACTAATAGAATGGTAGACCAAGATCAAGAATTTGGTGAAAATAGTAGGAGAGAAGACATAGATGACTTCTGAACTACCAAGAGGTTCAAAGGTCCTTACACCTACACAAATGACTATGGGTATACTAAAGAAATACCCCTATAAGACATAGAAAAATGTTGTAGAGAATTTTTTTTTTAAATATGATGAAAATCTTACACATTGACAAGAAACAAAAGTATTTCCTCAAACTAGCTCAAGAAGGAGCTAAGATACCTCAAGACTACAACATTGAAACTATTGTCATACAAGAAGAGGAATTTAAAACCTCTAAGCTGCAAAAAAAGCTTAAAGTCATGTGAGATAAATTGGCACAAATGATGAAAGGAAAAGAAAAACAAGCTAAACAATACACACTAGATGTTATTTGTCCATTTCCTTGTGATAGGGATATATGCATGCCTCCTTTTCCTAGAGAAGTTGAGCTACCTAAATATGATAAGTACATGTGTATTTTTTATCACCAAGATCACTTAAGGGAGTTCAATGCATTATCTATGGAGTTTATACACAATCAAATATACCTTATGTGCTTGTTCCCACAAAGTTTGGGCAATCAAGCTATGGAGTGGTTCTCATGATTACCTAATGGAATCAAAACTTTTGATGAGATCGCCAACATGTTCGTACAATAGTACTCACATAACATCCAACATCTAGTTAACATAAGAGATATCTGTAACCTTAAGCAAAGAGCTAGAGAACCTTTCTTAACATTCCTCTAAATATGGTGACAACTATATAGAAAATACTCACATAAGATACCTAAAACTAAGAAACTTGATATTCATAAATAACCACTTACGTGATTCTAGATACAAAATATAGCTTCAAGGTCCACATACCTTTGAATACATGATTACACAAGGTATCTACATAGAGGAATGGTTACAAAAGGTGAGTTAACTCTTCAAAAAGAAACCAAACAAGGGTCCAACTCTAGCAAAGATAAGTCCACGTAAGTTAACAAAAACCATAATGTTATACAGGATAGCCAAGTGGACAATATCACTCCTAAACCTCCTAAGGAAGATTTTAATCTCATGGATAAGACATTTTTAAACAAAGATAAAAACACATCTTGGGTTTCTAGACCCAAATGTGAATAAACACCTCTAGGTGAACCTCTTGATGTAGTCCACATGGCTCTTCTTCAAAATTATATTCTTACTCCACTTGAAAATTCTCATTCGTATGACCCACAACCAATACCTACATGGTGGAACAAGAATGCATACTATGAATACCATCAAAATAAAGGTCATAAAACCAACAACTATATTAATCTAAGATAGAAGATCAAAGACCTCGTTGATAATAAAGACATAGTTGTAGGAGGACATAACAAAAACTTGGATCATTGAGATTTTAAGGAACCATTTCCTCCATAGGACAAGGGAGAAAGTTTTAAACCAAAAAACAAAAACAAGGTCATCTACACATATACCACTGATGAAAATGTAATCAACATGGTTGAACCTTTAGACTCTAAATATTGTGATATAATCACAATCAAAGGGAAAAGTGACAATACAGAACCTAAGACTCCATTCATTCTGAGAGGTGCCATATCCCTTGAATCTAATCAAGAAAAATCATATTTCTTTGATAACATTATCACATGTTCTCATGCTAAGATAGTGCTCAAAGTTCCTATGCCTTCTAGTCCTAAAACTAAACATAAAGAAAAGCATGTTGCTAGTCTAACCAACAAGTACACAAAACTTGTAACATCCACAACTAATGCAAACTATATAATACTTGAACAATTGAAATCAACTAATAATGCTCAAATAACCATTTCTGAACTACTTAAAATATCACTCGCTCATAGGCAAATTATTGTCAAAGCTCTTACTAAAGTAAGTGTGCCTCAAGATCTTGATCCTGATCAGTTTCATCACTTGTCCTTCTCTAATGAGGATTATAGACAATAGTGTTGGTCTTAACATCTTTTTAGCCATTTTTCTTACATGATTGGGTTACGATGATGAGTCTATTGATCCTTATAGAAAGATCACTATTAAACCATATGATGAAGTAGAAAGAAAATCCAAAGGTCTTGTTGTGTTGCCTCTTTAAGTAGGACTTATAGAATGATACATTATATTTTAGGTCCTTAATATTCCTTTAGCATACAACATAATGTTAGGAAGATCTTGGATTCATGAAATACAAGTAGTACCTTCAACATACCATCAATGCATGAAGTTCTTGTTCCAAGGATTAGAGGTCACTATACCTACCAATACCAGTTACATATGTAACATGCTCAAGTTTGCTAATATTTTTCTTCCTACCAATAGAGAGTCTATAAACAATCATGTCAACAAGCTCAAGAAAATGTAAAAGACTCTTAAGCTAACAGAAATTGGAATGGATGAATATCAAATTGAACTAGTTTTGTCTCTAACATCACTTCCTGAATCTCCATGTCATTATGGGAAACCATCTAAAATGAAGAGATCATTTCTATATCACCTAAGATTGTCTTCAATGGTGCTTTTGTACAGGTCATCGTGTCTTTATAAAATGAAGATGAAAATAAAGCCATTATCATTTAGATACAAGGAAGAGGTCCCATTAGATATCACAACCTAGTCTCATGAAATAACTCATAAAAAATATTGACAAGGTCTTAAACTAATAAAATGTCTTGGCTACAAAGGAAATGGTCCTATAGGACATAAAAAAAAATGGTTGATAGATCCAATCAAGGCATCACCTAGGTTTCCTCATGACACAATAGGCCTAGGCTTCAAGAAAGTTCCATTTCATTTAGGGATCAATGAATTTGTACCAAAATCTGATAGTTAATCTGAATATGACTATCAAACTGATTCTAACAATCAAGAGGAAAGTTATGATAATGATGATATATTTCCTTATCCTATTTTGTTGGATCTTATTATGTTCTTTGCAAAGCCTATTTACTTTGTACCACATGTCAGTATTGTTGAAGCTGACATTGATTCTACTAAGAATACTTTTGATACTCCCCTAACTCAAAAGGAATAGGGTAAGTCTAGTCATGCTCTTATTGTTAGGAGAATCTGCCAAAATCAAGATGATGATGAAAGTGGAGAAGTGGTACCCATGACTATTGGGGAATACTACAATTTGACTCCATGTAGCACTGATTCTCAAGAGTATGAATTTGATTCCCTCTCAGATGCAACTTCCAATAAAGATGTTGATAGAGTTCACACATATGAAAACCAACTCAAAAGAGGAGAGAACTCTAGGGTTTGGTCTAATGAGTCTCACCCTACTAATGCTGACATGTCTTTAATTGATGTTGTTATAACTAAGAGGAATATGAACATGAATTTAGATGAAATTTCTCTAGTTCTTGACTTGTTCATGCATTTAATGACTATACTATGAATACAATTGAACCAGCCCCTTCTCTTTCACTCACTTATCTTGAGTTAATAGTCTAGAACTCAAATACCACATCTACCAAAGTCCCCACATTCTAGAATGACTATGCTCTCACTTGATATCTACATGTTGAACTAGTAATATCTTCCACCAGTGAACACTGTGTCAATATAACTGAAGCTAACATCAAATATCTCAGTCATATAATCAAAAGAAAAAAGAATAGACATTCTAATAGTGAAAACCACATTGTGATAGTATCAGAGCCAAAAAAAATAAAAACAAAAGATGTATCCCAAGGTGAAGACCTCTCTAACGTGTCTAAGGATGAAATATTTGATGCACTTCCAAGTCACTTTTAAGAGTGATCATCACTAGTGATGGAATTAATGCAACCAATAAATCTAGGTAATAAGGAACATCCTCATATCATACACCTTTCACAATCATTATCTACTAAGAAAAAAGAGGAATTCATTTCTTTCTTCTAGGAAAGAAGATCAACTTTGCATGGACATACTCATATATGCCAAGTTTATACCCTGATCTTATTATGTATCATTTTTATATCACACTAGGGGTGAAACCTATTAAGTAGAAACTCAAAAAGATGCACCCTCATGTGACATTACTTGTTGAAGCTGAATTGGAAAAAATCTTGAAATTTGGTTTCATTCACACCGTTGATTATGCCAAACGGATATCAAATATAATTCTAGTCTCAAAACACAAAAAATCTATTAGAGTCTACACTAATTTCAAAGATCTCAATAAATCATTTCCTAAGGACAATTTTCCACTACCTAACATTGATATGATAGTGAACATGATGACTGGATATGAAATGTACTCATTAATGGAAGGTTTCTCTAGCTATAATTAAATAGATATTGTGCTAGAAGACCAAGAAAAGACTTCTTTCACCTATGCTTGGGGGAACTTTTGTTGGAATGTAATGTCATTTGGTTGAAAGAATGTTGTTGCAACATATTAATGAGCATTTATGAGAATGTTTCATGATATGATACACAAAATATTGGAAGACTATGTCGCTGATATTCTAGCCAAGAGTATGCAAAGAAACACTTATCTATAAGATTTGGGACCTAACTTAGATTGCATGGAAAAATTTAGTCTTAGACTAAATCCTAAGAAGCATTCATTTGGTGTCACATCATGGAAACCACTTGGCTACATTGTGTCTACAAAAGGTATTGAGGTTTATCCTGAAAGGTTCAATCTATAATGGAGATTCATCCACCTCAAAACATCATTCAAATGAGAGGACTACATGGAAGACTTTAGTCTATTTCCTAGTTCATATGATAGTTAACAAATAAATCACAATCATTCACTAAAGTTTTTCATAAGGGTATGAAATACAATAGGAATACAGATTATGATCAAAGCTTAACACAAATCAAGCAATATCTTGCTAATCTACCAATACTAATGCCTCCTATTCATCGGAAGCCACTCATTTTGTACATCTCTACAAGAGACTCATCTCTAGTTATCTTACTGGCTCAAGAAGACAATAATAATAAGGAGTGAACTATTTACTACCTTAGTGATACATTGATCTTGTATGAGATGAATTACAAAATTATCAAGAATTTTTTCTTGGCAATTTTTTTCACTTGTCAAAAGATGAGATACTACATGTTCACTCATACTACAAGATTGGTTACAAAGATTGATCCATTAAAGTATTTTCTTAGAAAATCTACTTTGAAAGGAAGACTAGAGAAATGATTATGATCCTGAGTGAGATTGACATCAAGTATGTAGAACAAAACTATCAAAGGACAAGCAATCACTGATCAACTAGCAAAAGCACCATTGCAAAGTCACCGACCACTAAATGTTGAATTTTCTGATGAGTCTATTCTATTACTAACACACCAAACATGGGTTATGTTCTTTGATGGATCATTCACATAACAAGGATATGGTGTTGGACTTCTATTCATTACTTTACATAACTATTCTATACCTAAGGTGTACAAGATTTTGTTTCCTTGTACAAAAAATATTGTTGAATATGAAGCCTTGATCAATGGGATGAAAATCATCATTAAATGAAGGGTAGATGAACTAAACATCTTTGGTGTCTCATAGTTGGTGATCAACTAGGTTAATTATTTCTATCAGACAAAACATGAAACATTGATGCCTTACAAGAGAATGATCAATGATCTCAAAAATTACTTTGCATATGTTACTTTCTAGTAGATTCCTCAAGTAGATAACAAGGTGTCTGATGCAATGGCCACTCTAGCTTCTATGTTACAAATGCCAAAAAATGACTTTTGATAGGAGTTCCTAGTGGAGACATTATCCTACCCTTCCTATGATTATACTAAATCCCAAATGATTTCTTCTATCATAAGACATGATTCATCTCGCTACCATCACATATACTCCTACTTACACGAATAGATTATTCCAAGTACTCTAACCTAGAATGAGAAAAAATACATTATCTAAAATACTTTACAGTATGTCATCATTGTTAATGACTTGTTTAGGAGAGGTATCAAAGTCACACTCCTTACGTTGCTTTAACCCAAAGAGTCAAAACATGCATTACATTGAGGTACACAAAGGCATTTATAGATCAAACTCAAATCACTTGACATTGGATCATAAACTTATTAGAGTTGGTTACTATTGGTCATAAATGGAGAAGAGGCAACCAAATATGCCATGTCTTGCAAGAAATTTCACCTTTATAGAAATCTAATTCATGCTCTATACAAGGAGCTAATTCCTTTCATCACACTTTTTCCATTCTAACAATGGGCCTTTGATTTGGTGGGTCAGATTCATCCATCTTCATCAAATGGACACAAGTTCATCATAACAGCTACATACTAATTTACAAAGTGGGTTGAGGTAGTCCCTCTTGTTGAGGATAATGGAAAAACTATAGCTATGTTCATTCTCAATTACAGCATCTGTAGGTATGGTATACCATCCTCCATTATTACTTACAATGGAGGATAATTCAATGGCATTGTTCAAAGTTCAAAATCATGCAACGTTGGTCTTCCATCTACTACCCCTAGGGTAAAAAACAAGTGAAAGCATCCAATAAGGCTATTCTAAAAATCCTACATCACATAGTTAATAAATTTGGAAGAGATTGGCATCTTTAAATCGATTTGGCTCTATGGGCTTACAGAACAAGTATCAGAACTCATATGTGAACAATGCCCTTTTCTTTGGTAGTATGGAACGAATGTTGTGCTTCCAACTGAGGTTGAGAATCCTACTCTATGAATATCTTTGAATGGCCTCATTATTGATCATGACTATAGAATATCTTGGCTACAAGAGAGAATTACTAGATGAACATTGGCAAGTGGCATTTGATCATCTACAAGGTTATCAAAAGTAGATATCCAAAACCTACAATAAGAAAGTTAAACCATGGGACTTCCAAGCGGGTGACCTTGTTCTAAGGGAAAACCATAAGAATCAAAAACATCAAGTACATAAGGGAAAGTTTGATCCCAACTACCTTGTTCCATACATCATCATTGTAGTGTTCAGATCATGTGCTTATCAACTCTTAACTAATGAAGGAGAATCACTCAAGGAGCTGATCAACACCCTTCATCTAAAAAGGTTCTACAACAAATATTATTTGAAGCTTTTTGTACATATCAAAAAAAAATTAAAAACCTATCAATAGGCACCTTGGTAATACCAAAAAAATTGAAAATATATGAAAATATTAAAAAAAAGAGAGAAATAAGAGAAAAGAACAAAAAACTTAAAAAACAAGAAAAGTGGCATTGGTGAAAACTCAAAAAATAGGCATCATGGTAGAAAAAATAGAATCTTTGTCAAGAAGGTGAAAACATGGTAAACAAATACCTCTTGTTTCAAATGCTACATCTTGCAGCAAATCTTTTGGCTTCTCTATAATTGTTTTCCTTCTTTCAATTCTTTGCATTCCTACTTTATTTTGTTGCTTTGGCTCATGCATACACTCTCAATTATCTTCAAGACTCTACTCAAACCTACATGGATTGAAACTAGTCATAGTCTAGGGGCAACACCCTATGTTTTTAAAATATCTCTTTTACATCAGTTGTCAGTTTTCCTAACCATGTTTGTCTATATCAATTAGTCTATTGATGAGATTCCTCTCAAAAAAAATTTCTTTGATGTCAATCACCAATTTTTATAGTTATTTCTATCTACTATTGTCATCTACTCAAGAGATTTCTAATCCTAAACTTCAACATTTAACATCAATCATTTGATATTGAATCTAAATCAGACACACTAAAACTATTTGAGTTATGTTGAGATTTTATTTGTGTTTTTTGTTTTCACTTTGTCATTCCCCTTTGAGAAACTTCAAGATTTCTAATTATACTAGAGGAGTAAGGACAAGGGGCATGAAGTTTTCTTTGATTTATGGTTGATGGTTAATTTTCAATGATTTGAAGGATCCATATAAAACAGGTATCCACTATAAGAGCCTGTATCTCGTGTTGGATGGCCATGTGTACCTCAAATCATTTTATGTGGAAACTTTGGTGAGGTTGGTTCTTCTCCTTGACTATTTGAGTGAATTTTCTATGCTATAGTAAAATAATGATACTTGTCTTGTGAAGTGAACATATGGGTCACTACAAGTATATTATGCACACTTCTTTCTCAGATTATGATGCAAGGGTCATTGCAGATAGAATATTTACTAATTACTTAGCATGAGAAGGATCTCTCGCATGTTTTGTTTGTTTGTATGCAAGAAACATTATAGTCACCTAGCATTTATGCTCTGATGCTAATGTTTGCTTGCTACATTAACAGGAAAATATTTTCTCATCATTCTAGCTTCTTGTACCTAAATGCTTACATCTAATTCTAACAAAACTATGACTAATTTCATATTTTCATTCTCATGATTTCAATGTTAGTGAGGGTTGTGTGACATCTGGTGGTCTTCACAAAATTCTTTGTGATGAAAACTATATCTTACAGGTTCAATAACTAGTCCTAGGGTTTGTATCTAGTATAGGATTATATTTTCTACTAAACTTGCATTATGGGATGATCTTAGTTACTTCTTTGATTGCATTCCTTGACTTGAGAGGTCAAATACTTCTTACACATGTCACATTTCATCTCAACTACACAAATTTTCAATTCCATGGTTGATTAATGAATTTTTTGGAGCACCTATCATGAGTAACATATGTGAAACCTACATGAGATGTTAGTACATATCTATTTTGTATTATAATACCATTCACTTAATTTTCAACATCATGTCACAAACATACATCACATATCTATATTCCATCCATCATACACATCTTCATAAATCAAAGTCATCTAGGAAAACATTTCATATATGAACGTCATAAAAAAATAGCACATGACACATGTAATGATATCAGAAATAAAGACCTAATATATATATATCTCGCATGAGTCAAAATATACATTGATACAAAAATAAGTGTTACTCAAGCATTGTCAATCTCAAATGACACAAAATGATGCTAATACATGTCATACACATGATCTATAATAAAAAAATGAGTAGAGAGTAAGCTAACTACAACCTTCCCTCTCATCCCCTAATGGAGGAGTAGGAGGTTCATCTTCTCTAGCTATAGGATGAGCACCCTCTGATGCTCTAGCATACTCTAAAAATTGGGGTACATACTCTGCAACCTTTAGTACTACCCCAACATATGTATCATAATAGTAGGCTACTCATGGTGTCTAGATACAATCCTCATCATGCTATCTCCAAATGAGCTCGGAGCTCCCAAATCTCTCGATCGTGCTTTTCCAAGTGTGCATTTTACATTGCCACCTAAATCTATAGCTCTCCTAGTTGTCATTGAGCTATCCTCACTCTATCTCAAGATTGTCATAGAGAATCCTATGTATGTACCAATATATCTCCACCCTATGGTCTAGAAGCAAGCTGACCTTGCATGTCATCATCACCACCCCCTTGGTGCCCTTCACTACCTAATGTGGAGGTTGGTCCTCCACTCTTTTTCTATGAGCATCACTACCGATGGAACTCAAGGTTCCCATCTCTCCCTAATGTCTCCTTTGACTAGACCCACTCCCATCAATACTTAGATTTATCCTCATCTATGAGGTAGAATTGATACCTATGTAGCCTTTTCCTGGTTCCCCTTCTTCTATGGATGTTCTGGTGGATATTGTGGTGGTTTTACTGGCTAAACAGGTATATCTATGCCAACTAGGTTTGTAAACTGAGAAAAATAATGACTCACAAAATACTCCTTGAATTCAAGATTTATCCCTCCATCGACTACTACCAACATGTAATCCCAGGGGATAAGTATGAGGCCCCAAACATCTATCATCAATTGGCTAGGATCTAACCTTACTAACCATCCCTTCTTTGCCTCCTGGGTGAAGTGAGCATATACATAGTACTCCTATGAAGCGTCCTATGGATGGCCACACTACCTCCATACTCGTGTCAATAGGAATTTCTTAATAACCTAAATGGATCATCCAATCAGTGATCATGAGGTGAACATATAACCCAACTATTCTTGAGCATCATCCCAAGCCTCTATGTCCTTCGATGGTTACCACACAACTGATACTAGATCATCAAGTTGAGTCCTCTACTACTTAGAGTTATTGAGTGTAGGTTGATTCATATGTCCCTTATATGTACAAATATAGGGCTCATGAAGTTGTCTTGTGTCCTCACAAATTGGTCTCATCATAGGAAAGTTCTCCCATGCCCACACCTATAGTACATATACATCAGTTTCCATTCTCTTTTCATTTTTATAGGAGATCTCATGCATCTCATGGAGCATATGAGCCAGCATGAACTAATCCCAACCAAAATGTATGGGCTAGTCTAACATCCTCCATAACATGCGGCCCCATCTACACTCTAATACATGCTGATCTTTGTTTAGCATCAAATAACAACCTAGGAATACACCCAATATTACTACCAATCTATCGATTGGACTAGACTATTATACTAGCTCCTCCCAATGGATGGCCCTACCCATGATCATATCATCCTGAAATATGTCTCTTAATGCCAACATACTAGGCCTCACTTGTATATCATAATCCATATTCAAACCATGGAAGGGAATCATGAGTATCATGTAGATATCCTTAGGCATAATCATCATCCCTCCAAGAAGAAGGTGGAAGGTGTTCATCTCTGAATAGAAACACTCCACCAATGTTGTCAATAATCCATGATTCACTCGAATGTCAAGGATGTCATAGAGATAAGAAGGTCCAATGTATCAATATGTGTCAACTAAATTGCATCCAACTTTCTAAGGCCCCAATGCCTAAATAATGCAATCAAAAACCAACATCTTGGAAATAAACCTACAATCATGCAAACAATATGACAATATTTGTACTCCATGTTTTCCAAATCTATGCAAAATAATATTCAATTGTTTACAAACATGCTATGTTGACTTGTAACAACACTTGAATTGCAAAAAAACATACAACTATCTTTACAAATTGACTCAAACTTGACCAAACCCTTGTGTGAGATTTCACAATCTCGTGCTAGGGATGCATTTTCTCACGTGAGGAAACATATAATCTCACACAAGAAATTTTTCTCATGCAAGTTTCCCACATGAGCATGAAAACTTTGACCCTTTTGGAGGGTTTCTTGCATGATACATGGGTGTGTCTCACATACGGATTCCCCACCAATGATGCAAGCTTGTGCTACTAGATCACTTCTTTGTATGAGGACTTTAGTAGGTTCGTGCTAGGAAATGAGTCCTCGCACAAGGACTCGACAAAGTTGATCCTAAAATGACCTAAAATAACTAAAAAATTGATTAAAAAGCATGAAATTTGAATTCACAAGGAGGATTACTAATTACTTACAAGTATTTCATAATTTTTTGGTTGGCTATGTCACCTAGATCACTCAAATCAATGAGAATGCATGAGGACAACCATTTTTGCCTCAAAGCTCCTTCTCCACAAAAGACAAATGATTAAATTATTTGAAAATTACCCTTTGGGCCCTTATATATGTGTTAATGTTGTTTTACAAAGTTCTCTAATGGGTGTGAAAATCACCCCCTGGCTAATTGGACCACTCTAAACTCATTTTTGAGATTGAAATTGAAATCTACCACACTTGAACTCAAAATCATATTTTGAAATTTTGAAACTGATGTGATGGAACATTTGTGCACTCTATCTTTCTGATACCATAAGAATCTTAGAATCATCAACTCAACATATTTTCAAAAAAAATTAAACTTTCATAAAAACTAAACTTTGGTCAACTTTTGTCAAACAAACCTCCACATCACTTTGAATCGACTCCAAATTTTCTCCATACTCTTCTAATCCATTCTAATTTCTTCGACATATATGATCGCACTATTATTTTTTAATCTACCACTTCATATCACTATTTTCATGTGTCATCTTTCAATTTTTCTCCCAAAGGGGTACAATGATTACATTATTAGATCAATCAAGTCTTACTTCAATTTTATCTAAATCCAATGTCCTTGTTGCTAGGGGAATCTTAGCACTAAGGACATCTTTGTTCCTTTTATTTGGAATCATATGCTATCTATCTTATTTACTGATCAATTGATTGAACTCATAATAGTCGTTATCATAGCTTGATGGATAGGTATCTAGGAATTTTGTCTAGACTCCTAAGGGTTAAGCCTCATTCTGGGGATAATCCTATGACTCATAATAGGTCTTGTTATCTCTTTTATGAACCAGTACTTAGTTTTTCTTTCTAGACTCTAGAGGGTTAAGCTTTATTGTGGAGATAATCCTAAGCTTTCTTTTAGTCACTATTTAATAGATAGGTATTAGGACATTCTAACCTTGAATCTTGAGAATTAGGTCTCATTCTAGGGACAATCCTATAAATCATTAATAATCTTGTCATATTTTAATGGCCAAGTATTGGGGCATTCTAACCCTAAATCCTAAGGATTAAGTCTCATTATAGGAATGATCTTATCAATCATGACAATCATTATTCTCTTGGATTGACATCTAGGTGTTCTATCTGGACTCTAGAGGGTTAAGATTTTTTCTAGAGATAACCCTAAACATCTCATCAATTGGTTTTTTTACATCAACCTTAGAACCAATCTCATTTCTTGCTCCATTCTTCAGACTTTCAATCTCTTTGAATCAATGTGTTGCTCACACATTTATTCAAAGAGGGGAAAATGTAATACCTCTAAATTGGCACATTAGCATTTTGAACCACTTTGGGTGCATAAATCCTATAACATCAATTTCTACTTCATTTAAGTCCTATTGTACTAGGTATTTATAATTCGAATTGTCTTTACTTGGCTTGTGTGTCAAATTTAGAACACCCCTAATCTATATTAATCACATACTTTATTTAATTCCTAAATACTGATCTAAATTGGCTAAATTTAACTTCTAATAGAATTAATTTAATTAGAAGTCCTCGCACTTTAATTAAATTAAAATTCACCCCTTTAGCTAATACACATAAAAATGAAATTAAATATATTGATTTAATTAAATATTCTCATTGTAATTATTGAAACTAATAATTTAATTAATTAGAATATTAGATTATGAGGTCATATTTGAATTTATCAATATTCCTTCCTAATTCATCTCATTCAACTCCATCAAAAATAGAAGACTCAATCTTTCCTCTAATCTTAACCATACATCCGATTTAATCTTGATGGTTAATTGGGTCCAAGATTCTATAAAAGAGACCCTTGGCCTCTCATTTGGGGAGGATTCAATTGAAGAGTATTGAACCACTATTAGATTGAGAACTCAAGAACTTTGCACTCATAACTCCATTTCTTTCACAAGCTTTATCATATAGATTATAATGCATCCATTTAGATTAATTTTCTTATCTCATTCTTACATCAATTTGCCAATTATATAAATTAATTCATATCTTTGCATAAAAAAAATTAAAAATATAGATTAATTCATATATTTGAATACACAATATTAAAAACATAGATTAGTCTTGCATTTGCATTCATTTAAATCCTTCAATCTAGTTTTGTGTGGATACTGAACTCTTGATTCTAAGAGCGTATAGTAAAACCCCATCTAGTTAGAAGGTAATAGATCGCCTTGTGTAGACATGTCAGATGAATAATCTCGTGTTCATTATGGGATGTACTTAACAAATAATGATCATGTTGAAGTTTTTGGTTGAATTGGAGGCCCATATTTAACACTCACAATATAATTAATATTTTTTTATAGATTATAATTGCATTAGTTTAAAGGAATGGTTGTGATTGATTTAAGCTTGTGGATTGAGGTTTCATTTCAATAATGTTTTATGTTATGTTTTAAAAGGGTTTTACAATTGGTAGTTTCAATTTTATATGGTTTTTTATTAGAGTTAGTCTAAGGTTCAATTTACTTTAGTGTTCAAATAAAATTTGTGTCAGGGTTCAATTTGTTTTAGTGTAAGGTCAGTGTAAAATTTGGACTAGGCTTAGTATTTAATTTGGTTTGATGTTTGATTACTTTAATGACAAGGTTTGAACTTTCTTTAGGGATTTGGTATTACAATTTGTTCTGGTTTTAGGGTCTTCTTGGTGTAGTGTATGGAGCTAAGTTTATAAGTGTTAAGGGTGGATATTATTTTAGTTTACTGTTTCAATTTAACTTTTTCTACTATTATATTTTAAATTCATTTTGGTTTATTTTTAGTTACAGGATTAATATTTTTGTTTAAAGATTACAGTGAAATTGGGCTCAAAGTCAAGGTTGGTAATTGTTTTATCTTATGGAGTGAGATTTGAATTTCAATAATAATTAAGGTTGTGTTTTAAAAGTGTTATAGCATTTGATTTGATTCTATCATATTTCATAGAGAAATTGTTTTTTTAGAAAATAATGAGCTTTGGGAAATGACCAGAGTTGAAAATAATAAGCCATTACTTAATGAAAATAATGATAGTTAACTTCTTTAATTTTTTTCCTTCATTATTCCCCACACACCCCCCCCCCCCCACCAATTTTTCCTCCAAGTTTTTACTAGTTGATTAGTTTGTGCATTCAAATAAATAAGTGAATTAGTTGAAGAGCTGCATGTTTTCCAAAAAACATGGTAGTGTTTACTTAACAAATAAGCTTAGCAACTAAATAGGGCCCTATTGTTAGTTTTCCTATTTCCCCACTTATTTCTCCCCCTTTCCATATTTGTCTATTACTCTATTGTTATTATGTATTACAACATTTAGATGAGGACATGGAGAGAGAAAGTGGATAGCATAGACCTACTAAATCGTACAGAGGAAACTGGATGGCACTAGTGGAAATAATAGGAGATAAAGTCAAATTTTCCATGAATCCTCTAAGGTCAAGTTTGTTTGTTGAAAGTGCACACAAATGATGATTAAATGTGATTCTCTATCAAGGAAAAAAGAGCATGGCCCAAACATGATACCAATGTGTCAAATATATGACTAAAGTGAGGTTTTGTGTTGGATAGCATATTTGTCAATGATATCATTTACTATATTGTGTATTATAGAATCCATGTGAGGTAACAAAACATTTCATATCAAATGAGGACACAATGGATGAAGCAGAATATAAGGTACTTCAATTTTGGCTTAAGAATAAATATTTGATGAATTTTGTTATACATACATATTTGTTGCTATCCATATTTTTATATATTCATATGTTTTATATCATACAATCTAGACATAAATTAATGTATGTTGTTATCCAAACATAAATTAATGCATGTTGTTGATTATTTCAGATGGAGATTGGAGCAAATACAAATCCTTAGAGTTCAACTAGAAAAAGAGCAAGATGTGTACATAAATGCAAACCTAAAACAATCAAATCACGTAAATAATAGTGGATGGAAGAGGATATCTTCCACACACAAGTGATTATACTAAAGAAGAGGTCAGTAATGACTATAGTACATGGGATGAATACATTGAGATTAAAAGAAATTGTGGATGTTCTCTATGTTGTAGAAAGAAACAAATCAAACTAGAAATTGCACAAAGACATTAGATATTTGATAAGATTCCATTTGGTAGTATGTCTCCCACAATCAATTAAAATCCAATAGGAATTATGGTAAAAATAAATCCAAATTGATATGAAAAAACATGCATAGTTCATTTGAACATTATTTTGTATTGTGTACAAGAGTAATTTTTTTTCTCAATGGATGCTTGTAAGAAAAGTTATTGGTTTAAAGTATATTGGGTCACTAACTTCTAGCATGGAGAGAAATGATCATCTTTCAGATAAAACATCTAACTAAAATATGTACAAAAATATCAGCTTGGAAGATGTTGAGTTGATGAAAACAAGTAACAGAATGAGAGTTAGATAAAAATGCATAATTTTCTTAAAGATGTGGGGAAGGTGGACTACATACCCTATGAGATTTAATTTGATGGAGACAATGAATTTCCCTTGAGTTTGAGATCATTCGTGATGTAGGAGCATCCTAGGTGTAAGGGTAATCATGCATTACCCAAAAAAAAAGTATTTTGTCTTTTTCAATAAGGGTTGTTTTAATGCAAAGTTGTTATTTCTTGAACCTTACTATTTGTAGTAAGTTGGTTGTTTGAGCTCAAAATGTTTTGATTTCATACATGGAGGTTATTTTTAGGTATATAAGACTACCACTAGAATTTCATTGCAATACAAATTGTATTTGTGAAGTTATTGAGAATTTTTGGTACAAAATCTTTGAACTTAGTTTTGAAGGCCTTAAAGAGTCTAGAATAGGGTCAAATCTTGTCTAAATGGTGCCTATACCCTTAAGTGTCCATAGATCAAGTTGTGTCATTTGTAAAAAGGGGTAATCATGGTCAATTAGAGAAATGGTTGATGAGTTATGGTCTCTAAAATTTGTGCTACCTAAAATTATGAAAAATGAAATTATTTGGGCTGACTCAAATGCAATAAAATATAAAAAATAATAATAACTTAGGGTTATCAACCTCAAGGGCTAGGGATAAATTTATATAACCTTCTTAAATGATAAAAAATTTCTTATATAAATAAGGCATGCATGGTTGTTTAGGATAGTTCTAGGTTGTTGGTTGTAGCTTTATCTTACAAAATATTGTAAGAAAAATGTCCATGTAGCTTTGCATGTTGTGTTTATGAAATTTTTTATTTCATACTTTTATAGATAGTAGGAAGATAACTTTTTGTCCTTGCAACTTCTTGTTATTTCTTCATTGTGTTATTGAGGGGAGCAAGTGGCATCATAGTACCCTTCATCATGTGGTATCATAGCACCCTTTAACAATTTGGATTTGATCATCAGCTATTTTATGCTTCGCTTGGTAATCAACAACTACCTAGAGTGTACAAGGTGTATAAATTTAGAGCATTCGACTATATGATGACCTTCCAATATTCATAGAGAAAATTTAGGCCTTCTTATCATCCAAAATGTACATGTGGGATCTAAATATAGAAATAATTTAGAATAAACCACTAGAAGATCAATATCATATTATAATCTTTCATATTATAGTGGTGAATGGAGAAGGCTAATAGAATATAAGCCTAACATGTGAGCATATGGTCTAAATTCAAATATGTATACACATCATCTCCAATTGAAAAATAGAAAATAAATTAATAGAGGGAATCTTATGTATATAGATGGATTCATGTACACACACAAAAATATTGTAGGATTTAGAAACAATAGTAAAAGAAGGGACCCTTCTATAAGAGTGAGTTGTCAATTTATTAAGGTTATTAATGATAAAGATGGAGATATGGAAAGAGAGGCCAATAGATTAATAATGGTTGAGGATGTTATGGAACTTACCACTATGGATGAGTTATTGATCCATGAACCATTATGAAATGCACAATTGTGTGAAAGACAATGGAAGAACAAGGTCTTCATATGGATGTTCTAAGAAAAAAACAAAAGAATAATAAACTATGAAGTGATATTTTATGAATGATGTCAAAGTTATATTTAAAATAATTTATTGTATAAAAAAGTAGTTTGTAAAATAATGTTCCATTATTAAATTGATGTATTTATGTTCATAGACTTTATATTTTGATTTTTTAAAACTATATTTGATTATAGTTCTTTGAAATTAATACACTTATGATTAACCTAATTGTTATCAAATATTAAATAATGTGTGTTTGTTGATAGGTAGAAGATTATTGGTGAAACACATGTTAATACCCTTGATTGAACAAGGTTATTTTGATTTGGACAAGATGATCCAACCATCCTTTAAATCATACTAGGGAGAGAAGAGCAACATTCAAGATAACATTAGATCATGATAAATCTAAAGAAATTATGAGATGCAAATACATTATGGCATTCCACCTAGTATTAATGATGATCATGATCATGATCATGACAGTGGAACTATAGTGCGCAAAGAAGGATTGAATGAAATTCTTACATGTTTCTTTGGGGATGAAAGAAATGATGAAAATAATGATTATATGGTTAATGGAAACTATGACAACAAGTATAATAACCACCAAGATAATGTTAATGATAACAATCTTAAAGACTCGATTGAAAAAGGAAGGGAAACACTTATGTCTAATCAGGTGCAAGTAGAACCTAAAAAAAAATTAGGATAAAACAAGGGTGGAAATAACAATCACATGAAAATATAACCAACATCATAAAATAATAAATCACATAAAAGAGAACACAAGCTACAAATATTTAACATGGTTCACCCAATATTTGGGCTATGTCCACCAACAACAAGTCCAATATTATTATTATCTAGTGATTATAATCTATAATCCCTTAGAACTCAATACCACCACAAGAAGCTACAATCTCATCATACATTATGAAATCCCTAACCCTAAACCATTTTATACAAGTTTTTTCTGCTTGCAAAATTAGGGTTAGAATAAGTTGTGCAATAGAAAAATAATAGTCAATGCCTTTTAAAATAGTAAAGTCACTTTTGGCTTCAAGGACATTGCCCCCAGAAACCCTCATGGAGGCATTGCCCTTCGACCCCACCCTATCACTATTAATTTGGACCTATTTTTTGACATGGTTTTGGTCAAAATTTTGACAGTTAAACATTAGAAGTCATTGTTGCTATAATTGCATCAAAATTTTGACATATTCTACAGGATTTGATGTATCAACGAGAAGTTCCATAAAAAATCATCCCCATCTATGTCACATGTTTATGCTAGAAAACTAATTCAAAATGTCAAACTATTGACACCAACCAGAGATGACTCAATGGGTATGTTATACTGTCGACAACAAACCTTGTCGAACTATCGATGCTAGCCAAAGATGATTTGATAAGTTTTTTATACTATCAATGAAATTTTGTGTAAAATTTGCGATTAAAAATAGATTTTTCAAAAAAAAATGATTGGGTGACAATATGCCTTCAATGTATTGAGGTCATTGTATAGTCTTTGGATTCGCCAGTGACTATAGCGAGCAATAAGAAAAAACTTGTTTGAGTGAGAGGGATTTGATCTAACAATCAAAGTTTCATTAGAGGGTATTTAATCTACTAATTTTTTTCTAGGGTTTTGAGAAGTGAATAAAGCAACATAGAGAAGTTTTGGAACAAGTTGAAAATGGTGACCACAATGTAGCACCTGTGGGTAGCACTGGTGAGCTAAAATGCTTGTAGAGCTTTTGAAATCTCATGATATTGTTGTTGGTGATAGCATGACAATAGTTGTTGTCATCACCAGTGTGATTCTTAAATAATGCATGAATTTTTTGTCTAAGGGTGTTCATCCTACCATTATGTCAGAGGCCTTTCACAAGGCCTCTGAGAAGGTCGTCAAGGTTTTAACTATCATGGCTATTTCTATCAAATTGACAAACCATGACTCTTTGGTGAGAAGTGTGAACACTTCTTTGAACAGTAAGGTTTTCAGCCAATATTCTACCTTATTGGCCCTGCTTGCTATTGACATTTTCCTAAATGTCATCAACCCTGCATAGCCTGATATTGTAGATTTGAGGGACATCAAAGTTTTACAAAAATTGGGCAAGACTGTTGATGATACAAAGATGGTTAAGGCTTCGGTGTTTAATAACAAAGCAAGCCATATGGCTAGAGGCCCCACAAGGATTGAGAATGCAAATATTGGCATAATACAGTTCCAAATTCTACCTCCCAAGATGAACATTGAGTAGAATATTGTGGTCTTTAATTATACATTGATGGATATGATTTTGAAGGAGGAGAGGAATTATATTATGGGTATGATAAAGAAGATCAAAGCCACTAGATGCAACATGTTATTGATCTAGAAGAATATTCTATGAGATGTCATCATTGATCTTTCATTACATTATTTGTCCAAGGCAAAGATTTTGGTGGTCAAGGATGTGGAAAGGGATGAAATTGAGCTCATTAAAAAAGATGTTGAATTGTTTACCCATTGCTAATATTGAACACTTTAGGGAGGAGAAGTTGGGGCATGTTGATTTGGTTGAAGAGGTTTTGACTAGTGGAATTGACATGGATTGGATTGTTCGAAACTTATATGCATTTTTCAAAAAATCTCATATCCCCAGTCTATCACACAATCTTTGGCTTAAAATGGATGTCTTTAATGATTTAAATTTATTATTTTGATAGCATTGTCACTCTTGATTTGCTAAACTTATTCTTATCATGTGTATTATTTGTATTCTTCATTATGTATTATCTTTTAAACAAAATGAGAAATCATTGCTTGCTAAACCATTGTGGAGCTCAAGGTGAAAACAACTAGAAAAATGTAACATGATAATTACTTCACAAAAATAGAATCCAATATCATATAAATGTACTAAGCACATGATCAATTTGGCACCACTTGCCACAAATCCATTACAAAATATTCAATGCAACATACCTTGGCTCTTTATTTTCTTCCCCTATAGAACTTTATAGAACTTTATTCACATCACAGGATAGAGAAAGTAAGAAAAAAAATTATGTAGTGCATGTTAATCACTCCATGTTATTTATTTGAAATGCATTGAATTCCATAATAATGAGATGATAAAAAGTTTCCATATAAATAGAACAATGATAAATCTACATAAATGTAGTTAATTTCACAAACCATTAAACAAAACATGTTCCCATTAACTCAAAAGCTAAGTTTAAGTACAGACGAGAGAACGAAGAATTATTTGCAATTTCATATATCTTATCTATCCTTTTAAAAAGAAAGATATAATAGGAGTTTTACTTGGTTAAAATTGATATGACAAGGACTCTAAGGGAGCCACACAAGAAAGAGTATCCAAGTTAGCATGTGAACGATAATTTGAGAGAGCATTCAATACTCTAGTCAACACATCAATGTCACCAGTTGCTATGTCTCCGAGGCAACTGATGAAAAATATAGAAACAAATAAAGTATGCATAGTTAGAAGTGATAAAGCTATATACCTTTGATTTAGAGAGCACAAATAAAGGAAATGAAGTATTGTCAAAGGTTGAAGCTCAACTGCTTCCCCCCCACCCCAACTGCACCCACCACCCCCCACCCCCCCCCAAATGTGCATTACACTATTAATTAGAGAATAGTTATATACATGGTTAGGTGCTGCCAAACTATGTCCAAGACTACCTAACTATGTCCAAGACATCTCCACACTAAAGCCATACTCCACCTACTAGGTTGCTTACGTACTCGTATACACAGGATCAAGACCCTTGAACTACTCACTCTAACAAATATGTAGTTCTGAATTATAATTGTTTTGATGTAGCTATATTCCTATAACCACTAGTGAGCTTCACTCACCTAATACAACTCTTTGCATTCATATACCCACTCAGGAAAATTATGCAATTTTCTATAATTACAATCTTGTAATACCCAAGTGCAACCTTTGTGTTGTAGTTTACATTTAATGTGAGGTTAACCTATATAAGTTCTAACTCACTCCTTATATAGTTATGTTTAAACTCTTGTGACAATAATTAAGGGGTCTAAATAGACCAGTCAAGTTAATGCTAACTGGGAATAACTAATTGTTCATTTTATTGTACCTAATCTAATGATAGTTCTCTTGGAATTTGTAATCAACCCAACTAATCAACAACTACACCAATTGAACTAGGTTATGGCTTATCACTTTGCAGAAGTTGAGTGAGTAGTATTGTTTTATTATTTGGATTTTGGAATATGTATGTAGCTGGAACAATTTTCTATTGTGCTAATATGTAATAAGCAACTTTAAAAATATCTCTTTGTATATATAAAGACTACAAGTTGTGCATTTTGTCAAGTATCGCATCTGCATTTGCTTTTCCATTTCTTAAGTTATAAGAGTTTTTCAAGGTTGGGAACTACTTCAACATCCATTGCATGGTTTAGAGGTAATGTCAATGTGGCAATGAGACTAACTTCAGTGAAGAGTTGAGTGTAAGGAGTTACTACCCCGAACATTCAACAAACACTCAATAACATGTGAAATAAGGCATTTAGACATGCCTCAACCAATTATGATTTAATTTTGGATCACCTATGTGATTAGTTTGGAATTTTGTTCTCACCAAAAATCATAAAATGTAAGAACAATTGTGGCAAAAAGAACATAAATAGATGATTATCATGCATAATCATTTTTGTTAGCTCTTTTGGCACAATCATTCTTACAATTGTTTGGCTTAATCTCCAGCTGGTCAGTATGTGTTCTTAAAAATTATTCTTGGACTGTGAATCAAGAAAAAGAGAAATATCAAACTTGAAAAAGATGTACATAAATGTAATTAATTTTTAAACTTCAATTTTATAAACTTACAAAGAGAACCATAGAAGTATAAGAAACTATTATGGTTTGTACTATTTGAAAATTATAGTTACAAGTGATAAAGTTATATACATATATACATGCATACATGCATTCATATACATACATACATATATACATACATACATACATATATGTACACATACATACATACATACATTAGGGATCAAGCTTTTTAATTCTTTTTGTAATTCCATTATTGACAAAATTAATAGCAAGTTGATTGGTTAGAAAGGAGTCCTTTTAAGTCAAGCAGGGAAAATCCAATTTTTGAAGTCTGTTCACAAAAATATGCATGTGTATGCATTAAGTCTTTTCTCTATTCTTGCTAAGTATCCTAATATTACCAAAAAATCTAGAGGAAGTTTCTTTGAATGGATATGGAGGAGAACGTTCATTTTTGTTAGTGACTTAAGTAAATGTTTGCAAACCAAATAAGAAGGGATGTATTGATATCAACACTATCAAAATGATTAAAAAATATCTTCCCTCTTAAAAAATTTAGAGAATATTTGAAGTAGAAAAAGAATGGAACTCTCTAATTAAGAAAAAGTATGTCTTTGTAGCTCCTAACCTTGAGGATTGCCTCTATTTAGATGTTTGGATTAATGGTTACAAGATCTAGAATAGTATCCATAAAGATAAGAACATGTTAAGAAAGGAAAAAGATGGAATCTTAGTAATGGAAGGAGGATCAATTTTAGGGATGACAAATGGGTTATGGACAATCTTATTTTTGATGATCTTATCTTCTTCTAGCATGTAGAAAAATGCAAGAATTTACTAGGGATTGAAGTTAGAAACTACTAGAGAAACAATGAATGACTCATACTTAAGGATGTGAATCCTACTCTTCCTCCTATTAATTAAAATCCAAATTCCTATTTTACTAGACCAAACCTTAATGATAATATGTTTTGCAATCATGATTTTGATGGAAGGTTGGTCAAGGATCGGTCAAAGTTGGTCAAAGGCCTTGAGGGTTATTAAAATATCATGCAAAGTCATAAATTAATTAAAAATTTAAATTGTAAGCCTGTTGGACCTATATATGGTGTCAAACAGGCATGAATTAGAAAAAGAGGTAAATTGTCAAAAATGTGTAAAAAATTTAAAGTTGTGTAAAAAATGTAAAGTTGTTCTAATATTTTCTCCCTTATCTCATGGTTGTGATGATTCTTAAGTTTCATATATAGGGAAATGGAGGCCAGAACTACTTCTGATGTTAAATGGATACCTAGTATCAATGGGGTTATTACCAAGGTTGATCTCAATACTCATTGTGTAAATAGTAAATTTCACACACTTTCAAATTAAAGTGCCACAATGGCTACATGCTTTCTTTTTGTAGTGGTTAGGGAAGGTTTAAAGGTTTTTGTTGCTGTGTGAAATTTACCTCTCATGGGTCTACACCATAACCTTGACTCCTATAAGGAATTGACCAAGAATTAATGAATATCTATTGTTGCATGCAAAATATAGTGAATCAACATCCAAGAAATGTGACAAAGGCTCAAGTATAATCTACATGGTATTTGGAGGGTCGCAGTCATTCATGAGATGTCGAAGAACCCTTCGGAAGAGTAAAATAGGCAAGAGACTGGAGTTTGGAAGACAATTACTATATTTTTGTTATGTATCTTTGCAAATGAGAAAAGTCTAAGTATATGGAGTTAATGATATGAAGACTGAGATATATGATAGCAATGATATTTTATATTTTTGTTAAGATTGTATGAGTGTCTGAAAAGAATATGTGAGTTGATTGTGTTTATACTATAAAATCTTTCCAAAGAAGCATTAAGTTCAAACTTCAGATATCAGGAGTATGGTACTTTATGGAATCAGAATTGATTTAAATGCAAGTCTACGGGTGTCATTGATAAGAGATTAAATAAAAGGGGCTTATTGCCAAGCAAGGTGTTATAATAAGGTTGCAAATGCATCAGAAATTGCAGATGTGAAGTATGATTTATAGTTAGCTTGTATTATTAAAATTTGAGAGTTGTAATGAGTGATTTTTGAAATCTAAGAATATCACTGTTAACCCTGAAGGTGAGTCTATTTTGCTTGATTCATATCATTCATGTTGTTGAGAGAAATGTTTTGTATTACATTTTTTAATCATATTGGTGATTCCTTAGGGTTTGTGCTTGGAACATGGTTTGTGCCCTACTTGCATCATCAACTATGCCCTATATATCCATGGCGTCTATGACATTCCTTCTTCATTAGGGTCCATATCCAAATCTCGTTGTTCTGTTAAAGACCTGACATATTATGGAACAAAGAAATAAGAGCGTATTGAATTAAAGTGGTATAAGTTAAACCTCTATATATCCATGGCCAGTTGATCAAGCCAAAGAATAATCCTGCTATTTATTGACAGGCATTCCAATTGATCAACATGAATAGACTTTTGATGAATAGAGGGGAAGGAACTTCATACATCTCAGGTTGTTTGGCTTATCTCATTTTCTAATGGATGATCTGTTCGTGGTTATGATCTCAACCTTCCATTTGGGCTTGCAAATAACATGAATCATGAAATACTAACTTCCTCCTAGATAATGTGATGAATGTGACGAATGCATTTCAAAAAATTGTTTAATGAAAACCCTTACCTTCAACAGCAATGTAAAAATCTTTGTGAAGCCTCCCTCATGCATGCTCACACTTTTTTGCATGAATAGATGAAGTTTTAATTTTCTTTTTTTTCATTTATATCCCCAACAACATTGAAATTTCGAAGCTAAACTTAGTTGTAATTTACATTTGGCCATTATTAGGATCATTTTTTTTTTTTTAAATGAATTTGACAAGCCAAATTGGCTTGTCATCAAAAATTTTGGTTGAAAATGACCCCCAAATGTACTATACTATACTATGATAGGGAGTGCACCTAGGGCGCTTCCCCAAGACCTCGCAAGAGGCACTACCCCTTGACTTTGTAACTCTGATAGCTTGTTCAACCCTCAAGCATTCATACCCTTAAGCCTTCTTACTTAACATGCCATTGCGGACTCTTCTCTTAGGTCACTAGATGAAGCAAAACCTTTGACTCCTTGTCTTCCTTAGGTTCTCACACATGACAAACTTTCTCTACCAATAACAAAAATCATGGGATTGTATGATAGGGCTAGCCAGCTGAGGATTAGTGCATTCTCTTTGAAAGGGTTGGCTCTTCCACTTACCCAAACTACGTGAAGGTATATGGAAGGATATCCCTATTGAGTGTCTAAAGAACGAAACTCTTGGTCCACTCCTTAGGTTAGAGTCCATCGTAGGGGGGGTGCTAGGATCATTCTCAAGAAGGAGGGGTTCCTGTTCTTTCAAGAAAAGGCCCCCTCCCCTCATAGATTAAACTAAGATCAGGTGAAGCAAAAGTAAGAGATGTCATTGGCCTTTTCCTTGCTCTACCCACCATGAATGGGGTGGGGCTACCATTATGGAAGTAGGGTGGCCCCTATGGGCCAGAGGATGAAGGTTATCACACTACACCATCATCACAAATCTAATGAGTCCAAGACTCACTCGAGAGGGACATAAGCTTGAAGGGCAGAAGGATGAGGAAGGATTGGGAGATGGAAGAATCATGTCAGAAATAAATTCACTATCCCTGACCTATAGATAGTAAGGCCACTTTCCCTACTATTCCAAGGATCCCTACTTGTCTTGGGGGCACTGCCCCCAAACCCCCATAGAAATAATCTGGGGGGAAACCACACCAAATTAACCTTCGAGTCTAATTAGGCTCCACATGCCAACAATCTCCCACTTGGAGACTAATCAAACTCCACAACGATAACCTCTCACTTGGAGATTGATCATAGCCTTACTAAACATGTAGCTCCTGTTGGAATATCAAAACATCTTGGACTTTGTCGTTCCTTTATTCTATTCAGTCTAGAAGATCAATCGAAGTTGAAAAGGAGTTCAACTTCTCCCTTGTTACTGCCTTGGTAAACATATATGTTTGATTATCATGTGTATGTATCTTCTCTATCTTTAATTTTCTATCATTCAAAACTGACCAAATGAAATGGTAATGCAATTATATGTGTTTTATCTTTGAATGTAGAGCAGAATTCTTGACAAGATGAATGATACTCTAGCTATCTATCCCTCTATGGGTATCCCAATTATTCCATGAAGAACTGAAGCCATATCATCTCCTTAGTTGCCTTTATAGGAGCAACATACTCTGCCCTTGTAGTGGATAAAGCATTAACCTTCTGCAACCAAGAAATCCAACTCACTATTATCCCACCAATAGTAAATACATAGCCTATAGTACTCTACCTTGTATCAATATCCCCTTCCAAATATGAGTCAACATAGCCCTATAAATTAGTAATAGATCCCCCAAATGTAAACACTTACCAGATGTTCCCTCTAAAATATTTGAGAATCCATTTAACTACATTCCAATGCTCAATCCTTGGATGACTCATATACTTGCTAGCAACTCCCACTACATGTGCAATATCTTCCATAGTGCATAACATGGTATACATTAAGCTGACTACAACTGAAGCATAAGATACCTTCAACATTTTAGCCTCAAGTTCTGGTGTCTTTGGACACATCTCCTTAGTCAATTTCAAATGACCAAGAAAAGGTGTGCAGATAACTTTAGCATTTTCCATAGAGAAATGTTGTAACACCTTCTTAATATAATCAACTTGAGATAATCTCAATTTTCTGTTTTGTCTATTTTCATACCAAAAATTTTCTTTGCTGCCCCCAAATTCTTCATAGAAAATGAATGTGCTAAATGTTCTTTTAAACCCTTAATGTGATCCATATTAGACCCGACTACAAGCATATCATCAACATATAAACATAGAATAATATAGATGTCATCATCTAACCTCTTAAAATAAACACAATGGTCATCATGACATTGAGTATAACTACACTTATTAATAAAACTATCAAATTTTAGATACCATTGTTGAGGTGCTTGCTTCAAGCCATAAAATCTTTTCTTCAATTTGCATATAAATTTCTCCTTACCTTTGAACTCAAATCTATGTGGTTGTACCATATATATCTCTTCACCCAAATCATCATGATGAAAGGTTGTTTTAACATCAAGTTTCTCCAAATGCAAGTTTTCATTAGCCACCATACTTAAAATAGTAAGAATAGAAGTCATTTTAACAATAGGAGAAAATATCTCATCAAAATCAATGTCCATTTTCTATGCAAATCTTTTTACCACTAACTTGGCTTCAAATCTTTTCTTATCTCCATCCACTTCTTTCAACCTGTTAACCCATTTATTCTAGAATTCCCATTTACCTGTAGACAACTTGCATAAGTCCCATGTCTAAATTTTCAGCAAGAGTCCATTTCTTCTTTCATTACAAACTCCCACTAAGTCTTTGTATCCACCTACACAACTTCATCATAACATTCAAGTTCACCAGAATCTGTTAATAAAATAAGTACAAAGAGGGAGAAAATCTTTCTGGAGTTCTACTTAGCCTTGTTAACCATCTAGCATTCACATGGGTGTGTGGTATTTGTTGTTGTGGTTGTTGTGGAGCATAAGAAACTTCTAGAACATCATATTTTGGTGTATCATCCAACACTACATAATCATTTTCTTTCTTCTTGTGATGTTGCAATAGATCTTTGCACAACACCTTCTCATTGTTTATGACATCCCTATTTCTTACAATTTCCATAGAGAAACATTGCGACACCTTCTCAATATAATCAACCAGAGATAATGTCAATTTTCTATTATGTCTATAGTCATACCAAGGATTTTCTTTACCACCCGCAAATCCTTCATAGAAAATGAATGTGATAACTGTTCTTTTAACCCCTTAATGTGACCCATGTTAGACCCAACTACAAACATATCATCAACATATAAACATAAAATAATAGAGTTGTCATCATCTAACCTTTTAAAATAAACACAATGGTCAGAATGACACTGACTATACCCATGCTCATTCATAAAATTGTCAAATTTGAGATACCATTGCCAAGGTGCTTACTTTAAGCCATATATACTTTTCTTCAATCTGCACACAAAGTTCTCCTTACCTTTGACCTCAAACCCCTATGGTTGTACTATATGTATCTCTTCATCCAAATCACTATGAAATGTTGTTTTAACATCAAGTTTCTCCAAAAGAAAATTTTTAGTAGCCATAATACTTAAAATAGTATGAATAGAAGTCATTTTAACAATAGGAGAAAATATCTCATCAAAATCAATGACCTTTTCTATGCAAATCTTGTTACTACTAACCTGGATTTAAATCTTTTCTTATCTTCATCTGCTTCTTTCAACCTATAAACCAATTTATTCTAGAAAGCTCATTTAATTGTAGACAACTTACATAAGTCCCATGTCTAAATTTCCAGCAAGGAGTCCATTTTTTCTTTCATTGCAAACTCCCACTGAATCTTTGTATCCACCTGCACAACTTCATCACAACATTCGGGTTCACTAGCATCTATTAGTAAAATAAAGTACAAAGAGGCAGAAAACCTTTATGGAGGTCTACATAGCCTTGTTGATTGTCTAACATTCACATGGGTGTGTGGTATTTGCTATTGTGGTTGTTGCAAAGCACAAAGGAACTGCTAAAACGTCATCTTTTGAAGTGTCATCCAGCACTACATAATCATTTTCTTTCTTCTTATGCTGTTGCAACAAAGTTTTGCACAACAGCTTCTCATTAAACGTGACATCCTTGCTTCTTACAATTTTACAATTTTCAAAATCTCAAAGCTTATAACCAAATTCATCAATGTCATATCCAACAAATATATATTTCTTTGACTTAGCTTCTAGCTTAGTTCTATTTTAAGAATATATATGTGCAAATGCTTCACAACCAAAGGCTATAAGAAAATAATAACGCACCTTCTTACCAGTCCATGCTTCCTCTGGAATACCACAACCCAAAGGACTAGAGGGACCTCTATTAATCAAATATATAATAGTATTGACAACCTCTACTCATATGTTTAAGGCCAGCCCAACATGCAACCTCATGCTCCTTGTACACTCCATTCTTGTCCTATTCATGCATTCAACCACTTCATTTTCCTATGGAGTCCTTGGAACAATTTTCTATCTATAAATACCATTAGTGGAGCAATAATCTTGAAATTCATTTCTCTAATAATCACCACTATTATCAAATCTGAGATATTTTAGTTTTTTACCAATCTCATTCTCAACCAAGCATTTCAATTTCTTAAAAGTTACAAATATATCAGATTTTTGTTTAAGAAAATAAACCCATACTTTTCTAGTTGCATCATCAATAAATGTAACATAATATTGAGAGCCACCAAGTGAAGATACTTGAGTTGGTCCCCGTACATCTATATGCACGAACTCTAATTTCTCGTTTTACATTTCCTTCCCACTCTTCACAAAATCAACTCTTTTTTTTTCCATTCACACAACTTTCACAGAAATCCATATCGATAAATTTCAGACTTGGTAAAACTTTCTTCGAATGAATTAACTTCACACATTTCTCACTCATGTGCCCAAGTCTGTTGTGTCATAGAGATGTATCATAATCTACAACAACTATTTGTTCTCTCTGCTCAACTACATCAACTATTCATGAACATTCTTGTTTTTTTTAAACAATTAAAATAGAAGAAACAATATGACCTGTACAAAGATATAAGGTGTTTACTTTACAAATTTTGCTACTACAAAAGAACCTTTTGAAACCTTCCATTTTTTTTCGTTAACAATAACTACGCAACCCTCATCACCTAGTTGTCTTGCTAAAATTAAATTCCTACTCAGCCTTGGAACATCTTTTACCTCTTGCCCTAGCCAATGATTCTCATTTTGCAACTTAATCTTAATTTTTCCCTTTCCAACAATCTAACAGGGTTCATTATCCCAAATAAACAAGCCCAAAGTCCCCTTGGACATAATCTAAAAAATAACCTCTATGGGGAGTAGCATGAAATGAAGTACCTAAATCTAGAACCCAAGAATCATCAACACTTTATAAAGCAAGAAGCAAAGCATCCTTTTTGGATTTGTTACTTACCACATTTGCCTCCTTGTGCCCTTCTAGTTTCTCTCCTTCAACATTCATTCAAGTCCAACAATCTTTCTTGTTATGCCCTGGTTTCCCACAGTACCAACAATCTCTTGGTCCTCTGGATTGAGAACTCTCCCCCCTTGATTTTCCATGATTTCCATAATTACTTCCTCTCTCAATCAGTCTACCTTTGTTTTTTGCATTCAAAGTAGTTTCTGATGTAGATACACTAAAGCTTTCCTACAAGTTTCCTCACTCAAAATAACACCAACCATGTCATCAAATTTTAAAGTATTAGATCTAGAAACAAAATTACTCACAACCATCACCAAGCCATTCTAACTTTTAGGCAAAGAAAACAAAATCAAGAGACCCCTAATTTCTTCATCAAAATTAACATTCATGGAAGATAACTGACTAGTAACTGTATTAAACTCATTTAAATTATTTGCAATAGATCCACATTTTGTCATCTTCGTATTAAATAAACACTTCATGAGAAATACCTTGTTTAAAGTAGAGGGCTTTTTATACAATTTCGCTATAGTTTGCATCAATTCTTCCATTTTCTTCACTTTTGTAATGTTAAATACCACTGATAGTGTGAGGCATAATCAAATACTTCCAAGTGTCTTTCTATCCAAAATTTCACACTCCTCATCTATCCAAGTTCCTTATTTCTTAGTTTTTCCTTCCAATGACCTCCATAAATCCTTCTGATAAAGATAGCTCTCCATTTGTATTTTTCATAATTGAAAATTCCACCCATTAAACTTCTCAACCTTCTATTTACACTCATCTACCATCATTGTGAGACCTTCCTACATATGATAGCTAAAAAAAGAAAAAGCTTGGGCTAAAAAAAAATGACAACAACCTGGCTCTGATACCACTTGTTAGGATCAACCATTGGCAGAAATAACAATTACATGCAAAATATTACTAATATCATTAAATAATAAATCACACAGAAGAGAACACAAGACACAAATTTAATATGTTGCACCCAATCCCTAGGCTACGTCCACCAACAACTCCATTATTATTATTATCTAGTGATTACAATCCACAATCTCTTATAGCTCAATACCACTGCAAGAAGCTACAACCTCATCATACATTAAAAAATCCCTAACCCTAAGCCATTTCATAAAAGCGTTTTCCACTTACAAAATTAGAGTTAGAATAAGTCGTGTAATAGAAAAATAACAGTTGACACTTTTTACAATAGTAAAGTGCCCTAGGACCCTGCAAGGGGCACTACCCCTTGCCCCCGTAGAAACAATCTAGGGGAAAATCGCATCGAATAAACCTTTGAGTCAGATTAGGCTCCACATCGCAAAAAAATAAATGGTGGTCATATTAATATTATTAGAGATAGTCATTATTTGGTTGGTCATACAAAGCATTGACCACCCTACTAACATGAAATGAAATCTATTTCTTACTTTGCATTATCAATCGGGTGAATATAAACATTCATCAACTTTGTTTGTAACTTTTAAAGGGGAATGTTATACCATATATTTGTAAATACATGGTCCTAGTATATATTGAAATATCAATCATGTTCATCATAAGTCAACTCAATCGATGTAATATCTATCAATCTTACAGGGCAGTGAAAACTAAAATATTCCCCTACAAGAATGTGTTGTCATCAACATGCAGAGAGGTGCATCTAATTTTGGTTGAGTTGGGGATTGAATATAAGCAAATTCATTTGTGTATAAATGATTGCCTTCTGTATAGATGATTATCAAAGCAAGCTAGAATGTCATGTATGCAAAGAGAAGAGATATTGTATTGATGTACAAGGTCATATAGCTTCAAAGAAGGTTTTACACTAGATGCCCATTATAGGAAAACATCAATGAATGTTTAATCGCAAACCACTTGCACAATTGATAGACTAGCATTCAAAAAATAAGATTTAAGATGGAGTCATGTAAATATTGGTCGCATCAAAAGAATTAAAACATGGAGGAAAAATAACCAAGAAAATTCAAAGATGAACCCCACCATATCAGGGTTGCTATTGCAATTGATGGAATGCACCCTTCTCTTTCCTAATCTCAAATTATAGTGTTTGGTTAGTGTTATTATCCTAGACAATTTTGTTTGAGCATCATTTTGATATTTTCTTTAGGGCATGGATTATTCATTAGATTGTCTCTTCAAATCTTCCTCTTGATCCAAAGAGCCATTTTCTACTCCAATGATTTCTCACTCAATTATTATACCCTTGTCCTTTTTTGTGTGAAATCTACATGGTTTGGTTTACTACTTGCTTTTCTATGAAAGGTTTATCTTCAAGAGAAGCATGTCCTTCCTCACTACTTCCTTATTGTCAAAGCAACTAGTAGCAAGTCCTTCCCATATCAATTTCAACTTTTTGGAACCAATTTACATTTTAAGAAATGATTTCCAAATTGCCTAGCTATATTATCTCCATATCAAATATCTACTACAATTTTAGTCTTGGATCTTGATTTTCCAAAGTAGGAATCTTCTTATTTGACACATGAAGAAGCTTATGGCTTCTTATATTTTTCTAGAGCAATTAGATCTAATATTTAGTTGGTATTTTTTTCAATCTAACCCATTTTGGGAATCTATTTTGCATTACAAGATCAAAATTGAGTTCCCAATTTAAAAGATAAAAATTGGATCTATCATCTAAGAGGCATTTTCCCGAATATAATTTCTTTTGCTAAAAACTGATTGATGCAAACTAGGCATCTGAGAGAGATCTAGCAACTACATGACCATTATTGGTCCACCCACAAAATAATATTATTTGTCTTGCTACATTCAATTTCACAATGAAGACTCGGTCTCTTAAATGCTCCAAGGTCAATTAATTTTGAGTCAATGACAAATGCCTTCTATTTTTCATTGGTGTTTGTCCTCTTTATTAATCTAAATTTCTATCTAAAAGGTTTTCCACTCCAAAAGCAATCTCTAAATTGGTCCGAGTGAAAGGTTTTCTTATGCTTGCTTGATTCTTAATCTCACTATGGCTCCCTCCCATTTCTTATAGCAAGTACGCCAACATTATTTACCCTACAACAGAGAGTAATATTGAGATTAATTGCTTGCCAAGATCAAGGTGATTATACCTTGGCCAAGCACTTCTTCCACCACATGGGTCCTTTATTGCCATTTTTTATGATGCGACTACAATGCTTGCTTTGTAACATTCCATTCCTTTATATTTATGTACAAACTATAAATTTTAAACATAAAATATAGTAGTTTATCTTCAATTCATTTGATATATTTTTTTAAAAAAATAAAAAATTAATCACCCATTATTTTATGCAAATTTAAATAAATTACAATATGATTACCTTTTTATCAAACCCTGATAAAAGATTACTTGCTAAGATGGGTCATTGTCACGAGCTCTTCACTCTCCTTTTTAAGTTTAATTATTTTTAAAATTTAATTTAATGAGTAACTGTAAGTTTAATAGCAAACAAACAAGTTGCATAAATTAATAAAATTATAAATTGTTACACTTCATATATTTTAATCATAAAATTTACTCATTCATTTTCAATCCATATGTATAAAATATTAATTAATTAAAATTATTTTTTACAACTTTATATAGATTAAACATCTTTTAGCTTGTGATATTGCTATCCTAATTCAACTAGATAAATTTTAGATAATTTTTTGAAGCACATTTCCTGATAGTAGTTCATATAAACCCTTTAGCTTATTATCAACACATAAACTTACCCCCTTTATGACTCTCCCTTGCTATACCCCGTGCTGAGAGGAACTTTAAAATTGTTTGAAGATAACAGGTACTCCCCTTCGTCTCTTCATCTCATTGACTGATGATCTCCTCCATATCATTAAAATTCATTTCTTCATTTAACGCATTTTCAAGATCATAATAACACAGCATACTTCATGCAGCAGTTAAACCATATTTGTAACCCTCTTTTAAAATATTGATATAGCTTAATTAGTCACCCAATAAAACATTGTGAATACATTTTTATACAAGAAACAAATTTCAAAATCCGGCCACAAAATTTCTTTCAGCAGAAAAGCAAAACAGCTGCTTAAACGTTCAAAATTGTTAGCTCAGATGCAAGTCCATCAATTCATATGCACATATATACGAGCGTGTATCTTTACCAGATAAAACAGCTTTCATCTGCAAAAAAAAGTGGAGCAGTTGAAGGCTATCTCCTTACACCCTTAACCAGATTCTCCCAACCAATCTCTCTACCACATTCAGTGCATGCTATATTATTATTAGTCTTCACATTATTTCGAAGTAAGAGATGAGCATGAGTCTTGTTACTACATTTCTGTGATGCATTACGTACTACAACAGTTTCAGCACCGTGCAACTGGGGTTCGTCAGGTTGAGTCCTATTATTATATTTCTGGATTGTGCTCTGCAACATTGTAGCGTCAATACTATCAGTATCTTGATACAGGGCATGATTACTAGTGGATTTTTCTGCTATCTGCACCGATGCAAATTCCATGTTGTTTGCATTCTGCTCAACTGGGCGGTTGGTTACTTCCACCCAATCAACAGAATTCTCGACTGAATGTTTGTGTTTTTCTGATTCCACAAATTTCTTGAAATTCTCCAAAGCCATCTCCCGCTCTTCTTTGGAAAGTCTTTCATCTTCATTCTCCTGAAGAAGGGTCTCGTGTTCATGATAATTAAAAATCCAACTGCACCAATATTTTACCAACATGCATAATTACAATATATTCAATCTAACAAAGCATCTCTAGTTAACGACAACAACCAAAATGTGCCTGAATACTATCCTTTCCCTATATATATTATACCTTGAGCTGTGCTTCTCAAGTATTCGCTTCATAAAGGCAGCGTCAGTTGGTAGTGAACCAAGTGGATTAACTGCTGTCTTTTCATATCCATCGTGTAGGATTGCTTCTGTATTCTCCAGCTGATTCGTCATTGGCTCTTGGCCTCCCTCATAATGATGGCCAGCGCTGTCATTGTCTTCAAGCTTGAAGAGATGCAAAATTTCCTCTTTAGTCATGGTCCTGTGAACCTGCTGTTGATCAACGACCCTTGCGGCAAGACCTTCTTTTGTAACCTGTTAAAATGCAAACACATTCAATATAGGTCATGAATATCTCTCATCAAGGCAATTTTTGGAACAGAGGAGTTTTTACCTGTCGTTTATAAATTTTTTCCTCCATTGTCCCATGAGCGACCAGGCGATACACATACACATCCTTCTTTTGTCCAAATCTGCAGACAGATAGAGAAGAACATGTTTCAAAGACAACCTTTCCAAAGAACAATTGAAAATATTTAAACAAAAAGGTTTAGCAGATGTTGTCATTCGATAATACAACTGTGGTATGGTAAAGAGCAATGCTCAAAGAAGACTAGAAAATCTATTATTGACCTGTGAATACAGAAAACAAATAAATTATTTAACAAGAATTTGCATTCAATTTAGGGCAAATGTGAATAATCGCTTTTTACTATAACCCAGTCTTCGAGTAGTTCCCTAGTTTTCCTTTTTCTTTTATTACACCAAGTAGGCTTACAAGTTAAGCTTCACTCTACCATAATTTTGGGATTCCACTGAATTAAACGAAAGTTTTCCAGCCCCTTCCCATACCTGTGGCTGAACGTGCAAGGGTTGACATGACCAACACCAATTCGCACATAAGTTCAACTTTGTTGACATGGTGTGAATATTTTTGGGTGAGAAGTGGTCGAGGGTGACAGAAAATAGTCGTCTGATTGAATAGCAATTCGCTTAAAATGATATAGCAAGTTGGCTAAAATGCTTACAAGATAGGCCTGGCAGGCTCTATTGGGATTCATAAATCCATGAAAACATCTTTAAGTGGTATGAACCTTCAAAAGATGAATTGTGACAAAAATTTGGGAAAAGATGGAAAAGTTGGATTTGGTTTTTAAAATGCATTAAAAGACACGTTTTAGAAAGGCAAAAGCTCATAAAATTTAGATTTAGATTTTAAAAAATAAATTAAAAGACCTCCTTTCTGTTCCATTTTCGGCAGAAGGTGAGTTCCTAAATTTGCAAACTGCCATTTAACTAGAGTTGGCAAGGATTCTTCATCTTGAGCATAACTTAATTATATTTTGGCAAAGTTTACAGAAGCTAAACAAGAAAACTTTATACAGGAAAAATATCATGCTTCTACATGCTATTTAGTATTTTGTTAATAAGCATATTTGTAGAAATTTCATACCCTGTATTATAGGGAACCTTCCATCACAACTCCCTTAGATAGTTATGGGACAACAAATAAACAAGCTCCTAACACAGAGACTTGCATACACCCTAAAGACTAATAATCCTACACATTGGATAGGTGACTAGACAAATCACTAAATCCCTCGCCTCACCTATTGCATCATTATCCAAGGGAGAATAGGTGAACTAACTGTAAATGTATTGTAGCTATGGTTAGATTCCTTTAGGCCGACATAGATAACATAAAGGTTGTGAAATATAATAAATTATTAAATATATAAATTAGTATATAATACACTATAAGAGATCATTATTATAATAATAATATAATTATATTATATAATAGCATAATATAATTAATAGGGCCACATGAAGGACCACTCTTGCTAGAGGGGCACCAATGATAAATATATAGCAGTAGTGAACTTCGTCTCTTAGTACATACTAAATATATTATATATACACAGAAAACAACACAGTATCAGAGACATACTAAATTTCTTCAGCTGTGAATGATGAAAATGGCAATGGAAATCTGAAATTTGTTCTATCATGTGCTAAGAAAATGTGCCTCTTGTGACTATCGATTCAATTATAAAACTGCATGCACAGTTTGCTCAATAGCTTTTCAGATCTTATTCTGTCATGACTGCCCTTGCATGAGTTGAAACATGTCATCATGGGTATTGTACAAGCATCACCTGAACAAATAAGACAGTGCTGTGACTTGAGTTTATAGTCATGAGTTTTCACCTGGGCATGTGAAGCACTAAAAGTTTGGAGCTGGTTTCTCCATCCGCAAAGAGTGAAGACACAATAATCCTCCATTATTGTTCTCTCAACTGAAAACTGGTCTTTCAATTTTTTTAATCTTAAAAGTGTTCACCAAACTATTTGCGGAAGTGGCTGCTACAGAAGTTCAGTTTGCACTTTGAATCCATTATCATTGGAGTTACATATAAACAGTTTCTTGTCATGATTGTGAAGTTTGGATATGAACAGTTATAAGTAGTAAAGCAAATAGGAACTCTGAATCTTTACCACCAATATAAATGAAGGATAACTTGAATTCTTTGCTGCATGGATATACATCAAATGAGAAGCAGTGTGGACAGAAATACAGATTATAGATCACCGCAGAAAAATATGCCACGAATCGCCTTATACAAGATGGCGCCTCAACATGACATAGGTATCGATGGAAGGTAGTTTATTGATCAAAATTTGACAGCTTACAATATCAGTTGTAATACCCACATAGATGATAATTAGCAGAGTGGCCAAATCAGTGACAAAACAGAGATGTAGAAGCATCAATAAAAGGTTATATTTGCCAAGGGAGTGATCACAAAGTTGATGCCATAATAATTTGCAAATATATTTAATAACAGATACAAGGATGATTATTAACATCGTGCAAAAGGATAAGACCTGTTCATAAACCCAACGAAACAAATTGCTAATAGCATTATTTATGTCATAATGGAATGGAACTATAATATTTCCAAAGATAGGCGTATCATGGTTCAGCAATGACATTATATTGAGTCTTGCATATAATTGAAGGTTTGAATTCTTCCAATATCAAAGACCTGGAAATTTTAGGAGGACATTAGTCATATGGTGGGTGTGATAAAACTTTAGTTGTTTGATGACATCTTCTCGTATTGAAAAAATAATATTGAGGCCAGCATGAATTTCCAAGATCAAGTAATAGTGTGAATGGCAAGCCATGGGCATAATAGCACTCCTCTAGGAAATGAAGACAAGCATAACAAACTTTTCCAGTTCACTCTTTGGCATCTTCAACGTTGTTTGAAGGATTTGAATCAACTCATCATTGTTTTGAGTTATTCAAAACAAAAAGAGAACAAAATTAGAAACAAAAAAAAAGGCAATTTGTTGATTTCCAGGGTCTCCAGCATTGTACAAGTCTTTGAAACAAGAGTTGCATGAATTTCCCAGATCGAGGAATAGTGTGAATGGCAAGCCATGGGCATAATAGCACTCCTCTAGGACATGAAGACAAGCATAACAACCTTTTCCAGTTCACTCTTTGGCATCTTCAACATTGTTTGAAGGATTTGAATCAACTCCTCATTGTTCTGAGTCATTTGAAACAAAAAGAGAACAAAAATAGAAACAAAAAAAAAAGCAATTTGTTGATTTCCAGGTTCTCCAGCATTGTACAAGTCTTTGAGAGAACAGTCACTTCAGACCAGTTGATAGGAATCATTGAAGGATTTTTAGACTTGGTTGTGTCCACAAACCTGGCTAGATGTGCCTCGAACTTACTGGCCATTGAGGGTTAAGGTGTCAAAAGAATGATATATCTTGCCATGAAATATTTTTGCACCCTATGGGAGCATCAAGACATAAGACAATATCCATGTTTCATGAATGCACATGAATTTTAGTGGTTATAATTCATGCTATAACTTCAATAGGGAATCATACACTTCATTTGCATTAGTTAATCTCTTAAGGAAGACCAAGAAGAATCAGAGATTGCATTCAAGTAAGGAAGAACTTGATAATTGCTACTATGAGATTGGGTAGCTCGGGAAACTTATTCAAAAGAGGGAGTTTAAAAAATCCATTAGAGGCAACCTTGAACAAAGAGGTCAATAGGATCTTCTTCATTTGATCTGCAAGGATCTTGCTCATACTGATTCAAAGGCAGCAGACCATGTCGAGATGGTTTATGTAGTGATTGGGAAATTGTAGCAGCTAGAGGAATAAGATTCATGACATGAAATGAATTTCTCCGTGTATAGATTGGAAGGCCTTTTAAGCGGACACCTAGGGATCTTGGGGTTTGCCAAGACTGACGTAGACTCCAACTTGGTATTTCATGATATGTCAAAGGCTATTGAGATCAAATATCACTAATTAGAGATATGGTGCAAAGGAATGATATTGATGAAGGGTGCTCCCCTTAATACCATAAACACATAACAAAAACAAAGAAATAACAACAATTTGCGAAAACAAAATTTGAGTTTCTTATTATTGCTGCAAATGTGGAATTACAGAATTCAGGATTACAATATGCTAACCCACATGGGCGCCTTCATTATAATAATCTGCAAGACAAAGCTACAAACTATCACCTAGAGTTGCCTTAGACAATGTATGGGCATTTCCTAAATAGGCAATTTTATGCCACCCAAGAAGGTTCTAGACACTCAAACTTAATACCTGAGGCCAACAGACCCTAACAATACATATAGAGTTGGCCAAATACATTTTTGTATTTTGGAAGTTTTGGTCGACCCACCTTCGGAAGGCCCTAACTTTTGAACCGTTTCTCTAATTGATTATTATAAACAATTTTCGAAATCCTCAGCTCCTTGTCTACAAGCTCAAATATTCGCAAGCGCCCATCTGTTGAGTTTTTGGGCCTCACCCAGGCACATTTAGGCCTCCAACAGTGAGCCTAAAGTTTTTATACAAAAATTGCACACCCAAAATCTATAATAAATCCATGATGACTCATGATATGGAACAGAGCCTCAATTGGTAGGTTGATATATCCAAGACGAATATCCACCTCTGAAATTAGGACAGTCCAAGCTTGTATGACTAAGTAGCAAGCCTCAAGAAACAACTTCTTCGCACTAACACAACCCTTATTCAAGAAACAAAAAGAAAATATTTTTGGGTGATGTGAGATTGCTCTTACACCCAGGATGCTCTTGCATTAGACACTCAGGGTAATTTGAGAAGTGATCCCGTAACGTCTTAGGTGTTTAGAGGAAAACCAAGACAGTTAACATCCTCCCTTGCTAGCCATGATAAATCTTCTACTTGCCTCCCTTTCCATTTGACTAGGTATTCTTCATGAGTTTTGTTCCATGTACTTTTGCATACACGACTCTCCAGTATCTCCTCAATCGCCTATGTAGCCGAACTAGCTGCTGGAATACTCCACTGTGTTTCTGCAACTTCATCGCCATCACCTCCTTCATAATACTCTATCAAATTTGAAATGTTAAATACTGGTGAATATTCAATTCAGCAGGCAACTCAACTTCATAGGCATTTCCAAAATCGTGCCTTTTCACTATCTTGCATGGTCCAAACTTCTTCATTTTTAGCTTATTATATTTACCCATTGAAAAACACTCCTTTCTCAAATGAACCATGACTTCATCTCCAATCTAAAACACCTTGTATCTCATTTTCACATCTGCCTCAGCCTTGTACTGTATATTCATCTTGATAATGTGCTTTCTCGCCTCCTCATGGATATTCTTCAAATATTCAGCAAATTCTTCAGCTTCAACACTACTTGTTTGTCCTTTATCGAATTGTCTCAGTTTAGAAGCATTTCTTGGACTACTCCCATATACAATCTAGAATGGTGATTTACTAGTACTCCTATTGACATAATTATTATATGCAAATTTTGTCTTTGGTAAAATCAAATCCCATTTTTTTAGCTTACCACCAACCAAGCATCTCAACAAATTTCCTGAACTCCTATTCACCAAACTCTGTTTGTCCATCAGTCTATAGATGATGTGATGAATTGAACTTCAATTTCCTCCACAATGTACGCCAAAATATACCCAACAAATTTGGTATCTTGATCTAAAACTATACTCCTTGGCAGACCATGTAGTGTCACCACTTCTCTAAAAAACAACTCTACCACATGAACAACATCACTAGTCTTGTAGGGAATGAAATGTACCATCTTTGAGAACCTGTCAACCACCACAAAAATAGAATCATGCCCTCCCTCAGTCCTTGGTAATCCAAGAACAAAATCCATGCTGACATCCTCCCACAACTTCTCTGGTACAGGTAATGACTGATACAACCCCGTATTTTGCTTTACTCCTTTTTCCATCTGACATACTCTACAACTCTGTACAAAATTTCTTCACATCTTGCTATAACTATGGCCAATAATAATTGTCAACAAGCAAAGCAATGGTCTTATCTCTCCCAAAATGTCTAGCCGATCCTTCATTATGATTCTCCTTGATGAGATTCTCTCTCATTGAACTTCTAGGAATGCACAACTGATTTTCTTTGAACATCATACCATCTTGGATTATGAAATCCAACCACTTTGTCCTGTCAAGTGTAATACGTTCTGTACCAGCCTTCCAAGCTTCACCAAAATCAAGATCTTCTGGATACAAATTACTAAGTTCCTTGAACCCAACTACCTCAATTTGCATTTCTATCGGCAAAAGTTGTCTTCTACTAAGAGTATCTGCAACTCAATTAAATTTCCCACTCCTGTGTTTCAAAACAAATGTATAACTCTGCAAAAACTCAACCCACTTCAAATGCCTTTGGTTTAATTTTCCTCGACTATTAAAATATTGCAAAGCTTGATGATCAGTATACAAAACAAACTCCTTAAGAAGAAGATAGTGTCTCCAATCCTTCAATGCCTGAATTATAGCATAAAATTCCTTATCATAAACAAAATATGTTCTTTTGGCATCATTCAACTTCTCACTAAAATAAGAAACAAGTCTATCTTCTTGGCTCAAAACAACTCCTATTGCAATACCACTAGCATCACAATCTACTTGAAACACCTTGTTAAAATCTGGAAGTGCTAAAATAGGTTGCTCTATATCTTTTTCTTTCAACAGATTAAAACTATTACTTGCTCCTAAAGTCCACTTAAATTCTTTCCTATCCCTTCTCATTGTTTCAGTCAAGGGTCCACAAATACTGCTAAAACCTCTTATGAACTTTCTGTAAAAACTAGTCAATCCATGAAAAGATCTTACCTATGTAGCACTCTTTGGAGTAGGCCATTCAAGGATAGCCTTCACTTTCTCCGGGTCCATTTTCAAACCTTTTGCTAAGACTACAAATCCTAGGTACACCAACTCCTTCACAAAACTGCACTTCTTCAAGCTTATCAACAACTTTTCTTCCCTCAACTTATCAAACACTTTTCGAATATGCATTAAATGCTCCTCCAATTTTTCGTTAAAGATCAAAATATCATCTAGGTAAACAATGACATACTTACCCAGAAAATCCTTCAATACCTCATTCATGAGCCTCACAAAAGTGCGCAGTGCATTGGTTCGCCCAAAAGGCATGACATGACTAACCACATACAATCCTTCCCTTGTCTTGAAGGCAGTCTTCCACTCATCTCCTTCTCTAATGCAAATCTAATAGCACCCACTCTTTAGATCCATCTTTGAGAAATACACAACTCCACCCAAACAGTCCATATCATCCATCCTTGGCAATGGAAATTTGTACTTGATTGTGATCAAGTTGATAGCCCACAAATCTATGTACATCCTCCATTCTCCATTCCTCTTTGGTGCCAATACTGTTGGTACAACACATGGACTCAAACTCTCTCGAATCAACCCCTTCTGCAACAACTCATGAACTTGTTTGTTCAACTCTTCACAATCTGGTGGTGTCATTCTGTGCGCTACCTTGTTTGGCAAACTGGCTCCTAGAGTCAAATCCATCTGGTGACTGATATTCCTTACTGAGGGTAATCCATTAGGTACATTATCTGACACAATATCAGGAAAGTCTCCCAACAAATATGTAACTTCCGTAGGTACCTTCTCTACTTCTTTACCATCTTTTGGGATTACAGCAAAACACATATGCTTATGCTTCATAACTTTGAGAAACTCATTTCATCAACAAAACATATTTTAGCAGCACTACATACCTTTTCTTCTTTCTCCTTCAACGGCTTCAACTTATGTTTCACTCCATCCTTTGTCATAGAGTAGGTACTTGCTCACCCATCATGTACAACATGCCCGTCAAACTGCCACGACCTACCTAGCAACATATGACATATGTCCATAGGTATGATATCACAAAGTACCCCATCCTAGTAACTTCTAATCTTGAACTTTACTAGGCACTGCTTATTGACCATGATCTTGTGGTCATCCTACACCCAGGCAATATGGTATGGATGCGGGTGTTTCTGCCTCATGAGATTTAACTTTGTGACCATATTTTCTGATACCAGATTGTCGGTACTTCCACCATCAATGGTCACATCATAGCACTTATCTTCACATTTGCACCTAGTGCAAAACAAACTCCTCCTTTAATTAGGTTCATTCTCTCCACTCAAGAAGACTCTCCTATTAACTAGGACTTCTCTTTTAGCATCTTCAAAATGGGATGATTTGGCATCTTCATCAACATGCGCAACTCTGGCTTGGATTTTCGTTCTCCATTTTGTCCTTCCTTGGTGTTGGGAACATTCAAATGCTCTATTGCTTTCTTCTCTGCAATGAAAGCATTTTCCATGGAAACCTCCTCTTCTAGATCTTGCCCTCCGCCTCTTCCTCTCTGATCTCTATTATTTTGATAATGGAAATAATTGGAATCATAGCTAAACTATTAATACATTCTTCTTTGTAAGGGACAAGTTTGAGGTACAAGCCCTTGTTAATACATTCTTTTTTGTGAGGGAGAAGCTTGAGGTGGAAGCCCTTGTTAATGCTTTCTTATTCATGAGAGAGAAGTTTGAGGTGAAAGACCTTGTTCCACCCTTTGAAAGTAGCCACAGTGGAGTGAGCCTTTGGAAGTAGCCATGGTGGATGTCATGTGAGAGACTTCATGACTTAGTTTGTGTTTATTCACCCTCTCGGAGTAGCCATAGCGATTGTCATGATGAGATGACAACACTACATTGAGTAATTCTCTAATGGGCACTTGTGCTCATTTGCATTTCTGTACATGGGAATAGGCATGATAGACCCACAATTTAGGAGTAAAGGTGAATGTCATGATGAGCAGACGACATCACATTGAGTAATTCCATGATGAGCAATTGTGTTCATTTACATTTGTATTTGCATTTATGAGAGTATCCATGATGGCCCCACATTCTAGGAGTAGCCATGATGGGTATTGCTTTGTAACTCAAATATCGAGAAGGATTCCTCATTAGCTAAGAGGGAGTGTTAACATTATTGTACCTATAGTTGGATTCCTTCAAGCCAATATAGATAAAATAAAGGTTGGGATAATATAATTATTTTGATATAATAATTGTATTGATAATATAATTATTATATTATTATCTTATAATTGTAATGATTATATGTTATTATTATGATAAAATAATAATTATATTTATTGACATAATATAATTATGCATTAATTATATAAACTAATATATAATTAGATAATTATTATAATTATATAATATAATAGGGCCATGTGTGAAGAGTGGCGACCCTTGGTGTAGGGGCACCATTAATAAATATATAGGAAGAGTGAAAACTTCTTCTTTTGGCACCTATTGAATATATACATAGAAAAACAACATTGAGAGAATTTGAGCACGTGAATATATTGATCAACTTACTTTGGCTCTTGGTCTTCATCATCTCCATACCACTTGCAAATAGAGTAAATTGGGTTGACTTCAGATCTATTGTTTTGATTACGTAAAAACAGGTTTTAAAGACCCGAAACTTTGTACAAAGTATCATAGAAACAAGAGCAGGGTAGCTTAGATGAAACAAAAGCCTTAGCACCTAAAAAGGAGCAAGCTAAACAAACTAAAACAAAAGGCCAGGAAGCAACAATGCATAAAAAGACAGCAAAAGGAGAGCAAAAAGATAGCACCAAGATAGCTACAATGTCTTCAAAAGATCCGCTGCTTGGTCTGCCAGGGTGTTCATGTTTTCTACAGAGGCTTTCAAATCATCCAACTCTTTTGCTTCCACAACCTCGCTCTTTCTGGAATTAGCCCTTGTACGCTTGCTAGGACCCTGGTCCTCTTTCATATCCTTAGAGCCTTGGCCTTTACCTTGTTCAAGCTTGTTCAACAAGATGTTAAAGTTGTCAGTCACTATCTTCAAGATAGTGCAATTTTGATCGGCCAATTTTATAACCATATTCTCCAAATTACCCACTCTATTGTCCAAACCATCGAATCTTTTTTGAAAGTCTTTGTTTAGTTGATCCAAATTTTTGTTCTTGGCTTCAAGTGGTGGAACATGTTTCATCAAATTCTTTACCTCTTCAGCATTGCCAATAACCTCAAAGGGTGTCACTATGCTAACCCAGACTTCTCTCTCCCCTAGTCATCCTGTTGAGCTAATCTAATTCTCTTGAGATGTCCTACATCTACTGCTTCAGATTGCTACTATCCTTCTTCATAAGCCTTCAGTTACCAAAGATTCCCTTCAAAAACCCCTGGTCATCCCCATCCCTGTTATGCATAGGGTAATCCTCATTCCCTCCCTGTTTGTTCTAATCAAACTCAACCTCCTTAAACCCTATATCTGCATCCAAATCTTGAGCAAGCACATTTTTCCTTTTTCTCTCCATCCTCTTAATTAGGAGTTCATCATCAAAAAGAACAGAATCCCTTTCTATATTCTTCCCCTTGTTTTCAGAAACCTTGCTTGAGATACCTTTCTTCTCAATACCCTCTTCTTGCTCCTCTTTAGAATCAGTGTCTTCAATCTCCTTCTTCCTTTTCTTCCTAGACCACCTCCCAGGATCACATTTCTTCCTATTCTTAACCTCAACCTCAGCAACCTCATCCTCTGTATCCTCATCAAAACCCTCCTCCGGTTCACTTCCCTCCGTCTCACAATCTAAAGTTTTCTTGCTTAGACGGGTTCTATCCACTTTTTTGGATTTCAGAAGGTTCATAACTAGAACCATTGAACCCTCATGACAAGCATGATCACCCTCAGGATCATTTTGAATGGCTAAAATAGTGTTACCTAGTGATTGCCTGAGGTAGAAGGGGAGATAGAGCCTAACCCTATGCCTAAATTTTAAAATGGTTAACCAGCATAAAATGGTGTCCATATATCTTTGTAAAGCAGTCATCTAAAGTAAGATATTCAATCACCACAAACACTACAAACCTCCAAGGGCAATAAATGGATCCAGGGCTAAAGTATGATTTACCAATTTTCACTAGCCTATTGCGCTCCTAAACCGCATCTGCAAACTCTTCTACCACCCAATCTGAAAGTTTCCTGTCCCAATAGAAGTTGATACCCTCAGTGTCAAGACCCATAGCTTCAGCAATAATGTCCTTAGTAACCTCCATTCTCTGATTGTCCACCAAAATACTCCCATCCTTCCATGTTTTGATGAATTGGTGGGTAATAGCAGGGTTACTAACTTCAGCTGCTCCATAAATCCCGTTAAATTCCCCTGTTCCAAAATGTCCCAAATCTCACTCTTCTTCTTCCATTCCCTAGTAACCTCCATTCTCTGATTGTCCACCAAAATACTTCCATCCTTCCATGTTTTGATGAATTGGTGGGTAATAGCAGGGTTACTAACTTCAGCTGCTCCATAAATCCCATTAAATTCCCCTGTTCCAAAATGTCCCAAATCTCACTCTTCTTCCATTCTTTGCAACTCACCAGTTCAATCCTCTTTCTCCTTCCATTTTCTTCAAACTAAAATAAGTGCTCTCAATCCTTAAAAAAACACGCTGCAATAAAAACCCAGTGTTGAAATTGCAGCAAAGGATTATGGTGAAAAAACAGATCCACAATCCGTGTGGCAATGAATGACAAGACATTGCCCAACTCATAATAACCCACCATTTCCCAATCCTAACCAAATCATAATTAATCCATGATGCCATGTTCATCATTAATGAAACTTTTTCGTTTGCTTCTAACTTTATCATACTCAATCAAGGAAAGCCCCTCGATAGGAATAATATCACCTTGATTCCAAATTAACTTTTCATGACTTTTGCATGCCACATTAGCAGCCCAGTCAGCAACTTTATTAGTTTCTCTATAGTTGTGGGTGACAACACAATTGTCAAAAGAGTTGATTAGATCAATGGTCTTGCCAATAATATTATGAATAGTCCAAGAAGGATTAGTAACTTTATTAAGACAATTTATAATATAAAGGGAGTCACCCTGAAGCCAAATCTTTCTCAAATTCAAACTTTTGGCATAGCTGAGACCATACATAGCAGCACTTGCTTCCGCCACATGATTAGTTTGTTCCCCAATAGGAATGGCCATCCCACCCAATCTGTCCCCATTCATATTCTTGATAATGACAACACAACCTGCCGTTCCTGGGTTGCCCTTTGAAGCCCCATCAATATTAATCTTACACCAGTCCTAACGAGGACAATCCCATCTAGCCAAATCCCTTAAGTTAGGACCATTTTGATCAAGACTAAGACCATCCAAATTCCAATTCTGAATCACTTTTTCTTCCCAAGCATTCTGAGGTTGGTGCCCTTTTCCACAAGATCTAATATTCTCTGTCACCATATTCTTAATCTTATAGAACAACTGGCCAGAATTAGTTTCTTTACCCCTAAACACCCTATCATTTCTTTCCTTCCAAACACCCTACCAAAGAAACGGGAGGATGAAATCCCACAACATCATAACCAAAGTATCACTAGAGGGAGACTTCCAACCATTAAAAAGCTCATGAATGCTAAGGGGGAAGACCCAAATCATATTCAGCAAACCACAAACATTTTCCCATAATCTTCTAGTATAAGAACAATGAATAGTCAAATGGTTAACTGATTCATCTGCTTCCTTACAATGATAACATCTGCTGACAATGTTAAAACTTCTCTTCAACAAATTGTCAATGGCAAGAATTTTATCCTGCAAAAGAATCCAAAAAAATATGCTAACCTTGGGTGTCATACCTTTAAACCAAGCTTTGGCCCAGCAAGGCTCCTGATGGTCTTCAAAGGCATTAGCGTACACCGAAGACACAGAAAAAAACCCATTGGGATTATGTTCCCATGTCAAGGTATCCTCCTTTGGAACTAAAAAGACAGCATTCAGAATCTTGTTAAGATCATTAAGTTTATTATCCACTCTATTGAGTTTCACCCAATTATCGTCCTCCCAATAATCCTCCACAAAGATTCCAAAAAGGTTCTTGCATTGTTCCATAAAGCCATTCCTGTTGACTTCAGATCTAGTGTTGAATATGCTCAACTAGCATTTCATGTATTCTCGACTTGATATTTCCAAATTTGGAACAAACCAACATTTTAAAGTTGGTTTACAGGTGTGTGCAATGTAGAGGAGAGAAGGAACATAGGGCACACATGAGTGAGCCATAGGGTTAGTTTTTACAATCATATGACCTCCATTTCATTAGAAGAAGTCCTCGAGTCAACAGACCATCTCCAAAGAAAGGTCGTTATCATATTCTAACCAATTATTCAAATGAATTCTTCATTGATGCAATCAAAAGATTGATACATTATATTAAAGCTGAGCTACCTAAGGTAATACTAGCTTCTTCATTGCAGAAAGAAAACCTAAGTTCCTTAGAATTCTCCGATAAGAAGCATCTGTTACAAGTTCATGAAAAGGGCGGCGATGCGAACAGCAATCCCAAGCCTTTTTGACAAGTCTTGGTGAGTTTTAAAAAAAAAATCTGAGAAAACACTTGGCATGTACTCCTCACCAAAACTGACAGAGCAAAGAAACCCAAGTTCCAATGTCTCACTGATTATGTACATTGTAATCTATGAATACTGTTGTCAACATTATAGGAAATATTGCTGAACAAAGTGATTATTATGAAACATTATCAAGATGGTGCATAGTTCTCCAGAAATTCCAGGCATGAATGTTGCCATGATTGTAACTTTAAGAGGTATTTGAAGAAGTTAGGGAGACTTATGTTGTTAACTTTTCATACCATTTTGTGTATACTTTATTCCATTTAATTTGGTAGTCAAGGAGAACAATAGCGATCAAAAGTAATATTTCAATTGCATTTTACAGCCTTATGGTTCATTATCATTCTGCAAAGTAATTTATTATTTATCATCATTGTTAATGCTATGCACTTAATCTTAAAGAATAAATATGGGTGAGCAGTCAATTAATGGCTACCTTAATTCCTAGTTGTGTCATAATATCATTATTAAATATAATTTGTTATTTGAAAAGTTGGATCCAAATTGCACTTATTCATATATAGGCCAGCCAAAGTGATTATTTTAGCTATAAGAGAGTACATACAGGAGGTATATTGAGTTCTAAATGCTTGTTAAAGAGAATTGAATGTGTCCCTAGCAAAGTGGATAAGGAGCTTGTCCCCTCAAAGAGGCACATTATTATCAAGTAATTGGAGCATATTTCATAGTAAATTTTTTATTGTGCAAGTTATTGTCCCACCCCCTCCCCACCTCTCTCTCTCTCTCTCTCTCTCTCTCTCTCTCTCTCTCTCTCAAATTAAAAATATCTTCTATTTTTTCGGATGCAGACAAATTCACCTGAATGATATTTACTTATACAGACCTGATTGCCAACCTGTATATGACAGTGCACTTTATTGACACATACCACAAGTCATCCCATCCATTTTGTAATTTGGTTTCCTGCACCCCATGAAAAAGAATGAAAATGAAAACCACACAATTTAGCATGACAACAAGAAATCAAGGATTCCCCACACCACATAAACAGTGTTCTTAGCACTTCCCTAAGGAATGTCAAAAATCCATGGAGGCACTTTGGTCTCTTGTTCTTGCATTTCCCTTCATCCAATCCCGTACAGAGAGCCTAGAAAAAGGTATTATAGGTAGATATTCCATTCTTCCCCTCTAATCTCTTAAGCTCTCAGGCTAGGCAGCCTATTTTTTGTTAAGAGGCTTCAAAACATTTTTCTGGACACCCTCGGCAAACCAACTTTTGCCTCTTTCTGCTATTCACAGCTGCTTTGTGTTCTCTGAAAGACTTTGGAGGTGTTTGAAATAATGACTTAGTTGCTTTTGCGTAACAGACTTCTCTTTAACCTCACCAAGAGATCTTATAGAGGTGGTAACTCTTTTAAGCAGATTTTTACACATTTCTTACAGATATTTATCTGAGTTCAATGGGAGAGAGTTTCTTACCAAGGGGCAGGAATGGAAATCGAAGAACTCTGAAACCCTCCATACAGAGCAATACACTGATCGCCAACATAGATTTTGTGGATTTGTAAAGGGTAAAAACAAGAAGAATATATTAAACTTGTCTGAGCCAAATAATAGAGCTCAAAGGCAAGAAATACTAGAGGGCAGTTCTGAATCTGGGGCCCAACAAAGGGAGTCCAGGTCTTGAGACAGAAAATTGACATGGTATGGGCATTATAACTGAATACATAACCAAAACATCAAGACGATGAGCTATTTGTTGAATGCATAGTTTACGAGTATCTCTAGCCACCATTGAAGAGTTTTGAGATCCATCTTCACCAGCATCAAACCTTTCCCTAGAACCCAGTTGCTAAAAAAAACTGCACTATCAGCTGGTTAAACTTCACTCTCAATTTTCTTTCTACCATAAACTCTTAGGCTTATCTTTTACATGCAGACAATAGTATTTGGAGTAACCTATATTGCGTTTTAGGAATATTTCCTACAGGCTGAGGCAAAGGGAATGTGGATGACACCATAAGATAAGATAAGATAAATTTATTAATGTTCAACAAGAGACCACGAGAGGGTCTAAGGGACTGAAAGCATACAACAAAGCAACAACCAACAGCAAGAACACCAAATGGTGACCGAAAAAGGAGCAAGCAAGAATGCAAAAGATCCATGAAAGAAGACTAAGGGTCCTTCCTAGGTGAGAAAAAGAAAAGCACCGAAGGATAAGGTCCAAGGAGGGGGTGAGCTGTGGATAGTCTCAGAGTACCATTGGAAGTGGAGTCCTCCTAACAAGTAAACCATTGCGAGGCCTCAAAACCCTGGTATGATTGGAGGTGGTAGGATCAAGCAGCTACTTCGAACCCTTGGTTGGAGACAATGCCAAGAAAATGGAAGTAATAAGATGGACAAAAGTCTGATTGGGTGGTAAAAGATCCTGCAAGGTAAGATCGCGAAGCCACATGGCATCTTGCAGGTATAGAGCAAGACCATTGATCCATGTAGCTAAAGAGAGAAAAACAAGACCTGCACTCTCTTTACACACAATGAAACCTCCACCTAATCTCATAATAGGTGGGACACTGGAAGATAAAGTGAACCTTAGTCTCAACCTTAACCAAGGTACAAAGGCGATGGCTTTGGTTGGCTCTGTCAATCTAGTGGTTAGTCTAAATGTGAAGGTGGTGGGAACCAACATAAAAGGAACCTAAGAATATGCAAAGGGCATGACTTCAACACCAAGACAAGTAAAAAGGGCGTACAATAATCTCATCCTGAATAACTAGAAAGTGCTCGGCATAAAAGACCTTCATTGACCGAAGACAACCCATAGGGTTGCACCAAGTTGTGCTAATGTTCTGTCTGTAGATGTGTGATCTGACATGCTCGTTCAACGTCTATTGTGAGGGAAGGAGGTGAGCAGTAGGATCCTAAGAGTACTAAAAGGGAGGGGAGCGATTAATTGTGATCCCAATCGAGCTCAGTAGGATAGAAGCTTGGGCGTACCAACAGTTGCCTCTACTAATAGGGTCAAACTCGACAATAGTTGCGGATGAGCAGTAGACGAAGTAAGAGTACCTGTAATGCCAATCAGCAAAATCTACAAAGAACCAAAGATGGTAAAGGAACTAGAATATGCTGAAGATGGCTTTGAGCCTAAAAGGATGGGCAACGAACTCAACTAAAATAATGTTGTGAGTAGATTGATGACATCTAATGTTGCGTCGAAAGAGAAGGATCTGAAGCCCTCTCAACGGAAGTCCAGACAATGTCCAAGAGAGAGAGACCCCACACAACAAAGTCATAGGGCACCGCTAGTCTAATGAAGGAGTCCAGAAGGGGCAACCTGGATGCGGTGTCTTCAAAGTGATGTCTAAAACACCATCTCTCAAGCATAGCTAGGGATCAGAGAACCTTATTGACTCTGGGCTACATAGTAGGTCTCATGCTGAAGCAGGGACTAGAGAACTTGACCCCAAGATAAGTGTATGAGGAAGCAATCTCAATCTTACAGTTCGAAAAATAGAAGTGAAGATGGGAGGTCTTCAGGCAATTACAGACTATCACTCAAGTCTTCCCCGTGTTCACAACTAGATATCTCAAGTCACAGAAGGAGGTCAAACCATCAAGAAGCCGCAGAAGGCCCTCTAGAGAAGAGGCCAAGAGAACCACGTCATCTACCAATAAGAGAATGGAGATCAGAACCTGGTGCAAATAACGACTATCACCCAGGAGTGAGGAATCACGGAGGAAGGTCTCAAGCTCATCAATATAAATGCCAAATAAGGTGGGGGAGAGAGGACAACCTTGCTTCACCCTGATAGTACTCTAGATCAGGTCAAAGAGCCCTTAAGAAGTCTAGAATTTGTTTACCACAGTCTCACATAACCTCATGATAGCGACCAAGAGAGTCACAAATATACCAATGTCTCTAAGATGCTAAAAAGTGCCTCACAAAGAATAGAGTCAAAAGCATTACAAAAGCCTACAAAGCAATAGTAGACTTTTGACGAGTGGTGTTGAGCCTCCTCATTAATATCCTACAAAGTCAAAATATGATTCGTCTTCTAAAAATCAGTGTGAAAGCTAACTTGACTCCTTGCACGACAACCCCATCTCTCAAGCTCTCTGGATGGAATAGCGTTCAAAATTGTAGCATAGAGCTTGATGAAAGTATGCCCAATCATGATAGTTTGTTAATTTGCGAGATCAGACACCAACCCAACCCTATGAATAGTGTAGAATCTAGATAATGTGCCTCAACCAAGAATTACGAAAGCCCATACAAACCACTCTGTTGAAGAGCACAAAAAGGAAGGAATACAAAACCATATAGCCAAGCTTGAAGAGTTCTACCCAAACCCTTCCTCATTAGCAAACCTACTGCAGCTCATGCATCTTTTAACCTCACAAATTCTGGAGGAAGTAAAGAGAAGGTAGTGGATCGGGGGAGTGAGATGGAGGGAAGGTTGACTAGGGACGTCATAAAGACTAGGAGCTTTGGTCCAAGGCAAAGGGATCGAGGGAGGGAACAACATGCAAGAGAAGAGCTCAATAGAATGCAAGAGAGTCACAAAAGGAATGCCATTGCAACAAAATGAAAAATTGCTTCTTGTGGTGGAGGTGACGACAAGAGAGGCGCAACTAGGCAAAGGATGGGGAGTGGGAGATGAAGGCCGAACAAATCAAATGGTGGGAGGACTTACAGTCATCATCAAATTGTTGGTTTATGGGGCAAGCTCTCCTCTGCTTGAGGTTGGGAGAGAGAGGACTAGAGCGGTGGGGGATGCAGATGAGGGATCACTCCCAAAGAGCGATCACCAGAAGATCGAACATGGAAGAAGCATCAATAGACTCGGTGAAGGTGGCCTAGGGAAGGAGCTACCTAAGATGAGCACAAAGAGGTCGAGGTCACTCTCCAAGAAGAGGAAGGAGGTCCAGGCGAGGGTCGACAAAGCAAGGGAGGAGGAGGGGGGGAGGGGAAGCACAGAGGGGGAGGTTGAGCAGAGCATGATTGGATAAGGGGAGGCAAGTGACAATGAAGCAACTAATAGAGTGGATGAAGGAGGCATAGGAGAGGGTGTAGTCAACAACATTCGCATCACCACAATGGGGCTTGCAAGCGAAGAGTCCAGAACCAAGAAGATAGGGGAGCCCATTTAGAATCACCAAATTAGTAACCTCACCAAACTAAAGGAGAGGATAGCTATAACTTATAAGATGCCCCCATCTGTCCTCAAAAAAGTGTTGGAGATCCAAGCAAGACGAATCGGTCTCAAAGGTACAAATCGGGTCAGACTTGCAAACATGGAGGTGGCTCTAAAGATCTCTACTTTCGGCATTAAAATCCCCTAAGAAGACAATGTCACCCATGGCCAAGAATATGGAGATGCATTAGAGTAAGTTGGTGAAAGGGTCACCATCATCTACATTGTGACCAACATAAGAGGTGGCTGACAGAAAGTAGAACACAACAATGAAGATATCCCTATAGTACAAAGCAGTATAGCCAATGCGGATCCACAAGAATTTGGCTAGAGAATCAAAGTGGACAACTGAGGTAGAATTGAAGAGACACTCAAAGATAGAGTAGGCGAGACCACCAGAGCTTCTAACCCCACCTAAAATCCTAACCTCATCACTACAAGCCAAGAGTCACTAGTACCTGATGAATCCAGGCAAAGGACGAGCAAGATTCTCATGAATCTTGGTGTCAACGACAATATTAGAAAAACTAACAACATCGTGAAAGAGACTTGACAAGGACCATAAGCTACCATTGTCCCTCTAGCAATTGACAAGAAGAGAGCCACTAGGATGCTTTGTCTTGCCCAACTACTACAGAGACCATCACTTGGCCATGAGGGTCGGTCTCGACTCCTGGGTGGGTCTCGACTCCCATCTAGGGGAAGGAGAATCCCAAAAAATAGTTCTAAGGTTTTGAATAATTGTCCACTTCCCATGTCTAGCCTCAGTAACAAGGTTGCAAGAGTGCTTTAGATAAGCCACATGTGATCATGTGAGATCCTCACCAAGATAAATCTTAGTAGGAAGGGAAGAGAGAATAGCTTTCTCTTTGCTCTAAGAACCCACATCCGATCAGACAGTGAGAGGAATATGAGAAAATGAGAACCATCTAAGCCAGTCCAAACCTTGTTTAGTGTGATATCTGAGCTCCAAAAGTGTTCACTAAGGAAGGAGTAGTCAATCGAGATAGGGTCACTAGAGGGGTGAGAGAAACCCCACACCCTCAAGTTGAGCTCTCGAGCGTGCCTAACACACTCATCAACTAGCTTTTCTTGAACAATCCACTCCATACTAGAAAGAGGTACCGCATTGTTGTTATTACAAATGAAACCCAAGATTTAATTTGTTGTTCTAGTTTTGAAATAAGGGAGGTTTGCTTGTCAACGGGTTCAGCCTGCTTATTGTTGATGATATCAATATCCCCAAGTTGATCACTAATTGTGTTAATATGTGTTTTGATGCATGTTGTTTCTCTGGTGAGTTGCTGAAATTCACTGATATGTGCGGTATTAGAATTAACAAGTTACAATTCAGAAAGAGACGCGAAGAGGGCATGGACGGTATTACTCAAACTATGGTTCTCAATCTCCAATTTAGTAATCCTATCTATGAGTTGTTAATAAGTAAGGGGAGGAGGCTAAGAGAGAGATTGAGGAGCCGTTGTCACTAACAAGAAGGCTCAGGCAGCAAGGAGGTGATAACAAAGTCACCAAATGTCACCAGAAAATGCTCCAAGGACTGCAAAACTACAACCATAACAAGCACAAGAGAACAAGAATGAACAGAGAGCACCATAAACAGGTCAGAAAATCTGCAGTGGCATCACCAAACAATCTGCCAAGGACCAACAAGAGTGGCAACAGAATCCCCACGGAGTAACAAGGAACCACACCGCATGGACAAACACTAGAGCAAAAGCTCCAAGGAGAAACAAGCAACCAAGACAACCTGTAAGAACCCCAACCGGTTCTAGCTTAACCAAACACCAAACTGCTTCACTTTTGGATGTTTGACATTTTGTCAAACACTTTGCACACACCCTCTATCTTGTTGTCCTTTATTTTCAGATTAATAATGATTGCATGAAATGATTTTAAATCAGGTTTAAATGCTTGCAAAATAACTCAACAATCACTAAGCAAATAAAAAGAAGCAATGGCAACTACTCTTGATCAATTCAAGTGCATATATCAGAATTTTTACCTATAAATCTTCACCTACAACCAAGGAAAATTTTAATAAACTTAGCATGAAATAACACTTAATTTAATTGTGAACACTAAATCAACCTGTAAGTAGTTGTAGAAGTTAAGTGCAGCAGATAGATAGAGAAAAATGACTTACAACTCCAGCACTAATCAAATTGCAGCTCCCAATGCATAGACCGCTGCCACTAATTCAAATACCACTTCTCACCAGTTAGATTGTGGCTGCTTAAAGGAAACAACAGCTATAATAACACCCATGGCAGCAGCAATGTTCGTGCCAAAAACGCGAGGAAGATACTCACACAAAACATCTCTCTTGGCGTCTAAGAAACAGTAAATTGATTGGCGTTTTAGATGCCCAATCAGTGCCAAAATAGTACTAGTATCACCACCCAACAAGATGATAATAGCAGAGATAACTGATGCCAGATTTTCAGCATAAAAACTACCTTCTAAACACAGTAGCCACATACTAGATGACCAATCAAATTGATATACAACAGCAGCAAATTGATGCTCAAATCAATAGGAATCAGTCCTCGACATTTCTCAAGCTTCAAATTCTCAAGAAACTTCACAAGTAATTAAAAGCAATAAACAAGAATGAGTTCCCTTCTCACAAAGCATTGTTTTTATGATAAACAAAGATGATCTCTTCAATACACCTTTCACTTAGAAGCCTCTTTCCTTTATACTTAGGTACATAATTGAATAATACAATTTATTAATTCCCTTTGCCTCCAAAGACGACATTTTCAACAATATTATGATATTCTAACACACAAGGTCATTGTTTCTTGTGCCCAAGATTTAAAACATTTTAACCCGGTTCCAATGAGCTATGACAATAAGGTGGTCAATATACCATACCAACAAAAATAACAACCTCAACATTTAGTAGAATAATAGTTATAATTCATGTCTCTTACGAAAATGACTGAAGAAGCATCAAAATCAAAATCTAACAACACATGACTGATTCTAATGAAGAAAGACAATGAATGAACCCAATGCGGTGACTTACTAAAAATAGACACTCCCTCAGAGATTCTTGGAACCCAAACCAGAAGCCAGAAATAAAAACTAAGGGCATCACATAACTCCTCTAGCTCAACTAAGCTCATCGAAACCAACTATTGACTTACTATAAATAGTAAGTCTCTCTCCAAATAGAGCTAGAATTCACCACAGGCCACTAGAGGGTGTTACTATTTGGTAGCTTCAATTAGATAAACCCATGAGACTAAACTGAAGATATATATACATATATATACATGTGTGAGACATAATATATATAGTTAAATAATTAATCGTCATATTAATAAATAATAGTGAATAGACATGTCCCATGAAGGGACATGTCTCTCCATGTGTTTTCCACAAATAAGAGAGAGATTGCCGGTTTTGGAAATCGTATACCAAAAAGGCAATGTTAATACATTTGCAGCAATTCTAATAAATCAACATGGTATAAGAGCAGGTTCTTTACCAGCCTGTAAAGTTTCAATGGTAAAGATATATTATGGCTCATATTAAATTTGTATTTTAATAGGTCTTGAGAATCAATAAAGTCTAAGGAGAAACTAATCTCTCAATAGTATTGGCATTAATTCTTCAAACTATATTTCAGGAGGTCTGTATTGCTATTGCCAACGGTGATTAGTGTTTCAGAAATAATACTTCCTAGCCACAGTCGAAAGACATTTTTTAATAGCAGCGAATCACAAGAAAAGATTGTGAATGCAAGCATAGACATGCGAGCTATTTGCCATGTTCTGGGAAATGGATATGAACTCGAGTATCTTCAGGATAAATTTCTGCACCAATGTGCATGCTATGAAGGTTGCAATTTGCATAAATTTTTCTTGTGAAAAAGCCACATATTGCAGATTATATGTAAAGCCCTAGTGGGATGATGTAGTAACAATGGCCTTTGGAGGCGCGTGGTGCATGTAGAAGAGGGTCATTTGATTGAAGTTCCATAAAATATCAATCTAATACAGATCCATATCTTGAGATTTTTAACATAAACCCATGTTCTTATGCTAAATGAACATATGCCGACCAATCTGTCTCCATTAACTACAACATATAGGGGTTGGTTATGCCTATTAACAATGAGTGACATGCGCAAGCCAAGCCAAGGAAGTAATTGGACTCTAAATTGAAGTCATGGGTTTTACATCAACCTCACCATAAGGATGATCATCTACATAATCATCTTGGCCTCCATGATGGAGTTAATCAACTACCGAATCAATGCGTGTCGAAAGTGAGAATTCAATAAAATGCTGGTCTCATCTGGTATGTTAAAATCAATCACATGCTATGAACAAAGTCGAGCAAATGCCAACAATAGTCAGACCTAACTCAGCCACCACGTGGTGGACGATCAACCCCACAATGAAGGACAATCAGACAAGGTAGACCCCACATACAAGTGTTAAGGTATATTATTATACTTTGATAAATATTAATTTCTATAAGATATTATATTTTTATCATGACAAGGTAGTGTGATATATATATATATATATATAACAATAATATGTGTATTATTGTTACATAAAATGATTGGTAATATTAATATGATTTTTACAAATGTGATAAGCAATTAATATAAATATAAGTGAATATATATAGATTAAAGCAGTGTTCTCGAACTCTGTGAGTCTGAGGTAGAGGCAACCTTTCCAAGGCAAATGGCCTCTAGACTCAAACTCGGCCTAGTCCTGGCAGAGTCCACATGGACTCGCCAGACTTGCCAAGTCCTGAGCCCAGGACTCTCCTCGGTGGCTAAGGCCAAAAGGTGAAATTTTTTTTAAAAAATAAAGAGTTAACTTTCATTTTTTTTTTTAAATAAAGAGTTAACTTTCATTTTTTTGGTTTATATAACATCTATTTGACCTAAAAAGGTCATTTCACCATTTGCTAATGCTTGTGATAGAGAGGAAAGAGTTAGAGAAGTGTATTGGGGTTTTGAGAGAGAAATTAGCAAACCGGTTGGCTCTCCCATATCGATTGATGATGGTTTGTGCAACTTTGTAGCTTGCACTTAAGCATTGAGAGGAGCTTAAGGAGGCATTTGGAGGAGGCTTCTACAAACTTACTTGCATTTCAGAGGAAAAAATGGAGAAAAAAGAATTGAAAAAGAAGCAACACGAAGAAATGGCACAACTACCCCAACGGGTATCTTCTAGTTTTCAATCTCCATTATCCCCTACTCCACCTATTGTTGCTATTGCTTCTACGAGTGTGACCATTGGGTCTCGCATTCGTAAGCAAAGATTGACACTTGATTCCATCTTTGTTCCACGCATGGCTCCAGGTGCACAACCATCGCTTGAGAGCATGGGTTGGAACAAAAAGAAGCATGATAATGCAAAATGGGAACTTTGACACTTTTTCATCTACAACAACATTTCATTCAATGCAGCAAGGTACTTATTTATTTAAATTTTAATTAATGTCTTACTTCTCTTGCTTTAAAGTTTCACGAGACAATAATATGCTTATTTTGTCTATTTTAATTTGTTTTCAAATTTAATAGTAATAATATAACATAAAAATTTGTTTAACTTTAAATTTTATTTAATTTGTTATTTAATTTGTTTTAGGTCCCCTTATTGGCAAATTGTAATCCATGTTGTTACTGTTTGTGGTTAGAGCTTCAAAGCTTGTAATGTCCCTTGCATACAACCTTTAGAGTTTGCGACTTCACTCCTCAGCTCAATGCTCTTTTGATATATTACTCTTATTCAATTATTTGATTTCCAAAAAGAGGTGGAGAAATTACTCATGAGAAAATAATAGATATTCATATGTTTGTAGCGATCTTTTCTCTAGATAACTAACTTGCATCTCTGTTGCAAGAGTTTCCTCCTCCCTACTAATTTTTCTCCCTTGTTTCTAATTGCAAATTGATATGGATGGAATGAAGAGAGACTGTATCTGGTGATTCTTATTTAATGTTTAATAGATGAGCATTTTCCACAGGTGCGACATTTCTTATCTATCATTGGATATATAGAAATCATATATGATAGATTATAAGATTCCAACGTTAATTTACTATACAACCTCTGATTACATATATGTTTTCCCTCACCAATAATGACTTCTTAGCATGAACATGGCTGAGACTACGGAGGTCTTAAGATTGATTTGAATTTTGTAATTATACAGCATATTGTCCCCTGACCTTCAAATGTTGTTTTAGATTTATTGTGTCCATATATCTGTAGATATTGGAGATGTTCCTAATTATTATTGGTAGATTCTTTAATGAATATTATTAGTTCTCCTCTCTTCAACATAATTGTTGGTTGTATATGTTTAAGTCTTGATTTAATTCTATGTATAAATTGATTCCTCTCCATCCTCTATTCTTCTGTAATCTTTCTCCTCCACTCGGTGGGGGTCAACTCAGATTATTAGTTATTGTGTATGAAGTTCTCCCCACTTGTAATACATCTTATATGGTCACTATGTTATCCATGTGGGTTTCTAGATAGTACCTAGTTTTCCTAATGTGACCATTTGCGTTTGGGAGTGGGGTATCAATTTGACAAACTCCTTCAAGGTGGCTTTCTGCAATGTATACTCTGCAATATTCTATGTTGAATGTATATACGATGTGATTCATTTTATATTTTTGCTTCCTTTGATTCATGTAGTGTGGGTCCTTTCCAACGTGGCACATGGGTTTCCTCATCATCGACGCCAACTCGTACTAATATCAAATATGTATGTTTTATATCCTCCATATTCTGCATGTTGTTCAGTGTTGTCCTTCTTATCCACTGCCTTCTCAAAACATGCCCCTTGATGTGTCTATTCATGTTTTACTGTAACGTTCAATAAGTAATGGGTGTGGATACTCTGTGAGTCTATTCCAAAGGATTTCCTCCTGACATCATTGAATTTGATTGGATATATGGTTCTGCATCAGTTTCCCTTCCTTACTCTCTTGTGCTTTTGTATCCTTTCATCTTGCCTTCTGCTGAGTTGGGTGCCCAATTGGATCTCCTATCTAATGTTGTTGTCTGATATATGTCTTCTTCGTCTTGTGATTCGATAGCTTCTCTTCCTTTGATCCTTCTTGTGCCTCCTTATCCGCTGCTAGATAATCTTGTACCTTCCACCCAATATTCAAATGATAATCTCCCTTTTATATTTGTATTCTCCCATCTCCAATAGTCATGTCCCTCTCTAAAAATTTCATATTACTAATGATTAAATTTAACAATCATAATTGATTTATTAAAAAAATTATATTATTTTGATCAATATACATTCTTAGAAATGTGTTATGGACAATATATTTTAGAATTATATTTATATTCATTATTTAAGAGTTATTTAATATTTTTTATTATTATATTATTTTTTCATTAGTATATTATATATCGAAAATATGATACTATATTATAATAGTATATCATTTTATTATATTGATAGTAATTTTTTTTTTATTGGTAAATGGCCAAAGCTTAGATTCATTATTGTTATTTGTTGTAATTATTTATTTTGTGTTAAGCGAATTCAAACCCAAGACCTCCTACATGAGAGGCTCACAAGTTACCGTTGTGTTGTATGCTCTTGCCTATATTGCTAATAATTTATTATTATTATTATCATAAAATCTTATTTGAGAATGGTGACATTACAAAACCCCTATTGTTGATGAGCTAGGAGGCCCTATTTTAATCCAAAGGGTGGCTGATGTAGAAGGTGCAATCAAGGAGCAACGTAAGGTGTGGAAGATGAAAGGTTGCACCATCACGACTGATGGTTGGACTGATAGGAGTAGAACACTCCTCAATTTTCTTGTCTCCTCATCAAGTAATTGTAGACATTAAAAATTTAGAAGTAGAACTTGTACTTAAGTGATTATGTTTATAAATTACGAATTTATGATTGATCATTGATCATTATACTAATTTGTTTCTTTTTCTTCAGGTGCCATGGTTTTTTTGAAATCAATTGATGCCTCAAGAAAAACAAAGAATGTTGAATATCTTTGTGAGGTAATGGATGAACTAATAAAGCACATGGGTGAGGAGAATGTGGTGCAGATAGTTACAAATAATGCAGCAAATTATGTTGCTGCAAGAAAGCTTCTTATGGAGAGTCACCATCACTTATTTTGGACTCCTTGTGTTGCTCACTACATTGAGCTCATGTTAGAGGATCTTGGTAAACTCTCTTGGATAAAAACAACTATAGAGCAAGGAAGGAGTGTATGCAGATTCGCATATAATCATACATGGGTCCTCAGCCTCATTAAGAAATACACTGACCAAAAGGAGTTGTCTCGTCCAGAGGTCACTAGATTTGCAACCAATTTTCTCACATTCCAATCTTTGCTTGATTCAAAGGGAGGTTTGAGATGCATGTTTGTAAGTGATGAGTGGATTGTGTCATCATATGCAAAGACCCCTGTAGGGACTCATGCAACTGATCGCATTTTTGATGAGGCTTCCTTTTATACACCGATCGCTAGTATTGTGACGGTAATTTTCCTTTTCGTCCTCATTTCAACTTTTTTGTTTATGACATTATGTTATAAATTATTGTTCATTTTTTAACGAAAAAACATAAAGCTGATTGTTTCTCTTCCAACTTTTATAATGATTGCAGTTCATAAAGCCGCTTGTTGTTCTCCTACGAACTGCGGATGGAGGGAAGCCCTCAATGGGCTACATTTATGACGGCATGGATAGGGTGAAGGAGGTCATTCGCTCTTTTTTGCAGGGAATCGAGTTAGGTATGGGCCTATATGGGATGTCATTGATAAATGTTGGCACAATCTACTTCACAAGCTTGTACATGCAACGACCTACTTCCTTAATCCAACATACCAATTCAGCCCACATTTCAAGGCTGATGATAAGGTGTGAAGTGGACCCCATGATGTTGTAGAGAGAATGTCACCTGATTCAAGAGTTGGAACAATTGTAGTCTGTGAGATTGAGTTGTTTTAGAAAGCTCGAGGGGACTTATTCACAAGGGAGTTGTGCAAGAAAAATAGAACAAAATTAATGTCTAGTAAAAATCTTTGATTCTACATGCTAATTTCTAATTCTATTCCCATTTTAAATTGATAAAATCAAAGTTATTGAATTGATTTAAAAAATTCTTGTTTCAGATGCATGGTGGGAGATGTTTGGCACTAAGGTGCCAAATTTACAGAGGATTCCGATTCACATCTTGAGCCAGCCATCTAGTGCATCATCCAAACGTAATTGGAGTCTATTTAAACATATACACTAGATGAAGCAGAACAGGTTAGCAGTGAAAAAAATGAATGATCTTGTCTTTGTTCACTACAACCTTCGCCTTCATCATAGATAGATCTTGGGTACCAACACATTATCGATTGTATTAGAGAATGTTGATCCACATGCAGAGTGAAACACAAAGATTGTTGATCCTATTTTCAGTGATGAAGAAATGGAGTGGGTTGATCAAGTGGAATGGGAAGTTGAGATAGTAGTGATTGTAGTCAAGCAGGCTAGAGCATGAGGAGACAGAGTGTAGGAGTTTGAGGTTAGGAGTGATGGATCCGAGTCTGATGATGAGGATTATGTGGGTGAGGATGAGGATCAGCCTCAGACAGAGGGAGAGAGGATGGCTCTACAGTCTTCCATGACTTATCTTAGGCATACTAGTAGGATGACATAGGCTACTATGAGCCTTAGTCTTCTACTGTTCTTCACTCTAGTTATTTTGATATATATTTTGAACTTTTGATACCATGGATTTCATAATCCCTAAATATTGAAGACATTTGACACTACAGTGACACTATGTTTATTACTTTAAGTTTATATTGTAATTTATGTTGTTCAGTCTTTTTCCTTCAGAAATTTGCTTTTATACTTATATGATCTATGCAAAATTGTGTGTGTGTATTAAGTAGCTTCTATTTATCTCAATTATTGTGTATTTGATGTTAATCGACTAAAAGATGCATGAAAATATCTTAAAATCCTTAAAAATCTATGAATTTCATGAGTTTTTCAATTTTCCAAGTCCTTGTCGAGTCCGGACGCAAAGTCCGAGTCAAATTTTGACTTTCCAAGTCAGAGGCAAGTACAAGTCCCGTAACTATGGATTAAAGTATATATATAGAAGATGGAATGTATGCTTATATGTACAAAGCATATATTTAAATTAGATGTCTAACTATCTTATATTGGAATGGTCTTATATTTATTATTCTTGAGTATTTTATTCATCTAATAAATTGCAGTCTCTCTCTTATTTCTATACGTATTATAAGAGCTATTTGCCTTGATCTTTTCCTCTGAGAATGTTCTTGTAGAAAAAGGGAGATTGATATCAAATTCGGAGGGTGTTTGATAATTCTTCAAATGCAACTTTGGATGAGGAGCTCATATGATTGATATTAAAAGGAGTTCAAAAGTCCATGTGTGTGACTATATGATTTTAATGGGCCTATCCCCAGTGTACACCATGAGGAAGTGACAACTTCCAAATGATTATTATCTATATTTGCAGAAGTTATTGGAAGGTGACAATCTTACAATAACTTAAATCATGATATACATTTTATGTAAATGTTGAAACAAATCATGATAAATTATGTCTTGTAAATCAACAACCAAGTGTTAGATGTCATTCACTTGACAATCTATGACTTGTTTATATAGATATGAGATAGGTATTTGGTAAATATCATGTGTTGATATTTTGCAGGCCATGACCTTATTGAGTACTTGGTGAATATCATATGTTGATATTCTGTAGGCCAATACTCAAAGAATTTGGTGAATATCATATGTTGATATTCTAGAGGCCAATACTCATCATATTAAATGTGATATCAAAATGGTGGATATCTTCCGATCAATGTTATCCTTAAATCTTATGTATATTACCAATGGTGTAATATATGTGTTCATCCTCCCTAGCTAAGAGGGAGTGTTAATGTTTGGTACCTTCCGTTGGATAAACTCATGAGACTAAAATGAATATGTGTGTGTGTGTGTGTGCGTGTGTGAGAGAGAGAGAGAGAGAGATAATATAAATATATAGTTGAATTATAATTGTTATATTAATTAAGTAATAATGAATTCCATGTGTTTACCACAATATAAGAGAGAGATCACTACTCTTGGAAAACATATACCGAATAGGCAATGTTAATACATTTGCAGCAATCTTGATAAATCAGCAAAGAGCCTAATAACTCCACAACAAGGTCCTCTAAACACTAGTATCAACCTACAAGGAACCAATAATAGACTCAATTTATCAAACATGCCACAACTCAAAAATGGGGACACTACAATCTGCCCTACATATAATTGCTTGTCCCCAAGTGATCACATAGCAAAAACAAGCATAATAGTCCACCCGGATCCCAAGGGTAAAATTGTGTAATATCCCTATTGTGTACAACCAACTCCTGTAGCACTAGCACACAAATAATTGATATCAATAATAGAATCATCTGGAAACTAATTGTAGGCACTGATGGAGTAAAGAACTAATCAAAACTCAATCCAACTAAAGCACCAACTCTGGCAACGCCTGAGTCCCAATATAATTGATACTCACATCCAGTTGCACCATGGAGATAGTAACAACCATAGGTGCTTCTGACACAACCACCATCCCCATCCTCTACTGAGTCATCTTAGGTGTGTCGATACTGCAAGTGATCTAAGTTGCAGCTATTGATCCCATCTGCAAAAGATGGTTCTAACCCACACTTTCGTGAAACCAACTCCTCTACCTATGGGTCAAAGGAGAAATGATGAACACTCTTCACTTTGTAATGGCAGTAAAATGATCCAACCTTTGTCAGAGGCTTCTCAGTATCAAACCGGGAATCAAGAGATAGCTCCAACCTTAGACTCCAAACAACTGGTCGGGCTAGATTCTGGGTTAACCCTCACAACAAACCCAACCACAAAATCCCTATGGGCAAGCATTGTAACCAAGGTCTCCACAATCCTTCTCACCAATTGTTGAATATCACGAGAACTCCATATGAGTACCCTTAGAAGCTTTCTATGGTGCCTCCTGCAATACCGAACATTCAAGCAGATACTCCATAAACCACTTTGTGCAGTAGAAATTCTATGAGGACGCATCAACTTGCTTCCCTACAATCTACAATTGATCCCATTGAAACCGTGGCACTGTCAATTTTCCAATTCTATCAACTGTATGAGATGAAGTAATAGATTTGCTTCTAGTGGAAGGAAACAAATCTCCATGATAGCTCATCCCTAAATCACATTATACCCTGCCCAAGTCCTCTGAAGTAGAAAGTGTAGTGTCAGAAACTAGCATTCATCTCTCCATAGAATCCACCACTGCCATGCTGACTACTAGGAAACCTAGTATAGCAAGAATCTCTCTACATTCCTCCATTGATACGCTCATCTCATCTGTCACCACTACACTCATATCAAGTATGGATGTAACTGTATCCTCATCACATCCATCATCTCTATCCATGGAAGTCAACTCTCCACCAACCACCACTACGTGTAACTAAGCTGGATCTAGGGCTAGTGTGGATTGAACATGCTCCAACTCTACAATAAGCTCATCCAAATGTGACAAATCTCTCCTGGAAAGCCAACCGAGTATACTACAAAGAGTCCATAGTCACCTCAATCTCATTGGTGAGCTTAACCACCTCCTCTTCTTTCCCTAACAATGTCCCATAACAAGTGCTACCCCACTCAAAAAGGTAATCCATGTTAGCTACCAACTGTAAATAATTATGCTTCAAGATCTTGACAGCCTCTCGAAGCAAATGAATCTTTCCTAGGGAAAAGCAATTACCTCCATGCTCATTTAACATAGGAGCACCCCAACCAAATACATCTAGCATCTAATGGATAGCATCATAATGCTCAAGAGCTGAAAATATCATTGCTATCACCCAACTTCAATTGTCTAGTCACATGATGTCTCTGCAACCCTTGACTCCTATGTAAGTTCTCTGTCTCGCTAACTACACTGCAATAGAAGATTACATTTGTCCTGCACACAACAAGATCACTAACATCATGTGTATTGTCATCCTCCCAAACATCAACAACTAAGGTACTTCTATTAGGTACCTACCAATACCTCCTTTGAAGAAGTAGAAGTCATTGCTATGTCAAACTCCTCATATCTCTGCTTCCCCATCATGAGTAAGTCCCAGTACACCACAATTCTAGGACCTAGCATCATCCAATAACTGCTCCCAGTCATTACCCAAAATCTGATATGATATATCAGATTCACTGCAACATGAATTGTCAACACATGAAACATCAAAATTTCACACTAGTATCAATATTGTCCAACAAAGACCCCTTTACCTACTGCTATAGACAAGACTCAACATCATCACATAGATCAACATAACCAGGGCATAAATCTACATCACCTAACTCATCTATAACACTCAAACCATGAGTGTCATAACTAGTTAGCTCCATGCCCTAGCTTGTTCCATCTAAGAAGACTAGTGCCTCCTACACTTACTCAACACTATGATGGCTGCTATAGAAATCAGATTTGTCAGTGCTCCTATCCTCCACACAGTCTTCAAAAACAACCCCCTCCTTACGAGAGTCTAAACAATCAGTAGTAACGACTGCATCATCTTCCCTCGCACTATCTGCAACATCATCAACATGCTCACATAAGGGAATAGTGTCTTGACAATCAAACCCTATATCGTCCATATCCACACTATTACCAACTAATGTAAGACTGTCATCAAAGGTAGTTAGCATGTTGTCAACATCTTCTGAAGCACTTTGGATTCCTCAACCTACTAAAACTCAGTGTTGTTGTCGCCGATAGAAAAGACACCTCAACATGTCACAATGTTGAAACTCCATCCTCATAACTGCAGATAAGACTAGTGGTTTCCCCACGAAGCATAGGATCATCTACACCATGAATGTCACCCATAGAAAACTCATTCTAAAGACTTCTAGATGTCTCGCCTGTGAAAAAATCAAGCCTATCTTCCTACATTCTCAATGAAGACCTACTAAAAATGGAAACCATTTATCAAGCTGTCACGTCAACTCTTACTGGATCTGACAATTTTCCTACCCTAAAGGATGGCAAGAAACAGCTTTGATAACACTGTGAGAACCCCAACCAGTTCTAGCTTCAACAAACATCAAATTACTTCACTTTTACTTTGCACGCATCCTCTATCGCTATCCTTAATTTTCAGATTGATAATGATTGCTTGAAATGATTTTAAATGAAGTTTAAATGCTTGCGAATTAACTCACCATTGACTAAGAAAATAACAAGAAGCAATGACAACTACTCCTGATCTTTTCAAGTGCATATATCATAATTTTTACATATAAATCTTCACCTACAATAAAGGAATATTCTAATGAACACTTAATGAAACTGTAAGTAGCTGTTGTAGAAGTTAATTGCAGCAGATAGATAGAGAAAAACCATGTATAGCTCCAGCACTAATTAAATCACAGCTCCCAATGCATAGACCGCTGCCACTAAGTGAAATGTCACTTCATACCAGTCAGAACGTTGCTGCTGAAAGGAAGCCACAACAGCTATACTAAAAATGGCAGCATCAGTATTCACACCAAACACGTCAGGAAGAGATTCACAAAAAATGTCTTGACATATAAGAAACAATAAACCGACTGGGGTTTTAGATGCCCAATCACAGTGCCAAAATTGAAAATACTAACAGAATCAGCACCCAGCAAGATGATAATAGCGGAAATGAATGACGCCAAATTTGCAGCATAAAAATTACCTTCTAAAACAGAGTAGCCACAGACTAGAAGGCCAATTAATTTGCTTTACAACAGTAACAAATTAAAGTTCAAATCAAGAGGAATCAGTCTTGAAGATTCCTCATGCTTCAAACCCTCAAGAAACTTTACAAGTAATTAAAAACAATAGACAAGAATGAATTCCCTTCTCACAAAGCATTGCTTTTATAATAAATAAAGATGACTTTTTCAATACAAATTTCAATTAGAAGCCTCCTTTCTTTATACTTACGCACATAATTGCGTAATACAATTTATCAATTCCCTTTGGCTCCAAAAATGACATTTTCAACTATATTATGATATTTTGGCACACAAGGTCATTATTTCTTGTGCCCAAGATTTGAGACTTTTCAACCTAGTTCCAATGAGCTATGACACTAAGGTGGCCAATATACAATACCAGCAAAAATAGCAACCCCAACATATTTAGTTAAATAATTATAATTCACCCATCTTGCGAAAATGACTAAAAAAGCATCAAAATCGAAATTTGACAACACATGAGTGATTCTGATGAAGAAAGAAGATGAATGAACCTAACAGGGTGACTTACTAAAAATAAACATTGCATCCAACATTCTTGCAGCCCAAACTAGAAGCCAAAAGTAAAAACTAAGAGCATTACTCAACTCCTTTGCCTCAACTAAGCTCATCGGAACCAACTACTGATTTACTATAAATAGCAAGTCCTTATAAACAGAGCCAAAACTCAACATAGGCCACTAGAGAGCCTAATAACACCACAACAAGGTCCTCTAAACACTAGTATTAGCCTACAAGGAGACAATAATAGGCTGAATCTGTCAAATCTGCCACAACTAAAAAATGGTGACATTACAAAACCATATTAAGTGGATGAGGTCCACTAAAATGGCAAGAAGGCCACTAAAGCCAATATATCACAATACTTCAAAGATGTCTTCTTCTATAGTAGTAAGTACACATAAGAGAAGAATTTTAAAAAATTGGGGATAAGTATATGGAATTTGTTAGAATTTGAAAAGATTAATAACCCAGAAAACTAGTGCAAAGAATAAATATCTAAACTATGAATGCAAATGATACAAAATCAAAATAGCAACATAGAGTTAATCTCCAAGAGAGTAATGCAAATGCTAGAAGCAAAATAGCATTAAGAGGATGCAAAAAACAAGAGATGCAAATACAAGCCAGGTAGCATGCTTATATAAGCTAGGAAGAGGGAGGAGGTGGCAACACCAACCAATGAGGAGCAACCATCTATCGGACTAAAGATAGCAAAGTATCTTTCCAAGATAGCTAATGGATGCTCACATGTAGGAAGGTGACACCTCACAACCATTCACCTAATAAGACATGCTTTATTAACCTAAGCAAGATTATTAAAAGTGTAGGAAAAACCTAGCAGAATAGGAAAAATAAAAAACTACACTAACACCCCCCCATAAGTGAAGCTTAGGTGGATGTAGAAATGGGTCCCGGCAAGTCAAGCCTGATGAGGTACCCATGAACATAAGATTTCCCAAAAGAGAGAGAAAAGAGACCCCCAAAAAAAAAAATCAAGACACGGAGTGAGAGGAAGAGGCCCCCCCAAAAGATGAAGCATCCCGCACCCCCAGCAAAGCTCGCAAATGAAGGAACTTGTTCTCAGTGAAGGGTTTGGTGAAGATATCAGCAACTTGCTCCGAAGTCAGACAATAGCGCAGGTCAATGACATGACCATGGATGAGCTCCCAGATGTAGTGCATGTGGACCTCTATGTCTTTGGTCTGCTGATGATGAACCGGATTCCGTGAGATCTAAATGGCACTCTGGTTGTCACAAAATATGACTGATGGCCATCTAATCTGGATACCAAACTCAGTGAGAAGATGTTGAAGCCAAATGGCCTCAGTGGCGGCATTTACAGCCCCCTGATACTTAGCCTCAGTAGAAGATAGAGCAATAGTAGATTTCTTTTTGCTCGAACAACAAACAGGACCTGACCCAAGTGAGAAGCTATACCCTGAAGTAGACTTGTGATCCTCAGAATCACCTGCCCAATCTGAATTTGTGTAGCCCACCAAATCAAGCTCAATACCTGCTGCATAGTGAATCCCACAACTATGAGAACCCTGAATGTAGTGAAGGATCCGTTTGGCTGCTTTCCAATGCAACTAATGGGGCTCCTGCATGAATCGAGAGACCATGCCTACAGCATAGGAGATGTCAAGTCTCGTATGAGTCAGATAAATGAGACTCCCAACAAGTTGGCAATACAAAGTGCCATCAACAAGTGGAGAAGAACATTGAGCCTCAAGTTTGACTCCACAAAGGAAGGGAGTCGGAGTAGGCTTATAGTTAGCCATATGAAACCTCGAGAGTAAATCTAGAGCATACTTGGATTGTGTGATGGTGATCCTAGAAGGAGATTGAAGGATCTCAATCCCGAGAAAGTAATGCAACAAGCCCAAGTCAGTCATCAAAAAACTCTATTGAAAGGCCACTTTGACAGCCTTAATGGTGGGTGAAGAACTTCTTGTGATCAGCAAGTCATCAACATACAAAACCAAAAATAGAAGTGAATCACCCTGTTGCAAAATGTAGACATTAGGATCAGAATGGCACCGAGTGAACCCAACTAATAGAAGGAAGGAGTCCATCTTGGCCTACCAGGCCCGAGGAGCCTTTTTGAGGCCATAGAGAGATTTTCGAAGACGGCACACAAGTGAAGAATCCTGAAGGAAGCCCTGTGGCTACTCCATGTAGATCTCCTCATGACGGTCACCATGAAGAAAAGCACTCTTCACATCCATCTGATGTACTTCCCAACGATTAGCTGCAGCAATGGCAAGAACAATTCGAATGGAATTCATTCGGGCAACTGGCGCAAAAGTCTCACAGTAGTCAATCCCAGGAACCTGGGAAAATCCTTTGGCGACCAAGCGATCCTTGTGTTTGTCAACTGACCCATCTGCTGCAAATTTTGTCCAACAGATCCTCTTACATCGAACACGTTTTCTTCCTTTAGGAAGAGGGACAAGATCCCAAGTGTGGTTCCTCATCAAGGAACTATACTCTTCCTGCATAGCTATATCGTACTCAAGAATACCAGAAGCCTCATGAAAGCACTGTGGATCTGAGGCAGTAGCAATTAAGACATGTGGAGCATCCTAGAATTGTGAACGAGTTCGCCTGGTGTCTGATGGATCCCCAACCCAATCACCTGCAAACTGCAAGGTCTGTCTAGCCCAAAGTGGATAGGAAGATGGAGAATCTAGAGGGGAATCATTAACCTTTGAATGATGACTAGGAGAGGAAGGAGGTGAGTTCTCTGAATCACTTTTTGCATCAGAAGTAGAGGTAGAAGACTGTTCAGGTGAATCTGACTCATCAGAAGATCTGTCATGTATTCGAAGTGACTCTAATGTCAAGGTAGAAGGAGTTGGAGAAGTGATAGAAAGTGAGCTTGAAGATCCCTCTTCAAACTGAACACTCCTCTCAATGAATAACTCATGTGTAGTAGGGTGGAGCAACCGATAACCATTCACACCATCAGGATAACCTACAAATATGCAAGGTCTGCTTTGCGGATCCAAGGCCTTACGTTTCTCTGTAGGAATGTGGGCCCATGCAAGGGAGCCAAAAACTCGAAAGTGCTTAACTAATGGTTTTGGACCGCTCCAAGCTTCAAAAGAAGTAACTCCCTTGAAGACTCGGTGAGGAACACGGTTCTGGATATAACAAGCACAGTTAATGGCTTTTGCCCAATACTGTGGTGCAAGAGATCTAGAGTGAATCATACAGTTTGCCATTTCCTTCAAGGATCTATTCTTCCGTTCTGCAACACCATTTTGTTGAGGATTGTATGGAACTGAATGTTGTAAATCAATCCCCTCTGAAGTGCAAAATCTTTCAAATCGATGGTTGACACACTCACCACCATTGTCTGTGCGCAAAACCTTGATGGCTTTCCCAAATTGCTTTTCTACAAAATTTTTGAAGTCTTGAAAATGATCAAATACCTCTAACTTCTGTTTGAGAAGGTACACCCATGTATATCGAGAAAGGTCATCAATGAATGAGGACATAACGGGCCCTGCTAAAAGAAGGATGTTGAAATGGACCAGCCAAATCACTGTGAACTAACTCTAGTATCTGTGAAGCTCTCCATGCCTTACTTTTGTCAAACTTTTCCTTAGGATGCTTACCAAGAATGCAACCTTGGCAAACACATCCTGAGAATTGAACTGAAGGCAACCCTGTGACCGTGTTCTGCTAGTTGAGCTGATGCAAATAGCGGAAGTTAAGATGGCTAAACCGCTCATGCCATAATTTACTCACATCATTAGAGTGAGTGAGCAAAACAGATGGAGGAGGATCACGAACAAAGTGAGAAAACAAATTGAGTCGTGACTGATGATCTGCTCTCCCAACTGCAACTACAGAATCACTATGCAACTCAAGTATCTCCACTGAATCAGGACTGAACTCAACCCGCTTGCCTAAACCTATGTGAGTGATCTAGTATATTGATAGGAGATTAGTTGATAATGAGCATACGCAAAGAACATCATGGAATGTGCCATCCCCCACATCAACAGACCCTCTCCCACACACCTCAATAGAAGTGTCATCACCCATCAAAATAGAAGGCATAGTACATGGCTCCAAGGATGCAAGTTCTTCCTTAGATGAAGCCATGTGGTGCAAAGCACCCGAATCAAGAACTTAAGTGGATGGTGAGGAAGCAACTGCAACAAGAGCCTTGCCCTTTCCTTTCCCCTTGTTGTTTTCTTTTACCTTGTTAGACTCTTCATTAGAACTTTGTTTGATAGACTCAAAAACACTAATATTATTCTTCTCAAGAATGTATGTCAAGTGATCAATTTGTTTCTTCAAACATTTATGTTCATCATGACTGAGTCTTTTACAATAGGCACATTTAACCTTTTCTTTCTTAGGCTTATCGCCCTTAGAGGATGAGGTATCAATAGTTGCTTTTGAAGCAATTGGTATCTGATCCTTCTTTTCCTCACTATTATTTTGTTTCTCATCCTTAATATTGTTGTTACTACTTTGTCCTTTTTTTTCTTTTGTGCCTTGGTTGGTTGCTAAGGCATATGACTTAGAGAACTTAAGAGTGCCCATCTGAATTAGCTTGTCCTGTTCTCGAGTGAGATTGACAGCAAATTCATCTAGAGATGGCATGGTGAATTGAGTACCAAGTGCACCCCTAGTAGCATAGAAGATAGAGACAAACACAGAATATTCTGAACTTAGCTTACAGAGAATACTAAGAATCAATTGTTCAACTTTCTTTTCAATTCCACATTGTTTTAACTGCAGCCTTAGTGATTTCAATTTGGTGTAGAAATCTTAGATTGTGTTGAAATTGCCTGGACTTAAACTAATTAATTCATTTTCCAACATATGACCCCTCATTGAATCTTGTGTGCCAAATAGTGTTTCTAGCTTTGTCCATACTTCATTTGGTGTATCCAAAGACTCAATGTGAAATAGCAAATTAGGAGAAACAGACAAACACAATGTTCCATATGCCTCATCACATTTGTTAAACCACTTAGGCTTATCTTCATCTTTATTAGGTTCAGTTTCAAGTCCCATAGTTATCCTATTTAATCCCGCTTTCCTTAAGTGAATTGTCATGCGTGATTTCCACTCAAAGTAATTGTATGGAGTTAGGATGAGCATATTTGTTTGATCCATAATGAAGAAATGCTAAAAAGAAGAGAACCCAACCACAACAATGCCCCCCCTTTTTACTCAATCAAAGAACCCCCCCCCCCAAAAGAAATATGATTTGGCACTTTATTTTAGTGTGTTTACAACTACCACTAGAAATAAATACTTAGTGGTCTTGATTTCAATGCATTACAAACCCTCATGAAGAGCATATGTTGAAAGTGAAACTTAGGCACAATAATCAAGGAAACAAATAGCACCATTGTGATCTACTCGAAAAATCATGCACTTTCAAAAAAAGAGTCACCTTGATATGAGGTCGTATGAGAAAGTTATGATCCTCCGAAGTTTCCAAAACAAGAACTGTGACTAAGAATCTGCAATTTCTGAAAAATTTATGCATGGAAATCAAAAAACAACTCCACTAGTGAATAGAGCACAAAAAATAAGCCAAGGTCATAACAAGAATCGTCAAAATCGGAGTCTGTATGAGCAAGAACGAGTCATTTGAAAACAGCATTCAAATTTGCGACTGCCAACAGAGAGGGGTACGGCTGTAGCTTTCCACACTCGATCCTGCAAAATATATAGATTGCATGCAAAATCTAAAAGATACCCAGATGGTTTTTCGAGGCTGTGAACAAAACTCAGAAAGCGTTTTTCTTGCTGATTTACAGAAGATGTTGTAGTGTAAATCAGACGTCGTTAACAGTAAAAAAACGGCTCCAAAAATCAAGAAACGACCCCAGCAACCAAGATATGACATGCAAATGCTGGATCAGCTTCCTAAGTCCATCAATGACATGCTGGAACCTGCAATACTAATTGAAAACTCCAAATATGCAAGTTGGTTGTCAAATTTGAGATTGAAACCCTAGAGAAAAACCGTTTTTGTCAAAACTTTTCTGATTCTCAAGATCATCCAAAGATGCAAGAGAAGAGCATACTTCGTTTTTCAAAAAACTACAATAAAATTTATTTGCCCCCCCCCCCCCCGAATCTCTCAAATAAGGAAACTAAAATCTACTCTTGCACATAGAAAAGCTCTGATACCATGTTAGAATCTGAAAAGAATAATAACCCAGAAAACTAGTGCAAAGAATAAATATCTAAACTATGAATGCAAATGATACAAAATCAAAATAACAACATAGAGCTAGTCTCCAAGAGAGTAATGCAAATGCTAGAAGCAAAATAGCATTAAGAGGATGCAAAAAACAAGAGATGCAAATACAAACTAGGTAGCATGCTTATATAGGCTAGGAAGAGGGAGGAGGTGGCAACACCAACCAATGAGGAGCAATCATCTATTGGACTAAAGATAGCAAAGTATCTTCCCAAGATAGCTAATGGATGCTCACATGTAGGAAGGTGACACCTCACAACCATTCACTTAATAAGACGTGCTTTATTAACTTAAGCAAGATTATTAAAAGTGTAGGAAAAACTTAGCAAAATAGGAAAAATAACAAACTACACTAACAGAATCTACTTTTAATAAATTCTACATGTATCATTTTTAAAAAAAAATGAAACGAAAAGTTATGCAAGGGTTATGCACCTTTAAAGAATATCAATTATTGAATGTGTTGGGTGGATATTTTGCAATAGACAATTTTGCGAAAATCTAGTTGCAAAATAGGATGACGAGCCACAACGTATGAGACAAAGTGCCCCCTACCTTAAACGGAAGGCTCCCCCTTCTCATTGTTCCTTGGATCAACTCAAGGAAAGTGAGAAGTTGAGAGATTTGAAAGGGTATTACCAATATTCTTTCCTCTTAGCTTTCAAGAAAGAATTCACTTATTCGTGGAGCAAGTAATGGGCAAAATGAAACCTCGAACTACACTTCTATCTAAAGTTGTAAACGGTGATACTGATAAACCAACACCAACTCAAAGGCTAGTTGAAAGCGTACCAATTTGGATCTAAGCACGGTCTTAATCTATGCTATAAGAATGATCTTTACAATTGGGGCACAAAGACTTCTAGAACTCGAGGATTCTAACTATTTTTATGAATTAAGAAAGAGATACAAGCCACAGACAAAGCTCCTAGTCTATATATCTCCACAACTGCTCCCAGTCAAAGTTTCACCTCCAATTGCTTCCTAACTCTTTATACTTTATTATAAAGAATGCAAAAATACATGAATCAAATATAACAAATGCAAATTGCAGTCAAAGCTTTTAAAATAGTACTACACAATCAAAGTTATGCTTGTACAATTTCTCCAGAGCTCTCTTGCATACAAATAAAGATGATTTTTACAATGAGGGGATACTCCTTTATATAGGCAAAGGAATTGAGAAAAGGAAAAAGTGGGAGCAACTCAACCAACTTTGACCTGGTGTAACTAACAAGAGAAATTATTGGATTACATGTCATAAAGACATGCAAATCATATTACATGTAATTACAAAATTTCATGCAATACATCCTCTCTAACTACATGCATGAAAAGAAAGAAGAAGACGGAGATAGAGGGAATAATCCTAACAATTATTTTGAAGAACCTTGCATCTATCAATGCAATCATGCATTGTAGGAAGATTTGAGATGTCCATTGATTTTAATATGACCTCAATCCTAACTGTATCAGTGTATGTTGATCTTACAGTCTTATAGTTTGCTGCAATCGAATCCTATAGATGTTTTGTCACTGATTTATATGATGCAAATCTATTCATTGTTTGTGAGCTAAATTCCTAATAATCAAGTTCATCATTGACTCTATTTGTGTATTCTGAAGTCATTTCTTCAACTACAACCAAATTATCATACTTGATGAGAACAATACATCCTATCTGTTCCAAATTGCATATAAGCTTTGTCTCAAACATCTGATAGTGTTCCAAGATTGTCTGCAATTTGGTCAATAGTTTTCCCAGTGTCTCTTCCTTGTGTCCCATAAGACCCTAGCATCTGTAAAACATCTTTGAAGACAAATAACTTCACATGCCACCATGCCATCTAAATCAGTAATGGCTATTTCATCCCAATCTACCAAAAGTCCTTTTAGAGTGCCGACTTTTTTATTCATAGAAATAATCAATTCGTGTATGGTTTCTTCAATTTCTCTAATGCGTTCAAGAACTCTGACCACAACTTTGATGACTTGCACTCCTTCTGAGACAACTTCTCCAAACCAAGTTTTGGCTACTTCAATAAGTTTTCTTTCCTTAAGTGTATGGGAAGTACTAGTCGTACGCTGTGATAACTGTTGTTGGATAACCTCATTAAGTTGAGTGACCTTCTGCTTGAGCTGATTCTTCTTCTCCCACAACTCATGGTTGCTCTTTGATACATTAGCAAGAGCATCATGAGCATCTTGTAGACAACCCAACCGTGATTGCTTACCAAGTTCGATTTAGTGAAATTACAATCCGAAAGGTTAAATTCTTCAGCCAATTTGTCCACCAATGGTTCAACAATCTCTACAAACTTGGTCTTATCGGAATCAACTATGATCCTTGAAACAATCTTACCTTTCAAAGATTAAGTCTTGGTTTTCTTAATAGGAAGATTATCTGGAGCTAGTACAACCTTCCTTCTCTTCATAGTAATCTTGCCCAACCAAGCATGGAAACTAAAACCTTCACTTGATGAATCAAGGACAATAGCGACCATTGACATTGATCCTAATTGTATTTATGTGGTAATTGAACATGCTTCAGTTTGCACTGTTGTACCAAGAGGTACCTAATGAAAAAAAAATTTCATGAATGCTTCAAAACCAATTATTAAAGTATCAAGTTGGAAAACTTGACTTTCCGTGAATGTTAGGAAATGTTCAAACATATTCCCCAAATTGTTGCACTACTCAATTGCGAGAATAGGAGGAGCCACTAAAGACATAGGAAGCGCCAATGTGTTCACCTCCGAGGCAAGAATGATAGATGTGAAAACGATAGAGAATGAATCCATATCATCATCTATGACACCTAGAAAAGGTGTTTCCTGAATGGATGGACCTTGCTAATTTATTGGTGGTTGGGTAGATATGATAACCTCTCCTTTCTCTTCTTTACTTTCTCTTCAAATGCAATTTCTTCTTCAACTTCTTCCTAAATTGGTGCTTAAGAGGGCTTTCAAGACGACTTCGACCCCTTTCCACCTTTCAACTTAAACTTAAGGGATTTAGAAGGAACAGATGAAGATGCACCATCTTTACTTGAAATTTCTAATTGCGATTTCCTTCTAGGTTGTCCAAAACTACCACAGTCTACCCCGAGCTTAGGATTCACCCTTTTTAGGTCTTTGGTTTTTAATCATTTGTTGTTATTTACCAAGATAGATTGAAATCTATCAAAAATGGATACGCCTTCTTTTTGTTGCCACTATATAAGACACTGCTTGTCTAAACCAACACAATGGTATTCTGGGTCAAGAATATTACCATCATTTTCATTCTAGAGATTGGATGAGAATTTCCAGCATGTTAGGATCTATGATCTGCTACAAAGTGCGTCTACAGTAGTTCATTCTCATGATATCCATCTTCGTGCACAAGTCAATCCATATGTCCTCTATGGGATGGACATGGGTGAACACTATCTTGATCATTGAGTGCATCCCTCAATAATCAAAATCATACCTACCCTTGAACCTCTTTAACATGATAAACTGAAGTTTTGCCTCCATATTCTTTGCCTTGTACACTGTATTGATCATAAACTAACCAATCACCAAGGGTTTGGCTATAGTGATACCAAATCTTGGCCTATGTTGAGCATTTTGATATGATTGCATTTTCATGAGTTGTCTAGCTAATTCCATTAGTATGATCTTATCTATAGCATATCTTGGCGAAGTATATGGCTTTCTTTTGAAATAGCCAACTCTCAAATAAGTGAAAGTTGGAGGCTATAGAAAAATAGAGCCAAACTGAATAACCCTATTCCAAGCTTCATCTAACACTTGATTATTAGTTGTTTGTCAAACAAACACCGGAAATATCCAAAAAATGCATCTTGGATTCTCCTGTAGTGATATTTGCTATGTGACTAGGTGATTTGATCATAGTAATCCTAGATAGGAACTTGTAACCGATCTCCTTTGATGGAAAGACTAGAGAAAGATCCCATGGATGCAGCTATGTAAACCAAGTAGGACTTCATATAGAATGGTGTTGAGGTTCCTACATTAAGCAACTGCTCACAAATAGCAATACTAATAAGTTCTCCACAAAAGATAGGTTCTTCATTATCAAAGGTCTGGAGAATGAATTTATACATCCAAGGCTTGAAGTCACTAGAATCTTTGAGACCGCATATTCTGCTAAGAAGAGTTATCAAGTCTTTGCAATTTGAATTGAAGTTTGACCTATCAATGGTTCTAGGCTTAGTTACCAGATTTGTGCCCTAGAAGCCAAATCCAGATTTGGATCTGATCTGGATCCGAATCTGTGGTTGGATTCGTTCGGATTCTTCCAAAAAAAATATTATTATTATTTACTTTTTTTGAATTTATTTTTTTCTGATTATTTTTTTATAATTTTTATGGATTTGATCTATAGATTCATACCATGAAATGATTTAGTTTTAGAATTATGTATATTTCTCTCATTTTTTAGTATATATAATGCATAAATATATATTTATATAAATATATTATATATATATATATAAACATATACACATCCTCCACGAATCATAATTGGGAAAGAAAAAAATTATGAATCCACAGATCCGATTCATGTACCCGAATCGGATTTGTTTCACAAATCAGTAGCTAAGGTTCTACGCCATCTTGAAAAATTGTTTCTTCTAACCTTTAACCAATATGCACTTATATATTTCTGATAATCTACCCTCTTTTCATTCCATAACTCCAAAGACTTATCCTTTGACAAGTCTACGCACCTTGCATTTTGAGAAACTTTAAAGATTTGTTCAATAAACTCTAGGTCAAGGCTAATGATAACCTTTCCATCAACATTTTTCATTGTCTTGGTCTTTGGACTGCAATGTCGTGCACAACACAAAACAAATTCTAGTTCTAAGGCAACCATAGCAAAAGTAGGCACCAAGTGAATATTACTCTTTTTGATGCATTTCATTTCATGAGTCGAAGCAGATTCAACCCTTTGCGAGAAATGAGTCATGTCCACGTGCCCGATCTCCGTGTTAGAAGCATTATCAAGAGGTGATCAAACTTGCAATGCAAACACATGAGCTAACTCTTTCTCGTATTGGTACTTCATCTTTCCTTTGGATTTCGAGGATGAAGACATATCTTGTGCTATAATATGAAAATTTCAAATGTGAACACATCATCAGAGGATATTGATTCCATAAAAACATCAATTCTGGGACAACAACAGAGGACCTATGAAGGGCAAAATGCTCGAAGTATGAATCAAATACTCAAAGATCTTCTATGATAATCTTTGAATGGCATATGCAAAGGTTGAAATCTGTTTCAAGGAGATAGAAACATGTTGTAATATCCCCACTATCAAAGACAATAATACTTGCAAAACCAATGTTAGAATTTCTACAATAATAAAATATATTTCACTATTGTACCCTCTATCCTAACCCAACCTTAAAGACATCTCCACATTGGGATCAATAAACCTCTTGAGGATCCTTAGATCCCCGGTTACTTCTCCGTCTTCTATGAAGTGTTCCCTTTAAAGTCCTTCGGTAGAAGAGGCATTCTCTATCTAGGGCCCTTGACACATGCATATGTTAACATCTACGGAATATTCCGGCCTTATAACCATATTAAGATCACTCTCTTCCCAAAGGAACTCTCTTGATCTTAAGCTATTAACCATATTAAGATCACTCTCTTCCCTAAAAAGGGACTCTCTTGACCTTAAACCATTAACCATTAAGTCATGTGCTCTATCCATTTCGAATTAAATCTTTACATATACATATGCATATGCATAAATTATCCACAAGTATGATTCATTAATATAAATAAATTTTCAAACATAATTAAATAAATATAATACATAAACATACCTTTCTTAGCTTCTTCTTTGCTTGGTCCATGTGGCTCTATCATTAGTTGGCCCTTCCACGAATTAGTCCTTCTAGATTATCTCAACTCTATATTTACATTCTAAAATTCTTCCTTTTCTAATTATAAAGGATAAAATATACTTTTTTGTTTCTTCTTTTCCATGAGTCACAACCTTTCATAATACAAATCCTTTGAAAAGTCACAACACTCCATGGTTATAATCCTTTCAAAAAGTCACAACGCTTCATAACTAAACTCTTTTGGAAAAGTCCCAACACTTTATAATTACAACATTTTTGAAGAGTCGTAGCTATTCATAATTATGACCTTTTCGAAAGTTCACATCCTTTTAATATCATTGATACCTTTTTAGAAAGTCACTTCTTTTTTTTCTTCATATTATTTTCCTCTTCCATTTTTCCTTTCTGAACTCCTATCTTCTCCTTCTCTTTTTCCCCCCTCTCTAAAATAAACTCTCCTCCCTTTTATATCTTAATTTTAAGGAGTCATGTCTATTTGTTAAATATCTCTTGAATTATCATTAGATTTAGTTAATTCATCTTATTCTGTTTTATATTATTTATTTACTTACTTATTTGTGTTTATTATTATTTGTTATTAAATTCTATTTAGAAAGTTGACATACTTTCTACAATATTCTCTTGTATTTAATTTAATTTCTTTATTTATTCATTTTAATTTTATTAATTTTTAATTATTTCAAATATCATATTAAATATTTCATTGATAATATAGATTAAATAATAATTATTTCCTATTTTTATATTTTAGTATTAGTTTTAATCTAACTTTATTATCATTATTTATTTACTAATGTTGTATTATCTAATTATTATTATAATTCTATCTTAAAATAGGGATATGACACATGCAAGTGAAGGATAAGTACTTATATAAGGGCCCGTTTGGTTGTTGGAATATAAATTAAGCATTGGCATTCAGAATGCGGGCTTTGGGACTCTGGAACTCGAAATCCAGATTATGATTAGGGAATCCAATTTGGGACTGTTTGGTTGACCAAGAATTCATTGTGAGAATACAGATTTCCTCCGTTTGATTGCACATTGTGGAATTGGAATACTAGCCAAAATAACATGCAAAATATTATCATCAAGTTGTAGCATTATCATCATGCAAAAAAATTCAATACTTATTTGGTTTGTTGAAGTCCAAACATTTTTAACAAGTATAAAAAGATTAAGTCATGTTGAAAGTAAACATTATCATAAAGGATGAGGACGAGATTGTACTAATGGATACTAAAACTTTTATGACTCTTGCTCTATAAAAAAAATACCATTGATTATAATTCACATAATTACTGATATGAAATATGTATATTGTTCAAGTCTCATTGAATGAATCCGAATCACAAGAATTGATAAAATAAGAGTCAGAAACATCCCATTAAAAATATATATATTTGTAGAGATCTAATAAAAAATTTGATCATCACAACATTCAAACTCGCAAGTGCAAAGTCTAAATTTTTATATTAAATTTTTACGAAATCTTACCTGGAAACATTTTTACGCCAGAAAAAAAATCAATAGAGTAGATTGTTTTTGTCCTACATACAATTCATTTAACTGAGAAACAATGTATGTGAAAAAGTTATTTCACCAAACTTTTTTGTAGTAACTACTGAGGTGGATCAGGTGGAAAAAGCCTGATAAATTACTCAACAGTGGAAAATATATGAGCAAGTAATAGCAAAAAATTTTCCCCCCATTTAAAAAAATTAAATTTAAAAAATTAGTGCAAGAAAAAGTGCCCTCAAATGGGCATCCGGAAGTCAAACCCAATCAAATTTTACTTTAGTTGAAATCCTCATTTTAAAAAAATGGGATTTAAAATGGGAATTAAAACGAGAATTCCAAATAACAAGTATTTGAAGGAATTTGGAATCCTTGTTTTGGGGGTCAAATGGGGATACTGGATTCCACTTTTTTCCAATTCCAATTTCGATTGTGCGGACCCAAACAATGGATTAGAATTTTTTTAGAATTCTAAATGCCAATTCCATTCTAATTCCAGCTACCAAACGGGCCCTAAATGCTTTGAGGAATGAAAGTGGGATGCATGGGATTGCGTGCAAATGTTAACTTTTGACTTTAAAAGTGTGACATGTAGTCAAAATCAAGTACTCTAGATGTCATTACATGTAAAGTGATTTACATGTAATCATGACTTCATGCAATCATTCAATGAGATTTGAAGAATGAGATTGTGTAAATGCAGATGGAGAGTGAGATTACATGTAAAATCAGATGGAGGATAGAATTACATGTAATTGCTCTTGGAATGTAAATGCATATGAAAGGAATGGAAGCAATGTGCCTTGGCAAGTGAAATGATACACTTGCGTGAAAAGGTGAAAATGGAATGAAGGGAAATATACTTAAGTTCTTGGGAAGGAACTTGCAACTTCTTCAACAAGAAGAAAAACGAGAAAGCAAGCAAACAAACAATGAAAGCAATCACAAAACAAACAATACCTTTGGTCTTATACTCAAACATGCCAACAAGCAAGTTATTTTCAAGTGCAAATTCAAAGTTTTGTGTCTGGGAAAAACCAAATAGGTGAAAAAGGAAGTTCTCATCATATTTTGAGTAAAAAAGCACTTTTCATGGTATACCTTTGAACAAGTGTGCGACATCAAGCTAAAATATGCAACAAAATAGCAAGATAAGCATGAATTAATGAGCAAGATAAAAAAATGCCCACTTGGAGATCAAAGAGCCAAAATAGCGAGATTTATAGATTTGAAGACCAATTCTCCAAATCCAAATTCACAAACAACTACTTAACTTCCTCCACACTTGCAAGTAATGGATATTGATGAGCATTGAATGGTCGTTTTTGGAGAGATATACCAAAAAGTGTGACCTTTTGCTGCTATTTCATGAAACATTTTTGGGAAAACCAAGCTTCAAGCTGTTTTTGGTAAAAAAACGTAGTCTCTTGCTGCTATGTCACAAGTTGCTTTTGCTATTGACAGGGAAAATTGTGTTTAATGAAAGCAAACACAAGGTTTAAAACAGAAAACCAATTTCCCCTTGAACCAAAACATGGTCAAAAAGTCCCAAATTTGGGCGTTTTCCATCATAACGTGCCCTCAAATGGTCATAAAATACATTGTTTCTTGCAAAAATTTGAATGCCAAATGCATATGCATTCAAATGCCAAAACGACCCTAGTTAGAAGAATTTCGACCTTGGAATGGATGGATCTGGAGATTTCAACCAAAAACATGTTGTTGAGGAGCAAATGCATGGAAGTTTTCCCTTCAATCTTCAAAATTGGGTTCCGTTATTGTATTTGCATATGTTTCCAAGGCAAATTGCACTCTATAATGGAGATTGCATGTTTTAAAATGCATCAAACTTGACTCTTCATGCAAATCGCACTCTAGAAGTACATTTGCATAATTTAAAAACTTGTATTTTGGCTTCTATGTGCAAATCGCACTCTTGGGAGGGCATTACATGTTCTAAAAACTTGTTCAAACATGTTCATAGTGCAAAATCTCACTCTTTGGAGGTCATTGCATATTTTAAAGAGACTCCAAGATGTAAATCGCATTCTTAGAGGGTCTTTGCACATTTCAAAATACATGCATTTACATGTTTAAGTGATTAAAGATGTCCTTTTAGTTCAAAACTATGTTCTCTAGAGGCATTTGAATATTTTCATGTAAATGGGTTAAAAGATGTCTAAATAAACAACTTAAGTGAGCAATTAAGCACATGTCTAATTAATTTTTGAAGAAATATTACTTAAATGGGTCAAAAATAACATTTGCATAATAGAATTAACATATTATAAGCAAATATCATTTCAAAAGTACAATTTAACTTACATGTTTTAAATGAAACATAAAGTTACTCCAAAAATAAACCAAACTATATAGTTAATATAGTCACTTAAGTGAAAAATTGAAAGCAACTCAACTTAAAAATATAACATAAAGTGATTTTATGTTATATTTTTCAAAAAATGTATGTGAACATTAAAATATAACGTGATTTTTTAAATCATGCAATTACACCTACAGAGTCCACTTTTTGGGCACTAAAATAATCATATCTTTTGATTGCTCGGTAGTCGGTCCAATTAAGCCCCAAGATAGATCGAATCGAAGGGAAAACCAAAAGCAATGATTTGAGAAAAAAAAATGACCAAAAGCTTGCAAACACATTCAAAAACGAGAAAAATGACATTGAAGGCTTCAAAAATCAAGCACAGGGCCAACAAACAATAAAACTAAATTGACGAAAGCCTTCAGTAAAAGAATTTGTTTTATCAATTAGGGTCGACTGATAGATAAATGTTATTCAAACAAATAATGAACTAACTCAGAGAAAAATGAAACTAAGTTGAAAAAGTTACATACTGTTACCTACATTTTGTAATGACAAAATGCTTTAAAAAATTTAAAATAACAATTTAAATTATTGAAATCAATGTTAAATGTCAATGAAAGCAAAGATAGATAATATTGATATTTGATGGTCATTAAGATAAAAGCAATTTTTTTTAAAAATTAATCATAGATATCGGCAACTACAGACTCGAAGGGTAATATCCTTTTTAGCTGTGGTACAAGGTACTCAGGGATGACGATATTGTCAGTCAATTGAAAATGACACATATACACATCTTAATCCATAAAGTTGTTTCTCCTACATACATCGTTTCGGTTTTATAAGAAATTTGTCCTTGGAACCTGACCGGCGTCCCTATGTCCCCTCATCACTAAACTCTATGGAACTATAGCATGTGTCAATCACATAGCAGCACTTACGGAAAAGTTAATGTTCTATATATAATATACACAAGAAATCTCTGCAGGAAATTTTGTTTATTCCAATGGGTGCTTGTAGGATAAACATAAAAAAACAAATAAACTTCATCTAAAGTTTCCTAATTTCAGGGAACATGACCATGGCAATGCATTTATGACATGGAAAATGACTACGTACCAACAGTCGGGGTATAAAACTTTTGGTAACTATGCTTTTAGTATTTGTGGTGCAAAAATACAAACGTAATATAGATGAAAACTCAATGAAGAGAAAAGGCATAATCTGGATATCATTTGACATAATCATGGGCACTAACAGCATTTTCTCACACCCTTTCATAGCCAAAAAACAGTTTAACTTAAGAGTATGCAACAAATTTCTGCAATTAAAAAGTATATAAGCAGCTTGTATACTATACCTCCATACACGGAAAAGAGCCTGAAGATCATGTGTTGGGTTCCAAGAACCATCTACAATAATCACACGGTTAGCTGCTGGAAGGTTTATGCCCAATGATCCAGCTCTTGTTGATATTAAAATACACTGGGCCTTTGTATTTAATGGATCATTAAATTGTTCTACTAGTTTTTGCCTTTGCGCTCCACTTGTGCTTCCATCAAGCCTGCACAATGTTCTTTGTCATTATGATTTTCAAAAAGAAGCATATGATCTTCCTCCTATTTCATAACTCATATTAGAAACAAATTAATGACAAAATATTCAATTCAATAAGAAACGTGAATTACAGTATTATGTTAAAAAGTAATGAAAAGAAATCTATTTAATATGAAATATTGATAGGAAAAGAGCCTTGACAAAAAAAACAGGAAAAAAGAGATCACGTAAAAAGCTATAACAAACAATGTTATATCAAAAAGATAGCCATGAACAATATTCTAGCACAGGTTTACAATAAAAAAATAACAATGCCAAAACTAATTCTACTTAAATGATAATTTTCATCAGCAATATAAATTTTTCTTTTTAACTTTTGCAGAAGCATAAGAATATTAATTTCTAAGCTCGTCAATCTTAATAACAAAAATATTCAAGCTTCAGTGATTAAAATAGGTTCAGGTAAAATTCATTAGATGTTCAATTAATGACAAATGTCAGTGCACACGAAATTGCCAATACTATGCTTATAGTGTGCGTGGAGGTGAACACTCACATACACAAGACCCAACCTACATGAAATAACACATCTATATCATTGTACTGTGTTGCTGGAGATTCAGTACACCCCCCATTACTGTACCCAAAGGTAGCAGGTTTTGATTCTTGGTCATGATCCTTAAGGTATCTGTTTCTAAGTGACTGAAACTCAAGTTTGCTCCAGAGAACTGCCCACAGTGACCATTTTTATTCCTGGACTGTTTCAAGAAAACCTGTTGTGCCCATTCTGTTTCTTGGGCAGATCTGCAAAACCACATGTCAGGTTAAGAAAGACATACCCACAAGAACCCTGACTCTAACCTCACCTACCTTATATCCAAAGCCAATGCAACTGTCTACAAACCCTATAACATAATAGGAAGATAAATCATAGAAATCTCATTTCATTTCTGCAGCACACCCCACTTTTTTGCTGCTAAACCTATCTGAAAGCTCTCGATTATTGTTAAATCTTGTATTCACTTAAAAATTTGGAAAGAAAATGCTTTTTTTTAAGTTAGGTCTTAGTCATCTCCCACATGAATGAGTTTCGATTGCAACTACCAAAAAGTTCACATATACCATTTTGGGAGCAACATATTAAACCTTCTCCTATTCAAGTACAATCATCCTAGAAAATAATAGATAGTATATTCCTTGAAGCCAAACATTGTGTAGTATGATGGGTCATCCTAGAAAATAATAGATAGTATATTCCTTGAAGCCAAACTTTGTGTAGTATGATGGGAACTACAAACATGACCCCAGATAGGGAGAAAATGTCCTGCTCTCTCCCATTTGGCAATGCTATAACTTATTCTGTTGGCACTATTTCTCTACACACCGATTCTCTCCTCCTGGTGCTGGATGCTGGTGTTGATGCTGAGGCGTCTGGAAGTGTGGATGCATTTGGGTTCTCTGTCTCGATGCTCGCAAGAAGCACATCTTGGAAGAACCTGTGGCCAAAAGTCATTCCCACACCAAAAATCACTTAAACATCTATTTTGGCATGTGCTTTATTGTTTTAATTTGGTTAGTGAATCTTGAGTCTGGACTCTTGATTGATCAACATTCAATCATGAACTAAGTTTTGATTTTGTAATTCAAATTGCATTGGAATCTTAAACTTGGTTAATTTACTAATTAGTTATCTCCATATGTATATTTGTCACTTTGTGTTTGTGAAGTTTGAAGTTGGACTATCAATGGTGAAGTATCATGCTACGGAATGGTTTATTTTTATATATTTCTCATTTTTTCTTTGCATATATAAAATTACTCTGTGTGTGTGTGTACGTGTATATATAAACACATCCAAATGGATCCAAAATAAATAAATAAAAGATTTGCACATCCGATTCTAATATCCACATCCGCATCACAATCCACATTGGCAACTTAGCTTACCACATGATTCTTCATTTATAAGTGATAGTCAAAACTATCTAGCCTCTCTTCACCTTTTCACCTACCATCCTCACCTTCTCAAGTGATAATTTTTCTTTCTCATATTATCTCCCAAGCCACAATACTGATTTTGAAATGCAATATCCCTTTTCCTCAAGAATAAAGTTTTATATTCAGTAGTTCTTTTTTTACTTTCATTCATCTAGTCATAGAGGAAGACTTATTCTTCCTTAATACATGAGTGTGGTGCCCCATCACCAAGGGACACCATTTTTTCATATATATATATATTAATATTATTTAATTATTTCTTACATAATTATATATTATAATATAATATTCAATATATTATTATTTAGTACAATATAATATAATTATTATTCATTAAATAATTATTATTTTTAATTATTATAGTATGTAATATAATTATTGCATTGACAATAATCATGTTACATATTATATTATCCCCACCCTTAGAGCTCGGTGTTGGTATGCCTAAGCTACTTCCTTGTTGAGCTCTATCAGGATCGATATTGACCGCCTCTATAGAGGGTAATTTCGTAATGAATTAATTAAGTAGTTGTTAGGTAAACTTTGTGCCAGACGCCACGTCGGTTGGTATTAGTAACCAATCCAAGTGCTATAAGTAGCACTTGATGGGAATAGAAAGGGTATGGTAATATTGATGAGCATCAATAGTGGTATGTAACTTAATTGGTACGATAAAATAAAGATAATTGTCATTCATCTCTTGTTCCAATTATTAGGAGGAATGTGATGGTAGTATTAAATTATATATTAGTATATTGTTGGCAACGTTCTCTACCATATTGGCATCACCAACCTTCCTCCATTTCAATTCTTTGACACTCCTGCTTACCTCCTCCCTTTAGAGCAAGAGTTGAACAGACATGTTAGACTTGATATTTACCTATGTTACCCTAGGTTTCCGAGACAAGGAGACAGGGAGATGAGGAAACAGGTTTCCGAGATGGATTTGTTTTTCTCAAAGCAAGGGACGAGAGGGAATGATAGTTGATACAGCTATATAAAAAATAGAGAAAATCTTTAAAAAAAATAGGGAAAGTTTCAATATTCATATAAAAACATGAATAAAGCATGCTTATATATAGATTATAGAACCTTAACATATAATGTTTCTATTAAATATTTAAACTTTAGAGTTCACATGACAGGGGAAATCAAACAAATTATCAAAACTGAAACATCAATTTTATGGGACAGCCAAGGGAAAGGTTTCCAAAAGTTTTTGAGTTTGAAGAACATCCAGAAAATAGGGAAGGGTCAAATTCTGTTAGAAACACATCTCCAGGTAACATATATTTGCAAATAGTACATCACCACGACCTGGTGCAACCCTAATGGGGCATTATGCCCAAGGATGGTCCTTTATGCTAAGCACTTTGTAAATATTTGGGACAAGATAACTGTTTGCCCTAGCTACTTGTCTCGGTGCTAGTGTCACGCCCTACGCATCTCCTTGGTGTCCTTCAGAGTTGGCTCCCATCGACTTTGGGTCCCGACTAATCACCATATTGATAGAGAGGACTGGGTTTGTCATTTGTGCACCTTCGCTACATTGAGATGGTGACCTACTTCATTTTCCATTGACCTACCTACTACGAGATCAGGGGGAGATTATATTGCTTATTCAAAAAGTGCAGATCCCTAACTAGTTGCATTGGTTATATGGATTAGAAGTGCTTGGTACTTAATCTTCAGAGACTTTGCAGCTCTGTGACCACACCTTGCAGCTCCTATTCCCCTATAGGCAGGCCTCGAATCATCCTATCAATGCCTTCTTCTCACCCTTGTCTCTGGCGCAAGGGTGAAGTGGTTGTTTAGTGCCTCCAACACCAATCACTCCAAATTTGTGAGACCCCACAACATTTACTCCTCCAGCAATTCTCAACAATGGTTCAAAGGTCCTACTTGCCCTAGCTTTTATCCTTTGGTGTTGGATTTCTTTCAGCCAAGGAAGGTTCCCTAGTCCTTGCCTCAAAGTTGATTCCTTTGTTTGTTTCTTTTGCTTCTTCCTTGCTCTTTTTTGGGCACTGTTTGGCGTTCCTATGGTCCGTTGCTTCTTTGGTTGTATGCTTTCAGTCCTTGAGACCCTTTTGGTGGTCTCTTGTTGGACATTACTAAATTTATCTTATCTTATACAAACTCTGGGTTCTCTTGAAGGAGTTTGACCATAGTTACAATAACATCAACACCTTTCAATGTTCTTTGCTTCCCATACTAGAAGATATTGAAATGTGTCAATAAATCTTCGTGAGGGTATAAGGGCCCAACATTAGACAAAATACTCTTTTTGTTGGAATGAGATGTCACTGGGGTTGAGGATGTATTGAAGCATATAAAGGATTCATGGATTGAGATAGGGGTATCGATTTTTTCAAATGGGTCAAAAGATGGAAGAAATCATCTCTTGATCAATGTCATAGCAGTGTCACCTAAAGAGGGGAAATACTTTTGAAAGCTATGGATTGTGAAGGGCAAGTAAAGATGGACAATTTATTAGTAATCATCTCATATCCGCCATTGAGTCAATGGGACAAGAAAATGTTGTCCAAGTCATAACAGATAAAGCAAAAAATGATAGGGATGTTGGTTTGTTGGTTGAAGAGTAATATCAACTTATCATTTGGACACCTTGTGTTGTACCCTTCCTCAATCTTATGGTAGAAGAAATTGGCAATAATTGGGTAGATCAAAGAGGTGTTTGCGGAGACTAAGGGTATCCAAATGTTCAACAACAAACCACCATAAGACTATAAATTTTTAGATTAGGTTTGGAATTATTGAAGGTAAGCGAACTTGAACTGAAGTACTAATTCAATTCAAAACAAATAAAATTAGTAATTTATTTTATTCTATCTAATCCACATAAAATGGGTCATGTAGATGCTTCTAATAGTTAAACCTTTTGTTGTTCTGGCTTTCTTTTCATAATTATATTGTGTAAATTAATTTCTTTTAAAGTGACTATTTAATTGTATTATTTTTGCTCTAATTTCTATTAGATGATTTTGCAACCCACTTTGCATCAAACTTTATCATCTTCAGACATCTTGTAAAAGTATAAATGGCACTTTGCAATATGGTGGTAAGCAATAATTAGTCTATATAGAAGCAAAGCAACACTCAGAGGGGAAAAAATATACAAATAATACTGGATGACTCATGTCGGGAACATTAGGAATATTTTCTTCACTTCATCGAGCTCAATATGAGAATACTTCACTACACTGGCATGGATAGGTCTTGCCATGGAGAGATCTACAATGTCATTGACTCCATGCTTGAGAAGATGAAGAAAGTCATGAATGACAAAGAGAAAAACCCTCAGAAGTCGACCTTCAAACAATTACCAGCAATAGTTGTAGAGCGATGAAACAAGATGATAATGCTAGTCCTAAGAGATCAGACTACTGAGAAGGGGGGCGAATAAATAAACTACTAATTAATAAAATTTTCAACCTTTAAGCCCTATCACAATATTAAATTACTAGCAGCAAATAAAAACTATAAACACATAAGCATATCCACAAGATAATGAAATACTTGACATAGAGATTTGGTCTTGTGGAAACCCAATTTAGGTAAAAACCACATTAGGAATTAGTACCAATGAGTAATGTGCACTCTTCTAAAGCACACCCTGCAAGAAGCTTAACCATGTTAGAGTTTACAAAGGCACTATTAGGTGCCACTAGGTTACGAGATTTATCTCAAACCTTGTCAAGAGCTTTACCCTATTAAGAATATATTCGTTTGAGGACTTAAAAGACTAGCTAAAGCGTCACCATGTTTAAGGATTTAAAATAAAGGACTTGTAAGGATCCACCTAATTAGGCGATTTTGACTGCTACAAATATTAGGGAACAAGTTGAATGGTATGAAAAAATAGCACCCCCTTTGCCTAGTCAAATCCATTGTAATGCACACATTCAATTCACTTTATACTTAGCTACACCATGGCTTGACACATTTACATTCATAGCCTATTCATGACCGACAAACAATTTTTGCCACTTCACCAAATATATATTGTTCATCAATCCCTAGAGCCTCCCACCACCTTAATCTAGCCCTAACACATTTCAATTTGATTTTCAAACATGGAATTCACATACCACACACCTACACACACATCTTGATGTACAAAACAAATTTCCTATACCGAGTTGTCCAACAATTAGTTTTACATTTGAATTCATGAAGAAGAGTAAAACACGTTTTGACCAAATAAACCCTTCTAGAATCTTCAATACACACTTGCATCAATCACTGAAATGCCAAAATCTCAACACTACTCATTAACACACATCACCACATCATGACTTACTCGATCATACTTACCAAAACATCCATATTGGTCATTGGTCCAAGATCTATAATAAGTAGCTCGAGAACATAAAGTCTTTATCCTAAAACCTCTTTTGTAACTATAGTGCCTTCTCAACAATCATCCAAATAAGTTGTGATCATAACCATAGCATCTAGTCACTACTGACCACCTTCTTCTATGCTCGCTCCACGTAACTCATCATCAAATTGACAAATCAATCAAATTGCTTGTGACTAACTATTCTAGCAATTGCATTGTCAAACTTCATTCGATCATAACTTGCACATATCACTACTTCAAGAGTGGCGGTCAATTATATGACATTTAGACAACCCTATGTTTCATAATGATCACTACCACTAAAACCTACTAAACACCTCGTTCATCATACCATACTCAACAACATACCAGGAACATTGGGTCAATGCTTGAAATCAATGATAACACAATAAATGATCATCATGCAATCAAATATGTCCTACCATCACAATATTAGTTATGCCAACAAGCTTCAACTTTGGCATTGATGGTAACACAACAAAATATCTTCTTACCTTCTTAATTAGTTCCAGTACTCAGAATGTCTTTGCTCCTAATCTACATTTATGGTGTCTTTAAGGTTTCTCCCCCTTCCACTGATCTTTTGTCTTCTCGATGTCTTATATCTTCACTTTCTCTCCTCAAAGGTTTCTTGTTCACTATCTCTTCCCTTTCTCTCCCCCTTTGACAACAATGCCAATGTTGTCAACCAAACTAACAAGCCATGTACCTGAAATACTGATTCTTCACCACACTGAATTGCTTTACTACATTGACTACTCCCGCTAAGGACTAGACCAACAACATCAATCCAAACATAAGTTATTCAATCAATGCAATAGACCCATGCAAAATCATCTCTTCTACTCTAATTAAGGAAAAGGAATATGAAGGGCCACCCCCAATAGATCAATTGGCTTATCAATATCAAAATTATCAAAATTTGTCCATTTCATTTTCAATGATACACTCAAAAAAAAACTCAAATCTATAAATTTCTTAGGCCGACAATTATGTTGGTTTGGTAAGATTATAGAGCCAAAGTTGAAAAATAGCACAATTTAGCAAAAAACTAATTTTTCTAGCCTAACTCTTGTCCTCGGAAGAGTGAGTTTCTTAATACAATGAAAACAATATTAATAACATTCATTTGGGTATTAAATCCATAACACAATCTATGCTCGTTGATTGTCCCATGTTCAAGCTCGATACAACTACTTACATAGAAGAGAGACAATTATAGAAACATCCTCGATGTTTGGTGCTTCTTCTAAAGGCCCATATATGGCACTATCTCAGTCTAAATGACCTCAGCACATTAGTTCCTTTGTATCTTGACAATGCCAATGAAGCAATCTTTCGATCTTGTGAGAGGTGTTTACTGTATGGGGTAAATAGATTAATGCATATAGACAAGAATATGGAACAGCAATACTCCTTTTATTATTCGCATATGCCAAAGACATTACATTATGCTTATGATGTTGATTACAAGGATCTGGGAGGGTGTATATATATTTTCCAAAGAACCTTCCCAAAGGGTCGTCAGCTACATAACAAGAACCTTCCCGAAGGGGCTGTCGGCTACACAGTATTTACCGACGACATCATCCCCCCGAAAAAGAAAAGTCGTCTCCGGAAAACACAACAAAACTCAAAAACAACTAATTACATTAATTCATAGATAAAAAACAACATAAACATCATGAACTAGAAGGTTGTGTCTCTAACTATGTAGACCGGCTACGTCGTAGCTGATACACTCATTTCGTCTAGACCTTTAAATCAGCTCTGATCTGTGAGTTCTCCTCCACTACCTCCTTCAGCATCAATGTGACCTCCTGGCATTCAACTTCTTTTTGATCATGTGCTTTCTTTGTTGTTTCCTTCTCCTGTAGCGCTGCTGCAAGTTGTTGATCTGCCTCCTGCTTCCCTTGTGCAATTTCCTCGAGTTGTGCTAACAATGCTGTCCGCTTTGTTTCCCATGCAATCTGCTGGGTGGCAAGTCGGTTGGCCATCTCCTCCCGAGCCTTCTCTGCGACCTCCTGAGCTTCTTGCCCAGCCTCTGCCCATTGTCTCTCTGTGAGCACTAACTCTGCTAGACACTTGCTTCTCTCGGTGATGTCACTGAAGCATGAATGGATATCCTTATCCTTTTCCTCCACTACTGGTATAGGACCTTGCGTTTGTACCCTTCCTTCTACTTTTTGTGGTGTCGCTACACTCTGATCTCCTGCTTCTAGTGATGTGGGGACCTTGACAACCTCACTATTCAACCAAATCGCCTCTAACTGAAGATCCTCTCGCATGGGAGATTGAATGGAAGGACCTCTGGTAATAGGGGCAAGTAGTCATCGCCTCAAATACTCACTCGCCCGACTCGCTGAGCTAATCTGTGTGTCTGCTAGCGCCTAGTGTTCAGCTTCTGGCATGCCCAAATCAGCACCTTGATCTACTGCATCATCCAACAATGTATCGGCTATCGTGATTACTACGTCCATCCCAATCACCTCTAATCAGACCTGCTCCTGTGCCCTTCTCGGACTATCTCCTCCCTTTGTGGTTGTCAACTCTGCTATTGGATGTGGCTAAGGTAGACTTACTGCTACTAACTGAAGTGACCCCTACTCCTGAGGTACGGAGGTCGATTCCTGAACTGCTGGCTGAGGTTGTGTTCCCGTAGTTTGCGTGTCCGTAGGTGTCTCCGCTGGTGATGCTGTCCTCAGGCTTCCCGAAGGTTGGGCAGCCCCTGACTGTGCAACTGATCCTACTACTCCTGCTGCTGTCAATGATATGGGGTTTAGGGTGACTGTGGTCATCACCACTACTTGCCTAAATAGTCTAAAACCTGGAATGTGAACATCTACCATAGTGTGGACATGCGGAACCGAAAAAGATGGTGTAGCTGTTACTGGTGCAACCGTCAACTGCCACGAAAAGTGAAGTGGGGTTGCCAAAATCACCCCAACTTCCTCATCATCTTCCTCCCCATCTTGCTCCACCTCCTCCATTTCCTCTAAATCGTCCTCCTCATAAGATGTATCCTACCGACCACTATCCATGTTTTTGGATTCCTCCACCTCTTGTCGTACCCTCTTCTGGCCAATGCCTTTCTGCCCTCCAAGCGTGTCTAAATGCCTCCACTGCATTATTGGAGGCTCACCAAGTACTGTCGGACTCTATTGGATTTCCATCTTTTCTTTGGGTACAATCCTCGCAATTGCCTCCAAAAAGAATCTAATGGCATAGTGCAACATGTAAAATGTTTTATGCTACAATGTCATAAACTCATCCATGCATGTGGCCAATAGAGAAGCCCAGCCATAAACCCTTCCATTCATGAGTCCATTCATCACACTGACCAGCGGAAAGGAGATGTCTGACATCCTACTGGACCCTATAAGTCTACTCTTTATCACGTCCATGAGACACCTCTAATGGCCTTCTCTGATGTCAGATTTCCGCAACCCTCTTCCACTCAACCTGTCAGTAAGGGCATCTTTCTTCTACTATACCTGATCCTTGCACACTAATTCCACCAGCTTCAACTTTCTCTCCTTGTCCATCTTTCTTGGCTTACTATCAATTTTCTTTCCTCCTTGTGTCGTTCCTGGTATGCCAAATACCTTGGTAAAGTCACTTGGCTGGAATGATGCTACTACATCGTATCCCAAGTACGAAACTGAACTTTTACGAGAGTGCTTGTCATATGCCTCAATCATGATACACAACACCTTCGAAATCTCGGATACAAAAAATTGGCATCCGGATTGCCCACTCTACCTGTGCCTTCCGTATGCTTGCTTTAACGAGGTGGTCATCCGAATTTTCATTCCACCATTTCCTGCATTCCTACGTTCTGCGGTGTTATCTGTACATCCGGCTGGTTCTGCACTTTGGCCCTTTGTTTTCCCTTGTCTTTTCCGGCTAGCTGCACTCCTAAAGGTCATGCTTGTGTATTTTGACTCATAGCTAAATCGTGATCAAGTTTCTTCCTCCAAGCCCTTTTTCCGGCTGACTACATACCTACTATTCCGTTAGGTCAATTACTTTTTTCGTATATCCTGCTCAAAAAATTCCTCTCCCTCCATATGGATCTGTACGGTCTTCCTTTGATGCCTTGAGATTGGCTAGTTCTCCAGTGTTCTAGTATGGCCCTACTGCTTTATTTATCTTTAAGGGTACTGACTACATTGTACGGATGCATTCACTATACGGATGCAACTAATTGCTCCTTCATACGTCATACGGCCGTACGGCCTCCTCTTTGCTTGTTGGTGTCAAGGATTTACACGTGTAGTAGGTATGTTGAAGGTGATTCTCCAATGCCCTAAAACGTGCAGTGATTTCTTCAAAATTTTGATCTTTCCACGAATCCAAGTCTCCTATTGATTCCAAATCCGCCCAAAAATCCTCTATGTTCACAAATCTTCACTAACTCCAAACAAAGTTCCTACAAACCCTTGGTCCACATTTTTATTGACTTGTCCTAATAGCCTCGACATAGAATTTGCAATACTCTACAATTTTGGCAAGGATTTGACCTCCCACATTGAGCAAAGGTACAACAATTTCCATGCACATATCCCCAATCATTTGCTTGTATACTTTGCAGAGCAGCAGCGACAACAAGGAGAAAAGAAGAACCCGACCCTTTTCTTTTTGTTTTGGAATGTTCTAACTACCTTGAAACCCCCGGCTCTATATTGGTTGACTATCTTGTTGAACACGTACGGTCATCATGCTTGTGCTACCGTACTTGATGGGTTTTATATTGCCGTACAGTGTCTGCCTCGAGAACTTCATATGCCATAAGGTTTCTACCTAGAGGATTTTATATTGCCATACAGTGTTTGCTTCAGGAGGGCTAGATGTTTCTGTACGGTAGGGGCACTTAACACCGTACAGTGGTCGCGGCCTGGGTTAGCCGTACGGAAAAAGTGAGCATGATGTCGTACGGTGAAATGGACTCACAGTGTCGTACAATGGAAGCATGCTGCCGTACAACACTTTAATTTTTCTCTTCTTTTTTTTCCAACAATCTATTTCTCCCTCCGAGTTTCGTCATTCTCTGACGTTGAGGGGATTGTTCCAGCATGGTACATCTTTGCTTCGAACCATTGACTGCCTTTGGTATTTCTTGTCCGTTTGATGTCCACAACTTTATTGCTCCATTGTCGGCTTCTTCCCGTATTTGGTACAGTCCGACCCATTTGACTTTAAACTTGCCTAGATTGATTTCGTTCCGCCCATCATATTTCAACAACAACTGTCCCAGTTGGACCTTGTTCAATTTCAGGTGTTTATCATGCCATGCTTTGCACCTATTCTACGTCACCTCCATAGCCCATTGTGCTAACAGTCGCTTCTCCTCAAGTTTGTTCAGATTATGCAACCTTTCCTTCAGGCTTTCCATGTCGCCCAACTTGTTCTCCAGTACAATCCTCAGACTTGGTATCATAAATTATGCTAGTACCACCACCTCCTATCCAAACATCAACTGAAATGGCGTATATCTCGTTGTCACCTTGTATGTTGTACGGTATGCCCAAAGAGCTGATGGTAACTTTTCTTCCCAATCTTCTCCCTCTACTGCACAAGATTTATAAATCACTCCAACCAGGATCTTGTTTGTTGTTTTTGCTTGTTCGTTGGCTCTTGGATAGTATGGGCTCAACAATGAATGATACATCTTAAATTCAGTAGTGAGCAGTCTGATAACATAGTTAATGAAGTGTCCTCCCCTATCACTTGTCAACTGCAATGGAATCCCGTACCTAGTAATAATTTACTCATATATAAACCTCACTGTGCTTATTGCCGAGTTATCTGGTAGTGCGCATGCCTCCACCCACTTGGTTAGATACTCCGTCGCTATGATAATGTATAGGCACTTTCTAGTTTTGCTCACCTTCAGAGGTCCAATGAAGTCCAACACCCATCTTTCAAACAGTTCCTGCACGTGCAAGGGATTCAAGAGCATGAAGTCCCTTTTTAATGGTTTCCCAACTCACTGACGTGTCGCATGCAACGACCCACTCCATGGCATTGTTGTGTATAGTTGGCCACCATAGTCCTACCAAGAGTACCTTCGACGTAGTTGTGTGGTCCCATGTGTCCTGTCGATCCTTCATGCACTTCCTTTAGTACCTTTGGTATTTCCTCCAACACACACCGCCGCAGAATGTGATCCAGCCCCATTTTGTACAGTAATCCATTAATCAATTGAAATGTACGGCTCCTTAATATCAATTTCCATCTTTCATTCTATGGCATCTCCCTTGGTGGCTGTCCCGTGGAAAGGTACTCCCCAATACTCGTGTACCATTTTGGCAGTACTACAATTTGAAATAACTATGCATTAGGAAAGTCATCATTCACGCCGTCGTCCGCTAGTTCACCTGTTTTAATTCACGATAGATGGTCTGCACTAACATGTTTCTTCCCAGCCCATACAATGATCTTGAAGGTGAACTACAACAAAGTAGCCACCAGCTGATTCTTCCTTGGATGACAGGTTTATTCACCAAGTACAACAAAGCCCGATGGTCTACATAGAACACGAACGGTGTTGCCAGCAAGTAATGCTGGAACTTTTGCACTATGTAGATCATTCCTAATGCCTCCCGTTCTATTATAATGTAATTTTTCTCTACCTTAGATAGTAGTCGACTCGCAATATACACCGGGTGATCTAGCCCGTGGTTCCCTGTCTATGCCAGAGTTGCTCCTATTGCATAGTTGGATGCTTTGACATAAACATGAAATTCCTTGTTCCAATCCGGGTATGCTAAGATAGGTGTTGTGGCCAATCGTACCTTTAACCCTTCAAATGACTCATCCTATTCTTTCTCCCATTTGAACGGTTCCCTTTTGCATGTTAACCTGTCCAATGGGTATGATACTTTGGTAAAAATTTTGATGAATCTTCTATAATAGCTTGTGTCCCAGAAATGACTTTACCTCCATTACATTTGTAGATGGCTGCATTTCCATTATCACTCTGACTTTGTCTAGATCTGTTTTCAATCCCTCCTTACAGATTGTATGCCCCAACAATCTTCCCTGCGAAACCATGAATCTGCATTTCTTTGGATTTAAAGCTAGTTGTGCCCTTCGACATCTTTCCATGCATTCGTCCAACACCGCCAAATGTTTGTCTTCAGTGCTGAATACGAACTAGTCATCTAGGAATGCTTTGAAATTTTCAACGGACATTTTTTCGAATATGTGCAGTATGATTCTTTGGAACATCGTCGGTGCATTGCACAAGCCGAATGGCATCCGGTTGTATGCGTACACCCTGTCTTCTACCACAAATGTCGTTTTGAGCTCGTCCTCTTCTGCTATGCAAATTTAATTATATATCGAGAACCCGTCCATAGATGAATGAATCTCATGTCCAGCTACCTCCTCCAATATATTGTTTGTGAATGGTATCGATAAGGGGTCCTTGATCGTTACAGCATTGAGACATCTGAAATCGACACATATCCTGATTTGGGTGGTATCTTTCTTCAGGGATATAACTATGGGTGATATCCATTCACTTGTTTGAACCTTAAAGATAATACTTGCCTCTAGCATTTGGTTGATTTCTTCCGTAACCCGTGCCACGTAATTCTTATTCATCCTGTAAGGTCGCTTCCGTACAGGCATTGCACCTTCGACCAATGAGATGCAGTGAACACACAGCTCCGGCGGGACTCCTTTCAAATCCTTATATGTCCAAGCGAATACATCTTTGTATTCCAAGAATATTTTAAATGTTGCTCCTTTTAGTACTGGATCCCAATTATCCCCCACCAATATGTTTTTTGGTTCAGCCTCATCTCCCAAATTCATAGTTTGCACTGTGGCTTCATTATATTTGATTGGCTTCCCTTCACCGAATACATGTGCAAGTGTTTCATCTAGCCGTGCATCCCCTTCTTTTACTTCCGTGAACACTTTTGGAAATCCATCTCCACTATGTCCTTCCTCTATCATGAGTATGTTGCAACTCCGGAATAGCTCGTAATTCTCCATCTGCCAGTGAAATAATCCATTCACCGAATCCAAATCATCGTTCGTCGATCTTCCTTCCAACCTTAGGACACCTTTCGGATCTAGTTCCATTTGCTGCTTGCCTTCATCCTCGTTTTCGAAATTAGATGAGAGAGCTTCCTCACCCAACATTTGCATGTGTAGATCAATAATGAATTTTCGCCCTTTGCTTTCCAGTGATAGTGTATTCTTCTTCCAGTCATGCTTGACATTTGCTTGCACGAGCCATCCACGGCCCAGAATGGCATCATATCCTCTCCTCTTCAACGGGATGACAACGAAATCGAGTAGGAATGGCTATGTTCCAATAGTTACTAGTTGTGACATTAGGACGCTGAGAGGTTTAATGCTGTGTTGGTCCTTCGACAATAATTGGAAGGTAGGTGGCCACAACTTCGGTTGTCCCAACTTCTTCCAGGTATCTTCTGGTAACATTTTCACACCTGATCCTCCGTCCACGATTGTGTCTATCAGAATAGTTCCCAAAATTCCCATCTCGACGACTGTCAGATGCCATCTAGATGTGAGGGCTAGCAGCATTGAGTCCTCTGTACTTGCTCCACTTTCCTTTTCCCTTCCATATTCTCCTAGTGGTTTGGCAATTGGAGCAATGTTTGTGAGTGTTAATCGAAGTTGGGGCATTGTGAGCAGAAGATCATCTATTTTGACTAGTACTTCAGTTTTTAGTATCTGTCGTACGATGTTTTGTTCTGCACAATTCCTTGTTGAGGCACCGATAGTGTCCTTCCATTGTGATTTCTCTGCCTATGTTGCTTTCTCAATTTGCGCCCGCGTTTCTTCCAATCTCTTTTTTCCTTCGGTCGGGTCAAGGTATAGTTTTGCTTGTTTCCATGTGATTGCCAGAACCTCCTCATCTGTCCCAATGGTGATCAAATTGACTCCTGATTTCGGGCACTTGGCATCTTCATGATCTCCTAGATTGCACCATCTGCATAACAACTTTGGTGTATTCGTTGATGTGCAGTTTCATGCAAAGTGGCCCCACAAATTGCATGCTCGACATTGAACCATTGGGCAGTTGTTCGCATCGTACTGAATTCGGCTACAGCTCCCATTATTATTGTTGGAATTGTTGTTGTTGTTTTGATGTCTTCTATTATTTTTGTACCCTCCCAACATGGCACCCTCATTGCCAGTGTTTCCACTCCCTCCGGACCCAAAAGCCTCCTGTGTCAGGAGCACTTGTTGAGGTCCTCTCGTTTTCATATTGAAGGGGCATTCTTTTATGGAATGTCCCATAATTTGGCAGATCTCACAGAACTTGTTCTTTGGATAGGATCCCTTCGTGTGACCTTTCGTCTTGCATTCGGTGCACCATAACTCGTTTCCATTCGTCTCTTTCTGTATATTTTTAAATTCCTTCATCATTTGGATCATAGTTGGCATAATCACCGAATAATCGGCGAGTTTCTACTGATCGCCGAGTTTTTGGGACTGGCGAGTTTTTCTCAAATTTAATCGCAAGAAAAAATCGCTGAGTTTTTGTGAAAAATCGCCGAGTTTTTGCAAAAAATCGGCGAATTTTTCAGAAAAACTCTTTTTTTTTTTTTTTTTTTTTTTTAATTTTTTTTTTAATTTAAATTTTTTTTTTTTTTTTGTTAGAAACAAAAGACAAAAAGCCTATATATATTATGTAAGATAGAGAGTTACAATATGCTAGTAGAGCTAGGAAGAGGAAAATGTGATTGTAATGATGTTTTTACTTCTAGTTTGACACAAATTATTTACTATTATGCTTCCCGCCATCAGCATTCAGCATGAGAATGTGATTTTGTACCCACTATGCATTTATATATATCTAAACTCCTGCTTCTTTCTTTTGTGTTCTCTATAATGAACTCATTAGATGCATCTTCTCATTGAAATTTGCAAAAAAATGTATTTTGAATTAAATTTTAGCGGTTTTTTTAGGTTCCCGAGTTTTCTCGAGTTTTTTTTTAAAATGGCCAAGTTTTTCCCGATTAAACTTTTGGGGGGCTCGGCGAGTTTTTGGATTTGGCGAGTTTTCCAACTATGATTTGGATCATATCCTTCTGGAGAGCTCGGACCTTCTTGTTGTCCTTTTCATCATCACTGCTATCTTTTTCCACAGACGCGTCATCTAAGTCAGATGAGCTACTTTTCTTCTTTTTTTTTTTTTTGTTCACTCTCTAAGTCCATCGCCTGATTATATGCTTTGGTGTATGATGATGGCAGCACAATCTTCATTTTCTTTCTTAACTCCAAGCGTAGTCCCTCAATGAACCATCACTTTTTCAGCCCATTTGTCAACTTACTTTCCATTTTATTTATTAATTTTTTGAGCTTTCTGGCATATACACGGACAATTTTATTTTTCCTTTGCTTTGTGGTGTAGATTTCTGCTACAATTTCATTGTCGTCGCGCAACAATTGAAACTCGATGATAAACTCTTTTTTAATGTCTGCCCATGCAGTTAATTTTTGGGGATCCATGTCGACAAACCAATCAACTGCTACACCCCTTAGGGTTGCTAGAAATTGTCACACCCATTCATCTCTGTCAATTATGCCATTCGCCATTCAAATTGTTTCGCATGTCTTACAGTGTCTGATTGGATCAATCGTTCCATCACCATCAAACTTTGGCAACTTTTCCTTTGGTCTTGCCATTGTTACTTGAATTTGTGTACGGGCATTGTTCAGTACTGCTCCACCAGCAACGTTCGGCACTACAACACCAACGTTGTTCTACACTCTGACACCGGTGCTCTGTATCCCAGCGGTTTGCACTCTGACACTGGTGCTCTATATCCTAGCAGTTTGTACTCCGACACCGGCGCTCTGTATCCCGATAGTTTGTACTCCGACACCGGCGCTTTGTCTCCTGGCGATTTGCACTCGAACACCAGCGTTGTTTTGGACAGTTGCGTTCTTTGGTGAAGAAGGATCTTGTCAAGCGAAGTTGTCCGTTCCGGAAGTGTATCGCAAACGAAGAGTTCACACTCGTGCTCCCTCAGCACTCCAAATCGTGTGAGTTAATTCCCTTCCATCTAGATTCTCTTCCCTCAACGTATATAGGTTCAAAAATTCCTCCCTTGCTTCTTCCACCAAATCCAACCGCTGTCAAGTCTCTTCCAACAATTTCTCGGTGCTTCGGTGTCTGTTGACAATCTGTTGAAACCTCCGTGTGCGCTCGACCTATTGTGCCAAAATTAAATTTTCTTGTGCGGTGTGTATTCCATCTTTTCCCTTTATCTTATTTCTACCCTTGTTAAGCTGATTTGGCATTAGTCTTCATTCCTCTGCCCTTGTTCCAGTTCCATTGGGCAATGGCACCAAATGTTTACCGTATGGGGTAAATAGATTAATGCATACAGACAAGAATATGGAATAGCAGTACTCCTTTTATTATTCACATATGCCAAAGAGATTACATTATGCTTATGATGTTGATTACAAGGATCTCGGAGGATGTATATATACTTTTCGAAGAACCTTCCTGAAGGGTCATCGGCTACATAACAAGAACCTTCCCGAATGCTTCCCTGGCTTGTTCGATTGTTGGCTTCAATGTTTCCCTTTTTCTCCTGCTACATAACTTATCCCTGTCACATATGGTATTTGACAAATGATAGTGAAATCCCTGACCATACTTAAGCTAGAGTCTCCCCTCTTACCTGTTACTAATGCTATTGTCATACCTTAATCGAATATATAGCTCCGCTCACCTTCTTCTTCATTCCGAAAACACTTATGTATTCATTCTTATTTTTTATTCTTCCTGCATATCCCTACTACATTCTTGTTTCCTACTCTAGCTACTAGTCCCAACTATGTCTTTCCGTATGACAACTCGGTAACTCCTCCAGTGCCTGGTCAAATTTGTCTTGTTGAGAAAGACTAAAGTTACATCTCCATGAACCCTTCACAGCATTAACACTAAGTTTACTCCTCTCCTATTCCTAGTAGATGTTTTTTCTACCATTCGACTTATTTCTGGGATTGTGTGGACTTCCAACCTAACTCTCGAAAACCCTGTTATCTCTGTGTTCTATCCAATGACTAAGCAATTTTCTCTAATACATCTACCAACTATCCTGAGCATATCTTTCAATACCGAAGATAACAAGTAATTCTCTAGCAAGACCCTGTCACACATAGGAGTCGAACTAATACATTCAATTTGTCTGATTGATATTTTGTTCTACCATATTCTCCCCTTGTACGCTAGCATTGCTTGGCTAGATATAATTAGGAACTCTCTACTATGGTAATGTACAAGACCTTTCATAGTGCCGACCACGTAACCATTTTTTTTCGTTATGCTCCTCTCTTTTACTATATATATATATATATATATAATTTTAATCTTAACTCTTAAGGATGCTTCGTGTAAATACATATACGTTAGTATTTCAATTTATTAAATGAAAAAAAAAGAGGTAAAAGCATTTTTAAAATGTCTTGTAAAATCTATGAGATTAGGGGACAACATTAAAGTCCTCCCTCCCCAATAGTTGCTTGTCCTCAAGCAATTTCAAAGTTGGGTGTGACCAAACCTGCTCATTTTCCCAAGTTGCATCTTCCATTGGAAAATCCTTCCATTTCACCGAGTACTACTTGATCCCATGCTTCTTGAGAGTCCTCTCTCTTGTCTCAAGAATTACCTCCAGAATTAAGATCAATTTGCTTCATAGAGCAGGGGTAGAATTGTTGATGGAATTACATTATATCCTAGTGCCTTCTTGAGCCTGGATACATGAAAAGCATTGTGTACCTTGCTGCTTGCAAGAAGCTCCAGCTCATATGCTACTTCGCTAACCATCCTAACATCTTGATAAGGTTTGTAGAACACTAGCTTGAGTTTCTCAGCTCCACTCTTCTTGAGGGTAGACTGTCTATAAGGTTGCAACCTTAAGTATACCAAATCATTAATTCCAAATTGCCTCTCTACCATGTGCTAATCTACAGATTGTTTTCCGCTGGTTTTGAGTTCGTTGGATGTTCTCTTTCAATGATTTTACTATGTCTTGGCTTTGCTGCAATAAATCTGCAACCTTGGGTTTTCTACTTTTTTCAAAACCATTTCTAACAAACTCGGTAGTTCATAGCCATAGAGAACCTTTTGAAGGGACATCTTGGTGGACATATGATAAGAAGAGTTATAGCAATCCTCACTCATGTGCAACCACTTCACCCATGCTTTCCGTTGTCCTGAAACAAAATTCCTTAAATATCCTTCCAACCACTTGTTAACAATTTCACTTTGACCATTTGTTTGTGGATGATAACTAGTGTTGGGAGTGAACTCAATTCCACATATCTTGAACAATTCTTACTCATAAGCTTCCGATCCCTGTCACTGCCTAAGTTATGGGGCAGCCCATGAAGCCTGAAGATTTCTTTATAAAATAGACCTGCTACTTGTACTTTTGTATACGTAGCTGAAATGGCGATAAAATGTACAAATTTGGTTAGTCTATCAATCACAAGATGGATACAATTTCTTCCTTGGACACCAAATAATCCCCTTATGAAATCCATTGAAACAAATTCCCATTTTTAATTGGTTATGGGCAAGGGTTGCAGCAAACCAGCTGGGAATGTGTTTTTGTGTTTGTTTTGTTGGTATATTGGGCATTTTTGTACAAACTTCTGAGCTTCAAGCTTAATCCCTTTCCAACAAAATCTTTCCTTATCTGCTTATAGGTCTTAAAGAAACCAAAGTGACCAGCCATGGGTGCATTATGAAATGATTTCAAAGCTTCCAATTTGAATTTAGAATTCGGTATGAAGAAAATCATATCCATGTAAAGTATGAGATCTTGCACCTTATAGCTGTCATCATGAGTCTTACTTTCAAGGAGGTTTGAAGCTCAAGCATCTTTTGCATATTCAGCTGTAATCTTTTCCTTCAATTCAGCAATCACCTCCATAACTGAACATATATTTGGCCTCCTTGACAAGATATCCACCACAACATTCTTTTTTCCCTTGACATGAACAATATCAAAATCATAAGTTTGTAGTTTATTCACCCATTTTTGTTGCCTCTCACTCAAATCTTGCTGGTTCAAGAAGTATTCGAGACTATAGTGATCAGTCTTAACTATAAACTTTCTCCCAACAAGGTATTGCCAAAATTTAGAAAGGGAATGCATTATCGCTAACATCTCTTTGTCATAATTTGAATAATTCTTGTCAGCACCTCTTAACTTCCTACTTACAACTGCAATAGGATGTTTATTTTGTGTGAGGACAGCACCTATCCCTTCACCTGATGCATCACATTCCAGTTCAAATGGCTTCATGAAATCAGGTATTGCCAACATGGGACATGAACTCACTGGACCCTTGAACTGACCAAAACATTTTTGCACCTCATTGGAATGTGCAAAAGCTCCATTTTTAGTCAAATCGGTTAATGGGGCAGCCACCTGTGAAAATCCTTTGAAAAACCTTCTATAAAATCCGCATAAACCAACAAAACTTTTATGTCAATGATCAATTGGTTGGGGGAGGGCAATCCATGATTGCCTTTATTTTTTCAAGATCAACACTTACTCCTTTGGAACTAAAGATGTAATCAAGGTACAACAATTTCATTAACCCAAATTCACACTTAGACTCAGCAAACAGAAATTTGTTCTCAAATATACTAAACACTTCTAAATGTTTCAAGTGCTCTTCCCATTTTTTACTATATATCAAAATGTCATCAAAAAAATATCAAGACAAACTTATGGAGTTGCTTAACGAAGATCCAGTTCATGCAAGATTAGATGGTGGTTGGTGCATTAGTCATCCCTAAAGGCATGACTAGGAACTCGTAGTGCCCATAATGGCATCAAAAGGTTATCTTCTCCACATGCTTCTCTCATACCTTCATTTGGTCCTATCCGGATCAAAGTCAATCTTCAAGAAGAAATAACTTCCATGCAATCCATCTATTAGCTCATCAATGCAAGGTATGGGATACCTATCCTTAATCGCCCTCCTATTCAAGGCTCTATAATCAATGTACATGCGCATAGTGCCATCTTTCTTCTTCACCAAAACCACAAAATAACGTAAAAGAGTCTTGCTTGGTCATATGTGTCCAATTTTTGATAGCTCTTTGATAGCCTTCTCGATTTCATCTTTATGCCTTCTCAAATGTCTGTAGGGAGTGGTTATGACCGATTTAGCACCTTCCTCCTATTCTATTATGTGTTCAATACCCCTATCCGTTCGATACCATGTGGTATGTGACTAAAGACTTTACTGTACTTATCCAACAACACTTTAATTTCAGGCTGGAAGCTCCTGTTTTGTTGTTCTGAATCCGTTGGTATGAAGCCCAACTCTACTGCCCACTCCACTTGATTGTGTCTCATTATTTGTTTCATTCTTTTGAATGACACTATTTTTGGACCACTACTTGTCATGCCCCTACGAAGAAACTTTTTCCCTTCAACTTCAAATTTTATTTCCATCGTTTGCAAATTCATTCTAAATTCACCAAGTGAGCGTAGCCATTGGATGCCAAGTACTACATCAGTATCTCCAATACTAACAACAACAAAAATTAGCCTTCAATTTATACTCAACTAGTTGAATGCATAAGTTTGATATCTTACATGTACGTGTGATTGTGAACCCATCAACAACCATTACTCTAAATCCTTCACATTCTTCAGTCTTTGAACCCCATTGTGCTACAATCCCTTCATCTATGTAAATTGTGTGTTGCACTTGTATCTATTAATGTGATTATTCGCTGCCCACACAACACACCCCTAACTCTGAATTAACCAATTTTCTGCAGGCTGATTAATTGTGGCATGCAACTCTTCCTTCCATGTCCTCCTTCTGACTCATCTGATGTGGAACCTTATTCACTCGATCTTTCTTCGGTCCATTATCCTGAATTTTATGAACTTGATTCAGGGGCTGTAAAATACTCTAATTTTTTTTTCTTTGGCCTTCAATGCACACATATGAGTTGGTCCCATGGTTCTGCACATTGGAAATAAAGTTTCTTCTTTTTGAGGTCATTTCAATGCTCATTATCCAATCTGGTCTGTGACTTCTTGGACTGATCAGAATCCTTATGTGAGTGGTTTTTTTTGTCTGTCTCCATCTCATGATGGAGATTCCTTGGAAAGTACTTACTCCTTGAAGTTGATCCTTCCATTTTCCTTGCTCTTTTGATGGCATCTTGCAAGCTAGTTGCATGCAAAGCCTTAACCCAACACTCAAAGACTCCATTATTCCATCTATGAAAAGCACCACTCTCCTCTCTTAAGTAGCAGTTACTGAAACTGAGAGACTTGGGAAATCTAAAATGATGTTTTGTACAAGATTGTTTCTTTCATTTTTTGTGAAGGCCATTAGAACACCTTCCTAGCTTTCAAATTACAAGTAGTGAGCTATGTACAAAACATACTTTAGTTATATCCTAAACATTCTATGTAATGCACTATATTCACAATATTTAGTATCAAAAGCAGATTACAAATAGAAAATAATCTAACTTAAGAATACCTAAGCTTTCTCAACCTTCAGAAATCTCAAGTTCTCCACCTATGTCCAGCCATCTTAAGAACATCGACCAAAAGGTGTAAGCTATGGGACAAAAGTGGATGATCAACCAAGAAGTAAGGTGATGTCTCCGAAGAGAACAGTCAACACAAAGAGGCATTTAACTTACTTTTAGGACTCTAATTCAGTTACTTTAGTCTTGTATTGGATGGTTTTCAAAGAAATCTACCCACTTGCTTATTCCTTGTCCACCAAAGGAAAATTTGATATTTGTTGAACCAGTAAGACAGAAGTTGAACTTGCCACTAACAACCTGCAAGGATATTTGCTTTTACATAGAGACTTGAAATCCAATGATCATTTTATATCTCCTTATCAATCTGCCCCATACATCTCATCCAAATAAAATTTGACCTTAAACGTGGAATATGAATGCTACAGAAACATGAATGATGCAGCTCATGCATTATTGATTTGGAAATAAAATCTTGAAGAACAAAAGTAAAAACCTTATATAGGACAATATGCTCGTTAGTGATAAGTTGCACAACTGGTTTTACATCTGCATCTAATTTGCTTGATTGAACGCTTCAATTGGGCTATTATCTATGTTCCCCCAAGTTTCCGGTACGGGGATGGCGGGGGATGGCAGGATGGGTTTCTGGGATGGCAAATTTTTTTGGTGATTTTTGGGACGAGGGGGGACAGCAAACGAGGACGGCTATATATATATAGGGAAATTTTAAAATATACATTGAAATTTGTAAATATACATGTCATTCATATGAAACTAAGCACAAAGCATGTCATTTAAAAATTATAGAACGATAACATACAACATTTGAATGCCATCTACGAAATAATATCCGATTTTACTATTTTAGTACCCAATTGTCAAATTGCATATCAATACAATATTAGAGAACATTGAACAATGAACATTAAGTTATTAACAATTGTCAATATCATAAGACTCATAATGATAAGCAGGATAAATCTGAGAATCAAACTCAAAATATGCCCAAAGCTATAGGCCCAAAGGGTAGAGGGCTGCCATAAAGTAATAAGTATCATATTATCAATGTATCATAATCATGTTCATGTTCAATATAAAAAGAAAAACATAGAAAATGAAACAGACTGCTACTCTTATTCTGCCTCTACTACCATGGCATCAAAATTAGAGTCCTCCTCACTGTCATCCTCCACAGGAAGTGTAATCTCATCTAATGGAACCCCAACCAGTCCTGGTGCTGTGTCATCCTCATCTATCTGGGCCACATCCTCAGGCTCAACATCCCATCGCAAAACTGGTGTCTGTCTATACTTTGGAGTATGACGATCGGCAAGTCGAAGAGCATGATGCATTGTCACTAGCTTCTCTGCTCTTTTAGAGGTAAGTGCATTCCTCTTGATAGAGTGGATATATGAATACGTGGACCAATTCCTCTCTACAGCTGAGGAACTAGCAACCTATAAAAGGAGGCGACTGGCAAGTATCTTTAACTCAGGTGTATCTCTCCCATGCCAGGTCCACCATCCAATAGAATGTCGCTGTGCCAAAACAACTCTATCCAACCTTGCTTGTGGCTTACCCAAGTTTGGGCCACGAAGGTTGGTGAAGTCAAGGAACTATGCACGAAGAGTAGAGGCATCTTGGGCTGAATACATCTTATCAATTGCTCTTGTGAAGCCATCCAAAACCTCAGGATCATCACATGGGAGGCCCCTTCCACCCAACTGTGCATACCATTTGGGATTTAGAGCAAAGGTTGCCATATGAAGCAGGGTATTCATCATGTTCCACCTCCGTGTCACAATAGGCCTAATATGCTCCTCATAAAAGCCCAATGTAGGATCCTTTGCCGCAACAATTCTCTTCATCTTACCCAACATGTTGTCAATAGTCTCATAGATCTCTCCCAAACTAGGTGCATCAGTATTAGCATATCTAATGACATCAACAATGGGTGTTGTGACAGAGCAAATATATCTGCAAGATCAAGATGTCAACAAAAATAAAAATCAGAATTAGAATTTTAAGATTATTAGTAGGAAAATCAGCAAGCAAAAGACTAATAGTAAATTTAAAAATCAACAACTTACTTCATTGTGGACCACCAATTCTCATTAAGGATCCTTTGCCTCACCGCTTTTCCTTCAGAGGACTTAGAATGAAACCATCGTCCCCACTCTAAATTCACCACCATCAATTGAAGGGCCTCATACACCTCAATCATCCTCTCCATCAAGATGAAATATGTGCAATACCTATAGCAACAATTAAAAATTAAAAATTTAAACTTGAACATTAATGATTAGAATTTAAAGCTAAAAGCATCACATCTGATGTAAGTAAACTTATAAATAATTTTTTTAAATAACTTAAAGTTAAAACAAACTAAAAGTAAACTATAATTATAATTGACATACCTTGTCTCGGCTGGTTTGAGGAACTCCTTCTTAGAGAAGGACCTGAATAGAGCAAGTGAAGTGTGATGGTTGCAAATAAACATTTGCACTTCTCTAGCTTCTAGCACCGCTTGCTTCACCCATTCAATCTTCCCTGTGTCCTTCAATGCATTGTTCAAAGAATGAACACAACAAGGGGTCCAAAATATGTGCCTATAAGCACCCTCTATCATCAAACTAGCTGATTTGCACATAGGTGCAGAATCTGTGATAACCTATACAACATTAGAGGGCCCAATCTCCTCTATGGCATCTCGCAAAATGGTGAACTGAAATTCTCCATCATTCTTCTTTCCTGAGCAATCTATGGCTCTCAAAAAATAAGAACCAGCACGGGATGTGACAATGATATTGATGAGTGGCCGATGTCTAACATCGGTCCACCCATCCATCACAATAGAGCAACCTGTCCTAACCCAAGTGCGTCTCATATCCTCAAATAACAAAGCAACCTTTGAGTACTCTTCATCTAAGATAGTGGTTCGTAGCTTATGCTCACTGGAGGGTACAAATGAGAAATTCATGCTCAAAATATCTTTCAACATTTGTTTATAATAAGTGGAACAAGCTGCATTATATGGGATACCATTAGCAACAAAGAATCTACTAATGGATGCCTCACACTTCTCCTTTGCTTGTGCATTTAACATACTTTCCACTAAGCCCTTCTCACCACTACTCATCTTTCTCTTCCCTCTAGACCCAATAGGGCTGCCACTAGTACCAATGGTGGATGAAATATGCTTAGATGATTGTGAAGGAATGGATGGTGATGTCACTGTCAAATTTTGCGCCTCCATTTCAGCCTCTAAGTGCAATCTTTGACGTTCTAATTTTTGTTCATCAGTTAGGTTAGGACAAGCTTTGACTCCTTGGCATGAAACACCTAAAAAATGTGACTTCACTCTTGTATAGCTGCCCCTAAAATCATCAAAACAAATATGACAATCCCACACCCTAGTCCCTCCCGAATTCTTTTTATCTTTTGGCCGAGGTGTGACATATCGGAGAAGAGGTTTTTTCCTATTGAAATGACCCTTTGCAAAATTCTTCATAATGGCAGAGGGGCATTTAAACAAATCAGCTTTAGGATCGGGTTTTTGCCTAGTGTCACTATTAGCAACATCAACCTCTACATTTTCTTCTTCACTACTACTACTTGTACTCCCACTGCTGCTCATTGTGTTTAAATATGCAATTGAATAGATATATGAGCTAAAACAATGAAAAATAAAAATAAAAATAAAAATCAGACTTTGCAAGCTGCAAATTTATTAAAAAAATGATAGATGGAAGCACAAAGAGTTTTATACTTACTTGGTGGACAAAATAGAAGATCAAACCCTTGTTCAAGCTCTTGGAAGCAAAAAGATTACCTCCTCTACTTGCAAATTGAAAACTCCAACCGGCTGCAACATAAAATGAAAACCAAACAATTGTTAAAACAACTTAAATGTGTGGAGATATATAAATTTTAGGGTTTTTGGAGGAGTGGGGCCCACTAGCCGACCAAGAAGGAGGCTTTAAAAGTTTTTTTTATATATATTTTTTTAAGTAATGTGCATACAAAAAAGGGGGACAGCTGACCGTACCCGGTACACTCGGGGGGGTACGGCCGGCCGTCCCCTTTTTGTCCCCCCCGCGTCCCTGAGTTTCCAAAACGTCCCTTGAAAAAAAAGGTCATTTGGGGACGGCTGGGGGACGTCCCATACCCGTCCCCCCGTCTCCGAAACATCAAGTTTTAGGCCGGGTATGTGTCCTCGGGGAACATAGGCTATTATCATTGACTTAGGAGTATCCTCGGCTATTAAAACCTGGGAATGTCCAGAGCTCAAATTTAATAATTTCCGAAAACAATCTTAATGTTTCAATCTACTATAGTTTTGTTATTTATCTTGTCATTTGGGCATTCATTCACATTGATGATCAGACGACCCTTCTCTATTATATAAACTCATTATCTCATGATCTCAATGTCAATTCTATGTTTTTGCATAAGATGTGTTTGCAATCCATAATTTCCCAATCACATTCATATATGCTTTTTTGCATGCACACTTTTGGGTATGTTTGTTTAATTAACTCTCTTAGCTCGAAGTTCCTAAAATCACATGCATCAGTGTCCTCACACCTCCTAATTTTCAATTATCTACACTATAGTCTTTTGTTGCATCATCACAAAAATAGGTTCTGCAGATCTGCTTTGTTATCTTGAATGAAGGGATGTGTGTGTGTGTGTGTGTATCTAAATGCCTAAGCCCACTCACACATCAAACAAACTCCTCAACCTCAACTTATCAAAAGATGAGAACGAAAAAGAGGTTATGTAATGCAAACTAACAACCACCGCCAATACTTGCTTCTTACCAGGAAATTACAATTAGAAACAGCAACAAATACAAACACGTGTAAATGAAGAAAGAGAATCAATTATGTTTTGCTATCTAACCTGATATGGCAAAAGGAGTGTAAGATCCATATGATGTTCACTTCCGAGGAGAACACACTTATTAGAAACAATTATACAAAATTGTTAGATTACTTTACCTGTACCATTCTTTTCCCTGTCTCCAGCATTTATCTTTCTTTGCATGTCGAGGTAATTTTGCCAAGAATGATTCAATAAGATCTAAGGTGCCCAAGCTTTGGCTGAATACCAAAGCCTTGTCACCTCGTTCAGAGCTCATGAGAAGAAGATCTAGCAACAGAACCATTTTTCCGCTGTAATCAATCTTTGCATAAGCTTTCTCTGGTACAATGTCCTCCCACCAGTTAGATGATTGGATAAAAGCCTGGAACAAGAAAACAACACATCTCAAATTGCAACATTTACTATTAAGAGAGCATAAAAGTGAATCACGATTCACAACAACCCATGAATTATCAGCACTAAGATATCCTTCTTTGAATTTCCATGTGAACTGTTCAATCCATAAAATCTTGAGGCTGAAACATGCTCCCTATAATAGGGCAGGACTAAAACAAGAAAAGAAAGGAATCAAACACCTCTTCGAAAGCATCATTATCTGCAATCTTGCCTGCACACTCCATTTTATCTGACATCTTATCTGTTGCAAAATAAAAACAAAACTAGGACATCAATTTTATGACTTCCACCAACAGGAAAACAGTGAACACCACATAAATAATTACTACTATTTGAAAAATACAGTGTAATGTATTTATAAGATTCCTACATACAAAAGAAAGAATTGTCATTCTACAGGAAAACTGTGCCTATACAAATGAACCTCTTGAGAATACAAATCAAACCAACAGTAAGATCAACTAAAACTAGATGGGATTCATCAAATAAGTCTGACTTGTCTAACTTAGCCCCATTCAAAGCAATTTTGCAAAGCGGACCAGGGTTTGAAACCTGCTAATACTAATTCCCCCAGCAATCAGGTGGTCACAAGATTTTGGCGTACAACAATTATTAAAGGGCAGGTGCAATGCCCACCTTACATTGACAGAGTAGATTTTCCCTTCAGTCTACAGAAACATATTCGAAATGTCATTTATGCTCAATAGTGAGCTGATTTATTGTCTTCAAAAATCACTGGGCTTCAAAGATTTACCAAGTCATGTCTTCATAAGAATTTTTTTGAGAAATGCCTACCAAATAGTATACTTCTGTTTTCATAGCAATCCAGGGTTTCATCCACAAGCATGGGCATCTGATTTGAGTGATGTGATATATTTTCATGACAAAAACAATTTCATTTTATTAATATTGCAATATACTAAAGTCATATTAAGTTCTTTAGGTCTCTCATCAAGATGCAAAGTATGTGCTCTTCTCTAGCATAGATGGTTGCTTCAAGCAAAATACTTCCTTAGCAGATACAACAGTAGCTTTCCTCCACTCTGAATGGTTAGAGGGACTTTCAGTCTCTTCTGGAAGTTGTATTGTCTTCAAAAGTTAAATTTATACCCCACAAAACTATTTCAAATTACCCTAGTCGATCTTCATTGTCCTTGAACTATGTTTCACAGTCACAGTTACCTTGCTGGCATATAATATGGCAACTTAGCATGACTGCTCCACCATGATAAACAAAGATGTAATCCTTGTCAACAAATGGGGCACACGGCACATTGAAAAAATCAAAGTAAAATTCCAAGCATCTCACGAGCAATTACAAATCGTATTCTTATGGGGCATGGTATAACAAAATTAATCAAGAACATTTTACATAAGAAAGTGGCATGCTTCTGCAACTTTTGCAGTTTGTACATCTCACAAAATTATTAATACAAAAATTGAATCAAAAAGTTACTTATGTTCTCTCCTAAATAGATTCCCTACTATTGAAAGCACAATCCAATAAATCATTCACTAAATCCCACTAGTATAAGGATCAAACTAGCATCAACAGTAGCGGGATTTTTCCTAAGGCTGAAAACATCTGTTCGTCTATTGGATCTAAAACCCTTTATTCAACAAATATCTCTATAGCTCCTACTCAACATACTCCAATACATGGATTATTTGTGCACTGATGTTTGACAATTGGGATTTTTCCAATTTTGATTGAAAAGGACACAAATGTAATAAACATCACAATGGATAATGTTGGCTCATTCTCAATACTTGCCTCCATTGAAGTCCCGATCCATATCATCATCACTGATGCTACCCTCCACTAAGAAATTCTCAATTGCATCATCAGTTTGTTGGCAATCTCTATCTTCTTTAGCAATTTGCAATAACCCAGGATGATTCCAAATCTAGCAACAGAAAATACCAACAATTGTGAAAAGAAAACCATCAATATATTCTCAATTCTAAGAGCAACAGTTGAATTCCAAACATCCTCTCAAGTACATACTGGCATGGTATCAATACCTTAGATAAAGAATGGTATGCACTAAAGAAACATTTTCTTTGTGGTCCTTTTGCATATACAATCTTGTCATTCTTTGTAAATCCGTGGTATTCTAAAAATCTAACATACAATTTCCGCTGCAATGAAGAGAGCTTTACAGATATTACATATACAACTTTTGGAGGAAGCTCATCCTTCATCACATTCATGCCCATGCGCTGCACAAAACCTTTCAGCTGCTCATACAAAACATGTGATCTCTGGTTCATAATTTTGACATCATCTGCTGTTGAATTAGCATGCTGGCCATTTTCTATAGGATTCTGGAACCTGCATTTTGGATAATATGAGTGCGGTTTCAAGACAATGCTATAAACTAGAAATAAGCCAAGAATATAATTAACACACAATCACTGTCTTGCTATCAATGTGTATGAGACGCATAAATTATAAAGTGCTATGAATCAACAAGACTAAACACGGTCATGAATAGAACTTGCCTGTTCCTAAACTCGTGCTTAGTTCCCAGAAAACCTTCTCTTACAAAATCCACCATCTGTGAATAAAGCAAAGTGTTACTGACTACATTATAGCTTAATAAAATATAAACTAATTGTGATGTCTGGACTATGCATGATAAAAATGTTACTTACGCAATAGTATTCCATTAGATTATTTTGCAGAGGTGAACCTGTCAATGCAATTCTGCGTTGGGTCTTCACTTGTTTCAATGCTTGAGTTATATCAGCCTTTGTATTCTTAATCATATGGGCTTCATCACAGATGAGTATATCAGGTCCACTCTGAAACATAAATCATGGAAACATTAATAACACACAAGATTCAACAAAGAGAACAACGATACTATTCTAAATTCGGAAAAGGCAGAAAAGCTTTTGACAGCTTTCCAAAAACAATGCGATTACCTAACTTGAAATTATACTATTTAGGAACTTTGACTTTGACACTCACATTAACCAACAACTTCAATTCCAAAGATTATTCCTAAATATAATCACAACTAAAGACACCAATTTGGAGAGCTGAAAATGAGATCTGTGAAACATAAAGAATCAAATGAAAAGGAACAAAGAATTGCATGACAAAAGACCATACTTACGCAGAAAACAAAATATAAATGAAAAATGGCATCAGAAATCAAATATCTAAGCATTCAGGAATTTTCCTCGTGCTAGTAATTTATCACTTCATGGAACAAATAATAGTGTACAATTCAATGAAGGGTTGCTGAGCAAACGAACACTAATTGTCATGTCCCCTAATTATGAAAATATGGGTCAAAAAAAATTAATGCAATAAAATATTTGTAATAATTATTTTAATAAATATATAAAATATTATATATAATAATTATTATTACATACTAAGTTATTGAAGTATAAGGTCATTATATATAATATATAATATAATTTATTAAAAATTGAAGAATAAAATTGAGATAATAAATAATCTAATAAAGTCAAAATAATACTAGAATAATAAGTTTAATATTAACTAGTAATAAATAAAGACATAATATAAATTAAATTACTTATATAAATTGATATAACATAATATTTAATCTTTATAAAGGGATAATATATTAATAAATAAATATATTAATAAAATTAATTAATAATCAATATAAATGATTAAAATTATGAAGAGTCGTGAGCAATACTAAATAATCTATATAAGTATTAGGAGGAATGTCATTTAAAAGCATAGAAAAAAATATATGAATAAAGTTAGTAAGGAGTATAATGAAGAAATCTTAAATTATATCACTAGCCTTAAATTGGGAAAACTAGCCTTAATGAAGAAATCTTAAACTGGGAAAACTAGCCTTTATTTTGCAAAAATTATATCACATACATAGCATTTTCCAGTATTACAGCATTCAACAAATGCAACAGTTGTCTCAGTGGAGGTAAAAAGGAATTACAGCAAGTTCACGTTAAGAGAGCAACCCCTCCTCCAACTTCATTGAGAAAAAAACATTTGTTGGTTCTAGTGAAATCAGAATAATATCACTTAATTGATGTAACTACTAATAAATTAGTTGTTAGTGCAGATGTAACTGTTCATGAAAAGACACCTTACCTTGCAAATGGTGGTAACCCAATTGAGGTTCCAAACAAAGAATTTCCTATCAAGACGAAATTTGTAAGAATAGATGATGATTCGTCAAGTAGCCAACATTCTGAGTCTGAAGATGACAAGGAAGGGGATAAACCACATTGCTGAACACAAAATCCCCTTTGGGCTACAATGCGTTCTCCAAATCAAACTCTTGAGAATCTACAACATGTACCAAGACCTCATCCAAAATGGTTTGATAATGCCATTAAGGATGTGAAAGAAGATGAACAAAAGGAAGCTCAAACAAGATAAGTTGCAAAAGGAAAGGTTAAAGTTGTTTAGAGTGAAAAATTTGCCTCAATCTTTGAACATTAAACAAGGGACTCTCATTCATTTCAGTATACTTGATTTTGGACTTTGATTTCAAATTTCTCTTGGTGAGATTTTGGGAAGCTTCAGCTTCTATTCAGAATCTGAGGACAGAAACCCTTAGGTTCTTCTTGGTGAATCAGATGCAAGCATGGTTCAGCTTTGTGGTGGATTCGAGACAGAATTAACATTGCACATACAAGTTCTCTCTTGTATTTCTAATCTGACTGTAATAATGGTTTTAAGATTAGATTTTATGCATGTTGTTGTATTGTTGGTTTAGAATACAGTAACAAATCTGGATTTGTGTTAAACCAAGTATTTTAATGAGCATCTACTGGCTTATATTGCTGGTTTTATTTGCATAAGCTATCTATTGTATTCTAATATTTGTTTTCAGATAAATTGGGAAGAATATTCATTCAGGATATTACAGTAGTATCAAAACTAGTTTTCCTACCAAACTGTGTGGGTTAATTTGATAAAATTGCAGAGGCATCTTGTCTAATGTTGAAGGTTGTCAGCGAAGTGCATGGACAAGGGAGATCAATTTCCTGATTTGGGAAGATAAAGATTATATTCTGAAATCAAAAACTCAAGCGAATCAATTTTAGTATTGTAAAGATTGTGAAATACCAAATTTTAATATTTTGAATACTACTGTCTGTTATTGACACAGTTCAATATTCTTACAGAATTTTGTTGAGTGGTTTTTTTAATAATATTCAAGCCAGTTTACGAAAGTCATTCAATTAAAATCAATAGGAAATACACGGGATATTTTAGACATGTTGGACCCATATTTGTGTATCACTCCATGCTAGGCTATTGTCGTGGATGACTATAGTTAAACCAGAGATATATTTTATTGATTTTGTGTTCAGCGCTGACTCTTAATATTTCATTATGTGGGTGTGCATATATATGACGAAAGACTTTTATTAATTTTATCAGGAGTATGTCAAATGAGGCATTCAGAAGGAAATAATATTATATCGGGTAGAATAATCGAAGTGCTAGACGCATAGACTCAGACACTTTAAATGCTTTTCCCTGTTGGGAATTTTATACTCTTAGGATTTCATTCGGTGCTGCATTAAGAGCCAGAAAGAGCGAAAAAATCTAGAAGTCGTGGATGTTTTGACCATAGATTAAAATCTCTCCGAGAAGTGGAACAGATCTCTACTTCTCATGAGAACTTTTGCAAAACGAGAAAAGTTAAGGCTTTCTAGTGAGAAATTCAAGCTGAGACGACCTTGAATTCTCACCAATAAGTTGGCCACTTCTCTGCAATAAATTGCAAACTTCTCGTGATAAATTAACTACTTCTATTGGGCAGCACCAGTAAAACTGGGACACCTAGCAACTTGCCTATTTTTTGTTTATTTTGCAATTTTTAGTGTTTGGAGGAAACGAGAAGAGTTTTGGCGGAGAGAAATTGTTTTTGGCAGCCTTGTAGATCGATCATAAGTGAATTTGACATGGATTTGAAGCAGATTCAAAGAGAATTTTCAAGCAAATCTGGATTCACAAGGTTTCTAAACTTTTTTTCTTTTTAGTCAAAACGGAAAGAAGTATTAAGGAATTCAAGATATTTGCTACATGCGAAAAGGAAGGGAGATGATATGGGGAATAAGGAATCAATTCTATAAGGTATAAAAAGTATTTTGTCTTTTTAGTATAGATATTTATATGAATATAAGTTAGCATATTTATATAAATTAATATTATTATAAAAGAAATTATTTTCACACTCTTTATGTGCGTGTGTGTGTATATATAATAAGGGATGTTCAAGCTTTAATATTATGAATATTAGAAAATTATTTTTAAATTCAAAGAATGATATTTGATATTATAAGAGTTAATTGATACTTATATATCTCTTTATAGATTTAAGTACTTGGTTAAAACATTCAAGTACTAGTGTAGGGACTACACTCATCTCTATATGAATGGCTACATGCCAGTGTAGAGTTTGAGGTTGTCTTTATATAAATGGCTAAGATGAGATTGATGAAACTTGATAGTGCCAATGAGAGTGCCAATACCAGTGCAAGAAGTGAGATCCTCACGTGTAACCTCGTATGAATGGCTAAATGAGTAATAAATGGAACCTCATAGTGCCAATGCAGAAAGTTAGATCCTCGTATGAATGGATATCGTGCTAGTGTGAGCAAAGAGTAACCCTATATGAATAACTAGATGAGAATTAGATAATGGCCAGAATATTCTAATGATGTCAACATATGCATATGTGATTGGCCTTGGATAGAGGATGTCCATTCCAAGAAGAACCTTAAGGGGTGCACTTTAGGGAAGACGGTGGAATAGCTAAGGGTTACGAAACCCGATTTGGAGACGTCTTTAAGGTATTCTTTAAAGTACGAACTTCCCCTTCCCTACATTCGAGAATATCACTAATCGGTTTTTGGTTCTTTGCTTTTCCAACGGCAGATCTTAATTCAATAAGAGTCTTTCTTCCTCGCTTCACTTTTTGCTTTCCACATCTTGAAGCCTCTAAACCATCTCGATTGACTGAAATGCCTAAATTATCTATGTGGTCACTAGCATTGTTGATACTAGAGGATATCATGTCATCTTCTATGGCCTCTTCATCCTTTTCCAACTCTTGCATTATATGGTCCCCTATATTCGTTTCTTCATTCTCTATATACTATTCTGCTTCGTTTTGAAATTTGGTACTTTATGTCTTATTTCTCTCTCTGCTCTGTTCTATATCTTCTAAAACCACAAATTCTTCCCATCAATGTATTTCCTCTATCTCATTCCCTCTCTTTCCCCCCTTGTCTTTACTATTTTCTTTATCTATTGGACTTGTTGTTATAACCCTTCACATAAATGTCTCTACCTCCATTGGAATAAGAGATCGCCTATTTATATCCAGGTTACCATTGGTACTTGATATTTGATATTATTTTTAAATTCAAAGGATGATATTTGATAGTATAAAAGTTAAATGATACTTATATAACTCCTCATGGATTTAAATAATCCTTTAAAACTTTCAAGTGTCACTAGAGGGGCTACGCTCATCTCTAAATGAATGGCTGTGTGCCAGTTTAGAGTTTGAGGTCATCTTTATATAAATGGCTATGACGAGATTAATGAAACCTCATAGTGCCAGTTTAGAAGTACGGTCCTCATATAAATGGCTATTGTGCCAGTACGAGAGATGAGTAACCTTGTATGAATGACTAAATGAGTAATAAATGGAATGTCATAGTGCAATGCAAGAAGTGAGACCCTCGTATGAATGGCTATCGTGCTAGTGCGAGAGATGAGTAACCCTATATGAATGGCTATACAAGAATTAGATAATAGACAAAATATTACGATGATGTCAACATATCCATGTGATTATGCTTGAATAAAGGATGTCCCTTCCAAGAAGAACATTAAAGGGTGCAATCAAGGGAAGATGGTGGAATAGATAAGTGTTACGAAACTCGTTCTGGTGACATCTTTAACAATGGGGTTAGAATAGAGGGTAGAATAGTCTCGTGAGATTTGTTAATATTATGAGTCTAACAATTGTTTTGCAAGTTTTAACTAACCCTAGTAGTGGGGACATTACACCTATGATGAGATAACATCTCTCAAAAGGATTAGATAGAGATGGATACTCCCAAAGGGATATTCATAGAAGCGTAGGATGAGATAGAGTCTCTCCTAAGGATTATAAAGAGGGATAGTCCTAAAAGGATATCGATAATGACTTAGGACGAGATAAAGACTCTCTTAAGGATTATAGAGATGGCTACATCCTAAAAGGATATCCATAAAGGCCTAGGAAGAGATAAAGTCTCTCCTATGGAGCAAAGAGATAAATACATCCTAAAAGAGTATCCATAAGGACATGGATGAGATAGTCTCTTCGAGAAATTAAGGCTTATTGATTAGAACACATCAGAGGAAAAGGCAATGCATAGCAAGAAGAATGGAAGAACCATGACACATCAAGATAAGTTCATTCATTAAAGTCATTCTTAGTAATTTTTATTGAATCATGCGATCTTTAAATTTATATTAATAACTATCTAATCCCAAATTCAAATTGTTGTTGCAAAACTATAGTGAGAAGCAATGATCAAATCACAAGGAGAAATTATTGAATTGCTTGAGGACAAGCAATTTTGCGAAAGGCGGATTATAATGTCCCTTTCTAGAGTGGAGTTTTACAATAATAACAGTATAAGATTAAATTAAAATAATGATATATTTATAACTATAGTGATTATAGTAATGATTAAATAATTAATATAATATAATGTATGATTAATATACTAATATATTATAGTATAGATCAAATGCTAAATATAATTACATGAACAAGATACATTTTCTAAAATAAGAAATGATAAAGAATAATACATCACTAACATAACTTTGTAAGAGTTATCAATTAAGAGAGAAAATACGACCTTATGCAAATCTGCATATAACGGAATCAACAAGGCAAGGGTCCAACTGCTTTCGCCCTCAAACCCATTCGGCTCCTCGAAATGGAATCTCGTCTCCTTCTTGCCAATGGGAAAAAAAGGATGCTGATATGGCTTTGGTTGGCCATCAATTTTCATCCTCTTCTTTAAGATCGACCCATTCTGCTTCAACAAGCAAGTTTAGAGTTGGGACATCAGCTATGTCTAAACGAAGAGCATCTCAATTGCAAGATCAAAGTCTGGTTAAATGTAGATGGATTGGTAATAACCCTTTCCCTCACAATTTTGCCATGGAATCAAATTACAGCCTGTTAAGGAATGGGAAACTATGGGTGATCCCCACATGCATTCCGTCAGTGGCTACTTCATCCCTTTGGGGTTTGGATCTGGTAGCAGCAATCTTTCAACCCCCCAATCAAAGGGAAGAGCAAAGAACCCCAAGAGCGATCGCGGGAAAATCATTCACAAGGTTGTCGGCCAAAAATCTTCCTCTGGATGATTCTCGGGATAAGTTTTATACCATCATCATTAGCGACCCGCACTCTGATGAATTGCGAGAAACCTATAATTCACAAGGTATCTTCGTTAAATGGAGTGACTCCAATCCCACCGCAACTGATTTCTTTGTCAAAATGATCTCGATCTTGGAGAACTAGGTAAGTATTACTAACCTTCTTAATAATACATTGTTTATGGATTGTAAGTCATTAGAATTAAGAGATAAACTACTATATGAAAGCCCTTTTTTCCTTCAAGGGCAATTTGTTAAATTCTTGGAATGGAACCCTAATTTTAACTGGGAAAATATTAATAATCAAACTATCCCTAAATGGGTCTCCTTTAAAAAATTTGTTGTGGAACTCCTCAATGAGAAAATCCTTAAACAAATAGGAGAATCTCTGTGTGGATTCTAGGGCTTGTTGAATGATTTCACATCCTCTTTTGACATCAAAATCTTAATTGATGTTAAGATAGGCGAATCCACTATGAAACCCATTCAAATTATTAGTAATCAATTCATATATTACCTTGACCCAATAATTTTCCATGGGTCAGTGGATGGAAGTTTGGTCTAGTTCCTTTCAGTGGAAACCCCAATTTCAAAATCAGTAAAAATTATTCTCTCTAGGAAATGCTGGAAGAAGCTAAGGTATCCATCCCCTTTGGATTTATCTATCGAAAAACTACCCCATGTGGAGCCCCTTAAGAATCCTACATTATGTCCTCATAATCTGAATATTCCAACCTCTCCTCAGAATATTGATCAAACTCCTTCCCTGACCATCTCCCTCAATCTAGAGAAAGGAGGTTTTACCATTTTGGATGGACCAACCTCCCTTGCAGAAGATATGGCAGCAGAAAGCTCTAAGCTACAAAAGGGGACCATTTCTAAGGATACTGGTCTTTAGGAAATTTATGACGATAATTTGGAAGCTACTCCTGATAGTCCTCCTATCCCCCCTCAAATGAGATTACGGCCTATTGTCATATCTCATCCAGGTTTTATGGAGGATGCTCCATCCCAAGGTAGCAAAGCCTCCTATACTTCTAAATTGTGTAAGCATGAAAAGAAAGAGATTTGTGATAAGCTTACTGAACAACTCATTAATATGTGTACTAAGGAGGCGGTCCTTGAAGGCTTAACAATGGAAAAAGAAAATATTATTAATGAACTCCCAGCAACCAAGGCCTTCTCCTAACTTGTACAAGCTCTCCAAAAAGTGAGGAAGGAAATCTTTGAATGAATTACGGTCCTGGGATGCTGAAGCTAATGGTCAAACTAAATTAACTACTCTTTTTGATGCAGGAAGGGGAAGGTCCTTCCCATGATCAAATGAAAGTCATCACCTGGAATGTTAGGGGCGTGAATGCCCCTAACAAGCAGTGCCTAGTTAAGTGCTACCTCTCAAGTTATAAACCCAATATTCTTATGCTCCAGGAAACCAAAATGAATCTAGAGGAACTGTATAACTTTGGTAAGAAATTAGGTCCTAGGAAAAAAATTGGGAGCCCTGTTGTAGGAGCTTCAGGGGGTCTGGTTGTAATTCAGAACCCTCATTTTATTGACTTTGTCCTTGTAAGAATTGAAAGGCACTAGATGTGGGTCCATATTAAATTTCAACATATGCAATTCTCTTTATTTAATATTTATGGGCCAACTCCTGCATTCGACAAAAAGTCTCTGTGGAGGAAATTGGATGCTGTTATGAGGCAGTCAGTTTTCCCTTGCATTCTTTGGGGAGACTTCAATGTCATCTCCTCTCTGACTATAAAGAGGGGGCCTTTCAAAACTTTCTCAAGCTTCACTAGACTTTAATAACTGGTTATTCCAAGCAACACTACTAGAAGTTGAATCCAAAGACAATGCTTTTACTTGGAACAATAGAAGACTCATCTTTAGTTAGATAGCGGAGAAACTAGATATGATGTAAGGAAATATACCTGCACTGATAGCTTCCATGCTATCTGAAACTCTACCTTTCTCAGGGTTGGATCACTACCCGGTCCTCTTATCAGTTGAAATCGAGTGTTCCCCTACCTGGAATCCTTTCAAGTTTGAATTGATGTGGTTCAAACATGCATCATTGCTTCCAACCTTAGAACAATCGTGGACTAATATGAAGATAGAGGGGTCAAGATTCTACGAAGTTGTCCAAAAACTCAAGATCATTAAACATAACCTCATCATGCAGAATAAGAAGAAGTTTGGTAATATCTTTGACTCAAAAAGGTCATTAGAAGTCAGCCTAGCCCTAATCAACTCGAAGGTTATGTCTAAATGCATGGACGCTACTCTTTACACCAAAGAGACAGATCTACGTCTTCAACTAGAAGATATTCTTGCCAAAGACGAAATTTACTGGAAACAGAAATCAAGGGAATCCTGGTTTGAGGCTGGGATCAGGAACACAAACTTTTTCCATAACAATACCAAGCAGAGAAGAGCCATTAACAATATTTATAAAATAACTAATAATTTAATATATCCATTAAGCAACCTGCGAAAATTGCACAGGGAGTTGTTAATTACTTTGAAGACATGTTAAATAATTTAGAGGGGTCTACCCTACAATCTCAAAATTCACTCCTAAGGCATATAGAAAAAATCATTTATGAGGAACAAAACAACATTCTTCTTAAAAAATTCTCGAAAGAGGTCACCAAAGCTCTCTTCCAAATGGCACCTGATAAATCTTCGGGTCTTGATGGTTTCCATGCACGCTTCTTTCAGAAATATTGGAATTTTTTGGGGGATGAAATCTAAGATGCTCTAGATAGTTTCAAAGCCTCTAGAGACCTTCTGAAAGAAGTCAACCATACTTTCTTGGCCTTGGTACCTAAAAAAGATACCCCAAATAGTTTTAAGGATTTGAGACCTATTTGCCTCTTTGCCTTCGGCCTTTCCAAACGTTGGATAAACCTAATTTTTGAATGCATTTATACTCCCAAATTTACAATCTTGGTCAATGGAACTCCAGGGGGCCTTCTTCTTGCCGTCTAAGGGTCTTAGACAAGGAGATCCCATCTCCCCTTTTCTATTCATTATTATGTCTGAAGCCTTGGGGAGAACGGTGAGTAGTTTCAAGCTCAATCAGTCCCTTAAGGGAATCCATATATCATAGGATTTTGATGTAACTACTCATCAACAATTTGTTGATGATACCATGCTTTATGGGGAGGCATCCTATAAAGAAGCCAGCACTCATAAAGAAATCCTACATTCCTATATGCTGGCCTCTAGTCAAGAAATCAATCTAACCAAATCTGAGATTTTTTTCTTTAACACCTGCCCTTCCCAAGAACAGGAGATAATGAAGATATTAAACATTGGACAAGGGACCTTCCCTTGCAAATACTTAGGGGTTTCTCTAAAACTCAGGAAGAAGAGAACCTCTAGCTGGGAGACCCTTGTCAGTAAGATTATGACAAGGATTCGAACATGGAAAGGAAAATGATTATCTCTTGCAGGGAGAATCACTATGGTTAAATCCATTCTCTCCCCATTTACCAACTGTTGATCCTCGAGCTTCCTGCCTCTCATAGGGATTGCAAGGACTACCTTTGGTATGGTTCGGAAGACAAGAAGAAATATGCCCTTTTAGCTTGGGACAAGGTCTATAGACCGAAACAGGAAGGTGGTTTTGGTATAAAAAATTTAAAGGATTAGGCTATGGCCCTGGATGCCAAATTAATATGGAAAATGCTAAGGTATCCAAATTTTAAATGGGTAAGGACACTTCTTAATAAATATTTAAACCCTAACAACCCCCTAAGCATCCTTAGAACCAAAAACCCCTCAAGAGGATCCAATTTTTGGAACTACATACTCTCATGTAGGACAATCATTTCAAACAAAGTGACATGGAAAATTGGTAGAGGTGATTAGTTAAGATTTTGGTCAGATTCTTGGGAAGGCTTCCCGGTTCTATGCAAACTCTTTAATTTCCAAACCTCTAGATCTATTCTTGAAGCCAGTCTAGGGCCTTACCTCATTAACTATGTGGACTCGGATAGTGGCTCCCCCTTTGGTTGGAAATGGAAATCTTTCTCCATCATTCAGCTACCTAACGCTGAGGAAGTTGTCCTTCGTCACATATTAAAGAAGAGAAATTTCCCTTTCTCGGGTCAAGATGATATTCTCATTTGGGATGGCTCTAAGACAGGGTCATATAATACCAACAATGGTTACTCCTATCTCTCTTCTCTCAAATTGCATCCGAAGGTGCATCTTCCTTACTCATTGCATTGGGATGCCTTATGTCTCCCTAAAGCAAGAGCCTTCTCTTGGCTTGCTCTCCAAAAACATATGCTAACAACTGATAGAATCAGAAGATTTTGTTTGATTGGCCCTACATGCTTCCCACTTTGTTATTCTTCAAAGGAAAATGTGGACCATCTCTTCCTTTTGTGCCCCTATGCCAACATATGGTATTGGCTCTGTGGGAAAATGAACTATAAGACAGCCCTACCTAATTTAAATCTGTCCCTAATGCTTTCATGGCCAAAATTATACTCTAGTAATATTTTTCATGGTCTATGGATTATTGCCCCATCCATCATTATTTGTGAATTATGGAAGGAGCGAAACAGGAGGTTCTTCAAAAACACCAGCATGTCTTGGGATCATCTTATTCTTAAAATTAAATCTCTCATTGGTGAAATAGTTAATGGTAAAATTTTAAGATCCAATGGAACCTCCAAACCAATATCAATCTGGGACTCAAAAATGAGATTCTCTTGGCTAGGTTTAAAATTCTCGGCCCTTCTAGGTCAAGAGAAAGATGCCAATAAATTAAGTAGAGCTCAATGTAGATGTTCCCCCTATTGTAAATTGGGTCAAACTCAATTTTGATGAGGCCTCTCGTGGCAACCTTGGGACGGCAGGGATTGGCTTCTTTATCTCCAATCACAATGGGGACATATTGGCTAAATGTATGAAGCCTATTGGCAAAGCCACCAATAATAAAGCTGAATTCAAAGCTCTTATTGAAGGGTTATGGCTTTGTTTAAAACTGAACCTAAATTATGTTAAAATTGAAGGTGATTCTGCCATTGTGGTCAATACTGTCAGAAGTAAATCTACCCCTAATTGGAGGTTAAACTCTCTCCTATCCAGAGCTCTTAACTTGGCTTCTCATATTAAGCACCTCACTATTAATCACATTTACCGTGAAGGTAATGGGGTGGAAAACAAACTGGCCAATGAAGGGGCAGATGGTAGAAATGATACTATCTTTTACCCTCATCCTCACCCACCTTAAATTATATTTGCCATTTTTAAGCTCATTTTCTCTCTCTTTTATTTACTACCCCTTATCTAATGCGTGTCTATTTACCTTTCCCAATGCAGTAATCACTTCGCGTACCATTCTACATCTAACCCCATTTATTGCACTACCATGTAGTGCTTTTAGCACAAGCTTCTCTCTACCCAATATACTTGCCTTTAATGCATTTACACTTCAACAGGGTGGAAAACATTCTCTTCTTATTTATTGAGGATGGAAGTCTCACTCTTATTATTTCCAGTGGTGGACACTCCTATCGAGCTCCCGTGCCCTTCTCGGCTCATGGCCTTCAATAAGCCAGTGAAGATTATGAGAATTATACGATTTGTCAATATTCAAAAAAGAGTGGTTTGGAGGGGCATCCTTTGTTGCCTTGGCACCCAATTTATCAATAGCCATAATAGGTATTGAACAAACTCAGATATCATAGCTATCTTTATTGCCATTTCTTGCTATTTCTATGCGCATTGCGGACAATGATCTTATTGCCAGTCTCTCTCAGGAACATTTTATAGAGGCTTTAGTGTGGGACCTAGACACTGTCCTTCAAAATATTAGGGATGATTTATCCATCCCCTTGGCAGAAAATTACAACATGCTTTACGTAAGCGTCGAGCCCGTCCGGCCTTACCCAATTATTTTTACAGTAGACCTGGCGGGCTTTTAGGCAGAAAGTGATGTTTATAGGAGAAATTTGCGCTTCCTCCTTTAATTCTGCTCTCTTTTTTACCCCCTGGAAGATGACTGGCTGGAAAAGTATTTCAAGGACATTTTGGAGGATAGATCCCTGCGAGTAGCTATGGAAGATCTTCAGGAAGCTGTCAAGAAGCTGTCAAGACTGACTAAAGTTTTCTCTGGTGTCTTGTGAACTTTCTTAATTTAGTGTTTCTTAAAAATAGACATTTTTTTTGCATAATAACTTACGACAAATAAGCTGGCTGTTAGCTTACTTTTGATAAAACTCACAACAAAAATGTTGTTATGAACTCTTGACAGATATGGGGCTGGTAGTTGGCTTTCTTGGAACAATCTATAATCTTAATATTTAAATAATACTTTATGCTTTTAGGCATTCATGTTTTCATTAACCAGTTTCTTTTATGCAGTGCAATCTCTTACTTGGACTATGAGGTGGCTATTTGAGTTCTCATTGAACCTTAAAGCTTAAATCTGCACTTTTTTCAGTTATGGTTTGCAGGATTGGATGAACTTTTCTACCTCCTTAGTTTCAGGTTTGATTTCTGGTTCTTTCATTGTCCTTTCCTGGCTTTCAGTTGTGGGCATTTTTTGAGAAGTTTAATGAGGTCATGATCTTTTCTTATGGCTCTTTTTTACAGTCTCATATTGCAGTTTTGCTAGCCCTTATTCTCCAGTTTTGCATGGTGTTTTCGTGCTTCTAACAATAATGCTTGGTTTAAGAAACAAGTGCTTCAGTTCTTCTTGCAGGTAGTCTCACCTCTATTTTGCAGGTACCTTTTATGAGTCTGTCTTCAGCAATTGATTCCTTCCTCTGTTTTCTTCAAAGCTCTCTAAGAATTTTGTTGAGTCATCTATCATCTATAATTGAGCAATATGTAAGATTTTGAGTTCTATCTTTGCAATCAGTTTGAAACTATGAGGGATTATCCTCTTATTTTCTGTAAATGAGGGTATGTCCTCTTCAAAGTCCCTTAAGGGCATCCGTATGTATACAGGACTCCAGTCCCAGGCAATACTGGGGGTTTTCTTAACCCTGTTCTTCTCTCCCCAGTGCCTGCACTTGAATGGGATAATGTACATATTCTGATATTAATAAAATACAGGCATTTTCCTTTTATCAATCAAAATAATAATAAGACGCAATAATAAAAAGTTTAATAATAGTAAAGTAATATTTCTTACTAATCGATATCTATCAATGTATAGTCAATATAATTATTGTTACCTATGTAATATATGTCAAACCAACGATTCTATATTATAGTAAACGAACTTATATTATAATAACAGACAAGCATGTGATTACCAATATCAGTATCACTACCCAAGACAAATAGAACATATATTAGATTAGAACTAGTGAGACAATGATCACTAATCTATTGACTTGTTAAAGAGTTCAATAGATTGTGCTTCATGAGAACCAATTACTAACAATCGTTTATGCAAATAATACATCAACCAAATAAAGTGATAAGGCACAACATGAAGAACAAACTTATTATGTTTAGCATTAACAAGTTTGTGGTTATTATTACAGAAGTAATTGGTAAAATACTTGCTTGCTATTAACAGAGATCGAGAGGTCTATATATACAAAAGAATAAAGCAATGTTTCCTTAGAAAAAGATCGTAAAGAATAGAACTACTCTATTCTAGCTAAAAGATAGCTTAAAAAGCTAACAGATAACTACAGTTAGCTAAATATTAGAAACATTCTAATATCTACAAATCGAGGTGATCCTGCAAGAGAATTTGGAGGTGTCTATACAAGGATCACTGGAATAACTAGAGCTATAGGAGCTACTAAAGCCCTCGCATCGGGGGGACCTAATGGAAGCCTAACTCCCAAATCATGAGCCTTCATAGGCTGGCCTATTTGATCTAGAACAGCAAAATAGGCATGAAAGGTCCTCGTTGCTCATCAAAGACTACATCACGACTATACAGGAGACGAGATGTCTCAGTGTTGATCAAGCAGTAGGCTTTGTGAAGACTACTATATCCAGCAATAATGAGTTTCTGGCTCTTAACATCCAACTTGGTGTGTGATGCATCAAAGATCCAAACAAAAGCACGGGAGCCAAAAACCTTCAAGTGACTGACTCTAGACTTGCGACCTAACCAGGCCTCTTCCAAAGTTTTACCATTGACCGCCACTATGGTTGACCAATTCAAAAGATAAACTCCAATGTTGACTCCTCCTGCCCAAAACTTCTTCGAAACATATTTGTGTTCAAGCATGGATCGAGCCATGCCCGTGATTGTTCTATTCTAACATTCAACTACACTGTTCTATTGTGGTGTGTGGAGTTTGGTTAACTAGTGTTTGATACCATGAGTATCTAAGAAGCTAAAGAAATCATTACAACAAAATTCTCCCCCCCCCCCCCTACTTATAGATTTCCCAGACTCTTTTTCAACTAAAGGTTTAAACTTCTAAAATGTAGGAAATGCATCAAATTTCTTTTTTAGAATATACACCCACATTTTTCTACTGAAATTATCAACAAACAACAGAAAAATCCCTGGACCCAAGAATAGGATTGGCCATAGAGCCGCAGATATTAGCATGAACAAGCTGAAGTACTTTAGAAGCTCGCAATGAATTATCATTGGTGAAAGTTGTGCGATGTTGCTTCCTAGCCTGGCATGCATCACAAACTCCAATCTGCTGAGTTTGAATCTCTGGCAATCTAAGGACAAGCTAATCCCAACCAAGCTAAGAGAGATAATGCACAGTTAAGTGCCCATATCGTTGATGCCAAAGTGTGCTAACTGAAGACCACTGAGCAGCCATAGCTAAGTACCGGGAATCACCAGAATCAGTAAGTCGGAAAAGACCATGATCCTCAAGACTTACTGCAACAATAGATTAAGTCGCCCAATCAGTGATGGTACACTGATGTGAACTGAAGGTGACATCCAAGTGTGGAGAATGTCACAGTAACTAATTGACTGAGAGTAAATTTAGTTCCATCCCTAGAACATAGTACACATCAAGGAAAATGAGATTCCTACCAATAGGCTAAATCTAAAGGTTGCCTTTGCCGACAACGGTGTACTCTTCTCCATGACCAAAAATAATAGAATTTGAATAAGGCTAGTAGTCAGTAAACCAGTGTCTGCGGAGACTAAAATGACGAAAGGCACCTAAATCAATGTATCAGACAAACAACTTCACATGATTTGCAGGTCTTTTAGCCATGAAGGCATAAAAGGTTGATTCTGTCTGCTAAGTGTGCTCTGCACTGTTCACTTTGGGCTATGAACTTGATTGCTTAGATTGTGTAGCTAAGCGATTCCGACATTCAACCTTCATGTGCCAAAACTTGCAGCAATAGTTGCATTGAATGCTTTTCTTCTAAGAGCCATCTGAAGCTAGAGCAGAAGACTTTTCTTGAGACGACTACTGAAATTTGCCTTTATCCTTCTGAAGGATTTAGCAACAAAGGCTTGCTCTGTGGAGGTGGACCTAGAATTGCTACCGAACTGTAGTTTCCACCGATCTTGCTAAAGTAGAATTGTACAGAGATTAGTGAACTTCATATCAACACCAGAAGACATGATGTTGAGAGTCTCGATAAAATGCTAATAGGACTTTGGTAAACTCCGAAGAGTGATAACCACAATATCCTCCTCCATCTTGCGACCGATGGCAAGCAACTAATCATGGATTTCTTGAATCCTATTGAAGTGAGCTTGGAGTAAGGTTCGCTCATCCATGATAATAGAAAACAGAGTGTTCTTCAAGAAGAAAGCTCTGCTTTTGTCCGAAGTCTCATGAAGACATTTGAGTTGTGTCCATATCACAGCAGCTGTCTTGTCGGATGGAATCTAAGAGAGTTAATCATCAGCCACAAATAATATGTGCAACATCGCCACCTCTCGATTATTCAGATCCCATGTGTCTCGATCAATACCAGGAGCAGTCGAACACTTTGTAACACCCAAAACTATTTGATCAATATTCCAATATTCAAAGAATTGTTGTGATCCGTTGCTTCCAAGTGCCATAATTTCAACCATTCAATTTTGAGTTTTGCTTGTTGTCGGAGATGCCATTGCAAGTTTTTCAATCAAAAAAAGTGAAAATTTGTGAAGGCACGTTCTTTGAGGAAAAAAATGGAAGACCTAGAAAATTTGAAGGATGACCCAAAAGAGAGCTCTAAAATCCCAGCAAGAAAATGTTGTCGATTTCTAGATCCGCTGGCTTGACAACGAGGTGCAAAAATCGAGGCACCCAGAAAAATGGACGACAACCCAGTTGAGCTCTCGAAAAAACCACCAAGTATTTGGAATTGAAAAAGAAATTGAGCTCAAAAATTAGGGTTTTCTATGAAAACCTGAGTCTGTAGCTATGGAGGCAAAAAAGAGCAGAAAAAATGGCGATTTGATGGAGATAACGCCCGATTTTTCACAAGGATTGGTATGGCTTGTTGAGGCGTTACCGGAGATTACAAAGATGTCAAGAAAACAACCCGAAATATGCTCAGGAAATCATACAAAAAATATGAGTTACAGGCCGAAAAAAAACACGATTTGTGCAAAGGTGATTTGTAGAGAAAATCGCAAGCAATCTTGTTGAATAGCAAATGATTCCTAGATGCCATAGTTGCAGAAAGATAGTGAATCCCTTAAGATTTCAAATGTGATATTTATGTTGCAATTTGTAAGGAATTTGACCAAAGAAAAAGTCGCGATTTGCCAAAAAAATTAACAAAACATCCTATCTCAACTTACAAATATTGGGATCAAAAAAACCCTAGCCAAACTTCGGTTGCTTGAAGCAGGTAATTTGAGGTAGAATTAATCTCGAAAATAAAGATCCAAAAATTTCAATAAGAAATTATTATTTTCGAAGACAAATTCACCCTTGCTCTGATACCAAATTATGGAAGTAATTGGTAAAATACTTGCTTGTTATTAACAGAGACCATGAGGTCTATATATACAAAAAAAATAAAGCAATACTTCCTTAGGAAATGATCGTAAAGAATAAAAACATTATATTCTAGCTAAAAAAGCTAACATATAACTATAGCTAACTAAATATTAAAAACATTCTAACATTTACAATAGATTACAAATAGATTATCATTAACGAATAACAGGTGATTATCTATTATCGTAATAGTTATCTCAAATAAAGAGGTGCAAGTTAATGGGTGCAATAACCTTCTATTATGAGTGGATGCAATCCATTAATCTGCACAGATATAAAGCGACAATCAATATGTCTTCCAAACAAGGAAGGGAAGATAGCACTCAGGGTGATAGTTATATCAGAGGCAATAATATGCATATGAAGAACCATAATATATATTGTACAGGATATACATACTGTATAAGTCATAACATACATACTGCAGCATATAAACCTTGCAGACAAAGTAATATTCGAATTCAAAGGCACTTTGATTGCCTTTAAACATTAGAAGCAAATCGTATCACAATTCGGCAAATACTAATGAATCCATTAGTCGTAATAATAGACAGGAGTGATAAGTTAGGAAGGAAAGTGATTGTTAAGAAACATAAGATGTGTCTTTAAGAAAACATATCTTACCATTTCAAACTTAAAATATATGATGGTAGTTCACCTCTAAGGGGACGAATTCATAGCAGAACCAATTATCAACTAATTTCACCAAACAGAGATCTCTCGCAATTCAAATCTCGGAATCTATTTTTGTCCATATCTAGAGTTGCAAATTATACAAGAATAAAGATAATAGCGTAAATAACCAACAAGGACAATAACAAGAGAAGTCGCGGCATCACAGCAAAAAATAAAGATTATATGTAATTACTTAATAGTTGTAGGATTGTTGGGGACAAGGCAGTGTCTAAGCAAAAGAACCATTGAAACATTCAGCTAGTTATACCAAAGGAACTTTGATCATAAAGAATCCAACATACATACATACATACATACATATATATATAATAGATCAAGTTATCACAAGGAATAATAAATCTATAACATATAGTCACTCAAGTATTTTGATACATGTATAACACGCATTGTAAACCAAATTTCATAAGCCGTTATTTACAAAATTGATTGTAAACCAGATTTCATAAGCCATCATTTACACCATTGATTGTAGATCACATGAACCACTATCCAAGCCCATAAGTTGCCATCCAAAAATATTGATTGCAGAATTGATAGAAGTTGTTATGATACATTCCTCTCTATCATTACTCAAACCCTTCAAACAAGAATATTCTAAAAGCATAAGAATGTGCCAAGCAAATCATTAGTTTCGAATAAGAAATTATATAAATAAGCCATGTTAGGGAAGTGAGACATTACAAATCCTTAGTTTCTTCTTAAAATAGTCCCAAGTTTCATAGGGTTGAGCATGGGGACATTACAGTGGGGTATCAAAGCATAATCCTGCCATCCTATCGAAAATGAAAATGTGAACTCATCTATGAAATAATTATTGGGAAAAATGCACCAAAGAGTTAATGACACGATGAAGGTTGTAAAGATGTATCATAGCTAAAGCATATATATTAATTTCAATTATAAAGAAAGATAGTGTTTGTTTCAAATAAGAAGCATAAAGAGAATAACAATACTCAAATCAAGAATAACACTTGGAAGTTGTTGATGAGCCATATAAGAAAGCATCAGAGTCCAGAAAAGGAAATACTAAAGGGCAGGAATGGTAACGCAGTTTTATGACATGAATGTGGAATAAGACTTCAAGAGACTTGTATAGTATTGAGTAACTATGAGACTTAGGAAGAGATAAAGTCTCTCCCAAGAATTATAGAGATGGACAATCCTAAGGGGATATCCATAGAGGCCTTACAACGAGATAAAGTCTCTTCTTAGGATTAAATAGAGAAGGATAATTGTAAAGGGATATTCATAATGACGTAGGATGAGGTAAAGTCTCTCCAAAGGATCAGAGAAATGAGTACATTCTAAAGGGATACTAATTGAGGCTTAAGGATTGTACAGATGGATAGCCCTAAAGGGATATCCATAAAGGCTTGGGATGAAAAGTTTCTCATAAGGATTAGATAGAGATGGATAATCCTAAAGGAATAATCTAATTGATCAAAACAACTACTCTAGCCCTACCTTTTCTCATTCCAAATGGTTCTTCGCGTACATCATCCTTCACAACTCCTTCCTACAACATCCTTGCCTTATATTACATGTATCTTGACATGATCAATGTTATTCCATTCTAATTGGAGATAGTTGCCATGTTAACACTAACCTTACATTTCACCAACTCTTTATCAATTGTTATTATTCTGACTTGCATGTCACTAATGTCATTTCTAACAGTCAAGAGGTTCGTCGCCAAGTACTTCAAGGCCTCTATTGTATGTTCGGGCACTTGGTCAACAAATAGTTCCCCAAATATTCTTAAATTCAAATTATGGCCAAGATCACCACTTGCGTGGAACTTCATCTTCAAACAACCCAACCTATAGAGAAGGCAAGTTGTTCTTTAAATATGCAATGTCCTAGCAACCTTGTTCTGAAGTTCTTATCTCATTTACTAATCCATTCATTAAAAAGGCCATAATTATCTCATTTACCAGTTCATTCATTATAGTGACCATGAATGTCCTAAAACCCTTGTTCATTCTTAAATTCAAATTATGGCCAAGATCACCACTTGCGTGGAACTTCATCTTCAAACAACCCAACCTACAGAGAAGGCAAGTTGTTCTTTAAATATGCAATGTCCTAGCACCCTTGTTCTGAAGTTCTTATCTCATTTACTAATCCATTCATTAAAAAGGCCATAATTATCTCATTTACCAGTTCATTCATTATAGTGACCATGAATGTCCTAAAACCCTTGTTCTAAAGTTGTAGTTATCTCATTACCCTATAATTCAAAAAAAGAGACTCATGACGTACTCAAGAAATGACTACATAAGTGACAACCCAAGGTAGCTCTCGTTGCAATTCAAAAATGATAGTAAAATGACATAGTAAACCCTTACCCTAACATATTGGATTTTACACCTAAAAAAATTTCCCCTTTCCACAAAACTATAGACTTCACTTTGATGGACTCAAATCACAAATAGTCCCATAAAGCTATAGCAAACATTTCATTTGATTTACCCACCCAAGGGTCACCCTACTCAAAAAATGATGCCAATATGTTTGCACCTATTTCTCCACCTCAATAATCATTAATCCAAGGTAGTCGCTAGCCCCATGAAACAAACGTGGCTTTCAAACTCACAAATCCCTTTATGTCACACACACTTCAAGTGGTTGACAAATTGCAAAGTTTAGAAACTTCTTAACCAAGCAACTCAACAACTACCAAAGTTTAATATATTCCTAACATAAAGGATTATTACCACAAACCTATTCCATACATTGAGCGCATCTTTAACAATGTGACTCCAAAACTCAGAAATCCACTTAAATCAAGCACACAGCAATTGGTTATGAAATAGCACATCTAACTACTACTTAACCAAAGAGCTCAATGTCAACGAAAGTTAAACACAATCCCAACATCTTGACATAAATACCATACAATTGCTACGCCCTAGAATTAACCCTTACTATATAACAAAATGATAGCAACCAGAGAACACCATTCCATTTACAAAAAATGACGACACTATCTTTGTGCCTATTTTGCCACCTGACAAATCACTAATACAAGGTATTTTAAACTCGGAAATCCCTTGAGGTTTGACACACTGCAAGTGGTCATCAAATCGCAAAATTTAGGAACTTTGTAAAAAAACAACTCAACAAATGTGAAAGTTCAAAATATTCCGCCCTTATCAACACAAAGGATAATTAGCACCAACCTATTCCATACAACGAATCCCATTTATAAGAATGTAGGTTCTAAACTTGGAAATCCATTGAAGTCAAGTACACAACAACTGGTTGTGAGATCGCACAATTTAGCAACTTAACTGAACAAGTCAACACTTATTTCGCCACCTCGCTAATCTCTAATCCAATACGCATGCCCAACATTCTAACAAAAAAGGATCATTAGCACAATAGCCCTTACATCGAAACCCTTTTTAAGAATGCACCTTCCAAACTCGGAAATCCATAAAAGCCAAGCGCACCAAAAGTGGTTGTGACAAACTACATTTTCAACGACCAGCACTACAAGACAAACCACATTTTTGGAAACACACTTAAAATCATCATCACAAAACAAACTCATACCTTATCCAACACAACTCTTTACACCACCAATAACTTCACAAGAACAAATAAATTTCACACCCCCAAAAACCTCAGCACACAGAACATCGCACACCATTACACATCTACCAAACCAAAATTATACACCACTCCTAAGTTTCCTGCAATGTGAGACAACATTTAGGGAATATTCAACATTGCAAGAATAGAAACAATCTCCCCACTCTCCTTACTCCAAAAACATCTCACATTTTGTCCACCAAAATCGGATAACTTTTCAACCACAAGAGACAATTTTTTCAGGATTAGCCACACCCTTCTTATTGTTACTGTAGTTTTTTATTTCTTAGTAGGTTTTTCCTACACTTTTAATAATTTCACTTAGGTTAATAAAGCATGTCTTATTAGGTGAATGGTTGCGAGGTGTCACCTCCCTGCATGTGAGCATCCATTAGCTACCTTGGGAAGATACTTTGCTATCTTTAGTCCGATAGATAGTTGCTCCTCATTGGTCAGTGTTGCCACCTCCTCCCTCTTCCTAGCCTATATAAGCATGCTACCTGGCTTGTATTTGTATCTCTTGTTGTTGCATCCTCTTAATGTTATTTTGCTTCTAGCATTTGCATAACTCTCTTGGAGACTAACTCTGTGTTGCTATTTTAATTTTGTATCATTTGCATTCATAGTTTAGATATCTATTCTTTGCACTAGTTTTTTGGGTTATTAATCTTTTTAGATTCTAACATGGTATCAAAGTCATTCTATGTGCAAGAATAGATTCCAGTTTCCTTATTTAAGAAATTCGAGGGGGGGGCTAATAAATCTTATTGTAGGTTTTTGAAAAACCTAGTATGCTCTTCTCTCGCATCTTCGGATGATCTTGAGAATTAGAAAAGTTTGACAAAAACATTTTTAATCTCTAAGGTTTACAAGTGTTTTATGAAATCTGGGTGATTGCAGCATTTTTGGTTGTTCCAATGCATCCATGAGGCTTGAGAAAGTCATATTTTGGCTTTCATTTCACCGAGATTGGAGATCACCATAGACGTTGTGAAACTGGGGTTTCAATCTCAAATCTGACAACCAACTTGCATATTTGGTGTTTTCAATCAATATTACAGGTTCCAACATGCCATTGATTGACTTAAGTAGTTGATTTAACCTTTTCATGACGTTTTTTGGTTGTTGGGGTCGTTTCTTGGTTGTTGGGGTCATTTTTGTTGTTAAAGGCATCTGATTTACACTATAGCTACATCTTCTGTACATCAGCAAGAAAAATGCTTTCTGGGTTTTGTTCATAGCCCCAAAAAACCATCTAGGTATCTTTTATTTTTTGCATGCAATCTACATATTTTGAAGAATCGAGCGCAGAAAGCTACAGCCATACCCCTCTCTGTTGGCAGTTGCAAATTTGAATACCGTTTTCAAATGCCTCGTTCTTACTCATACAGACTCCGATTTTGACAATTCTTGTTATGATCTTGGCTTTTTTTTGTGCTCTATCCACTAGTGCAGTCGTTTTTTGATTTTCATGCATAAATATTTCAGAAATTGCAGATTCTCGGCCATGACTTTGCACAATTCTCTTTTTGGAAACTTCAACGGATCATAACTTTCTCATACAACCTCGTATCAAGGCGATTCTTTTTTTGAAAGTGCATGATTTTTCGTGTAGATCTTAGTGGTGCTATTTGTTTTCTTGAGTATTGTGCTCAAGTCTTGCTTTCAACATATGCTCTTCGTGAGGGTTTTTGTAATGCATTGAAATGCATTGAAATCAAGACCACTTAGTATTTCTTGCTAGTGGTAGTTGTAAATACACTAAAATAAAGTGCTAAATCATATTTCTTTTGGGGGGGGGGGGGGGGGGTGGATTCTTTGATTGAGTAAAAAGTGAGGTGAGGGGGATTGTCGTGGCTGAGTTCTCTTCTTTTTAGCATTTATTCTCTGCATTCCTTCATCATGGATCAAACAAATATGCCCATCCTAACTCCATACAATTACTTTGAGTGGAAATCATGGATGACAATTCACTTAAGGAAAGTTGGATTAAATAGGATAACTATAAGACTTGAAATTGAACCTGATAAAGATGAAGATAAGCCTAAGTGGTTTAACAAATGTGATGAGGCATATGGAACATTGTGTTTGTCTATTTCTCCTAACTTTCTATTTCACAGTGAGTCTTTGGATACGCCAAATGAAATATGGACAAAGCTAGAAACACTATTTGCCACACAAGATTCAATGAGGGGTGATATGTTCGAAAATGAACTAACTAGTTTAAATCCAAGCAATTTCAACACAATCCAGAATTTCTTCACTAAATTGAAATCACTAAGGCTACAACTAAAACAAATGTGGAATTGAAAAGAAAAATGAACTGATTCTTGGTATTCTCTCTAAGTGTTCAGAATATTTTGTGTTTGTCTCTACCTTCTATGCTACTAAGTGTGCACTTGGTACTCAATTCACCATGCCATCTTTAGATGATTTTGCTATCAATCTCACTCGAGAAGAGGACAAGCTAATCCAGATGGGCATTCTTAAGTCCTCTAAGTCACATGCCTTGGCTGCCAACCAAGGTACAAATGAACAAAAAGGACAAAGTAGGAACAACAATAGTAAGGATGAGAAACAAAATAATTGCAAGGAGAAGAAGGATCATATAACGGTTGCTTCAAAAGCAACTATTGATACCCCATCTTCCAACGGCAATAAGCCTAAGAAAGAAAAAGTCCAATGTGCCTATTATAAAAGACTTGGTTATGATGAACATAAATGTTTGAAGAAACAAATTGATCACTTGACACACATTCCTGAAAAGAATAACATCAGTGTTCCTAATTCTATCAAACAAAGTTCTAATGAAGGGTCTAATAAGGTAAAAGAAAATAGCAAGGGGAAAGGAAAGGACAAGGCCCTTGTTGCCATTGCTTCCTCACCATCCACTTAGGTTCTTGATTCGAGTGCTTTGCACCACATGACTTTATCTAAAAAAGAACTTGCATCCTTGGAGCCATGTACTATGCGTTCTATTTTGATGGGTGATGAAACTCCTGGTGAAGTGTGTGGGAGAGGATCTGTTGATGTGGGGGATGGCACATTCCATGATGTTCTTTGTGTACCCTCATTATCAACTAATCTCCTATTGGTATACCAAATCACTCACACAGATTCAGGCAAGCAGGTTGAGTACACTCCTAATTCAGTAGAGATACGTGAGTTGCACAATGATTCTACAGTTGCAGTTGAGAGAGCAGATCAATAGTCACAACTTTATCTATTTTCTCACTTTGCTCCTGATCCTCCTTCAACTGTTTTGCTCACTCACTCTAATGATGTGAGTAAATTATGGCATGAGCGGTTTGGCCATCTTAACTTTCGCTATTTGCATCAGCTCAACTAGCAGAGCATGGTCACAAGGTTGCCTTCGGTTCAATTCTCAAGCATGTTTGCCAAGGTTGCATTCTTGTTAAGCATCCTAAGGAAAAGTTTTTCTAAAGTAAGGCATGGACAGCTTCACAGATACTAGAGTTAGTTCACAGTGATTTGGCTGGTCCATTTCAGCATCCTTCTTTTAGCAGGGCTCGATATGTCCTCACATTCATTGATGACTTTTCTCGATATACTTGGGTGTACTTTCTCAAACAAAAGTCAGAGGCATTTAATCATTTTTAGGACTTCAAAAATTTTGTAGAAAAGCAATCCAGGAAAGCCATCAAAGTTTTGCGCACACACAATGGTGGTGAGTATGTCAACCATCGGTTTGAAAGATTTTGCACTTCAAAGGGGATTGATTTACAACATTCAATTCCATACTATCCTCAGCAAAACGCTGTTGTAGAATGGAAGAATAGATCCTTGAAGGAAATGGAAAACTATATGATTCACTCTAAATCTCTTGCACCATAGTATTGGGTAGAGACCATTAACTGTGCTTATTATATCCAGAACCACGTTCCTCACCGAGCCTTGAAGGGAGTTACTCCTTTTGAAGCTTGGAGCGGTCGGAAACCATCAATTAAGCACTTTCGAGTTTTTGGCTCTCTTGCATGGGCCTACATTCTTGCAGAGAAATGCAAGGCCTTAGATCCGTAGAGCAGACCCTTGCATATTTGTAGGTTATCCTAATGGTGTGAAGGGTTATTGGTTGCTCCACCCTACTACACATGAGTTATTCTTTGAGAGGAGTGTTCAGTTTGAGGAGGGATCTTCAAGCTCACTTTCTATCACTTCTCCAACTCCTACTTTGACATTGGAGTCACTTGGAATACATGACAGATCTTCTGATGAGTTAGATTTACCTGAGCAGTCTTTTACCTCCACTTCCGATGCAGAGAGTGATTCAAAGAACTCACCTCCTTCCTCTCCTAGTCATCATTCAAAGGTTAATGATTCCCCTCTAGATTCTCTATCTTCCGGTCCACTTTGGGCTAGACAGACCTTGCAGTCTACAGGTGATTAGGTTGGGGATCCATCAGACACCAGGCGAACTCATTCACAATTCCAAGATGCTCCGCATGTCTTCATTGCTACTGCCTCAAATCCACAGTTCTTTCATGAGGCTTCTGGTATTCCTGAGTGGGATACAGCTATGCAAGAAGAGTATAGTTCCTTGATGAGGAACCACACTTGGGATCTTGTCCCTCTTTCTAAGGGAAGAAAACTTGTTGGATGTAAGTAGATCTATCGAACAAAATTTGCAGCAGATGGATCAGTTGACAAACACAAGGCTTGCTTGGTCGCCAAAGGATTCTCCTAGGTTCTTGGGATTGACTACTCTGAGACTTTTGCGCCAATTGCCCGAATGAATTCCATTCGACTTGTTCTTGCCAATGCTGTAGCTAATCGTTGGGAAGTACATTAGATGGATGTGTAGAGTGCTTTTCTTGACGGTGACCTTCATGAGGAGATCTACATGGAGCAGCCATAGGGCTTCCTTCAGGATTCTTCACTTGTGTGCCATCTTCGAAAGTCTCTATATGGCCTCAAACAGGCTCCTCAGGCCTGGTATGCCAAGATGGACTCCTTCCTTCTATCAGTTGGGTTCACTCGATGCTATTCTGATCCTAATGTCTACATTCTACAACAGGGTGATTCACTCTATTTTTGGTTTTGTATGTTGATGACTTGCTGATCACAGGAAGTTCTTCACCCATCGTTAAGGCTGTCAAAGTTGCCCTTCAGGACAGTTTTTTGATGACAAACTTGAGCTTGTTGCATTACTTTCTCGGGATTGAGATCTTTCAGTCTCCTTCCAAGATCACCATCACACAGTCCAAGTATGCTCTAGATTTACTCTCGAGATTTCATATGGATGACTGTAAGCCTGCTCGGACTCCCATCCTTTCTGGAGTCAAACTTGAGGCTCAGTGTTCTTCTTTACTTGATGGCACTTTGTATTGCCAACTTGTTGGAAGTTTCATTTATCTAACTCATACGAGAGCCAGCATCTCATATGTTGTAGGCATGGTCTCTCGATTCATGCAGAAGCCTCATGAGCTGCATTGGAAAGCAGCCAAGTGGATCCTTCACTACATTCAAGGTTCTCACAGTTGTGTGATTCACTACGCAACAAGTATTGAGCTTGATTTGGTGGGCTACACAGATTCAAATTGAGCGGGTGATTCTCAGGATCGCAAGTCTACTTCAGGCTACAGTTTCTCACTTGGTTTAGGTCCTGTTTGTTGGTCGAGCAAAAAGAAGTCTATTATTGCTCTATCTTCTACTGAGGTTGAGTATCGGAGGGCTGTAAATGCCACCACTGAGGCCATTTGGCTTCAACATCTTCTCACTGAATTTGGTATCCAAATTAGATGGCCATCAGTCATATTTTGTGACAACCAAAGTGTCATTCAAATCTCACGAAATCCGGTCCATCATTAGTGGACCAAACACATAGAGGTCCACATACACTACATTTGGGAGTTCATCCATGGTCACGTCATCGACCTTCGCTATTGTCTAGCTTCCGAGCAGGTTGTTGATATCTTCTCGAAACCCTTCACTGAGAGCAAATTCCTTCATTCGTGAGCCTTGTTGGGGGTGGGGCAAGCTTCATCTTTTGAAGGGGCCTCTTCCTCTCACTCAGAGTCCTGACTTTTTTTTGGGGGGTCTCTTTTCTCTCTCTTTAGGGGGAATTTTATGTACATGGGTACTTCATCAAGCTTGACTTGTCGGGACCCATTTCTACATCCACCTAAGCTTCGCTATTGGGGGGGGTTATTGTGTAATTTTTTATTTCCTAGTAGGTTATTTATTTTTCCCTATATTGCTAAGTTTTTCCTACACTTTTAATAATCTCACTTAGGTTAATAAAGCATGTCTTATCAGGTGAATGGATGCGAGGTGTCACCTTCCTACATGAGAGCATCCATTAGCTATCTTGGAAAGATCCTTTGCTATCTTTAGTCTGACAGATGGTTGCTCCTCATTGGTCGATGTTGCCACCTCCTCCCTCTTCCTAGCGTATATAAGCATGCTACCTAGCTTGTATTTGTATCTCTTGTTTTTGCATCCTCTTAATGCTATTTTGCTTCTAGCATTTGCATTACTCTCTTAGAGACTAACTCTGTGTTGCTATTTTGATTTTGTATCATTTGCATTCATAGTTTAGATATCTATTATTTGCACTAGTTTTCTAGATTATTAATCGTTTTTTATTCTAACACTTACTCCAAAAACTTCTCACATTTAGTCTATCGTAATTGTACAGCTTTATGGCCACTTGAGACAATTTTCCAGTGTTCGACAATTTTTCGGGATGAAAAGTTTGAAAAAATAGCCTATCGCTTAAAAAATTGTTTTCCACCTATATTTTCCACTGATGAAATTTTTGTAAATTATTAATAAAATTGTACTTTCTAATCCCATAATTCTATGATGTAAATTGAACTTATTTGTTATTTATAAACTTGACAAAAAATATTTATGATATTTGCAAAATCAGTTTTAATTTTTATGCATGTTTTTTTAGATTATATTACATATTTATGGAAGTTGTAGTGTTTGGCAATTTCACTGAATTTTTCCACATAATTTTGCCAAGTCCAAGTGTTGGAAAATATTTGGGCTTCCCAAGTTATTGTCAATTTATTGTCATTTTTCCTCTAAGCCATATTCCATATGCAGCATACACTATCTTGGAACTAAGAAACTGATGATCACAACTTTAGTACGGTTGGAAGTGCCCACAAGAATCCTAAGAAACAAATGACAGCAAAGGAACTGCACTAGGCACATATGAAATAAATTATAACACAAAATATCAAATATAATATATAATTTGTATGTAGCGAAATTATAATTTATCACTGATTTCCTCGTCAATATGACAGACATGATTTCAAATTTCGTAAACCCATGCTTTAAAGTTCAATGTAGATGCCTAGGGCCCTACACATTTCTCTAAGCATCCCTCAGCATCCTGTAATGTCCCCATCTTTTTAGCCTCTCAGTGGAGTTCTTAGCCTTTACATTCTCCAAAGGCTAAGTGGAGAAATAAGGAGAAATTGATTTAATTAGTTTCTTAATAAGTCATTAAATAAATAAAAATTAAAAGGTGACTTTATAATTAAGTAATTTAATTAAAAGTAATAAAGTTAATTAAATAAATTAAAATAATCTTCTAGAAGGAGGAATTAAATATTTATTTATTTCTTTTAGAAGGAGGTCCATCCATTGGAAGAAAAGAATAAATAGGGAGGGCAGCCTCATTGTTGAACATTAAATGTGTTGTTTTCTACTCTTTCAAATAACTTGTGGAGCCAAGGGTTTCTGCAATTTTTACATTGATCGTTGGGAACGAACACTCCCATTGATTTGCATAACTAAACTAGTGAAATATCTTCCGAAGGGTTGCAACTGTTGGAGAAGACAAATCAGTCTTTTCATTGTGCCGAATTTGTGGCCTAGGGCCAGATTTGTGGAGATGGAATAAGTTGGATATTGCTACAGTTTTGCTGCGACAGTGACGCTGCTATAGTAACTTTGCTACAGAGACGTTGCTACAATGTCGTTGCTACAGGAAAATTCATATTTTGAGAGCAATTCCAAGTTTTTATCTACTACATTTTCCATTGTTTGAGAGTAGATATTTAGGGCATTGGTAGGGTTTGTAAAATCTGTTGTAATTTGATTTATATCAGAGTTTTATCAGAATTTGTTGCCCTAATGTCTTATTCATGTATATGCATATTTTCCTATTTGTAATTAGTATTATACAAAAACAATTGCATCTTCATTGTTAGATGTTTGGTGTGTTCTTTGCAAGCATATTTTTGAAAGTATAGCATTTAGAAAGCAATCAGAATTTAGATAAGCAATATATCTATTGTTTGCAATGTGTTTAACAAAATGTCAAACAAGTAAATTAGAGAAGACTTTGTGTTTGATGAATTTATAACCTATTGCAGTTATTACATTGCTATCAGAGCTTGCTTGCAAAGTGTTTGACGAAATGTCAAACAACTAAATTATAAAAGAATTTGTTGTTTGTTGAAGTTATAACGATTGAGGTTGTTACAGTGGTATCCAAGCTTTGATCCTACCATCCTGGAGGGTTGAGGTTTCATATGCAGCCACAACAGTGGGTTTACACACGTAGGAGATCAGAACAAGAGCAAAATTAGTTAAGATTATACCCGTAGAAGAAATGGGTGACAAGGGGGGAGAAGAGATGACAAGAAACAAAGGAAAAGATGCTGGAGACAATGAAGAAAGAGAAGCACGAGAGTTCTTTAGACATTTGGCAGTGGACCAGCAACAGATAGCTAAAGCTTTATGAAAACTTACCACAACAATACAAAAGATGAACCAACAAATCAAACAAAACCAAGTCCTAGATGATGACAGGAGTATAGTACAAAGAGCTTCCTCCTAGACCATTCATAGGCTTACACGCCCTACCTTTCTCAAAAATAAACACAAAGATGATAATGCTGAAGGAGAGGCAACATTTGTAGATCATCTTATGGCAGCGAATGTTGAATAAGAATCGTTGACACCAGAGGTTAGGGAACACCTGAGCTTTGTCAGATTTCTAAGTCAAAGGAGAGAGCATTACGAGACAAGGCAAGATCGAAGGCTAAGAGACCAAAACAAAGATCTGAAGCATGTAGCCAACAATATCACATTACCTATGCTTGATGGAAGTGGGAAAGTTAGAGCTCAGTCTTGGAATCATAAGAACCTTCAACCCATGAAAAAGGAGAATGACTTTATGTCTACTAGTTCCAATAAGGTGTGTAAAAATTTATATGATGAATTTGATAGACATGCAAATTTGAATCAAGAAAATAGTATGACAGCCTTGGGCAATGATTTGTCTACATCATCCTTACAAGAGGTTTCACAAGAGGTTATGGAAGTAACCATGGGTATTGACACACAAGATACCGCTACCATGAATGGAGATTTCATAAAAACTTCTGATTTTTATGACATCAGTTATCAAACCTTGCATCCACAAGGGCCAAATGCTATCCTTGAGATGTCACTTTGTAGTACTCAAGAAAGGGGTATTAATGACACAATAAATGATGCAGATTCATGCACTGATGAGTTTGATTCTTCAAATCAGACCTTAGCAAATGAGTTTGAAGATTTAGTTGTTGGCATGGAGCCCCAGGATCACAAGCTAGAGGAACATGTTGTTGAGTTATCTGTTGAAGGACAAAGTAGCAGTACCTTGGATGTTGATGTGCACATGGACGATAGCACACAACATAATGCATCTAATTCAGATTCATTTCAGTTAGGGAGATTGCTTTGGAATGGGCAGTTACAAAGACCTCATCATTTGATTGAGCCATTTATGGTGGATATGAAAGTTGATCCTCTACATAGTGGAGCAGCCTCTAGTATTTTGATTACACATGCTAAAGGTGAATCTTTACAATGGCATGATATCATTACTGATTTGTTTGAGGACAATTGTGTTATGCACCACCATTCTCCATATAATGAAAACGTCAACACTTAAATAACATTCATTGATGGAAGCCTTACACCTATTAGTAAGCTGAAAGATATCAATTATACAAGAGCTAGTTTAACATACTTTGGCATTAAAGAGGTGAAGAAGTTTAAAGAAATGAATGATGAATGGTTGCAAAAAGCTAAAAATGCTAAATCGTTGGCTGCCAATGCAAGACAACATCTTCAAGAAGTCAAAGGAAAGGTCAATCTCCTCAACATAGCAAGGAAAAAAAGGATGGATAACATCAAAAGACTCTTATTTCAAATAGAGAATGAATCTAAAAATGTATCTAGATCCAATGACAACAATGAAGTTGACGAGTTTGATCAATTAAAGGATTTGATAAAGATTCAAAACATGAAGGAACAAGAACAGTTTGAGGGTTCTTCATGTCAAGTTGCTCATAGCTTGGAGACTCGGTTGAAGGTGAAGAAGGATGAGATTATTGCGGCATTATCTCATCATGACATGATGCACAAACAAATTGAGGATCATATTTGGGCACTTCAGAAAAAGCTAGATAAAAAAGGGGAATCAGTAGCACCCCTAGATAGAGAAATGCTTAATGATTTGAGTAGAAAGAAATTTTGGTTTTTATTGCAAAGGGGTGCATTATGCAAACCATGATTGTCCATTAAGATGTAAGGGGAAGATTGACTATGTTAAGTGGGGAAGATTGACTGTGTTATGTGGGCATATAATGAGAATTCTGAATCTGAAAATTTATATCAGAAATTCAATCAAGAAGGGTCTGAGCTAGCAGGATCAAAACATGAGGAAGAAAGGACTGAAAGGGAAGAGTCAGTTCAGCTATTAGGAAGCACGTCTCACTAACATACAGTGTGAGGGATCCTTTAGGATACGTGAAGTTTTAGTTGGGCAGAAGATCATTACCTTGCTTTATACAAGAGCCACACACTACTTCATTGATGCTTGATTGGTTGAAAGATGCAACATACAAACAACGATCTTTGAGGGTATAAGAGTAAAGGTTACAAATGGCTACATTCTTAGGTGCAACAAAAAGATTTCAGATTTGTCCATGCATTTCAATAACTTTGAGTTTAATGCAAATTTTTATGTTTTAAACATGGGAGATGCTGATATGGTATTACGGATGACATGGCTCCATGACATAGATTGTGCTTTGATGCCAATACATAAGGAGCAGCAAAAACATGTTTATCATCTAGACATACAATAGTTGAGGCAGTTTGTGTTAGTTTTTATGTACAACAAATTGTAGCGCAATTATATTCTGCATCTTGATATAGGTTTGCGTATTCTTGGCAAAGAGACCTTGCATGTCAAGGAATTCAAGTGTGAGTTAGGCTCTAGAGAGCTGTTGTACTTAGGACACATCATTAGCACACAGGGAGTACACATGGATCTAGACAAGGTCAAGACAATAATTGAGTGGCCTATACTTGAGAGTCTCACACAACTAAAAGGAATTTTGGGCTTATGTAGTTTTTACTGTAGATTAGTTCATGGATATTCACGACATGCAACACCACTTTCTAATCTAACCATGAAGGGATATCATAGGTGCATTGTAGGGCAATAAAAGGGATGGGTTAAGTGGATATGTCTTTGTGAGTACTGCTATAATACCACCTACCAGCTTTCTACTCAAATGACACCATTTATGGTCTTGTATGGTTCTAAGGCACCCAACCTTCTTGATTTATTGATGAGTGATAGTAGAGTGCCTAGTGTTGGAGTTTTGCTGCAGGGAAATCAAGATATCATGAGGGCTCTCAAAGAGAATGTTCAGAGAGCACAAATCTACCAAAAGCAATATGCAAATCAAGAAAGAGTTGAAGATTCATTCTAGGTAGGATATATGGTGTACTTGATGTTACAGCCTTATAGACATTCTACACTTAAAAAGAATGGTACAAGGAAGCTCAAGCTACGATACTATGGATCCTTCAGAATCATTAGGTGTGTGGGTGAGGTAGCTTATGAATTGAAATTACCAGCTAACAGTAAGGTCCATAATGTTTTTCCTATGTCATGCCTCAAGAAGGCATTAGAACATCGTGTCATCCCTTTCACAATTCTACCACCCTTAGATGATGAGGGTAAGTTGATTCTGGTACTTGAGGCTATATTGGATGTTAGGGAGAAACAGCTGAGGAGACAAGTTATCAGGGAATATTTGATCAAATAGAAGGACTTGCCAATTGATGATGCAACTTGGGAACGTGAGGAAATTTTGCAGCATCCGGAATTGACATTGCTTGAGGACAAGCAATTTCAAGAGGGGTGGATTGTAATGTCCCCGTCTTTTTAGCCTCTGAGTGGAATTCTTAGCCTTTACATTCTCCGAAGGCTAAGTGGAGAAATAAGGAGAAATTGATTAAATTAGTTTCTTATAAAGTCATTACATAAATAATAGTTAAAAGGTGACTTCATAATTAATTAATTTAATTAAAAGTGATAAAGTTAATTAAATAAACTAAAAGAATCTTTTAGAAGGAGAAATTAAATATTATTTTATTTCTTCTAAAAGGCGGTCCATCTATTGGAGAAAAAAAAATAGGGAGGGTAGCCTCATTATTGAGCATCGAATGTGTTGTTTTCTACACTTCCAAATAACTTGTGGAGCCAAGGGTTTCTACAATTGTTACACTGATCGTTGGGAATGAACACTCCCATTGGTTTGCATAACTAAGGTGGTGAAATATCTTCTGAAGGGTTGCAACTGTTAGAGAAGACAAATCAGTCTTTTCATTGTGCCAAATTTGTGGCCTAAGGCCAAATTTGTGGAGAAGGAATAAGTTGGATATTGCTACACTACCACTACTACAATGTCATCGCTACAATGATTTGATACAGTAAATTGCTACAGCGATTTGCTACAGGAAAATCCATATTTTGGGAGCAATTCCAAGTTTTAATCTACTACATTTTGCATTGTTTGAGAGTAGATATTTAGGGTATTGGTAGGGTTTGTAAAATCTGTTGTAATCTGATTTATATCAGAGTTTTATCAGAATTTTTTGCCCTAATGTCTTATTGATGTAGATGCATATTTTCCTATTTGTAATCAATATTATACAAAAACAATTGCATCTTCATTGTTAGATGTTTCATGTGTTCTTTGCAAGCATAATTATTAAAGTTTGGCATTTAGAAAGCAATCAGAATTTAGATATGCAATATATCTCTTTCTTGCAAGGTCTTTGACGAAATGTCAAACAAGTGAATTAGAGAGGACTTTGTGTTTGACGAAGTTATAACCTGTTGGGGTTATTACATTAGTATCAGAGCTTGCTTGCAAAGTGTTTGATGAAATGTCAAACAACTGAATTATAAAAGAATTTGTTGTTTGTTGAAGTTATAACAGGTTGGGATTATTACACATCCACATGGAAATAGGGAGATCCCAAATTCATTCCTTGTCAAATGGAATGGATCACTGCATCCTAATGTGTACATGTATCACCATCCCATTGAGAACCAATAGTCAAGCATGCAAACCTGTGGAATGCACAATATATCCAACCTCTATGAACTCAAGAACAGTAAATTCCGGTAAAATCTACAAAATTGCAGTTTTAAAACTTTTATTAACCAGATTCCTATGAAGGGATCTGAGGTATGGTCTACAACACTCGTCTCTCAAATCACAAAGAATATGTAAACCTGAGGCCTACCATTATTCACTGTTTGCATGGAATATAGAGTTTAGATATGTTGTACCCCAGGATAACAAGTAATCATAGTGCTCAATCAAAAACGCCGACATCGTTCAGAATAATCCAATTTACAAAAGCTGGAAGCCCTCCACATGATTCATACAGCCAAAAGATGGATAATACAGGGAAAAGAAGTGAAACAATTGACAAGGAAACAATGTACCTGTAAAGCTTCACAAATATCATCTGCAACAGCTTTGTCTCTCACATATTTCCCTAAAGATAAGTTCCGGAATGCTGCATAACCTATTAAAAGAACTCCGCCTTTTTTCCTCCAATTTGTTAGTAATTTTGCTCTTTTCAGGCTTTCCCTACACCAAAAAAACTACCGTTCATGTCAATTACAAAAAATGAAAAGATGAAGGAAAAAAAATGTATGTTCCAAATAAATAAAATGTTAATTAAGAAGAAACGTCAAAACTGAACTTCTGTCCACTAGTCCATTAAGAGTATTGGTAAACAAGAAAGAAAGGACTATAAAACACCTTGAGACATCCTCAAGCATAAAAACAGGAAGAGGATTTAGATCCCATGGTTGCCACTTCGAAAATTCCTGCCTCCAATTATGCAGTACATTCACTGGTGTCACAATAAGTGCTGTCTTCAAGCCCAGATCAACTGATCTCATTATAGTATATAGAAAAGTTATAGCCTGTAATTTAGATTCGGATTCAAATCGATGTTAATAACAGTATGTAAGTTATAAAGTTGCCAAAACATTTCCGTTAATAGCACGCAAGATGTAGGTTAACCATTGAACCAACCACTATTTTTTGTAACAAAATAAAATTAAACGATGAATATAAGATAATAATTACCACAATTATTTATCAACACAACTGAATGTGTATGCATACATTATTAAAAATAAAGATTTGCCCTAATTTGTGAGGAAAAAAGGTAAATGTTTTCCTGATTTTAGGGAAAAGGGTTTAGACACATGCAACATTAATTAGATGATCACTTTAAAAGCATGGCTCGAGAAGAAAACACAAACTATTGACAAGATAGCTCATGATATAGGGATTATACAATACCACTTGTCAGATCAGGTAGCTTCTAACATCCACTGGCCTTAAAATATACCTATAGTTATGCAATAAGCACAGACTGGACAATGTCTAACAGATTACACGAAGCCACTTAAATTGTGCATGCTTGATTGCATGTTTCATGAACTTTGGTGAACATATGGTGAGATTGCATGCAGATTTCCAGCAATTTCAAGCAGACATCAAGCACAATGCAGTGAGATCAAGTGTTCTGGACTTCATGTTCAGAGAAAAAAATATATTTTCTTCTGTCAACTTTCATAATTACCAAATTCCAATCTGATGAATATATATCTTACATACATGTAACACTAACCCAAACATTCGTGCAAAGTAGAGTTCAAAACAAAATAATCATTCAAACCTATATAGAATCAGTTATACCAAATACATGAATCTAGTGAGCCAAGGGCTAGTGATAGATCATATGCTTGTATGCAACTCCACATATGTTACAACTTAGATCACAGTTTCACTACTGAGTTAATATAGTTTTCTCCCCACCAGTAAAAATTTAAAAATTATTCCAACTAAATTCATATTATAATTGAGATTTATGTGACGAAGAAACTACAAGACTAACGATCACATTCTAATATGGCTTGACTTCTAACCTAACCATTTTCAATAAGTATTAAATTGTGGATATGCATTTTAATAATTAACGAGGCAATATATACAAATGTCAAAGCAATTTGTCCTAACATAGCACAAAATGTCAAGAATATTATTCCATTCTAAATGACTCTATTACCTAAATGTGAGGAAAAAAGAGATTCTTCTGCTCACACTGTAGCAGTATAGCTGGTACATGTACTTGGCATCAGACACAGTTGCATATGCAAGAAATATTTTGCTTTAACTTGAAAAAGGTAATTGGTTGTCCTTGATTTACACTAGAAATGGTTTGACTGGAGTAAGCATTCATTGTGGTCCTGTTTTTACCTTTATTATTGTAGACTCTTGACCTCTATACTTCAGAGCACTGTTCAAATAGGCAACGCTGTTGTTGATCTTGATTTATAGATTTGACCAATAACTTTGGAGCCCTTGTAAGATAGGTATTAGTCTTCTGAAGGCTTTGTTTGTTGTGATGAATTCACTGATACTAAAGTATGAACAGGCCACACAATCAGCGATTAACTAGAAATTTAACCCATCTTTAGACTCCAGATTAGTACTTCGAACTGAATTATCCTTTTTCACATGAAAATGTTGAGGAAAAAAAAGTGGGGATGAGGTCACCACCTGACAGCTAGGTACAACGTGTGTTGCACAGATTGCTATAAAAGGAAATCTTTACGGCAAAAACTGTAATATAGAAGACAAAGTTGGCTGTTTATCAAAGATTAGGCTGATTCATTAGTTATAAGGACTAGGATTTAAAAACAAAACAAATGATTTCCAGACGTATTGATGTCATGTCTATTTAACCTGCATTTATCTCCATGGTATCTTTGACTCTAGGTAGAAATATGGTTAGTAACCATCAGCTAAGTCTATTTCTGTGAACAGCCATTGTATCCTACAGATGCATAGGAGCATGAGATATATGTTTTCTGTTGCAACAATTGCTTCTACCCTGTTGGAAAGGAATAGGAGAGCAATAAATGGTAGGACATCCAAAAGTACAATTCAATGAGAAGCTCATGACATCCTCCAAGAAAATGACTGTAATTAGTATGCACAGGACAGCTGTTGTTTGTTTGCATTGATTTGTATGGGAGATGAACACATTCTTTTCTGTGGCTGAGAAGCTTTGTACATTCTTTGTGTGGGTGGCCATTGTTACCAAATTGTTACAAGAAGCTGAGAGTGGGCAATGAACTGCCACATAGTCTCTTTCAAGAACTGTTTGTAGCATATGCAAAGGGGACAAGAAAATTGAAGAGAGTTTTAGGAAACCAGATGGGAAGAACACACAGAATTCATGATTATGTGAATCCGATTATATGTAACCAAACATTGTAAAGGGTCAAGAGAGATGGGAACAATGCAGACAGACTATGTGTTTAAAATTTCAAATTTATTAAACACAATTACAGCTAGTGGGGTGGCACAGAGTTGGTTAACCAAGACGGGTAAAAGAAGAAACAACTAGGGATTGGTGGCTGTTGAGAAAGCAATTAGAGTGGGCAACAGATGGGTATCACAGCAAAAGGACCAGATGGATGGAGGAGAAATGTGGGGTGAGGTTGACTTTGGGATAAACAGAATTTCATGTATGGTGGACACATAATAAAGGTATAGGTAGTATTAACCTAGGTTAAGCAGAATAATATGCTAGGACATGGCATGATGATGTGTTTCACAAATAGTGGGCACCTCCCTACGGCCACTTGTCTCTATATGGGATATGAAGATATTGTAGATTGTCCAATTCAAAGAGTTCATTTGTATGTATATAATTGGCAGATTCACTCACCGAAAGGTTTATCAATTTGCTTTGAATTTGAGCATTGTGAAGGAGTTTTACATTGGGTGGCATTTTCTGAATTTATCTATGTTCATTCAAATTCTCATTTGCTATGGGGGAGATTTAATCATTTCACCGTGCTGGGATTTTTCCATAGTTGTGTTACAAGATTTGTAGGGCCGGCAAGCATCAACAAATCTCAAGGTGAGGAGATCAAACCAATGCCAAGACTTGTAACCCAAGCAATTGGGAAATAGACTAAACAAGCAACATCAATCCCAAGCATTTCACATAAACTAGGAGAAAAATATAGAATAAGAAAAAGAAAATGAATATTCAACTTAAAACCTAACAATTTGAAATGAAGTCCAACACTCTAAAAAGACTCATTTCATATGCAAGTATGAGCGAAAAAATAATATTACAGCCATAGTCAAATTCCAAAGAATAAAACATCAGCACACAAATTGAGAAACAAGTATTGTCTGAATACAATTTTGGAGTTGGCTCTCCTCTCCATCTACCACCACACTACTCCCTCTCCTCTCAATCCCATGCACTAAAATACCTGTCCCATGAACCAGTGGCTTCATGACGACTATACGTCCTTTCATGGCTCCTTGCGTTCGTCTTGCACAACTCACTCCCACTCATACACCTAACTGCAACTCTCTTGCCACCGCTTTCTTCAGTACAACAAGCAGTTGTACATTGTGTCGCAATGCAAATCCCTTTGTGACACACTTATGCACTGCCCCAAGCTCTTTTGGTGCACCTTGTTCCTTTGTCACCCTCCACTGCCCTCCACCCTTGACCTTCGCTCCCTTGCCTTTTATACCTCCACTTTTTATGACATTCTTGGCCAGCCCTCTCCACCTCACCCCTCCTTCCCACCACCACTTATTCACTCCCTCCTACATGTGCAAGGCCATCAGATCCATAAGGTGTAATAGAATGGTAGATGAGTCAAAGTTCCAGGCAGAGGTCTTCAAGCTTGGTATCTTGGGTTTAGGTTCCTTCTTCCCTGTGCTCTTTAATAGAACGGTTTGTATTGGCTTTAGACTCATGGTCGAGGCAAGTGATCTACCTGATCCAATCTGGCTTCAAACTCTGGCAACTATAGGACCATCACAGTTGGGCCTACTTTTGCCAAACTTTACACCACTGTGTTGAAGACTACTTTATCCACAGAGCTGGACAGGAGACATTGTCAAGTGAGGAGCTCGGTTGGTTTTCATGCTGAATTCCACACCACAGACCATATCTTGACGCTACGGACAATCATTGAGGAGGCTCTGCACCGCTCATCGAAAGTCTACTGCTATTTTGTGGACTTTTGTAAGGCATTTAATTCTATCCCTCAAAGGGCACTTCCTCAGAGGCTTAAGGATATTGGGATCTCAAAGACTTTTCTAACCACTATTATATTGTTGAATGAGACAGTTGTGGGAAGATTTAGGACACTAGAGAGAATCTTCAATTTGATTCACAACACCATTAGGGTGAAGCACGGCTTCCCTCACTACCCCACCTTGTTCAGCATCTACATTGATGAGCTTTATGCCTTTCTCAAAGATTCCTCGCTCCATGACAATGGTTGTTACTTACATCAGGTCTTGATAACCATTCTCCTCTTCATCTACAATGTGATTTTCTTGGCCTCCATTTCGAAGGGTCTTCAGAGGCTTCTTCATGGGTTGGCCTCCTTTTGCGACTTGCGGCCGCCAGTTATGAATATGGGAAAGACCCGAGTTATGTTCTTCAACTACTTGAAAACCTCTCATCTCCACTTTTACTTTTAGGGCTATGAGATTGAGATTGCTTACTCGTACACTTACCTTGAGGTTAAGTTCTTTGGACCTTGCTTTAGTTTGAGACCCCCCATATAGCCCAGGGTTATCAAAGAGTTGGGAACCCTAGCCACGTTAGAGAGACAGTGTTTCAAACATCACTTTCCTCCTAGACTCCTTATTAGACCGACAATGTTATATGGCTTTGTGGTGTGGAGGCCCTCTCACTTTGATTCTAACTTGGCCTCAATTGGGTGGGTTTAGACTCTACTGAGTTTGGGGCCCATGCCTTCAACCTTACAGGCATCTTTAATCTAGTCTAGATCCTTCACTATCTTTGGAGATTTGCAAACTTTGTTGATGGTTTCCACAAATACTCCTACCTGGCTTATTGCTCTTCAGTTGTTGTTGGTTCTGACCCTATTGCTAGGTCCTATTGCTGGTACACTCAAATTGTTGCTATGTTGACCTCGATTCGGATTGAGATTGATCATCTCCCTCCCTTTCAGCAATTCTTATTGGATGCTCCCACTCACCTTCTCCCTTCTGAGCAAGAGTTGAACGGGCATGTTAGACTCAATATTTATAGACTTTTCAACAACAGTTCAATAGACATGTTAGACTTAATATTTATAGACTATATTATCACGACTAGGAGCAACCCTCGAATTGGCTTGCATCCGAGGATAGCCTTCTATACTAAGCACTTCTTGGATATCTATGATAGGATTATTGTATAACGTGTCTACTTGATTCGATGTTGGAGCCACACCCTTTGCATCTTTTTAGGCTCATTTAGAGTCAACTCCCACCAACTTCTGATTCAGACTAGCCATCATATTGACAGAGGTGACCAAATTTATCGACTTTGTACCTTGGTAGAGGCGGAAACTAGGACCCACTTCATCTTTCATTGTCCCATCTACTACGAGATCAAAGGGAGGTTTCATTGCTTGTTTAAAGAGTGTCAATCCCATTCAGCATTCTTCAAATAAGCCCACTGTCGATGCCTTGCACTTTACCTCTAAGAGACTGGGCAACTTCATGACCACACTTTGCAGCTCCTATTCCCTTAGAGCCAAGCCTCAAATCAACTTATCACCACCTTTTTCTTACCCATATCTCCTACGCAAAGAGTGATGCGACCTCTCAATACTCTGATCTCCAAACCAGATCTGTGCGACCCTATAGGGTTCACCTGACAGCGACACTCCATCTCCAACGGTCTAGCGCTCTTGGTCACCCCAGACTATACCCCTTGGTGTTCGACTCTTCCCGCCAAGGAAGGACCTCTAGTTTTTCCTCGACGATCCTTCGACTTTCCTACTTGCTCTTTCTCAGACACCATTTGGTGTTCTTGTTGTGGGTTGTTTCCTTGTTCATATGCTTTCAATCCCTTAGACCCTTTTGGTGGTTTCTTGTTGGACATTAATAAATTTATTTTATCTTATTTTATAACAGCCCTTGCTGCATCTGAACAAACCAACGAAGTATTTGGGATAGTACACTATTTATTTGAAGCAGTCAACTTTAAGAGGTGATTTTCTATTTTCTAGTTTTCCAGTTTTTTTTAATTTAAATTTTAGTTATCTTCTACATTTAATTTGCTTTGTGCTTTTAAATTCATGGAACATTATTTCATCTATTTCAATTTCACATTGTTCCACAACTATAACCCTAACTACTTCACCTCTATTCTAAATTTTTAGAACTCAGTGACCAGGAAAAATTGTCGATTTTGCAAGGTTTTCGGCGAGTTTTAATCAAAAACTCGCAAGTTTTTAATAAAAACTCATTCGCGCAGGAATGGCAGCAATATAGGAAAAACAAATTGATTTTTAGTTTGTCAATTTTTCATTTGTTCATTAAGAGGCTTGAGGAGAGGAGAGAAGGGTTCGAAAGCATTCTTAGGTGATTGTAATCTATTGAAGGCACATTTGGGTGCATTTGGAAAAAAAATAGTATTTTTAATTAAATTTTAGTGGTGTGCTTGTGATCGTACGAATGGGCTTCCTTTTTCTTATGGCGCTCACCGAGGTCGTACAATGTCTAATTACTCAACTTCTTTTTGTGATACTATATGGTGCATTTCTTCAAGCATGCACTGAGTCTCTTTTTCTCTAGACTGTCGTACAATGCTCTCTATCCATATCTTTGGCCATACGGAGTGTGGGTTATGCCTTTATGTGTTCCTACGATGATGTGCTTCTCTTTTGGATTGCTTTCCTAATACTGTATGGTGCATTTACCTCCTTGGGCGTGTTGTATATGGTGGGTTCTAATGTTCCTCAGTGTCGTACAATCTTCTTAGGGTGCCTCTTATACATACAATGTTAATATTTTTGCCTCTAAATCATAATTCTCTTGCTTGTCACAATATCAAAATTATAACCCAAGTAATCTATATATATATATATATATATATATATATTTTACTACTATTAGTATTATTATTCTTTACTATTATTATTAAATATTCATATTCTATCTGAATTGTTAGTCTAGGTCTCATTATCTCCCGGCCTTCACTCCTCTCATGGTAAATTTTTAACTTCGAACCATTTACTGTGTCTGTCATTTCCTTCCCATTGAGCATCCATTATTTGATTGTGCCGTTACTGCCAACTTCCCAAATCTTGTACGGTCCAACCCACTTCACTTTGAATTTACCTGGTTTGATCTCATTACGCCCGTTATATTTCAATATTAATAGGCATGGTTGGAATTTGTTTAGCTTCAAGTGCCTTTCATGCCAAACCTTGTGCCTAAACTATGAAACCTAAGTGGCCCATTGTGCTTGTAGTCTCCATTTGTCGCACTTATTCAAGTTATATAACCTCATAACCTCTCTAAGACTCTCCATGTCTCCCAACTTGTTTTCAATTGTAATTCGTAAGCTTGGTACCATAAACTCTACCGGTACTACGATCACTTGACCATAAATTAACTGAAATGGGGTGTGTCCTATGGTGACCTTGTAGGAGGTGACCTTATGGGAGGTATGGTAAGCCAATAACGTTGATGGCAACTTCTCTTCCCAATCCTCACCTTCAACGTAGCACAATTTATAGATCACTAAAACCAAGATTTTGTTTGTTGATTCTGCTTGTCCATTCGCTCTCGAGTAGTACAGGCTTGAAAGTGAATGGTAGACTTTAATTTCTGTTGTAAGTAGTCTGATGACATGGTTGACAAAGTGCCCTCCGCAGTCGCTTGTCAGTTGAATTGGTATCTCCTACCTTGTAATGATTTGTTCATAGATAAATTTGGTCATACTGAGTGCAAAGTTGTCTGGTAAGGCCCATGCCTCTAACCATTTTGTGGGGTACTCCATTGCTATGACGATGTATCGACATTTGCGATCTTTTCTTACCTTCAGGAGTCCAACTGTTCAAACAATTCCTGCGCATGTGAGGGGTTTAGGGGCATAAAATCTCTTTTCAATGGTTTTCCGACTCTTTGACATGTATCAAATCCAATGACCTACTCTCTGGCGTCATTGTGCACAATAGGCCACCACAATCCGGCAAGAAGTATCTTGTGTGCAATTGTGTCCGCTTGCAGGCCCTTCATGTGCATCCCTCAATAATCTCCATATTTCCTCCTCGAGAACACATCGCCGCAGGATTTGGTCAGGCCCACCTTGTATAGTAGCCTGTTGATCAATTGGAATGTTCAGCTTCTCAGTATGAGTTTCCGTCTTTCATATGGTTGCCATTCCGTAGGGAATTGAACCATTCAAAGATACTCTCCTATACTTGTGTACAACAAAGGTATTACAGCAATCTGAAACAATTGTGCTTCTAGAAAGGCATCATTGACTCCCTCAGGAGGTTCCCTTGACTTGATTCTGAAGAGGTGCTCTGCGCTCACATTGCTTTTCCTCGGTCATACTATAATCTTAAATGTGAATTCCTGTAGAAGAAGTAACCATCTACTTATCTGTCCCTGAATGATAGGTTTATTCACCAAACATAACAAAGCCTAATGGTCTACACAAAATGCAAACAGAGTTGCTAGTAAGTAATGCCTAAAATTCTACACAGCATATACCATTCTGAGAGCTTCCCTCTCGGTCGTATTGTAGTTCTTTTCTACTTTCAACAAGAGTCTACTTGCAAAGTACACTGGGTGGTCTAATCCATGATCACTTGTCTATAACAGTGTTGCTCCAATTGCGAAATTTGATGCATCAACATGTACATGGAACTCCTTGTCCCAGTTGGGGTAAGCCAGAATAGGTGTTGTGGCTAGTCATGTTTTCAACCTCTAAAAGGCTTCATCCTATTATGTTTCCCATTTGTAGGGTTCTCTTTTCCAAGTTAGTTTGTTGAGAGGATTTGATATTTTGGCGAAGTTTTTAATAAAACTCCAGTAGTACCCTATGTCCTACGAATGATTTTACTTCGGTTACATCTATCAAAGGTGGCATTTCCAGAATCACTCAGACCTTCCCTAGATCTGTCTTCAAGCCTACCTTGCCCACGATGTGTCCCAACAGTTTTACTTAAGGCACCATAAATCTACACTTCTTAGGGTTTAGTGCTAGTCGTGCTCGTCTACATCTTTCCATACACTCCTTGAGTGCAGTCAAGTGCCTGTCCTCCGTGCTGAAAATTGACCAATCGTCCAAGACAACTTTGAATTTTCCTACTAACATCTTGTCAAAGATTTACAGGATGATTCTTTGAAACATTGTCGAGGCATTGCACAGGCCGAACGGCATCTAGTTGTAGGCATAGACTCCATCTTGCACCACAAAAGTTGTTTTGAGCTTATCTTCCTCAGCGGTGGATATATTGTAGCCAAAAAATCCATCCATGAACGAGTATATTTCATGTCCGGCAACTTCTCCAAAATACTGTCAGCAAATAGTATTAGGAATGGATCCTTAATTGTTACTGCGTTCAAATAGTGAAAATCCACACATATCCTTATTTGAGTGGTATCCTTTTTCAAACATATCACCATTGGAGATACCCACTCACTTATTTGTACTTGAAAGATAATGCCTACATCAAGCATTTGGTTAATCTCATCTGTGACCCGTGCGGTGTAGTTTTATTCATGTGGTATGGTCGCTTCCGTACAAGTACTACTCCTTGTATTAGGGGAATGCGGTACCCCCTTCAGATCTTTGTATGTCCATTAGAAAACATCCTTATACTCCATGAATATCTTAAATGTTGTCTCTTTTAGTACTAGATTCCAATCATCTCCCACAAAAATGTTCTTTGGGTTGGTTTCATCTCCTAATTTCATCGTGCTCACCGAGGGTTCTTCATATTTAATAGGTTTGTCTTTGTTGAATGTGTGCGTAGGAGTTTCATTGATTGGTGTCTCTCCTTCCTTGACCTCTCTATATTCTAACGAAAATTCGTTCTTTTCATCTCCATTACCTCCTTCTTTGACCCCTAACATGTGACAAAAAGAGTTCATAATCCTCCATTTGCCAATGGAGTAGGCCATTAATTGAGTCCAAGTCATCATCGTCGGATCCTCCTACTTTCAAGATTCCTTCTTCGTTGGGTTCCATCATTTTCTTTCCTTCATCGTCTCCTTCACCTTTGAAGTCTGATGAAGCTACCTCTTCTCCCACCATCTATGTGTGTAGGTCAATTATGAACCTATGACCCCCCTCTTACCATGGAAAGAGTGTTCCTTTTCCTATCATGTTTCACCTTTGCTTGTACCAACCAGCCCCTTCCGAAGATGGCATCATAACCTTTTCTTTTTAGCGAAATTTGACCACAAAGTCGAATAGGAAGGGCTGTGTCCCGATTGCTACAGTCGGTGCCATTAAAGTCTCGAGAGGTTTGATTCTGTGTTGGTCGACACTCAGCAGTTGGAATGTAGGCAGCCATAGTGTTGGTCATCCCAGCTTTTTTCCATGTTTCCTCAGGTAATACATTTATGCCCGACCCTCCATCTACAATGGTGTCCGTTAGGAAAATTCTGAGAATACCCATCTCAACTACGGAGGGTGTCTTCTTGTGTTAAGCGCGAGTAGCATTGGGTCTATCGTGGCAGCCTCACTTCCATCGTGGGTGTTCTTCCCTAGCTCGTCCACCGCCTTTGGTGATGGTGTCATGTTTAAGATTGTTGCCTGTAACTGAGGCATTGGAAGAAGATCATTTAGTTTCATAGGAGCCTCAACTTGCATGACCTGTCATATAATGTTTTGTTCTACCTGGTTCCTCCTTGAGGTACTAGCAGTGTCCTTCATTTACATTCTTTCGGCCTCCGTCTCTTTTTTTATTTCTACTTTTGTCAGTTGCATCCTTTTCTTTTTCTCTTCCGAATCTAGGTATGTTGCATTTTCCCTTGTGCATGAGTGATTGCTAATGTTACTTCCTCACACCTTTCTATGATCAACAGGTTAACCCTGGGTTTAAGGCATTTCGAATCATCGTGGTCTCCAGGACCACACCATCTGCACAATAGTTGTGGTGTTCCCTTCATAGTACAACCCTAGCAAAGTGGCCCCATAGGTTGCATGCACAGTACGGTATCATTGGTCGTCCGATTGGATCGTATTGTATCCAACAACGGCCCTTGTTATTGTTGTTGCCTCCTCTTCCGTGTCAGCTGTTTCCATACCCTCCTGAAGTTGCAACGTCACCATTTGTATTTGTTCTGTAGCTCCCAAGCTGGACTCTTCTTGCGTTAGTAGCACTTGCTACTGACCCTTTGTTTTCCTAATGAACAGGCATTCCTTGGTGGAATGTTCGACGATCTAGTAGATATCACAAAACTAGTTCTTGGGGCAAGAGCCCTTTGTGTAGCCCTCCTCCTTGCAATCCGTACACCATACTTCCCCTCTATTTTGGCCAAGGCTTTTTTTCATGTTTTTAAATTATTTTATCATATGGAGCATATATTTCTGTAATGCCTAAACATTTTTATCCTCATCACTACTTTCGGAAGAAGAGTCTTCCAAATCCAAAGATCTATCTTTCTTCTTTTTCCCAGTTTTGTGTTCACTCTTTAAGTTCATTGTGCAGTTATATGCATCAATGTACGACTCCAGGGGTACTATTTTTATCTTTTTACGTAATATTGGTCATAGCCCTTCGACAAACCATCTTTTCTTCAACCTATCGGCTAGTGGGCTTTCCATCTTTCCTAGCAGCTCCTTCACTCTCTTCACGTACATGCAAACTGTCTCATTCTTCCCTTGCTTTGTACTATAAATCTCCGCTACGATCTCATTGTCATCACTAAGTAGTCAAAATTCTATTGTAAATTCTTTCTTGACGTCCACCCATGTGGCTAGCTTCTTTTGGTCAATGTCTAAAAAGTAAAAACCAATCAATTGCTACACCTCGTAGGGTAGTTGGAAACTATTGGATCCAGTCGTCTTCGTCTATTATGCCATTTGCAGTCCATATTGTTTCACATGTTTTACATTGTTGAACTGGATTGAGCATCCCGTCGCCATTAAATTTAGGTAGCTTTTCCTTTGGCCCTACCATTCTTAACTTTTCCCTTGTTTGTTGCATTTGTGCTTGTTGTGCATGTTGTTCTGCACACCCGCATTGTCCTACACACCTGCGTTGCCCTGTGTACCTGCGGTGTTCTACATACCCGCGTTGTTCTGCACAACTGCATTACTCTAGACAACCACGTTACTCTGTAGTGTGAAGAGTTTTTCTAGAAGTGAGGTTGTTCGTTTATCAAGTTGTATTCATTTGTCTAGTGTATTGGGGACGAAGAGTTCACTAGGCGCTCGCGCTCCTTTGGCACCTCGAGGCCTGCTAGTTCATTTTCTTCCATCTGGATCCTCTACCCTTGGCGTATACAAGTTTATAAACTCCTCCCTCGTCTCTTAAACCAAATTCAATCTTTGCCGCGTCTCCTCGAACAAGTCCTCAATAATTCTTGGTCGGTTAGGCGAATGCACTCCGTCAGTCAGTACTCCTGTGTCACCACCTTGGTGCCCATCGGCGAGTTGTTGGAATTTTTGCCTGTTGCGTGAGGATTAATGCTTCCCGTGATGTGGGCACATCATCCTTTCCTTTTATTTTATTTCGATCTTTATTGAGCAACTTCAACATTAATCTTCGGAACACATCTTTGATACCAGGTTTGATAGGCAACAATGCCAAATGTTTACCATACAGGGTAAAAGGATAGTTATTGCATTCAGAGACTAGAGTATGACATAGTACAAGATAGTACTTTATTCATATAAGCTGAGAATACAATCACAAGTACAATGATGATTCATAGTTCAATTCGGACGATGTACATATATCCTGATGGGGTGATTCAATTGTCACGCAACCTTTCAAACGTTAACTAATCCTGTCTGCTATGTTTAGACTTTTGCCAACAACAATTTGGAGGCTTCTTGTGTTGCAGAGATGACTTCCTATTTATTATCAATTTCTCTTAAATTTGGTTGGGCTCAAATTGAAGATTATTTGTCATTACCGCGGAACAGTCCGGTTCAAGTGATGTTTCAATATGTCCCAGCTCAAGCTGCTTTCTTTTTTCCATATAAAAAGCTCTAAGAAGTATCGAATATTATCCACCATTGTGATCTTGTGTCCCTACGTGCTGACTTGGCATCAAGCGTGCCCTATGGGTTTGCTGGTAGTTTGGTTTTCTGATTGGTTTGAGCTTGGCATCGTGTGGGTTTCAATATTATGCTGCAAATGAATATCATCTAGTAATGATGTTTATACTGTTGGCAGTTTATATTTTGTAGTGGTCGACTCATTCATTGATATTGTTGTTTCATTCCTCCAAGATGATGATTGATCTTTATAACTTCTACCGCTCGCTCTTCCATGCGAGACTCTTTGTTTGGCAGTGGAGTTTTTTTTTTTATTGTATTCATGAGTGTGATCACACACAGGATTTTTCTTTGAGTTTCTTTCTGAATGGAGTGTTCTATTTTCTTTGAGTTTCTTTCTGAATGGAGTATTCTATTTGTTTTAAGTTTTGTATTCTTTCGCACTAAGTGTTGAGACTTTAATATATGTATTTTGTATTGTCGTATTTGAACAATCGGGAAGTGTTCATTGAGTTGGTTAGATATACACTTTGATTTTGTAATCATAATGAAGTCATCGTTTGACAGTCTTGAAGCCACAATAGTTATTGTAATCTTCAGCATTCATTACTTATCTTGTATGTTTGGAAGCAGATAGAATCTTCAAGGCTGCTGGAACTATTCATTTTTTTTTGTGAGATATTATGCATGTAGGTTGGGGCTGTACCTAGCACTGATATAGGGTGTTAATGGTAGAGTGTCTTCTCTGTGTATTGAAAATATTTATTTCAGAGTCATTCTGGAAGGTTTGGGAAGTGTGTGAGAATGCAATACCTCTCATTGGGCGTAATTTTCAGTTGCAAAAGGGCATGGATATGCTTCTATTCATATCACCATGCTGTTGTAGCTTTCCTTTAAATCAGGATCAAGGATTTTAGTAAATTCATTCTTAGGATCATTCACATTCAGTTTTTGCCAAGAACGCAATCTTACAATGTAAGGATGTTTTGTTGTTCAGCTGAGTTCTTGTGCTTTAGACTAGAAAGAGATAAGTATTCTATGAGTATAGCTTGAATATTGATAACAAATTTTTAGTGTTTTCTTTTAGCATTGATCTCTATATATTTCTTCATTATAGTTGATCACAAGAGTTCTTAATATCTCTCTCAGTTGCAGGGTGCAGTAAGAAACAATGAAACTGTTGCCTTGATGATACATATTCAGAGGCAGATATTTTGCTCCACAGGGCGGTTCCATCAGCTATCTTATTGTGGTGATCAAAGTTGTCTATGTTGAGAAAGAATCTCAATCATTCCTATACATATTATTAAATAAGTAATTCTCTGTGAGAGAAAATCAAGGTGCATTCCCTTGTTAATGGTTTCTTCTTTGTGAGAGAAGTTCGAGGTCAAATCCCTTGTTAACGAGTTCTTCTCTATGAGAGAAGTTTGAGGTGAAAGCGCTTATTAATGAGTTGTTCTCTATGAGAGAAGTTCGAGGTGAAAGCACTTATTAATGAGTTGTTCTCTATGAGAGAAGTTCGAAGTGAAAACCCTTGTTACTGAGTTCTTTGTGAGAGAAGTTTAAGGTGAAATCACTTCTTGCACCCTTTGTGCGTAGGAATGGTGGATCCACCTTCTCTGCTAAAGCCTGGTGGAAATGCATTCCCATCTGGGAGAAGTTTGAAGTGAAAGCCCTTAAATCCACCTTCTATGTAGAGGCAAGGTAGAAATGCATTCTTCTTTGGGATAAGTTTGATGTGAAATCAGTTGGACCACCCTCTGCCAGTAGGCATGGCGAAAGTCATGTGTGTGACTCCATTACTTTAATTTTATATGCTTATAAAGTAGCAATGGTGAATTATGTTGAGATAACATGTCTTAATGAGGGTCTACATGTTGAAAAATTATCATAAACATCTTTGGTTGCAATTATGTGCACCTTCCTTACTAAAGACCACACTCTCTTGTTAAGAGAGTGTTAAAGATTGTAGCTGCGATAGAGATCCTTACATCTGTTTTTTATGAAATAGAAATATGACCCTTATGGTCATCTTCAACTGAAGAAGACAATTGAGATAATAGTTAGAAACATGTGTCGTCAGAAGAGGCAAGCATATGGAAATATGTAGAGTTGTATATTTGGAAATTGAAAACAACTTTTGTTATGTAATGAAGAGTCGATCAATTTGTTACATATATTTTATCAAGCAAAAGGCATTGTACACTTGAACATTTCATGATCAATAAAAGCGTTATTTTTGTGGTGTGGTTGGGATTTCCCCTTTGAGTGGAAGGGTTTTCCCAAAATAAATTTTTTGTGCTTTTTTGTATCTATATCGATCTTCTTTATTGTTGTTTATCTTCATTCCTGGACAAAAAATTAACATAAAACACTAGATAATGCAAGTTATAGTGCCATAAATTACAATATGAATAATATTGGTATAGAAGATAGACAAACACTATTACACGGTACACCATTATCCAAAAAAGAGTAGTGAGAGGTACTTGGGGAAGAAAATTGTATGTAAATTAAATTTAGAAAAAAAACTATACGATGTATATACAAATAAATTGCTTAAAGAAAGAAATATGAATGATATTGGTATAGAAGATAGACTAACACTATTACATGGTACACCATTATCCAAAAAAGAGTAGCGAGAGGTACTTGGGGAAGAAAATTGTATGTAAATTAAATTTAGGAAAACAAGTATACAATGTATATGCAAATAAATTGCTTAAAGAAAGAAAAACTTTGGAGTATTAAAAGCGATGTCGATGGAAGCAAGAATACCAAGGTTACCGGGAGACTGGGGTACTTGGAGACTGGTAACAGTACCGGTACAGGTACGGCAAACTTTCAAAAAAAAGGAGACAAGGGTACTTGAACACATCAATACTTTTTTATAATTTCAGTTTAATAATCTCTAGAAAATAATATTGTGTAGAACTTTGAGAGATAGAACAGAAAATAATATTAAGTTCAAATACACAAATGTAAAATGATATTGTGTCAGACTTTAAAACTCAAACTTCATATTTCAATAATTCATGTTAGATTTTCATTACATATTGAAATGCAAAAATATTGATAGGTCAAAGGCAGATTTAAATCCAGAGATCAATTTCTACTATGTTTGTTGTCTTCTATTTCAGATGTTAAGGAGATTATAGATAAGACTAAACATGCGATCATATATAATGTTGTTTCCAATTCAGGGATCTGTGGTCCTTGACTAAGGATTTTGGCAATAATTGTAAGTCTGTTATCCTAGAACAATCCATTAACTAGATATTCAAGGTTAATGAAAAATGCATCTCTGTATATACATAATATGTGTGTGTGTGTGTGTGCGCGCATCCAAACCTATTCACATCCCCCCAAAAAAAGTTCTGTGCATCCATGCACGCACTTCTAGCATCCGCATCCAGATCCGCACCCGCATCAGTAACTTTGCTTTAGGAAAGCTCTGTAATTTATATTGTATGTCTACAAAATCTTTGTACAATATCTCCCAATTTTCAAGTGATTCTTCTAGGAGACACATAGAAATTTCATTTTAAATCACCTAATGTCTGGACACATTCCCATGAGTGTTTTTGAGAGATGACGACTACAAGTCACGGCACGCGTCCCAGCGATGGGCCTTTCCACATATTACTGGCCATGCTGTGAAGAATTAAGGGTTTCTGAGATATGTTTCTGATAAAAGAGATGACAGCCATAAGTCAGGGCAAAAGTCTCCCAGTGACAGTTTCTTTCCTACATATCAGTTGGTTCGCTGTAAAGAATTTTTAATTGTTTCTTTATCCCTCTATTCAGAACAGAGTAGACCATTTTTGGTGTTCCTCTGTACTAGCTAAAGAAGAAGATAGAGACAACCATGGATAATGTAAAGCTGTAAACATCTCCATGGATTCCAGTTAGCTAACATGTAGGCCTCAGTACTTTGTTCATAGCTTTGATTCAAATTATTGAATTCCCTTTGCATTTCTAATTTCTTACACGCATAAAATGTATAGAATGACAGAACAGACATAAAATGTTTAGAATGACAGACCACACATAAAATGTATGGAATTACAGACCAGCATAAAATGACCCAGTGTTCCCTTTAACATCCCATCAAAATTAAGCTTCTAATAACTCACCCTTGAGGTTACAAAGCTCAACAAACATCAATCTGTTTCTAGCAACCATCCAGTAGAGAATATCATGTCTGAATAAAGTACTGTTCAGAATGTTTAAACACAAAACAAACAAAATATGTGCACAACTGAACATGAAAAGTTGAAGAATGTAATTAATAACAACAGATATGAAAACAATTACTTCTAATTTTGATCACTAGCTGAAAAAGACTAACAAGTTCAAAACAATTTCATGCTAGCATTCCAAGGATCAGGAGTCGAAAGAAAATGCATGTACAAGGAATAACAGAAGATTGTAGCCGTGTCATTAAAATGAATAATATTACAAGAATATTAAGAAAAATGACATGCCTGCAATGTTTTTCCAAGACCCATACTATGGGCAAGTATGCAGCCAAGCCCCTTGTCTCCCGATTTTATCTTGTTTACTGACTGAATACAATTCTCCCACATAAATCGTATACCAGCAACCTGAAGAAAACCATTAAATCAATAAAACCCTGAGATTGTAACATCCAGCTCAAATAGCATCAATTACAATTCATAATGACACATTTAAACTTTTGAGGATAGGTAGATACACCAATGTAAACATAGTTATAAAATAGCATGAGCAAAATAAAACAGATAACTTACAACACATAAAAGTTTTGGATTGAAAATTAATTTTTGGTTTTTAAAGATCATATTCCAATTTAAGTCTTGGTGCTTTATATTTTGAAGGATGTGCTTGAAGGTTATAAAGTGGTGTATTAAACATTGAAAGTTTGTGTTGTTCACATACCAAGAACATGTTGGGGGCATAGAGACCCCTTGGAAGTTCCCCTAGCTGTCCTTGAAAGTTTGAAACTAGGGGATATTACCAAGATGGCTAGAGATGTTTCAGACATATCCTGATCATCTAGGAGCAAAATTCCATCCCCACAGCAAACCAAACTATTTTTTTTAAGATGTTTCAAATGAAAAAATTATTATTTTAATCTTTTTCTTTAGAAACCTAATTAAAAAAAGTATTATTCAATTTTGTTTGCGGCTCCAAGAAAACACAACATGGATTGTCCTTTATTGCTTTACAACTTAAACTGGCATTTAGACATTCTCCTATTTAGTTTATTAAAAACTTCTATCTACAAGGATAATCCTCCGATAAATTAAATGTTACAATTAAATCAAGCTTCATAGGTCCTTGTGTTTGCAGCATCCAAATATAGAATCCGTAGCCAGCTTTCTACAAAATGTTTCCTAGGTAGTAATTATTGTTATAGTAAATCGATGTTGTTGCAGTTGTATTGAACAGAAGGGATGAAAACTGCTAATATAGATGTACAAAGCTATGTTGCCAAAGAAACAATCATGAGCTAAAGACGAAATTAGAAACTACCGAATACACTAAAGATTAACTAAGATGACCAGTAAAGAAACATTATAATATTCTGGTACCCTCCCTTAATTGTCATCGTCTAACTGTTGTCTTTTGGTCACAAATTCTTCCAAACATTATAATGTTGTTGAGACCCTCCCTAGATTTGCAAAATGTCAATGACTAAGAAGCCAAAATCCATCCAAAAACTAATAGAGAAGAGTGCCCCCTCCATCAAAAAGCTTTACAAAAAGAAAAAAGAGCCTACCATTGAGAAGAGTCTTCCACTAACAGTCACAGAATTAGGAAAACAATTGACCAGAAATCATCACAAAATAACAAATCTTCTCTTCCTTGGAAATAGAGAATAACACTAAGAATAACCAGCATGGTTTTGAGGAAATCAAAAAATCCTCCAAACTTTGCAATTGAGCATGATGCCCCAAAGCTGACTACAAAAAGTCAAGTTTTTAGGAGGAAATCAGAAAAACCAGACACAATTTTTGAGATCAAAAATCAATCAAAACCAGAGAACAAAATCCGAGACACAGATCAGAGAATACAAAGCTTCATTTTGAGGAAAAAATGGTAAAACCCATCAGATAATTTTCAAGGAAAATATTATAAACCCACCAAATAATTCTCAAGGAAAAAGTTATAAAGCCAGCAGAGAAGTTTTGAAGGAAACAAAATTATAAAAACCCATCAGAGAAACCTCATGCATTGAAACATCAGACTTCACGTGGTAAAACAGCACATGTAAAGAACCCTTCTTGGTTCTAACTTAAGAAACACCAAATTGCTTTACTTTTCTAGATGTTTGACATTTTGTCAAACACTTCACATGAAACCTTTGTCTAGCTGTCTTTTATTTTCAGATTATATTAACTTACTTGAAATGATTTAAAATGAAGTTTAAATGTTTGCAAATGATTACTGAAAAATCCAGGTAAAGGATTGGAACACAAATGCAATGCTTTTAACCATTTCAATGCATAAATATGCTTTTTACATACTAAATGTGCATCTAAAGCCAATAGACATTTTTACAAACAATTGGCACACAAATCTAACTTATTACACAGAGAACATGACAAATGTGTGCGGCCTAGAGGAAATTGCAGAAGGGGTAGATTGACCACAATCAAGAGCCTGCAACCCTGACGTGTAGCAGCTAATGCAAAAGGAAGAAACTGCTAAAAGTCTGCTAAAGCTTTTATCAGATTTATCTGTATTTCAGATAAAAGAATTTCTTCCTTTTGTTTACTTTAAACTGTAATTGCACACGTGAGATTTGTATACTTATCAGAATTTTCTGATAGTATTATAATTTAATATTAATAAGAAACCAAACTGAAATATTATAATGAAAACTGTCTAAAGAAATCTCCAAAGAATCTGAAACAAGTGGATCAAATTTATCTGCAATATATCGCCGAAGAAGACATTATGTAATTGGTGTTCATTCTGGTTTACATTGCAAATTTTCCACCCAATATACGGGGTGGCGAAGAGTCACACCTGATAGAAGTGACTCAGCATAGAGTCACAACCATTGGCTCATGACTTTTCAAGTCAACCCAAACACAATACATGCCGACCACAATACAAGTGAACCGGTCAATAGGAAATTTGCATTAATTGGTCAACATACAAATTAATGGTCTAAGTTAGATTTATTATTATTATTGATATGCAATCAGATCAAGGAAATGAAATAAATATATATGTGTGTGTATATGAATATCAATATATATATATATATATATATATATATATATATATATATATATATATATATATATATATATATATATATATATATATATATATATATAATTTGAATTGCATATCTAAATAATAATAATAGTATATTAGATACACATATATCTTTCATTTATTTTATACGACTTTGCTATAAAACCTTAACACTCCCTCTAAGTTAAGAAGGAAAAATGCATTGATATTACACCATTGGTAATATACACACGTAAGATTCATATCATATTTTATTTTATTTCACAATTTATGTTTATTCTACTAGACTATAACATTAACACTCCCTCTTAGACTAGAAGGATAAACACAATTATTACACCATTAGTAATATCCGAATGGCAAAATTTAAGGATATCTTTGATCAAAAGATCTCCACCATTTTGATATTGCGTTTGATATTATGAGTATTGGCCTCCAGAATATCAACGCATGTGACATGATATTCACTAAGTACTCAATAAAGTAATGGCATGCAGAATATCAACACATGAAATTCACCAAATATCTATCATATATCTATACAAACAACTCATATAACATCAAGTGAATGACATCTAACACTTGGTGATTTACAAGATCTAATCTATCATGATATGTTACAACATCTACATAAAATGTATACATTAATTTAAGTTATTGTAGGATCGTCACCTTCCAATAACTTCTACAAATACAAGTGATAATCATTTTGAAGTCATCACTTTCTCATGATGTACGCAGGGCCCAAATAGTCATGAAATAACACTCATAAAGTAATTTGTTAGTAAAATAATCAAATATCTTGACTCTTCTCAGTAATTAAAACATGCCAAGTTTACCTTTGAAGTATTCCACCTTTGTTCTTGCAGGACATTTGGTGAGGATAGTAAAGAACAATGAACTCCCTCTCAATGTGAGATTCTTCTTTTAAAGAATCATCTTCATACATCAATCTTATGAATATGATCTCTTATCTATCCTCTTATGTTGGTACATTAGATCAATGGACGAAATCATCACCAATAGTCATGTAAAATCAATATGGCGTCATCCCCCACAGAAGGCACAATCAAAACCAAGAGAAGAGTTGTCATGACATAGCCTTGGTGATGATTGCTGACATTCAGTGAAATCTAGATCCAACGTGGCAACCAATGGAGACCTTCAGTGCTCAACTCGGTCTGCAAACCACCATCATCAGACATTTTGTTCTTGAAGCTCGATTTGTGACAAGCCTTCAACAACAACCAATAAAGACCATGCCCCAAAGATCTGCGGCATTGTAATTTTCTCTCGTTCGCCCAATTTACCAGATGTCAAGCTCATGCCTATACAGTCAGATCATTCCGAGATCCTGAGTGCGACTAGAACACATAAGGCTCATAAACCCGTAGCAAGGGAATCACATGCGATGTAAAGACACCTTCAATCTGGAAACAAGCTCTTTTCATTTGATCCAAGCCACATTGCCCAAAATCAGCAAGTCAAAAATCCTTTCACAACGAGATCCATTGAGTAGTCATTTTGCACGCCAAGCCAATTGTTCCACAATGAAATCTCAAACAATTTAAATCAATGTCTTTCATATTGGAATTACTACCTCTATTTATCTGATCGGATCTACCTTCAAGCTATGTAGATTTTTATGAAAGGAACATGGATTTGATACCATGTTAAAGCTTATCAAACTTATCTATTTTAGATAAAAGAATGTCTTCCTTTTATTTACTTTAAAGTGTGATTGTGCATAGGAGCTTTGTATATTTATCAGAATTTTCTGATATTATTATAGTTTCATAATAATAAGAAATCAAACTGAAATATTATAATGAAAATAATTTAAAGAAATCTCGGAAGAATCTATAACAAGTGGATTGAATTTCTCTGTAGTATATCACCAAAGAAGACATTATGTATTTGGTCCAGAGTAACGAGAATTGCCGCTATTCAAGCAATTTTTCTGGTTTGGTGATCTGAGGAAGGTTGGGCAATTTTTGCTGAGTCCACAAATTGGATCAGTGGTTTTTGTGGTGAAAATTGCCCAAACCGGCGATTCAAGTAAACATCGCCAAAATCACCCAAAACCAAGTCAAAAAATAGGTCGCGCGGCTACACATTTGAATGACTTAAAAACAAAAAAAATTACATGCAAGTTTATATACAATCATGCATTTGTCCTCACCACAATGAGGAAATACACGGGAAATAGGGAGTTAGCTCGTTTAGGCATCATGAGGTTTGACTTGAATTTCATCATACTAAAGTCCTCAGTGACATCAAGGGAAGAATTGAGGTGCATGGTTGTTGGGGAGGATTGGATTTCCTCTTCCTATGCTATGACCACCGCAAAATAGATGTGACGAATAGCCTCTTTGATGAGGATGGTTTTGGGCACCTACTCAAGAAAGAATAATAGTAAATTTCTTACAATTTAACATTTAGTATTATTATATATTATTTAATTGTTTAATGATTTAGTTTTATAATTTAGTTTTGACTCAAATATATTTTTTACATTGTATGCAGATCAGTGAGCCCCTTGTATCTCTCCTTCAAACTGTTGATGGAGAGAAGCCCTCTATAGGCTTCATATATGAGGGCATGGATAGGGCCAAGGAGGCCATTAAAGCCTAGTATGCAAGAGTGTCTAAGAAGTATGGCCCCATTTGGAACATTATTGATAGGAGATGGTAGAATCAGCTCCATAGGTCCATCCATGCAACTACCTATTACCTGAATCCAGCATATCATTTCCTTCCTAACTTCAAGGAAGATGAGGAGGTTCTAAACAGCCTATACATAGTCATGTATAGGTTGAGTAGTGATGGCAGTGCCTCAGCTACAACCGTTGAGTTGGACAAATTCAATAATGAGGGGCCGCTTTTCTCTAGCAGGAGCAATAGAGGCTCAAACATCATTACAACCAAGTAAGAATAATATATTCTTAAAGTTAATTGTTACGACTTATGCATGCTAGTTGATTTTGTAATTTACCCTTAAAGTTGTGCTTGTGAATTAGACTAATTGTTTCTCTTTTACCTTATTCCAAATAAATGGTGGAAAATGTTTGGGAAATCAACCCCACATCTTCAGAAGATTGTCATTTATATTTTGAGTCAGCCTAGCAGTGCTTCTGAATGTGAGTGCAGTTGGTCCATGTTTGAGCATATCCACTCGAAGAGGTGAAACAAATTGTCTGTGTAGAGATTGAATGATCTTGTACGTGTTCATTACAACCTCCGCCTTAGGACCAGATAGATTTTGGTCATTGACTCCTCTCTGATCATTCTAGAGGAGATTGATCCAGAGTCAAAGTGGCTCACTAAGGCTATAGATGCAGCAGTCTTCACTAGGGAACACCATGAATGGGTTGACCAAGTAGATAGAAAGGTTGAGGTTGTAACCATGGCAAAGGATGAGCTAGAGCACGTTTAGGCACTGATAGACGAACGCGTGCATGCACAGAGCACGCCACAAACACAAGCCCTAGTGATATCCGTGCACCCATCTCACATGTGGGGACTATGGCTCATCAGTCCTCTAGGACCTACCATTGGCGCCTTTGTAGAAGGAATACTCAAAGGTTGAGGCTTTGGTTGTGGTCAAGCTTGTGGATGATGATGAGGCTTGAGCTAGAGCCTTTTTTTTTTTTTCATTTTCTTTATAGATAGACATACATTTCATGGATCTTCATCTTACATACATTTATGATTTGATATCATTGGTTGTAAGGATCCTCATCTTACATACATTTATGATTTGCCAACATTTTATAATCCTATATATCTATGTCATGACTTGTTATGATCCTATGAATTCCATTTACTTAAGCTACAATTTACATTTTACGTATGTGATGGATTTATCAATTAGGTTTCTTGTTTATGTATGTTAACTTCTATTTGGTGATGTTATAGTGTTTTTAAGTTATATTCAATAAAGGGTGCATGAAATAAGTTTTAAATCATTAAAATGTTTCTATTTCAAGGGTTTTTTTCACTTTGTCGATTCATCGTTGATTCATAGGCGATTTATAGGCAAGTCACAATTTGAGTAGGTCGTGCCACTTCCGAATTTTGGTTCTTTGATTTGGTGTTCGTTCAGGTTTACATTGCACATTTTCCACCCAATATAAGGGGTAACGAAGAGTCACACCCAATGGAAGTGACTCAAAATAGGGTCATAACCATTGACTCAAGACTTTTCAAGTCAACCCAAACACGATACATAACGACCATAATACAACTAAGTTAGTCGATAGGAAATGTGAATTAATCAGTCAACATAGCAATTAATGATCTAAGTCAAATTTATTATTACTATTGATATGTAATCAGGTTTAGATAATAAATGAAAATATGTGTGTGTGTGTGTGTGTGTATTTATATATAATATATATATTATATATAACATATATATTAGATACGCATCTTCCATTTATTTTATCTGAATTAACTATAAAACCTTAACACTCCCTCCTAGTTGAGAAGAATAAAAACATTGATATTACACCATTGATAATATACACACATAAGATTCATATCATATTTTATTTATTTTCACAATTTATGGTTGTTCTACTAGACTATAACATTAACAAAGTCCCACGCCAATCCTAGAGGAAGATCACTCCAACAGTGATCTTTGACGCTGCCTCAGAGATGTTCGCAGCCAATTATTCTGCCCTCCAACGTCAATGAAAAAAGCCAAAGAACACTAGTATCTATATGCCCAATAGTCTAGGAAAATCTTCCTACAATCTTCAGCTTCAGCAGTGAATTCTTCTCATTAAAACCCTTCTCACTTGGACGCCCAAGGAAATATGTAATTGTGGATTAGAAACACCTTCACAAAACAATCTTATAACACTAATAAAGGCTGAGATAATGTCTTCCAAAACTAATAAACCCTCCAGACATAAATTGCAGCAGATAATGTGATCAAACTGGTATACTTCAACACCAATTTGTCAAACCTTGAATGCAGAAATGATTCTCAGAATCAGAGCACAATTCATTGCATCTTTCAACAGCTCAAAGTATAAAAAAGAATGGAGGAATCAGTCATCTCCAATATCCCACACTGAAGCCCTCGAGAAGTTCACCAAAATTCATTAAAAACAAATGATAAGAGATGATTCCATCCTTGCAAGGCACTATATTTATAAAATTTTAATGCACAGGCTTCTACACACTCAATGCCAAGAGTCTTCATGAATACACTTTTCACTTAGAACCCCTTTGTTTTGTACTTAGGCACATATAGGAATAATACAAATTATTAACTCCCTTTGCTTCCAAAAATGACCTTTTCAACAATATCATGATATTCTGACACACAAGATCATTGTTTCTTGTGCCCAAGATTTAAAACCTTCAAACCTAATTCCAATGAGCTATGATACTATTGCAACCAATTTACAATACCAGCAAAAATAGCAACCTCAATGGATTTAATTAAGTAAGAATGATACGTCTTGCAAAAATAATCGAAACAAAATCTGATAGCACCCAAGCGGTCCTAATGAAGAAAGACGAATGAACCTAACGGGATGGCTTACTAAAAATAGATGCTCCCTTGAAGAATCTTGGAGCCCAAAATAAAAGTCAAACATTAAAACTGAGAGCATCACTCAACTCCTCTAACTCATCTGAGCTCATCGGAACCATCTGATAACTTACTATAAATAGTAAATCCCTCAAAATGGCGCCAAAACTCACTATTTGCCACTAGATAGCCTAAGAGCTCCACAACAAAGGCTCTCAAAACACTAGTATCAGCTTACAACGACCCAATGATAGACTGAATCGATCAGCTCTGTCGCAACTCAAAATTGAGGACATTACAAAGCACATGCAAGTACATTTAACTATTCGAAATTAGAGACTTTCATTAAAACCAGAAAATTGCCCAATCAAAACTCTTGACCACGTTCACTATTTTAAGCAAACGTGTTCAAAGATAAACCACTAAATTTTTATAAAATACTTCCAACGGTTTTTCTTAAATCATAAAAACAAATTTTTGGAGAAAATTCCAATCAGAAGAAGCCCAATTTTTCCTTAGAGATGATCAACAAATTTCATGAAATCCCATCAACCTACTCTAATACCATATTATGGTAAATCAATGTTGTTTTTATTGTTTCAAAATAGAATAGATGAAAGATCCTTATATAAATTTATAAAGACTATGTTTCTAAACTAAGATATCGATGCACCCAAGAAAGGCGTGGAGGCCGAATCAGATGTTGGGTGAGGAAAAAGCAAGCAAGGAAGCCCTATGGATACCTCCATGATGCACTTCCAGATTCCCTAGGCAATTTTCACTCTCTCCTTATTATCATCCATGTTTGGCGCCTTCAAGGTAGTTCTATTGCAAATCCTCTTGAGAAGAAGAGTCGTAATTGTAAGGCATCTAGACCATAGCGAAGGGTAGGAATAATCAAAGTTATTGCCTTATAAGGAATTATTTGCTAACAATTAATGGCAGATTCCTACTATCGAACATTATTGCCTTCACCAAGATTAGGGTAACTACAAATGATAAGTTTTTTGCTAACTCTAAGTGCCTACACTGCTTATTAGAGGTAGATCTTTGTTAAACAAAATTTACAAACAAGCTTGATTTGGAAAGGCAGTGAACTGAATTTCTTAGGCCTCTTTATATAAGCGTCCAAACTTGAGGAGGCTCACTCACATTACATGTCAACTTGGCCTTAAAAAATTTAAATTAATATCAATTAAGGAAAAGAATATCGATTAATATAATCATGCGTAGTTTAATGACTATGGATATTGTTATTTTTTAATATACATATTAAATAATATATTATAGTATATAATATAAGTTTATGATAGATATATATATATAACTAGCACTTGCACCAAAAGGAGGTGCAATGGTTACACCGATAGACAATATATGTTGAACAATAAATTATAGGGCATACAATATAATTGAACTGTTAAGATTGTTCTTATAAGTATCCTAAGGTGATGATTATATATTATAAATATATTGAGGGCACTCATGAAGATTATTGTTTTCTCTACCTAGCCATGTTCTATTTGCTTCTTCACCTCCCTCTCCTCCTTCCTGCTCCTCCTTCTCCTTCTCCTTCTCCTTCCCCTCCTTACCCTTTGTTTCCTCCATTTTCTTCTCCTTCCTTTGCTTCCTTGTTGTTTATTGATTTGTTCTTTTGTGGGCACCATTTGGTGTCCTTGCCGCGAGTGGCTTCCCTTGTTTGTAAACTTTCAAACCCTTAGACCCTAGCTGGTCTCTTACTGGACATTAATAAATTTATCTTATATCCTCTTTTCGATTATTCTTCTCCTTCCCTTCTTTTTCTAGTTCTTTTCTTTCTTTTTTCCCTTCTTGTTCCCTAATTATTTCCTTCTCCTTCTACTTCATCCTCCACTTTCTCTTTCCCTTCTTTTCTTTGTTTAGAAGAAGAGAGTGTCCTATACTACAATCACTTTCTTTACTATAGTTAGAACTATTTATATTATTTTTTCAATAAAGCATGTTAATATGAAGTTTTAAATTTGTATCAAATATTAAATATATTATTATTATTTAGGGTTAGGATTAGTGTCATGATTGGGATCAATATTCAAATTACAGCTAGAGTTCCATTAAGAATAAATTTGTTATTATGATTAAGAATTAAATCAAGGTTAGTGTTATGCCTATAGTCTATCAACTTCAATATTACTTAATTTTGATAAAGAATACTTAATATTGATATAAGTTTAAGAATAGTAATTTCATTTATAAAAAATAAAAATCTACTCACTTTTCACTTTATACTTCAACTTTTTTGACTCACTAGTGCTGGATACCTAAGTGACTTGATAGGTGACATGACATGGTGGAAGAAGGCATATGGTGGTGATTCATCTCAAATATAGGATTTACATAGGGTGATGACTCACCTCATTCAATAATGTTGGTTTATGTTTGTTTTGTAATAAGAATGATCCTATTGTATGGTCAAGGAACTTAAGGTACTCATATAAACCTAAGTTCACTTAGTCCTAAGGATCTTGCATTTTGCTTATTTAGAATAATAAGATGACTCTTGGTGTGTTTTGTGAGTCATTACATCCTACTAGGGTCTTAAGAGTTGCAAATATCAAATTAGTAAACCCTTATTACTGACAACTTTTGCTACAAAGTTGCAACTTGCTATGTAACGGTTCTAACCATTCAAATGTTCGTTATGACTGTTAGAAATGATGTATTTAGATCCTAACACCCTCGTGGAAGTTACAGGTGTGATACGGTACATGTTCAACTACTTTTGCACAAGCAAAAAACAGTTTTTCTGAGCATTTACAGTCTGTACGGAGTTGTACAGATTGGGAGACTGAAACCCTGGGCATGAATTCATAGATCTTTGAGTCCTTGTTCCAATGCACTTGATTTTGTTCATATTGGTTAAGTTTGAAGCAAGTTATTGTCTTTTTACTGTGACTGGTCAGCAAACCCTGACATTGAGGGTTTTGATGGAATTTGGTCCCTCACTTTTCCATGGTTGGCTTTTCACGGCCTCCTAGGATTTGCAAGGTTAGGGCATGTACTTTTAGATTCCTAAATGGCAGATTTTTCTCAGAAGATCTGTGGGTCCTATGAACGTACCCTAGGTTGAATATCTTCATGTATTCAGCCAGTATTTTGAAGATTTTGAGGACAGGGCTTGAAGTGAAGCCATAGAACTTGGTGGATGGTCATTTCATGTTGAGTTGAGTTAGGGAAGACATTCCAAACCATTTCCCAAGACTTAGGTACCCATTCTTGCTCTTTACCAAGTGTTCCATGCCTAGATTGGCCAATTAGACCTGTGAGGCTTGTGTGAGTTCAGGGGTGCAGGAGTAGGTTGAAGCATTGGCATTTGGGTGGTAGATGCAACTTCCAAAAGGGTATCTGAAACCCTAGTTTGTTGGTTAAGTTCTTTAGGGAAATTTTGAGTTGCTGTCCTAAAACCATTAAAAGTACTACTAGTGGATTTAGGCCTCTTAAGTTCATTTCTGTAATGTGAAAGTTGGAGAAGCAAAACTATTGTTGAAACTTGGTCCTTGTATGCCCTTTAAAGTGTTCCAAGTGTTGGTTGGGATCAAGGAGTTGATTTGTAACCTTGTCCAAGTTTGTGCCTATTATCCAAAGTTGATCCTCAGAATCATTTTGTGAAAAGTTGTCCGATTAGCAAGAGATGATGAAACACACGTATATTTCACACTATCCCTGTTTGTTGAACAAAGAATGCTGCAACAAAATTGAATACACGAGCCTTATCTAGAATAATTCAATAACTGTTTTACTGGTCATAAAGGAGAAATCTTAATCACAATTTTAATATCTTTGCCTTTTAAGAAAACATGAACAAAGATCTTTTATTTTTCATTAAAATAATATACTTGAATTCATAATAGAAATCATTTTTTATAATTCATATGCCTCCTTACAAATAAATATTTATTTTTGCTTCTCTTTTGAATATGTGTCATTGTTATTCCTTACTTGTCAAATAATAGATTTTCTCTTTATGCATATTTGCACCAAGTAAAGAAAAAGATTGTGTCTCTTGGTGAAAGACGTGAGTATGAACTGTCATTTCTTTTCAACATATCAGATTTTGTTAAATAATTGTAATTAGTATGATCCTTAATCATATCAGGATGCTTAGACTAATGACTTCACTCAATTAATCATTGTTAATATCTGCTACTGAAATAAAGAAGACTTTGTAAAATATAATTTGCCAACCGCTCCAAAGAATATTCAATCTTGTATTTGCAATGTTGTGCTAAGCAACTCCTATTGACACGTATGAGGGAAATTAGTCTTCAAGTTATTACATATTTTCATTTTGCTTGTTCTATCGATATAGAATGTCAGGCACATCACCAACGGCCTGAGTTAAACCTGCAAATTTTTTTGATGTTTTTAACTTATATGTGAATTGAACTTTTTAATCCCCAACAACAATTCTTCTAAACATTGCTTCTACCTCGTCTTATTTGTATTGCTGGAGATGAAATAATTTATCTTTGCCTCTTTTGTCTCCTAGTTGGGCATTTGTTCTTTCATGCCATCAAAATACATCTTTCTTCATCACTGACTTTGTGGACTCCTATATATTTCCATTGCCCCATATGTCGATTTAGGTCCTTTAACGCATAATAGATCATAACGATTTGCAGGAACTTCTATCTTGTATATATCCTCCTCGTCTTTAGAAGCTTCCTTTGTTGTGGTGAAAAGGACATCCTGGAGGCTCGCTAGGCGGCTTTTAACTTCTCACACCGTCGGTCTGGTCTTTTCTTCCGAACATGGAATGTTGGATGTTTCACATCTTCTTATTCGCACAGGCTAACTCATCGCATATTTTCTTAGACCTTTCCTTTGTCGTTGATTCCATTTTGTATTTCTGCTCATGAATGTTCGAACTCTCATACTAGGCTCTTCTATAATGGACACCCCAAAAATGCCCAAAAACTAGACAGCTGCTGATAGGAATTTTGTCAAATAGTTTGCATCCAACTCCTTATTCCTCCGTTTACTAATTTAACCCCTTATGACTTCGGAAATGAGACATTTAATTATTTGCTAACATGGAATTGAAAATCACTCAACATGAACAAAAAGAAAGTACAATAATATACAGATAGCAAATTGTGTTACTGCTGATATGATGCTATTTTCAGATTTTAATAAAATCAAATATAGGCAGATTATGAACTCACTAATTGCTCCAATATTATTGACATAATGCACCAACAAATGTTATTTAAACCTGTTGCTACAGTGACATGAATAGTGCTGCATGAATAGTGTCACACGAATAGTGTCATGTGAATAGTGCTGCATGAACAGTACCCGCATGAACAATACCTGCGTAAACAATGTTGCTACAGTATTTTGTCTTTCAAGCAGTCCAATATCTTCATAAAATCATTCCCTCAAAGTAGCATAAGCATCAGATGAGTAATGAAGAAGATATGAGCAAAATATCAAAATTACCTGTAGCTAGAAATGCACCCAATTTGCCTAATAATGAAGCTAATAGCAATAAATTCCAAAGGCCAAACCCCAAGGGAATGACATCTAGAATGTCACAAAAGAGGATAAACATCCTCTAATGCCAAGAACGGATCTGCAACTCACACATCAATTTTGTTCTCATATTCAACCTTGCCGAATGAAGCCACTAACACTCCCCTTTATTCTTTCTCCAAGGGTCGATTCAACTCTCACAAGCAATGTGGAAAAAAAGATGTGCAATAATAAACATATTAAAATATTCACTTATGTCTCTCTTTACATGGTCCTTTTGATTCGCACACATTCCCATAAAATTTAATATTAAAGTAACACTTTAATATTTTACAACTAAATTAAATGTTACTATAATAATACTTCCAGCATAAAAATATATTAGCTATTGAACTCCAAACAACACGAGTGATAGATCATCAGAAAGCTCTCGCCAAGGAGTATCAAATCCAATCACCAAAATTAGCCTCACCTGTCTTGCTAACTTACTACAAATAGTAAGTATGCCTGAGACTGAGTAAATCAACTCCGTTTTCGCCCAAACAGGAGATGACTAGACCAAAACACTCTATGATCCCTTTAAACCCTTCGTTAGCTCTCGGGACCATGTAGAACTACGCTAACGCACACACTTGGTCAACTACTAAAGTGGGGACATTATAGTCTGCCCCCCTTGAAATTGCTTGCCCTTAAGCAATCTCCATTAAGCCTACTGAATAACTTGCTCACTCTCCCATGTAGCATCCTCCTCCGGCAGGTCTTTCCATCTAACCAAATATTCTTTCACTATCCTAGTTCTAAGTTTCCTCTCTTGGGTGTCCAGAATAGCCTCAGGTACTAACATGAGCTTCCCCTCCTCATCCAAAGGGGGTAAAACTATAGAGGGAACTATACTCTGACCAATGGCTTTCTTAAGCCTCATCACATGAAATACATTGAGCACTCAACTGCCCTCTGGAAGCTCAAGCTCATAGGCGACTCCGCCCACTCTGCAGATCACCCTATAGGGGCCATAAAATTTAGGCTTCAGCTTCTCTGCTCCGCTCCTCTCAAGTGATGACTGCCTACATGGTTGTAGCCTCCAATACACCATATCCCCTACCTCGAAACTACACTCTACTCTATGTTGATCAGCATACAACTTTTGTTAATTTTGAACCTGTTGTATGTTCTCCTTGAGCACTCTTAGAATATCCTGACTATCATGTAACAAGTCTTTGGCTTTGGGCACTCGGATGTTCCCTAAAAATAAATCCATGATGCTTGGTGCTTCATACCCATACAATGCCATAAATGGAGTCATTCTGATGGTCATGTGATATGTGGTATTGTAACAATACTCCCCCATGTGTAACCACTTGACCCATGCTCTCTGCTGCACACTCACATAGTTCCACAAATAGCAATCCACCCATTTAAATACTATCTTCGTCTGCCCATCTATCTAAAGGTGGTAACTCATACTAGGTGTAAGATCTATACTGCACAGCTTGAACAACTCCTGCCAAAAGGCATTCATGAACTTGTTATCCCTATCACTAACAATAAATCTCGCTATCTCATGCAACCTAAAAACCTCTCTAAAGAATAAATCTGCCACCTAAGTTGTTGTATAAGTAGAAGGAAAAACAAAGAAGTGAGAAAACATTGTCAATCTGTCTACCACCACATAAAATACAATCTCTTCCCTAAACTCGTGGTAAAGCAGTGACGAAATCCATAAAAATACTTTCCCATTTCCTATCTGGAATGGGCAAGGGTTGTAGTAAACCTTCGAAAAATGTGTGTTCTCCCTTATTCTACTGACAAATTGCACACTCCCTGACATACCTCTAAACATCATCCGTGAGCCCTCTCCATAAGAACTGCTCTCGGATCTATCAGTAGATCTTGAAGACCCATGGATTCCAAGCTATAGGTGCATCATGAAATGCCCTTAGAATCTCCTCTCTAAACTATGATGTAGGGATCAAATAAACCCTGTCCTAAAATCTGATCAACCCATCCAACACTGCATACCTATCATCCTTAATGGTGCCAGCAACTATCCCAAAAGCCTAATCATCTCTTGCATACTCTGCTACAATTCGATCTCCCCAATCTCCTAAAACCTCAGCTAGAGCAGATAAGTGAGGTCTCCGAGATAAAGCATCAGCCACCACATTTTTCTTACCATTGACAAACTATATATCAAAGTCATAAGCCTACAATTTAGTAACCCATTTCTGTTGTTGGTCATTAAGATCACGTTAGCTCATGTAGTATTTAATACTATTGTAATCAGTCTTGATCACAAAACACCCACCAACCAAATATGATCAGAATCTAGCAAATGCATGCATTATGGCCAACATTTCCCTGTCCTAGATAGAATAACTCCTCTCAACTCCTCAAAGCTTCCTACTCTCAAATGCAATGGGGTGTCTCTCCTGCATCAATACTGCTCCTATCCCGTCTCTTGAAGCATCACATTGAAGCTCAAATGGCTTTGTGAAATCAAGCAGAGCTGGAACTGGACAAGATGACATCACCTGTTTGAAGTGGTCAAAACATCTCTACGCTACCTCTGTCCATGTGAAGGCTCCTTTCTTGGTGAGATTTGTCAAAGGTGTAGCAATCTGTGAGAATCCCCTAACAAACCTATATAAAAAACACAGAAACCAAAGAACACCTTAAGTTGTGTGAGGTTTGTGGGAGTAGGCCAATCCACAATAGCTCTAATCTTTTTAGGATCAACCCGAACACCATCGGCACTAATGATATGCCCAAGGTGAAGGAGATCGATAATGCCAAACTCACATTTTTAATTCCTTGGCATATAATGGCTCTCTATCTAGAATAGATAATGCATCCTCCAAATGCTGCAAGTGCTCCTCCCAAGTCTTACTCAAGACCAAGATGTCATCAAACAAGATCAAAATGAATCTTCTCAACTGCCCCCTGAATACCTTGTTCATATAACTCTAAAAAGTTGTTGGTGCATTGGTTAATCCAAATGGCATAACCATAAACTCGAAGTGGCCATAGTGACATCGAAAGGTTGTCTTCTCAATGTCCTCTGCTCTCATCCTGATCTGGTGGTATCCAAATCGTAAATCGATTTTGGTAAAGAAGCAAGCACCATGCAACTCATCAATCAGCTCATCAATCCTATGCATGGGATACCTATTTTTAATTGTTTTCTTATCCGGTGCCTTGTAATCGATGCACATGTGCATCATCCCATCCTTCTTCTTCACTAGAACTACTGCTGAGGCAAAAGGGCTTTTGCTAAACCTAATATGCCCCATCTCCAATAGCTTCTTAATTGCCTTCACCTCATCCTTGTATTTCTTAGGATGACAATAGGAGGTAATCAGGACCAATTTGGCTCCCTCCTCGAGCTCAATAACATGTTTTGTTCCCCTGTTAGGAGGAACACCATGTGGAATATCCCCAAATACTTTGGCATGCCTGTCAAATATCTCCTCGATATCTGGTGGATGACTCTTTACCTGTGGCTCCTGTGGAGCTGGCATAATGTAACATTCTGTTGCTCACTCTATGTCATTATGCCGAAAAAGTCTCTCCATTCTCCTCAGGGAGACTACTTTGCAACTCCCATCCAAAAGTCCTTTGAGTACAACAGTTCTTCCCTCATGCTAGAATCTCATCTCCAGTTTTGCTAAGTTGATATGAACTCAGCTAGTGAGGCCATCCATGTCATATCGAGGATGACATCATAGTCTCCCATGTCTACTACATAGAACTCATCCTCCAACTCATAGCCATCTCCAAACCTTATGTGAAGATTAGATATCTTCCAAGTGCATAATAATTTGTCACCATTAGCTACCATGACCCTAAACCCAACATGCTCCTTGGTCTGTAAACCTCTCATGGCTACCTGTCGTGCATCTATGAAGTTATGTGTAGCCCCAGTGTCAATGAGAGAGATCACTTTCTGCCCCTGGATAGTACCCTTGACCCTACATGTGATCGCCTTTTGAGCACCCGTCAATTGTTCCAATGACCTATTATTCTTAGGAATGTTTTTCTCCTCCGAAGTGCTACTCTCATCCAAATCAGTGCTGATCCTCCCCCTCTAACTGTGACTCCTCTGCTGAAATACACTCCATTTAATTTGCCTTAGCCTTGAGAGGGCACTTATGAGATAAGTCCCAAGGCTCTCTACAATGAAAATACAACTTCTTCCTTCTCAACTCATTGAGAGTTGCATTATCCAACTTCCTATTATCCCCTTTTGGTTGTGCATCCTAGTAAAAAGTTTTTTTGTCCTTATCCTTATCCTTTTTCGTATGTGAATCCCTAGTTTGAAATCTGCTCTTAAAAGAAGAAGGTGCTAACTCACGAGCCTTCTTTGTGGCCTCCTGTAATGTAGCTAGGTCATGCCCCTTGACCCAACCCCTTGAGGGATCTAAGAGTCCATCCATAAACAGCACTACTCATCTCCTCTTTGAAATATCTGTAAACAACACAGCTAACCTCTAAAATTCACTGATATATATCTCAACTAATCCCCATTGCTTGAGTTTTGCCAACTCTTTAAACTGTAACTCGAGATCTTTGGTATCAAATCTTTCTATAAGTCTCTCAGTGAACTCCTCGTAAGATGTGATTTGATTACGCCCCAAGGTTACCATACTATGGTGCCACCACTCATGCGCTGCACCATCCAAATGAATAGCCGCATACTTGATAGCCTCCTCCTCAAGCATAGGATTCATCTAGAAGTATGCATCTACCTTTGCACCCAAGCTTGTGCAATCATCTTCGCTGAAGCATCATAATAAGGTAAAGAAAGCTTTCCAACTTTCTTTCTCAGCTCAAAGTTTTGATTTCTCCCTCCTGCTCCAGGCATGTGTCTCATCTTCAAGTCCATATAATCTCTAAAGGAAATATCTGCCTAAAACTCCGGTCCACTAGCCTCCCAATCCCTCCTGAACTGATCCTGTAACTCAGTAAGCTGTGGTTCATTACTGGTTGACCCAGATCTCTGGGTGAGAAGGTGGGTAGAAGAGGTCTCGAGCTCACTATCTGAGCTAGGCATGCAATGTGTCTAAAGTTATCAGCCTCATTTCCATTGTTGCCATGTCCATTATTATTACCATTAATGTTATTCTCAAGACCATTGTTGTTGGCTCGGCCTCCATTATTATCATTGCCCCCATTTCCATTGTTTGCATCACCTAGATTAATATTGACGCCCATCTGTCTAGCCATAAGTTGCAGCATCATATCCATTCACCTATTCTGCTCTTGTTGCATACGTTGCCCTTGCTCTAACGTACCCAATAACGTCTAAATATTACCTTTTCCTGATCTAGATTGGCATTCCTGCCTCTACCTAGTCCTGTATTCATGTCATCTCGGCCACCCATATTGTTGTCTTGTTCAATGAATATCTCCTCTGTGTCTGTATAACTCGATTCTATGTCCACCTACACAGATGAACTAGACTACTCGCTCTGTGGGACGGAATCTTTGTTGTCTTGCTTTTGTATAGCAAAAATTAATGCCCTCTATCACATGCTCAAACATACATTCTTAACCTGATTTATTTATGACTTTAGTGTTTTGACATTTCGTCAAACACTTTTCCCTCTATCCAGTTGTTCCAAATTCCCTATAAGGCCCCCACAGGATGGCAGGACTTAAAGGCTCTGATACCACTATAATGGACACCCTAGAAATGCCCAAAAACTAAACAACTGTTGATAGGATTTTTGTCAAACAATTTGCATCCAACTCCTTATTCCTTCGTTTACTAATTTAAACCCTTACGACTTCGTAAATGAGACATTTATTTTGTTTGCTTGCATGGAATTGAAAATCACTCAACATGAACAAAAAGAAACTACAATAATATGCAGATTGGAAATTGTATTACTGCTGATATGATGTTATTTTCAGAATTTAATAAAATCAAATACAAGCAGATTATCAACTCACTTATTGCTCCAATATTATTGACATAATGTGCCAACAAATGTTATTTAAACCTGCTACTACAGTGACATGAATAGTGTCGCATGAATAGTGCCACATGAATAGTGCCGTGTGAATAGTACCCACGTGAACAGTGTTGCTATAGTATTTTGTCTTTCAAACAATCCAATACCTTCATAAAATCATTCCCTCAAAGTAGCATAAGTGTTAGATGAGTAATGAAGAAGATATGAGCAAAATATCAAAACTGCCAGTAGCTAAAAATGCACCTTATTTGCATGATAATAAAGCTGATAGCAATGAATTCCAAAGGCCAAACCCCAAGGGAATGACATCTAGAATGTCACGAGAGAGGATAGACGTCCTCTAATGCCAAGAACGGATCTGCAACTCACACATCAATTTTTTTCTCATATTCAATTTTGCCAAATGAAGCCACTAACACTCCCTTTTATTCTCTCCAAGGGTTGATTCAACTCTCATGAGCAATGTGGGAAAACAGATGTGTAATAATAAACATATTAAAATATTCACTTATGTCTCCCTTTAGGCAGCCCTTTCAATTTGCACATGTTCCCATAAAAAATAATATTAAAATAACACTTTAATATTTTACAACTAAATTAAATGTTACTTTAATAATACTTTAGGGATAAATATATATTAGCTCTCGGACTCCGAACAACACAAGTGATAGCTCTTTGGAAAGCTCTTGCCGAGAAGTATGAAATCCAATCACCAAAATTAGCCTCCCCTGTGTCCTACTGACTTACTAAAAATAGTAAGTATACTTGAGACTGAGTAAATCAACTCTGTTTTTCCTAAACTGGAGATGACTAGATCAAAACACTTTAGAATCCCTTTAAACCCTTCATTAGCCCTCGGGACCATGTAGAACTAGGCTAACGCGCACACACTTGGTCAACTGCTAAAGTGGGGACATTACGTCTTCTTGACATCAATCGAATTTCTGATATTATCAAGCCTTTGTGATCGTTGTATTCAAAAGTTATTTTGTATCAGTCATTGCAGAACCAACGACATGTTTAGATGCTCAAACTGAGATACATATCACATATCTACTTGAGCCTTCACATTGTATTTATGTCTATGCCTTGATTATTGTTTGTAGCCACGCAAAGTTTTCGAATAATTTACATTCTTTGTAAGTTCGAGAAATCTGAAACAAGTCATATGTTCAAGAAGCTACAGGAGTGGATCTCTTTTACAACTGAGGTAAAAGTCAGGTGAAAAAGTTTACAAAAGGGTAATCTCATCAATAATGTGAGTTCTCTTTTCCAGAATTCATTAAAGGAAAAAGACCCATGACTTTTGTTAGGGATTGTGTGAAACCTGTGATGAGGTTGTAAAACAAAGACATGTGGAGATATAATTAAATGTAATATTAATGATAAGATATAAGTTAGGAAGTTTAGAAATGATGGACAAATGGAGGCCCAACTTTTAACGGAATTAAGGGCTCCATCACACCCAATACATGTAAATGCATCTTAAAAACAAGTTATCACCATCTATATGCTGCATTTCTTATTAAAGAGTCTAGGCAGCAGTTTATAGAGCAATCTGATGCTCCCAAATACATGTTGTAAACTTCTGTTTTGGCCAAAACAGCCTGCCTAGGGCATTATTAGGAGTAAAAATGGGATTTGGAGGAAGAATCCAAACAATATATGTATTTTTATCTAGAAGCCTGTATAGGACACAAAAATATATTTCCAGCTTGTTGCATTCATCCAAAATCATGTTCTTGACTTCAAGGGTGCTGTTTTTGTATTGCATTAAATCATCATTGCAAGGAGTTCATTTGCAGGTTTAAATCATTCTTTCTTGTTGCTAAATTTGTGTATTTTCCTTCTCAATCATCAACACTTGTCAAAGTATTTGTTCTTGACTTGAATGTGCATTGATTTCACAAGAAGATTTGGTCAAAAACATTGTTTATATAACCCTTTGTTGAAAATCTTTCTCTAAATTTGAAAATCATTTGGATTTGATTCAGATTTTCTCAAAAAAATTGGAAGAACTTTCTCTTGCTCTTCTCAAAAGGAGGTAAGTTTTTGTTTCAATTTTTAGGGCTTTCTTTTCAATTTTTGTATACATTTTCGTTTCATTATGTAAATGCAAGTCTTTCACTACATTTCAAATTTGTATATTTTTGTTTAATTGTTGATTCCTTCTACTTCCGTCTTTCAGCCTGCCTAGGGCACTATAAGTAAAAACGGGATTTGGAGGGAGAATGGAAACAATACGTGTGTTCTTATCTAGAAGCCTGTCTAGGGCACAAAAATATATTTACAGCTTGTTGCTTTCATCCAAAAGCGTGTTCTTGACTTCAAGGGTGCTGTTTTTGTATTGCATTAAATCATCATTGCAAGGAGTTCATTTGCAAGTTTAAATCATTCTTTCTTGCTGCTAAATTTGTGCATTCTCCTTCTCAATCATCAACACTTGTCGAGTATTTGTTCTTGACTTGAATGTGCATTGATTTCACAAGAAGATTTGGTCAAAAACATTGCCTATACAACCCATTGTTGAAAATATTTCTCTATTTTTGAAAATCATTTGGATTTGATTCAGATTTTCTCAAAGAATTTGGAAGAAATTTCTCTTGCTCTTCTCAAAAGGAGGTAAGTTTTTCTTGCAATTTTTAGGGCTTTCTTTTCAATTTTTGTATATATTTTTGTTTGATTATGTAAATACAAGTCTTCCAATTTGTTTCAGATTCGTATGTTTTTGTTTAATTGTTGATTCCTTCTACTTTCGTCTCATTTTTCCTCTAATTTGCATATGCAAGAGCTTGATCTCACATGCATATGCAATCAGGATTAAAAACCCCATTCTAAGAATATAAAATACCCCAAGGAAGCAAGTTACTTTAACAACATGTAAATGCAAGAGAAAAGTGCACTTCCAAGCGCATTGGATACTCTTTCCCCGCTTTTTCCAAGGTTGCAAAGAGACATAAAATTTTCATTTGTAGTTTCCAAGTGTTTTCTGGTTGACTTGTAGTGCGAGATTAAAATCCCACCTGTGAGAAAAGCACCTTACCACATGTAAATATCCATTCATACTTCATTTTCCGACCTAAAGCTTATGGTCTGCATATGCACTGCTCCAAAAATCAGGTTTTTTCTCTCCATTTAAGGACCTGATCTCATCCAAAATCGATTGCTCTTTGCTGCCCCAAAGCTTTCCAGATATTTTCCCCACTTGCATGCTTCCCATGAACACATACTCACTATTTGGGACTTTCATGTAACAGTTGCTCACATGCAGAGGTTTTCCATGTTAGGAGAAGTCGTTCCATCAAAGTGAAAAGAAAAGAAAAAGATGAAGTATCAGAATGACAAATATCATAACTCCATTCCTCCACAGGTTACCTCATACTCTAATGAAATCACAGATATTGATCTTTGTCCATTTAAATATGGAAAATTTCTTGAAAAAGGTTGAACTCACTGCTGCAGATAACATGGAGTACATCAGACAAAGCTACATGCATATGGTCTCTACTTTCATGGTAGCTTCCCTACAAGCAAAGTTCATATTGGCATGTTCCCAAAATTTTGATTCTACATCTAGAACCATCAAAGACCAAGATGAGAACACTATTATCAGCCTTGATCCTGATACCATAGACAGGATGTACAACCTACTCCCATTCTAATGAATATCGCAAAAGAGAAAGCTCTGGAGAGATGGAATGATGATAATACTACTTAAGTATGTCAATGATCATTGGATGATCAATAAGAGGCTTAATCTCTCAAGATGGTCAAAAGAGGTGCTTCGCTCAAAGTTCAACGATCTCATTATATTACTCAGAAGGATTGCAAGACTAATGGAATCCAAGACCTTCCAACCCTGGATGTACAATGCAATAGCACCAAAAATAACTACTAGAATAGATATATTTAAGATCATTGGGCCTCACCATTATAATTATATCACGTGCCTTTAGCTAATTTAACCCTTCATCCCAGATGATCAAGATTGACATGTCCAGCTTAGATAATTAGGTCTACACAAAAAGTATTCTAGGAGAGATAATTAGTGACATCTTGTGCGAGCAATTGTCTCAAGTTTCCTCCACTGATACAATCTAAATGAACTCATTTTTGGTATACATTGTCAGTACCCTTGGATCATTTTCAAGCCTCTCAACCAAATGAGGTAGGTCACATGTGCCTGAGTGGTAGTACTATGAGCAATTGCCTCTGAGATCCAATCTAACGCATTCCAAGAGGGTACAAGACATATACTATGGGCACTACATTTGATTGTTTGATAAAGAGCTTCCTAAGAAGTGTGTTTCTAATGAGGCTTGGAAAAAGGTAAGTGCGTACAGTTGCATCTTCCTACAATTTCCCAACTTCATGCACCTAAGAGTTTGCTATTTCCAAGGTAGAAATATTACCTTGTCACGCCATCCTACTGATAAAATCATTCTGATGGAGTTGTCAAGGCAACTTGTGGTGGTACAACCATATCGGTCTACCTTGCATAAGGTCAGAAGTGAGGATTTCTTCAAGAAAACACTTAAGATTGGTGGGTATTCCTTGAACATAGTCCCAAAGGCAAATAACATGGAGTTTGAAATTCGGCACATCACTCTATAGAAATTCATGGCTAGAAATTTTTTTGATTGGAGAGGCATGAATGACAATCTAAGGAGGTAGTTTGTGCACGTGCATCGCCTTAAGCACCTCTGCGGTGATTTAGCTCATAGATGTTGATGTCAAGAAAATGGACAACTATTGGATGATTCTAAAATAGATCAAGACTTCAACTTATTAGAGATTCCTTTTGGAGTTGAAGATGATTGAAATATTCTAGATCCTGACTACACAAGACACCATGTTGAGATCTTGCCCATTATACCACCTTTGTGGTCAGTCAAGGAGAGCATGTCCATCTGGGATAGGTTCCAACTCATCCTTGCAAATGTGAACATCTAGCTAAAGATGAGAGGTCTAGAATGCATAAAAATCAAGTCGGGCAAAGCTTTTGATCCTCCTGGTCCAATTGGATGAAGATCAAAAATCATAGACAAAGGAAAAGATGGTACTTCTACATGTGAGTCTCCAACTCCATCTATTATGAAGCTTACCATAAAAGGAGTTAAGGCCACAGGAAAGGTTCATGAAGTCACGGTTGTGGAGCCTGAAAGGATACAAGTTGAGTCTACTAATTATAAGATGCGTGAGGAACCTATTCTTGAGATGCCTGCTCCATAGATGCATTTTTCATGACAACATTCCCGAATTCCATACCAATGTCAAATGAGTTTCCTAACTCTTTGTTGGACATAGTCGTGGATTCATTCTCCATAGTACATGTGCCTCATGTGGATCTAGTCATGATTACATCTGTTATGCCTATCTCCTTGGTTACTTTGTTCATGGGAAGATTTCTTAGGGAAAACCCCAATGAATTTGCCATGCTCGGTACAGTCTGTAGTATAATGAGATGTTCTCATATTTATCTGATTTATCCTTCAATTACTAGGATTTCAAATAGAATTGAACTCCTAGAACATTTTAAAACAGGTGGTATCTTGGATTGAAGACATAAAGGCACTATTTTGTAACCAATCCTATCCTTTTCAAGACCAGATATTTATCTTAAGCTATGGAAAAGATGTCAATGAACTAGCATGGCGGTATCATAATTACGCCAACTAAGCTCAAAAGAGTCCAGTTATCTCGTGTTCATACTCAGAAGTATTGTGGACTGTGCAAAAGCACAAATAAAGCTACACATAAGAGCATTTTCCTTGAGCAGCTATAATCTCTTATCAATCTCATTCATGGAGAAATCAGTTCTGAGATTTGGACTGAGGCAAGAGGTCCATTAGAGGCTTACCCAAAGAAGATCCAAAACTAAATCACATCACTTACTAACTTCTTTTACTCCAACACTGTATCATCTTGTTAACTGAAAAGACACTGTTATACATCACAGGATGCCATCCTAGTTATTTAAAGGATATCTTAAAGTCTCTAGTTTTAGAGAGTGTATTGCATTGGAAGGTTGGTATTTGCATTTTTTGTCCTTCAAGTGATGACACTGATTAACCATTCATCACAAGTCTCAACTGATTGAAGATATATACAGCCTAGTTTAAACAGTGGCACATCAGCTCATATATATACAAATCCCATCCACAAACATACTGGTAGCTTCTATATTCCTATTATTTACATTCAAGTGGATTAATGAACCCTTCAATAATTTGTTATAACCAATAAAAACACATATATTGAAAAAACATTGTATCATGATATACAGTTGTTCCCGAGACTCTGTATACTATTATCTTACTATATCTCCAAATGCATCAATGAGTAAAATGATTGCCTACACAATAAAATTCCTCACGTAAATGGATTACTTTATTGGTAAACCCAAATCAATGATAATTTGCAGTCCACTAAAACTATAATTATGGCAACCTGTTCATAGGTTCTAATATCACTATTAAAATGCAAGTCCTTTCGATGCACCACCCTGTACTGTAAAGACAAACCAACTAATTGCTATAACAGGTAACACAATCTAAATATATCACAACAAATACCTGGTGAGGTTTCAAGATGTATGAAGTCATAGGAGAAACTCTGACTTCTTTTTCATTGTGTTCTCTGGCAATGTTAACGATGTAACCTTCTGCAGGATTACCTAGCATTCCGTTGTGACTTAACAGTGCGATATCTCCATTGAGCTTCTTAAGGTGATCTTTGCGTGCCTGAAATATCAAATAACTGATCATTATGAAAAGTACATAATTCAACATTGATACTAAAATGATGCAAAATCAGAAAGTAGCATCAATATACACTACTAGGGTACCAAAGAAATCAAAACAATTTTTTAAATAGAACAACATTCTCAATAGCAATCATCTCTTTGGTTTTTTCTTCGAGTTCTGCATCTTCAATGATTCTCCTTGTTCTTCTTCCTTTCTGTTTTTTACTGCAAACATTATCAAACATACAAAAACATCTTAGAAAGCTAATCATATCCATGCAGGTTATTGCATTTCTTTTGACATCTTCAGACCCTTTAAACAAAAGATGTTTAAAACCGTAAAACTGCATTACAGGCAAAAAATGTGCAGAATCTATGCACAACAAAGGAGTAGATAATAAGTGAACAATTTAACAGTATCAAGGAGACAACTCACATTTAATTTTGGGTTCCTAAAACTTCATCTGACAACTTAAATTAGGACTCCAAACATAGACAAGAATTGAGTGTTATTGTTCTTGACACACCTTTTCAAAAATTGGGTTGATAATAAATTAAGAATTTTATTATCAGGGAGATGTCTAACTAACATTTAATCTTGGATTCCTATCACTTCATGTGAAAACTCATACTACGACTCCTAACATGGACTAAAATCTCAGTTTTATTACCCCCCATCAATAAAATATAATTGCTGATACTTGGATCCAATTTAAGACAAAACTATTAAGTGCATTAAAGAATCATATCTTTTATTACAAATTCGACAAAAGACCTCTCATTTGTAACAATAAAAAGCTAATGGCCCACGTTTGAATAAAATGTAACCCATAATACCCATCCATATCATCCAATTTCTAAGTTCTAACAGAGAAAGAAAGAAAGAAATGAAAAAATAAATAAGAATAAAAGACAGTTAATTACAAGTTTGCTAAGCTCAACATTAACATTACAATGTAACACACAAATAACAAGCATCCAAGGAATTCACAAGAGTACTGTCAGAGCAGAATTTCATCTCTATTCAGAATATATAACGAGTACAATTGTTAATTACTTTGTTTAATTGCTACTCACTTAGTTTCAAAAACTTTAATACTTGGCCTTGGGTTTAGCATTGTCATAATCTTCTACCTAAGTTTTTCATCTCATCCCTAAGTTCACAAGAGCAACAAGCCATGTTACATACACAAGAATAACCCCCCTGCATCATTATATTAACTAAATCTGCGTAACTAGATTGCCAAGATGTTACTTCTGTTAAGGAAAGAAGTGAGACCCTTTTTTTAAATGTATATCTCTTATGTGATTAAATCACTGAATTCTTCTTGTTTATGCAACTTGCTAAGTCTCCTGGCAGATTTTGGATATATATATATATGCTGCAACACTGTAGGTAATTCTGAATTTTTTTAACATATATATAGCAATATTATACATAATTCTGAATGCAGAAGATATTATGTAGAGGATGCTGCAGATGTAATGTACCTTTCAAATGAAGCGAGCCTCTTATTAGAAGTATAATGAAGAAGAGGCATGTGCCATGCTGGTACATGTCTCTACATGGCTAAGACCATGTAGGTCACCAAACAGACACAGCAGTACAGATCACCACTCCTCATAACCCGGGCTTCTTAACATTATCTGCTTTTATAATCATAATCGGTGATTATTGATGGAGCCCTTAATTTTTTGCAAAAATTGGGATCTCCATTTGTGGAATAATGCTTGACAAATAACTATTGATGTCAAATTAGAGATACAAATTATGAAGACTTCATGCAGTGGGATGTGGCTATACTCATTTATGTTACATATAATGAAATATATGATGAAATTCATTTAAAAGAACTCCAACTGAATGAATGCTGAGATGTTCTAGAAAAGGCAGTTAAACATTGCAAAAGGATGCACGGGAGTAGACATTCTTTGCTATTGTCCCTTTCCGAGCCAAAGACTTCTCAATGAAACTGATCAGTTCAAAGTGCTTCATGACATTGTGTGGAAAACAATAAGTAAACTCGAAGAAGAATTTGGGCCTGTTGTATTATTTCAGTTGGTGATTGACAGAAAAGCTGGAAAGCTAAAAGGTATGGCTGTTGTGAGTATAGAGATGAGAAGACAGCAGCTCACTTACATTTGGATTCTCTATAACAGCAATGGTATTGGCATAAAGTCAAAAAGCACTTAACGCACCAAAATTAAAAAAACGATAAGCTAACAGGACTTGCCAATGAAGAAAGAAATGTTTAGAAGGATTCAATATCCAAATAGCAAGCACTCACTAATGTCATACTGTGGAACCATGTAACCAAACAATGGGACACTGCATGCATACTATGCCAAATTATGACATAGGTGCTACCATCAACAAACACAGTACTTCCATAAAGAAATATTTGTGGTGACTCAGAAAAACTAGATGGACACTCACAAAAGAAGCACATAATGAAATGTTATCACATGAAATAATAGAAGCAACAAGTCAAATATATATATGTATATATATAAAGTAGTATAGGAAATATTAGAAGAAAATGGAGGTATAAAATAGTATTTGCAGTTTGGATATGTTAAATATTCTAAATAAGTAAAGACCATTTGTACTCATTTTATAACTTTGATGCAAGAGCCATGTTTTGCTTATTCGTCTTGAAAATTGAAGTTTAAATGTTTTGTTCAGATTTGTCCTCTGTGATTATTGATTTTAAATCAATTGCTGCTAACAGTGAAGAAGTTTGATTTTAATACATATCTTCAATTATCAAAATTTGCATTTGAAATGTTGTCAATGGGAATTTCGTTTAATTGGTTTTCCAAAGAAATTAAAATCAATTAGATTAGGATTTGTGTTGCCAATTGAAGTTCTAGCCTATAAAGTAGCGGATCGTATAATATTGTCTCTCAGGGTTGTACACAAGGATCAGAAGAAGTTTGACTCTATTCGCCCAAGGTGGAATAAGGGACTGGTCTACATTTTATTTGAGAAAATGGGTTAACGCCTGAAGTCTTGAAGTTTGATATTCCCTCATATCCATAGTTCATAAAACATTATTCCTTCCATTCAAATAACATTCATTTCACAAACAAACATTTAAAGCATTCATATAATTTCATCTTGAACTAGTTTTAAAGATTATGCCAACCTAAAGAAACTACCAAAGCTTAAATTTGCTATAGAAAAGCCTTAAACCTGATAATGAGGGATTTAGGTAAAGGTTCACCTACCTAGGTGTAGTGAAGCTTAAATTGCAGGGGAATTGAAGTCATTCCCGTTCGTAGGCCAAAACTGATTGGGAAATCCTATCTGAGAATTGGCAAAGCTCCTAAATTTCCAATCTGTGGTTTTGGGAGCCAACAATTATTATTAAGACCGATTCTCTTGGGATATGACTACTATTAATCATAGTTATAATTATTATCTTGACAATAATTGTCAGATATTATTTTGAGGCGAATATATATATATATATATATATATTATAAGCCATAGGTAGAGGCCATATATTAAATATAAAAAAAGAGTATAACCCGACTCGTGAGGCACTAAAAGGACAAGATTGAGTGATGGTCCCTCAGTTAAGACTAAAGTTTAAAAATATACTTTATTCCACATCCAATGATTATAATTTTCCATCTTCTCCAAAGAGATCCACTCTTGTGTCTTATATTACCTAAAACGTCATAGAAACACTAACCAAAATAGACATCTCCATATTTCTTTGTTAGAGGTTAGAAAACTTAAATAAAGATACTAATAAGAGATTAAAAAAACGAAACTACAAAAGGCCAACAACTAGAGATTGAGGAGCAAAAACTCATAAAGTCTTAAAGGAGCATCTTAACTAAAAAGCAAGACATCAAATCGAATAAACATCAAGACACCCGGAGCTAATAAATAACATCAAATAATACCTTTTCAAAATATTTCTACATACCAATCAGACAGATACATCTCAAAATCTGATCAGACAGAGAGTAAGAAATGCAAGGAGCTTGAAAGAGAGGAGGCTTCTACCAATTTCTTAAAGGGTGTAATAAAAGCCTCCCTTACGACCTCAAATTTCCAACTTCGCAAAGATTTTGAGCTTGCAAATGTAATCATGATTCAATAAGGGGAAGAGCACAAAAATAATGATATCTCTCTTTTCCTACTTAAAAGACATCTTGAACTTACCAACTTTTTTGAGCCTAGTTACTAAAAATTAATAAGGAAGATGAGGCAATAATTAAACATTTGATGCTAGAAAGGCATTAATCCCTAAATTAGGTAATTCATCTGCTCGCTTATTATTACGAAGTAATTGGAAAATGTGTTTGATATTAACAGAGACCGAGCGATCAATTTATACGAGGTTAAACGATGTTTCTTTAAGAAACAATCGTAAAGAATAGAAACATTCTATTATAGAAACAAAAAACTAAATATTCGAAACATTCTAATATTTACAAAAGATTACAATAGATAACCATTAGATACAAAACAGAGATAATAAAAACTATCTATTATCCTAATACCCTCCCTTAATGGTTAATCTATCCTGAGCACAAAGCTGTCAAAAAAAGTAAAAGGCAAATTCAATTTGCTCAAGGGGCTCCACACAATTCACTGTGAGCTATGAACCAGATTGCTTGGATAGGGCAGCTAAGCATTTCCTACATTCAACCTTCACGTGCCCAAACTTGTGGCAATAGTTGTATTGAATGTTCTTCTTCCAAGAGCCTTCTGAATCAAGAGTAGAAGATGTCTGTTGTGAAGATTGTTGATGGTACTTTAGATTATGTTCCAAAACTTTGTAGATGAGCATAATGCTCCAAAACAAACTGCAAAAAATCATGATTTTTATGAGAAAATCAAAAAACCCGAACACAATTTTTGGGGTGAAGAATCAATCAAATCCCAACATGGTTTTTGAGGTGAAAAATCAATCAAAACCCTACATATTTTGGGGGTGAAAAATCAATCAAAACCTGACATGATTTTTTAGGTGAAAAATCAATCAAAACCCAATATATTTTTTAAGTGAAAAATCAATTAAAACCCAACATGATTTTTTAGGTGAAAAAACTTGACAATAGAAAGCTTCATTTTTTAGAAAAAACGATAAAACCCAACAAATAATTTTTGAGGAAAAAGTTACAAACCCATAAAGGAATCCCACACATTACAGAATTAGAAATTTTTATGGGAAAATTTATAGAAACCCATAAGAAATTTTTTTACGGAAAAAAATATGGAAACCCATCAAAATTAAATTATTCTAAGGAAAAAAATTTAAGTTACCGGATTCGCGCATCCACCCGTGGATCCGGATTCAGGTCCGGATCCACGCGTGGATCCATGAGGATCCGGGCAAGATCCATAATCCTACCTATAGATCCGTCAGGATCTGCGGCCCGTACGGATCTGGGCCACGAATCCTGACAGATCCACAGGCAGGACTATGGATCTTGCCCAGATCCTCGAGAATCCATGCGCGGATCCGCACGAATCCGCGGCAAGGCCCAATAAAGAATTAAAAAAAGTGGGCCCAAGTTTCTTTTTATGTTTTTTTCCTAAAGGCCCTAAACCCTAAAAACGACCCTCTAAGTCACAATGCAAGTTCATCTACTCTCTATTTTGCTCTCTCATACTTGCTAGTTTGAAATAAAGTGCTTGGATTCGAAGGAGATCGGTTGTAGAGCTCCAAATACCTTGCAAGAAGTGTTTAAGGTATGCATTTCAACCATATTCTTGAGTTCTTTCATAGATTATTGATTTATTTTTAGTTTTCCAAATTTTCAAGTTTTTGTGTAAGTGAGAAGCATGGTTTTCTTTCATTTTTTTTTCTAGATTGCAAGAATAGAACAATGAGTAGTCAAGGCTCAATGGGTGGGGGTGGGGCTGCATCACCAAGCTTCACAATTGATAAGGGGTCTCCTTTATGGAGACACACAACAAGAGTCGCACAATGTCCTGGGGGTGGGGCATACATATGGAAATGTAATTATTGCAACATACAACATAGAAGCTCCTATTCCCGAGTGAAATTACAATTTTTGGGCCCTGTGGGTGAAGGAATTAACATGTGTCAGGGTAGTGATAAGAAGGGATTACCAACTGCACAAATAGTAGCGTTAGCAAAAGAGCAAGATGATGTTGATAGAGTAGTTGCAAAAGCAAAATGTGGTGCTTCCAAAAGAACAAATACACCAACACCATCATCCGATCAAACAAACACAAGAACACATCCTTTTTTGCCTGTGCCAACTACAAATGATGAAGATGAAGACCCATCTCCATTCACCTGCAAGAGAGGCCCACTCGATAGGGCATTCCAAAATGAAAAGAGAGACATTGCTGATCACAAAATTGGATGTTGTTTAATTACAAATGGTGTTTCATTTAATTTTGTGAGATCACCTTATTTTAGGGAGATGGTGGAAGCAATAAATGATGCACCCCATGGTTACAAACTGCCTGGTTATGAGAAGTTGTGCACTACCATATTACATGATGAGAGGAAATATGTAGAGGCTCAACTTCAACCAATAAGAGATTTTTGGGTTCAATCGGTGTGTCTGTTATTTCAGATGGGTGAAAAGATTGTAGAACCGTCCACTGATCAATGTTATTGCTGTATGTCCTAAGGGAGCAATTTTCTTGAAAGCAGTTGATTGTGAAGGGCAAGTGAAAGATGCAGAATTTATCTCATGCATTCTCATTGATGCCATAGAGTCAGTGGGTCCTGATAATGTTGTCCAAGTGGTCACAAACAATGCAAAAGTTTGTAGGGCTGCAGGGATAATTGTAGAGTCTAGATATGATCATATCTTTTGGACACTATGCATCGTCCACTCTCTCAATTTTGTGATGAAAGCAATTGGCACCGAAATAGATTGAGTGAAAAGGATATATGAGGAAGCTGAAGAGATTCAAATGTTTGTGACAAATCACCACATGTCACAAGCAATTTTTAGGAGTTTCTCGGACTTGGAATTATTGAAGGTAAATTTGTATATTTAATATATAATTGAATATTATTGGATTCCATAATTTTTGTTGTTGTTTACATTAACATGTTTTAATTTTTAAATGTATTACTAACTTGAGTTTAACATGTTCTTAGGTTGCTGAAACCCACTTTGCCTCTCACACAATTGTCTTGAGACGACTTCTAAAGGTAAAAGAAGCATTGAACCATATGGTCATTAGCCCCCAATGGGGGGTTTAGAAGAATTCCAATACAGCAAAAGCCTTAAATGTGAGAAGAATGATACTAGATGAGGATTGGTGGGGTCTTGTGAGTTATGTGTTGGAAATCACTGATCCAATAATGGTAATGCTTCACTTCGAAGATAGTGATGAGCCATGCCTTGGGGATATTTATGATTCCATAGATAGTATGCTGGAAAAAATTAAAATGGTAAGTTTTATGCTCTTTTACAACAATTTTTTATTTGAAAGATATCTAGATTCTAAAGTTTAAATTGACATATTCACTAATTATAATTATTATTCATATTTCATATCCTAGGTCATACAGCGGAGGGAGAATGATCCTGAGGACACCCTTTACAAAAAGGTGGAAATGATTGTTCATCATCGATGGAACAAGATGACCACACCTTTGCACCTCCTTGCATATGCTCTATCCCCGAGGTATTGTAGTTCTTATCAAATGCTTGTGCTTATTTTATCCAATGTTTGTGCTATTGATATTTGATAGTGTTCAATTGTCTTTTGTTATCCCCAGGTACTATAGTGCAGATCTATTTCACCTTCTAGGTAGAGTGCCACCATTTAGAGATGTAGAGGTTGTAGATGGGTATAAGAGGGCACTAGCTAAGATATCCAAGATCCAAAGACTGGGGCAATTGTGAGGAGTGAATTTGCTGCCTTCAACTCAGGTGAGGATTTCCACCCTATTGCCATAGCAAACCAAAGCAGGATGGGTGCCATCAAATGGTGGTACCTTCATGGGCAAGCCTTCATGTACTTCCAACCTCTTACCATAAAGGTCCTATCCCAAGTAAGTTTGTAAAATTAAGCTTAAGGTTAACACTCTCAATTTCTTGAATTTATTATTTAATTTATTTATCTTGATTGTTGTATTGATGATTTTTAATTTCTCTTTAGGTTGCCAGCTCTTCTGCAACAGAGTGGAATTGGAGTACTTACTCCTTTATCCACTCAGTCAAACACAACCGGTTGGCTCCAAAAAACTTAGGAGACCTTGTGTTCATTCACAACAATTTGCGGTTGTTGTAACAGAAGGATCCTAAGTACAAGAAGGGGCCCAAAAAGCTTTGGGATGTAGCACCCGAGACTCCTGATTTAGATATGACCATCCGGGATCTTGCTAGATCCACTTTGATTGATGTGGATGATGAGGAGGAGGATTATGAGTTAATAATCCCCTCTACTACTAGTGGTTCAAGTTCCTCTACTGATACAGATGTAGCACTTGCAGCTCATCAGTACCCCTCTGGTGCAGATTTTCTTGAAAATTCATTTTATGATTAAATCAAAAACTTTAGTCTTGACTCTTGACTTTTTTATGAGTTAATCATGTTACAAACTTTAAGTTTAATGATCTATATTTTGAATATTACAAACTTTCAATTTCAATAATTCAATGTGAATGTGTTGATTTTCTTTATAATCATGATAATAGATTAATTATCAATGTCATTGATCAAGTATGCTAGATTCATAGATGCATACTAGAATCATAGATTCATACTATGAAATGATTTAGTTTTAGAATTATGTATATTTCTCTTTTTTTTAGTATATATAATGCATATATATATATATATATATATATATATATATATATATATATATATATATATATATATATATATATATATATATATATATATATATATATATATATGCACGAATCCTCCACGAATCATAATTGGGGAAAGAAAATCCCGAATCCACGAATTGGCAAGTAAAAAAAAAAATTATGAAAACCTACCACAATTTTTAAGAGAGGCAAAACACAAGACTTTACAAGGTAAAGCAGCACATGCAAGTACATGCTACCCTCAAAAAGTAGAGACTCAAAGAATTTGAAGGGAGACCCAAAAGAGAGCTCGAAAAACCCAAAAAGAATATGTTGTTGGTTTCTGGATCGGTTTGAAAATTGAGGCACTCAAAAAAAAGACGAAAACCTAGTTGAGATCTCAAAAACCCACCAAGAATGTATAAAAAAAAGTTGATCTAGTACAGAAAACCAAGGTTTTGAACAGCCCTGCTCCAAAGAAAACCACAAAAAATGGCAAAAATGTGTAGAAAAAACAGATGGATCTAGACAAAAATGGGTTGTAGAACCGAACTAGAAATCGGTGGATTCAGATCTCTCATAGTGGAAACCCTAGTTGGATTATAGAGAGTTGGAAGCAAATATGCATGTAAATAATTTCGAAAAATGAAAGACAGATAATTTCAACCAAGAAATTATAACTATTTTCGAAAAAAATTAGAGTATTGGCTCTAATACCATATTACGAAGTAATTGAAAAATATTTGCTTGATATTAAGAGAAACCGAGAGGTCAATTTATACAAGAGGCTAAACAATGTTTCCTTAGGAAATTATTGTAAAGAATAGAAACATTTTATTCTAGAAACAAAAAACTAAATATTAGAAACATTCGAATATTTACAGATGCTTACAATAGATAACCATTAGATACTAAACAGAGATGATAGAAACTATCTATTATTGCAATACTTATTACCTTCCCGATAGATATGATTGAAAAAATATTTTTCAAAATATTTGCAATGTTTTAAAGCTATGGCTAATTTTGCATCTATTCGCCAGTTAGGAAGGGAACCTTTTCTAAGGGTAATAATTATGATGGCAGAATCCCCCTCAACTTCTAAAAATTTAATATTTAAGGATTGACACAACTGAAGGCCCTCCACTAGAGAAGAAATCTCTACCCAATTGTTAGTAGCTTCACCTATGTATTTGGACAAGTTAGCTACTAATCCCTTGATCATTATGAATGCAACACCCTATACCCACTTGACCTAAATTTTCTCTAGAGGCTCCATCAAAATTGAGCTTCAACCAGCCATCTTGTAGAGCTTGCCAAACACATTCTAATCTCTTTAATTTACCTAGAGTCCCTCCATCACCCATAAAGGGAAGAATTTTCAGACCAATCCATCTTCCACTCATCCTTTCATCCCAATGATTCATCTTCGCATGTTTGGGGAGAGAATTAAGCAATTTGTTGTTAGTTAATTCAATAATAGAGACTTCAATCTTTTGCTTTAATTGATCAACAGGCATCTGCTTATCCTGAAAGATTCTACAGCTCCTCTCCTTCCATAGTTCCCATAGAATTTTATGGAAGGAGATGTAATCTAAAGGCTATCATATATACTATCTGTTCTCAGTAGAGGCCAAGAAGTCAACATAGTCCTTATTGAATTCAGAAAACCCAACATAACTCCTAGATGCGAAAATAGCCAATGCCAACATAATCTTGAGTAAGGGCAGTTAAGAAAGAGGCGATCAGCATATTCTTCATCAAATATAGGTATACGTATTTATCATATGACTATCTAATGATTATTAGTCAAGAATAATGATGACTAACTAATCATGATGACTGATTAACACAGTTTATGATCAAATAAGCCCAACTAGAGCTATAACATTCACACTCGCTCTTAGCCAGGGAGGATTGTATGTTAATTTTTAAATCAGCACAAGTACTCCAAACACTTTTGAGAGAAATATCATCTCAATATGATATTTTGAATATGGTGAGACTAATAACATTGACTTGTCATTTAGATGTTACCTTACCCTATCATCATAAGTATGGTAAAATTAAGAACATCCACCAATAGATATTCACCACACTTACATTTACATTGTTATGTGCGATGGCATCAAGTCTCATGATCTCTACCAAGAAAATATATGCACATGGTGTCTCCAATACTAAATCGCATAGTATAGACCATGTCATATCTCACTAATGTAAATTCAGAAGTTGCATAAGAGACATGTACTATCACGATCTCCATAGACATCAACCAAATGCCATCCATCATAATAGTAGCATGCACGATCACGATCTCCATAAACATCAACCAAATGACATCCATCATAATAGCAAGTTGAGCTATTCATAAGATCATAACCTTGCAATAGTAACCATCATACAAACATCAATGCTAGATCGTCACCTTTCATGATGTCTCTATACAAACTTGTAGCAACTCACATGATAAATAATATACACATATCTTTTAATTAATAGAAAACTTAACTAAGACTCAACCTCAGAAAATATAATTACATTTTAATCATACCAAGTTTACCTCTGAAGTGAACCACCTTTAATTTTGAGAGTGGTTTGGCGAAGATGTCAGCATTTTGCTCATGTATTATTTCCACCATATCCCTGATATAGTGGGAAGGGATCTCAATGTGTTTTGATTTGTTGTGAAATACTGGATTTATTGAGAGTTTTATACAACTCTAGTTGTCATTGTGTATAATAGTGGGGTCCATCGATTCTCCAAACAATCCTACCAATGAATTCCTAAACTATGCTACTTCTTGAACTCCCATGGATGTTGCAATGTCCTCGGCTTCCATAGAACTCTATGCCACTAAAGATTGCTTTCTACTCAACCAGGATATCAAGGCAAAACCTAAGCTGAAACAGCATCATGTGGTGCTTTTACAATCAACAACACTGCCTACCCAATCTGAGTTTGAATATCCACGGAGATGTATATTAACATTATCATATTTTAATCCAAGTCCAATTGTTCCACTTGCATTAAACATGGTATGTTTCGTTGTTACAAGCTGTATTTTTCTAGGTTCACACATGAACTAAGAGTATTTGTAGCAAAACAACTGTCAAACCTTGTATTCACCAAATACATTAGAGATCCAATTATCTAACAATAGAGAGTAGGATCAGCTAATTCAAACATAGAGGTTGTATCTTTTAATTTATGTAGATTTGTTTTCATGGGTGTAGACATAGGTTTGTAGCCCATCTTTCCAAATTTGTTTAACATATCAATAGTGTATTTACCTTGTATAGGATGATACAATTCTCTACTTGCCATACTTCTAGTCCAACGAAGTAATGTAAGAGACCCAGGTCCTTTATATCAAATTCGGAAGCAACATCTTGTTTGCATTTCATAATGAGATGATTCTCACTTGTGATTAGTAAATCATCAACATGAACTAAGATTAACATATCACCATTTGTTACTTTGAAGTAAAGGTTAGGATCTCGATCATTTATGCAGAATTCCAACTTGATGAGATAACCGTCTATTCTTTCATACCAAGCCCTAAGGGCTTGTTTGAGGCCATAGAGAGCGTTCTTCAATCTGTAGACATGAGAAGTGCTATCATGAATAATAAACCCTTCAGGTTGCTCAAGATATACTTCTTCTATAATACCATGCAAGAATGCAGTCTTTACATTCATCAAATGTATTTTCCATCCGTTGAGGCAATAATATTATGGTCTTTACTAAAGTGTACCTGGCACTCTAGCAACAAATCTTGCTTTATATTTTCCAATACTTCCATCTATTGTGTGTTTGATTTTGAATAGCCACCTAGATGAGACAACCAATTTCACTTTACACCTAGGTACAAAGTCCCAAACATCATTCTTCAAAATGGATTGATACTCTTCAACCATGGAATCTTTCCAAACTTGGTGTTTTAGTGCTTCTTCCCTAGTTGTAAGTCCAGGCTTAATAAGTTCACTCATAAGAGTGACATAATTTGAGAGATCTGTAGGCTTCTTGCTTTTTCTAAATGTACCCTTAGATGCAGCATAGATTTCTACTTCTTCAAGAACTTTCCTTGCCCAAAGTGGTCTTTTTCTATAATTAGCAGGTTCAAGGGGCTCAAGAGTAGTTCACGGATCATGACACTCTAAAATCACTTTCCCATTTCTTTAGGTGACTTGTTATCTATCCCACTAATGTTTTTAGATGTTTTGAATGCTATGTCCTCTTCAAAAGTTACATCTCTACTTAGTGCAACTATTCTCTAACTAGACACATACATCCTGTAAACTTTGGATGATTCACTATATCCCATGAATACTACTTCCTTTCATTATGGGTTTAGTTTTGATCTTTTCTCCCTACGAATGTAAATATAGACTAAGAAACTAAATATTCTTAAGTGACTAAAGTCAGGCTTGTTTCTAGTAAAAGCTTCTTCATTAGTTATCTTGTCAAGACTAGAGTGAGTACGTCTATTTTAAATGTGGATGGCAATGTTGTAGGCTTCTGCCCAAAATGAGGTATGAAGATTCTAATCATGCATTATAGCCTTAGTAGCTTCTACAATAGTTCTATTTCTCCTTTCTGTTACCCCATTTTGTTGAGGATTATCTCGAACATTGTTCTCCCTCCTAATCCCAAGGAGTATTACAACATCATTAAAGTTTTGGGAGATATCCTCTTGCCCATTAATTGACCTTAGAGTTTTGATTCTTTTCCTGGTCATATTTTTAACTAAGGTTTTGAATTCTTTGAATTTTGCTAATACTTCATTTGATTCTTTAAGTTTCAGAAAATAAATCCAACTCTTCCTAGAATAATCATCAACAAAAATAACATAATGAAAATTATCCACCTAAGGAGCCTACTGTCATTGGTCCAATTAAATCAGTGTGAATAAGTTCAAGTACATTTTTAGACAGTGTTCACTACAATCAAAAGTTCATTTAGAATTCTCCCTAATGCAGAACCCTTCCAAATTATATCATGTTCAAGTTTTAGTTTAGGTACTACGGTAACAAGGTTTTCTAAAGAGGATAAGGCAAGGAAGATGAGAAGTCCTAGTCTTCTATGCCAGATTCCATTTGTAGTGGTAACATCATGAGTCATGGCTTGATTATGAACATTACATTGTTTATACAAACATCCATCACGAACTCCTATTGTGCAAGCCTTTTTTATGTTTGAGTTCTTAGACCAAGTAACAACTTTCCCATCTGAGAATGTGATACAATACATGTCTTCCAGAGATGAGATGGATATTAGATTTCTTTTGACTCCTAGTACAAATAGCACTCTAGTTAGTCTTAGAGAAACTGTAATGTCCCCATTTTCTCAGCATTGGAGTTTCAGGGATTAGCCCATTATTGGGATCCTCGTAGGCTAATTATTTCTATTTTTCGAAAGTGCATTTGGTCACAAGGAGAAATAAAAGGTCTGACTATTATTTCAAACGGCATATTTAAATGATGAGTATTTTGGGAGTTATTATATTTTTAGTGGCCAAATTATTAATAATTATTAAATGGTTTATTATAAAGTTATAATTTAACTTTATAATTTCATTTGAGTTGAGAGTTTAGTTATCATTGAAAAGTATCATTTATTAAGCCAAGTCAAGTGAGAGAATCTAAAGGAAGCTTCTAATTAATGTTGTTTAGTGAAGCTTCTTGAGTGAAGTTACATTTTGGCAACAAAAGGGAATTTGGAGGTTATAAATACACGCCCATTTGTTGAGAATCTCATGCTTCGATATTTATTTGTTTTTGTTGCCTTTATGGCTTTTTCTGAGTTCTGATTTTCTGTGTTTTTGCTGAAGTATAAGGGTTTTGATGCTGAGAAGTGTTAGGTAATTTACAACTAAGGTTTTGTGAATTCTTTTCTTGAAGATTCTCTAAAATCACTACTGAGGTAAAGTGATTTGGTCATTGGTTGGATCTCCTTACTCTATTTATATGTGGCTAGGAGATATCATTTGTGTTATTTTATTATTATCTTAAAATTTGGGTGGGGATTTGAATTCTGATATATTGGGGTCTGAAGCTGAAAGTTATTCTAAAGGTTGTATTGCAAATTGTTGTTGGTGTATAGCAATCTGCCATCACTCCTTACTGTTTTACTATGTCTAAAGGAGGAGTTTGTTCGGTGGTAATTTAAATTATCTGATTTTATGAGAGTTTGTTTGCTGGAGATTGTCTGAAGATTGTCAAGAGATTCTCATCCGAATTCATTGTATCAAATTGTGTTTTGCAATATAGCGATATGATGTGGCATTACAGACTCCGAATTATATCAGGGAGGCAGCGTTTTCTGTTTTGTGTGCAAGTTTGGTGAGTTTTGGGCCAATTCCATTCTCCTTGGACAGGATGGCATTATACATTGGATCTGCATTTAATTACGAGTTGTGTGAGGTCTGCCCTATCAGCCACAGATGACTTTGCAAGCTAGACGTCCTTCACCTTGTACCTGCAATCTACATATTGGTAAATGCATGTGCAATTACTATCTAGCGTCCAAGTATTCTCACCTGTGATTTGACTTCAAAGAATAATATTGCATAATCTGCCATTAACGTTGATAAGAGGTGACTGAATATTTCTTACAAAAATTGTATTATGTCCATTGGGAGGTCAGATCGAAAATCTAGATTGGGAATAAATGTGGCAATCACAACTCTTTAACTCGGCAGAATTCCATCTATCCTTTCATTGGTGGCTCGATTATACTAGGCTCGATATTTTTTCCAATATATCGGCTTCTTGTCACACTCAGCACCGAGAATCTGGGGATCTTAATGCTGCTAGTTCTGATGTGTACAAGATGCCCAAAGTATTACCTTTTTATCGAGATGGACCAAAATTATTAGCATCCGATACCAATAAGCAATGTCTTTCACCCCCCAAGGCAATATTGATTAGTTCACTCATCAGCTTCTCTGTAAGTTCATTGTCTCTGTGCCACAGGTTGCAATCTGAGATTACCTTTAACCATTCCCAATTGTTCTTTGCTAACGGAGAGGCTAGTACTTTAGCTTCCTTCGATTTGCATGTTCCCGTGATGTCTAGCTACCACAACGGGTGTTATTGTTTTGCTATGTATGCAGGTCCTACATACTAATAATCTTTGTTTGTTGTCTTTGTTCTGAGTTCGTTCAATGATAGGATCTTTGTCTATCTCCTTCCTCCCCAAGATCCTTGACTCTGTTGTTACCACCAGTTATTGGACTCAACGATATTTTGATTACACCTTAAAGGTCTTCAGCAGTCTGGCATAGAAATTATTAAATCCATAAATGATGCGATGAATTGATAAATGGTTCCTATAACCAAGAGGAGTTTCTAGGAGTACAATTTCAAAACCTTTTATCAATAATCAACTGCAATATTATCTCTTCAGAATTCCAAGATGTAATTGTCCAACAAAGAGGAAATTCTCACTCAAGGTTTACTCAATCTCCCACCGGACAAATACGATCTTATATACACTGGGATTAATTCTAACTCAAATTTAAATATTACATTGACCTCCAGTAAAAGTAGAACTCCCAGGATATCTTATTTCTGCAAATTTGTTTTTGATACCCAGACATGGTTTAAATGAGACAAATAATCCTGAATTTGTAGCTTCATTTCTTGTGGGACTTTGACTATATCCCAACAAGATGGCAAGTTTGAAGATTTGATACCACTGAAATATTCCCAATAGATATTTACCCAGTTTCTTCCTCAAAATTAAATTCAGCACTTAAACATACAAAGTTACATTATAAGCCAATGATATGAAACAGGTAGATTCTCATAAAATATCTTCAAACATGTTATTGCATTATACAACAAAAATACAATAACTATTATTCAAAGTCCAATCTTAAACACCGTTGTACAGTCGGATTGGAATACTAAGAAAAGAACTTGTAAGCACATGCGAGACACCTGAAGTGGCGTCTCCACAGACAATAGGTTTGCGTCCACTATCTACCGGCACGAGGGTTTACGTCCTCACGCTAGATGAAAGATGAAGCTTTCCGAATAACTCCTGCAAGAAACAAGCTATAATCTAAATCATAAACCAAGCATGCCAAATGAATGAGCCTCTTCTCCTTTTAGTCCTCACAATTGTGACTCTTCGACTCCCTTTAGGTCTTTTCGTCTTATCACTCCTTGTCACATTTAGCCCACTTCATAATATTAAATTGACCTTTTATAATTTTAATTCACGCTTTCATAGTCAGTTTTAATATTATATGAATGTCTTTAAATCTTCTAACGTCCCAAAAAGGGGACATTACAAATTCATCATCCCTATGCATCCCCTCACCACCTTCATAATCATCCCACAAGGCAAATTCCTCATCCTTGTGCATCCCTCTCACCGTTCCAGTAATGTCAAGACGTCCCTTTTCTCCAATAGCAAATGGGTAGAGAATGGGCAATAGTGGGGAAACCAAGGAATTTAGTCCCCTCGTCCCAAGAACAAGGGGGTTTAGGGAAGGGGGTGCCTCCCTGGGTTTCAATGGATATAACCTAATATAGCTCCAATATTGATCCCAACTATACGCCCTCCAATTTGTACTTCAACCCTAAAACCATAACTTTGTCCTACATAAGTCTCAACAAGGCAAAATGAGGACAGGAGATGGAAAAGAAATTGAAATGTTCATGGGGGGGTTGCTCTATAACCATCCACGGGTTTTACCAAGTCAAGATGGAGAGATATGGGGTGACACTCGTGCGAGTTAGGTCATATCAAGCTCCTCCATTCCATGAAGGAAGTTTGGCTCTTGGGACATTGGTATCTAAACATGTAGTTGTTTTGTTCAATTTTATTCTAAGAATTCATACTTAGTTTGACTTACATCCCTTCAAAACTTATTCAATACTTGTTGGTGTCAAATTAAAGCCAAGGGATACAAGTCCCATGACCAATTTTCTCTTTTGTTTTCTCAGAAAAAACATATAGATTTGCAAGATAACAAATACATGCATTTAATATTGTCAAGTGATAGTATAATCAATGGATCTAAGGGAGGGGGAAGTAAAATGACACGTCTCTTTTTTCCCCATCAAATGCGCAAAACAACGATAACACATGCCAACCTTTCAAGTGCCCTCATAGAAAAGGACATGATACCACCTAAAATTTCTTTGTTGTAGGATTAACTTAACCCTCATAAATTTGCTTTGATTGTAGAACACCTTAGTATCCTAAAACTCATGTGCAATTACAAGACTATTAAGTTCCCTAAACCCCACCTCGAGCAAGTCTAAGAACTATACCAAGTTATCCTAAAACCTATGGTCATATCTCTCCCATAATACATGCATATTAGTTCACATTTCAACAATTCTTTGCTAGGCTCAACAAGAAGCAGCAAACATCCAAAAACCAACAATGGAAACCAATCAATTCAAACCACATCTAATAAACCAAGCCATCATACACAAGCACAATAAAACATAAAACACACTAAATTCCAACTTGGCCATTAGCATGCATAGACTACATACCATGGATCCAATAGGGGTTTCAACCTCCTACCTTTTGCCTCCTCAAAAGATAGGCTCCTCTTGTTCCTAGCTCTTTCATCTAGTCCCACACTTTAAAAAACTTCCTCATTGGTTGAGTTCTAATATTTTATATATAAAGAGTTTGGGGTCATTCAATTACTATGGGGCATGTTTCCTTTACGTTTTGGAAAACCTGGGGTTAAAGTTTCTAATCAACTCAATTTTAGAAGGCTATCACAAGACAACAAGAAATGCAAATCCCCTAACTTCATTTCGTGTTCATAGGGTGTTTTATAGCCACTTTAAATATTTAAATCACATTAATGATTCCTCAATTGACAATTAAAGTTCTTATATGAGTTTGGATAAATTAAAGGTGAGAAAACGAGAATGCATAAACTTTTATCGGACGTATTTGTCCTTGTCAAGGAGATTAAAGCTGCCAACTGCACACTACACAAAACTCACACACATCTACATAATCAAATGAGATTTCAAATTCCAAACTATTACATTTTAGTCCATTGTATGAACTACAATCACACCACTAAAAGCTTTCATGCCCTCATGAGGAAAATGCATGCTAAGACATATCGCAGAGCTACAAACAAGAAAATCCCCACATGAATGACTATCAATATAATGTCGACATGATAAGGTCTTAAATCATGCCAATAAGGTGCCATCACATCCACACTGTCAAGTAATCATTGACTTTTCAAATGTGAAACCTCCACAATAATATTAGCACCTATAAGCTAATGAATCAATATTTTGCAATATCATCAAAGATCAAATTTAACAACACAAATTGCAATACAATCCAAAAGTACATAAGGTCTTCACACATCCATAACATCACATGAAAGTGGTATTTTGGTGTCAAATAGACATCCATCTAAATAATCCTAGGGATAGAGAGGGGGGAGGGGAGGGGAAAAAGAAGAAGAAAGTACCTAAATAAGGCATCCATTGACATGAATACCACATATTTGACAACACCATCATGCCAGATTCTACAATAATGAGCTCAAGTGCCTAATTGTTATTCATACAAGCTTTGAAAGTTGCATTAACTAGGGTACAAATGCAAATAAAAATAGCGTCTCTATTTGCTTGAGAAAATCCTTTAAAAATTGCTCAAACAATAGCATATACCAATATAAAGTGTGGTGGCCACATTTAAATATTTGCCCCTCTAGCATTTTCTACCACTTGTTTTGCCAGTACTATATCCTTATGATGCTTTGGTGCAATGTCCATTGCTCACATACAAAACTAATAATAGATGAGATTAAAATCTTTAATTATAATAATATTACAACAATATTGGCACTACATTTGTAACTACAATGATATGGGCACTACATTCAATTGCCTCTACATGACAAATGGAAATAGTAAATGATATTAAATTGCAAAAGTTTGATATAGGAAAAACATGACAAATATCCAAGGGGTTGAGCTTCAATTAAACCATTGAATTCTCATTGTCGAGGCCCATATTCAAATCCTAAATGGACATCAATGTAGAATTCTAAGTTGTGACTCTTGGTCTTCCATAGTCAGCCTCTAGTAGCTCGTTTTTAAATTGTTGGGATTCTAAGTTGTTATTCTTGGTTTTCCATAGGTTATTTCTTGTGTGGTTTCTCAAAAATGGCTATCGTTAGTCTCGTGGTTCTGGTGATTCGATGTTGTATTGGTCTCATCTTGATGCTAGTACGAGGAGAATATTTCTAGATGATTAGCAATATTTTAAAAAAATGGCAAATAAACATTTGAAAAAACAAAATGAAGAAAAAATATGAATTCATAGGCAAGCTTGAAGAGATTTTTTTGAAAACACAGTGACAACCCATGTGTTATTCAATACCCATGTTTTACACAGAGATTATTGAACAACGTGTGCATTATTCCCAGTTTTATAAAATGTGACTAGGTTTTTGAAAGCCTCACGTGTCTGTTTTGCTCATCTCCACGGCCTCCTCATTGCAGTCCTATGTTCAATGGCCTGTTCAAGTGGAATTCGGTATGGTTTGGAGGTTTGTCCCTATTTGTTCTAGCATATTTAACTTGCCACTAACAAAACCTTTAATAAAGTTTCAAACGAAACAACATGAATGCCATATTTATTTTCTGCCAGAAATACATTTCCTTACCTAGAATCTGAAGAAGGATGCTTTTCATCTGACGACATAGAATCACTTTCAGAAGCAGCACAACTCATGATCTTTGCAGCCTGATGATAGTCTTCAATCAGAAAAGCTAGTGGATCACGGAGACAGCAAAAGCAGTGCCATTCATAATTTATTATATCTGCTAAGTTTTCTGCTCCAACATTCCTTTCTATACACTTCTCACAAACCACTTTTTCACAAAAATCACAACAGATAACATCTCCTCCTTGTCCGCACCAACAACAAGAAGATTCTGAACCATCGGGATCCTGAAATAACACAATAAATTACAAGTATCAAGAATCTTAAAAACTAAGAAGTTCATGAAATACAAAAGACATTTATTCTATAGTGCAAATGTGATCATACCTTGTGCAATGGTCTACGATCATAATAATTCTTGCAATCTTTGCATATGATAACTTCAAACAATGGATGTTTCTTCACACCAGACGCTTTGAGGAGCTTGCCACATGCTGTGCATTTAAATTCTTTTGGATGCTTATGTGCACCTATTGAAACATCTTTATTACGAGAAATCTCATCATCTGATATCACTTCAAGATCAACAATTTCATGGGTGACAGCAGCTGTTTTCATTACTGTTTCCAATGGGCAATGATTTGAATCTTGATCCCCATTTCCCCTCACATCCATTTCATCATCACTATCAATAATCACAGTCCGCGCCCTTTTGCTATCATAGTCAAAATCTTGACTCTCACAAGAGCGTTTCAGGATATCAGGTTTTGTCTGGCTTTGATTCTCAAACAAAACCATCGATGAAGAAGTCAATCCATCCCTATTGGTTTCCAAATTAACCTCATTTACAATTTTATATTGATCAGTTGCCCTCTCAGATTCTTCCACTGATTTGTTTTCTGATTGCTGATTGTGCTTATTTTTTACAGCTCCATTATTATACATGGCCTCAATCCCAGATTTAACCTCCCATCGAGCCTCAGACAAAGATACGGGATTGTTTGTTTCTTTCTTCGGATCTGGTTCTCCAACAGTATTACGCATGTCATCTTTACCCTTGCAGTGCTGCAAGCCAAAAATAATCAAGAAATGTACATGTAATCAGCATGACAACTAACATTTATTCCTGGATATCTGCATACAATTGTTATCCCTACAGTACTGCAAGTCATATGTCACATCCCAGTCCAAGCAGTCAATGAGTAAGAATAAAATTAAAAGAGAAAAAGACGAGAAATATACAAAGAATTTTTGAAAGTTGAAGGGACGAGAGCAACGTGCATTAAAGAGGAGAGGGCAATTGTTTGCAGAGTATTGTCGCATAACAAATGAGGTATGACGCCCCCATCATCACATCAAGTAATGCTGCATACAATATAATGGTATGGACAGTTAATAAAAATCCCCAGATCTTTCCCATGAGGACACACACAAAGATTGCTGGGAGAAAAACAGAGGTGGCATTGCAGAAAGGAGTCTATACACCATATTTCATTTCTTTCACTTTCCTCTGGATTTAATACCATGCAGCGACCTAGATCAAGCTAAGACCTGCACTATGTATCTGAGAGGCAAACAAAAGAAGGAAGAGTAGTGGCAGTCATCGTAGAAGCCGCTGCTGGCTAAAGATGGCATCCACCTTTCTGCCTGCTGCCAGAATGAAGAGGATTAAGGAGAGGAGCAATTCATCAGCAAATTCTGACTTTTCCACCATGATCCACCCTCCATTTGCTGCAGTGCAATATTGGGGAAGTTGGCATAAATTAGAGTGGGAAATTCACACTCGATGGAAAATACTGTTTTTCCTGCCGGTACACATAATAATAGCAAATACCTTGTCCCTCCTCCTATCAAAGGTGTAGTTGGGGGTGGGGCAGGCTATGGCTCGAATGAAGTTAACCTGAAAAGCCCTTTTGGTCTTTCTAAAGTTATAGATTCAACAATACTAGGAACCCAAGATGTTTCACATGTTTTCGGCATGCCAAGTATGACTACAGTTGGGCATCAATAACCTCTAAGACCACTAGAACCTGAGAGATGAGGGATAGGGAAGTTGCTGAAGGAAATGTGAACACACACATTATTTTGGGGGGAATCAGAAAGAAAGGTAGAGGATGCAGAAAATGGGAGAAATGGTGTCTTGCAGATAACCATCCGAAGAGAGCATTCTGGTCATTAAGGCTGTGGACTTCACTTCTAATGTCATTCCTAAAGATAAGTACATTTCTCCATAATTCTCTTTAAGGATATATGTAATTTAACTTTATTCAAGTAAAAGAAAACAAACTACATTGATACATTGTCATGAATATTTTAGAAGTGTCCCATCTTCCATCCAATCATTGCATTAGTTTAAGAGCTTTTGAGACCCTTGATTTTAAAAGCGTAGACCTTTTGTCCTCCAGATATTTTTCCAGATGAATCAATGCTAAATGAATTTAAAATAGGATCATTGTACAATGTTAATTTAGAATTTTATTATTAAACTACACATGTAGTATTAGATTGCGAGATGTTAGGCTCTGTGCACTTTTCAAATCATATATATGGTTGAATTATTTATCAGTGTGCAAAATGTTGATGTTGCATTTATGTATTGAGGACATTATGCTTATTGGACATGAAGCAAGAATGCCAATTTGATGTATCAAAACCTATGTTCCATGGAGTTTCAGAGATGGGGATGCCTTAGGAAACGGGGAAGTGCTTCTGATATGGGTACAATTTAGGGCCAATTTTTTGGGGATGGCTATTAAAAAATGGGAACATAGAGAAATTTTAAATATGCATATCATAAAATTTGATAAAGCATTCATCATACACATTTTAGAAGCTTAATAAAGCAGTAGACTTATATTGAGGTTTCACATTTGAATCGATAAGAAAAATAACACAATTCAAATGCTTTCATTGTCAATGTATGGCATACATATAAAAAAAAAAAGTCCACAGGCTCCAAATTTCAACCATGAAAGGACATGAACTACTGAATAGCAAACATAGAAGTTTGCAATAATACATAACTGTCCATAATCAATAGATGGTAGGTCTTGGAGTCTAAATCAAATAGATTTGTGCCCAAACATCCTCTTTCAACTATTGTTCATTCCTTGACCAGCTGCTCTGTCTCTTGCTTCTCTTCTCCTTTGCAAATGTGAAAATGAATTATTAGTTTTGCTTCTTTTTAGTTAATTTATAATTAGATTAGGTTTTGGTAATGTCAGATATGGTTAGGGTGTCCTTGTGGGCCAGCAAGCCACTTTTTCAAATTTAAAAAAGCCTTATTTTTTTTAACACTGGAAGTCCAAAAATGATAGTTTTGGCCATCTGGAGGACTTCTAGCCGCACCCATACCATGTTATACTCAAATTGGCATTTCTAGGATAGTGACCGATTTGGCAAAAATGGGACGCCTTCGAGGATGGAAAATTCTCGTCCCTATGTTCTCATACCATCCTCGCGACAAATGTGGGTGGAATTTCATAGGGGACAAGTCCCCACAAGCATAGATCAAAACATATGCTTATTATTTTTTAGAAATTATACCATGATGGAAATATATTATTATATAACTAATAATATAACAACCTAGATATGTATATAATGACCTTGTGTCCAGGAAAGTGAATTAAACTCAATGCTAGCAATAACAGAACGTACCTACATTGTGATCTTATGAAGTTACTTACAGCTAACCAATGAGGTACTAATCAATATAAATGCCAAGTATAACCATTATCTAGACCATATATCAAGCTAACATAAGTGTGTTGGGCTGCACCCTATCGCAAAATAGTTTGTTTAGCTCATTGTTCTCAAATATGACTCATGTTTAAATCAAGTTGATATTATTGTCAACAAAGTGATAAGGATAATAGCTCAGTTTATCAATAACTTTAGTAACATCTTATTACACTAGGTAGTAAAATAAAGAACCAAGTTCAAATATTATACTTTAAAATCTATCGAAATTAGTTCCAGAGGGATTTTAGATGCATTCAACACTGAAATCAGATAAAACACTCTCAGACTCCTTCAAGAACCTTAAAGATTATCAAGCACAATTTCTAATGTAAATGTCTAGTCTATAATACAACACTATAGCCTAATTTTTCTTGTGGGTAGCAAAGTTTGAGGGAATAGGCTACCAAACCTACTCTATAGGGATTTCTAAACGTATTTTATCATTTGTGCTTACTGTAGACATTATCCCAATTAGACTTTTGGGAATTTATATTATCATTGAGCTATGTTTAATAAGGTGGCATGATCAAATTAGATTATCCTACAAGAAATCATAGCCTAGTCTTGATGGATTGTGAACAATTAAATTTTAGACTTCTCTTATTGGATTGTGAACAATTCCCTATTTCATTTTTAAGCAGTATGAGTGTGGAAAACATTTCAAGGAATCCTAATGGAATAAGATAGTAAATAATGAAATCTTAGTTGAGAGAACTTGAGTTTAGATCCTTGGGAAAGGAACTACGTAGAGTCGTATGGAAGTAGGAAAGTAGGTGGCCTCTAGGTGAAGGATGTCCATGAGACCTCAAGTCAATTGTGAAAGGGTCTAAAGGGGGATAACTCTAGGAATTGGGTTTATTCCAAATTTATTCAACCTTCCTTTTGTTGTGTGTATCAAAGGAGGTCATCTTGTGTTGATTTATGAGTCTATTAAGTGTTGAGAACCTTAGCCCCTGCCATATAGGAATTTGTGCATAGACTCCTAAATAAATCAATTGTGTTACATTTATCCTTTTAATCAGCATTAAGAATCATGTTTTGTATGTACCTCACAAGAATGAACCATCAAGATATTTATGCAAGTGACCCATAGCCATTGGATTGTTTCAATGATATAGTATGGACCATGCCGGTGGCAGATGCCTATAGCTATTGTTGTGTCTTTCAAATTAGCCAATATTTACCTGGTTTACGGAGGTGAATGATTACTTGGGGTTCTCCAGGTTTCCATGCACTAACGTAACATAGATACTGAACTTACCATTCAAGTCGAGATAATTGGAGCTAATCACTGTATGGGGAGGGTTCACTGGCAAACACATATAGCAGGGGTGTGATCGATTGTAAGTGTTACCCAAGATTGTGAAGACGATAGATGACAATATCACTAGGGTAATTAGGTAGTATATGTTAAAAGCTACATTTGCTTGGTTTTATAGACTTGTAGTGGCCTATAGGCGAGGAAAGTCAGAATCCATCAAACTAGGTAGTATGAGGTATGAGGTGCACTAAACCCTCTTTTTGATTCTTTGATGGTATACTTGACCCTATTGGGTTGAGGATAGACCCCTCATGTAGTATGGGATGCAATAAATCCTCTTCCCAAGTATCTATTGGTGCCCAAGGAAAGGAATGGGTCCCAAAGTGTAATATCCCTCTCTTTCGGATGCACTATGGATGAGGAATGATAACCATTTGTCTATGCGCCAATCAATATATTTTTTGTGATGCTTGCATAAGCCAATCACTATTGCCTTTGTTATTCATTTATGATCTAGTCACTATCATTTTTGTGATGATTAATTGACCTACTCACTATGTATGTAATGTATGGTAAAACGATCCATCTAGTGTATCTAGGATGTGTGTGCTCATCCTTGTATATGTGACATATGCTCAAGACAATCATTGGTGTGATGTGTGATATGACCCCCTGTGTGTATGTGTAAGTTGGTAAAACTAATGACTGGTAATCATGGGTATTGAACCAACACATATTCGTAATTTTCATCTTTTAATCTCACAAAACAGACATCAGAAAACTGAATAGCAATACTCACAATACAAGTTAATAGATTTACACAAGTAATAGTTAACGTCTAAAAAGAGATCAGATATCTCATCAAAGGGAGAGAGTTAGAGCTCTCTAAGTGAGAATCATAAAGCCACCAAATTCCCATGAGAGGATATATAGGCAAGGTCATCAAAAGAGAACTCTCGAGGGTTAGGTCAAGTTCAAGGGATGACCCTAATTATGGAAGCTTAGCACTATCAAGAATAAAAATAGATCCCGATATTGAGGAGTTTTAGAATCATCACTTCCAAATGAGATGGAAGATGTTTGGTTGATTAACCTAAAGGTTGATGTGAAGTGGAAAAAGAAAACTGTAGCTGCCATTGGGTGGGTTTTACACCATATAGTGGTCAAGTAACGAAAATTTGATTAGCACGACATCTAACACCAGAATAAATAATCATGTCCACAAAAATCCAAAAGCCTGAAATAAACTTTTGATTCTACAAATACAGCCAATAATTACCCCAAATCATCTTCAGTTTCAGTGAACTACATTTGCAAGATCATGAACTTAACACTTGCAACACAAAAGAATTGACAAGATCAAACAAAATTTTGTGAAATGAATAAATGTTATACCATCTTTTTTCGGGTCTCATTTCTCCTACGTTTCAAACGCCTATGCATCTTGCGAGCCCTTTGAACATCCTCCTCCTCTTTAACCTATGAAAATGCTTACAACTAGAGTGAGAACTTAAATCCCCTAATCCTCAAGTCAAAAAGAATATCACAGTAAGCATATGAACCAAAACCAAACATTGTATATCCAAAGGATATCACATAGCTAGCATTATAAATGAAAAACCCATAGCCTATCATTTTTTTCAAAAAAGGAACTCCATAAATTCATAAAAAATTGAAAAGAAAAAGATTAATATTTAATCATGCATCAAATCTTTGGAAAATGATAATGGTTTTACACATACAAACACCATCTAAGATCATAGGAATGCTCAGTTATGCGATCAAAGAACGAACTTTAAAAAAATAAAAACTCCTCAAAAAAACATTTAAGTTGCAAAAACTGGCAAAGAGACTAAATGTGTTGTGGAATGTCAATGAAATTGTTTCTAAGTGGAGATACAATTTTGTAAAATTGACTAATGTGAATATTTCAGACTAATTTAATTTTATATTATAGCATATAAGATTGCTTGCAACAAAATTAACTAAACTTTTACAAACAATATAATCTTTGGTTACCTAGGATTAACAGACCCTTTAACTTAAGGGTTCCCTGACAAAAAAAACAGCCAAGTACCAACTACTGATTAGATAGTCATACAAGGATTGATCAATGAAAATTTAAAGAGCTAAAAAAATAGCTTCAATCTCACACAAGTCAAGCTCCTTTTCAGAGCAAGCCATTTCACAGATTCTTGTTATTTACTAAACAAAAAAAAGAGCAGAAATTGACAAAGGAAATGTTTATCATCTTTTACCCTAGAAGCAAACCAACCATTAACAGAATTACGAAAAGGAATGCATACTCTCCCTCACCTAGCCTTAAGACATAGTCAAAATCCCTGACAACTTTCCATTTCAAAGGGGGCAAATAAGAATCAAGCAGAATACACAGGAAGGAGGCTACTATTCAATCTCCCTCTGCCACCTAAGGCATTAAAGCAAGCAGGGAAATCAGTTACAAGACAAGTATATAAAGAAGAGAAGGCTAACATTAAAAGAAATAAATAAAACTTACTCATTGGCACTGAAGGCACATTAAACTAAAGGAAAACCTGATCAAAACACAGCCTCACACTCTTTTCAAAATCCTCCAATGGACACTAACAAGACAAGCACCAACAGGTAGCCACAAAACAATATAGCCATTTCTGTCATACTCTTCAAATGCTTATCACCAGACCAATTATAATCCTTCCCCCTTCCACAAATGCCATATTAATTTAAAAACAAACTATAGATGGTCAGTCTATCAACATAATTCAGATACAACTGTGAGGTACTACTAAGTCATATTTTGAAGAGTAGTTTTTACATTTGCAGGCCATCCTGGTGTATTATTATTCTTTGAAAGGTCAGGGCAAAAAATAAAACAGTAAAATGAATGTGAAAGTGTTATGTGTCTAAATCAAAACTTAAGCAACAGGCTAAAGACATAACAAATATCCACATGTTCAACAACCTCATCACTAGGTTCTTGGGTACTAACCAAAGAAGAAGAAAAATGCAGCCACGTGAACTGCATAATGGAATCCCCAAGCATATACATGCTCAGCCAGGCGCTCTAAACCCTTTATCTTGCCTAAAGTCTTAAGTTGTTTGATTTTGCCATCGTGTAAAAACTGTTTCCCTGGATAGATGTACTCGAAGTAGCCACCAGAACAGTAACAAAGCAGTGTAGAGCCAAAGCACATGCATTATGATATATGACATGTCAAATTTCAATCACAAATTTGTATCATGCTTCTTATCACCTCCGCAATCTTGATTTTGTAATTTTTATCTATCTCCTGCAATAATACAATTTTCTGATACAGGGTTCCCCAGAACAAGTGGATACCTTAATGTTGATGTGAGTCGGCATAAAAGAAACACAAACTTCTCAATGCAACAAGTACAGATAACAAATGAGGGAATGGGACTAAGGACATACTTCTGTGTACATTGATTGTTCACTGTTTCCAATGAACAAATATTGTATATGATAGTTGCATTAATACAAGACTGCGGTAATCTACCTGGTATAACAGTATTATAATTTATATGCCCATACAGTGGTGCAACTGCTGACAAACATAAAATATGAGTTTCCAGGCTTTGGAACAAAAGGAAACGATTAAGAATTCTCTAAAATAATGGTCTCCAGACATCTGGGGCCCTCCAAATCAGGTTTAATTCTCACAGCCAAGTATAATCCCTCCTCCTTCCACAAATGTCATATTAATTTAAAAATGAATTATAGGTGGCCACAGCCTATCAACATAATTCAGATACAACTGTGAGGTACTAATAAGTCGTATTTTGAAGAGTACTTTTTACCTTTACAGGGCATACTGGTGCATTATTATTCTATGAAAGGTTGGGACAAAAAATATAACAATAAAAGGACTGTCAAAGTGTTTATTGATTATTCGTCAAAATAAAAACTTTAGAAAAAGGCTACAGACGTAACCAATATCCACATGTTCAACAACCTCATCGCCAGGTTCTTGGGTAGTAACCAAATAAGAAGTAAAACACAGTCACGTGAGTTGCATAATGGGATCCACAAGCATATACATGCTCAGCCAGGCCCTATAAACCCTTTATCTTGCCTATAGTCTTAAGTTGGCTGATTTTGCCATTGTGTACAAACTGTTTCTCTGGATAGATGTGCTTGAAGTAGCCACCAGAATAGTAATAAAGGAGTATAAAGCCAAAGAACATATATTATTCTTAAGTTGGCTGATTTTGCCATTGTGTACAAATTGTTTCTCTGGATAGATGTGCTTGAAGTAGCCACCAGAATAGTAATAAAACAGTGTAAGGCCAAAGCACATGCATTATGATTTATGACATGTCAAATTTCATTCACAAATCTGCAGCATGCTTCTTATCACCTTCACAATCTTGACTTTATCATTTTCATCTATCTCCTGCAATGCTACAATTTTCTGATACAGGGTAGGGTTCCCAGACCAAGTGGATGCACTAACATTAATGTGAATTAGCTTATAAACGATACATGCACTTCTCAATGCAACAAGTACAGATAACAAATGAGTAGAGGGGACTAAGAACATACTTATGCATACATTGATTGTTCACTATTTCTGATTAACAAATATTCTATATGATTGTTGCATAAATACAAGACTATTGTAATCTGCAGGAATTGGATACAAAGAGCATCTGATATAATGGTATTATAACTTATATGCCTATACAGTGCTGCAACTGCTAGTACCCATTAATAGAGTTTTGTAGGCTTAGGAACAAAAGGAAATGATTAAGAATTCTCTAAAATAATGGTCTTCGGACATCTGAGTCTGTCTGAATCAGATTCAACTCTCTGAGCCAAATATGGATCAGCTTGAACCATAGATGCACCACTCATCTCGTCAAGCATAAGCTTTTAATAAAAAAGAAAAAAAGGATATGTTTTTCTGTATATATAGTCCAATATACTCACTAAGCAGGTGATCTGAATGACAATGGTAATCTAAAAGGATAAAAAAGCATGTTTCTTTGTGTATATATAGTTCAATATATTTACTGAGTAGATTCTCTTGGTTATTAAGGTAATTTAAAGGGTACCTAAAGGCAATTATGAACCAACTAAACTTGGGTATCCGAGGGACACCTTATTTACACACAAAACACACCTCCACAAATCAAAATTTTTAAAAATGCAATATTCTTTCTAATAGCAATGTTTAATCTTCTTTCAGGTACAAGACTCTCATTTCTTATTCTAAACACTTAAGAGATAGTCATCATGAATCCTCTACTTGTTTGAACTATGCTCGTCATGTCACTGCTCTTCACAACATACTTGTGTGAAAATTCACATGATGCTAGAGTTGCTGCTGCTTGGTAATAAAATTTAATTATGTTGTTTTGAATTCAATAAGGATTTTATCAAAAAATGGTTTTACTAAAGTTACAAAGAAAGAAAGTGTAGAGTCAAAGAAAGCATAAGCCCCATTGTTCTCTATAAAGGAAAAAGGACGTTCAGAATGCAACATAGAATGAATGTTACAAAAAGTAGCTATTCCCCATGTGCCTCAAAAGAATTTAAAATAAAAATGTATTCACATATCTTGATTGTTTCCCATGATACCTTTCTAAATTTACTCTTCTGCTCTTCAGTTAGACCACACTCCTTTTCATTTGCCACTGCAGCTGCATAAATCGGATTCTTTGAGCAGTTCTCAATGTCATCAATTTCTTCCACCTAACAGATTAAAAAGAGCATTTACACATTATTCAGACGAATAGCCAACAAATCAAAGAAATGTTTTGTACATAACTTGCATGTGCATTTATTTCCAACAAATATTAATTCATAAAGAGAACCTAACTTTCATTGTAAAATTAAGAAATCCTCCAAATTCTAGACTCCGACACAATATTATTTGTAAGCCTCCCCACTTTGGCACCTTGCATTAAACTAAAGAATTCTTACAAAAGTTACATTTGACCAAAGGAACCATGTATATAATGCAATTCAGTTAAGTCTTTCTTTTTGGTACCTCGTCTACACCGGGAAGGTTCAACCCCATAGTTGATGCTTGTTGAGGGGTAGAAGCTAAATAAACCACAGCCCACTGTTTGGACCCAAAATTACTGCTTTTCTGCTTATCACCTTCCGTTCCAATAAAATCATCAACTTTTCCCCAATCTTTATCTCCCATATTTTCTACTCTATCTGCATTATCTTCTGCTATGGCAAGTTTCTTGAGAAGAAAACCGCCTGCTCCTTCCTCCAACAGCTTTCCATGGTGCCTGTCCAGTGTACTTTCACATGTGAAACAAATAATCTCAAAGAAATGAAAAACCAATCAGAAAAACATGGTTTACCTTCTTACTGGCCGACAGGTTTGTAAGTCGCATTCAGCTTTATTGATAAAATCTGTTACTTCTGTTGTGGGTTGAAAACCAGCCCAATGAGTACGCTTTTTCCAAGCTTCTGTACTGCAACCTTCAGGAGCCTGTTTTTCTATCCACTTGTATAATGTAGGCAATTCAATACCACCATAATCAAGTTGTTCCTATGAAAAAAAATTATTAAATCATTAATATCAAATTTCATTGCATAGTAAAGAGAAGACATCAAACTCTTGGATGCATTAGCCTACATGAATGTCAATAACAAGAAACCGCACAACTATATCCAAGGACAGCTAGAATTCAATAGACATCACAAACACACAAATAGTATAAAAGTAACATCAATGAATGCTTTGGAATAACTGAGAAAACTTACAATGGTACCCTAAAGAATTAACAAGATCAAAGAAGATGAGTGCATAAACGCTAGTATATGGCATTATAAACTGAGTATGTCTTTACAAGATGGTTACATCAGAAAAATATTGTTCTAGAACAACAAAACAGTTAAACAAGAGAAAATAACAATGTAATAGAAAGAAAACAAGCCAGACAATTGACCACCATTCATTATAAGAAAGAGTATGATAAAACTCTCAAGTGACCCATATAGCTGACAAGGATGGTGAAGATTTGAACTGCTTCTTGAAGCATTTAAGTCCTGTGCAAAGGTGAGTTGGTGGCATGCAAGTTAGTGCAATTAAAAGAAAACAGAAAATAGTTGAGAATCGCAATTAGAATCAGGGTCGGTGAGAAATCCTGTGATGATTTTTAATACACAGAATTGAAGACAATCAACATTCATTAGAAAAGTGATGTGAACAATCAATCCCCTTTTTAAGCATCCTCTCAAGTAATACGGTGAGTCTAGTGTTTCAAAAGTTATGTGAAACATCTAAGGATGTTAGTAGCAATTCTTTTTCAAGAAATTTTGTTAAATTGATTAGTTATACTTGGTTTGTATTTATAAAATAGCCTTAAAGTCAAATAAAACTCAATAATCAAAAAAAGCAAGGGAAGTAGGAGGGACTACATTCCCCATCAAGATTCCCCAAGTAAATGATGCAATGAAATTGTTTATTTGTTACATCCCAATTTTTGACCTAATTTACAATATAGCCATTGAGGTTCACATGAAGTCAATTGACAATTAAATTGGTTATAATACTGTGAAATGATAAGATGGTTAGTCGTTATAGATTATTCATCACGAATTCATGGAATTGAAAAGGCAACTAGCCGTCATGATTATTTATAACTTGTTATGATAGTAAGAAACACGTCGAAGGGGTGGAAGTATTGTCAGAAAGAAATTAGGCACAGGAGCATCACCATCACTGGGGCAGATAGGTTGAGGACCTAGCGACTTGAAACAGGATACATCTGTGGGACCCACATGAGCTATTTAAATAAATAATTTGAGAAACATAAAATAATTGAGTTAAAATAAAATCATACCTCAAAGGATTTTAATTGATCTTTCATCATATTATTATAATAAATATTTATATACATGCATATAAATATAAAAATGAAATGGCACCATTATATTATAATAACTTAATATAATGATGTCACCTCGTTGATATACTTACATGAATGTATGAAGTATATATTATAATAATAATATTCAAGATATAATAACATTCGAATTATAATAATAATTAAATTATAACTTTCCAACTCTTCTTCCATCCTTTTTATTATTTTCTTTTTGAAACCGATTGTACACTTAGCATTTTCCATTTGACAAATACTCTTTATTGTTTCGGAAGCCAAAGAGTTTTTTTAAGACCTTTTTATATCTTGAGTCAAGGGGAGACTAAGATGCAAGAATTCTCATATCCAACTTCTATTATTTCATGGCACCCGATTTATATGTTTCAGGCACCCAAGTTTTATATCTTTACGAGGCGTTTGACATTTAGTACTCCATGATGAATAGTTCTTCCATTTGTATCACCAATTCTTGGCTCTATTGTGAGAACCCAAGTGTTATTCTAATTTTGAAGAGAGGGAGCTATCGATTAAGTCTTTCCATATACTCGACTTCCTGTCTGCAGCAATTTACATCCTTGCCAATAGATACTTCCGCCTTCAACACACCGAATTCATAATTTTATTTGTGACAAATCCCTTAATATTGTTTGTAAAGCTTTTGATCAAGCAACCGGTCATACAAGTATACTTGCTAAGGATAAAAGTTCCTATTCATTGTGGTGACGTCTTCAAGCAACTGGAGGAAAATTGATTCCAATCAATTAGCAAGTTCATAGGCAACTTCGAATTCCTATCAGGTCATGAGTTATCTTTTTAGATTCTAATTTACCAATACTTTATTTCCCTTTCTATAGTAGTCGGCTAGGCTATGAAACTTCCTCTTTATCCATGATCACTGAATAAATCCATGTCATTGATAATGATTTCCTTCTTAACTCTCATAGTTCCAGAATCATCATAAAAAGAATTGAATATTATCTCTTAAGGAAGAGTTTATAAGTACAATTAAATCTGGATGAATGTTATTTTTTTTTTTTTTTTTTAAAAGAGGGGTAAACGCTTTGACCTGGAGCTATGAACCAGTGAGGCCACAAACGGGGGACCTCATCCCCATGAGATTTGAACCTTGATGGCAAGAATAACAACGCAACAAATTAACCATCACAACATGCCACTATTGGCTAAGCTGGATGAATGTTATTGATCTCAAGAACATAATTTATTTTGTCACAGTTCATGATAAGATATTCAAATTGATGAATCTTTTTTAGAAACTATGCAAAGAGCAGCTTGCTAATTTTCTAAGAAACACTTGGGATTCGCAAGTTGTGTAGCCATGATTGGTGAAGAGGTGAAAAGAGTAGATTGCTCATAATATTCTAAAACACCTTGGACTCACCAGTTGTGTAGCCATGAATGGTGAGGAGGTGGAATGAATCTGGAAGGAAACAGAAGAGGAATCAGATATGAATAATAAATTAATTAAACATTTAATAGCTCATGCATGATCCTATTATTGTAACTCTTGCTGTCAAGTCAAGTTGTATGGTTAGATACCAAGATGCTCAGTAGATGACAAATGTTCCAAGTCCAATTCCAAGTAGAGAGGGCCTTTCTTGTTGGAGATTGTGTGGGGAATAAGTTAAGGTCCAAGGTTGGGTGGTTAAGCCCCTGACAATGTTTCACCTCTTCCCAAGTTGTTGGACGTACCACAAACAAAGATAAGCTTTACATTCAATTCTTTGTCGAAAACAAGTATTTTTACTTTTATGATGTAAATGCAAAAGCCGCATGCTCATTAGTGATAGACAAATCATATTCCTAGAATGATTTATCAAATAAGTAAACACCAAAGCACAATCATCATAGTCAGCAAGGCTATCAAAATGAAGTTAAACCTTTTCAGGTAAAGTTTTGGGCATACTAAAGGATCTTTTCCCCATATGTCTTGACTCTTTATGTTTGATTGTTATGATCCTCATCAAAAAAATGATACTCGGTAACTTCTCACCAAGTGCCAAAAAAATGAGAAAAAATCAGTGATTACTCAGCAACATCTTGTCAAGGGCTAAAAAAACAAACAGCAAAAATTGGTGATGACTCGTCAACTTCAACAATTGCTAAAATTTAAATAAAATATTTTTATTTGTCAAAATTCAATGAGCAAATGCATCAAATGAGTCAGTAAATGAGTAAACAAAATAAACAAGCTGAGCTAAGATATATTTAAATGCAAATTGGGTAAAAATGGCATCCTTGTGGAATGATGATGGTTGGCATCTTATTAAGGTGAAGCAAAATTAAAATAGCAAATTGTCTTTGTAAACATATAAGTATATACAACATAAAAACAATTTACATCTTCCTCTTCCTCTTCCCAGCTCTAGTGAAAAAAATTGGTGATGACTCGTCAACTTCAAAAATTGCTAAAATTTAAATAAAATATTTGTATTTGTCAAAATTCAATGAGCAGATGCATCTAATGAGTAAACAAAATAAACAAGCTGAGCCAAGATACATTTAAATGCAAATTGGGTAAAAATGGCATCCTTGTGGAATGATGATGGTTGGTATCTTATTAAGGTGAAGCAAAATTAAAATAGCAAATTGTCTTTGTAAAGATATAAGTATATACAACATAAAAACAATTTACATCTTCCTCTTCCTCTTCCTAGCTCTAGTAAAAACTAGGGGAAGGTAGAGGGTACAGTCCTAAGAGTCCAGTGTGGTCGTGCACCTCGTTGGGCATGACTACTTGTGGTTCAAGTACCATCCTAAAATAAATGGTGTTAAATCTTGTTTGTTGGACCTAAAGAAATTTCCAGTATTTAGGAAATGTCATTCTTGAGTTTCTACAAACCTAGATGCAACAAAAAGGAGATAAACCAATGTTCAACCACCTGTCGAGGACAAGGGAACAAGGGAACATTGAGGACAATGGAAATTCAATGAAGTGGGTATAAACATGGTAGTGCCTTATGTGTTTGCATTTTGCTCTAATGGTTATTTTGACCCAAGAGATACTATGATGGTTATTCCTTTATTATATGCAAGATGGCATGCTACAATGAATAAGCATTATTTTGATTACAAGTATCATAGCAATTACATGTTAGATTAAGTTGCTATTCAATTTGATCATATCTACATGATGATGCTAGTGATGTGATGTGATGTGATGCTTTATGATGAAGCCTCGTTTATTATGTATTCAGACCCAGATTATGCATCATATCTATACAGTGTCTTGTTCTCCTTCACCCGTAAATATCAATGTTTAAGTGCTTCAACTCTTTATATGTTGAGCATCTATACTTGATGTTTTCTTGTTTATTGAACAAATACCATGTACATTCACCTTGAGTTCCAAGAATTGAGTGTATATCCATATCCCCGACAGTGGCGCCTGGAGATAGACATCCCTCTATGGACGGTGTACCCGTATTATTGTTATATTATTATCCCTTCGATACATTTTGGTAAATCCAAACATCATGATGTATTATAAGATTAGACACATGAGTGTGACTATGCATTTAGAGATTCGCAAGTGTCACAAAAGGTTTTGGTTTAATTGTAATTTGGAGTTTATAATTATTTAATATACTTTACTAGCTAATTTGCCACAGTAGGGTTCCATATACCTCGGATTGATTTATTTAATTTCAGAATGGGGCCAACAAAATATTAAGTTAATAATCTAATTTATAAGTCACTTTTGTAAAAGTACATATATGAGGCAAAAAGTGAAATTTCAAAATCACTTCTTATTTTAGTTTTGGAGAAATTGAGATTTTTTCTCTCAAAACCCTTTTGGAGTTTTTTTAGATTGTTGTTTGTTGGGTGAGACTGGCGAAAATCAATGAGATTGGCTCACTGAGTTTTCACTAGTGGCTTGTTGGATTCAAAAAGAGATTCCTCACCTTTCTCATGATTTTCATCCCTTTTGATGCTTCTCTTTATTTCTTCTCTTCATTTCAATTTGAACATTTTGGCTTGACATAAGGCTCTCATGATTTTGTTATTTACTCTAACTTTTTGATTTATTTTGCTTCTATTAGGATCGTGTGTTAAGAGCTAGTGTTCCCTTACAATTTCATGTGTTTCTATGACATGGTTGAACGGGTATGAGTATTTTTTTATTTTCATGTGTGGAAAATGAAGTTTTCCTCTTATTGTGTTGTTGGATTTTGTGTGTGCCTGAAACATGATTTTTATTTCATTTTTGGGAGTTTGTGCATATTTGCAAAAGGGGTTTCAATTTCATTGAATTTCGTGGTGATTGAATTTATGGTGATTTTGTTTTGCCTCATTCTATGTGTCGCACAAACTTGAGATGGTATTTTGTTGTCAAATTTTGAATATTAGAGATGAATGGTCCTCCATGATCCTAATTATCCTATGGTTTTACTATGTGATTTTCAGATTAGTAGGCAAATCTGTACTCCGAGCAAAGTGTCTGGTTGAATGTATTCTTGTATTTTTTCATTTATGGTTGCATTGTTCCAAAATCTAGTCTCTTGCATGGTTTTGTGTTGCATTTAGAAGTGGGGTGATGGATGTGCCCACCTACGAGCACGTGAGTGCCAATATTGCGAGACTTGAGTTCCTTGAGCATTGGAATTAGTTTTAAGAAATTGCATTGCCTTGTGCCACTCGAATAACGAGAAAGGTATGTAGGGTAGACGTATGGAAAGGCTTCTCACAATATCCCAGCCCGGAAGTGGTTGTCAAGGCAATGTGAAGAGGCTTTAATTAGTAATGACCAAATTAACATATGGGGTAGTAAAACTTAACGTAAGATAAGAGATTTTCCCACCTGGATGGTATCTAGCCTTCCAAGGGGGAACAAAGATACATTTCTAGCCTAGCCTTCCGAGCGCATTGGAATGACAACTCAATGCTACTTAGGCTACTACAAGCTAAGTAATGACACTCCACTAGAGTCCCTACATAGAAGTCTATAGTGCGTTCAGAGTAGTGACCTAGAATATTGTATTGTGAGCTTCATGAGAATTTGTGTATTTGAGTCTTGCATTGGTTGGTGTGTGTGAAGACTCTTGTGTGTATGTATCCTTTGTGACTGTGATCGGGTTACTATCACCTTGAGCACAATGGGGTGGGCCTCTTGTGTATCTCTCCTTTCTAACTATGGTTGGGTTACTATGTTCTTGAGCATGGCGGGGTAGGCCTGCAAGTTCCACATGGTTTGGAGGCATTGCTAACCTATATCACTATCTCTCTCTATCTTCAGGATTAGAGCTTGCTTGCTTGCTCACTTCTCTTTGCTTGTAAGTGCCTGGCTGGCTCTAATTGGCTAAGTTGAATGATTGGAGAAATGATCTTGTTTTTTATATTTTTGGAATTTTGTATCTTTTGTGTTTTTTGTATTTTTGGTTTTTGTTTTTTCCTCAACCAATATATGTAGATATAATAAATTGAGATACAATGCTTTGACAAATTTTGGAACAAATTGTAATTATTATATTCATTGAATTTACAATATATCTAACAACACTCCAAAGCAGTTTTACAAGCAACCAAATCAACAATTTGTAATGACCTAGAATGGATGCAATTCTACCAATGGTTGCAGAGTTGAACAACTGAATTGTAGATTTCCAGAATTCTGATATTAAAACCTCGGCACACCAATACTTCTCACACAACATCGCCCACCAAGTCATAGTCAGGAACAGTAATGGTGAGTAAGAAATCACTCACCAATTTGTAGAGAAAACCAACGTCCAAGTCAAAGTTATCTCAAGCGCCTAAATGTTGACTGATACCTCCTCGATTCGCAAATTAAATTGCGAAATCACTCTTAGCAAATTAAAATCTCCTCGGCAACAGTTGATACAGAAGGAAGACACAATTTCAGCCTTCAACAAATTTCAGAATCGAATCCTCAATACTCCAGTTATGGATCTAAATGCACAACTCACAATCAAACTTTTATACCTTGGCAAGGGAATTGAAATCACCAAACTCAGAACCACTCACAAAAACAACAAAAACCAAATATACAATTAGATTCTTTTCTCACCAAATGGGCTCATATTTACAACATAATTTGGCACTTAGCTTCTTCATCACAACTTTCACTTAAGAAGCTTCATCTACACAACTCCATTTTATAACATTAAATATCATAAGTGTCCTATAATAAAGAAGTCATAATAATTAATTAATAAATATGACCCCATCCATTAAATAGCCGCATCCAATGCAGATGATGACCAACTGCCAACGCCACCAATTGCACTCCCAAATATGGCAACTGCCTAAAATAGACTTACTAAAAATAGCAAATCCACAATTGAGACCCTCAATCTCACAGTCAGCTCACAAGGGTCGCAATGATGAATTGACTTGACCAACTGCAAAGACTCACAAAAAATAAGGACACTACATTGTTATTCTCGATGATTTAAATGTTCATGATGTTGTATATGCATGTACTTAATGTGGCTTAATCTCATTGTGATGATTTAAATTCATAGATTTCGGTTGCATTTATATTTACGATGCAATCAAGTTCCTATCTCCTCAATATACATTTTTCCAGTACTCCCTAGTGTTGATTTAGATTCTTTTCTAGGCTTTCAATTTCTTAACTAAGTGGTTGTCCAGCAGTTTAAGGAATGACAGAAGTATTCTATGTTACAAGAGGCATTTTGTCGTATGGTACTAGGATTCTATCATATGAGCAAGTAATTTCTCTTAGACTCTCAATACACAATCGTGCAAGACCCAGTATTTTATCGTACTAGGGCCAATTTTGGCTTGTGCGACAATCTATGGTGAATTGTTGTTTCTTAAAAGTGAGCACTTCCTTGTTCGAAAAGTTCAAATATGTCGTTCAAATGCTCTTTTCAAAGACGTATCCTTCCCATTCAAAATAGATTGGATTTCTATCACTGTAGTAGTAATTATATGCATTACTCATGTTTGGATAGGTAGCTAAATTGGTAAATGAACTTGTATGGTTAACCATGGTTGGAATTATATTTTCAGTTTAAAATGAACACACTAATGGATATGGTTAGCATGGTAACTCTTGAATAAACAATGTTATTAACTCCTAACATGACAAACTTGTTGACATGTGTATTATGTCCCATAGGCATAGTCAGTGGTTTAGAAATCTTTGGAGGTGTTAGAAGACTTCTGCTTGCATATGTGGGCATGTAGTCATGTCATGTTGCCTTTACTTATTATATTATTTGATGCATGTTGTTACACTTTCTCACCTTGATTTGTTGTGATTAACTTATCTTAGACAAACAAAAAATTATTAGCGCATGTTTCATCCTTGTGTCCAAGTATTCTCAACTGGGGCATTACAAACATCAACTTAATTTGATGCAATTTCCTCATCAAATTTTTTCTTTTGTTTCTAAATTTGAAAGCAATGGTTTGGGGGTGGCAGCCCCCAATGGGGTCAAGGGGCAATGCCCCTTGTAGGTCCCTCTTATGTGGCCTTTGAATTCTTCAATGTTTACACATTTTTCTCCCAAAATTGATGTGCTTGAAATCCCTTGGAGATCCTCTTTAAAATCCGCTCAAAATCAACCTAAATTCCTGCAATACCTTAGAGTCTTTTTTGGCTTGGACAGCAAAATACAATTCGGAAAATGCAAAATAATCTTTTGATTTGACATCAAATCCTTATATGCTACTATGCATAGATAAATTTACTAAACATCACTGTGATATCCCTCCTAATAATGAAATTTTATCATAGTAGTCAAAATAAAAAACATATAAAATCTATTTGTAAGAGACAATATTTAATTGATTGGTATTGATGATATCTTATAATATTTAAATAATTGATAATTGTTTTATATATATAAATTATACATGGAGTAAACATAATTGATAATATTGAATAATATCATTATATTTTAATATATAAATATAAATATTCAATCTAATATAACTAACATCAAATTAATATAATCGAAGGACCCAATTAAGAGTCACGTCCCTCTCCATGAAAGGGCATTAGCAAGCATGGGCCCATGCATATAAAAAGGATGAATGACCATAGACGATAGCTGGGGGGAAGTCAGAGAGGAAAAGCACCAGATATACACACACACACATACAAGATAGTAGCAGATGGAAATTCTAATTGGAGAATATAGAATATAAGTGGGCAAAACAAATAAGACAATACAAGGAGGCCTAAGATATTATACACCAAATGAAAAGGTTGGCGTGGAAGAAAATATATAACATATATCGAGAAGTTGGAGACTCAAGAGGACATATATCAAATCTGTGAATCCTAGGCAAGACAAATGCGATGCAAGAAGGGAGCAACAAAATTGATAGAGGGATAAGGGGAAAACGTAATTGAACGAAGCAAATACCGATTGTGGACATGGCATCAAAGAGCACGATTCAAACGAACACACATTATTAGCATCCAAAAAGTGAACTAAATATTTTGTTGACATACGTGGCAGGAATAAGATAAATCATTTTACATACACGATCGCACCGAGAATAGTCAACTAGGAGGGTTGGAGATAATAAATATCACGGGCACTAAAAGGAGTTGAAGCAATTGGTTATTCCATCTAACGATCACATGAATAACGACACAAATACCTTGTAGACCATAAGTAGGCACCTATCATACATGTAATATAAGAGAATAGAGAACATGCCACCAATTGTTAAAAAGACACCCACACATTCTTAAGAGATGATAAAGTGGGGAGTGAATGAATAAGTGCATAAGAAAAGGACAATCACTGAAGTGGAGGGAAGAATATCAAAAAGAGTATGGAAAAGAGTATTTCAATGACAAATGTGAACTATGCAATATGGAAAGTTATCAACCAAATTTGATAATCATATATGACATGAGAACTACACAATTCTTATAGAGACCAAGTAAAAATCTTGATAAAGGGCATTCATTATGAATGTCGAGTTTCTCTTAAGAGATCTCAAAGACTAGAGGGCATTCCTAATTGAATGTTGGGATTTCAAATTGGAACCCAGAGAGAGATTTTTAGAGAATCTCTTAGAGACAATATATATTGTAGTGGAAAATCATATGCATATGTTACAAACTAGAGACTTGGTTAGAGTTGGGATCTCTACCAAGTAGTGATTGTTAATGAGTATGCTCATTAACAAAGATCCCAGAGGCCTTAGGGATGCATTCTTTATATGATAGTTGCCCAACCAAGATTTATTCTCATTAAAGGGTTGAGTAAACCTGAGAAGGATTCTTCCTAAGGATTAGGAAGGGTTAGAAAGGGTAGTACTTAGTTAATAGCTAATAATTTCATCATTACTAACATGTTTTAGGATTTTAATTTCGTAATTTTATATATATATATTTTAAAATTTATTTTATCATGTACTAACAATCTACTGCAGGTTCTAGCATTTGTCACTGAATTTATTTTGTACTTATCTGCGATAGTTTCCAACGAGTAAATGTGGCGTTTACTTGTCCATTTAAACATACCGCAGTAAGTTTAAAAATCACCCATTACTTGGCGATCATTGCATCTATGGTTATAATTTCCCAAGTCCACAATTCGAGAATATCAAACAAATTCCATTGTGGATTCAAAATAGAAGTCACTAAGACTCCTATTTATTCCATAAGAAAAATCAACATTTCTTTGTTTTGCAAGTATCAATGCATGTCTATGATTAATTGTGTATGAGTTTCCTTGAGCAAGGTGCTTTGACTAGTTGAAGAACAAAGAAATTGGGAGTGTTTTTTGGGAAAATACGCATTTTAGCAACTCTACTTTTGACAGCGTTATCTTTGTTTTTGCTATGTGCCATTGTGATTAATCATTACCAAACAAGATCTCCAAGTAACTCTTAATTCTAGACTTTAAAACACTAATATTAGAGTAAGATTGTGGAGAAAAGATCCATTGGTAGGGCCAGCGCTTTACCTAAAAGGTGTAAAGGCTACCTCTTTCGTTTTTCCATTTTGTTTAGCTGTTAAAAACCAGTCACAAACAGGCAGATTCTCAATGTTGTGTTAACTATCAAATCTTAGTCACCCTGCTAAAAAGAATTAGGATAAGATTGTAGAGAAAAGATCCATTGGTAAGGCCAGCACTTCATATAAAAGGTGTAAAAGCTACCACTTTGGTTTTTCCATTTTATTTAGCCGTTCAAAGCCAGTCACAAGAGGCAGATTCTCATTGGACTGTTAACCATCAAATTTTAGTTACCCTGCTAAAAAGATTAGGGGTCATCTCGTATTGTTCATTATGGTGTTGATTTTATGAATGCTTCTCCAGGTTTTGTTTCCATATGCTAGAATGCAGAGCATTGGTTGGACTCTGGAGATAAAATTGATCATTATGATAATCAATGACAAGTTTATATTTACAGCATGGATAGTGACAGACTGCTAGCTGCCACTACTAATTAAAGCTTATCATGTAAAACTCTTATTAAAAAACACTACTATTACCATCTAACTCATCATGTCCTCCCCTTATAGCAATAGCCCGTCACCTCATTCATGTAAGACCACAAGCATGAGACCAGTCCAACACCTTAATGCATTCCACAGCCCATACTTCTAAGTTTCATTTTGTCTAGTCTGCCTTTCTTGGCATTGCACAAGCTTTCAGCATCTTATATACTGACCCTCTTTTGTATCACTCTCACTTCTTTTGAGTATCCTTATGGTACTAGCTAACCTTCTTTGTCCATGTTTAATATTGCTTATTGCAGAAACACTCTTGGCTTATCTGTCTACTCAATGCTGTAAAAGCTGTATTATGTGCGTAAAAAAGAAAATCAAGCAGAAACACTTCTCTCCCCTTTATGTTATTAGCTTTTACTGTATCCTCTCTCCACCCATGTCACTGCCAAAGTTCCTAATGTTGCATATTAATATGCCTATACTGTCTCCCTTTGCTGAATAATACTGTGCATATAGATCAAACCTAAAGACAATGAAGAATACAAAATATGTCAAATATATGAGTAGCTTTGCACATAATCTACCAATAGACCTTTGGTAAAAGTCCGTAGCTTCCTACAAATTGAGCTAAATATTAGAAAACAGAAAAAGGATGAAAACAAACACAATCTTCAATGACTAAAAACTACATGGTATGCAAGGAAGAAGTGCTAGCAATCTAACAATATTCCTAGCCAAAGGTAATGCTGAAATATAATGTCCCCATTCTTAGCAAGTTCTTGCAGTTGGCTTGGTCAGTTCATCATCGCAACCCTTGTGAGCTGACAGTAAGATTTGAGGGTCTCAGTTGTGGGGTTATAGGTTTTCCAGCAACCTATGGTGTGTTTTGGCTCCGTTTGAGGGACTTACTATTCATAGTAAGTCGGCAGTTGATTATGATGAGCTCAGTTGAGTTAGAGGAGTTGAGTGATGCTCTCAGTTTTTATTTCGGGCTTCTGGTTTGTGCTTCAAGAATCTTGGACGGAGTGTCTACTTATAGTAATTCACCTCGTCCAATTCATTCATCTTTCTTCATCGGGATCACTCTGGTGTTGTAAGATTTCAGTTCTGATGCTTCTTCAGTTATTTTCGTAGGACAGGTGAATTATTATTATTATTCATTTAAATATACTAAGGTTGTTATTTTTGTTGGTATTGTTTATTGGCCACCTGAGTGTCCTAGCTCCTTGGAACCGGGTTGACAAGTTTTAAATCTTGAGTAGAAGAAGCAATGGCCTTGCATGTAAGAACTTCATGATATGGTTGAAAAGGTCGTTTTGAGGAGCCAAAAGATATTAATAAATTATATTATATGGCACATTATTAAATGATTATGTGTTGAGGAAGCTTCTTAAGTGAAGTTGCATTTGAGAAACTTTGTGCCTAAAGAGTTCTTTGAGACCTACGAACAAATTGAAGGAGGGAATTTATTCAATTAAAGTACACCATCTGTTCAGGAATAAACATTTCCAGGTTATTCAATTTCCATTGTAATTTCTGTTTGTCTCAACAATAGTCTTGGGTGGCATTTAGGGCAACAACCGTGAACACTTGAGCATTCAGCTGTGAATTTAATATTTTGCAAATATAATAAATTACAAAACAGTTCTGATATTTTATTGTAAAGCATTTTATTTTCAGTATTCCATTTCATGATTGATTTGCAAACAAAATAAAACCAATCAGACTTGGTAATTGGCTATATTCACCATTAGTTTTGCTTGCATAATCCAAGACTTGAGAAGTTGCCATTTTTAAGTTGTGAATTATAGAGCTTGTGTGCCAAGTATTTAGTATAATGTCAAGTAGCTTTTCATTGAAGGAAAATTGGGATTTATCAAAGATATAGCCAGTTGCGGGTTATTACATGAAAAGAGTTGGTGGTAAGAGAGTTACACAAAAGCTTGTCTGAATAGAGATCAGAGAGTCATACTAAGTCAAAAAAAAAAAAAAAGGTAATATAACAATACTGTCGGATTCCTCCGTACTGTGATCTAACAAATAGTTTTAAATAGGCTAATCTACAGTCAGAAAAATGACCAGCTTCACATAATAAGCACAAGGATAAATGGTTGGCTAGAAATCAGGTTGCACAAGTGAGGAATTTACCACAAAAGGACTTATATTATAGATTAGAGTCACTTGATAAATGAGCTTTTACTACAAGAGATAACTAAACAAAATTAGTTGAAAAGTAAGGAAATATAGTTACATATAGAAATGACTTAACCAGCAAAAGTAATCATCTAAACAAATAATTAAAAAGGAACTGAATAAAAAAATGACCAATTAAATCAGTTAAAAATGAAAAAACTATAAGACTTTGATCATGACATGCAAGCATCTAAATGAAAAACGAAAAAGAGGATAAAAACAATAATATCATTAAAAAAAATGCTAGTTTTACCAAGTTTGAAGGAACACTAGCCAAACCCAAACTAGCACAGACGGGGTTTGTTCCTGATCTAGTACCATATCGGTTACAAGTCAGAGGCATAGGGCAAGACCCTGGGTGAACCCAGGAAGAATATCTTTCGGTCACCAGAAATATTTACTTTACAACAAAAAGCAAAAGATAAAAGCTAATAATTGAAAGGAAATTGATGGCAGAAACACTTTTTACACTAATCAATGAGGACGGAAATGAATGCAAAATACACTAGCAGCTTTAAAAGAAAAATGTAAAGGAAAAAAATACCACAATGATATAGTACTTACCTAGGAAAATATTTATGAAAAAATATTTAGTACCCAAAACTCAAACCAATGTAATACAATACTAACTTGGCTACAATACATCAATAGAATAAAGCCTTCACAAGATAGCAACCATCACAAACCTGGACTTACAAATCCATAAACCCTAAACGATAGAATAATACTACTCCCTCAAATGGCACCCATATCCAAATGAGGCTTTCCAGTGATCAACTCCCATGATGAGTCAATATGCTAAGTCACTTCTATTGACAGAACCTGTCAATGCCAACTCACAAACTTGTGTACTCCATTTTGGCTCCAATATCCTTATTCAAAACTGCCTTATGAACCATCATAACATGCATTATAGAGTTGATCAGAGGTCAAGTCGATTATATAACTCCCATAATCATGCTCTTAGATGCTTCATAAAATCTGTCATATGCAACCTCATCGCAGTTTATTATCACCCAGTCACTGTCCACAATAGCATTTCCTGATCGTTCTAGTTGTATGCCTTCACAGCAGGACATAACATCCCATCACCCATCCAAAAAGCATATAGTGTATTCTGTAAAAGAAGTTTGTTCATCAAAAATACATATGCCAAGAAAATAAACATAGGTTCTTCCACAACAATAAAAGGCACTAATTTGCCAAAAGAGGCTTATAGCTTTCCAATCTTCGTCAATCATACTTGGAGTTTTGCTTCCAAAGACTAGTAGCCAATATCTTCAATGAACTATTTTTCATGGAAGCAAAGGACCTATGCTGATGTCATGATCATCCGCAGTTGTCTTTATACAGACAATATAAAACATATATAATAAGCAGTAATTATTTAATAACTGCTTCAAATGATCATATTAAATAGCTAGTACATTAATTTAAAAATTATTTCATAAATTAGTTATAATTAAATAAATAGTTCTCAAGTTAACTATTATTAATAAATCATTCTTGTAATCAGTTGCACACGGGAACAGGAGAACACTTGAATAAATTGTCAAGTTCCGGGCTTGATAAGGACAGATTAAGGAATAAATACAAAGTTATCAATTTGGAAGTCTCTGTGGAGCGAAGAAATAATAGATAGCGACTCCTTTCGTCAGTTTCCAATACTGGCCTAGAGAAGAATACAGACAGGAGGCGTTGGAAGAAATAGTGAGTTTGTCTCATTCAGCAGATTGTTTGTCTGCCTTCAATATGCAAACAATCTATTGGTTGTTTGTCCTATACGCCAGAATACAGTCAGTAGTATCTCAGAGTTGATACGGAGGCTATGTCATGTGAAGGAGGCAATAAGCATTCAGCTGGAATCGTTTCGAGATTGGGTTGAATACACGAGAATATACTTTGACATAATATTAGTTCTTATTGTTGCACGGTGCGGAAGGTCTTTGTTCACCAACAGACTTATCACCTTGACAGAGGAAGAATACATCTGCCTGAACAGAGCCCACTACCAGTTGTGGCGCCACTTTCCAGAACAATACATATTCGCTGTGGTGTCGAATTGCAAACTGAAGGATCAATCAGTAGCATCGTGTATCATCTCTCTGAATTAACAGTTAATTCAAGCCGAAAAATCAGGTGCCTCTTGTTTACATTCTGTGGTGCTAATGTTAGAATAGTTGTTATAACGTCACTGCAATTAATAGAATTTACATTAAATATTAATTAGAGAAGCCTGGAATTTCACAATAGAAGTTTGGAATTTTACATGAATGACCCTTACTGTAACCAAGAGTAGTCTAAAAAATGATTTTCCCTACCAAACAAAGTCGGTCAAGCTCTGCCACTAAATGGAAGAAGTTAATAGCATAAAAACTTTCTAAACTAACCAGTAAGGACATTAAATGCATCAAAAATATGATCTAATAGTATCAAAAGTGAAATAACTATGCAAAATGCTATACCACAAAGACAATATTTATTTTGGAACAACCCTTTTGAGACCATCAAATTCAAATAAATCTACTCAAAATATCAATCCTGTTACAATACATCAACATGCAGAAGCTTTCACAAGAAAACAACGAACATAAGTCTAGAAACCATAAATGGTAAACTATAAACTAGAGGAAAATAACACTCCCAAAAATGGCACCCAAATGCTCATGAGGAATTTCAAGTCCCATGTTTGATGGACATGTTAATAATAGATGATACTCTCATGCTGTTATATTAATAACCCACCATAGCCATCTTCCTACCAGGGCATTTCAATTTGGCTACATTATTATCATTTAAAATATGCCTTATGACACGTCATAACATGTGTCATAGAGTTCGCTAAAAGTCAAGTACAATATGTAGCTCTCTATAATAATGCTCTTGCATCATCAAATCCATCATAAATAGCATCCACATCTTACAATAGTAGTAGATTCTATTACAACTTCTTACACCTATTACAAATCATTCAACAAATAGCCAAATGTTCCACCTCAAATGGTACACCCTTTTTCTTGTGTGAGGAAAAACTAATAAATAAATAAATAATATTGGCATGCAAAGTTAAGAAACTTTTCACAGCAAGGCTACCAACAGATTTTACTTACTTTGGATCAAGGATGCACTCCTCTTTTTCATGCGAAGAAATAAATAATATTAGCATGCAAGGTGCAGAAACTTTTCAAAGAAACACTGACAACAAATTTTTGTCACTTTGGATCAAAGATGCACTAATATTATAATATATACCATATTAAGTTATCATTAACACAATTGACAATGAATTATCCAGTTGTACTCTGTATTTGACTTTGTACATTTTATGTAAATAATGTATCTCTCTCATTATATGTGAGTTTCATTGTATGACAAACCCCAGCCATACAAAATCCTACAAATTAAAATCAATGAACTGCCACGACCAAACCAACGGCATAGGTTTTTCTTTTAACACCATTTGTTCTCTGGGTTCAACGAAGCAGTCCTGCCTGGCTCTTCAACTAAGGTACCCAAACCTAATGCTTAAAGACTCAAGGCTATAGACCCAGAACAGCATTAAAGTCCTTTCTAGACATGGTTTTGGGCATGTGCTAAACTGCTGAAACCAAAGCGGAACCAGAGATGCTGGTTTCTTAATTTTTTTTTAAATTACAAACTAAGGGTTCCCGTCTGGCGAATGACCCAGATAGTTCCAATGCACTAATGGTCAAGCCCAAGTCCATATCTAAACTAGGACCACAACCCAAACCTCTCCAGTCCAGGTACGTTGGGGGTTCTTACTGTACACAGTAATATATCTTAAAATGATTGTCTTGAACAAGGTTGCTCATTTTCAATCTGGTAAAACAAATGAAAAGAGAGTTTTGGAAAGATAAAAATAACTATTTTTATTATGCATGCAGTTGGTGAAAAGTATCAGATTCTGAAACATTCAAGATCCAAAGCTACATTCATGAATCCATCCTATACTTTGTTCCAGTTGACTTATTAGTTATTACTAAGATTAATTTCTTCAAACATCCACCGAAATTAATTTTAGCATTAATCTTCTCTCGATATGTTTTAAGTTGATCATTTAATTTACCGAATTTCCTTGTTTCCTTATAGTTTCTTGCCATGCAATCTTCTTTAATCATCACGTTGTCATGAACTGTCATTCCTCTAAATTGGATCTTAATAAACATCCAGTGACTCCAATAAAGGGCAGCCAATTGCTAAAGGGGGCCGGCCCAGGGTTATCACGGCAGCACTTGGGTTATGAAGGGAGATGTCCCTTGCTAGAGGGTGTTGGTTCACAAATTGGTGTGACTCTCTGATTAAACAAGATATAAATTGGTGATCATTCCTTTGGAAGAAGGCATTGAGTGGATGTCTGAAAATAGAAAAAGAAAACTGAGATACAAGGCAGATATAATTATTATTGTCAACAATAATAGATTGAGAGATAAAATTTATGGAAAAAAATTATGAATATGTAGATACAATAGTTATGCTTTAGAGATATTAAATAATTGATCAGAATTTAACTGCGTTTCATTTTAATTGTATTTAATACCGATTCATATAGCTAATCAGTTTGAATTCATTAGAAATGGAGTGCAAATAGGAAGGATGTACAGCCATTCCAATTTACAAGGAGTGAAGTCCAGACTTATCCTTCATCAAGAACACTACCCATAGATGTAGTGCTTGTGGGCCAGATGGCATATAAGTGCTCTCAAGCTTGGTGAGGAAGGCAGTCTTCATAAACTGATCAAGCACACCATCCCAAAATGTAGCACTTATGGTCTTGACAAAGGAGGATGCAGCACCTTGTTGATGGACTGAGGGATGGATTGGACTAAAATCCTGCCATATTCGTTGGTCGGGAGGCAAATGGGTGCTTCTGGGCCAGAAGGCGTATAAGTGCACCTGGGCTCAAGGGTCAATACGCTATGCTGAGATGTAGTGCTTCTGGGCCAGGAGGCGTATGAGTGCTCCTAGGCTCAAGGGACTTCTCAAGTATACCACCCTAAGATGGTTGGTCCAAGATCCATCCATGCTCTCACAATACAAGGAAAGTTGTCCCTGTGATTGCCGATTGCAAAGATTTCTAATGAATTCCTAATACAATTACTAATGCTATTTTGAATTTAACTATAAACGATGTCTATAGGGGTGTAATTGTTAATATACAGTCATGATATCTGTGTTAGTGCTATGTAAAGTTAGATGTTATCGTATGCTCTTACCTTTTAATGATTGTGAATGTTATTATAGGACCTAAATCAAAATATATCATTTGACAATGTTTTATTTTAGTTATGCTTGAAAATGAACTCCCTTCATAGATTCAAGTAGAAATTGTTATTCCAGGGCAAAAATCAGAAAGATTCCATTAGGGGCACTGCATGAATTTCCATTTTTTAATTAGTCTTTATTTTCAGTGCATTGCGAGTAAGAAAACTTAAAATACAGAATCCAAAATGTGCACAGGGACTGATTTGATATTTACTGGTCTCACTAAACAATAGGTACTCACTGGTGAGCTCATAATGAAGTATTTTCTAAAATCACCAAGGCTCATTAGATTTCCTTTAAACCTTTCAAGTCTCTTCATCTTTCCCATTTAAATATGTATCCCAATGCAAGTTAACATTGAATACATTTCTTTGTTTTATGATTTCTTGAACCAGAAAAGAGATCTAACCAGCAAAACTGCAATTTTATCCTCCAAGCAATCAAGAGTGTGTTCCCATTGTTTCCTGAAAACTTTCATTTCATTCCTAACAGCACCTTCTAACTGCACATTGCACACACAACAATGTCAAGAAACTTATGACACCGAACTATGCACAACATGAAAAATAAAATCAGAAAGTCCATTATATGAGCAAGGGAGACCCATACATCCATCACAGTTAATGACTGAGATAACTCCGATCTGACTTCAGTTTCAACACGCAAAAGCGATTCCGCCTCTAGTGCCTCTTGAGCATCCGCAGCCTGATAAATTTTCAACAATATTCACAATCAGATCTATTCACAATAAATAAAGCTTATCAGCTTGGATGTTTTCCACTGGCCAACTCCCTCAAAACATGCATGCTACCTAGGCAATAGAGACATTTAATATGTTAAAAATATCAAAGGATGGATAAAGGGCCCACATGATGCAGAAAAGAAAACAGTAGACTAACCAACCTATATCTCCCTAAGTAACACCCATCTTAATAAAATACAAATGCATGTGACTCGGGCAGAACAACAAGCATACCTTGCTTTCAAGAAGTAAAAATTCATCAATCATTTCTTCTATCTCCGCATCTCTCGGAGGGCACTGAAACAAGAAGAATATTGAGAAACAAAAAATCAGAATATGCTTGTAATACTAGAATTGGTCAAAAGAAACTTCTGAGAAAGAGAGGATATAATATTAGATTATTAAATGTTAGAACATCTTGAGGAGAGAGATATTTCATATTCCTCAGCTACAGATGTCTATCTGCTGTAAATATTGAATTCATTTGACAGATTTTGCAACTTAGTCAATTCCATTGCAGTTTCCAGCCAGATTCACATGCTTCATAACAATCATCCAACCCTTGCTTGTGGATATTCTAACATGCATAATTTTGATGTTGCTTATACATCAGAGTTTGAATTATTTAGATCCAAAAGAGAACTTTTCCATCTAGTACCTGTTAAAACCCATGATTGGACTGCACTAACAAGAAATTTCATCAACCACGTATTCAAACTACTGAAATAATAAGAGTGTTCAATACTGTTGGCATTCCTGGAGATAAATCCTGATTTTTAGAGAAAAGTAATGCTGATCTCTATCTGTGAAACAGACTAGCATTTATTACTGCATCAAATCAGCGTAGGCTGACTGGACTGGATACTGCGACAACAATAAGCTAAAACCCTAGTCACCAACTATCAATCACCCTGAATGACCTCATTAACAGCTTCATTGCGTGCAATTATTCCAGCTAGGGAACAGGATATTTGGAATGCGGGATGGCCTATTATAATTTTCTGTAAAAGCCAGAGACTGCAAGTTAGAGAGAAGATTTTGTTCATTATAGACTACTGCATTGACAACAATAACCTTTGTGCTCAAGTTTGAGTTTGCCGAGGAAAATATTTGAATTAAATTCATCAATGATAAAATTCAAAACAAATTTGAGATTTTTCGGCATAAAAGCAATTTGGGTTTTTGGGACTTTTTGAAACGATTATGCCTGTGTGCATGTGCATGTGCATGAGAGTGTGCATGTGTACTCCAGCTATCTGTGATTCTTAAAAGGACCTTTGCTGTTTACAATTCCTAAAAGAACACATGGCATAACAGAAAACCCAAAATTATTGAAGAAAGGCAATCATAAGAATAGAAGGAATCATCTGAAACTCATAAACAAGGTACAAAACTATGTAACCATGAGGATTGTAATGCTGTTGAAGTTGTAGCTGCAATAAAAATCTACATTGATGTGTTCTCTAAGATTCGTGTGCAATAATGGACTAGCTATTTTTCAGTCATGGTTGCTGGTTTATGTAGATACACCTAGCTATTTTGTCTTGAGAATTGGAATAATTTTTTTTGTGGTTTCATCTGCAATAATGAACTGATGCCGCTTCTGTCATTCCTATCTCTATCGTTCTCTCTACTGAGTCAGTGTTCTATGTATATTGCTTATGTGTGAAGGTAACTCATGGTTGTGTATGACATGTCAGCTGAGTCACTGCAAGTCATTCGTCCAAGTTAGATTTATTATTTGTCGTTTTCCTTATTGCTATTGTGATTTAATATGCACCGAACAGTCATGAAGTCATGGAGTATTATTATCAGTTCAAGTATTTTTGTAGGTATTCTTCATATTTGACAGGACTTTTGTAACGTATACTCTTTCAGGTTTCACCTTCAGGAAATTATAATGGACCATCTTTTGTTTAGTGAGTGTAGTTTGCAGAAGTAAAACAAAAGAAACATTATTGTATATAATATTGGAAGAGTTATTTGTGAAATATTAATATATGATCAATACATTTATTATTGTCTATATCATTGTGTTCTGAATCCTGATACACATTGTTCACTTAACTTTGACAAAGTTTAATCATCCTTATTTGATTAACTTAGGCTTGAGAAGTGCAATCATAAGCTGGAGGTTTGTAATTATTTTGAATCATTTCTATGGGGCTGGGTTGTTTCCCTTACATGGAAGGTTTTTTCCCAATATAATATTTTTGGTGTATTTGAGTAATTATTTCTATTGTTGCATTTTATTATTTCTCGTTCTTTAAATTTAACATGGTATTAGAGCGGGTCTGAGAATTCAATCCAGAACCAGAATAGTTTTGTTTCAGCCATCTCATTATTCTTCTTCAAGTTATTTGTTTTCAGCTAGTGACAATATGTAATATCCCAGATGGATATTGTCCCAAACTTATCTCAAATAACAAATTTCAGAATTATGCAATAAACCTTCAGATTTGACCAGCAAATAACAATGATTGCTCATGTAGAAAACCTCAGAAATTTCTGTTGTATTATAATATTCAGCAATACAATAGCATAACCAGCAAAGCTCATATGAATTCTCCAGAATAAGTTATTGCATTATACAACAGCAATACAATAACAAACATCAAGTCGAATCTTAAATAGAAAAATATGGTAGGATTGGAAACATAAGAAAGTGTAAGGACAAGTGCAACACCTAGTGTGATGTCTCCACGGACGATGGGGTTGCGTCCATTGTCTACCGGCACGAGGGTTTTGTCCTCAGACTGAGTGAAAGTTGAAGTTTCCAAGTAACTCTCCAAGAGAAGATTAAGTCTGAATCATAAACCAAGCCTCCTAAAAGAAAAATAGCTTCCTTCTTTCAAAGCTCAACAATTTGACTCTCCAGCTTCCCTCTCTTGCCCTTTCGTCTTATTCCCCTTTCTATCACCTTTCAGCTCACTTTAATATATTTAATTGACCCCTTTTGAATTTACATTAAGCTCAAAAAAGTCAATTTTGATATTTCATGAGGCTTGGCTCAAAATCCTAATGTCGAAGAATTGGGGACATTACAGTCCTCCCTCCTTGAGATTGCTTGCCCTCAAGCAATCATGAGTCTGTAACCTATACCAGGATCCTATATGCATCTGCAAGCCCCTCCATTGCTCCTCCCGGTATTGCATAAGTAGGATGTGCCACACTATGGAACCATAAATAAGGATGTAAATCATCCATCAACCAGATCCCTAGATCCCATGTCAATCTGTGAAATATCACTGCATCTATAGCCTATGTGACTCTAATCATAACTGATCAAATCTCAAACTGTGTAGTATCGCAACAAAGTCTACAAAATGCAAGCACACATCCTAGATCCCAAACCAATATGTCAGCATGATCCTAGGTGTGGAAATAGATGATTGGTGAATCTCCAACCTCCTGAATCAGCCAACTAAATAAATAGATGCCAAACACACCTCCAAGATGAATAACAATCAGCCCAATAGGCCGCTAGATATTGCTGCAAAAAGATCTGGTAAGGTTAAGTGCGATGTTGAGGGTGTTGTTGTTCTCCTATCTAGGGAAGAAATTTCTCTCAAGTGCAGTATCTGACACATGATCCTGTCTCTGAATATCCATGCAACTGCATGACTCCTGTAGATCAAGTCAAATTTGAACACATAATGGTAGGCCAAACAAGACGACTAATGATAAATGAAGTGGGCATAAAGAAAAAACTACCAATCAACAAATAAATAGTCGTCATATCATAAGAACTTGGTGACATCTCTAGATAATCGGTAGAACTATCAGTATACACTATGGACAATTCTGAGTTCTCAACATCACCATGAGTATTAACACTTAAAATTAATGCCTCCATCAATGAAATGATCACCATCACACATAGTTTTCAAAGTAAAATCACGTGGTTCATCCTCTATCTCATGATATGGTGAGATCATGGAACTGCTGTTGTAAAATTCAGAGCTCATGTATTTGACTTCTTGCTGTTCCTGATGATCTTCATTACCAAAATGTTCGGGATGGTGTTCTTGTTTTCATGCTCACAAATACTGTTGATTCTTTCAACAAACTGTACCATCCTTTCAACTGAATTGGGGAGATGAGATCCTATTCACTTGTTTGATATAACAACCCAAGTGTTACTTGTCTCAAAGAGTAATTTGGCCAATTCCATAATGTTGATTGGCATCATTTTTAAATCTCATAGTTTTTCTAAACCTGCCCTATACATTCTGACATCAATGCGGCTACAAGAAATTGCTTTGAATCGCTATTAAACTGTTCTAGACATAGCTTAAGAAGCAAAGACAGGTGAGTTTGCCCTTAGTAAGTACTTGATTTCTCTTTAGGGTAATCTCCACCAAACACGTACACTCCCATTCACTACCAATAAAAGGTTTGTTTTTTTTTTTTGATAGAGGCAACAATATAAAGATTTGTAATCCCAATCTGGATTGTACTATCTGTCCTTACACTAAGACCAAATTGTTACAAATAGACTAATACTTGGCCTGTGATGATCTCTAAGGGCCTGTTTGGCTGCACGAATTGTCGAATGCAGCATTCATCTATGCTGGAATAAGCTCTCTTCTGGTATTCGTGCATTCTTAATCTAAGTTCTGGAATATCATTTGGACCTATTTGGTTGACCTGGAAGAGGAGTCGACATATGCATATTCTATGTTTGGTTGCAACAATTGAAATAGGAATTGGAATAAGTTTTGTTTTAAAATTTTAATAATGAAATTATTATTTTTTAGTTTGGTAATATTTTTATTAAACAAGACTTTTTATTTATAAAAACTCATTTTTTATTAATTTTTTTAAAAGCCAAATTATTTTAATCAGCCTTTATTTTATTTTATAGATTGACTTTAGAAGTGAAAGATATTTTAATCAGCCTTTATTGTATATTATAAATTTAATTCTAAATTAAATCAAATTATTTTAATATGATCAAAACTAAAATCATTTTATTTTTAAATATATTAAATAAATAAAAATACAAAGAAGTCGAGATCATTAATATGATATTTAAATGATCTTTCAAAATAGTTTAATTATAAGACTAAACACAAGATTTATTTGTAAAGATAATTATAGGAAAGTTTGAAAAGATATCAAATCTACTATTAGACTTTTTTGTCATTTAAAAAATCTACATATTAAACGTTAAATAATGTTGACCTAGTTTATATCTTATGATGAACGGAGAAAATAGTCCAAAAATGCATTTGAGTGGCAAAATATCAAACAGCAAAGTCACGGACCTAACAACCCATTAAATTGGGTTTATTAAAAACTGGAATAAGAATAGGCTATTCTTATTCCATCTTTTTTTAGGAATTCTCCTATGCTCATTTTGGGGTCAAATTAGGATAAGCAAATTCTAATTACAATTTTGTATTTTGCAAACAAACATCAAATTGGCGAATGCTTGTATTTAGATTTTCCTATTCCTACCCAATTCTTGCAACCAAATAGGGCCTAACTACACAAACTTTGCTTCTTCAATGCTTACAAGTAACTTCCATTATTGATGGATTGTCATAATGTCCAAAACGATTCACTGACGTAACATTTCTTTTAACTACTGCAATAATATGAATCTTTGTCCAGTAAACACGAAATCCCAACAATTTAATTTGATCTTGGTTTGGTTCAAGTGATTCTTTTTTTATGTTAAGACAACAGTCTTCATCATATGATAACTTCATAATAGAGTAACAAATTACATCTAATCTACAAACTCTGTATGTATGCACCTCAGATCGCTCAATGAAGAAAAACGACACTATCTGATATATATATATATTGATCATCCTAGGTTTCTACTACTTCAGAGTATGAGGAGTCTCATTGCTTCAGCAAGGAACGAAAATTGTTTCTTGCAACCATTTCATCTCTTCATCATCAGTCTTTCAATTTATTCTTTTTGGGGAGCTACTTGTCTCCAATGATGCATTTGCCTCACAACTGATTTACTCACATCATTATTGCTGGACTTTGCATTCCCCCAAATTATGTGCTCTGTTTTGTCATTGCAAATGGAAGAATAGAGATTTGATTGTATTCCACAACTCATTTATGTTATTGAGAGGATATTTTAGATAATGGGTTAAAGAATTCAACTGCAGAATCATTTACGCCATTAGCCACACCATGCCTTCCGCAATCACTTGTGGGATACTCTCACTCATTAGGAAGTGTTGTTTTAATTTTCCGAAATATTAACTTGTCGACCAGAATATTCTTTCTTCCACAGCAGAAAGTATCTGCAGCCTTAATATTTTGTAACTCTCATTTTGCACCAAGATAGATAATTATTCATTCATCTAGCGAGAAAATTACTCAAAATCTTTTTGTGACTGTTCTAAGACTTGGAAGTTTGACAAGAGCATTACTGACTCATCTTTCCAATCTCCTGCTCTAGTACAATTATTGTTGATGATAGTCATTAATAGCAGGTGAATCCCAATAAAATTTGCTGCCACACCAATTGCGAAGCACTCCCGAATGCATTTCTTACCAAACTTCTTTGTTAAATCCATAACTCGTCTTTCACAGTAAATATATGATGTCTTCTAGTTTGTATCTTGTTCCAGTGTTGCCATCAAAAATTAACACCAAGGTTCGCAAACATTATTGCTTCTACAAAAACAACAATGGTTTATCTATACTTTTTTCTGAATATGTTAGAGGCATTGTTGGATGGCAATGAGGGAGAAGGCATCCACACAACAGAGATACTACACAAACAATTAATTATGCTCTCTCGTGAACTAAACCAATTGCAACAAATACCTTGAACAACCAAGAGCCAATGTCTTCACTACATGATCTTTGTAAATAAAACCTATACCAGAAGTTCCACCATTGTTCAGAGATGCTACATCAAAATTCACCTTCACCCACCCTTGGCTAGGTTTTAACCATTTTACCTTAGTTTTGTGTAGTTTCATCCTTCCTATGCCACCCCTTCCACTGATCTTATATTTAAAGCCATGCCAAGTCGATTGCCATATATGATCCCATTCAGTGAGAGACACATATGGTGAAGTGTTTGAAGTGGTTGCATAGACAACTTCCTCTATTGCATGATTTATTCTAAATAAAATAATTTCCAAGGTTTCATCTTTGTCTTGAAGAATTTGTCTATTACGCTCCTTCTACAAATCCCAAATTATAATGGAAGGACAAATACAGAAAATACAAGAAAAGATTAATCAAGGCATCCTAGTTGACCAACAATACAAGAGATCTTTCAACATTCTTGGAAGAGAGCCCTGCCACACAATCTTACCTTGAATCGTTTTCCAAGCCTCCATAGCAGCCTGACAATTTAATAATCAATGATTGGCAGTTTCTTCCTCCTCTTTATATAGGCTATATCTTGATAGTCCCTAAATACCAAATTATTTCCTCCTATCATCAATTAGGATTCTTCCTTTGGTTGCTAGCCAAGCAAAGGAACCTGCTTTCAGTAAATGTTGCTTAACCTATAATAGGCTTGTCAGCCACTCTTCATTTGCCACTTCCATTTCAAGGATTTGATACCCTATCTTGACAGAGTGATTACCACTTTTGGTTGTACACCAGATGAGATTGTCATCTGTAGTGATCCTTAGTACCTTACAATATCTCTCTTGTCAAAAATCTATTGCATTACCTATTTGTGATGTACATCATTGCCAAGTCCACCTAAACTTATCCATCTCCACTCCTCTCGAAATGGGGTATTGCATTGTTCCATGTAATCACATACTTTTTTGCCCCATCGCTGCATCAATAGATTCTTAAATTCCTCCAATTCATTTACTGTACACCAAGCACCTAATGCCTCCCCCTCCATGAGTCCTCCCAAAAGTTTTCCTATTGACCATGTTAAGTGGTTGATAATTAGATGTATGCATTCTAGAATAAAGTTCTAGACTACAGAGCCTCAAGGTGGGATTCTAATAGTTAAAATCTTATTGTTGTCCTGGCTATCCACATATTTTGCTCGAAGCACTTTAACCCACAAAAGCTTTGTCTTTGTAAACATAATCCAGACTAACTTGGCCCCTAGTGCTTCATTCAAAAGACTCCAATTCCTAATACTTTTCCCTCCATTAAAATTAAGTTTGCAGATTTTGTCCCATGCCATGGCGGTCTCTTATCCTCATCTCGCCCTCCATTCCAAAAGACCTTTTCCATCCTCCTTTCAATCAGTCTTAGGACATTTTTAGGAATCTTAACGCACATCATAGAGCAGACCAGTATGGAAGAAATATCTAATTTGAGATAAAATAAAATAAGATTAGATTAATTTATTAATGTCCAACAAGAGACCACAAATTGTCTAAGGGACAGAGAGCATACAACAAGGGCAACAACCAAAAGCAGGAATACCAAATGGTGACTAGAAAAGGAACAAAAATGAAAGCAAAGGACCTACAAGTATAGATGTACTTGCTGGGTTGGAAAAAGTCCAGCACCGAAGGATAGGGTCCAAGGCAAGAGTCAGTACTGGACCGTCTCTGAATACCATTGGAAGTGGAGTGTCACTACTAAGTGAACCCACTGCAAGGCCTCACAAATTTAGTATGATTCGAAGTGGGAGGATTAAGCGGCAGTTTCATATACACTGGACAAGGGACCTCGGCAAGAAAAAGGAACTATTAAGTTGATCAAAGGCTTGTCTCAAAGGGCATAGAACCTATAAGGTGTGATCACAAAGTCGCATGACCTCCAGAAGGTAAAGAGCAAGGAATCGTTGATCAATGTAACTAAAGAAAGACGAAAGAGACCTCCACTCTTTGAACACGTGGTAGAACCTCCCCTTGATCTCATAGTAGATGGGGCACCAAAAAATAATGCGAGTCTCAATCTCGATCTCGATCAAGGTACAAGGGCAGTAGATTCGATCAACCTTGTCAACCTGGTGATCAGTATAGATGTGGGGCTAGTAGAAGCCAACATAGAAGGAACCCAAGGAGATGTTGAGGGCGTGACTCCAGCATTGAGACAATTAGAGAGGGCACACAATGACCCCATCTTGAGTATCCAAAAAGTGCTCAACATAAAAAGCCATCCTTGGCTACAGACCGCCTGAAGGGTTGCACTAAGTTGTGGTAATATTTTTTCTATAGATGTTGAGTCTATCATGGTCATTCAACTCCTGTTGAGAGGGAAGGAAGTGGTCAAGAGCATCCAAAGAGTACTGAAAAGGAGGGAGAAGCATAATTCTACCTGCGAATGTAAGCCACTTGCTTTCCATCCCTCCATTCTCTTGATACAACTGCTTGCCAAATGCTTCCATAAATTAGCCTTTGAGGAACCTTCAAAGAGTATAATCTGACTAATAGTTTTGTGCATCTTTGAATGTGTGTTGAAATAGTAGATCTCAAACTTGTGCCAGTTAACACACTATCTTGATGCATAGCTACATATGTCTAGAAGTGATTTAATAATCCTAGCTTCTATGATAGATGCCTCACCAGCCAAATAAGTATCAATGACAAATTGAAGATGTGTTAAGGGGTCAATTCCATCCACGATCTGAATTCCTTTCCACTTTCCATTTGGCTCTTTGTTTAGCTATCAATCTACCAAGAACCTCAGCCAAAGGGGGAGATAGGGTCCCCTTGTCTCAGACCTTTAGTCGACTTAAAGAAGTCTTGCAGGTTACATTGACAAGAACCGAGAATCTAGGAGTAGAGATACAGCAACTAACCATCTAATCCAATATCAGCAAAAACCAAACCGCTCAAGAACCTTTAAGAGAAAGTCTCTATAAGAGCATTATATGCCTTTCTTCCTGATTAATATCATCAAGTTAGGACAATCTAACTCTTGAGGCATTGTTAATGGAGAATAACTTGTTAGTGGTTCTCTTATATTTTACTGAATTGTGAAGAAATTTTGTGTATCTATCCCCAGAAGCCAATTACATTTCACGAGACTTTTGTCTCCAAAACTTTCTTCCCTGGCCAAGATTTTAGAGTATTGTTTATTCAAACTAGATTCTAGTTGACACTCTAATCCCCCTATTCCTGATTCTACAATTGTAGAATGCAAAGCTGCCAATTCATTCTCCAATTTAAATTTCTCACTAAATATGTTTTGAAAAGTTTCACAATTGCAAAATATTAATTGGTCCTTCACAAACTGTAACTCCTTGAAAACAACAAAGGATTTATTACATAGTTTAATCGGAGCATTCCTCCACCAAAAGCTTATCAGATCATGCAGACCATCATGCCCGAGCCACATTGTCTCAAATTTAAAGGGAGCAGTTTGGGAGTAAAGTCTTCAAGCACCTTTACACAAATTGGGTAGTGATCGGTGCCCATTGTAGGAAGAATCTCAGCAAAATACACCCAATCTGAAGCACCCCACTACCCTGCGAAATGAAACCTGTCTAGCTTTTCAGCAATTTTAAGAAAACCACTACATCTGTTTGTCCACATATACTGCCCATTTCTAAATTCAGTCTCCGATTAAACTATTGTTAGTGCAGAAGTTGGCAAAATTTGTTTGTATTTGACCAGTCCATCCTTTACCACCTTTCTTTTCTATGGGACTCTAGATAGCATTGAAGTCTCCCCCTATTATAAAGAGCTCATTAGGGTTTGATGAGATAATGATGGAGAGAGCCTACCTCAGCATTTTTTGCTATGTTGGGTGGTTCAGGCCATAAACATTTATCACATTAACCTTTGCAAATGGTTAAATGGTAAACAGAGTTCTGCAAGATAATATAATCCCTTTCTTAATTCTCTTGCTTCCTCAAAATTGCTAGAGCATCAAACTATTTGTTTGCCTCACAAAAGTGAGTACTTCAAACTTTATTGATTACAGATCAAAGGTGAGTTCTTCAAACTTTTTGGGACATGAATTTATGTCCATCTTAGCAAATCTAATGACCACATTTCTATCTTTAACAAACTATAGATATTTTGGTTTCATCATTTCCAAAGTATTCTTAATTACTTGCAATTTGCAAGTGTAATTGTATGTTTAGTCCTAGCAACATTTACTTGAGTTGTTTTCTAAGATTTCTTAAAATGTTTGAGTTAGTTCTTAAGTTTGCCTTTTTGTGCTATTCAACTCAGGTAGGACTTGGATGTCTTTTTCTTTTGTCAACAACATGTATTTCCTAAAATAATTCAGCTTCTTCCAAAAAATTCTTGACAGTACTTTATGAGGCTCAAATCAACACACAGGCAACAACAATTTTTAGGTACCGTTATAAATTTAGATAATGTCAACCAAAGATCCTCACTAAACTCAATGAAACTCAAAACCATTTCCAATTCACATAAATACGAGTTGCCAGACCATAAAAGAAAACTTTCCACAACACCGCAGAGAAATAGAAAGTTAAAACCAAAAAAATAGATGCTCCTTCACATGACCATTCATTTTCCAATCAATCCCTTCAGCAATATAAATGCAACTAGAAAATTTAAAAATTGTAAATAGATCATTTCAAATTATATATGAATTTCTAACCAAAAGCTCTTATGTCTCCCAAAACTACCTGCACCTATTATTATGTTCCTCACAATGAAAATTTACACACAATAGGCTACATAGGTGCTCCTTGAAAACATACCAATTGATGCATCATCTCAAGTATATTCAATATCGATAGTCTAGAGAAATTTAAAGACCACTCAAATTATGAGTTTATACCATTGTCACTAACTCCAAGTACAAACATGTTTTGAGATGAATCAGAGAGTTTTCTTATTGATAATTCCAATCGTGAGTAAGAGATGTTTAAGGCAAGATAGAGATTCACTCTCCTTACATCATTACAGTACTACAAGAAACTCAAAAGCAATAAAATGAGCATAAGAAGAATGTGGAAAGAGGAAAACATTTTGAAGAACATATCTTATTCTTAGTTTCAACATTGAACCACAAGAATGATCACTAAAACCATTTATATGAAACCATATTATTACATTGCTTTACAATCAAGCAAAAAACGGCCACTGATCATATTTATTTGATTGCATTGCAGACATTGCAAAACAACGCCCTCAAAAACTGAGAAAATAGCTAGTCCAGCAAGCTAGGGGCACTCCTAGAATGGAAACAAAAATAATCTCTGTAGATCAAGCACATAGTAAAGATTTTCTCCAAGTTAAGATGTTTTATTAGCATGCACATGTACCCATTGTTTACAGCAAAAAATTTTATTCCAAGTCTAAAAACTAGATCTACTGCCTCAAAGACACTTAGAATAGAATTTTACAAGTATTCAATGCACAATATCATTATAATTCTGGATTTTCTGTTGGATCCAATAAGTATGAATCATTTTGGAAGCTGAAACAGACTAGGAAATTCAATAGTGCAAACATGATATACATAATATATCTCATGAAAAAACATTTGAAAAAAAGTAAAAATATTTTCCACTTGATATATTAGAGATACCTCCAAATTGGACTCGCTGCCATCTTCAGATACTGACTTTTCACATTCATCGTCATAAGCATCGTCACTAAAGTTATAACTTCCATCACTTCCAGATTCTTCAACCACTACATTCTCCATGTTTGATTTAGTATCTCTAATTTGTGCGACATTGGAGCTGTGATTATAGTCCATTTTCCCTAAATTGCATTCACAAGAATTTGGAATAAAATGTTTCAGCATTTATAGATAAAGCAATTAACTAAAAGTACAAGCAGCTAGATGACATGTATGTGGCACTACTATATGACTGATGTGTAGTTTCCCTTTAGATTACATGTATATATGCATTGCATTTTAAACAATATCATTTGCCACACATGCACTAAGTGTAAAGCAATAATCAAAAAATCTAATTGATCATTTTAGCCAGACTAGTTGATATTTAATGTTTTTGAACAAGCATTATTTGCCTTCCAAGTTCCAACACACCAGCAGAGGACAATCCAAAGACATAAAAGATTCAATGACAATAAGTACAGCATGAAATCAAACATATCATGACAAATAATCTTCTCTGACCAAAAGACAACATACTTCATACAAAATTGTATACGAATCTTATATTCAGTTAGAATTGTTTAGAGAGCAACAAACCAGTTGCTTTGGGTAGAATGAAACCATGGACTAACTTTGGCCCTAAAATAATTATAAATATGCAAATCAAATTGCAATAACACTTTCCATGTATATGACACTATTTCCAAACAAAGATATTGGACAATATTGCTTTTCTGAAGTGTGCAAGCATACAGCCAAAAGAATGCTGCATGCAAAAGTAGAACAAGCATCACAAAACAAAAATGCAACCATGTACCCAGGACTGAAATGTTTAAGTCTCATTTCTCCCCAAAGAGATTCTTTACCAAGTTCTGCAGATGAAACAACATTTATTAGGTTACAGCCAATTCTTCATGAAACTTTTAAATATAGCATAGTTGCACATTTGCCTGCTCAATTCAATCCTCAAACAATAATTTTTCCAATCAGCAAGTTTAGTATTTTTATAGTTTATCATTGATATGTCAATGATGTGCAACAGGGAAGAAAGTTATCTAATATCAAGTGTAAATTTCCTATACAAAATTGCCAATTCCAATTAACTGTTAGGTCATATAAGGATATTTGGTGCAGGCCAGTCTTATATGGTATAAAGCTTCGCTATATCCACATCTACCCCATGGTCATCAACCACGTATACCCTCCAGAATTGCTAGATCAAAACATACTCCATGTTCATCAACAATGTACATTGAAAATGAAAACCCTCCAGATTTGCCTAAAATACATGTTGCCATAGAATGCAGAGATCTTAATGAAGAAGATTCGGTCTTCTTTTCATGTTATATTGAAGACAAACACGTCAACCTAATAAACAACAACAAATAATCTTTAAAATGGTTTAGAAGATCATTCATCATCTGCGGTAATGTAACTCAAGCATTGAGAAGATCACAAGACAAAATAAAACACTCAAATAAGCCTCTTAAGTTTCTTTTGTTTGAATGTAACCTTTCCTACATCATGGTGTTGGATGGAAAACCAATGATGACCTAATTTAAGATCTACTTTAGTTATAACAAGCCACCACAAAGGTGGTGTAATAATCCTTTTCTCCTTGGAGGTAAATGGTGGTTCCTCAATAATAATCTAATCTCTAGGGGTTTTTTGTGCAAACATTTTTAAAAATCTGGGTATTTTTGTGAAGTTTTCACACCATCGCCCCATTGCAAATGGGGACCCCCTGTTTTCTTCTAAGTTTAGATGGTAGGGCAATTCTGACAACGATTCAAGAATTTCGCAAGCCTTCCAAGAGTCAAATTCAAACAGGAAAAAAAGAAAACTTTTGGCTAAGTGTCAAAAAATGGGAAAAAGGGGGGGGGGGGGGGGGTAACAGGGCTAACTCTTGCCATGTGTGGAAAACTTGAAATTGGGTAACCTTTTGCTTTAAAAAAATCAGGAAAAAAGTGGTAAGTTTGGCAAAGTGTGAAAATTGAGAAATTAAAATTAAAATTGAACTAAAAAAATGCACACGCCTAAGTGCATGGTGATTTTCACTTCATTTTGCATGTACTTCCTAAGTGCACAGTGACTTCCACAAGTTGGTTGCACTTGCCTAAGTCACCCTTAATTTTCACCGCACATTGGTTGCACCTTGCCTAAGTCACCCTTGATTTCCACCAAAAGATTGTGTAATTTTCCCTAAGTCATGAGTGGTTTACACTTCAAGCATAGAGGTTTTGCCTAAGTGGGTAGTGGTTTCTATTTATTGGTTAGTGGTTTCTATTTATTGGTTAATGGTTTTGCCTAACTCTCTAGTGGTTTCCACTTAGCATTTGATAGTTTTGCCTAAGTGCATGGTAGTTTTCACTTTTGAGATTTTAATCTTTGCCTAAGTCACTAGTGGTTTCCACTTGGTGATTAATGGTTTTGCCTAAGTCACTAGTGGTTTCCACTTGATGTTTTATGGTTTTGCCTAAGTAGGCAATGGCTTCCATTCCCAAATTAATAAAAGATCTCAATCACAAACCACCCCACCTCTCCTATAGTTTAATGAAACGCTTTGAAATTTTAAAACTTACTGGGAGATTGTGAAAACATGCTCGAATTTCAAAGATACGAATAACTCCAAAAAATTGAGAGGGGGAGTGACTAACATTCAAAAATTAGAAAATTAAAAAACTTTAAAAAATAAATGGTTTTAAATTGAGATGAGATGAAAATTCACCTAAAAATATAAAATATGGATTGATTTTGAAAATGAATTAATTAATTCATATATTGTTGCATCGAAATTATCCATATGGCATTGATTTTACAAATGAGAAAATTAAATTAATGGAAAATAATCATAAATGTTAATAAATTAAATATATTTCCCAATCAACTTTGCATTACCCATTAATTTTTTTTAAATTGGAAATTAAAATGGGAAGTATGTGATGACTTTCTAAGTCTTATTAGAATTTCATAGTTATTTACAAGTGGTGGTTTCCCGTGCAGATTAAGATGACGAGGTGGCATAATGACCTTTTTTCCAATTGGACTATGGTTTCTTTCAAATTTTCCTATTGGTATGGAAGGTTGCTTTGCCTATATGTATGTTCTCTTCTCATTGGTCCAAGTGTCATTGATCCTTTTCTGGTTGTTGTAGAATTGGATTTTCTTATTAGCCAAAGAAGGCAATGTAATTTTCTATTTGGTCCACATGGTGGTGCTTAATTGTAACTGGGTAGACATTTCATAATTGTAGTGAGTGGTTATAAAGCCTTGCATAGTGCTTAAGTGGATTAATCTTGGCCCTTGATTTCAAATAAATATTGGTCGTTCATTGTATTTGAGCTCCCTATATAAGGATTGCTCCTCTCATTTGTGAAGCAAGCACATGTTGGATAATTGTTGCTAATACGATGCTAAATTTGCTCTACTATTCATTGATGTGTCTTGCATGGTGAATTGTTGTGATCGAGTTTGTAACTATCGCATGGTGATCCATATTTCCTCACTTAGCTTAGAATTTCATGTTGTTTAGAGGTAGTCTAGTTGGATCAAAGTCATTGTGGATGTTCACTAGAATGACTCGACAAATCGGAGCCACTAGCCTCTTGTTGATGGTAGGAGTGCCTTGTGTGGTAAGCAGATAATAGAATGCTCTAAACTTCAATTTATATCCAACCTTCAATTTGCATCCATTGATGGGATTGAAGAGGGTAGATATTGATTTGAAAACCATTTGAGCACATCCTTAGAAGCTTGCACTGGGTGGGTGGAATCATTTGCAAGATTACATCTAGTAAATTTTGAGTTCATCCATGATTTGTTGTATTCATAGCAGAAGTGGAAGTAGAAAAATAGAGGTTATAAGTTTAAGTTGGAGTTGAAGTGGAAAGTTAGATATATTTTCATTACACATTGTAGAGCCAAATCTTTAGAAGTGCAAGAGTTAAAATCCATTGAATAAATATTGTAAGTTTGTTTGTGATATCCAATAAATCACATTATTTCACTAAGCAAGTGTCCACAGTTAAGAAAGAACCTTGAAGTCATTTCATGATCTTACTTTACAAGCTTAGCATGAGAAATGACCTTAATTCAAGAGAGGATTAAATGTTTGACGTTTCAGCTTGAAACATTGATTATTTGATTATGCATGTTGTAGTGGAACAAAACTCACATTGATAGGTATTTGCAGCATTCATGGTCTTTTTTTGCCATTTTATAGCATCTAGAAGGCTCAACAAAGTCAAATTTTCGGCCTCGTGAAACCATTTGGGTATCTGATTAATTTTAAAGATACAACAAATCTGGTGAAAATTGTTGTCTATAAATTGGACAGCCATTTTCTGGCTGGCTGAAGGTTGAGTTTAATTCATTTTTGCATTATTTGCTAGTTGGATTACAAAAAGTTCTTTTGAGTTCTATTTGTTTTAAGAGTTGCAGCTACGATAGAGATCTCAGTATTTAGTATGATTAGTACTCTGTAATTGGCACTATCAATTTTGGCTTGTAAATGAAACTAATTTGTAATAAGAATAAGTAAATGGAATTATTTTGTATTAAGGATAAAGTGAGTCATTGATGACACCTCACCTCTCCTTGGTTGGCATATTATCGAGCATAAATTTATTGTGAACAGTCGTTTTTGTTTTCAGCAGCATCCTGAGTATGATATCGCGAAACACCAAAAAGTGTGGCGCTTCATAGTACTCGGCAGTGATGCTAAGTCATGTGAAGCATCACATGGTGACGCTTCACATTACTGCAGTTACAAACTTTATTGTTGCCTGTCTTAATCGTTGAACATTATTATCATTTCGCTCTTCCATGCTCAAGCATATTGATACACAGCAAAGCATATTCTATGATGCCTTCAGCATTGTGGCTGAAGATGTATTTCTGTTTTTCTTGTGCTTATCCGAACGCACATGCATCTCATGCTGGATATTTCAGTATATATGTATTTTGCAGAGCTTGAGCATTGAAGCTTGATTTCTCAGAACCGTACATTCCAAAGTTATTGTTTGCATATCACAGTGGTTTATCATTGCAGTTAGTCTATACTATTTGAGATCATTTTAGTTGGTATTTGTCATGAGCCCAAATTGATAAGAATATTTCATATATTAATCAATTAAAACATGTTTCAAGTAATAATTATATCAAATAATATGATTGTAAATATTGAATTATTAAATATAATAATAATCACCATTTATAAATGTACAAATAAGGGTATACTTAATATATATGATTATCGAGTATCCAAATGATGTTCATTTATAATTATACATGACCCTTTAAAAAGATTCTAATTAAATATATTACTTAATTGAATGATTATGTCATAATATTATCCCATATTACAATAGATCGGTCTACTCAACATTAAAAGATAAATTATCTTTTCAAACCTATGGTCGTGACCCATAGTCCTATCACGTATAAAAGGGGGGCATTAAAAAGGATCATAACATATTATGAAAGGTACCACATCATCTAGCAAGTGTAAGGAAATGTAGTGGGGCCCATATCCTTTCTGCCATAGGAGATAGGAAGGAATGTTGGCAATCAAACCCATTCAATTGATCGAGCATGTGACATCAGACTGTAACTTGAGTGGCATACCAATCACAGTGGATACAAACAACCATAACAGTGCCCAAATTATTATCGGCTAAGGTAGGTAGGAATATTTATTATTAGTTATACTTAGGAATATGTTGAGGTAAGGAATATTTAATGGTATGTAGTTATTGTGTAATGGTTCATACTAATAGTATTATTCATAATTTTATTTATATTATTTTAAAAGTAAGAACTCTTAGAATCATAATTATGAATTCTAATAATTAGTCATTGTTATATTATAATAAGAAATTAGATCATAGAAATAAATATATTTAGATTGGATTATTAAGACCAATAATTGTAAGGAATAATGGTTGACTTTGATATAAGTAATGGGTTTGATCGACAAACTTGGTAGACCTTAAAGATACTCCCTTCCAATGAGATGGCTAACTAATCGAGGGTCATTCTAAGGAACACATGGTGTCTTCACAGAGGATTATGAAGCCCAACTTGAAAGGTAGTTTCGAAAAGGAAGGGCAAATAATCAAGGACCATTACTCATAACACAGGGGATCCTCACAACGGTTTAGGAAGCTAGATTGAGGGAATCCTTAAGGATGTGTAGAAATAATGGAACACCTAGATATAAATCAATAGAATTTAATTAAATAGTCTATTGTTGTTAATAATGTCTATAGGTTAAGTTGTTTGATGGCATGGGGACATTACAGTATTGAGCAAAACATTTATGTTATACATATTGATACTAGATATTCGACTACTTAATCTATGAAAGATTAAGTGTGAACTTTTGTACTTAACTTGAAATAGAAATAAGGATCAATGTTTCTATGGGTTGGGTTTTTCACCCTCAAGAGGAGGGTTTTCCCAGGGTATTTCACTATGCTCCTATTGTGTATCCTGTCTTGATTTATTTATTGTTATTTTCTGCTATATTCTAGTTCAACTTAAACATGCTATCAGAGTTCGGTTTGAGAATTTACGATCCAGAATCAGAAATTAGCATCAAGGATCTATTTTTTATCTTATCTCATGTGAGCTACAATGGTGAATGGATTAAAGGTAGAAGATAGACTAGAAAGTTTTGCAAATTTCTCAACTTGGAAATTCAAGATTTTAATCACTCTCGAGGAAAATGATCTTCTTGATTTTGTGACTTCTCATCTAGGAGACAGCTGATAATGATCAGAAAATAAAATAAAAGAACAAAATAATGGCTAAGAAAGTCCAAATAGACTCTAAAATGGATCACTTGATTCCTATCATCTCTAAGCTAGATTTTGCAAAAGAAATGTTTTCAGATTTTAAACAACCTATACGAGTTCAACAATACTAGCAGAGCTTTAGCATCAGAGATCCCAGAATCATCATGATTTTGGCAATTTGGTGATATGAATTAAGCCTGGCAATTTTTGGTGACTGGTTGAGCCGGATCAGCAAGATATCGCTTGAAATCGCCTAATTCAATCATTCAAGCAAAAATCACCTAAACCAGCTGCCAAAAACCAGCCACATGGCAGTCCATTTGGACAACTTGAGAACAAAAAAAAAATACAACATTTTTTTAATATTCTTTTACCATTTCTCTTTCTTATAACCCTAAAAGGCCTTCTAACTATTTAGTATGACAAGAAGAGAGGAAAACTAAGAGAGAGGAAGAGAAAAGAGAAACCATAGGCATAGTTGGAAAACTCTCACTCAGCAACAACTCAACAAGCCCCTAAAAGTTTAATTGGGAAAAAAAAGCCAATTTTTATTAAAAAAACTCAAGAATCTAAAAAAACTACTAAAATTTAATTAAAAATACATTTTTTTGGAATTTCAATGAGAAGATGCATTTAATGAGTTAAATAAAGAGAACGCAAAAGAAACAATCAAAGTTTAGATATATATAAATGCCTCCCAATGCAGAAAATTAACTAGCAAACAAAACGATATTGTTTTTTTCCCTTTATCCTATTGTCTTTTAACACAGCTGAGTCATTTTCAAAAACTCACTGATTACTCGGCGATTAAATGGCAATTAAATTTAAAAACGGCGAGTTTTTACTCTAAGATTAAATCTGCCAAAAACACGCCTCAATAAAAAACCAGGCGATTAGTGGCAAATCATCAATTATTCGGCAACTATTCCAACTATGACCATAGGTTTGCAACCAAAAAGAAAGAAGAGCATCAAGGAGATCACAAATCAATTTGTGAAGGCCATAAGTTTGCATTGGGAGCATTATGGAGTCAATAGCAACACTCATCAACTCATTTGCAAGAGGTAAGTGTTGATTTTTTTCTAGTATGTTGATGTATTCTTTATTTTTTATTAAATTTGTTTAGTTTTAATTTGCAAATTTGGAATGCTTTTTATTAAATTGCAAAGTGCAATCTTGCAAATCCTACAGTGTTTTCAGAAGTTATTAGAAAAAATTTGCAAACACATTTTTACAAATTTCTCAAAAAAAATGTAAGGTCTGTTGTTTTCTTAGTTCAAGTTTTTAATTCAATTTTCTTATTGCAGCAGCCTTAACTTCCATTTTCCACAATGCCTAAAAAAGGATGAGACATGGAAATATACCTAGAAGAATCAAACATCAAACAAAATCTATGTTTTGTAAAGAAAAAAATTTGGTTGTATCTATAGATTCAAATGCCACATATTGTTGGCATACTTGGACATGATGTTACCTTGTCCACTCAACAAACTACTGTGGAAAAACATTTTTGTTTTGTGCAATTAGACACATGTGAACAAGAGAAGTTAAATTAAGAAAAGGCAACTTGGACAGTTATGTGCTATTAGCTCCCATGCTCTCGCATCCATAAGTTGTGTTGGACAGGGTTCTTCCGAGCCTCCATTTCATCCTAGTGCTAGTGCTAGTGCTTGTGCTCATCGTTCTACTACTAATACTGGCCCTACTACATTTGGACCTAGAGTGTCGAAGTCAAGACTAGATAGTTACTTTGAATCGCCTACTACCGTTGGTGCACAACCCTCACTTGAGAGCATGGGTTGGAACAAAGAAATTAATGATGATGTCAGAAAACAAATTTGCAAATTTTGGTACTTTTGCAACATTCCATTTATTGCAGCAAGGTAATTAATTTTTTTTATTTGTTTTCTTTAAGTTTAAAGTTAAATTTTAATAATTTCTATTGTGCAATCATAGATTCATATTACATAATGATTTGTCATCTAATCCTAATCTATTTGTGGCATGTCTCCTTATTGGCAAGGCATGATAGACATCGTAACTATCTAAGATGTGGGATTTAAAGCCCCTACTACTGCTGAGTTGAGTGGATACCTCTTATAGATGAAATAGTAGAGGATATGAAGCTTGAGCTAGAGGCCCACCAAAAGGCATGGACCGAAAAGGGTTGCACCATTATGACTAATGGTTGGACAAATAGGAGGCATAGAACACTCATAAATTTTTTTGTTTCTTGTGGAGGTGATTGATCATTCTACTTTCCTTCATGCAATGTGAATTGTGATTGAATAATTTAATTTTTGATTTGTTGATTAATGATGATCCATGATAATTAATTATTTTGCTCTGTTTAAATTTTGTAGAATCCACCACGTTGGTCAAACCTATTGATGCTTCCTCTCATGTTAAAAACATCATGTACTTATGTAAGTTTATTGAGGAAGTCATAGCAGAGGTAGAGGAAGAGAATGTGGTGCAGGTGGTGATGGATAATGCAGCAAGTTATTTTGTTGTAGGTTAACTTTCAAGTGTTAAATTTTAACTTTTCAAGCTTTGAAAATTTGATGGAAAGACATCTATAAGTATAAATTTATTTAATCTTTTCTAATTCTAATTTCTATGTTTCTTAACACATGTAGATTTCTAATTAATTTTAAATTGTTACAGGTACACTTTTGATGGAGGGCACCCTACAATAATTTGGTCTCGTTGTGCAGCCCATTGCCTTGACCTCATTTTATAGGACATTGATAAACTTGAGTGGATCAAATCATGCGTAGAAAGGGTAAAAAATATATGCAAGTTTATCTACAATCATGCATTGGTCCTCAGCATATAGAGGAGATGAACGGGGCAAAGTTAGCTTGTTCTGTTATCACGAAGTTTGCCTCGAACATCATCACACTGCAATCCTTGTTGACATCAAGGGAAGAATTGAGACGAATGTTTGTTGCGGAGGAGTGGACTTCCTCTTCCTTTCCTACAACCACTGCAAGGATAGATGTGGTGAATTGCAAGTTTAATGTGGCTGGTTTTTGGACAGCTTGTAAGGAAATATTGAAGGTAAATTTATTACAATTCAACATTTAGTATTTAGTATTTAATTGTTTAATAACTAAATTACCAGATTCTCTCGTGCACCTAGGAATTCTTAGTTCAATTCTCTCGAAAGTCTAGTCCTTGTCAGATTCTATCAAAAGTCTGCTACAAAGACCAAATTTTGCTAGGAATTCTGTGAGAGGAACCCTGGCAGAATTCAGACTACTTTTAGGTGACTTCAGTTTCCAGCAAAGGAATCCGTAAAGAATTTCAAAGAATTTTGAGAGAACACGGGCAAAAAACACCCTTTTGTTTACTTTTTCAAAAGTCTTTTTTGCCAAATTAGACTCAAGCACATGATTAGACTGAAATTAATCATCATATTTTATTTGAATTAAATGCTACTTGCGAAGAGGAATCGGGATGTATAAAAGTGACATGCGTCTATTATGGAATGTATGAAATACACCATATATCATGCATATAGCGCACAATCTATAGAAAACTATGGATTGAACAAAATCTAAAGAGATCTTTACTATGGATAATTCTAGAACCAAAGCCTGCTTTCTTGGCTTCATCTAGTCTGATCCAAAGCTGCTTTCTTTGAATCATCCAGTATAATAGTTAATGTGGGAAGTTTACTATATGGCAACAATCACAACCTTGGCCTTAAATAGGCCTATAGCGTTATTTTTTGTGCTTCTACTTTGCAACAGCAGAATGACGATGATTTGTTTCATGGTTTTGATGATATTTGATCAATGGTGCTGATTATTACGGTTGACATTATTGTTACATTGATGTGGTGGTGTATTTTGCTATGTTGCTTTAATATTAGCATAGTGGTGATGAGCGTATTTGCTGCTGCATCTATGTACACATATATACATATATTTAAAAACATATATTCTATAGTTGGAATTAAAATAACTATGGACGAACCCAAAACGAATCCGAACCGGCAACTTAGTTTAATAATTTAGTTTTATATTTAAGTTGTGACTAATGCTTTTTTAATATAATTACAGGTCATTGAGCCCCTTGTATCTCTCCTACAAGTTGTTGAGGGGAAAAGCCCTCAAGGCCCATTTGGTTGGTGGAATATGATTTGAGAATTAGCATCCAAAATCCTGGATTTGGGATTCTGGAACTTGAAATCCAGACTACAGTTTTGAAAATTTGATTTGGGACCGTTTGGTTCATCAAGAATTTGTAATGCTGAAAGCCAATTTCCTCCATTTGGTTGCACGTTTCTAAAAATGGAATATCATTGAAATAAGCATATTTGACCCCAAATGTGAAATGAAAATTTAAAAAACTACCATATTAAACAAAGGATTTTGACTTAATCGGCATTGTTGGAGATTAGTTGTGCAGAAAAACACTAGTTGCAATTGAGAAGTGTGTTTTTGTCTAATTCACCAGCCTAATTCACAGAGCTGTTGAGAGAGGCCCACTCCAACATCATAAAGTTTCAGAGGCCCAATAAAAAAATGACGATTGTCACTACCAAATTGACAAACATGGAGCAGCTACAAGTTCAACACCACCTATTTTAACTTCAAAACTTAAGAATTTTGCCCAATTTCCATTGATTCTTCTTTTGATTTCTAACATTTCGAATTATAGGAAGTTTTTAATATTTTTCCTAAAGCAGTGTTCAAATCAGTATACATTTTATTCCCTAATGCTCATCATTTGTTCTGCGAGTAATGTTCTTTTCATGATTTGGTTGTAATGTATTGTATTATTTTTATCTACAACTTGTACAGTATCATTTTTTTTAACCAGTCCCTTTATTCAGACAATATCATTATACTATCTTCCTCAAAAATTTAAAAATATTTACCAAATGGTCCACAAATCTTTAGAACTGTTTCAAGTTATCATTTCAATGTCTTTAGCCATAATGTGTGAATCCCATCAAGCCACATCTGTGGTTTCGAACTTGGGGCTTTGTTTGAAATTGCCTCTTTCACCACATTGAGAGATTCAGCTGCAGACAACCATTTTGCATCAGATCGAACATGATTAGTTATAATATTCTCTAGCATCATTGAACATCTACTTGCAAATACCTTTAATGTCTCTAACATCTTTATTGTTCTCTCAACCTTGTAACGTCTCCCTCTGCAGCCCAAGTCTTGCTCTAATGGTAGCGTCCACACTGTCAACAAAGAAGTTATCCACTGACTGCTTCTGCTTCTTCACAAAGTGGGAGAGAGTGAAAGTGAAAGCTGAGTGGACATGCAAGACATGCGCAAGAGATTTTCCTTTGATAACATTAGCAAAGTCGCCTTCCAAGAAAAAACGTTGATCCATGAAATGCATAGCATATGCAAAACCCAGCAGCAAGAAACACTAACTCACTGTAAATTTGTTAATAAAATGACAGCAAAATAGGACAGATCGGATCTCAAAATGTTTTCATTTTAATACATATGTAATCCAAGTTTTTGGCAAATTACAATTAAAATGAGGATTGGAGCAATTCCACCTATTTAGATGGAATACCAAATCCTCGATTTAAGGGTAAATGGGGTCACTGAATTCTATTTTTTTGCCAATTCCAATTCTGATTTTGTGCACCCAAACAGTGGATTAGAAAGTTTTAGGAATTACAAATGCCAAGTCCTGTGTAATTCCGGCAACCAAACGAGCCCTCAATGAGCTACCTATATGAGCGTATGGATAGGACCAAGGAGGCCATTAGAGCTCAGTATGCAAGAATGTAGGAGAAGTATCCCCCACTATTTGGGAGATCATCTACAGGAGATGGCAAAACCAGCTCCATATCCCCATCCATGCAACAGCTTATTATCTAAATCCAGCATTTTGATTTTGTCTTAACTTCAAGGCAGATGAGGAGGTTCTAGTTGGCATATACTGAATAATGTAGAAATTGAGTAGTGATGGCAGTGCCTCAACCATAACCATCGAGGTAGACAAATATAATAACAAAGAATAGGCAATTTTCTCTAGCAAGATGTGCATAGATGCTAGGACATCATTACAACTAGGTAAAAATAATATATTCTTAAGTTTATGGCTATGATGCAGGCAAGGGATGAATAACTAGGGCCAAAGGCACACCCAGCTATCCAAACCACCCTGCAAGAGTTAACACAACGGAAGCAAACACGAGGAACAACACCAAGGAAAGAGAGAACAAGGATATATTTATTGATTCATCAAATATTCAGCATTAATGCCCAGCTATAAGGCCTTCTGGGTTACGGCCAATTACAAATGTACAACTTCCAAATCTCCAAATCAGCTTTTTAAATCCACATATCTCTTTTCTTTTGAACTCTCCCCAAAAATCTGCCCTAACCCTAAACCTAAACACCCTACTTATACTTGCCAAAATGGCTTACGAATAATTGTAGAACATAGAGAAACCACAAGTCGGCCCTCATCAAATATAATTAACTATACCAAAATTAAATGTGAGCAAAGTCGGCCAAATTGGAACTAGGCAAAATTAACTAATGTGCAGGATTACAAAGAAACCCAGGATGCTCCTGCATCAGGCTAATAATTCATGCATTTTAATTTTTTTATTTTGTAATTTACCCTTTAAGGTGTACTTGTAAATGAGACTAATTAATTTATTTTTCCCTTATTTTAGATAGATAGTGGCAATTGTTTGGGCCATCAACCCCAAATCTTGGGAAAATTCTCATTCATATTTTGAGTCAGCTAGGTAGTGCTTCTAGATGTCAGCACAATTGGTCCAAGTTCAAGCATATCCACTGGAAGATGCGAAACAAGTTGTCTATGCAGAGGTTGAATGATATTGTCTTTGTTCATTACAACCTCCATCTTAGGACCACACAGATTTTGGACCCTGACACCTCTCCAATGACTCTAGAGATCAGTTCCAAAGTCAAAGTGGTTAACTAAGGCTATTAATCCAATCTTCACTGAGGACCTTGATTGGGTTGACCAAGTAGAGGCTGGGGTTATGGCTATGGCAGAGAAGAAGACTAGAGCATGTTTTGGCAGACCACACATGCACACCGACAGACACAAGCCCTGTTAATGTTGCTCGTGAATCCACCTCACTTGCAGGGGCTATGGCTACTCAGGCCTCTAGGACCTACCTTAGATGTAGTTAGCAAGCAGACAGGATACTCTGAGGCTGAGGCTGTGACCGAACTTGACGATGATGATGAAGATGAAGAAGGCTTGAGCTAGAGCTTGAGCATATAGACTTGCTTTTTTGCTATGTTCCTTGAGTTTCCAAGACAGGGACAACAGGGGACCGCAGAACAGGTTTCTAAGACAGCAAAAAAAATTGCTAGTTTGTTGGGGGGGATGGGGACGGCTGTATAACAATAGGGGAAATTAAAATATTTATATGAAAACATGGATAAAGCATGTACTTATATATAATAGAACCTTAAAATATTAGAAGCAACAAAGTTCATATGCCAAATTTGTGTTACTATGAGAGTCAAAGTCTAATTTGTTCAAGAAGTCAAAGTCAAAGTCCCCTAGGTGTCCCCAAGATTCCGAAACGTTTTTGGGACAAGAACGCTGAAAATCTACTAAGGATGTGTCCCTGAGTAACACTATCACGTTTTTGCTTACAATGTTATTATTTCACTTTCATCATCATGGTTCTTACATACATTAATGATTTGACAACGTTCATAATTCTATATATCTATGAGACCTCTCATATTATCCTATGTTTTCTATTTACTTCAGCTACAATTAACATTTTATGTATCTGAAGGATTTATCGTTTATGTTTCTTGTTTATGAATGTTAACTTCTATTTGATGATGTTATAGTGTTGTTAAGTTATATTCAATAAATGGTGCATGAAATAAGTTTTAAGTCTTTAATGTAAGGTTTCTGCAAATTCTGATCAACCAATACTGAAAAATGACTTTACTCTTGCTGCAAATCGATCTACTTCAAATTTTGGGCTGAATGTTATAGTTCAGGAAGTCTGCAATAAATTCTGGGTAATATATTTTATCTCTGCACTAAGTCGTCAAGGATCAGATTGCTAGAAGCGCAGACTTTTGATAATATTGTGTGTCCTCTATCCACAATCTTTCTCCTACTTTATACATTAACCAAGGGTATAAGACACAACCCCTTCTAGGTCGGCCCTCCATGAAACAATCCTATTCCACTACAAATCGGCGGCCTTTTCATTTAACTAATAGTTAATTAATAATCAACTACAATAGTTAATTACAAGGCATAAAATATGCCTAGCAAATTGCCGATCAGTATAGGGAGATGTATTTATCATAAGGCCATATATAAGGGAACTTACATGCATATTAGATCTCTCTAATTTGGAATATCAGATCATTAATATGATCAAGTTATTAGGATTTAACACTCCCTCTTAACTTGATAATATAAATGAGAGAAACATATCTAACAACATTGTTAAGCATAGAATTGTACTCTATATCTATCTGATTCTTCCATGCATGTAGTATCATGGTACACATGATACTTTGCAATATTACTAAACCTATAATATGTATTATCACTAACACTTGTCATAAGAGTATTACACGTAATGCAATACACAGGCTAAAATCCGGAGAATGATAAAATCTTTCTTTATTCAAATTTTAACTCATAGGCACTGGCAAGCCTATATCACAATATGATCCTAAATTAAGATCTAGGAATATTAGATCATTAATATAATTAAGTTATGAGGATTTAACACTCCCTCTTGCTTGATAATATAAATGAGAGAAACATCTCTAGCAACATTGTTAAGCATAGAATTGTACTCTATATCTATCTGATTCTTCCATGCATGTAGTATCATGGTACACATGATAATTTGTTATATTACTAAACCTGTAATATGGATTATCACTAACACTTGTGATAACAGTATTACATGTAATGCAATACACAAGATAAAAATCCGGAGAATGATAAAATTCTTCCTTTATTCAAATTGTGACTCGTAGGCACTAACAAGCCTATATCACAATATGATCCTGAATTAAGATCTGCCAGTACACAAGATAAATTTCGGAGAATGATTAAATTCTTCCTTTACCCAAATTGTGACTCATAGGCATAGAAATAGAAATGTCTATAACACAATATGATCTTTAATTCATCCAGATCTACTAGTAGTTTCCTACTGTTATAGAACATTATCTCAAAGATCGTCATTTCATATAATGTCTATTTATTATCACAAAGATTGTCACCTCTTTATATAATAAAACAAAATGGTGAAGCCCATAATAGTCAATAGCCTGACAATAATAATTTTTAAAATTATTCATTAATAATTAAGGAATACAAATATATTATAATTCAACCATATCAATTCATTTTCTGAAGTGATCTATCTTCACTTGAGAGAGAGGTTTGGTAAGAATATCTGATGTCTGATCTGTAGTGCAAATGTATTCTAACTTGATAATTTTCCTGTCTACCATATCTCTTACATAATGGTAAGGAATTTCAATATGCTTGGACCTATCATGAAAAGCTGGATTCACAGAAAGCTTGATGGAACTATGATTGTCACAGTGAATAATAGTGAGATTCATGAGTTGACCAAATAATCCCACAAGTAACGTTCTAAGCCAAACTGCTGCCCGAGAAGCCATTGCAGCTGCAATGTATTCAGCTTCTATGGAACTCTGTGCTACTAATGCTTGTTTTCTGCATATCCATGGTATCATTGCTTAGCCTAAACTAAAACAACATCCTGAAGTGCTTTTCCTATTAGGAACACTTCTAGCCCAATCTGAGTCTATGAACCCATGTAAGTCCAAGTCAACTTTCTCATACTTTAGCCTAAGGTTAAGAGTGCCTTGTAAGTATCTCATAATGTGTTTGACTGCAACTAGTTGAATTTCCTTTGGCTCACACATAAACTGACTTAAGGCATTAACAGCATAGCAAATATCAGGTCTTGTATTTACCAAGTACATAAAAGACTCAATCATCTGTCTGTAAAGAGTAGAATCTATGGAGGGTGATTCTGTTGTTGCTTCCTTAAATTTGTGTAGATTAGTCTCCATTGGAGAAGACATAGATCGGCAATTCCACATTCCAAATCTCTTCAAGATGTCTAATGCATATTTTCCTTGATTGATTATGATGCTATTAGAGTTTTGCCACACTTCCAGTCCTAAGAAGTAGTGGAGTCCTAAATCTTTCATATCAATTTCTTTGATTAGATCTTTCTTGCATTGATCTATAAAATGATCATCATTTGTTATTAATAAATCATCAACATATAGTATCAAAATTATCATATCATCTTTATCCCTTTTATAATAGAGATTTGGATCAGCTTCATTCTTAGAGAATCCTAAACTGGTGAGATATGTATTGATTCTTTCATACCATGCCCTGGGAGCCTGTTTAAGCCCATAGAGAGCTTTCTTGAGTTTGCAAACAAAGATTTTAGGATTATGAGTTTCAAATCCTTCAGGTTGTTCCAAATATAGCTCTTCTATAATCTTTCCATTCAGAAATGTTGTTCTTACATCCATTTGATGTACTTTCCATCCCTTTGATGTTGCAATAGCTAGGACTACTCTTAGAAAGGTGTATTTGGTTACTGGAGCAAAGGTTTCTTCATAATCAATTCCCTCCTTCTGAGAGAATCCTCTAGCTACGAATCTGACTTTATATTTTTCAATGCTACTGTCAGCAGCATGCTTGATTTTAAATATCCATTTAAAAAAAACAATAGATTTTCCCTGAGGCCTTGGAACAATTTTCCAAAGATCATTCATAATAATGGATTGGTATTCTTCCATCATAGCATCCTTCCAAGTTGTATGTTTAATAGCATCTGAAACATTGGTTGGTTCCAATTTACATAAATCACTCATGTTTGTTGCATAGCTAAAAAATCTTTTGAGTCTTTTGCTTTCTCTGAAGGTTCTAGATGATGCAGCAAAGTCTTGTGCTTCCTCTACAATCTTAATAGCCCAAAGTGGCCTTTTATTAGGATTTTGAGTTTCCTCAAGATTAAGATTTTGAATTTCACCTTCAATTTCTTCAATGTTCTCCCTCTGAAACTCAGATTCATGATTTTCTTCATAACTAGGTATATGTGTAGGATCTTCAAAACTTAGGGCTCTTTTGAATGCGAGATCTTCAAATATTACATCCCTACTAAGTTCAATGTTTTTTTGACCAAGTATGTAAACTCTATATGCTTTAGATGTTTTGCTATACCTGACAAAAATACCTTACCTCTCGGAGGGTTCTAACTTAGTTCTTTTTTCTTTTGGAACCTGTATATATACTTGACACCCAAATATCCTAAGATGACTTATATTTGGTTTAACCTTAGAAAAGACTTCTTCAGGAGTTTTATCTCTAAGGTGGGAGTGAGGATTTTTGTTTTGAATATAAACAGCAATACATGATTCTTCTGCCCAAAGATAATATTATAAATTTTGATCAAATATCATAGCTCTTGCTACTTCTATAATTATTCTATTCTTCGTTTCTACTACCCCGTTTTGTTGTGGGTTATAAGAAACAATATACTCCCTCTTAATTCTTGCTTCTTTACAAAAATCTTTAAACAAATCTGAAGTATATTCCCCTCCATTATCAGTCCTAAGAGTTTTAATTTTGAGTCTTGAAGATTTTCAGTTAAGGATTTGAATTCTTTAAATCTCTTAAGGATTTCTTCTGATTCTTCACATTTTAAGAAGTAAATCCATGTTTTCTTAGAGAAATCATCTATAAAATGTATATAGTACCAAAATCCTCCAGGGGAAGGAACAAACATAACATTGTTAGTTTTTCTAGTGCTAACTTGAAATGGACTTTTGGTGATCTTACCTAGAGTGCATCCTTTGCATATGCTCAAATGATCTTTATTCAACTTAGGTAAACCAGTAACCATCTTTTCCATAGTCGATAAGGCTTTGAAGTTTAGATGTCCTAACCTTCTATGCCACATTTCATTTATATCAGCAACTTCATGAATTAAGGCTTGAATATGTTCTATATTTAATTCATACAAGTATCCCTTTCTTTGACCAATCAACTTTGATTTCTTAAATAAAGAGTTCTTAGACCAGGTCATTACTTTACCGTCCATGAATGCAACCTTATGTCCATCATCTTCAAGTGTTGTAACGGAAATTAGATTCCTCTTGATTCCTGGTACATAGAGTACTCTTTTGAGATGAAGAAAAATACCCAACTTCCGTTTCAAGGTGCAGTTCCCAATTCCTTTGACAAAATGAGTGGAATTATCACCTATGGTAACTTCGTCATTAACTTCTTCTGATATTGAGTCTAGTACTTCTTTGTATCCTGTAATGTGTCAAGATGATCCACTATCAATTACCCATGCTTTGCTTGATACTTCATTTGATAGCGCTAAATACAATAAACGTTTCTCATAATCATAGTTTTCCCCTTTCCTGGTAATGTTTGTACAGTTTACTTGCTGCTTTGTATTCTCAGGGCAATTAGATTTATAGTGTCCAAATTTTCACATTTGAAGCATTTTATTTTGGATAAATCTCTCTTCGGTTTGTCATTTCTTTGATTACCCTTCTTCCTCTTAAAGTGCTTCTTCTCACCTTTATAAGAATTTGTGTTAACGACATGAAGTTCTTCATCTTCAGTTTTTAATTTCTCTCCTTTCTTCAGTTGCCTAGATTCTTCTTGAAGGCAATCTCCTTTAAATCTATTGAAGTCTGGAAGTTCGTCTCTAGCATTTACTCCTTGTGAGAATGTTTCCCACGAATCTGGTAACCCATAACCCATCTATTATTAAGATAATATCTTATACTTTCTATAATGGTCAACTACTTGTCCGTAGTCCGTCTTTCAATCTAGATAGGAATGTTTCCTATCCTGTCTCTTTTGTCTTCAGTCCAGATAGGAATGTTTCCTATCCTGTCTCTAGTTTTGTTTCTAATTTCATCTTCTGTCTACGTTGTTTCTTTTAGAAACAACGTCCTTGTAATTCTTTATAAGGAACACATTTGTTCCTCTGTTAATCAATCAATCAATCATCCGAAAATCCGTTAATCTGCCAACTCTTCTTGAATCTTGTAACATGGTATCAGAGCTATTACTTAAATTTTTTCGAAAAAATTTATAATTTCTTCGTGAAATTATTTGTTTAAATTTTTTCAAAATTATTTCTGTTGAATTTCTCTAAAATCCGCTTAGGGTTTTCGGCCTAAAGAAATTCCCGAACTTGGGTCTGCCTGTGTTTGTTCAGCACACTCTAGCCCCATTCGTCCATGCACATCGATCCTTGAAGAAAAATCTGCCATTTTTTATCAAGAAATCTGAAGTTTTTTCAAGCTTTTTACAGCTAGGGCTGTTTTTTTCAAAACCCTAATTCTTGGTGGGTTTTTCGAGAGCTCAACTGGGTTGTCTATTTTTTCTAGGTGCCTCGATTTGTGTGCCTCGATTTTCGAGCCAGCGAATCCAAAAAACGACAGTAGATTCCTTCTGAGTTTTTTGAGCTCTCTTCTAGGTCATTCTCTAATTCTTCTAGGTCTTTCGTATTTTTGCCTCGAAGAACGTGCCTTCACAGATTTTCACAGTATTTCATTGAAAAACGTGCCATGGCATCTCTGACAAATATTTTGCTCGAACATAATTCCAAATTCAATGGTCGCAATTATGGAACCTGGAAGCAACGCATCATCGCAATCTTCGAATATCGAAACACCGATCAACTTGTTCTGGGTGTTACGCAGCGTCCAACTTCTCCGGGTCCTGATCAAGATACATGGGATCTGAACAATCGAGAGGCAATAATGCTTCTCAAACTATCCGTAGTTGATGACCAGCTTTCTCAGATTCCATCCGGCAAGACAGCTGCCGAAATCTGGACACGTCTAAAAGGTCTTCATGAGACTTCCGACAAGAGCAGAGCCTTTTGAATTTGTTTCTTTTTTTTTTTGGTTTGTCGATTTTCTCCTCAAAAATCATTTCAAGTTGTCTGTAATACACAAGGTTGTGTGAGATTCTGGGTTTGTTGATTTTCTCCTCAAAAATCATTTCAAGTTGTCTGTAGTACGCAAGGTTGTGTGAGATTCTGGGTTTGTTGATTTTCTCCTCAAAATTCATTTTAAGTTGTCTGTAATACGCAAGGTTGTGTGAGATTCTGAGTTTTACCGTTTTTTTCACAAAAACGAAGTTTTGTAATTGCAACTTATTTTGAGTCATAGCACTTTTCTGGCAAAGCTTCTTGGTTTCAACATTCTGTAGATCCAAGGAGGGTCTCAGTTATCCCAAAATGTTCTGACATCCGTACGTTGACATCTTATACTTTCTATAATGGTCAACTACTTGTCTGTAGTCCGTCTTTCAGTCTAGATAGGAATGTTTTCTATCCTGTCTCTTTTGTCTTCAGTCCAGATAGGAATGTTTCCTATCCTGTCTCTAGTTTTGTTTCTAATTTCGTCTTCTGTCTACGTTGTTTCTTTTAGAAACAATGTCCTTGTAATTCTTTATAAGTAACACATTTGTTCCTTTGTTAATCAATCAATCATCCGGAAATCCGTTAATCTGCCAACTCTTCTTGAATCTTGTAACATCTATAGCCATTTATGATAGCTCTTTGTCTTCAATTATGGTCCCTATACTTGCAAGTTCATCTCTTAAACTAGCCACCTTTAGGAAGTATGAATTCATAGATTCTCCCTTCTTTATCATATGATTTAGTTGTCTTTTTAATGCAAGGTTCTAGTTATATTGTTAACCTCATATGCATTTAATAATGCACTCATCATATTAAATGTTCTCTAATGTTTCATTAGCATAGGTACTATTTCATTTTTAACTCCATCTAATATGATTTTCATGGCTTTTCTGTTTCCTTTAATCCAGATAGTTTTATGAGGATCAGCATTAGGTTGCTTGGATTCCTTATCAACAAACTAAATAACATCGTCTTCAAGAATCATCATAATTCTGAATTTCCAAGCAACGAAGTGTTCTTTTTCATCAAACCTGTCTTTGGGTCAGATTGCGCTAGCCATTGAAGGTAGAAGGATGTTGCTAGATATTTTAAATCTGATTGTCAATTTGCAGAGCCTAGGTTCAACTACCAAAGCTCTGATACCATGTAAGGTTTCTGCAAATTCTGATCAACCGATACTGAAAAATGACTTTACTCTTGCTGCAAATCGATCTACTTCAAATTCCGGGTTGAATGTTATAGTTCAGAAAGTCTGCAATAAATTCTGGGAAATATATTGATTACAAGGCATATAAATATGTGGCCTCTTCATTTAACTAATAGTTGATTACAAGGCATATAAATATGCCTTGCAAATCGCCGATCAATATAAGGAGATGTATTTATCATAAGGCCATATGTAAGGGAACTTACATGCATATTAGATCTGTCTAATCTAGAATATCAGATCATTAATATGATCAAGTTATTCCAAGGGTTTTTTCATTTTGCTGATTTGTAGCTGGGTCACAGCTGATTCACAGATCAAGTTGACCTTTCCAATTCCGATTTTGGAAACTATATTTAGCATTGACATGACAACTACTTCATATCAAGATGGGAAGAGGAGAATCTGTGGTGTCTTATTTCATGAAGATTGCTGAACTCAAAGATCAGCTAGGAGCTATCGGAGACTTTGTCCCTAATAAAGACTTAGTTATGCTTGCTATGAACAGTCTCCCCAGCTCTTACGAATCCTATATTCAAGGCATTAGTGGAAGGGATGACCTTCCCAAATTTGACAAGCTAAGAGCTGATTGCATTCAAGAAGAGTGCATACTTGAGGCTAGAGGAAATTCTCGCAAAAACAACCATGATGATGATCAAAAGATTCAAAGAAAGAGGCTCGGATTTAGCTCCTGAATTCAAAAGAAAGAAAAGGGACATGTCCAAAGTTCAGTACTTCAGATGTGACAGATTTGGTCACTAAGCCAGGGATTGTATGGTTAAGCCCAAACCTCAAGCAGTTGCTGCACTAGTTGGAAATATTTTTCCTAAGAAGGAACCTAATGATACATCTGTTGGATTTTCTTTTATCTCTGCTCTTTCAAGCTGTATTCCTACAAATCGTGAAACATGGTTGATTGATAGTGGAGCTTCTAGGCATATTACTGGTTATTGTGATCATCTAGTGAATTTGAAGCAGAAAGACTCTCATCTTCAAGTTATCATTGGAGATGATGCTAGCTATTTAATTAAGGGTGCTGGTTCCACTTCTCTTAAACTTGACTCAGGGATTTATTTGCATTTGAGTGATGTATTATTTGTGCCAGGCATAAAGAGAAATCTGATATCTATATCAGCCTTAGAAGATCAAGGATTTCATGTTGGCTTAGTTGATGAGAAATTATTAGCATGGAGAAAGAATTCTAGCGTGAGTTCATCTCAAGAAATTGGAGTTTGTTATGACAGCCTTTACAAACTTCAGCCAACTCCATTTCAGCACTCTCTCATATTTCTTTGGACACAAATGTTATGGATAGATGAATCTTGTTATATAAAGATTGAAGCATAAGATACTTATTAAGTTATTATCATCTGGCTAACAAATCTGATATTGTTGAGAATATAAATAGATGCTGGAGCCTTCAGATGGACAGTAAGAGGTAGCTCAAACTTTAAAACCTAAAAGGCCTAGCCTATTTCATACAACAAACAGCATATTGCTGATCAAATCTGCATGATTTGCAGAAAACAAAATCTATCAAGCATATCTTTTTAGAACTTTTTTTGGTAAAATTATGGAATACTTTTACAATGGATTACGTAATTGGAATATGATTATATTGAATAACCAAAAGCTCTGGTTAGAGATTCTTACTAGCCATATAGATTGTGGAGGAAATCTCTCTCAAATGAAATCTTGTGGGTAATTTGAGGCAAGTAAAGATGAGGTTTTTAATAACAACAGGATGATGTTTACTAAGGCTTTTAAAAGACTCATTTTTTATCATGTTGCTGTGCAAGTCAGTGACACGGAAATATACAAGGCATCAAGCTACTAGGAAATGGACTAGTGACAGTAGACAGACAAGAAGTGTGCTATGGACATACCTAATCATACAACACCAATACCAAGCCAACACTCCACTTAAAATCGATGGAGTACCACAAGAAATACAATAAGGAAGCCAAACGAAGCAAACTGAAGAAAAAATAAATGAGCATCTTGGAGCCAAAATTTTCTTCAATTCTAGCAGGAACTCATAAATCAAGTAAGTCAGACCCAAGAAGGATGTCTGGTTGTGTAATGTCCCATCTTTGGGATATTAGAAATTAATTAAATAATGAATTATTTTAATTAATTTATAGAGCAGTTAAAGTGACTTTTCGATGCAGAAGTGTCCTTGGTTCTTGGCAATCTAGCACCAATGAAAAACATTTGCTTTCAATTTTGTTCCTATTCAATTCAGTTTTTGTGTTTCTATAGGCATCCTTTAGCATTTGCCCATTTTCTCCTGCAGATCTGTTTGACTTTGCCACACAATGTTTCTATACTCTTGGCCAATCTCTCTTTCAGTCTGTTCATTCCAATGCCTGGTGCAGATCTTCATGATTTAAATCTAACCTATTTACAAATTACATTTATTGATATTTTTCCTTAATGTATGTATGTGTGAGCTGGCATCTTCAGTGTCACACTGTGGTCATGCTGATATGTTAAGAGTGCTGGCATGTATTTCCTCCCATCCAGGCATATCTCTTTGGTTGGTCACAAGTTTTCCACATAGACAACATGAAGCTGCATATGCTGGCGATGTCCAAATATCAAACTTAATGTGTGTAAAAGACCTGGAGGCTACAGTCAGCGCTGGAGCTGTCATCTGTACTTGACTGGCCATTACTCTTATCCTCAACTGGGTGTCAAGCAGACAGTTTCTTGAATATTCTGTCAGTGTTTGGTGGTTGTAACATTTTCTGAATAAAAATGATGGGCTGTAATATATGTGTTTAAAGAGTAGCAGCATTACCTGCTAAAAAAGATGGCCAAGAATTAAACTGTGTGACAGATGGCAAAGAATATTGGAAAAGAATAGCATGCGCTCGAGGAGTGGCAGTGTTACCTGCAAAAAGAGACGAGATGCGTGTGAAAATGAAACAGGTCGGGAGTTCTTTCTTGAGTATGAGACTATTTTCCTTACAACTAGAAGTGTAAGAAAAAAGAAGACTGATGAAGGTTCTTAAATACGCAGACAAGATGGATTAGTCTAGCCATAACAGTACTGATGAGGGATGAGCTTGATTTTGGCAGATCAAGCTTGATATTAGGAATCGATCTAGAATAGTTTTGTGGAGCTACAGATTGGAGGTGAGATGTTTCAAATGAATGTAGATTAAAAAGTTTCAAGCCTTTCTGCAAGTATGTGGAACTGAAACGGATTCAACTGGAACAAACATTTTAATGTCAAGATACATATATATTGTTTGCAGGAATGAATGAAGGAAATGAGAGTCTTTTAAGTTGAACGCAGAGGTTGAAGATATCAAATAGGATTAAAATGTCTTTTAAAATGTGAAGACAGGTGAATACAAATGCAGATAGAGTTTTCCTTTGTGATAGATAGTGAAAAGGCAAACATGTTCTGAATGAGTAAGGAGTGAGAAAATAGCAGTGTTATGAACTAAAGAGAGGTTGCTATCTTAGGATTCTGATATAGTTTCAAAGTGAGAAGTTTTGAGAACGTGTGTGCCAGACTGTCGAAGTATCTGCTGAGACAGAGTTCTTTGAAGGGGCAGTCAATGCCTTGATCACTGTTAGTTGTAATCAAAAATCCCTTCTTTGTAGTTGCAGCATGTTGCATATGTATTGGTTGATGCCATACAATTAGTAAGGGTTGTAGCTCTTGAAAGGTTGGAGCCTGAAATTGTCTTGTGAAGGCTGAAGCCTTGATGTACTGGGCTGAAGCCCATTTTTGAATATTAGTGATACCGTGGTTTTTTACCCTATTGAGTTTTCCACAAGATAACCTTAGTGTTCTTGTTTTTTCTGTGTAAGATCTCTCTAATGTTACTTGGGTTACCTTTGTTTTAAAATTTCAAAATACTAATTCACCCTCTCCCCCTCTCAGTATTTTTCCGTTTTTCAATCAGTATTAGAGCTAAGTTCGCTCTTCCAAAAGCTTAAAAGTCTGAAAGTAGGTCTGTCCTGTGTCAACATGAGTGCTTTAGAAGGTCTGCCACAATTGTGCCCCTCTTTTTGATAGAATAAACTATGCCTTCTGGAGTTTTCATATGAAAACCTACATTATGTCTCTTGGATTTGACGTGTATATGAGTGTGGTCAATGGATATACTATCCTAGCTCAATCCACCACTGATGTTGATGCTTAAAGGACCTTTGAAAATAATGCCAAAGCCATTAATGCACTTCTGCATGGTCTATCGGAATCAGAATTTGTCAAAGTTATGCATTGTGATTCAGCCAAAGAAGTTTAGGATAAGTTGTTCAATGCTTATCATGGTGATGATGAAATCAAGAAGGCAAAGGTTTAACACAGAAAAAAATTTAAGGTATTTGTATAAAAGAAATTGAGAGTGGCATTGCTTATTTCTTATGAGTTAATGAAGTCCTGACTGCTTTGAAAGGACTTGGTGAGACAATTGATGAAAACACCACTGTTCCAAAGATTCAATGATATCCTGACTGCATATGAGATGCGGACAAATGTTGAAGGGTCATGAAAAAGGAAAATTGCTTTCGAGGCTACAAAAATTGCAAAAGAAGAGCAAAAGTCAAGTGATATTTCGGAAGGGGACTCAAATGATGAGATAGCTTATCTACTAAGGAAGCTAAATAAAGGACTTAGCAAGAGCAAAAGTAAATTGGCCTTAAAATGTTCAATTGTGGTAAATTTGGTCACTTTTGCTTTAAAATGTCTTCATGAGAAAGAAGAGGACAGTAATGATGAAGAAGCTCAATGTTTAAAAGAACTAGGAAATTTGTAAGAGGAAATAAGAAATCTGATTAATCTAAAAGGGTACCCTACTCTAAGAATGGTAGAGGTGGTTCTTCCAGCAGTGAGGACGATCCTCAAAACAATGAAATATTGTTCATGGCATTAGATGATTTAAATTTGGAAGGGCATGTAAAATGTGGGGTTCTTAACTTTGATGGGACAAATTTTACCATCTGGAGTTTTAGAATGCTGATTTACAGTAAGGCTCTTGGTCTTAACGTATGGGAATGTATTTCAGCTGATTATGTTCATCCCATAGGACTCATAAATTCTGACAATAAAAGATGTTAACAAATGCAAAAGCAAATAGTGCTATCCTAGGTTGTCTATCTGATTCTCAGCATGACAAGTACATGCATCTTAACACAGCCAAAGAAATTCAGAAGCAACTACATGCTACATATGGAAATGATCTTCAAAATGATATTGCTCGTATGACCAAGGAGGATACTCAATTTCATGACCAAAAGGAGAATGAGGGCAATGATTTGGAAGATGGTGAAGTGGATTTAGACCTTGAACTGGAAGCTGCCCTTGCTGAAATAAAGAGACTTAGAAGAAAAATCAGAATCTCATTGAGTTGCTGCAAGTGAAAAGCCAAGAAAAGTTGAAGACAATTATGGCTCTTTGTGAAGTTGAGAAACTTCTAAATGATTCTAAGATTCAGTTTGAGAAAGCCAAAAAGATCCAAGAAGAGTTGAAGAACCAAATTGAGTTGAAAGAAAAGAACATATGCAAATTGGAAGCAGAATTAGTCTCACTACGAAATATTAAAAAACTACAATGTTGCTAAGTCAAGAAGTGACAAATAACAACAGCAGCATGTCCTTGGACAATCTACTTTCTTCACAAAAGTCTTTAATTAACAACAGTGGTTTTGCATTTGCAATTGGCCAATGCTCTATGTCACATGGAAAGGAACAACAGATTTCAAATAGTGAGAACCCTATCCTCACCGATCAAAACCATTTGAACTAGGTGAATAAATCGTTCTTCTATGGCTATTGCTGGCCACAAATTGCATTTTTTTTACTAGGAGAAAGCCTTACTTCCTTAACAGAAATTCCTTTGGTTCTTTTGGTAAATATATATCATTTTTTATAGCTGCAGCCTGCAACAACTTTGGGCATGCTACATAGTTCTACAAGATTAATAGTGCAGGGTCATTTAACAATGTTGAAACGAAATGAAAAGCAAAAGATTACTAAAGTTTGGAGGAAGAAGAATGAAGAGGTCTCTCTTAAGGCTTTGGTTGTTCAAACTACTCTTCTTGCTAAAAATTAAATAGTGGTTGTTCTAGACATATGACTGGAGACTAGAATAAGTTTCATATTATTAAGAATATGAAAGGAGGAAGGCCAGATTTGGAGGTAGTTTAATTGCTGAAGTTGCTGGTATAGAAAATCTAATGTTAAATAATGCTGGAACTAAAATAGAGAATGTGCTTTATGTCGAAGGTTTGAAAAACAATTTGTTAAGCGAAAGTCAGTTTTGTCACAAAGGTTACGATCATTTTAATTCAAATTCTTGCATCATTAAGAAAAGAGAAGAGCTTATTGCAAATGCTACTAGGGCAGCAAATAATCTTTATATTCTTTCATGATACTAATGATGAAACATGTGGTTTAAGTCAAGTAGAAGATGCATGGTTTTGGCATAAAAGACTTGGGCATATAATTTTTGATAATCTAATTAAGATCAGGACGAAAGAAGCGGTTAGAGACATGCAAGAGTTAGAAAAATCAGCGAGCATCATCTACAAGAATTGTCAAGAAGGGAAGCAAACAAGAGCTTCCTTCTAATCAAAAGAACTTTCCAGCTGCAAGCCACTTGAGCTTATCCACACGGATCTTTATGGGCCAACTAGGACAGCAAGTCTACAAGGTTTGAGATACTTTATGTTGTTAATAGATAATTATTCAACATGACGGGTAGCTTTTCTCAAAGACAAATCAGAAGCTCTAGATAAGTCTAAAGAATTTAAGGCTTTGGTTAAAAATGAAGTGGATTTAAAGATTTAATATTTACGTTCAGACAATGGTGGTGAATTTACCTCTAATAAGTTTGTGAGTTTTTTGAACAACATCCAATTAGCAGACAAGTTTCAACTCCTAAAACACCACAACAAAATGGTGTTGTGGAGAAGAAAAATAGAACAATTCAAGAAATAACTCGTTGTCTCAAGAATGAAAGAAAAGTAAGTTATACCTTTTGGAGAGAAGCAGTCCATACAATTGTCTACATTCAAACAGAGCTTTGTTGAGAGCCAAGTACAATAAGACACCTTACGGACTTTGGAAAGATAAACCAACTACTGTTAAATACTTTAAAAAATTTGGTAGCTCATGTTATATTAGGAGAGATGAAGATAACTTGGGTAAGTTCGACTCAAGAGCAAATGAAGATATATTTCTTTGCTACTCTTCCAAAAGTAAGGCTTTTAAGTGTTACAACAAAAGGCTTCATAAAATTGTTGAAAGTGCAAATGTTAAAGTTCATGAAGTCACTAATGGAATTTGTGAGAATGTGAACAGCATTAATAATGAGAAAAAATTGGAAACCAGCACTGTTGTACCTTCTTCTCCTCCATCTACTCAAGCTGGAGCAGCAAGCAAAGATGAAGAAAATGCAAAAGAAAAGTCACAATCAAACAATGATAATGGAGTTTCTTCCATTAATGAAGCTGAAACTATACGTGTGCCTTGCGGTTTTGATCCACATGGTGAAATTGGTGCATCCTCTTCCAAAAATCCCTCTAAATTTGTACAAAAAAATATTCCTATAGATCAAGTGCTGGCTGGAAAATAGAACAAGAGCTGCTAGGAAGAATGTCAATTAATTTGAAGATGATGATGTTTCAATAATCTCCATGTTTGAGCACAAATGTTATGAAGAGGCAGACAAGGATGAGCATTATTGCTGCTAGAAAGAGGAATTAGAGAAGATCCAAAAAAATAATACATGGAAGCTTGTGCCTAGACCCAAGGACAAAAACATCATCGGCACAAAATGGGTGTTCCGTAACAAGGTAAATGAAGAAGGGAAAATAGTAAGAAATAAAGCATGTTTAGTATGCAAAGAGTACTCTCAAGTTGAAGTAGTAGATTTTCATGAAACTTTTGCACCCGTAGCAAGGTTAGACGCCATTAGAATGTTTCTTGCTTTTGCCACTTTCAATGGTTGCAAAGTTTGTCAAATAGATGTTAAATCTGTTTTTTTAAAAGGTGAATGATCTGTGGAAGCTAAAAAATGTAATTCTATGGATGTAAACAAGCTCCAAAAGATTGGTATGACACAGTGGACATATATCTACAGCAGCAGGGATTCAAAAAAGTTATGTGGGCAGCAACTTATACATAAAAGAGGAATAAAAGAATTCTTATTGTTGTTGTATATGTTGATGACCTGATTTTTCGAAGTGATAGCCCAATTTGACTAAGGAATTTGCTGATTGTAAGAAAAAAAAATTTGAAATTTCAATGATAAATAAATTTGTAATGTCAATGATGGGAGAGTTAATTATTTTCTTGGGTTGCAAATTCATCAATCAGCTGATGGTATATTTATTTCACAATCTAAATATGTTTGAGGGTTGCTTATAAGGTTTCAAATGTAAGATAGTAATCCGGTCAGCACACCAATGGCAACCGGATGCAAGTTAAGCAAAGAGGATGAGTCTCCTAGTGTTGGTCAAAGGCCTCCAACCCTTAAACGGAAAAAAGGCAACCAATAGATAAAAATTATTGGGCCTCTACTGCAGACGTGTAAGGGTTCGAATACTAAGATAGAGTAGTTAGCATAAGATCCAGTATGCAGTAGATAGGATGTGAGAAAAGGGTGGGTGATTGAGCATGAGGGACTAGTAAGGATGCTGGGCAATATAGTGAAGGAGATACTTGCTAAACAGGCTCTGTTCTGGCAATCAGTTGTGCTACAGGTCTATGGTAGAAAGTTTGTGAAACCACAAAAATACTGAAAGGAGGAGAAGGTGAATCAGTATTTTAAAACGTTTAACTCTAAAAACAACCTAAAGGGAAGCAAAGAAGACAAGAACACACAAATTTATCTCGTAAAAACCACAGATCACTAATCTCCAAGAAATCGGTTGCTACCCAATACAATAAAGAGATGCGACTCTTTAGCTCAACCCAAGTACAATACAGGCTCCAACCTGAACAAATGGAGGCTACAACAGCCTAAGGGCTCCAACCCAAAATAATCAGAAAATAAGGACCAAAAGGTTTCAACCAGCTCAAGCTCCTGTCTTCACAAGAGTTGGTAGAACTTCTAGAATAAGTGCAATGCTTCAGACTTTACAAAAACAATTGTTCAAAGGCAATCCCTTGTTTCCTCACACTCTGCTTTGCTTATATCTTCCAGACTTGAAAGATACTTCCTCGTATTTGTGAACTTGTGATCTGCATGTGTCTGGAATGACTCATATTTCTCTGTTAAGCACACCGAACCAGTTAGAGTAAACTACCACACCCACTAGTCACGTTGCTCACAAAATTCAGAAAAACAAACTGCCACTTATGAGAGTCCCTTTTTATTTCACTGTCATCTATTGAAAAACATAGAGTTGCTCGCCTCTTTCAGATTCCTGCCTCTTCTCAGTTACAAACCTTTAAAACATTCAACTCCCACTCTTTTCCAATACCCATAACAAAACCATCAACGCCAACACTAAACTCAGTATATAAATCTCTAATTTTTAACAAAACTATGCAGAGCTATCATCTCCAATGCATATGTTATTCTCAGACTGACAAAAACGTGCTGAGTGGAATATATAAGCGATGTCAATATGCAAAAAAACATTCAACATGTAATAATGGTGCACACTTGTATCTCATCTGCATTCATAAATGTCCATCTTGTTATCTGAGAGCATCCAGTATTAAGAAGCTAACTTTATGCCAAGAACGTGTGAAGGGGGTAACCATGCAGCCAGTCATGATAACATACTTTCAAAGAAATGACACCTGATAACTTCTACAAGCCCCATTTTAAGAAAACCGTTCATCTTATTCATGAAATGAGAAACTCCAGAAATGTTATAAGTGATTCCTTCATTACCTTCTTCTTGCTTTTTATGATATCTTCATGCAAAAAAAAAAATTGAACTAAAGCATTTAACTGTAACAATAATGATACGCTCTATGTCATCTATACTTCCTATCATATTCATCCATTCAGCAGCATTGGAAAGAAAACAACTCCACATTTCTCTATGCATTCTCTGCAAACAAAACGACATGTACACAGAATAAAAGTCTTCAAAGAGTGACTGAAGGTGATACATATTTTGAAGAAAATCGTTCCTCATCTACATATTGACACACTGGGACTTGTCATGATATAACAAAATAGAGGTAATCTAGAGCTGATGTCATCATGTTAATCTTTAAAATAGCTCTGCAAGACTGAGAAATCAGATTTTCAACTGCAACTCAGACCTCTTGAAGTCTCGCCAGGAATCTGCAAGTTTTCTCAGTTCCCTCTAACAATATTGGTATCGTAGAAATAACCAGATGTAGGAGTTGTATTTAAGAAACTGAAAGGACCTAAAACAGTTGTGGTCTGCCAACATCAAAAGGAAAATAATGACACATGGCAAGTAGACAACAAGTATGTCATGCCAACGCTTACAGTTTGTCTCATACTTAACTGCAGACCACAACTACCAGGTGTCTAGCTGATGGGGAGTCCTACCTCTCCAAAGCCCCCTGGCTCTTCCTAAGACCTATTCCAGGTGGCTAGCTGATGGGGATTCCTACCTCTCCAAAGCCCCCTTTCTCTTCCTAAGACCTATTCTTTGGTCTTGCTAGGGTATTCCTCACTACCCTACTCAGAGATCACTACTAGGATCCCCAACCACTTTCAGAACTCTCCACCAACTTCAAACGCTCAAACATGCTCCACAATCCTCTATTCACTCATGGGCTCAAATTAGCCATTTTCTCTTCTAAACTGGTCTAGGGACTAGAAATGGGTATCCCTACTCTCCCCTACCTAGTTTCCATCCATTTTGACCCCTCTTGTTGGAATCTTCCTTGGTTTCTCTATCGAGTTCTTGTTTCTCAAATTTTAGGCCTTGTAGCCCTTTTTGCCTCAATTAGGCCTCCTCAAATCAGGTTTCTTGGAATAACCCTCAATTTCTCCAAACAAACCCCCAACCCAATTAGGGATTCTTCCTAAAATCTTCCTAGGCTTCAAGATTTCCTAGGTCTTAGTCTCCCATAGTGTCCGTACATAGGACTTTCACCAAACCCCTATTTTTAAGGGTTTCTAGGGCATGTGAACCAGTCTAGGTTCTTGGCTTCCCTTAGATGCTCTATTCAACTCTTCTGCTCTCTTCCTTGCAATGATTTAACAAAGACACATGCCCTTTCTTACTCCCACCACTGATTGGCACAAACCAATCAATCTTGCAAGCTTTCTTGCTGCTGTACTGTGCAAACTCCTAGCCAGAATGCCTCAACACTCGCCTAGGGCTTGATGGCAAAATTACCTCCCCTGCAAACCATGACTCCACAGACCATATTTACACTATACACAGAGTCTCCTACTTGATTCCAAGAGGCCAAGGAAGTTCAGCCACGGGAACTCAAGTAGGATGCATATTTACAAAACTAGCCCTGAAACAGGCAGTGAACCAGTAAAACACAAGAAATTAACAAAATGCTAACCAGTCGTACAAAACAATCAAACCAATGCCACACAATTAAAATACATAACACAAATTGAAGTCTCAGTCCACTAGTTCAGTCCTTTCAATACATTAAGTGACTGGATGAAGGCTTTGTTCAGAAAATGCAGTCAGCTCTTGCTCATCTGTACAGTGTCTCTCCCACCTGTCAGGTTAGGGTTTGTCTGACCTTATATACCCTATTCCCGCATGGCTGGACCATTAGGTCAGGCTTAGAACACCATTAAGGCGATTTCCTAGTTTTTAGGAAAAGTTGTCATGAGCAACTTTTGCTCATTCAGCAATTCCCTCTCCTAACTTGCATATTTCAAGCTAGAATCCACTCCTTGGATCCCAAAAAACTTAAAAACATCAAAAACATAAGTGCCACTCCATTTTGGGATTTTGGTCAATCTTTGACCCTTTTGTTGACTTTCCTAGGGCTTTGACTCTACAGCCTAATTGAACACACAAATCACAAGACCTTAAACACCCTTACCACAACACACACACCCAAAATCAACCTTGGGACTTTATGACTAGACCTTATTGCCTTGGTGGTTGGCTAGAACCACATACAAGCCAAAATTGTAATGATCTTCTAAGAAGACCTTAAGGTGCTCCTACACCACTAGCTCAAAACAAGTTCGTTATTGACTATAGCCAACACAGAATACATGTCGATAGGGTTACAAAATTTCACTTAACAATGTTAACATGTCAGCCCAGGGAAGATGCCAGACTACACAAGCATATATCAAGGAAAAATACTAACAATCTCCCCCTACTTTTCATTGAAGGCAACCCATATTGAAACCAGCTTCTGAACCAAAACATATACAACTCCCCTTTCAAGCATACTCCCCCTTTGACACCAATGATAGGGAATTTGAAACAAACGGTAATAATCATGATTTCAAGATAAATGGTCAAGGCACTCCTGTCCTAAGTATCTGCACACTCAAGATAACGATGGGATTCTAACTATTAGAGATACTCCCAAGGATTCTACAATTTGGAATTTTATTTTAAATTGGTGACCCTTGATCACCAACCACATGGTAGATTGGCAATGAACAACAGGCAAATTTTTGGGTAGATTATATGGGGGCTTCCCAACTCTTGGTCTTGATAACAATATGTTGGCCATTAGAAATCTAATAGTGTGATAGTGGGGTTCCAAAGTTCGTGATTATATGGAGTATTGTGATTCCTCCTTCGGAGAAGTGTGGGGATAAAAAAGTTTAGAGAATATTAACATTAACGAACAACAGAAGAAGGCTGCAAGAGTACTTCGACAAAAGAAAAGTAGTGAGTACTAGGTGTGAGGAAAAATTGACTTGGTGTGAAGCAAAGAGTGGGAATTACTCTATCAAGATTGGCCACCAGATTTTGGCAAAGGAGATGACAGATGAGGAATGGCCTATTAGTCTGTTCTAGGGTAAAGAGTGTCTTCCGAAGGCGGGTTCTTTTACATGGTTAGCAACTAAAGGTAGAATTCTCAGTGATGACAGAAGGCAAATATTTGGTATTCATGGCCCTTCCAAATGCAGTATGTACAAGGAGGATGTAGAATATGTTGATCACCTAATTTTAAATGGCAAAGTGGCTTTGACAGATTGGGCAATGATTTAAGGCAAACTTGGATGGCATGGCCTGCTACCAAGAACCTTGAAAGACCTCTTCTTTTGTTGGCCCCACAAGATGCCTTGTTCAGTCTTCTCTTGTATTCGGCACATTTGTCCCTCAATTATAATTTGGGAAATTTGGAAGGAACACAACAGGTGCATCTTTCAAGGCAAGGAAGAACCTTTAGATAGGATTCTATTCCAGATTGATAGTGCAATTGAAGAGATTGTCAGTACTACTACTATGAGTATTTCACCTTCTATGCCCTTTACTAAATGGGATTAAGTTAGGCAATCGGTTTGGTCAAGTTTGAAGCATAGGAATTGTAGTAAAAGTGTTTATGGAATGAAGAAGTTGGATAGAACCAAGGTGAAGTGTATGAAACCTAACCAAGGTTGGACAAAGGCAAATTTTGACAGGGCCTATGTGAAGAATAGTGCCACTTCTGGTGCAGGTATAATTTTCAGGGATCACACGGGTGACACACTTGCCTTTGGGGCTTTAAGACCATCAAATAGTTCTAATAATGTGGCTAATGGCATGGATGCCTTGATAGCGCTTAGAATTGGTAGGGCTTTAGGTTTCAAGAATATTCATTTGGAAGGGGATTCCATGATAATCAAAAGAGCAATTGAAAATGATAGAATTTATGCTTGGCATCTTCATCTGATTATAAGCACAGCAAAGGAAGTCTTTTCATAGTTAGATAACTACAAGGTCTCCCACATTTACAGAGAAGGCAATATTCAAGCGAACAAACTTTCCAGATGGGCTCTGTTATTTGAGAGGGAAGGTAATTTTAAATTTGAAGATTTCAGAACTAATAGACTCTGAAGTCCGGCAAATTAGTTATTAGGTTAAACTTGTTAGATGGTAGTTTATTATGGTGATGGTGATGGGTATTTTTCTTCTTAGAGAGTGATGATGATTTGACAATGATGACCTCATCCGGCTCAAGGTGGCAACAGAAAATCTGCAAAAAAAATTCATGATTACAAATCATTATTCTTTGCAGTGATGGCAGCCTTTATTGAGACTCAAAATTTGATGCGGAGTAAACATCTTGTCACCACACGGCGGAAGGTGGTGGAGTTACACTTAAGCTTTTTTAGCAGTATCAGCAGGACATGAATATTAATTATGAGGGGTGCATTTTTTCTTTTTAAGGACTTAATATCTACCTAAGAATGACAAGGGAAGCAAATTGTAGACATTTGTGAAGTGGTGGAGGCCAACTTCTCTATGACTACCAAGTTGCAACAGAAAGCCCTCCTTGGGCTTGTTAAAAGAAACAAATGGTCTCCTTGGGACAAAAACTAAGGATGGTGGACTCTGTGATTAATGTGTTGCGAAGCAAATTCTAGGATCATTGGTGCTAGAAGATGAATATTGACATTGTCTCCATGGTGTTGGCATGGGATTTACAGTTTGAAGACGAGGTAGAAACAAGTAAGTGGTTGATTACTTCTCTTTTTGACCAAACACTCATTTTGGGACTTGAGTCTATCCTAGAATGGGTAGTCCGTGGACTGTGCACAGATATTTTTGAGTGCTATGCGGATAAAAGGGACGCTAAGGAGTATGGCCCATTTCTAAGGTGGATTGTAAGAAATGACAAAGATGCATATCTAGAAGAACGATAAGAGGCATGGTTTAACCTAAAAGTAGAGTTGCAGAAGCACGAGGATGGATCGATGAAAACTTCCCTACAATAGTTCCTCGTCGTAGTCACACTAGGAGGCTAATAAGGGCTCGCCAACAAGAATATAGTCCTTAGAATTGAGAAATGTCTTTAAATGGTTAAGGAGTATAGTTGTCTTAAATGCCAATTGTGTTTTTGAATGCTAGCTTTAACGGATTGTAGCCAAGTGAGGCTCAGATATCTAGTAGAGGTTTCTATTTCAAATAGCTGGTAATGTTGAAATGTCCCTTTTCTGATTTGATATGGTATTTCACACCTCTAATCAGATTTTCAAAATCAAACAACTGATATCACAAAGATCCACCAATTTCTCAATGAAACCCCAAATCGGGTATGCTGAAAATAGTGCTAAAAGCTTCACAACTTCACCTATTATTAATAAATCTGAAAATGAAAATTTTTACAGAACTTTCAGCAGCATAACAGCCTACAAATTGACATTTCTAGATCCGTATAGCCTTTACACAACAGCTCAAAAATGTAGGACAAAAACTATGCTCATCGAGCTCCCGAAATTAACACAAAAATGCCCAGAAACACCACAAAAACACTAATAAACTATCTCAAAAGTTTAATCACGTCCCAATACATATATTCAGCTCTATTTTAACAGCTTAAAGTCTGAAATACAGCAGCAACCAAAACTGATATGAAATGCTCAACTGAAAACACCAAACTCATGCAAAAAACACACCCAAAAACCCACAAATCTACACTATTCAGCACAAAGGCAAACTCTGTATGAACATGCACATGGAATGGCTTCAAACTCCCGTCCTTAGCCTTCCTGGAAACCTGCAAACTCCCGTTCTTGGGTCTCCCTGGAAACCTGCAAACTCCCGTTCTTGGGTCTCCTTCTCCACAGGTTTGGCAGCCTCTGAAGAATAACAAAGAATGAGCAAAAATCAAGTTCTCCAATCAGCCCAAAATGCCTCCAAACCCCTTAAAAGAGGGCATAACTGTAACTCACGTCCAAGAGAGGTTAATAAAACATATTTTAATAATAATTTTCATTTATTAGTCCAACGGTTTCCAAAGATTAACCCCCTTTTTCCGAAACTTCACTTTCTTGGGCCTGCCTGCCTTAGCAAAGATTATTATTTTTTTATTATTTGAAAAGGGGACATGACAAGTCCTCCCCTCCCAAACATTGTTTGTCCTCAAGCAATGGTTGAACAATAAACCAATCAATCCACCTGGATCCCAAATGTAGTCATGAACTATACTACTACCAATTAACAAAGGCTCCTGCAATATCCTCTGCAATATGACCAAGAGGAATCCATAATCAAACTGACAATTATAGCTCAACCAAACTCCAAAATCACCACTACCAAAATCAAAAACCCATGACGCACAAACTCTTAGAACATCAGAACCCAAGCAAAGTGGACAAATCAAACTACCAACACAGTAAATACCATCAACACATCCCATTGGCCTATACGGAATGCACAATCCAACTCTACAACAATGGTGAATGCTCTCGAATGAAACTGTACCAAGTATGGAGAATCCACACACTGTACAACTCCTGCAGTCAACAAAACTTTGCAAATCACCGGCCACTATCTCATAACCATAACTACCATGCACCCCTGATGGTGAAAAGCCATCACAAGATAAATAGCAAGAATTGGAACCCAAACCAAATCTTCCTGCCATCAACTCCTCAACACAAGGATCAAATGCTAACTGATGTACATACCTTGCAATATAATGTTGGTAAAAAAAACCAACCTTAGTCAACAACTCACCATGAACAAGTGATACAACCCACTGTGACTGATCACCAGCTAAGTCAGGAGATGTCATAGCCAAAGGAGTAGAATCAATAACAACACCCGCTGAAGCATCACTCTGAAACTCCTACTCTAAGTCATGTATTATCAAGCTGTCAACTGTAGAACCTATCGCCATGTCATGCCCACCACAACTCTCATCCCGAGGCATCAAACTATTCCATAACTGATGATAAGCACTAGGAACCAAAGTACATCTCTGTATCATAATCTCATTAACATGGTCATCAAAGGTAAATTGATGAGCGTACCTCACAGTGTAATGCCGATAGAATGCGCCAATCTCAGTCAGTGGCTCAGATTGTAATCCAGATGAAACTAACTGCAATTGATCATTAACCATGTTGGAATTGACTACTATCTCTGAAGATATCACCAAGGGAGTAGTATTACTAGTAGGAACCATGCCAACTGTCGACTCACCAACATCACACATGCTCTTTGATACATCTCTAGTCTCTATGCCATCAATACTAGAGGCCACCACCATGTCAGGCATACAACAATCTGCTACAACACCCAACTCAACTGAACCTAACTCTAGTGGGAATGAACCCGATATTCCAATGTTAGTATCAAGAATGGATGCATCCCCATCTCCACTTTCTCTGACAATCTCGGCCATGGACATCCTCAGATCACCAAACACCACTGCTTGTGACTGTATAGAATCAGGTGAAGACTGTAGTCGCTCTAACTCCATGGTCACCTTAGCCAAATGAAACTGTGACTCCTTGAAAGCCAACTGTGTACCCTCAAGAATCTCAGAAGTCACCACAAGCTGCTCAGTAAGCTCACTCACCTCATCTTCCTTGGCCAACAATGCATCATATGCTGTACTGCCCCACTTCATAAGATAATCTCTGTCGGCTATCAACTGCATATAATCCTGTCTCAGAATCTAGATAGCCTCCCATAAAGAGTGGAACTCTGTCAAGGAAAGATAACTGCCTCCTTGCTCATCACTAGTAGGAGAACCCCATCCATAAACTGCTAACAACTGACGAGCAGCATCGAAATGCTGGCAAGTGATAGCAATGTCTTGGTCACTAACTCTCAACTGATTAGACACATGATGGCACTGGCTTGACTGTCTCCTACAAACCTCCTCTGATGCACTGTCTAAAGGAGTATCCTCAAAGTTACTAGTCTCTAGAGTATTACCATCCATATCCTGTGAATCAAATCTAAAACTCATATCAACATATGGAGTATCAAAAACATTAGCATTGCTGTCCAACTCCTCTATACCCAAGGAAACTAAGTCTTCAAAATTGCCCACTACATCCTCCTGGATGTCATCAATGCCAATATGATCCTGGGACTCATCTATACACACTGCCAAATATGAAATATCATCAACACATTCTAGCAAGTATGGTCGACTGGATATATGAACAAAGCCCAACATCGGTGTATAAAAACTAATACCAACATTGGACAAGCTACTAGCACAAGAAAAGACAACACCGTGCAATCTACTAATCAAATCCATGATAGCACCCAAACAAACACTGCTACCAAAAAGTGTTAAAGATCTCCTGTCAACTGAATCCCAAATGCCAATATAACAATCTTGAGTCCATATCTGTAAACTAGAATCAGCTGGTAACTCAAGCAAAATCCTCACTTGAGTAATATGACCAATACCAACTAACTCCACATACCTATCATGATGAGATAATGAAGTCAAAATACTATCTTCACTCACCTTCAGCTGGCGGGATAAATCATGTGAAGTACTACCTGCCTCAACCTCATGTGATGAAGCATCTAATTGTGCCTGGTACTCTTTCTCAACAAAGTCATGAATGCTCAATGTTTGCTCATCTCTACCAGGTATCTCACCATCTTGCACAACAACATCCTCATAAACATCATCTGAACCCACTACACTGTAGTCACTGCCTGTTGTAACTATACCATCCTGAATACCTATGGCATCACCCTTTGACAACCTGTAAACAATTGTCTCAATTTGAGTATCAAGTTGACCGTTACTATCAATCTGTGTAATATCCTTTCCCACCACCTCCTGTGGCAGAGTAGAATCTGAGATCTCTACCTGGCTATCAGCTAGTTTCTCAAACTCCTCATGCAAGTTCTTGGGAATTGTGTCAAATCTGCCAAATAGAAATCCAGTCAACTTATCCACCTTAGCTGGGTCAGATAACATGTCATTCATTATACGGTGGTGCTCAACCAACTGTTTAGACATGTCATGGCTTATTTTCATAAGTTTATCTCGAACGTCTAAATAACCATCCTTTCTACTATTTTGACTCTGGCTATCAATTGTCCAAGATCGTTCCCTCTGAGACTCTGTACTATACCTGTACATCCTGGATAAAGTAGAGTGTAACCCCAATAGGATATAACTTCTTCAAACACCAAGAACTAACATGCAAATGATTAGAAGTAGCATGCAACCATAGATTTGGACATGCAACTGATGAAAAGCAACATGCAACCACCAAATTATGACATGCAAGATCTGGGTAGTTGTCAAAACTGACCTGCAAACTTCTACAAACCCTCAGGCTGGCAAGATCATGCCTCTGATACCACTGAAATGTCCCTTTTCTGATTTGATATGGTATTTCACACCTCTAATCAGATTTTCAAAATCAAACAACTGATATCACAAAGATCCACCAATTTCTCAATGAAACCCCAAATCGGGTATGCTGAAAATAGTGCTAAAAGCTTCACAACTTCACCTATTATTAATAAATCTGAAAATGGAAATTTTTATAGAACTTTCAGCAGCATAACAGCCTACAAATTGACATTTCCAGATCCGTATAGCCTTTACACAACAGCTCAAAAATGTAGGACAAAAACTATGCTCATCGGACTCCCGAAATTAACACAAAAATGCCCGGAAACACCACAAAAACACTAATAAACTATCTCAAAAGTTTAATCACGTCCCAATACATATATTCAGCTCTATTTTAACAGCTTAAAGTCTGAAATACAGCAGCAACCAAAACTGATATGAAATGCTCAACTGAAAACACCAAACTCATGCAAAAAACACACCCAAAAACCCACAAATCTACACTATTCAGCACAAAGGCAAACTCTGTATGAGCATGCACATGGAATGGCTTCAAACTCCCGTCCTTAGCCTTCCTGGAAACCTGCAAACTCCCGTTCTTGGGTCTCCCTGGAAACCTGCAAACTCCCGTTCTTGGGTCTCCTTCTCCACAGGTTTGGCAGCCTCTGAAGAATAACAAAGAATGAGCAAAAATCAAGTTCTCCAATCAGCCCAAAATGCCTCCAAACCCCTTAAAAGAGGGCATAACTGTAACTCACGTCCAAGAGAGGTTAATAAAACATATTTTAATAATAATTTTCATTTATTAGTCCAACGATTTCCAAAGATTAACCCCCTTTTTCCGAAACTTCACTTTCTTGGGCCTGCCTGCCTTAGCAAAGATTATTATTTTTTTATTATTTGAAAAGGGGACATGACAAATGTTGCAAACTATTAACATGTAACAGGCCGATGTATGTAATGTTGTTATAGGGCTTGGATAGATTCTGGAATCCCTACTTTGTTCTTAAAGGGTTATAGATGTTAAGGGTGAAAGTTTGTTTTTGATAGGGTTTTGCAATTATATGTTTGTTTTAGTGGGATGAAGTGCTTAGTTACTAGACCTCTGATGTAAATCTTGCTTTATATTAATAAAAAAAAATCTTATTACTAATCAAAAAAAACATATATTCTCAAAACTTAGCAAACTCAAAGATCACATCAGTCTTTGAATGCAAAAATGAAACTATTCACTTAATTGTTCTCTTGCAAATTGCCAACGATGGGTTTTTCAAAGATAAATCACATAAGTTGATGCACTTTATGTGATATTATTTTTTCACTTGTTTATGTTATTTTACATTTTCTTGCAAATTCACTAACAATCCATAGAAAACATAGGTAAGATTCACCTTAGTTAAGTAAGATATGTCATTTACAATCATAACTCTTGTTGCTCTTAGCATCTATGTGTTTGAATTAACGACACATACACACACGCTTGTTTACACAATAGTTTTATGCATTAATTAAGCACTCACAAGGGTTTATTAGCAAGTTTGGGAAATTAATTTTAAAATGTAATGAATGTATATGTTAATAACCATGTCAACTCTTGCATAAGGATTATACAGAAAGTTGTATTTACATCTTAGTTTGAATCCTTTTACATTGTTCCAAAAAGCTATAGAGCTTGGAAGCAATAAGAATTTGTTATAAAAAGTATGTGTTAATGATACTTTCAGTGGGATATCAACACACTTTTCAGGTCAACTAAGCCATTTGATGCAGTCACGGAGATCAGAGATCCAATAAAGGGCATAAAATCTTAGCAGCCACATTCACAAACACTTTGCCACTTAATCAAATCAGACACATTAAGGGCTAGTACTCAACCAAAACGCTCTTTGGAAGATATAAAAAATAATATTCTCTTAATCTATCATTTTTCAGGCTACATACTTGAATCAAAGCATAATAATCCAACTACAAGGACTTACAATCAACTAACTTAGCCATCAATTACAGTCCTTACTAATTTTCTATCTTCCATGAACATTATTTATCCCTCTATCTTTGATTTGTAAAAAGAGGTAGATAATCATATTTAAGCTCTATCTTCTCTTATTCCCCTAATCATACAAATGTGTTTTATTTCATATCTACCCCTTGATAGGGTAGTTGGTCTAATAGTAGACATGTCAACAATAGAGTCACAGTAGCCATCCCTGCTTTAATTCATTCCCAAACTGTAATAATGTAAGGATCTCCTCTACTTACCCAGCCACTTCTCTTCAGACAAAATCTGGTCTCTATAAAGAAATTTTGTGCTTTACTCCAAGTGTTGGCAATGCGTCAGCATCCCTCACTGAATTTGTGACATAATTTAACAGCCTCCTGTTTCTTCTATAACCCTAGTGGTTGTATCGAGCATACTATTTTGGTGCAATGGCAACCCCAGCAGTTAACAAGTGGTATCAGCGCTTGGTCACAAATTTGAATCCTTGCAAGTCAGGGCGAGACACGTTGGGAGGGGGATTGTTCGCACTAGGCCAACATCCCTTACTGGATTCATGACAAGGTTTAACAGCGTCATGTGTCTTTTATAAGTCTAGTGGTTATATCGGGCATTCATAGGTCAGTCTTTTGGTGCAAGGACAACCATACCGGATAACACCATGTAGGTAATTGAAATATAAAATATGTTTAGTATGTCATTATACATTGTTTGCACTGACATGAAACAGTTATGTCATCCAAGGAAAGAATTTATAATGCTGGCAGCTAGCCTCTATGGAGATATCAGCAAGCAATTTGACCCCGATGACAGAAACAGTCAGCAGGAATTTGTAGCGCCAAGATAATAACAGCTAAGGTTTGTGGACCGCCTTTAAGAATAAAATCTTCCACTGTTTTGTATGCTTCTTAGAATTACAGACAAATAGGGTAAGAATGCCATGCAGACAAAGAAAGAGCTCGGATTGAAACAACCACATTCAAAACAGCACTCAGAAACGTCCGCAAGGGTGCTTGTGACTCCAATAATTTCAAAGTTATATATCTTCTTGGTGATGGATGAAAGGCTAGAATTGGAAATGCTGATTAGAAGACTATCATATAGTTATTTAAAATATGTGCACTCTATACCTATATTTTGGCCAAATGGCAGCACTAAAATACAGCATTGTCCTGCGGTCAAATTCATCCAAAACTTGGTCTCGCTTCATCCACGCCCACTCAAAAGTCTATAAAGTGAAATGCAATTCAAAAGTACTAGAATCACATTTAGAGGATTCGCGGTAATTCATATTCAATGAGAACCCAACATCATAAAAGAAAAAGGATAAACATCATTCCAACAATAAACATGCAGCTAGCTGTAAATTATCAATCCTCAATTTCCCACATTTCGTATAATCATTTTATAGTGGAAGTGCTACTCGCAAATGTATTTAAACATTGAAATTTTCAACCAATTTAATGGAAAATGCAACTACCAGAATGTTTCCATGCGAGGGCAAAAACATACATTCTATAAACTTTAGAGATACATATTACAAGCAGCTTATGGGAATGTGTAAAATTTCACTCACGAGGCAATTCCTCCTTCTCGTCCTTTCCCTCGCAAAGTATGATAAAGGAAACTTCTACCCCATTTACATTCCAAAAAGAAAATACCGACTAACCTAATTCACCACAAAACATCAATCTTCAGAGTCCGAAGTCTAATAAACTCGTCGAATGATTTAGCGAAAAACAAGAAACGGACTCACTCCAAATATGTGATGTCGCTTATCTTGAATCGATGGCAATTCCAGCGGAAAAACAAAATCCTCCGCAGTCTTTCCCCCCAAGAAATCGAACCTGCCCTGAATCATATGTAATCAAGAGTTGGTCTGACGCCGACTTTTTATGTATTAATTATTAACAAAATCATTACAAGTATTGGCAATGACATGTTGGACAATGTTACACAAGCAGGAAGGTAGACTGGGTTATCGAACAGTCCAGATTCGTTCCAAATCCTCTGGACTGAATCGACGCGATTCGTGCACTGGAAGCATGACCTTTTAGGCGGGTCCCAATTATTTGTCACCCATAAAGGCAAAAAGAATAATATATTAATAATAAAAATACTGCGAGTTCTTGTTACCCCCGCGTTGAGGCGTTAAGAAATGCCACGCTGTTGCTATAAAAACTCGGTGCCCGGATCTTATTAACCATGTGATAGCCGCAATTATGTCGGTACTTTCCTTCTCTCTTCTTCCGGGCAAAACTTGAGTACGAATTGGTGAAAATCCCACATACCCATGCCATGCTCTTTTCCCAACTATTTTGGACTTCCTTTCTTACTTTTCTTTTCTTTTCTTCTTTTCTCTTCTCTTTCTGTTTTTTTCAAAATTTTATGAGTAGATCTTTTCATTAATTACAATTTAAAGATACATATTCACAAAAAAAGGGAAAAGGAGTCGGAGAATGCAAGATCACCTCACAAGATCACTCAATCAATTATTCATCAAAAATATCTATTAAACAAAGACATAAAGTCCTTAGGCTACAAAAGCAGTGCCAGCAGAAGGAGGGTTTTTATCATCAGAACCCTAGAAGTCCTTGGGGTCAGTGGTTGGCTCAAGGGGAGCCCAATCGTCATCAACAATAGTATTAGTTTCTTTATCTCCCTCCGGCCTAGGCGGAGAAATGGCTAAGTCCAATCGAGGAAAAGCGCACTTGGAGTCGCGTTGTGCTAACGACCAACTCGCATCAGGGCCAACAAGAGGAGCCACCAAGGACTAGCCCAAGCCCATCCTCTATGGAGGCGAGGCCGAGCAGCAAAGCCACCAAACTCACCACTAGGTGAGTGACGATGAGGCTGCGACCGAGGAGTATGCAAGCAGCATGTAGATTTGCTTTGGTGTCGCTAGTGACCGCGAGGAGTGTGGTCATCGGACAGAGCATCCAGAGACACACGAGCAACCGTACAAGGGTCATTTTCCCAATGAGCTAATAACTCCTGTAGACGAGCCACCTCTAGTGTGACTTTGTTAGTTTGTACTTGAATCTGCATCATGACATTATTACAGATACGTGCTTTAAAGTACATAGCAACATGAATATCAAAAAAGTTGTGAGAGAATAAAACAGCATTGCGGTCCTTCCAAATAGTAAAGAAAATCTCCATTCTGAAAGCATGCCAAATCTAGGCATATCTAGAAGAAAGTCTGGGTGGATCATTTTGGGCTTATTTAGAAAAGGTAGTTGAGTATTTTAGTGTAGTGTAAGTTGGTTATATATTTGTTATTAATTATTATTAGTTTCTCTTGTAAGTTGTAAAGGCACCAGATTAAAGTTTTCAATCTCTTCTAATGTATTAGTTGGTTGATTGAAAACTATGTCTTTTAGATAATGCAATCATAGATTATAGTTTGCAAGTGATAATGAAATTTATATGGTTTCATATATATAAATAAGTTTTATCATATTGACTCCTAAAAATTCACCTCAAATATTTGAGTAGGGCAATTATCATTTTTCTATAAATTTTACATGTCTATTGTTGCAATTCTCAAAAAATGTAATAATTGTAAAGGAACAAAAGTTGGAGAACAAGCATTCATTGCATGCAATGAGGTGTAGATTTTTTGATAGTTTGCTAAATTGATTCCCATGACAAAATGAATTTACAATGTAAACACGTTATACAATAAGATTGAAAGAAAACATCACTCGAGTCTGCATGTGCTTTCTATTGTTTTTAGAGGTTGGATCTTACCCCATTGTTTTTTAACAACAACATTTACTTTCATTTTTTTTGTCCACATGCTAAGATGTAGGTCTAAAAAGGAATTTGTCAATTTACTAAAACAATTTGATTTTCCTTGTAGGTCAAGACAATGTTTTGTTGAGGCTCTTTCTAGGCAAATAGTGGCTTCCTCACCCTAACAGGTACTATGTGTTGAATTTGTATTGATATGTGTTGTTCACTCTGCATTTTGTGTCACTATAAATTCATTCATCACTGCATTTAATTGTATCCTTGATGGAGTAATTGATATTTTCCAGCCACTTATTTTTCATTCCTCCAGCCATCACATACTAGCATACATCTCAAGGAACACCATATACTTTGAGAAGGGTTTGCTATACATTTTCAAGGGTTATCTAGCCATACCAACAGTATTATGTGATCATTTTTCAGATGCATAATGAGCCTATATATTTAAATCTACAAATTGATATACTATGAATTGATATTTATCACTATACTTCTCAAAATTGTAAATCCAATTTGTTATATCAAGACCGTAACTTGTTTCTATATCTATAGATGAGTAAAATTAGTTTCATAAATTTATCCCCTGTTGTGTATTCATTTTGGAAAACTATTGTTTACAAATCAGATTTTGTTGTTTATGTAATTTGACAGGCGCAATTCAGATCTAACAATAATAACTAAGGCTTACATGTCAAGTTGTATAGCAACCGATAAGCTATTTTCAATTGTTTGAATCCATTTTTTATTTACTTTGTTGGTTTTCAAAAACTAGGAAAAAAATCATATGTTCCCTAAAAATTCAATTTAGAAACATTACAGAAACTCCATGATATAAATAAATTAATAGAAATTAATTTAAAATAATATTTGTAATTATTATATATTATATGCAAAACCAATTAAAATCTAAAAATTAAAATTGATTTATTCATTGCTTGTAATTAACATTTATAAATTAAATAGTAATATGAAAAAATCTGACAAGGATAGAAATTAAAACCTAAATTTTATTACTCTCTAGTTTTCAATAACATTTGTTGAATGAAAATATAAATAGAAATGATAAATGTATATTGTGTTCCCCTCACAACTTTATAGCATATTCACCCTCATAAATTTATAACATTTAAATATTTATTTTCACGAATAAACCTAAATCATATTACTCTCTAGTTTTCCATAACATTTTTCGAATGAAAATATAAATAGAAATATTAAATTTATATTGTGTTCCCCTCCTAAGTTGATAGTGTGTTCACCCTCATAAATTTATAACATTTAAATATTTATTTTCACAAATTGCATTGCTTCTAGAAGCTCCACCAATGTTTGATGAGGGCGAACACAATATAAATTTAACATCATCTCTAGGCCTCATAAAGTGGGGGGCCATTAACGCACTAGGGCATGATTTATGTTACATTTATCTGAAACTTTACTTTGAAGGATGATTTTTAATGATCAATTGATCAATAAAATCTTGCTCTTGATTTTTTTCTAATTTATCTAGCATATTTTACTCTGGATCTTAAACCTATGGGTTTATGATGAATTTTTTATTGTAACTTGCTCTACATCACTGCTATATGGTTGGCTAGACATGATCTATACGATGATTTTCTTTTTGTTTCTTTTCTGTTTTGATGGTGTAGAACGAAAAAATTAATTCAACTTGTTCTAAATTTCAAAGAGAATGGTAATTTTGCTTCCATAAGGGTGCTCTCTTTGGACACTTCTTATTAGCTTTTACAAAGTTGGGTTGAATTATTCTTATGATTGTGATATTACAATAAAATGGATATAATGGCTTCAAATTTCTATTGGCAAGAGTAGAATATACCAACTTTGAAAAATGTTCATTAAGACAAATCAAAAAAAAAAAAGCATATAATTGAGAATTAGATATTAGTATTGATCAATAATGGCAGCCTTTAATGTTCCTATTGTAACATACCACTAACATCAATACACCCCTCAAAAGAGTAGGTTATTTTTTGGTGTAAAATGTATCTTTCGATATAAATCGATTATTTTTATTCAACTATTTGTTTGTGTTTTTGAAAAAATTACATTCTTAATTTGCCAAAAAAAAATTTATAGGTAATCAGCCAAAGCCTAGATTATTTATTATTCATTTATTATTATTGTTAACATTAATTATTATTAAGTGTTGATCTCAAGTAGATTCAAACCTAAGACCTAATGAGAGGCTCGCAATATACCAATGCGTTGTAGGCTCTTGCTGACGTAGGGAGGTTGATGGAAACTAGGCCGAAGGCACACCTAGCTACCAAAGCTGCCTGCAAGAGTAAACACAGCAGAAACACAACATGGAGAACAACAACCAAGGGAGATAGAAGAGAAAAATACTTATTAATTCATTGAATTATCAACATACATGCCTAGTTGTGAGGCTTTTTGGGTTATGACCAACAATGTAATTCAAACTTTGATCTTCAATGATGATCTTTGCATTCTAACTCTTCCAGACAAAAACTAATTGCTTCATCCCTCTAACTCCTAATGACTCTCAAAAACTTGATCATAAACCTTCTAAAATACTTGTGCAACCACAAGTCAACCTATCACATAAATTAAATCCTACATCAAATGCATGCACAGGCACAAGTTGGCTAGCAACAATTATTAAATACAAATACACATACATAGACAACTCGGTCAAAGAAGGACCAACACAAATACCGTCACTCGAAAATGCTCAACACATACTGGAACTAGGCATCAATAGGTGCTTGGCACCAATAGGAACTTGGCATATACTAGGAACTTGATAATGCTTGGCATTGCAACTTAGTCAACACTAAGAACTCGACAGCAATAGAGAAACATTAAAACATATAGGATAGCAATGCAACCCAGGATGCTCCTGCATCAAACAACCAGGGTTGAAAGAAATGATTCTCCCGAATCATGGAATTGGCACAACTTGAGCTGAGTCCAACTCAGATTGGGAAATCCATATAGCATCTTCAACTAGTTTGTTCTTCCACTTCACCAAATACTCATAGTAATCTTTTCCTCTTGTACTTTTACCAACTCTCTGATCCAATACCTATTCAACCTCTTCAATATGTTTCATAAGCTAATCATCTAATACAACAACTTCATAATCTGACTCATGATACTTATACAAATTAGCAACATTGAATATAGGAGATATGTCAATGTCATTAGGTAACTCAACTTCATAAGCATTACCATTGTCAAACTTCCTCAAGTTCTTACAAGGTCCAAACTTCTTCATCTTCAACTTACTATATGTTCCAATAGGAGATCTATCTTTCTTCAAATGAACCATCACCTCATCACCAACTTCAAAATCATGATGTCTTCTAGGCTTATCAACATTCTCCTTATACTTCTAATTACTATGTTCCAACCTCGACTTCACTTCCTTATGCAAAGAATCCATAAAATCAATAAATTCTTCCCCTCCAACACTTCTCTTTTCTTCACCAACAACATCCCTGAAATATGATATTCCTCTAGGTTCTAGTCCAGTAACAATCTCAAAATGTGTTTTCCCCACACTCCTATTCACAAAAATATTATATGCAAATCCAGCTTGTGCTAGCACTAGCTTCCAATTATATGGTTTATTTCCAATTAAACATCTCCACAAATTATCCAAGCTTCTATTCACAACCTCAGTCTGTCCATCTTTCTGTGGATGGAATGAAGAACTAGACTTCAACTCAGTACCCATCTTCTTCCACAAAGTCCTCCAAAAGTAACCAACAAACTTATTATCTCTGTCAAAAAAATACTTTTTGGTAATCCATGCAATCTAATAGTATCTTTGAAGAAAATTTCAGCAGCATGCTCAGTATTCTATGTCTTCTTACATGGTATGAAATGAGTCATCTTAGAAAATCTATCCATAATAACAAATATGGAATCATACCCTTTTATTGTCTTAGGTAATCCAAGAACAAAATCCATACTAATGTCACTCCAAGGTTTCTCGAGAACAAGAATAGGTGTATACAATCCAATATTCTAACTTACTCCTTTTACAACTTGACAAACTCCACAACTCATTACAAGCTTTTGAACATCTTTAGACATATGTGGCCAATAATACTTATCCTACAGCAAACTCAACGTCTTATCAATTTCAAAATGTTCAGCTAATCAAATTAACTCTCATAGAGCTTCTAGGGATACACAACTGAATTCTTTTGAACAACATACCTTCTTGAATGAAATACTCATCATACTTACTCATGTGATATAATAGATTTGGTGCTCTACACTCTCTCCACACCTTAGAAAAATCAAGGTCAGTATAATACAACACTTTCATTTCATCAAAACTAAGAACTTCAACCTTCATTTCAATCAACAAAGAATGTCTTCTACTCAATGCATCAACAACTCAATTAGTGACTCCGCCATTATACTAAATCACAAATGTGGAACTCTGCAAGTATTCAATCCACTTCATATGTATCTAATTCAAATTACATTGACTTCCCAAATACTGTAAAGCTTTAAGATCAATATACAACACAAACTCCTTAGGAATCAAATAATGTCTCTACTTCTTCAAGGCTTGAAAAATTGCATAAAACTCTTGATCATACACAAAATACTTCCTTTTAGCATCATTCAACTTTTCACTAAAGAAAGCCAATATAAGTAACTCAAAAACCTTTTCTTTCAAAGTCTCAAAACTATTATCAGCTTCATGTGTCCACTTGAACTCCTTTTTATCTCCTCTCATTGTCTCAGTCATAGCATTACAAACAAAATTGATATTCTTTATAAACTTCCTATAAAAACTAGCCAAACCATGAAATGGTCTTACCTCACCGACATTCTCAAGCGTAGGCCATTCCAAAATTGCTTTAGTCTTATTAGGATCCATTCTCAAACCATCAACTGAAATCACAAATTTCAAATATACAATGTCCTCTTGCACAAATAAACACATTTTCAAGTTAATCATCAACTTCTCCTTTTTCAATCTCTACAATACTTCTCTAACATGCTCAAGATGTTCTTCCTTAATATTATTGAATATCAAAATATCACCCAAATAAACAATCACAAATTTACCCAAAAATATTTTGAGAACTTCATTCATCAGCCTCATGAAAGTACTAGGTACATGATTCAAACCAAAAGGCATTACCAACCATTCATACAAACCATCTTTTGTCTTGAAAGTAGTCTTCTGTTCATCACCTTCTCTGATGACAATCACTCTTCAAATCAATCTTGGTAAAATACTTTGCTCCACTCAAACAATCAATTATGTCATCCATCCTTGGCATAGGAAACCTATATTTCATTGTGATCTTCTCAATTGCTCTGGAATCAATACACATTCTCCATTCTTCTTAGGTGCTAATACAATAGGTACAACACATGGACTCAAACTTTCTCTGATCAAACCTTTTTGCAACAACTCATGCACTTATCTGTTAAGTTCTTCATTCTCTGTAGGTGTCAATCTATATGGTGCTTTATTTGGAAAAATAGCTCTAGGAGTTAGATCCATACAATGACTTATATTTTTTACTAGTGGTAAACCATCAAGTATGTCCTCTACAACAATCTCTTGGTACTCATTCAACAAGTTTTCAATTTCTGCTGGTACTCGGCCTCTACAAGTTTCTATTGTCACTCGGCCATTACCAGCTTCTATTGCTTGGTCATTACTACCAAAAATCGGTCCTCTAGGAATTATAGAAAAACAAACTTGGTTCCTTTTCATTTGTTTTTCAAATTAGTTCCCATTGACCATGCAAATTCTCATAGTAGAACAATTAACCTCATTTGGACATTCAATCAAAGGCAACGATATTTGCTTTCTCCCATTCACCCAAAGAGTATATTGATTCAATCTTCCATCATGTATAGCATATCTATCATATTGCCTAGGTCTATCCAACAAAATATGACAACAGTCCATAGGCATAATATCACACACAACTTGATCAAAATAATGTCCAATCTTAAACTTCACAATACATTGTTCACTTACCAATATCTTATGCTCATCTTTGATCCATGAAACATGATAGGGTTTAGGATGCTTTAGCCTCTACAACTAAAACTTTGTAACGAACTCTTCTAATGCCAAATTTGTTGAACTTCCACTATCAATGATCACCTTGCAACATTTTCCAGCCATCTTACATCTTGTTTTGAAAAGACTTCTCCTTAGAACAAGTTCCTCATCAATTCCCTTATTACACAAAGTTCTTCTCACCATCATATTTTCTCCAGCCTTAGGTCCACTTGGTAAACCCTCAATGTACCCTTGAACCATAGCATTTATGTTACCTTTTTCATTCTCAGAGGACCTATACTTAAAGGATCTATGCCCTTATTTGCCACATTTGAAACAATTACCATGAAAACCACCTCTAGAATAAGAACTACCTCTTCCTCGATAAGAACTACTACCTCCTTAGTAAGAATTACCACCTTTCAATTCGATCTTTCTTTTGTTAGCATTCTTCTATTCAGATTTTTCCTTATCTTGCACAGAATTATCAAATTTGTCACCTTCTCCATAAGATCTACCTTTGCCTGTCTAGAATCTTCCACCTCTATCTCTTTGTCTTTGTTCATGCTTCTTTGTCAAGATCTCCTCAACTTTCAAGGCACATTGATATGCTTCCTCCACACTTTCTAATTTCATAAAACTTATTTCATCTTGAATTCTAGATATCAATCCATGTAGGCACCTTGCAACTTTCTCAACACCATCATCCATGTGTCCAGATGTGATGTCCAATCTATAGAATTCCTTAGTATACCCCTTCACAGTCATTGCCCTTTGTCTCAAATTTTGTATTTTCTTCAACAAGATAACTTGGTAATCAACAAGAAGAAACTTCATACTTACCTTGTTCACCATTTTCAACCAAGTTCTGATCTTCTCCTTTCCTCTCCTTTGTCTATCAATTTGCAAATGCTCCCACCATAGTGAGGCACAACCCTTCAACTGAGTAATTGCAATTTTCACCTTCCTATTATTAGGAGTGTTTTCAAACTCAAAGAACTTTCTCATATTAGAGATCCAATCCAACACAACATTGGTGTTCAATTTTCCATCATAAGGAACAACTTCTATAATAGGCTTTGAATTTGCCCCAAGCAATACTCTCAACAATACTTCCTCATCTTGATCTTCTTCAGGTTCTGGATTAGGGTTTGGTGTTATTGCTTCATCATCACTCACATCATCAAGATGTCCTCCTCTCCTTTGGGCTATCTACACAACATCTAATTTGGCTGCAATTTGTCTTAATGTATCTAATATGGCATTGTCAGTATTTCCTCTACCTCAAACCTTTTTTATAATCAAGTTCTCGCAAGATCATAACCCTTTTCAAGCTATAGGTCAAATCCTCATATTTGCTACTCTACAACCAAATCAACTTAGGGTTCTACATGATCCAATCTCCACAAAGATGAACCTCAAACTCTGATACCACTTGATGCAAGGAGGTTGATGGAAACTAGGGCCAAAGACACACTCAACAACCAAAGCCACCTGCAAGAATAAACACAACATAGAGAACAACAACCAAAGGAGATAGAAGAGAAAAAAACTTATTGATTCATCAAATTATCAACATACATGCCCAGTTGTGAGGCCTTCCGAGTTACGACCAACAATACAATTCAAACTTTGATCTTCAATGATGATTTTTGTATTCTAACTCTTCCAGAGAAAAATTATATGTTCCATCCCTCTAACTCCTATTGACTCTCTAAAACTTGATCCTAAACCTCCTTAAATACTTGTGTGGCCACAAGTTGGCCCATCACAGAAATTAAATCCTACATTAAATGCATGCACAGCCATAAGTTGACTAGTAACAATTATTAAATACAAATACCAAAATTAAATACGCGCAAAGTCAACCCAAATTAGAACTAGACATAAACAACTCAGTCAAAGAAGGACCAAGACAAATACTATCACTCAAAAATGCTCGGCACATAATGTAACTTGGCACCAACAGGAACTCAACAATGCTTGGCATTGCAACTCGGTCAGTACTATGAACTTGACAGTAACAAAAAAAAACATGAAAACATGCATAATAGCAATGCAACCAAAGATGCTCATGCATCACTTGCCTAATTAATTTACCAAGTTATATGGCATGCTTGGAATTCTTTTTCTAATCCGTGTTATGGCCTTCATTTTGATCACAATGAACCATATGCTAGCTTTAAGACTTGTGTCTTCACACACATTTTCAAATTAATTATCTACAACAACTACTTAGATATTTTGCTTTAGTTTTATAATTTCTTGTGCTTGAGAAGAGACCAAAGTTTTCTCCACAATAATCATTACACTTCTATTTGGATAGTTACTAGACTCAACATACTAATTTTGATTTGTTTTGTTTCTTTGTTTGAATTATTTTGTTAAAATGTTGTTTGAATTATGGATTGAAATTAATTAATATTTTTTGGGTTTTAACATTTATCATTTTTCCTTTTACTATAGCTTGAAGGAGAAGTTCACTCTCAGGTAAGTCATTCATATTTCTATGTGCATTGCACACTTTTAAAATTTGTAATAATATCATCATTTGTTAACTTTTATGATCAGTTTTTTTAATCAAATTTTAACTAACTCTATAGTATAGGAGTCACTCATATTGGAACTAAATTAGCATGATTTTCTTTTTTAATGTTACATTATATATGAATTATTAATGTTAATCTATTTTATTATGAAATGAGAAATATGTAATTATATTTTATTACACTATATACTTATATAAATATCTCTATTAACAATTATATATATATAACATACATTGTTATACTTTGAAAAATATTTAATAAATAACTCTTATATATTGGAAAGTATATATTATATAAAACTTATAATATATACTTCTTCTAAATAATTAATACAATTTAATATTTAATATTTTAAAAAGATATTATTATATACTATATAGAGTACTATGTTATATATATGTAATCCCATTTATTATTGTTATATTTTGAACAATATTAGAATATAAAACTATTACATAATTTCAAAATATTCATTGTATTAAACTTTTAATATATTTATGCAATAAATAAAAATTACAATTTGAAATATTTTTTAAAATATATTATTATGTAATGTATATGATATAATAGTATTATATATTATTACAACTATCATGTTTAATACTTACAATGTTCTTTACAATATAATTCAAAACTACTATTTATTTATGGCAAATACTAACTACTACTTGGCACTTGTTATTTATTGCTGGGATGGAAACTATTTTTGTTTCTTTATGACAATATGTGTTTATTGAGGTTTATTTATGGTGGAATGCGACCCTTGGATCGCGTGACTTTTAAAGTCTCTCTGAGAGTAATAAAGTTTTTTTTTTTCTTATTAATTAAATCATATTGATTTAATTATTAAGTCACTTATTATCTCTAGTTTACTTAAGCTAAACTTTGGGCATATAATAATTTCTTTTATTATTTGCTATCAGGCAACCTATGTTTCACTTGTTAGGGTTTTGATCTTCTTTTATAAGTATTGATCTGTTTGTAATTTATTCATTCACTTTTGATAATAGAAACCTCTCTTTTTCTCATTAAGAATGTCTCATCCATGGATGTGGGAATTCTAGCCTCCATAGCTTTTGCTTCTCTCTTTCTGTGATAGATGTTTGCATGTAGCTAATTCTTGAGAACTGCGGGGTTGATCTTTCATCAAATTCAACATGCTATTAGAGCTCTAGATCTTCATGCCCCTATTTTTTTTTATAAAAGGTTTGTCTTGGCTTTCAGATCTGTACTTTTTTTAGAGGGTTTCAGTTCGTTAAAATGTATTTTTTGGATCTGGGGGGTCATTGATTTTTGGGTCACTTTGAGCCCAAATGGACATCACCATTAAGCTTCGAGCACCCAAAAACCCCTATTTTCACATAAAATTTATCCACTTTGGACATAGTTGGAATCTAAGGCAAAAAAAATTGCTCCCAAATTGGGCATGTTTCCTAAGGTGGCAATTTTATGATTTTTTGTATAAAAATTGAGATTTTTGCACTAAAATTGAGATTTTTTTGGCATAAAAATTTCAGGTTTTCTAGTATAAAAATTGAGATTTTTTGGAATATAAATCAAGACAGTTCTAGTACGAAACTGACACACTCCTGAGGTAAATTTGTACGAACCCTACACACTTCTTGAGGTGATTTTGGGTATGGAGCCAACACAATTCCCGAGATGGAGTTTTGTATGAAATTGGCATGGTTCCTGAGGTTATTTCTAGTACTGGCTAACACGCTTTCTGAGGCATTTTGGCATGGTCCTGAGGTAGTGATTTTTTATTTTCCCTTTCAGCTCTTTTTTGATCTACTTATGGTTTTTTGGTCGTAACTTGCTCATCCAAACTCCATTTTTCTCATATGAGATATCGTCAAAAAGTTGATTCTAAGCTCATCATGATGGTGTAGTTTATTTGGACCTTTGATGATGTTTGGTTTCCATTTTATGCAGTCAAAGTTAGAGGTTCTATTTTGCACTCTAGGAGACATATCTTGAGACATTCTATCTTTCAGGTTCTGCTCCAGGCACATCCCATTCAGTTGTTTGCTTTCTTGCAGTATGGTGGATATATTGGTTGTTTTAGGTATGGGGATCAATTTTGTTGCTTCAAATGATTTTTCATGGGTTGTATTATCTCTTTTATCAACTTTATGTCTCTTTCAATCTTTTTTGACATCTTTTTGTAGTATTTTTGCAAATGCATTGAGATAAAGTGTCACTCTATTGCATTTTGGGATCTTGCACATCTTTGTGATTTGTTGTACTAGCACTACATTATAAAGTGTCTTGGGGGGTTTCATGTTGTCCATATTTTCCATCTTCCTTTGTCAAGTGAGTTATCCTTCCATGACATTAGTGTCAAGATGTGTCAATGACACATGCCATTATAGATGTTTGTACTTCTTTTACACTCTCGATGTTCCTGGTTCTTCTTTTTGCAAGAGATATTGCATTCAATTTCAGTGTTCATATCTTACGTCTCAGCATTATAGGGGGGTTATGTTGGTTCTATTTCTTTTTTGGTTCGATGGAGTGAGCTATGTATTCAGTATTTGATCCTATGTACTACGTGATTGGAGTGCACTTGATACCTATGTGTTTTGGTGAGATGGATCATTTATCATATAGAAATTCTTTCATTCCTATTTTTGGAGAGCATGAAGATACCTTCCATCTTTGATTGATCATCTCTTCAGACTTAGTCTTCTCTACCTAGTCATGTTCAATACGGTGGAGGTTCTTCAAATCAACAATTTGGCAGTGTTTGCAGCTTCATACTTCAGCGATGTTCTTCATGATCATCTTTTGTTCCTATCTTCTGGGGCATTCCCTAATTTGGAGGCTTCTTCAGTCCTTTATTAGTTCTTTCAATGTTATTTCCATCTCTTTTTGGAGTAGGGTTTTGCCCATTTAGTTTTTTATATTTCTCCTCTTTATAGATATTTGGTTGTGCTTGGATACCTCATCTAGCTTTTCTGTCGGGACCCAAATTTCCTTTTAGTAGTAGTTTCTAGGTTTTTAGCTACTTCCTAAGTTTATCTTAAGGGGGGGTGTTAGAGTAATAAAAAAATTTCTTATTAATTAAATCATATTGATTTAATTATTAAGTCACTTATTATCTCTAGTTTACTTAAGTTGAACTTTGGACATATAATAATTAATTCTTTTATTGAATATTATCATGCAACCTAAGTTTAACATGTTAGGGTTTTGATCTCCTTTTATAAGGATTGATCTCTTTGTAATTTATTCTTTCACTTTCAATAATAGCAATTTCTCTTTTTGCTCATCAAGAATGTCTCATTTGTGGATCTGGGAATTCTAGCTTAGATAGCTTTTGCTTCTCTCTTTTTGTGACAGGTGTTTTCATGCAGGTGATTCTTAGGAGATGTGGGGTTGATCTTTCATCAACTTCAACAGTCTCTTTGGCATACATGTCTTTTATTTTTATCTAGGTGCATGCATGGATTATACTTTCTAAGGCTTTATTTACTTTTTATGTGAGAAGATGTTGGAGAATATTCCACTTGAATATTACATTGGATTGTATTAGGTAGTGGGGTATTTTTTCTACTTGTCATAAAAAATCCAGAGAGCCAAATACTCATTTCTAGATTTTTTGTTGCATATGTGTGGGATAATAATGTATCTTCTACTTTTTTTAATTTCTGAACTAGAATACAATATGACAAAAATTTCGGCTTGATAGTTAGTATGATTTTATTATTAACATTCGAATGAATACATCTAAATTGTTGGATCTACTACAATCACTTGAAATTATAAGAGCATAAACTTTAAACTAAAAATTTGTTCATACAACTCACTTCTTACACTACATCAATTTCATATATTACATTTGGACAAGATCAATTATAACACCTACTAATTCAATCCTTATGATGAAACGTCAAATGAAATTGCTTATTGAACTAAATTCATTATTGAAATCCTTTACATGTACAATCATATTTGAATGCACCTTTCTCATATTATTTGATGATTCAAGGATGAACATGATACAACCTATGCCTAATCATTCCTATGAGTATTAAGAGAAATGAATTATCTATTGAGATGATCTCTTTTACTTTCCAACTATACCTACAATGATACTTTAATCTTTCAATTCCAATACATCCAAATGCATATTAATGAAACTATGATGAAATCACATATGGTTATCTCCCGATTTCCTCATTGCTTCCATACAATCATATTCACAACAACATTAGTAAGGTGGACGATTCTCCACTACAAAGGCAATACACAAATAACAAGATTTTTTCCCTCAAGTTACTCCCACACAATGAGTAGCTCCAAGCTTCTCTTATGAATCCATAGATCACAAAACCTGCAATCACATTTTAACAAGAACCATGGAGGCTCATCTCCGATCATAGGCCTCATCGAGGCCACCCACTGAGCTAGGAGAACTAAGACTCAAATGAGAGACAATCAAGAAAACTCAGTAATCATGGACAACACACAACATAACATTGGACAATCCCAACCAAGGTATTCACAATTATTCACAAGTGAAACCAGCAAAATAGGGTGAAGGTGGTCTCGTCAAGAGGGGAAATTCCATATCAATACCAAATTACACAATTTAAAATTCATCATGCTTCTCCAAGGCTTTCACAATACATTCTTGTCTCCACTAATTTCATGCCTTACAAAGGCTTTCACAATGCATTGTTCGCTCCCCAAATTTCCCTTATCACCGCCAAACATAATAACAAAAAAATGGCTTCAATGAAGCCCATACTCCATGAAATCTCTCCTCTCTCCAAGGGAAGAGGCTCCCAACTACATTTTTGAGCCCAAGTAACCCCTTCACCCAAGGCTTCTTTTCCCTTCCAAGGGTGAGTGAAGCCTTCACACCCCAAAACAACATACATTTAAAAAAACAAGAGAAATCAAGAAGAACAAAAGACAACAATACATCATACTTCCTCAACACCAAAAAAAAACATGATACACAATATGAATTTACAATCCTATATGAACATAATTTTAATAAAAACATCCAAGCTTCAATGGAAGAACAACTCATGGCATGAAGCACCAACCTTGGTCCAAAGAAAATGGAAATGAAAGTTGTTGAAGAGCTCCTTTCCCTTATCTTCCAATTCTCCAATAACCCTAATGGTCTTTAAAATTAGAGAGTGGGTGAACACCCAACTAGTTTGTCACAAGCCCTCTAAAAAGACCTCAAAATCACTAATCCATCTACTAACTAATTTTTGGCAAAAACATAAAGCCCACTTTCTCTTACAACATTGTTCCTTCTATAAATAAAACCTTGACCAAGCATGAGGGTGAGCGAAAACCCATAAATGTCATGGATCATCTCTTTTTTCAAATTGCTTAAAGAATGACTATTTAGAGGGTCTCCAAATTTATCGAGGCGTTTAAATGGTGAATTTTAGACCCCTAACATGTTATACTATCATGTGGGTATTTTATTTCCACTAAAATGACACTTTGGGACCACTCTTAGGTCCTCTAAAGTCTCTATCAAGTTTTAAATCGACATCCAACATGATAGTGACCTCTCCTGACACTCTTCCAAGTAAGTATCACTTGAATACATAATGTCTCACAATGAAATGTCTCTAGTTAAACATGAATTTAAATCTATTACACACATAAAATTAATGTTTACAAAATAAAACACATAACAATGAGGTTTTGAATCTTCCAAAAGATACACCTTGGCTTTACTGTGTTCACATATCTTTGGGCCTTGGTTCTCTAATTAAATTCCATTGTTCAATTCCCTATACACTAAACTTGAGCATCAGTATTCCAATGCAAAATTATATAAGGATACATGTATATATGCATAATAGATTAACATTGGATGATTGCATTCACATTAAACATGCATATTAATCTATCACAATTATGTTAGAGAAAAAGGTTAATTTAATTCCATTTATTAAATTACCTTTTCTCCCTTCTTAAGATTTCATTTTATGCACTTATGCATCCGTATTTAATAATTAATTAGTAATTATTAAATGGCATTTACCTTTTAGGTTGCCCTTTTTTGGGTTTTGATCTCCTTCTACAAGGATTGATCTTTTGTAATTATCTCTTATCTTTTTCATTTCTGAGAATACATTTTGCATATTTTTAGAGCAAACCCTTGCCTTTTCTTGTCTTTTTCTTCTTTATGACAAGTTTTTACATGCAGGTATTCTTCAGGATTTGTGGATTTGTTTTGCTTAAATCTTTCATGGTATCAGAGCCAGATTTGGTATAGATTGTTAAGTATTTGGAGAAAAAGAAGAATGAGGATTTGATAGAAAAAATTTGGTACTTTTCAAGAATTTTTTGTCAAAATAGGGGGGTTTCCAATTTTTGGAGCACTTTGAGGCCAAATAGACCTCACGGTTGGATTCAAAAAGTGTCAAAACCCCTATTTTTATATAAAGTTTGTCAATTTTGGACAACGTTGATTTGGGAGACAAATTATTTTTGCCTAGCAGGGTCGTATGACCTCCTACATGTATCTTGAGGTTTTTTTTCAAATTTTTTAAAAAATAAAAACAGGCTTGTAGAGCTATTTTTTGGTGTGCAGAGCTATTTTCCAACACCAAAAAATAAATTTTGGCACCGCTTCCACTTTTTGGCCATCTTTTTAGTTTCCAGCCACTGTTCAAAGCTTCCTGCCGCCATTTAAGTTTTCAGTCGCTATTCAAAGTTTTTAGCCACTAATTAAAAGTGGGGTCGTCACTCCTCCCTTGCACTGTCTACTTGCCACTATGGCTCTGTCGCCCTCCTTCCACCCGATCACCACTGCCACTCTGCCAGCAGTGGTGGTTATTATATATATATATATATCTTTTTTCAGGCTTTTTTGGGGGCCCTATTGTTGTTTTGCAATATCTTGATCATACGAGGGTCTTTTTTCGATCCACAAGAAGCACCATAAAGATGGTTTTAAGATGGAGATGATGAAGCAAGTATTTTTTGGATTTTTTTTTCCAGTTTGGTACCTATTTTTACACTTGAAGTCTATTGATGACTTCTATCTTCCAGGGGCATAACTTCTTAGTTATAACTCCATTTTTCGATCCAAAAAAATTATTGAAAATATTTTCTTGAGCACTTTCCATATTATTTATTAATTCACTAGTATTTTGTACCAGGTATTTGTGATTCATTTTTGAAGCATTTTTCCTCTTCTCTCATTTACGCATTTCTTCTAGCAACTAGGGTTCAATTTTTTGCATTATGGGGGGTGTTTTGTGATTTTTTTATATTAATTACTTATGTAAACTAGAACTTCATTTAAAAACAATTCAACACCTTCTAAAACAATGTTTGAGACCTCTTCTTGTCTAGAACTTATGGCCCCTCATAACTATCACACTTGGAAGACCTTGATGACATGACTTCTCCAATCAAAAGGGTTATGATCTTGTTTATATGCAGTATAACTAGTTTTACAGAGGCCTTTTGAGGTCACACAACATAGAAAAAAGATGGATGAGGCAATAGGATTGATTTCTTTACATGTCTCTAATAGTCTACAATTTCTTCTTGATGGGTGCAATACCCCTTTAGCTATGTGGACCAAGCTTGAAGGCTTGTTTGGTATAGTGAATGAGTTCAGGGAACTTCAGATTGAGGTAGAGCTTACCTCTCTTGTACCAGATTATTTTTGTTCCATTGAGGACTTCTTGATGAAGTTCAATCAATAGAGATTTCTATTGTAAGGTTGTGGGAAGACCAAGACTGACACCGAGTGCATTTATCTTATTCTTTATAAGCTTCGTGGAAACTTTTAGTTTTTTGCTTCTACCTTATATTCCACCAAAGATGCTTTGGTAATAGATTTACCATGCCATTCTTTGAGGTTTTTTGTGATTTTTTGACTCGAGAGAGAGCTAAGCTCTCTTAGTTGGATTCTCTCATAGGCTCACAGACTTATGCATTGGTAGCTCAGTCATCTTTATGGACAAAGGAGAAGACACAAAAATCTCATTCTACAAAGTCTCAGATTGATTCTAGCAATCACAATTCTTTAGGGCCACCTCCTCCTAAGGGGGGTAAACCAAAGCTAGAATGACCAAAGTGTGCTTATTGTAATAAGTCTAATCATGATGAGTCACATTGCTATGAGAAGAAGTTAGATGGCTATGCCAAACATTGATATTTCTTCTACTTCTCACAAATCTTCTTCATCATCATCATTAAAGTCAGATGGTAAAGATATAGGAAAGGGTCATACACTATGTGCAAATACTATTCCTCCTTCTTTAAGATGGTTACTAGATTCAGGTGCTTCACACCATATGGCATCTTCTTAGGATTTGTTCTCTTCTTTTGAGGCTTCTCCTACTCCACACATTTTGATGGGGAACAAAATTTTTATGACTATATGTGGGAAAGGTTCTATTGACATTGATGATGGCACATTTCATGATGTACTTTTCTTCCCATCTTTCTCCTCTAACCTTCTCTCTATTCATCATATTACACACAGTGGGACATGGAAGATAATTAAGTCTGCACAAGATTCAGTGCACATTAGAGGTAGTGAGAAAGGCAATATTATTGCTACAAGGACTATTGATCATGCTTCTCGTCTATATTCCTTCTCACATTTTGGTCCACCATCTCCACTATTAGAGACTCACTCTCTTTTTTCACAAGAGTTTACTGAGATGAAGTTAGGTCGCTTGAACTTATGTGTTGTTTCTGAGACCAGTGTTGTGACTTCTATACCTCCACCTCCTATTCAAATTCCATCTCTTGTAGAGGATTACTCTTCAACATTGCCTACTATTGCAGCTCTAGTCATCAAGCCACCTACTGCAGTTGTTAAGGATATATCAGAAGATACACATCTCCTCTCAAATGATAGATTCAACACACTTATTATCCAACCTCCATTAGAGATTCCATTTTAGGATTCTCATGCTTTCTCCTTTGAGCATCAGCTAGGACTTCCAACTACACCATACATACATGGGTATTATCATCCTTGTCCACTACCTTTTTTTCCTTCAAATTGGAGCCACATTGGTATGTTCATTGACACATGAGTTGTGTTATTCTAGGGGGGCTATGGAGTCTCGAGCTTCTATGATGAAGGCTTTCATTGTACTTATGGTATTGAGAGATTCTCTTGAGATGTTTCATTTGTGCATCCTTTTCTATCTCTTTTTGGAGTAGGGTTTTTCCCACATGGGTTTTCTTTATTTCTTCATTTCATAGAGATTTGATTATGATTGGATACCTCATTAGGCCTTGTTGTTGGGACCCAAGTTTGCTTTCAACATTGTAGTTTCCTTGCATTGTTTGTTTCTGCATTATTGCTCATCTTAAGGTGGGGTGTTAGAGAAAAAGGTTAATTTCATTTCATTTATTAAATTACCTTTTCTCCCTTCTTAAGATTTTACTTTATGCACTTATCCATCACATTTAATAATTAATTAGTAATTATTAAATAACATTTAACTTTTAGGTTACCCTTTTTTTGGGTTTTGATCTCCTTCTATAAGGATTGATCTTTTGTAATTATCTCTTATCTTTTTCATTTCTAAGAATACAAGTTACATATTTTCAGAGTAAACCCTTGCCTCATCTTGTCTTTTTCTTCTTTGTGACAGGTTTTTACATGCAGGTATTCTTTGGGTTTTGTGGATTTGTTTTGCTCAAATCCTTCAAATTAACTTTCCTTTCTAGACATCATCATATGAATATTTGTGACATCAAAGTATCATAATCAGCATAAAAACATTAATTCCTACTTAACATTACCAAACTAAAATTTGAATATAATCCTGATTCATTTTATATCATAACAATGACACACTAAAACCATATCTATTAAATCATCAAAGCATATAAAATAGGTCCTAGTACATAACCTAAGTGAAAATCACCAACATGTAAACATCCCAACTAGAATCTTTTCAATTCAATTAAACATAATGAAATTACTATCCAATTATCATTAGGAGATGACACATCATAAGATCAGGTGTATGTCCTTAAAATTAATTATGTTAGCTAATCAAGGTGCTTGCATAATCATATCAACATAGGTTCAAATCAATCATTAGATAAAACCGTTAAATTTTATTGGTCAATATAATCTATCCTCATGAAACATCAACATATTAGTTTATGATCCCACAACAACATATCCACATAACACTACTTTCACAATAACTGAGCAGTTGTATTTACATCATAACTTAGTCCTATTGTGTGAACACTTTTCAATTCTAATAACAACTTCCACCTACATTTATTAATAACTCTTACAAGGGTGAATGTCAAATCATCCTTCCCTAATAACCATCCTAATAAATCATAAAATACTATGGAGTCTTCAACATAGTTTTGGGGCTAGTACCATGACATCCAGAGCCTTAATTCAATAAGGTCTCAACATATTAACCTAACATAACCAAAACATATCATCTTACATCCCTAACTTTGCTTAGCTTTCTATCATATCCATGACATTTAGGTTTTATAATAAGGCACTAAAGAAGGGGTCTTACATCAAGTCTGGTCTCTTCTAGATTCAATCTCTAAATGTTACATTTTACATACATATAGAGAAGGAAATCTATTAGTTGATTGTCTGGCTAATTTGGGTACTGATGGGGTTACTATTAATTCTTTACTTTCCCCACTTAATCCCCTTGATTTCCCCAACATTTTTAATATTATGATAAACTAATATTCTTAGAATCTTTGTGAGCCCTTCTCAAATAGTAATTGATAGTAAATCATGGATTCTATGTGATTTCACATATTTTTACTTTTATGGACCTCACTTGTTCTTTTGAGATATTGTATATGCTTTAGGGAATTGGCTTGCACTTGCATCAAATAGCTTTTTTCTAATGTCATGGTTTTAATTTGAAAATTGGATGCAAATCAATGATGGTGACTTTTATGATAGTTCTTGTAATGTCCCCATCTTTTTAGCATCTCAGTGGAGTTCTTAGCCTTTACATTCTCCAAAGGCTAATTGGAGAAATAAGGAGAAATTGATTAAATTAATTTCTTATAAAGTCATTAAATAAATTAAAATTAAAAGGTGACTTTATATTTAATTAATTTAATTTTCTAGAAGCACAACTAATTATTGTATTGGAAAGGGGGAAGCTTCTAGAGAGTGCATTTTCTAGAAGTACAACTAATTATTGCCTTGGAAAGAGGGAAGCTTCTAGAGAGTGCAATAAAATAATATTTTATTTCTTTCTAGAAGGGTGAAGGAAAAGAATAAATAGAGGCAAGAGCTTCATTGTTAAGCATCTGATTATTATGAATTACATTTGATATGAACTTGGGAGAAGAAACTAAGGGTTTCTAACTTCAGTTAGCCATTAGAGAGCATCCATTCTTCAGTGTGCAACCATTTGAGGTGGTGAAATATCCACTAAATTTGGCATTCAAGAGAGCTTCATTCTAGAGTTCTATTTGTGCTTAAATTGGAGAGTAAATTTATTGTTGGCTACTACAGCAACGCTACCACAGTGATGCCGCTACAACGATTTGCAATAGGAAATTCATATTTTGGGTGCAATTCTAGGTTTTTATCTACTACATTTTGCATTGTTTGAGAGTAGATATTTAGGGCATTGGTAGGGTTTTTAGAATCTGTTATAATCTAATTTATATCAGAGTTTTATCAAAATTTGTTTCCCTAATGTCTTATTGATGTATATGCATATTTTCCTATTTGTAATCAACGTTATTCAAAAACAATTACATCTTCATTGTTAGATGTTTGGTGTGATCTTTGCAAACATATTTATTAAAGTTTGACATTTAGAAAGCAATCAAAATTTAGATATGCAATATATCTCTTGCTTGTAAAGTGTTTGATGAAATGTCAAACAAGTGGATTGGAGAGGATTTTGTGTTTGACGAAGTTATAACTTGTTGGGGGTTATTACATTGGTATCAAAGCTAAATCCTACCATCTTGAGGGTTTAGCAATCACATGCAACCGCCTGGGGTTGGCTGTCGTTGATTTTACACTCCTAGGAAAACTTTTTTTAATAGGAACAAGTTTTTGATAGGCAGCTAGACACCATGGGTGACAAGCAAGAGCATAGCCCACCAAGAGACAATAGGAATGAGGATTGGAAAACAAGGAAATTTTATAGAGAAATGGTTATAGGATAAGAACAGATGGCTCTGGCTTTGCAGGCACTCACCACCATGGTTGAGTGCATGAACCCACAAGACAAATGAAACCATGAATAAGAGGATAATAGGAGTGCAATGGGATCACCTAGTGCTCATAGAACTCTTTCTAAAGTAATAGACAGGCCCACACATCCTACCTTTGTTAGAGAGGAACTAGTACAGGAGCCAACAAAGGAAGCTAAGGATGGGACATTTTCTAATATCCTTATGACTGCTAATGATGAATGGGAATTATTGGTACCATAGCTACTGTTACTTAATTTTTTCACAGGTGTAAAAATTTAAGCATGCATCCAATGAAAGTATAGAATTACTTTTTCATTTCATTTAAACAAATAGAAATGTCCTTGTATTTATTTACTTTCAAGTATACATTGACGTTTTCAAACAATAAAATGAAATGATATGCTGAAAAGAAATGATCTCACACAAGCCGTGAGTATAGCTCACTATACTACATTTCTTTCATAAGGAAATAAATGAACAAATGCGTATGAATGAAAGAAATAAAGAGTAGAGATAACCAGTCATTGCCTGTTGCTTTGACTGGTTATGAACTCTCTCCCTGGCGCACTCCAAGCTCCACACTTTCCAACATCTGCAAAAAACATGGAGACAACTGATGTTAGATCCTGAAGGATCTAAGCAATGACTAATTATCTCTACAACGACATATTCTATCTGTTGATGCATTTCAAATGGAAAAGAAGTTGTAAGAAAGAAGCAAAAGTCATTGTGAGTGTCACGAGCTTGTGCTCGAACCTCACATGATAATATGCTACAACAAACGAATAATGATTGCTAATCATAAATTGAAAATATGTGTACTACTGCAAGAAAGTATGAGAGATAACTAAAGGAAAATACTTCTTCAAGCTATATTTCATGCTACACTGAGAATTTCATTTGCAAATGTAAGACATGCTACTGGTTTATATATCTATGCTAGTACAGGAACAAAATGCAGATGTAGGATGAACTGCAAACAAATGATATCAGCGGATCAAATAATTCATCCAAATGTAAATGAAAGTATAGAAGATAGACATAATGATAGAAATGTCTATGGTCTTAATCAAATACTAATTATTGCAATGAAAAGAAAAGAACTAGATGAGTGAGCATGCTATAAGGAAATCAACTAGCAAATATTATATGGAAAGAGAGGAAATGCCAGGTAGCAAGAAGCCAATGAAACATCAGTATGAGATGACCATGGAGACAATTAGGAGTCTTTTCTAGAGGTATGTTTTTAAAGGTTGACTGAAAAGCACAAGCTCAAAATATATAAAGATAAGCATATTAAATACAAATCACAGAAAAATAGTTTACGAGTGTCACGAGCTCGTGCTCGAACCTAGTAAATGATATGCTACAGGAGGGGCTTAGTACATCAAGAATGTATTGGTAACTTGATCCATTTATTCACCGAAAAAGTGGGCATGAGTTTTGAATAACAAGCCATAGATCAATGCATGAAATATAGTAATAATGGTTGCAAGGATAACTGAACATTCAGAATTTATCCTCATCTACAACATCCTGCCAACAAATTGGGCTTTCTTCTTGGTATGAGACAAACTCTGTTGGAAATGAAGAATGGGGTTTTTTCTTGGTTTCCACAATTAGTCCCTTCAGAAGAAGATGAGGATTTCAATTACAGATTTAACTCCATAAGCTTTAAGGGAAAGGAGGGTTGGATTGTTGGAAAGCCAACCATTTTACTTCATACTTCTAATTCTGGCGAAATCTGGGAGCGTGTACCTTTAAGTTCTCAGCTTCCTGGGGACCTAGTATATATTCAAGCGACTGGTGAAAATAGTGCAGAGATGGTCACCAATGAAGGAGCCATTTATATAACTTCAAATAAAGGGTATAACTGGAAGGCTATTGTACAAGAAATGATTTTTGCTACTTTAAATTGTACAGTCTCAAGTGGCATTAGTGGTGCAAGCTACTACACAAGAACATTCAACACGGTTAATCGTTCTTCCAATGGTAATTATGTGGCTATTTCTAGTCGCGAGAATTTCTATTTAACCTGGGAACCGGGGCAGCCATATTGGATCCCACACAACAAAACTAGTGCTCGCAGGATACAGAACATGGGTTGGCATGCTGATGGTGGACTATGGCTTGTTATTCGTGGTGGTGGTCTCTACCTTAGTAGAGGCACTGGGATCACTGAAGAGTTTGACGAAGTACAAGTTTCCAATTAGGGATTATGAATTCTTGATGTTGGATATCATTCAAAGGATGAAGCTTGGGTAGTTGGAGGCAGTGGCATTTTGTTGAGGACATTGATGGTGATGGTGCCAATGGGGGAAAACTTGTAGATAATAGGGAAGAGAAAAAAAAAAACTAAACAGAAGAAGTCTAAGAAGTTGAAGGTGACTCCGACTGAAGCATTGATAGACAAAGATGCCATGGAGCATAAGAGGAAAGCCATTAGTATTGACAACTCTCTTCCTGATATAGCTAAAACTGACATCAATCAGTCTATGATGTATGATTCACTTTCTAGAAAAACAAGAAATTTATTTTCTTTGTCAACGTTTAAGAAAGAGCAAGCTAAAGTAATTGTTGATTGAGCAAAATCCTTTTGTCATGTAAGAGGTCGTCTGAAGCAAAAGAAACCTATCTAAAGGAAAACAAATACAACCACGAAACCCCAGTGCTATAAATTTCAAAGATAAAGTTTTCCTGGAACTAAGAGACTTCCAACAGTATCTCTCATAGTGACATCCATAATATAAATGAAATTGAAAGTGTTATAAGATTCAGCTAAACAAAAGAGTTGCAATCACTTTCTTACCTCCACAGTCAAGGAAAAGCCAACCCAGATGAAAAAAATGATGGCTATCAACATTCACCAAAAGATCTCCTTCATGATGGTAGAAAAGACCAGTGAAAAGCAAATTAAATGTGGCGACAACAAGAGCCTAGAAACCTTGGCCGCAGCTTCAGAAGCTTCCAAAAACAAATAGGTGAAAATGACAACATTTAGGGTATTCAAGCTTAATCTTATGCCCTATGTATTTTCAATAAAATATGAAGTCCATGGGCTTTAGGATAGGGTTGCTTTTATTTATTTTCCTCATTTGAGCATAAAGTTTATAAAGGTTTTTTTTGTTTGTTTTGCTTTTAGTTGCATATAACAAAAATATTAAGATGATTTATCATTTTAATATCTTTGTTTATTTTCAGTGCAAAACAAAAGGAGTTATTTTGTTTATTTTCTTTTGCATTAAATCTAAAATGTAAAGGAAAATTATATTAATGATGGCATTTATAAATCATTAAATAGTTTCCTGTTGGTCATGCAAAAGAAAATGAGTCATCCTTTATTCCCTTGTCATGGTATTAATTCAGACAATCAGTTGGAAACATTTACAGGGAATATAGAACTGATGGGTCGAAATTGATTTTGTCAAGTTAGTTTGTGGGTCTTTATGACTTGTTAGAGCATTTTTAGGGGGGTTTTGATGAGTCATGGGGGAAATTATGACTTAGTGGAGTCAAATAAGTTATGAAACTTTATTTTGGAAGTTTCCAAGTCCCTGATTTTATGGCTCTTATTCTGCATTCGACCCAATGGTTGATTTTTGTACTTAATGAGTTTTTTTTAACTCATTAAGAGGGAGTTCTGATTTTATGACAAAGTTTTGAGACATCTTTGGAGTCCTAAGTTTTGTTACAGGGTCTATAATTCAACATTTTGAAGAAATAATGCTAGTGACAACAGTGTGATTATGCTTTATGAAGTAAATTGTTAAGCTCTTTTCCTTTCTACAAATTCTGTGTGTGTTTTTGAATGATTTGATAAGTTAACCTGTGAATGTTTACATTATTCCCTGTTTTCTGTCTCATTCTAGCACCTTTTTGTGGAAAAGTAAGTCTGCTTGTAGGTTATGATATGTGTTTATAGGTGAAATTAGTCAAAGTGAGGTAGAAATTTATCCTCTTTTTGTAGTTTCAGTATTGAAACCTTATCATAAATCACTTGTGCAAGCCTTTATAGGAAGATGTGCTTTATTTGTATTTCATAGAGCTATATAATCCTCTTTGTTACATGTGTGTTACGTCTTCATAGTAACTTCTGGTGTATCACCTCTTTTCTTAGTTTAAGCTTTAGGTTTTAGGTTTATTTTCTGCACTTTCTTACCTTTTCCTCTCTAAGTTTTTATTAAGTTTTAGAGTGTTTCGCTGAAAGATCTAATAGGAGCCGGCCTAGAATCCAGAGGTTTCATTTCAGTATCCAGTCTCACATAATGAAATGACTCCCATGTTAAGTAAGGGTTACTGAACATTGCCAGTTCAGTAGGGTGCAAATCCTGAAACTTAACAATTACATGAAAGAATGACTTTTGAGAGGTTTGTGAACCAAAGATGAGAACATTGTCTTGTAGTCAAATAGAATAGGAGACCTCATGGTGAGGATAATGAATTAAAGTGGGCTACAGGGAAGCTTTCCTTGACTACATTTGATGGGAGTAGCAGAATGACAATGCAAGCTTGGATTCACAAGCTTGATACCTTCTTAACACTGAGACCTATGACAAAAGTGGAGGAAATAAAATATGTCATGCTATATTTAGAGGGAGTTACACATATTGGTGGTACCATGGTATGGTTATCCTTCAACATAACCAAGTGACTTCATGGACAAGTTGGTAGAGAGGTCTAATAAGAAGGATCTAGAAGTCCACTCCAGGGAGTTGGCATAGTTGAGACAGACAAGCAGATTGGAGTATTTCATTAGTGATTTTCAAAGGTTATCTGTTATGGTGTCAGATATATCAGATATGAGATTGGTTGTTTTGTTCATAGAGGGATTATCTGAACCACTGAAGGGTTGAGTAAAAGCCTTTGATCCATTCAATTTGCAAGAAGTGATTAAGAAGGCTAGAAGTATGGAACAAGTAGCCCCGGTAAATAAATTTTAGTCAAAGGGTGCATCATCTATCAAAGACAAACCATTCTTTAAGAAACCTTAGAGGAATGAAACAAAGGCTGAAAATAAAGATAAATCATTTACTCCTTTGGATAGAGAGACATTGAATGATTTAAGGAAGAAAAAACTCTATTTCATTGTAAAGGACCTTATGACATGAACAATGGCTATCCTTTAAGGCGAAAGGGGAAAGCAAACAAGGTTATGTAGGCTTATTATGAGGATTTTGATTCTAAAAATTCAGACCAACAATCTGAAAATGAGTGATCAATTGAAGAAAAGGAAGGCACATATGATATAGGTGATGAGAAGACTGAGGGTAGACTTAAGGAGGCCCCTCTCACTAGTGTACAATAAGAGGGATCATTTAGGATGAGAGGGGTATTGGTTGGTCAGTGAGTTATTACTTTGCTTAATATAGGTGCTACTCACAATTTTATTGATTCCAAATTGATTGAGAGGCATGGGATACATATAGAGCAATTTGAGGGTCTGAGAGTGAGGGTAGCTGATGACTACATCCTCAAATGTGATAGCAAGATTACAGGTCTACCCCTAAAGATCAACAATTTAGATTTCAAAGCAGATTTTTATGTTGTTAACATGGGTGATACGTATTTGGTCTTGGGTATGACTTGGTTACATGACACAGGGGATTTCACTCTCAATTTGAGAGATATGGAGATGAAGTTTTAGTCAGAGGGGAAGACCCATATACTTAAGGCCATTCATAGCAGTGGGTTTAGGTGATGTCTTGCAAATGCATGGACAACTTGTTGAGCCATGATCAGGTTGAGTGGGAAACTTGTTGCACTTTAATGCCATCACAAAGGTAGAAAAAATCAAAATACCACTCAAATATATAAGAACTAAGAATCAAGCACTACAAGGTTTTCAATGAAATGCCACTAGGTAGACCTCCAGATAGAGGTATTGAGCATATTATTAAGTTAGAGGAGGGTGCTAAACCCATCATGATCATACCCTACAAGCATCCAAAAGATTGAAGGATGAGATTGAGAAAACCATCAAAGAACTACTTGCTATGGAGCACATTAGATCAAGTAAGTCGCCTTTTGCTTCTTCTATGGTTTTGGTGAAGAAGAAGGATGAAACTCTTAGGATGTGCATAGATTACTGGGTCTTGAATAAGAAGACTATAAAAAATAGGTACCCCATCCCACGAATTGATGAGTTATTAGATGAGCTACAGGGAGCATGTTTCTTCTCCAAAATTGATTTGAGATCAGGCTATCATTAGATTCGAGTCAAATAGCAGGATATAGAGAAGATGACATTTAGATGTCATTGTGGCCATTTTGAGTTTGTAGTTATGCCATTTGGGCTAACTAATGCTCCAGCTACTTTTCAGTCCACAATGAACAAGGTTTTTTAGCATCAGTTGAGGAAATTTGTGTTAGTTTTCTTTGGTGAAGTCCTGATGTATAGTAGGACATGGGATGAGCATGTGTGACACTTAGACACTGCATTGAGCATTCTAAGCAGGGAGTCCTTGTATGCAAAGGGGTCCAAATGTGATTTGGGATTATCATAGTTATTATATTTGGGTCTCATTATTAGTGCTCAAGGAGTACACATAGATCTTGAAAAGATTTGTGCTATTATTGTGTGGCCCACTCCAATGAACATGACACAGTTGATAGGATTTTTGGGGTTTCCTAGGTTCTACAGGAGGTTCGTTAGTGGATATTCCAGGCATGTAGCACCGTTGATGGACTTGACGAGAAAGGGGGCTTTCTTATGGACTCTTGAGGCATAGGAGTGTTTTGATAAATTCAAGGAGTTGATGAATTCTTGTCCAATGCTAGCATTACCAAATCTTAGAAAATCTTTTGAGTTGCACTGTGATGCATCTGGCGAAGGTGTTGGAGCAGTGCTTATGAAGGACAAGCACACAATTGCTTATGAGAGTAGGAAGCTCAGGTGGCCTGAGAGGAGCTTCAAAATTAATGATAAGGAAATGTTGGCCATAATGAATGCTTTGGCAAAATTCAAGTAGTATTTAGTGGTAGAAAATTCAACATAAAAACCAACCACAATAGCCTAAAACATTTCCTGGGGCAGCAAGATCTAATGACAGGCAATAGAAATGGGTAAGTAAATTACGAGTATATGATTTTGATATTACCTATTTCAAGGGGACACAGAATGTAGTAGTAGATTCCTTGTCATGAAGACCCCACTTGAGCTTGATGATAGATATATCAGAGGATTGGAGACATTTGATCCTTGCAGAGTATGAAAAGGATACATGGGCATCAAGATTCATAGATGGATTAATCTAGAATAGTGATTTCACCCTTGTGAATGAGATAATCATTTAAAAAGGGAACATTTATTTGGTGCCAAGGTCAAAGGTGAAGAGGGTGGTTTTGAGAGTTTATCATGACTCACCTATGGCAAGACATCCAGGTTTTTACAAAACCTACCGACAAATTTGTGAGCATTTTTCATGGAAAGGGCTCAAAGATGAGGTGTTGCAATATGTTAGAGAGTGTCCTACTTGTTAGTAGAATAAATAGGAGCACTTTTACCCAGCTGAATTACTTAAGCCACTTCCAATTCCTAATAGGAAGTGGGAGTGTTTACCCATGGACTTCATTAGAGGACTATTGAGAAACTAGGGTAGAGACTGTATATATGTTGTTCTTGATTAGCTTACAAAGTTTCCCCACTTCTTCCCAATCAACATTATATACTTTGCTACATAGGTGGCAGATTTATTCTTTAGAGAGGTATTTAAGTTGCATGGTTTACCTTGGAGCATTGTCAGCAACAGGGATAACAGGTTTATGCGTCACTTCTAGCAGGAGTTGTTCAAATTTTGTGGGATAGAGCTCACTCTGACTACTAGCTACCACCTCTAGATAGATGGTTAGATAGAGATAGTGAACAAATGGGTGGAGGGATACCTCATGAATTATATAGCAGGGTAACAAAAGGCTTGGGTTAAGTGGATATGTCTATGTGAATATTGTTATAATTCTACTTATCACATGTCTATCCAGATGTCACCATTCATGGCATTATACAGATATAAGGCACCAAGATTCATGGATTTGTTGCTATCATATAGTAGAGTGCATAGTGCTGGAGATTTATTATAGGAGAGCCAAGATATGTGAAGGCTCTTAAGGATAATATCACCAAGGCATTGAATCAACAGAAGTAGTATGCTGATCAAAAGAGGACTGAGCAGATTTTTGAGGTAGGTGATATGGTATATTTGATGTTGCGGCCTTACCACTAGTCCACTCTCAAGAAGAGTGGTGCCAAAAAATTAAGCCATGTAATTATGGGCCTTTTAGGGTGATTAGTAGAGTTGAAGAGGTGGATTTTAAGTTGGATTTGTTGATAGGGAGTAGAGTCCATAATATTTTTCATGTGTCACATCTCAAAAAGGCATTAGGACACCAGATTGTTCCTTCTATAGTGCTTCCACCCTTGGATGATTAGCAAAAATTGGTTTTAGTACTAGAGGCTATCATTGAGTTTAGGGGTAGCAATTTGAGGAGACGTGCTATCAGGGAGTATTTGGTGAAGTGGAAGGACCTGCTAGTAGAGGATGCCACTTGGGAGAATGAAGAAATTTTGCAGCATTTAGAGTTGAGATTTCTTCGGAATAAATAATTCCAAGAGGGGCGGATTATAATGTCCCCATCTTTTTAGCATCTTAGTGGAGTTATTAGCCTTTACATTCTCCGAAGGCTAAGTGGAGAAATAAGGAGAAATTGGTTAAATTAATTTCTTATAAAATCATTAAATAAATTAAAATTAAAAGGTGACTTTATATTTAATTAATTTAATTTTCTAGAAGCACAACTAATTATTGTATTGGAAAGGGGAAAGCTTCTAGACAGTGTATTTTCTAGAAGTACAACTAATTATTGCCTTGGAAAGAGGGAAGCTTCTAGAGAGTGCAATTAAATAATATTTCCTTTCCTTCTAGAAGGGTGAAGGAAAAGAATAAATAGAGGTAAGAGCTTCATTGTTAAGCATATGATTATTGTGACTTGCATTTGACATGAACTTGGGAGAAGAAACTAAGGGTTTCTAATTTTAGTTAGCCATTCGAGAGTGTCAATTCTGTAGTGTGCAACCATTTGAGGTGGTGAAATATCCACTAAATTTGGGACTCAAGAGAGCTTTATTCTGGAGTTCTATTTGTGCTTCAATCAGAGAATACATTTATTGTTGGCTACTATAGCACCGCTGCTATAGTGATGTTGCCATAGTGACGTTGCTACAATGATTTGCAATAAGAAATTCATATTTTGGGAGCAATTATAGGTTTTTATCTACTACATTTTGTATTTTTTGAGAGTAGATATTTAGGGATTCGGTAGGGTTTGTAAAATCTATTGTAACATGATTTATATCAAAGTTTTATCAAATTTTTTTGCCCTAATGTCTTATATATGTAGATGCATATTTTCCTATTTGTAATCAGCGTTATTCAAAAAAAAATTGCATCTTCATTGTTAGATGTTTGGTGTGCTTTTTGCAAGCATATTTATTAAAGTTTGGCATTTAGAAAGAACTCAAAATTTAGATATGCAATATATCTCTTCCTTGCAATGTGTTTGACGAAATGTCAAACAAGTGAATTTGAGAGGACTCTATGTTTGACGAAGTTATAACATATTGGGGGTTATTACAATTCTTGGCTTGGCTCTCTGGTATTTTCTCCAACACTAGTAAATGATTGGATTAACAATTGTCTTCATATAAGTTTTGGGCTCTTTTGTAATCACAATGTAATCAATATGTATACTATTTTAAATTTGTACTTGTTTTGTGGGTTGGGTAATAGACAGTGGTTTGGGTTTTCAACTTTGTATGGCTCCCTTCTCTTGGAGCATTAATGTAATGGATTAATATTTTGCGATTTAGATTTGGGGTTCATAATGTCAAGAACCATTGGTGTTTATATGTATTCTCTTTGGATGGAGTCTTTGTTCTTTTGCTTCATTTTTTTTGTATCATGCAATGACTAAAGTTTTTCTTTCCTAGTTCTTTTCTCTGAGACCCCTTTTTTAACCAGTTTTTATTATTTATATAAATACAAATTTTCACCAAAAAATAATTATTTATTTGAATTCTTTGGAATAATTGAGAGTGGGGTGAATCAGTTATCCAATGTCTAGATGTACAAATAAAATTGTTCAATGCTAATCAGATCCATATCCATAAAACCTTAACATGCATGCATCCATTAGACCATACAATACCTTAACTTTGTAGGTTACTATCCCAGGTCAAAATAACTTTGCATAAATGTAAACATGAAATACCATAAGAACATTCACGTAATTTGACACAAGGGTTTTACATGGAAACCCAATTTGGGAAAAACCACTAGTAACATGTTACTAATTCTCACTCTTCTAAAGTGATGCTCTGTGAAAGGCCAACCCTGTTAAAAGTTACAATACACATTTTTAAATGTGACCTAGTTAAAGGATTTTAAACACCCTCTTAGGAGTGATCCTTGTTAGAGGACTTTAGACCGTTCCATTAGAATGTCATTTCATTAAAGGATTTACAAATGATAGTTAGGTCAACCTTAATCCAAAGGATTTTATCCACACAGGTACAATTGTTAGAAAGTAACAATACGACTTGATATGATAAAAACTTATAGCTCACTTGTAGATTACATATCTCTATTTTAGTTCTCCATTTTGCTTGGCATTCATACACTTCAACTCTGATATCTTGTTCACCCTTCAAGAATTCATCCCCTTAAGCCTTCTTGCTTTGTATATCAATTGCACTCTCTTCTATTCGACCATTGAATGAAGCAATACCCTAGACTCCTTATCTTCCTTAGGTTCTCACACATGACAACCTTTTATTCTAACCAACTACTTCTATAAATAGAGAATTTAGATCTTTTTTTGCCTAACCACAATCGTCCATTTTAGGGTGAGGTAGGATTCAATAAATCTATCCACTTTTCCATTTGGTTCCTCTACAATCTTCCTTAAATTTGTCTCAAAATGGTTTACCTTGAATTTTGTGCCACCAACTCATCATAGTTATCTTCCACACGCTTCACACAATTCAAGAAATCAAATTAATTACTCAAATTTGTCAAATCTTCTTTTTAACATTGTTTGTTGTCACTTGACATCTATATTATTCTATCACTCAACCAACATTAATGTACTCGGCCAACATTAAAGTTTACTAATGCTTGACACCAACTAAACTTTACTTAGCATATACTGACATTCACTCGGCTTGCACTATTTGTCATCTTTTCTTGGCACCTTTTGATTTTCACTTAGCTTCTACTATTTTTTGCTCAATTTGCACTAACTGCTAGGCAAGGCTTGGCAGACACTTTTTTTACTTGATCTTCTCTCAATCTTAACTTGAGTAATCTTTCATTTCAAACTTTAAGTAGATAAATAATGCATTATAGTATCAATGTCTTACTTGGTCTTAGGGCTCCTTTTATACACCAAATAACTCAAACTTTCTGTAGGTGATCTTGTTATCTCCTCTTTTCAAATCCTCTTCATCAATCAACCACATGATAACATTTATGCTAAAAAGAAATTGTCTCACCAAAAAGTAGCACATTTGACATCATTGACAAAATAATGACTGTTCCATTATAGGTTCTACAATTCAAAACAATCCCTTTCCAACAATCTCCCTCTTTGGCATTGATGGCAAACCAATACCAACAACAATGCCAAAAAGAAAATAATTATCTTTGAAATTTATAACTCTGTCAATATATGTCCTTCCTCTGTATAGGGTAATGTGAGCTTTGTCTATCTCCTTATATGTATCTCTCTTATACTTTGTAGATTATCTTTCTATTTCTCTATCTCCCTCTTTAGAGTATCTCTCCCTTAGGTTTTCTCCCTCTTTCTAATATCTCCCTCTTTGACAACAATTCCAAAGACTTGTCATCTTTTCATGTAGATATAATCAATTCAAGTTCTCCCTCTATCACCTTGCACGCGACTAAAAATCTTCTAATTTATCTCCTTCATTACTTTAGGCAACTCCTAAAGTAAGATCCACTTCATCAAGTTGTAAGATACAACATTCAACTCAATTTATGCAAGGCATTATTCATGCTTCTTAAGTAGCTTGGGATAGGGGTATCACCCTAGTTTACCTCTAAGATATTCATGTGCATCCTTAGGTAAAGATTTTGTGAATATATTAGCTATCTATTCTTTTGTACTCACATATTACATCCTCACTTCTTTGTCTTAAACCAACTCTCTCAATTAATGATACTTGATTGCAATGTGCTTAGTCTTTGTGTTCATCACAGGGTTCTTTGATATGTTTATAGCACTTGTATTATCACAATAAAGTACCACAAATTCATTGATTTCCTCCTTCATACCTTTGAGTAGTTGTTTGATCCATACCACATTTGTACGATTTATTGTAGTAGGCACATATTCAACTTCATCAATAGATTGAGATATACAATTTTATTTCTTATTGGTCCAAGTGACCAATCTCTTTCCTAAGAAAAATGCTCCACCACTTGTGCTCTTTCTATCATCAATTTTTCCAGCCCAATCAACATCTGTATAGGCTCTTAACTCAAATTTGCCAGTTTTCTTGTAGTATAGATCATAATCTTCTATTCCTTTTAGATATCTCATAATTCTCTTAGCAACCATCAAATGATTCTCCATAGGATTTGTAGAAAATCTTGCAATAATCCCAACAAGTAATGTAATGTTAGGTCTACTATGTACTACATACTGCAACTTGCCAATCATAGACTTGTACAATGTTTGATTCACTTTAGTAGAATCATCATTCTATGAGAGTTCGTGTCCTATCACCATAGGAGTGCTAATTGGTTTTGAATCCTCCAAACTAAAGGTTTTCAATATTTCCTTCATATACTTAGATTGAGTACCATATTTCATCTGATATACTTGCAAATAAACAAAGGACTTGATCTCTCCAAACATGGACATCTCAAATTCTTTCTTCATTACATTTGCAAATGCCTTACATAATGCATTTTGACCTCCAAATATGATATCACAAACAAAAAATTTAGCTAGTTCAAGTACTTATTGTTGTTATCATGAGTCTTCTCAAAACTAAGCTTCCCAAGATAATTGTGAATCCTTTCATGCCATGACCTTGGGGCTTGCTTTAAACCATATAAAGCTTGTTAGTGAACAGATTGTCCTCCAAACAAAAATATACAAATTAACCCCAAAGCCCAAATAGGAAGACTAAATATACACTAACACTTGGGTCATTTTGCTATTGAAAAGTATAAATGCCCTCTAAATTTATTCGGGTACAACTCCCCATACATGATTTACAATGAATTCAAATATGGATGCTTTTAACCAGAAAGCACAAAATGTTTACAAAAATCTATCCATAAACATGAAATAGATTTGGAAAAACTAATTTGATTCAAAGAAAATAAATAGTAAATGACACACAGTTCATCTACCCGAATGCTGCATTACAAAAAGAACGAGATCACAGAATATATCTTCCATCCTCCTAAGAAAATGAAGAATTAGACCTTCAAAGATATATTGAGATCAAAATGTATTTAGGAAATTGCGACATTTAAATGCATTTAGAGAAAACTGAAAGCCATACAAAGATCACAATCAGTGGAAAGAAAACTGTCCAAACTCCAAGTTTTGATGTACAATTATCTTCGAAATCTCCCTTCTCTAAAGCTTAAAAGATAACAAAGATCTTATTACACATTGCATCAAAATCACAATCTAAAAAGGAAACATAAATTCCTTGCTCTGCATTACATTCAAAATCAAAATTTCCCCTCTTTTTCCAACACACAGTTTAGAAAAATGAATAAAGGCTCTGCTCTTCTACAACCCCAAAGTTTTCTCTCTCTCCTGGAAGGACTAAAAAATAACTTTGAAAAATTGGAACCCCTGTTATGTCTTGTCCTCTTGTTTATATAGAATTCTAAATATCCCTCTTTCAGTTTACGTAACTGTTTCTTGAATATCGCTATCTGTTTACATTCTCACGAAGTTTCTACTTTTTCTCTCATCTGTCTACCTTTATGAAATAAACTTTATTACAAGTTTATATTTATCAACAACCTATTAAACACTACTTCCACCAGACTCCTCAAACTTATGATATTATTGTATGTTAAATGGTCTTCAAGACTCATTACCAATGTTTCAATATTTCTATGTGGTTGCACCTAGCTTGAACAGAAATATCAAACTAATTGGAATATGTCAATTGGTGATCCTTCCATATTTCTCTCTTACTCTATCACTTCACTCTAAATCAAAAAGTGTCGATGATGTGAGGAGATTCGGGCTTCTCCATCATCGACATCTTATGCTAAGGATCCGTCAATAATTTTTCTTAGACCCTCGATTGCTGTATTGAGGAATTTGAACTTGTGAGATTGCCATCATGACTTGCGAGAGCCTTCACTCAAGTGTATACATTCAATGCCATAAATTTTTGGTGAATCTTTTGTTAGTATACATCACATATAATGAATGCGGTGAAAGGTTTCAAATCTTGTATCTTCTATTTATGAACTTGCAGCAGATTGAGACAAATGTAATCTCAAAATCATCTCCCTATTCATGCATTTGCTAGTGCTAACTTGTTTCCTCTTTCAATGCATTATGAATGATTAATTCCTCTGCAAGTTATTATAACTATCCTTTGACTCCATATTTTCTCTTCCCACACCTCTAGATTGCAAATGCTATCCACATTAAATTATGAGCCATCAATAATCTGTGGCATGGTATTTTGATCAATCATCCTTACTACGTCAACTTTGTCGATGAGTTGATATTTGGATCTTGCACTATCTTCTTCACCTTCCTATCAGCATGGAAGGAAGCTCAGGTTTCTTTATGGACTATCTCATGTAATGACAATCATGTTTTGATGAGGACGAAATTTATAACAATCATGTATTTTGGATCAAATGCGAATGATTTTCAATGGTTATTCATTTGAGAATATCATGTATTTGATGGTGATTGTATCTTGTCGAGTGCAAAGTAGACATCCTTCTATGTGGATGTATGAGAGTAAGGAATCCTATTGGCATATCGAGCTGGCATGACATCTTATTGGGTTATCTTAGACTTAGGCTTTGAAAAACCCACTCACCTTCAAGGTGTTATACTAGAGCTCGATCTTTAGTGCCACCTTTTAATACTATTCAGTGCCCACCTCTTTGTTCTTTTGAGCCAAGTACCCCACCAAAATAGCTTGTACTCTCCTTTGTATAAGTCAATCATAAACTAAATGAGTAGAGAGCCATTGATCTGTTAACAAGTGTCTCATATGATGAAAAACATCATTTGATGAGGGTTGTGTAAATTCTAGCATTCTTTGCAATTGGAGATTGTCTTCATACTAAGAATACCTCAGCTTCATTATTACATGGGGATGATCGTTAATTGCAAATACATTTCTCTTATTTATATTCAATATTGGGAGTGTCAGTGGCCTTATCATCCCCCCATGTCTACATGTGCGAATATTTGAGAGCCCACTGGTTTTTTCCTTTAATCTGTGAATTTGTGAGTCATACATGAACTAGGTGAACTACAATGTGCCCATTGAATCAAATTTGATCTTCAAAATCAGGTTCTGAATCTCTCAATTAAGTCACAAAAAGTGGAAAGCTATAATATTTTCTTTTGCATTTGATTGCATTAATGCCATTAGGAAGAACCTCTGAACTTGGCCTTAATATGAACTTTGTATTGTTGAGCCTTCAAATTTGTGGGCTAACAAACTGCAATTTTGAACTGGAAAATGAATCATTGAATCCAAGCCACTAAATTGTACATGTGAAACTCTCAAAATAGACCAATAAACCTGCATGAAAAAATTGAACTAATTTGAACCACTTTGAACTGCTTTGAACCTTAGTTTGAACTAGTTTGAAACCATAAATTGAAAATTTAAATATCGAGTCAATATTGGGTACCAAAAAAGCTTTATGTAGTCTACATACCATGTTCTTGTTGTTTGGATCAACGAATCCTTTAGTTTGTTCTATGTAAACCTCCTCTTCTAGTATAACATTCATAAATGTTGACTTCACATCCATCTAATCAACTTTGAAACTTTTGTATGTAGAGTAAGAAAGCAAAGTTCTTACTCCTTCCAATATTGCAACTGGGGAAAATGGTTCTCCATAGTTAATTCCTTCTTCTTGTGCATACCCCTTGCAAATTAATCTTGCGTTATTCCTTGTGACTTCACCATTATCATCTAACTTGTTTCTATACACCCGCTTGGTTCCAATCACATTCTTGTTCTCTAATCTGGGTACTAGAGTCTATGTCCTGTTCTTCTCAATCTGATCAATCTCATCTTTCATGGCTTTACTCTAGTCGTCATTCTCTAAGGTATCTTTCACTATTTTAGGCTCATGCATGCTCAAAAAACATGTATCACTTCTCAACCTATTTCTTGTCATTTATTTAGCTTCTTTATCTCTAATAATTTGTTCAATAAGGTGATGTCTTCTAACATACTTTGACAATCTTGGTTCTTCTCTTCTTTCTTCAATCTGTCTTTCAACTTTAGAATCATTATGTACTTCTCTATTAGGTAGATTGACACTCCTTTCATGTACACTTATCTTAGAATCAGAATGTACCTCAACTTCTACTTGCCACTCGACTCCTGAATGTAACTTAGTTCCTAAATGCAACTCGACATTCATTGTGTGTGATTCAAAAATCACTGATACTTGACATTGTTGATTTATAACTTGGTTTACAATAGCTTCATCAGCAGGCATTCTTTCGTAAAAGTATAGAAGGATCTATACTCTTCAAGTTCCTTTATAGGTTCAGCTTCATGTACCTCTATATATTCATCAAATTTCACATTTGCACTTTCCACAACTTTGTTAGTGTTAGTATTCAAATGCTTATAAGCTTTATGTCATGTGGAATAGCCTAGGAATATACCTTATTCACTTTCAACATCAAGTTTACCATTCCTTTTGTCTTTAATAATATAGCATTTGCTTCCAAGTAAAAAAATATATATTACATTGGGTGAGTATCCATACCATAGTTCAAAAGGTGTTGGATGACTACCTTGCTTGACTTGTACATGGTTCAGGGTATAGAAAATTTTAATTACAAATTATTGTTCTAGCATAGTCCATTACAAATTTGTTCCTCCTTTCAAAAATCCCATTTTGTGGAGGGGTACTAGGTGTAGAAGTTTGTCTTTGGTTCCTCTATCATTACATAATATCTCAAACTCATTTGATGTAAATTCTCCACCTTTTTCAGATCTCAGACATTTCAAGCTTTTGCTAGTCTCCTTTTCAACTCTAGATAAGTACAACTTAAACATTTGGAAAGAATCATATTTTTGTTTCAAAAACATAACTGTCATTATCCTAGAATAATCATCAAAAAATGGAATAATGTACTTGTCACCTTTGTAGCTTTGCACATCAATTGGTCCACACAAATAAGTATGAACTAATTCTAGAATTTCTTTCAAGGAGTGAGTCTTACTTTTAGAGCAAGATTATGTCATCCTACCTAACTGACATTGTTTTTTCAGGTTTCTTCAATTTAGGCAAACCTTTGACTCTTTTCATGTTACTAATACTTACTAACTTATCAAAGTTAACATGACATAACCTCATGTGCCATAACCACACATCATCAAATTCTACAATAAGATAAGTAACATAATTCATGTCAAGATAATAGATTACCTCTAGTTTGATCACCTTTTCCAATTAGTTTCCCATCAGTGCCATAGATCTTGGCTTTCTTGTTCTCAAACTCAACTTTACAACCTAAACTATTCAGTTGTCACACACTCAACAAGTTATAGTTAAGTCCTTCTACACAATAAGCATTCTCACACATGATCATTTCTGTCTGTTTGATTGATCCTTTACCTTTTATCAGACATGGTGTATCATTACCAAATCTTACACTATTCCCATTGTAATAACCAATGGTAATGAACTTACTTTTATCTCGAGTCATGTGATGTGAATACCCACTATTAATGATCCATCTATCACTCTTGTTCACATAAGATACTAGTGCAGTTGCCTCATCTTCATTAGAATCATCCTTCATTGCAACATACACCACTTTATCATCATGGTCATTAGATTCATATTTTGTTTCCTCTTTAGCAATATAGCAAGAATTTTTTCCTTTGTATTTATAATCTTTGATGTCCTCATCTCTTTTACTTCTATATTTGTCTCCAGTTCTATTGTTCTTCTTCTTTGGGCATCTAGCAACAATATGACCAACCTCATTACAATTAAAGCACATGATAGGTAACTTACCTTTGAATTTCCCTTTGTCTCTATGAAATATCCTTTCCAACAATACTTCAAGTTGTTCTACATCGTTGTTATCTATATCACTATCACTAGAAATATATTTGACCTTTTTCTTTTTCTCTTTAAATTCCTTTAATGACGGTTTAGCTTTGAAGTAAAATTCAACATTTTTAGTTTTGAAAATATCAAAATTTGAGAGTTCAAAATTACTGAGTCTACTCATCAATTCTTAAAGGCTTAGATTGCTATCGGGTATACATCTTAGTTCTTGTATGGTAGAAACTCTAATAATATAGATAAGCAATAGTGTCCTTAGTACTTTGCTGATTACAGTCTCATCATCAATAATGTCATTAGCTCCTCTAATATACAACATTCGCAACATCTTTAATTCTTGTGCAATATTAAAAAATATTCTTACCTTCTTGCATTCTCATGCCATTAGACATCCCTATTAGACTTTCAGATTTAGCTATCAAAACATTTGTATCTCCTCCATAAATTGTTTGTATAACATCCCACATCTTCTTTATAGTGTCACAATATTTTATGTCATCAAACTCTAAGTAACTTAGGGTATAGGCAATCTCCAACATTGCTTGATTATATTCTTTCTTCTTTTTCAGGTCATCAACAGTTAGGGCTCCAATAGGACCAACATGCTCAGTGGTGATGGTAGATGGTGCATGGTCTCCAAGATCTCCTAGGTGTATCTTCATCAAACTTTTCCATGTAATTTTTTTTTCCTTGTTTAGTTTGGCCACCTCCTTTTTATACATCTCAATCTTTAGCTCTTAGTACCTTCAAAATATCTCCTCTAAGCACTAGTACTCTAATACCAATTGTTGGAATTCTTTAGAATAATTGAGAGGGGGGTGAATTAGTTATCCAAGGTCCAAATACACAAATAAAACTTATCATTATTAATCAAATCCATATCAATAAAACCTTAACATGCATGCATCCATTAGATCATACAATACCTTAACTTTATAGGTTACTGTCCTAGGTCAAAAATAACTTTGTAAAAATGTAAACATGAAATACCATAAGAACATTCACACAATTTGACACAAGAATTTTGTGTAGAAACCCAATTTGGGAAAAACCATCAATAATATGCTACTAATTCCCACTATTCTAAAGTGATGCCCTATGAAAGGCCAACCCTATTAAAGGTTACAATACACACTATTCAATATGACCTAGTTAAAAGATTTCAAACACCCTATTAGGAGTGAGCCTTGTTAGATGACTTTAGACCATTCCATTAGAATGTCACCTGGTTAAAGGATTTACAAATGACTATTAGGTCAACCTTAATGAAAAGGATTTTATCCACATTGGTACAATTATTAGAAAGTAATAGTAGGACTTGATCTAATAAAAACTTACAACTCACTTGTAGATTATAGATCTATGTTTTAGTCCTCCATTCTACTTAGCATTCATACACTTCATCTCTAGTAGCTCATTCATCCTTCAATCATTCATCCCCTTAAGCCTTCCCCTTAAGCCTTCTTGCTTTGTATGCCAACTATAGTCTCTTCTATTCATCCACTAAATGGAGCAATACCCTAGACTCCTTGTTTTCCTTAGGTTCTCGTACATGACAACCTTTACTTATGACTAGCTATCTCTATAAATAGATAATTTAGATCTTTGGTTGCTTAACCAAAATCATCCATTTTAGGGTTAGGTAGGATTCAATAAATCTATCCACTTTTTCATTTGGTTCCTTTAGAAATTTTCTCTACAATTTTCCTTGCATTCACCTCAAAATGGTTTACCTTGAACTCTATGCCACTAGCTCATCATAGTTATCTTCTACACATTTCACACAATTCAAGAAATCAAATTAGTTAGCTCAGATTCCTCAAATCTTTGATTTAACACTGTTTGTTGCCACTCGACATCTATACTATTTTGTCACTCGACCAACACTAGTTCACTCAGCCAACACTAAAGTTTACTAATGCTCGACACCAACTAAACTTTACTCAGCATTTACTAACATTCTCTTAGCTTGCACTATTTATCTTCTTTGCTCGACACCTCTTGATTTTCACTTGGCTTCTACTATTTTCTGCTCAGCTTGCATTGACTACTCAACAAGGCTTCATAGACACTTTTCATACTTGATCTTCTCTCAGTCTTAACTTTAAACAATACACTATAGTATCAATGTCTTACTTGTTCTTAGTGCTCCTTTTATATACCAAATAACTCAACCTTTCTCTAGGTGCTCTTGTTATCTCCTCTTTTCAAATCCTCTTCATAAATCACCACATGATAGCATTCAGACCAAAAAGCAATTGTCTCACCAACAGGTAGCAGGTTTGACATCATTGACAAAATAATGATTGTTCAATTACAAGTTCTATGCTTCAAAACTATCTCTTTTCAACATTATTATGATAGATATTAAAATAAAATAAAATCTATAATGATAAATATTAAATATTTTAATAAAAATTAACTAATTTTTTTTGTTAAATTAAATTATTATGTAAATAAATAGTAAATATCACTGGAAACTAGCTTGTACATCTTAAACTATATATCCTAAAATTACTGTCGTATAGCTTTAACGATAAATATTAATTTATTCTTTTGATTATTTTATCCTACATTATTACATGAATATAATATAGTATAATATACTATATCATTATTAATAAACTTGTACACTATATTTTAAATATAAAAAATAGTATTATACTTAATTAATTTAATAAGATTATACTTATTTTAATTATAACTATAATTTTAATCTAATTATAATAATATTTGTAATTGAACACTTTTAAGAGTACAACCTCACATTAATCTATGTTACAACCTCACAGGAATATGTTTTGGTGATACTTTTCCCTACTTAATATTCTTTTATTTTAAATTAACTTTTTTACACACAATTATGGGAAGGGACTAGTAATCTATTTTGATTCGTAATTGAATCATTTGTGCACCACTATTGGGACATTGTGTAACAACTATTGACCACAAGTATTTTTTTTTTTTTAGTGACAATCATTTGTGTGAGAACATAGTGGGTATCAGGCAACTTTGAAATGACTTTTTTTTTACCCTCCTATGTTTGACATTCTCTTAAAGAGACTTATAAATACCTAAAAGTTGCAAAAATAAACAACCAAAAAAGAATTAAAACCCAACATACTACTTAGGATCTATAGGGGCATGAAGTTGGCGTGTGTAGGTATTGGGTCCTTTTGTTGGAAATAACAATGGGAAAGTAAACTTTGAGAGGGGTGGTGGGGGGGGGGGGGGGGGGGGGTGGGTGGGGGGGGTAGGTAGGGTGGGGGAGTGAATCAACACTTCAAAACTTTAACCATGAAACATTCACCATACATCCATCTTAGTTTAGCATGTAAACTGAAATAGCTAACTACACATGTTCATCCATAGCATGAAATAAATAACACATAACACAACAAATTTGTTACCCAGAAACCCTCCAATGAGAAGGTAAAAATGGGGTGGGGATGACTCCCACAAATCTTCACTACCGTAACTATAAAGTGTAGCCAATTAAGGTTACAAAAAGTTTGACCATAAGCTAAGATCTACCCTATGAGGGGTTTTCCCTATTAAAGGCTTCCAAAGATTATTAGGTCTTACCCTGTTAAAGGATTTAAACACCTATTAAAAGTGTGCCTTATTAGAGGACTTAAACTTAAAATAAAGAAAGTACTCGATTAAGAGATTTACACAAGTCTGTTAAGACTACTCTATTAGGAGATTTTTTCTGCATCACCTATTAGAATGATTCAACACCATGATCCTTTGGTTAGAAATCTTTTTCTAGATATCATATATTCTCTTTCCTGATGTGTACTTGACCTTTCTAATCATATACGTATCCTCAGTCCTCTCTATGCTTTCCTTTGTTCTCTCTAACTGATTCTACAATTCATAACATTATTACAACCTCCATAGCCATCATGAATGCCTTCTTTGCACTTAGCATTTGTTTCTCTTGCATCTCCCTCTCTTTCTTCATACATACAAATTGTTTAGGGTTTGGCTCCTTAATTAAATATAGGTGGGCTAGGGTTAGGTAGGAATCAATGACTGAGGTTGATCCATATTGTAGTCTAGAACATCTCTTAATTTAATTGGTTGCATGTATTGCATAGGAATTTATGATATAAATCTATCCTTATCTTCTAGAATCACAAAACAATGGTTAAGTTGGCCAAAAAATGGTTTACATAGAATTGTGTGCCATTACAAATAACTATGTCCAAAACTGTTCACTTGACACTAAAAGTCTCTGATGCACAACATCTACTATATCTTCAGTGTTGTAATTGAACTTCTGAATGGCTCAACATCCACTATATACTTGACACCTAAGTCATTTGACATGTATAGACTGCTCGACTCATGAGTGACTCAACACCAACTATCTACTCAACACTAACTAGGTATATTACTCGACATGTATTTTTTAACAACTTATGCTTGATATGCTTTGATTACTCGGCTTGCACTGAAATTTTATGGAATAATGACTAAGTGTTTTGTCACTTTCTAGTCAAAAAAAAATCAAGATTAAGAATCTCCCCCTTTGACATGAGTGGCAAAAATACATTGTCATGCACATAGAATCCTTATTATGACAATATATATTTGTGACTCGACTTATATACAAAATTTCAAAACTTTAAAATTTTGCAAAATGGATGACTAATTGTCATGCCTTATTTCTCCATTACTCATCTTGAGTAAATGTTTCCTTATTGTATCTAAATCCAGTACTCTTGCTGAGTATATTTTATGTACCCTATTTATGCATGCTAATACTCTTGTTGAGTACATTTGTTGTACCCTATTTCTGAATAATTACTCTTGCTTACTTCCTGTATCAACAAAAAACTTTATAACCCCCCTTTTTTGACACTTATTTCATGGGTGGTACACTAATAGTGTGTTTATCCAAAAATGACTTGTGAATCTCCATTATGATTTTCAATGCTACATCCCAATTGTTGCATGCTACTAGAGCTAGAGAATGATATTGAATATCTAGCTCAAAAAAAAGGTTAACTAAGCCATCATGAGTGGAAAGATAAGAATATTTCTTCATCAAGATCTCAACATAGGCTAGTTTCTTCTATAATACTTCCATGTGCGGGGTCAACAAGGATTGAATTCTAATCAAGGTAGCTCAAATGTTGATATCTTGTGCTTTCAGCTTGACAAGTATACCTTATGTGGATAGCAATCTTTGAAAATGTAACCGAATTTAACCAAGAGATAGTTTTAAGGTATTACCTGTAATCTTTAGATCTCCCTCCAGTTGGTCAAAATCCCTCTGAATCTCTTGTGTGAAAAGATTGACATCACATTACTTGGTGTAAAGAGAGAAAATGTTCTCCAAAACCTTCTTCGGATTCTCCATCTTGGTTTCTAAATCAACCTATCATAGTGTAATGACACTAGATATCTTTTCAAGTAAATTAGTGTGAAATTTTTTTTTAGACCATTCTAAGAGTTTAGTATTAGAATTCAAGTCTTCATCACTAATCTTATAAAAAATATTTACTAGTTGCTTAATAATTGATTTGTTTTCATTAGTAGTTGAAAGGCTAAAAGCATCAAGAAAGATATCTTTAATGTCATGAAGCACTTGTTTCTACTTATGCTCCCTTCTTAGCAACTCTTGTTGTTTCTTCCTCTGTAGAGCTTCCTATAGAATGCTCATCTTCTCAATGGTGATTGCGTTAAGATCAAATTTGGTAGTTCAATCACCTCATCTAGGATTACATCTCCATAAGATATTTCATCTGAGCTCCTTGATGTTTTTGCATTTGGCCTTGATATCTACAAGGGAGTGGCATGAGTACTCGATGTTTGAAGAACTTGACTATTAGTAGGAGTAATAAAAATTGGTAAGGTAACTAGAGTTTGTATTACAATTTGTTCCTCTAGGACAGTAATCACCTTCAACTCTTTGGACTTATTGTCTTGTCTCACTTCCTGCTATGCTTCACCTTGAGTTTGTGGAGTAGGTGCAGGACTTGATTCCTAACCTAGTTTAACTTTAGTTCCATCTTTCTCAATTGTGACTAAGGCTTACTTAGTTGAAATGGGTGGCACTAGAGACAATGCAACTTGTGTTGTAGTAATAACACTTAGCTATTTAGTGCTTGCACTTTCGTCTTCTTTCACTTTAACTTTTGTAGTTGGAGGGGGCACATTGGATGTGTCAATTTTTTTCTCCCCTACTGATGCCACTTCTACCTTTTCAATTTCATATGTTCTCACCAATATAGGATTTGTGCATAATTTTTCTGCCATGGTAGAATCCCTCAATATCTTTTTCAAATTATCATTAGTCAAAGGGTTGATGTTCTGAGTAGAATTATGAAGAATATCCTTTATTTCTACTAAGTCATGTTGACTCACTCAGTGTATATACGGGGGACTATTACTTGGCACTTGTACATCTTGTTACTCTTCTTCAATTGTGGCCTCTTTTACTATTGCTTCCTCAGTGCCTCCCACACTACCATCCTTGACTGATACCTCTTTTGTAGTTTTTAATGTCTCTTGTTCATCTTGCTTAGGGTCTTACATTTCTTGCTCACCTTTCTTTTTTATAGTAGGAGTAGGTAACCCATAAATATATTTCCAAATAGTTGTGCTTTTGGTTACCACATTCTCAATTTTCTTATTCAAGATATGGAAAGCTCTATATTTAGGGGAAAATTTAGACTTGTTATTTTCCATAGCCTTAGCAATCTTCCTTTTGTCCAATTCTAGCATAACTTGGACTAGAGTTGATTCCCTGCTCTATCTTTTGGTTTACAAGTTGTATTGGCATTTCTGCTCAACTCGGTAATATAGACTCTTGGGTAGTGAGTTGTCAATCTCAAGAGTTGATTTTAATGTAGCCATCATGACATATATGGCTTCCTCAATAGTATTTTGTTCAACTTTCTCTAGTTTATCAAAATCAATGTGTGCAAAATAAGATAAGTATGCATTTGACTTGATATTATCACACAAGTTATCTAAGTTAGAGGAGGGATTGTGTCTTACCACCTTGAATTGATTCATGCCATTAGACTTTGTTTTCTCCTCATCTGGCTCAGCTGCTGGAGTGTATTTTCTCATCATGTATGTCTTCTTTGTAGGTTGTCTTGGCTTTGCTGAGGCAATAGTCCTTTTTCCTTTTGGTTTCTTAGCTACCTTAACTTGGTTAGTGGCTGCCCTTGTACTAGACCTAGTAGCAAGTACAACTAGCTTTTGTTGTGAAAATTTCACAAGCTTCTTGGCTTTCTCCACTTCAGGATCCTTTGCCTTTATCTTCTTCTTCTTAGCTAGTTTAGGTGCTTCCTCAACTTCTTCTTCCTTGACACCTTCTACATTAACTTTCTCATCTTCTCCTTGTCCTTGAGTGAGTGCCAATGGGGGTTGGACTTTTTCGTCCTCTTCATCATCTTCATCTTCCTCTTTTTCTCCCCTTTGCCAAATCTGTCTTTCATATTTTTCACAAGTTTGTTCTTCTTCCTAAGAACAATAGTTGTTTTCAAGTCAATTGTAATCCTAGACTTGGCGTCCTCATAGTTTCCAAATGAGGTGGCACTTTTATCAATTTCTTCTACTAGTAGAGTTGTGATAGCTACAAATGCCTCATCTACATTAATCTCATATGGCAAGGGCTTAAGTCATCTGACCTTAGGAATAGTTTCCTAAACATATGTCTAATCTGCATCAACTAAGAAGCAAACATCATTATAATGTTTTTGAATCTAAGACTAGGTTTTGACTATTTCATGTCAACACACTTAAGATGTTTACTAAGTTCATAGTGAGCTAGTATCACATGCCGAGTAATGTTGATGCCAAGCTACAATGTATGTCGAGCCAGATAGAACTACAATAGGTGCTGAGTGAACTTCATGTGCCAAGAAATCTTCAAGTGTCGAGTGAAGATCAAGTGCTAAGCATAGGTGTTGAGTCATTGTAGAAGCCAAGTGGAACAAAATTGCTATAGGAGTCGAGTAAGATAGTTTTTCTATATGAGTCAAGCATTAGAAGGTAACAAGTGTCGAGTAACATAGATTGGACATAGTTGTCTATAATTGCACAAACACCTATGTAAACCACTTTTGGAGTGGACATAGAAGAATGTCGAAGGATATTAAAGATAAGAATGAATCTTTTGCATTACCTATGCAATTAGCATGTAGCCAATAAGAAAAATGGAGAAGGCATGCAACCAATAAGAAAAGTGCAAGGAATGAGTGGGAATTAGATTTAATATAGATTGTAGATTCATACCTAACCCTAAGTCTTCAAAATCTTTAAAAGGAGAACGAAACCCCATTGTGTGGATGAATGAAGTGTATGGGTAAACTATAGCAAAATTCAGAGGGAAGTGTGAAAATACTTAGAAGAACAAAGTAGCATTGTAGCATTCAGTTGATCAAGAATAAAATATCAGAATATCGAAGAGTGACACACCAAATCAAGCAAGGATCAGGTCAGTTAGAGCTGAACAAGGATCTAGGATCAACAATTGGAGATTGCAAAGCTATCAGGTCAAAGACTTTCTAATACTCTTTAGCAATTGTATTAGATAATGAAAATCCTATGGACTTAGGTTGGCCTAGCAGCAATTTATAAATCCTTTAGCAGGGTGGCATTCCAAGTGAATGTACTAAAGTCCTTTAACCATGCCTACTTTTAGCAGGGTAGTGAAATCCATTAACAAGGTCAGTTTTAATAGGGTGTAAAGTCTTTAACAGGATAGGCCTTTCACAAGGCAGACCATTGGAAGTGGTCAAACATTGTACCCTTGAAAAATTACACATTGCTATAGTGATATTTTGTGGGTGTCATTCTCACCTCAGTTTTACCTTCTCATTTTTGGAGGGTTTTTGGGTTACCAAATTTGTGTGTTGTCTATTTTCATACATGTCTTTACTTTCAAGTTCAATAGATATATTGAATGCATGTGAATGGTTTTAGTTAAAAGAATTTAAAAGGGTTAAAGTTAGTTACTTTTGATTCACCCCCCCCCACCCAAGAAGTAAATCTTCCCACTTGTTAATTTCAACAATTGGTATCAGAGCTAAATTCTCACAAGGAGCCTTACAACTTGGAGAAAATATTTGGAAATGGAAGTCTACAAACTTGGGAGGATCATAGAGAATCAAGCAATTAACATACAACTTGCTTTACCTTCTTTAGAAGAAGCTAGAGGAGTACTGAGAAAATACTTAAAAAGAAGAAGAGAGATTGCCATAGCTGAGAATGACGCATAGTACAAGGAGATTGGCACCTCAAACTTGTTTTCAAATGGAGATTCCAAAGAGTTTGATGCAACAATAACAGACCTAATGGAGAAGAATGGAGCTCAAGTAGAAGAAATCAGAATACTCAAGCTTGAACAAGAATCACAAGCCATAATGCTTTATGAAGTGACTGAACAGAAGAAAAGAGCCATTGAAGAAAAATCCATGATAGAAAATGACAAGAGAAATCTTACCAATAGACTAGAGGAAAAGACAATTGAGTTTGAAAGAATTTCTCACATGCAACTAGACACTTTAAGTTAGATGATGAATGCACATCATGAACTAAATATGAAGGATATTGAGATCTCTACACTGAAGATGCAAAATGAACAATTGCAAAATGACCTAAAAAGAGAAAAGGAGATTGTAGAAAGCTTCAACAAACCCAATGAGGCCATCAAGTACTTTGAGTAGCTACTGAAGTTAGCAAGAGCTAGCAGTGACACTTTAGGACTTGGTTACACCAGCACTGAACAAAGATAGTCCTCCAAGACTGTAGAAGAAAGGAGTAACAAAGGTAAGAACACTAAACCTACTTGTCATTTTTGTGGTAAAAAGGGACATACTTCTAATGTATGCAGGAGCAAAAATTCCCATCAACATGATAAGCCTAAGAATGCAAGCTATTGTCAAAAGTGCAAAAAGCAAGGACATCAAGCACATGAATGCAGGACTAAGACTATCAAGATACCAAGATTTGAAGGTCACTGCTACAATTGCAAGAAGTATGGACATAGAGAATTTGAGTGTAGATCAAAGCCTATGTGGACATCAAATTAGGCAACAAGGTAAGGTAGCCATGGTCATCACTACAATTGGGACTATAACACTAGGTATAGTTGTCATTACTGTCAGGAGTATGGACACATTCCTGAAAATTGCATAAGGACACATTTTAAAGGGAAATACAATAGATTGTTGAGCCAAACCACATGTTTCAGTTGCTTGAAGACTGGTCATATCAGCAGGAATTTCCCAACAAAGTCAAAGGCACCCAAGTTAGAAGTCAACAAAGGAAAAGAGAAGGTGGATGCTGAACACATCAGAGGAGAAATGAATAAAGCATGGAAGAAGAAAGATGAGTGTAGCTCATCAAATGAAGGGATCACTTCACCTAATAGGTCAAGTGATCACACTTCATCAAACTAAGTAGTTAGAAGGCATGTGAGACTGATTTACAAAGTTTTATCATGCATAAGTCCTAGAAAAGATTTTACTAAAAAGAAGTGATCAACATGATTAGAGATGCAAAGTTGAAATTCAATGTTTTTACTAGTGTTTTTGAGCTATCCTTAGATACTGAGTGGATGCTAGTATATGTCGAGCTGCAAGTAGGAGTCAAGTGATTGGTCACAATCAAGTTGGCAATGGAAGCCGAGTAAAGAGGAAATCCAGTTGGAGCCGAGTGATGGAAATTCAATGGAAGCTGAGTTATGCTGAAATCCTTAACAAGCCGAGTGTACAACTGTATACACACTAAGCATTTAATGCTATGTTTTGAAGAGTATAAGGTTGATTTTTCGATCATTTCTTATCATTTTGAATGCAGAGTAAGAATGACAAGAGCACAAAAGTGATTGATGAACAATAATTAAAGCTTTTGCATGGATTTCAACTAAGATCAAGCACCATTTTCATCAATCTAAGGTATTCCTCAAGTGTCGAGTTGGGTAGTTATAAATTTTAATATCTTTTGAAACCCTAGATTTGCAATATGGCTTCTAGTTCTAAAAACCCTAAGGAGAAGGAAGGTTTCAAGGTTCAATTAGTTAGCAATGAGGTTAAATAACCAGATTTTAGGTCGATTCCAAAAGTTTCATATAAGAACGACCCTATCAGTGCACTATCCATTATTTTTCCAAAAGTTCATAATGGTACAAGATGTCAAGAAATGTTACAATTGCAAGGTAGGAGCAATAGGAGACATGGAGATTCATCAAGCATATGATAAACTATGCGAAAATGGAGTGCTAAAGGAAGAATTTCAAATAGTTGAAAGAAAGTTCTTAACCTGTGCCCTTGTTTTCCCCGTAGTTTTCAAAACTAAATGGATGATAATTGTCCTAAGTAGGATACACAATGGCTATTTATGGTTAGAAGGAGGACCTATTAAGATAGTGAAGACAATCGTGCATAGGGTTACAAGTTTTCCAACCCTAGATCAGTACAAGAGCCTGCAAAATGATTCTAAGGACGCTATTGAAAAGAACACTGGGGAAAAATGGAACAAAAGGGGCATGACTATTGATACAATCATAGATCCCCTTCTAGACTTTACAGTAAGAGTTATATCTCACAAGTTCTATCAATCAAGTAGATTGAATAGTGTTCCATGCATTGCTATGGATGTGGCCTACAAATTTGTCAAGAAAGATCATACATATGATCTAGTAGAATTGTTATTATAGAAGATCATGGAGAATCTAAGAGCAATAAGAAGATCAAAAGGTGATCAGTGTAAGTTTGGATTAGTTTTGATCTATATATTTTTCTATGTTCTGGAAGAATTTCCCTCTTTTAGCAAAATAGATTAGAAATCAAACAAGTTAGCTATTACTCAAATCAATGAGTACATTGAGCAAATGGGAAACAATTTTGAATCTCTAATGACCAGTTACTTTGAGGATTTCAAGAAATTCATGAAGCAAAGACTAAGGATACCAGTTTCCCTAGTGGAACAACACATAAATGATATTTGTTTCTTAGTTCATATTGATTATACTTATATCAAAGCAGCAATTCCAAGGGTTAGATGGCTAAGACCATTAGGATATGAGATAAACATTGATGAAGCATCAACAATAATAATATCATTGCTTGCAGAGGAGATTGATAAGGATGCACCACATTTTGGAACATATGATGTTGTGAGATCCAAAGTGGACATGGAGTTGAAAACTACCTCCACTTTAAAGAAGAAAGACAAGCTTGTAAAGAAGCTTAAAGAAAAATTTGGTGAGGGTGTTGATGCTGAGGAAGAGGAAGATGATGATGATGATGAAGATGAATATCAACCTCTTGCATTGACACAAGTCTAAGGTGAGGATGAAGAAAAGGAAGAAGGTGCTGAGGAAGAAGAAGTCGAAGAAGCACCAACTCAAGCTGAGCTGAAGAAGAGAAAAGCCAAAACTTAGCCTAAAGCCTAGCCTAAAGAAAAGAAAGCTGCAAAGCCAACCCAAGCCAAGCCAACTATACTAGTAACAAGAGCCACTACAAGAGCCTCAACTCAGATGACCAAGGAACAAGACAAAGAAACAAAGAAGGCTACTGAGCAGACTGGTCCCGTTCAGAAGAAACGAAGGAGAGAATATGTTACACAACTAGAGTTAGATGATGAGGAAAAGACATAATATGAAGATATTAGCCAATTTAGAGTGGTAAGCCATGCTCCTAAGTCAAATATTGATAAAATATGTGATAATATTAGGAAGAATGCAGATTTTTCTAGATTGAAAAATATTGATTTTAATAAACTAAGTAGAGAAGATCAAAATAAAGTTGAAGAATCAGTATATGCCATGATGGCAGAATTCAAGAACACTCCTCTTTAATTAGACAATACAATGCCCAAGGGGTGATATGAAATTGTTGAAAATAAGTGGCATTATTGTTTAAAAATGGAAAAAGAGATAAGGGAATCCAAATTGGCACAAGTAATGCCTGAATTAAGTAAAGGTCAAATCACTAAGGCAAATAAGAAACATGGGAGCAAGTTTGCACCAAAATATAGAGCCTTTAGCATCTTGCATAAAAGTTGTCACTAAATCAACAAGAATGTGGAGGTTAATATATGGTTTGACTACTATCAAGGATGGAGAAGAAGATCCCTTTGAGGGATAAAAAACTGAAGAGGATGAAGATGCAAATAAGGCTGAGGCTAGTAAGAAAGAGGAACAAAGAGAACAAGAAAAGGATGAAGGAGAAAAAGAGCCAGAAAAAGAAACAGTGGAGGAGGAAAAAGAAAAAGAAAAAGAAATGGCAACAACTGAACATAATGTATAAGATACAGAACTACCACCTCCTAGTCCTCCACATACAACACCTATAGTTACAGTCATTGTAAAGGATGTTCCTAACACTTTTTCTCAAAACATCAACCCTTTAACTGCAAAGGATCTCAAGAAGATCCTTTACCAATCAAAACTAGAAGCACAACTATGTAGAAATCCAGTTTTGGTGAGTGTTGATGAGCTGCAGAAAGCTATAGTAGCAATAACAAGGGAGAATGAAACTACACAAGAACAATCCTCACAACCTCCCATTGCTACAACAGATCAACCAAAAGAGCAAGAGGTACAAGACAAAATTGCTAAGGTTGATTCTACAACAAAGGTGACAACTACTACCAAGGAGCAACCAAAGGAATGAACACAATAAGATGTTCCTACATCATAAACCCTAGGTGTACCTCCTCAAATTTTCATCATTGATCAAGGTAGTAGAGGAGAGGAGAAAGAAGTAGAGAAAAATCCTAAGGAACAAGAGGCAATACAAATGTTGATAAACTTTCCTACCTTAGGGACTCCTTAGAAGAAGTCGAGCACTAATGCAATGCCATTGCAAATTTCTATACTAGGCTCGAGCACTACCAAGGTTGCAAGGATACTTCACTATGGAGACCCTGAACTTGATGAAGAAATAGTCATACCAAGCTATGACTCAAAGACAATGAACCTACAATAGATATATGAAATGCAAGAGGCACTAGAAAAGCGGAAAAGACATGAGATACTAAAAAATGAGTACAAGTAGAAGCAAGCATTGGTAGAAATAAAAGAAATAATTCTTAATGCATTCAGCTTGCAGACACCTGATGAAACCAAACCTATATTGAAACAATTGACATATATTTTAGAATAGGTGACTAATGAAGACCAAGAAACCAATGTGAAACTCATGGAATGGTTTGAGAAGAATTTTCAAGGAAAACTAAATGAGAAAATATATAGTGAAATAGCACTTTCACAGGTTGAATTGGCGAAAAAGATTGAAAAAGTGAAAAAGGTACTTGAGAATGTATTCTCATTGTACAAAAAGTTGTGTGATTTTTTCATATTTCACATAGGAGACAAGCCAAAGAATAATGAGCTTGGAGAGAAATCTAAAGATTTCCAACACTCAACTCCCAAAAGATCTAGCTTAGAGTGAGAAGTATTTTGCTCAAACACTTCACACATAGAAGGAACTAGCTATATTGATAGCAGAGGAGGCCAACATCAAGGCCAAGTTGATGCAAATTTGGTCTTCCATAACCCCACACCTGGAAGTACTCCATAAAGAACAAGCATATACAGAGAATGTTCTAAAGAAAGATCCTAATATTTCTACCTTGGAAGGACTTGTTCATCTTACAACAGAGACAACTATCCAGCATAAATCATTGGAAATTGCTTTAGATAATTGGGATGCATCTCTCAAGATGATTACGGAGGTCAATAAAACATTTTTGGCAAAATATGGTCTTAACCCTTAGAACCCTTTGACATAAGTGTAAAAAAGGGGGAGATATAGTATAGGGGGAGATATAATTTAGAAGGAGATATAATGTTTTGGGGGAGTTGTAAATAAGAATGGACGGTAACACAGATACATAGTATAAGGTACACAAATACATTAGCTTAGGAGGAGTTACAAAGCTTTTGAGGTATATATATATATATATATATATATATATATATATATATATAGATAGTTTTCACATAATTTTGAAGAAGTTTTGAAGTTTTGTATATATGCCAAATTGTATGCATATTTTACTCAAAGAGATTAGACTTTGATATACTGCTAAGTGTTTTTGACACTCATGTCAAAGGGGGAGATTGTTGAATCTAAGACTAGTTTTTGACTATTTTGTGTCAACACAAGATGTTTACTAAGTTCATGTTGAGCTAGTATCATATACTAAGTAAAATATGTATAGATGATGAGTAAATAGTTGATGTTGAGCTACAATGTATGTGGAGTCAGACATAACTACAACAGGTGCTGAGTGAACTTCATGTACCAAGCAATCTTCAGGTGCCGAGTGAAGATCAAGTGCCAAGCAAAGTATAGGTACTGATTCACTATAGAAGTTGAGTGGAATAGAATTGCTATAGGAGCCAAGTAAGCCAGTTTTTCTATATGAGCCGAGCATCAGAAGGTAACAAGTGCCGAGTAACATAGATTGGACATAGTTGTTTGTAATTGCACAAACACCTATGTAAACCATTTTTGGAGTTAACATAGAAGAATCTTGAAGGATATTAAAGATAAGAATGAATCTTTTGCATTACCTATGCAATCAACATGCAACCAATAAGAAAAATGGAAAGGCATGAAACCAATAAGAAAAGTGCAAGGAATGAGTGGGAAATAAAGATTTAATATGGATCATAGATTCATACCTAACCCTAAGTCTTTGAAATATTTAAAAGGAGAATGAAACCCCATTGTATGAGTGGATGAATGAAGTGTATGGGTAAACTATAGTGAAATTTAGAGGGAAGTGTGAAAAGACTTAGAAGAACAAAGTAGCATTACAACATTCAGTTGATCAAGGAAAAAAATCAAAATATCAAAGAGTGACATATTAGATCAAGTAAGGATCAAGTCAGTCAGAGCTGAACAAGGATCTGGGATCAGCAATTGGAGATTGCTTAGCTATTAGGTCAAAGACTTTCTAATACTCTCTAGCAATTGTATTAGATAATGGAAATCCTATGGACTTAGGTTGGCCTAGCAACCATTTGTAAATCCTTTAATAGGGTGGAATTCCAAGTGAATGTAATGAAGTCCTTTAACTAGGCCTACTTTTAGCAGAGTAGTGAAATCCTTTAACAAGGTCACTTTTAATAGGGTGTAAAGTCTTTAATAGGATAGACCTTTTGCAGGGCAGACCATTGAAAGTGGTCAAACATTGTAACCTTGAATAGTTCCACATTGTTGCAGTGATATTTTGTGGGTGTCATCCCCACCCCAATTTTACCTTCTCATTTTTGGAGGGTTTCTAGGTTATCAAATTTGTGTGTTGTCTATTTTCATGCATGTCTTTACTTTCAAGTTCAGTAGATAGATTGAATTCATGTGAATGGTTTTAGTTAAAATAATTTAAAAGGGTTAAAGTTAGTTACTTTTGACTCACCCCCCCCTCTCAGAAGTAAATCTTCCCACATGTTAATTCCAACAAATGTTTCTCCACTAGTGATATAGGAATCCTTGGTCTCTATTTCATGGATTTCTTAAAATCCTCAAAATAGCTAGTCATTACTAACTCAAAATTATCTCCAAGTTGCTCTATGAACTCTGTAATTTAAACTGTAATAGACCTATTGGTCTTCCAAGAAATTTTACCAGAAGTTGGAAATGTGTTTTACACATAAAAGAATATGGAGAACAATAGAGATCTAAACTTGCAAGATGCACTCTTTTTTCCCCTTATGGCCTCTAGGTTTTTAGATAGTTGTTGAAGTTGTAACTCAGCAAGGTCATAGGTTTGGTCTCTCTTCACTATCTTGTATCCCAAATCCATAGCCATATAGGATATATTATTCAATCTACTAGATAGAAAGAACTTATGTGCAATCACTCTCACTACAAAGGAAATTAGGGGATCTAAGATAGAATCTATAGACATCCCTATCTTGTTCCATACCACACCTATATTTTTCTCAATTATCTCCTTTGAGTCACTACATAGGCTCTAAGGTTTATCTAGGATAGGATACCCTGTCACTCAGTTGATGATCCTTTTGGTGATCTTAATTGGTCCATTTTCTAACCATACGAAGTCATCATTTATTCTATTGAGCATAATCTTTATCCATTTAGTGTTAAATACATTATGGAAATCTAGGGCATGGGTCAACCCTTCCTTTTCTACAATTTTGTTTTCTTCCCTCAAGATTCCATCCTCACAAAGTCTATTGTACAAATCCCTTATCTCCATATCTCCTATACTTCCAAATTTACAAGTTTAACAACACCTGACATCCTAAATCATGAGAACTTTTGGTGGTATCGTCGAGAATGCACTAGACGGGTCTCCTTTGTATGCTATTTTAGGTATTTCTTGAAAAGATGGTTGTCTTACATCATTAATAATTAGTTACACATTAAATATTTTCTTTCCTTCCTTCCTAACATTCATAGAAGAGCTAGTTGCCATATTTACTAGTTAGGGTTTACAAAAATTAAACAACAAAACTTAGCACCAGTAAAATACCTTTCACTTTGATGAATTTTATTGAGTTACTATTGAAATTGGTTTGCAAATGCAAGAATCTCCTATTGCAATTCATCTTCATTCTCTTCATGCTCTCTTTGATTGTTGGTGAATGCAAATGAGTTGAGAAATGACTATATAACCCTTGGAATTCTATAATAAATTCTTAATGCTTAAACAACTATAAGCTTGGTCATCACATGGTTTCCAACTCACTTAGCTTACACATGATTTACACTATGCTCATATTATACAACAAGCTTGACCATTACTACCATACTTTCATTACTCGGCAACAATTGAAATTCCATTCACGCTTGACAGTAACAGAAATAACATGAAAACTAACAAAACTATAGATTTCTTCTAGATTCTAACTAATACATTGCATCTTAATTCATGCATATATTATCTTTTTAGAACTTAGATTCTTGGAGCTGATGTATAATATATCATTTGAAATATCAGTCCCACACATACCTTTTGATTACCTACTTGGGGGTGATGTGATCACCTGATCCATTGGATGAAGTGACCTCATTTGAACTTGATGTGCTAAAATATTCCTTCTTCTTCTATGTCTTGTTCATCTACGCTTTGACCTTCTCAACATTGACCTTTTCTTTTCCTTTATTATTTCCATTACTTGATGCTGGTGACCTAGTTGGACAATTTTTGTTGATATGAACAGTCTTTAGACAACTAAAGCATGTAGACTTACTCAACCATCTATTGTAGTTGCCTCTAAAGTGTGTTCTAATAAAATTCTTAGGAACATTTCCATACTCCTAACAATAGTGACAACTGTACCTTGTGTTGTAATCCCAATTGTAGGATTTTCCATTTTGTTGTACCTTTGTCTGCTTGTTTTATGTCCACTTGGCATTAGATCTACATTTATATGGTTTATGTCCATACTTCTAACAATTGTGGCAATATCCTTCAAATCTTTGAGTGCTCACAGTCTTGGTCTTGCATTCTTGTGCTTGATGTCCTTGTTTGTTGCACTTATGACAGTAACCCTTGATTTTTTTCTTAGGCTTTTGATTTGCATTGTTGCTCCTACAAAAATTTGTTGTATAACCTAACTTTCCACAATTATAAAAAGTGGGTTTATAGTTCTTACTTTTGTTGTTTCTTTTTTCACCATGGTTAGATGTTTCTCCTTCCTCAATATTGGTGTATCTGAATCCAACAGTATCATCATTAGATCGTGGAGATCTCATCAATTTCTCAAAGTATTTGATAGCTTCTCTAGGTTTGTTGAACTTTTCAGCAAATTCCTTTTCTACTCTTAGTTCATTCCTTAGTTGTTAATTTTGTAACTTTAGGGTTTTAATCTCAATGTACTTTCCTTTCAATTCATGATTTGCAATCATCAATTGATTCATTGTATCCACTTGCATGTTAGCAATCTTTTGTACACCTAATGTCTTCTCTTCCAGTCTATTTGTCAGTGTTATTTTGTTATCTTCAATCATGACTTTGCTTTCCTCATCTTTTTTTTTAGCTCAGTCACCTCACATAGCAATATTGATTGGACTTCTTATTCTATCTTAAGAATCTTGACCTCTTTAGTTAGGGCACCATTCTTTTCCATTAGATTTTCAATTGTTGCATCAAACTCACTTGAGTTTCCATTCTAAAACAATCTAGTAGTGTCTTCCTCTTGGTAATGAGTGTAATTTTTCTCAATAGCTATCAGTTTCCTTCTCCTCAATGAACACTATAGTTCTTCCCTTACTTCCATGAGTTGGTGTAAGGCAAGTTTGATTTTAATATTCTAGTTCTCAATAGTCTTTCCCAACTTATAGACTTCCATCTTCAAGATCTTTCCTCAAAGTTGTACAACTTTCCTTTCCAGAGAACAAGGCTCTAATACCAATTGTTGGAAATAACAATGGGAAAGTAAACTTTGAGGGGGGAAGGGGTGAATCAACACTTCAAATCTTTAATGATAAAACATTCACCACACATCCATCTCATAGTTTAGCATGTAAACTGAAATAGCTAACTACACATGTTCATCCATATTATAAAACAAATAACACATAAGACAATAAATTTTTTACCCAAAAATCCTCCAATGAGAAGGTAAAACTGGGGTGGGGATGACACCCACAAATCTTCACTACTACAACTATAAAGTGTAGCCAATTAAGGCTACAAGGAGTTTGACCATAAACTATGATCTACCCTGTGAGGGGTCTTCCCTGTTAAAGGCTTACAAATACTATTAGGTCTTACCCTATTAAAGGGTTTAAACACCCTATTAAAAGTGTGCCTTGTTAGAGAACTTAAACTTACAATAAAGCAAGCACTCGGTTAAGAGATCTACACTAGTCTGTTAAGACTACTCTATTAGGAAATTTTATTTACATCACCTATTAGAATGATTCAACATCATGATCCTTTAGTTATCACTCTATTTCTAGATGTTAGTTCTTCTCTTTCTTGATGTGTACTTGATCATTCTGATTAGATATGTCTCCTCTATCACCTCTCTACTTTCCTCTATTCTCTCTAACTAATTTTTTAATTCATAACATTATTAGAACCTCCATAGCCATCATGAATGTCTTCTCTACACTTAGTATTTGTCTCTCTTTCATCTCCTTTTTCTTTACACATACAAACTATTTAGGGTTTGTCTCTTTTAGCAAACATAAGTGGGCTAGGGTTAGGTAGGAATCAACAGCTAAGGTTGATCCATAATTCCACTTAGAACATCCCTTAATTTGATTGGTTGCATGTACTGCATAGGGATTCATAATATACATCCATCCTTATCTTCTAGAATCATAAACAATAGTTAAGTTGGCCCAAAAATGGTTTATATAGAAGTTTGTGCCATTACAAAAAAATATGTCCAAAATTGTTCACATGACACTTAAAGTCTCTGATGCTCGACATCAACCTTATCTTCAATGTTGTAACTCAGCTTCTGAATGGCTCAACACCCACTATTTTTTCAGCACCTGAATCACTTGGCATGTATAGACTACTCGGCTCATGAGTGACTTGGCACTAACTATCTTCTTAACACATAATGGTACTCAACACTGATGAGGTATATTACTCGGTACATATTGTCTGGCAACTTATGCTTGACATGCTTTGATTACTTGGCTTGCACTAAAATTTTGTAGAATAATGAGTAAGTGTTTTGTCATTGCCTTGTCAAAACTAATTTGAGATTAACATCTTTTCGCTATCACTAATAATTTTTTTTCACATTTATACAGTTTTAGCTTGTTATGGTTTTGTATTCACTAAGATGTTATCTAATAAATATAAAAATTATGTCAATACACTCTAATATATATTCAATTTGTTCTAATAGGCAATGTGTATGTGTTACGAATTTCTAATTGTAAACCTTATATTTTTTACTTGTATAGTATTTGATTATATTAAACTAGTTACTAGAACCTTTAAGATTAATTATTTTCTAGACTTTATACAATAGAATTGCATACACTCAAAAATGGTTCGCATTGACTATTTAATCACATTTTCATACTGACACATCTCATTTTCTCATTTCACTAATTCTGATCTTTTGGCCAACTTGATTATCATTCAAGCATATTTTGACAATATCCTTCATCATTCACACCCCCTTTTCAAATCAACTAGAGATCATTTCATAATTAGTTCCTATTTTATTTGAACTTTTTCAAAAATGACTCTAAATCATTTCAACATCATCAAAATCTCATTCAATCAACCCTAAACCATTTCAATAATGGAACCATCTCAAATCAACCCTAAATCATTCTGAGTCAACCTTAATCAATCTGAAACATGTCAAATGTCCCTAATCAATGATCATTTATCTAACCCGAGACATTTTTGTGTCCATTGGTGCCTTGTTGATCTATCAAACCTATCAAATCTGACCTTAGCATTGCCATGTCCCTTGGTGCTAGGTCAACCTATCATTTTTATCATCCAATTGTCAACATTTTTGAGTCCCTCAGTATCAGATCATGACCTTATCCAATCAATTTAATAACATTGACAATGTTTGTTGATGTTATTATGATCAACCTAATCAATCAACTTTGATCTTGTGGCATCTACAATGTCTGTTAAATGTCACGTGTCCTTAATCCATGTCATATTTCCTTGATGTGTTATCAATAATAACCACCCAATCAATTTGATCATGGATTTGATCTATCCACCACCATCCAAGTCTATTTGCATAATCATCGTATTTCATCAAAAGTTTAATCCTACTTTTAATTCATCGAATCAGCCAATCACCTACTAAATTTTCCTATAGGATTAGTTAACCCATAATCTATTCCTATGTCATTTCAATCATTTTCATCCCACTTTACTAGTTATTCTTATTTACTAATTTTCATTTGTGTGGAATTGCGAATTTTTAATTCAAATATTCCACCTAGTCTTGACATGGCCCCAATTTGTCATAGATCCTTTTTCTATACTTGGATAATATGTGTAATATTTGACATATATTATTTCTTATGTGTGACTATAATAAGCCACATTCATCATAGGTTCTTGTCTACATGTGGCTTTAATGCATCATAAAAATTATCATAGATTCTCTTCCACTTTTAGCCTTGTTGACTTTAATGTGTCATAGAATCCTACATTTTCCATATTGTGTCATATTTTTCATATATATTCCAAGGAATATTATGTCAAGTTATACACTTGAATTGAAAAATGTCAATCTCCTCATTCATATATAACCTCTTGCATTTTGGCTATAAATTGAGCCATCTTGCACTCATTTTCCCCTTAAGAACCCATCCTTAAGAATCCATTATGCCCAAACCACACTTCTAGTATTCTCAATAGAAATCATCTCATAACTTTATCATTAGCCTTTTTTTCTTTCAATTGTGTACATGCGCCATAGGTAATTGGAGCTACATCAACAATGGAGAAGAAAGAAGGACATGGGAATTGCATTTGAAAAGAGGGTTTTGTTTTTTTCAATCTCCTTATTTTTAATGATTTTAATAGTAGATTAGAATAGATTAGTATATGTATTTGAGTTTGTGGTTTCTAATAGTATGTTTTTACACCTATTTTCTAGTCCTACAATTGGTCAACCCAATGTGAATCTGTTGGAATTCTTTAGAATAACTGAGAGTAGGTGTGAATTAGTTATCCAAGGTCCAAATGTACAAATAAAACTTTTCACAACTTAGTGAACCCATAAAACATTTATCATCATGCATGCATCCATAAGATTATGCAATCACTTAAAATTTGTAGGTTACTATCAAATTAATTTGTAGAAATGTAAACATGAAACATAAGAGATTCAATAACACACTTGGCACAATGATTTATATGGAAACCCAATTTGGGAAAAACCACCAGTAACATGTTACTCTTTCTCACTCTTTTGAAGTGATGCCCTGTGAAAGGCCAACCCTGTTAAAGGTTATAATTTATACTATTAAATGTGACCCTATTAAAGAATTTCAATCACCCTGTTAGGAGTGGGCTTTGTTAGAGGACTTTAGACCATTCACTTATAATGCCACCCAGTTGAAGGAATTACAAATGACTACTAGGTCAACCTTAATTCAAAGGATTTACCTGAGACTGATACAATTGTTAGAGAGTAACAATAAGACTATATCTGATAACAACTTACAACTCCATTTGCAAATTATACATCTCTATTTCAGTCCTCCATTCTTCTTGGCTTTCACACGCTTCAGTTTTGATAGCTTGTTCACCCTTCAAGCATCCATACCCTTAAGCTTTCTTGCTTAACTTGCCAATGTTGACTTTTCACTTAGGTCACTGAATGAAGCAATACCCTAAACTCCTTGTCTAACTTAGGTTCTCGCACATGACAACCTTTTCTTGTGACTAACCATCACTATAAATAGAGAATTAAGATATTTTGTCATTCATTCTCCATCATCCAATTTAGCGTTAGGATAGATTAGGTAGGATTCAATGAATCTACCCCTTATTTCATTTTATTCCCTTCTAGAAACTTCTCCTTCAATCCTCTTTGAATTCACCTTAAATTGTTTTACCATGAATTCTATGCCACCAACTCATCAATCTTATCTTCCACATGGTTCACACAATCCAAAAAAATAAACTTGTCAGCTTAGATCCATCAAATTGATGATCTTTCTAATAATGTTGACACTTAGCATTAACTAGCCTCTGATGCTCGACATATATTGCATTGCCCGACATCCACTACAAAATCACTTGGCACAAACTAAAGTTTACTGGTGCTTGGCATCAACTAAACTTTAGTCAGCATCATTTGTTTTACTCTACTTACACTAGAATATTTACTTGGCTCCAACTAATTTTTTGGTCAGCTTGCACTAACTTTTCTTGGCACCTACTGTCCACTTGGTCAATCTTGGTAGAAAAACTTTGTATAACTTGTTCTTCTAAACTTTCTTGGTATAACCAACCTTTGCAACCATAAGTAGATTATCATTGCACTATGATATCACTGTCTTAGCTTATTCTTGTACTTCTTTTCATATCATAACTCAACCTTTCCTCTAGGTGCTATTGTTACATCTTTTTGATCAAATCCTCTTCATCAATCAAATAAGTGATGGTACTTAAATCATATAAAAAATTGTCTGACCAAAAAATAATAGGTTTGATATTAGTGACAAAAAAATGATTGAAACACATTTATCATACTCGTATCAATCTATTTTCAACTAGAATCATGCTTACTAACTTGGGTTTTCTTTTTTTTTTTCCTTGGAGGTACAAGGAGGGAGCTCATTTGAGGGAGTCTAACACTTGTTTATTCATCGTGATCATATCTAGTCTAATTAGGAGGTCTAGTAACAAGCTCATGTCCATTTTTTATGAATTTTTTTAATCTCTCTATCTAGAATGTGCACTTGGTACTGTCAGGGTGCACTTGGATGTCCTAGGAAGCTATTTTAGGTGCTTAAGACACAAAACTAGCTCTATTTTTTGTTCTAATCTAACCAATCACATCCCTAAATAACCAAGTGCACACTTCAAGGCCCCAACTTCACCATGGTCATTGTTAATACTAACATAGAAAACTTTGTAACCCTAGTTTGAATTTTGTATATTGTAGGTATCATTTTGATTCTCTGTCGTCCTATTTGGTTCCTAGTGTTGGAAATCACTATTGGAACAATTATTATGTTTTCATTCATGTCAAACTTTGTTGGTGTAAATAAGTATTTACTATTTATACTTAAATTTACTTAGGTTCATACATTATTTTATTATTTTATTTTGTGTGACACTTAGGAGTTTGCACACCTTTTTGACTTGTTATGTTGACAACACAGAAGCACATAACTTTATTTCAGCACATGGTGTCTACAACATTGGAGTTTGCATCATTCATTGAGTTGTCATGTAGACAACACAATTATTCACACTCTATTTCAGCATATGGTGTCTACAACATTGATTTGCATGTTACACCCTTGTAGGCTTATCCTCTCATCATTGCACTTACTTCTGTGGTTAATGGAGGATAACCCATATCTAGTGGACATATGCCTAGTTGTATGACTTATCAAGTAGCTGATTCTGAGGTATTTTAGATGTATCTCAGAGGCCTTTATATACAGGGACTCCTATGTACTCTTAATGCATATTGAATGAGTATATTGTCATTAGGATCATACTCTCTCTTTCTGGTCTACAGTTGTGTTTGTGTTTGTGTTCTTAGTTCCTGAGTGAATTTTTCCTGAAGGCAAATTCTTACATGGTATCAAAGCTTAGAGATTTTCTCATCACATAGCTATTTGAGACCATTTTTGCTTCAACACCTTAGCTCGAATCCAGAGTACTACATAAATTGGGAGCATCTAGAGCTAGATTTGATCTCATCATTGCATCTGAAATGCTAATTTGGTGAAGATCGACTATAAACTTGGCTACCTTAGCCCAAAGTTGACTATGAGGCAATTTTTTTCGCAAATCGGCACCCAGACGCTTTGATTTGCAACACAGGTATGATCTTTAGATCTGTAATTTTTTAATTTAGATATGGCATTTTTATTTAATCTTTGTGATTTTTTCAAAAAAAAATTGCCCTCTAGTCAAATAGCAGAGAAAAATTCTTTGTAGGTACCAAGTTGTTAGATCTCAACCCTACACAGAGGAATATTCCTCTATTATTTATTGCAGTGGGAAACAATCCTTTTTTCTAGCGAGTCTTAACAGTTAAATCTGGCTTCTCAAATTTTTGGGCAGCTCTACACTTATCAGTGGAAATTATGACAATAAACCCACTAGACCGGATAGACTCCAACAATGTTTACTCCCACCGACCCACCTTTCCTTTCATTGGTGGGAACTCATTTTTTTAAAACTTGCGGCAACTTCATTTTAAATAGTGCTCAATGCACTTTCCCACTCAATGTGGGATTTTGTTTAAGGAATCTGGCATCACATTTTAATTTTCAGCAACCACTCTTCAAATACTTCAGCATATATTCTCACATCGGCTGCAACTTTCGCATCATCCTATTGTTTTAAATTATGGCTTGACGATTGGTTTTTTGGCATCGAGACCCTATTTCTGGTCCTCGCAAAACTAAAGTTCTGGTGTTAAAATATTGCAATGGTCAATCCATGCGAAAAAGCTAGATTCCACCATGTGTGCACTATACTCTTCCATGAGTAGTTACATCCGCCATGCAAACCATTCATTGAATGCCACACAGACACAACGACCCTCCATGTGGCATGTTCTACATCGTAGACACCTCTACAACATGTAGCATACCTCCAACACTTGACAACTTGACATTTGTCACAGTGGACTGACAACTCACCCAGCTGTACAATCACATAGATGGCCACATCACTGTCCACATTAGGTTTTCTGTATGTGACACATCATCTCATCTGTACAACTGTATGGTCTAGTCATTGCCATGTTAGTCCAAGCATTTTTTTTGCTGATGTCATCTTTTTTGCGAGGTTAAAATTTATGGTCATTTGACTTTCAAAACCAAATATTTTTCAACTGCTATGATGGTCATTTGACCATCAAATTTAAGATTGCAATTTTTCTTCCAAACCCCTCTCCAGATTGCTTTTTTTTTTGGCAACCTAACTTTGTGAGCTCATAACTTGGACATCCAGACTTCGATTCAGGTGCAATTTTTTTAAAAATTGGGTAGAATTTCCTAAAATTTATAGTGGTGGTGTTCTTTTCTAGTTTTAGTGCAAGGATTTTTTAGAAATTATATTTTTATGTGACTGTACTTGCTTAATCCTACATTTTGCAACTTCAAACGCTCCATACAGGCACATCTGGTCACTTTTTTAGGTTACTTTTTTTTGAAAGTGCATTATTTTTTGTCTACTTTCTAGATATACAATTAGATTCTAGGGTTGTGTGGAAAAAAATCTCACTTTTAGAACTAGGGATTTTTCTACATTGTAAAGCTTTGATTACTTTTCAGAATTGTTGTACATCTGAGCTATAATGCTTAGTGATAGATTTGGGCCTCAAAAGGTAGTTGTAAAATCAAAATAAAAAATTCCACTTTGTTCATTTTGACAAGTGGCCCATTGTACACGCACTACTTATAATGTGCCAAACACATCTTTTTTGGGGGGCTCTTTTGATTGAGTGAAAGGGGGGGTGTGTACTATATTTTTTCTGTCTCTCTTTTGTGCTCTTTTCATTTTTGCATCATGCGTTCATTTGAATGTCCACATCTAACTTATCCAATTATTCTACATGGAAAGATATTGCATGGAGTAGATTAATGGAAAAAGATTGCAGTCTTTAGGTTGATGGTACAATTAGCAAACATACTAATGCTAAAGAACTCATTGAATGGAAAAAACAAGACCAACAGGTTTTAAGAATTATCAGGAGTTGTGTACATAGAGATCTCTTCCTTTACATTGCCAATTTGATGGAATCCAAACTAGCTTGGGACAAACTTGAATCATTATATGGTAAGGTGGATGAAGAAAATGGATTTCAGATTGAGGATGATCTACTTCTCTTAGATCCAAAGAACTTTTACACAATTTAGGATTACATCAACAAAACCAATGAGTATAGGGCACTACTTAAAGATTGTGGAAATCCCATGAAGGATGACAAGTTGATTCATCACATCCTAAAGAGGCTACCTTTAGAGTATGCTTCCTTTGTTTCAAGTTTAAATACTCCTAGGTTGACCATGGGATCTGCTTACTAGAAGCCTTCATTTGATGCATTTGTAGAGATGTTGATTGTTGAACAATCTCGCTTGATGGATTTAGGACTTCTCACAACATCAAAGACTAAAGCCTTGGTGGCTAGTGATGAGCACCAATCAAGTCAAGGAGGGAAAAGTTCTAGCAAGAAGAAGAAGAAGCAGTGGAAGTAAAAATCACAATCTGAGACAAGAAAATCCTCCTCATAGCAAGGCAATTCTTCTTCCAACAAGAAGGGAAGTAATGAAGGGCAGAATTTTTTGTGCATATTGCAAAAAGCCAAATCATGACGAGTGTCATTGCAAGACTAAAAGAATCAATGAGTTGGAAAACCTACTTAGGAAGAATAAGATTCAAGTGCCGAGTATTTGTAAAGATTCAACTCCAACCTCTTTAAAGGGAAAAGGGAAAGCACTTATGGAAAACTCAAGTTCTTCTTCGGAATGGATACTTGACTCCAGTGCCTCCTATCACATGGGTTCTTCAAAGGAAAACTTTTCTTCATTGAAGTAGTCAAAGGTACCACACATATTAATAGGAAATGATACTAAAATGGAAGTTGAAGGAAAAGGACATGTGGAAATGGAAAATGAGGAATTCAAAGATGTTCTCTACGTTCCAAACCTTAGCTCCAATCTCCTCTCAATTTACCAAATCACTCACCTTGGAGATGGTCATAAAATTGAGTTCCTTCTAGATTCAGTGATGGTGCACAATCTAAGAGATGATTCATTGGTTGCAGTGGGAAAAGTCAATGATGACAAGAGGCTTTATTCCTTCTCCAACTTTGTGTCTAAGTCACCTTCTCAAGCCATTTTGACTCACTCTAATTCACCAACTACATTATGGCATGAGTAGTTTGGTCATCTTGCCTTCTCCTACCTTCAAAAAATTTGCTCAAAACACATGGTCAAAGGTCTACCTAACATCAACTTTTCTAAGGAAGAGTGTTCATCATGTTCAGTGGATATTCATCTTGAGGAGAAGTATGATAAAGGGAAGTTTTCTAGAGCACTAGTTGTTCTTTAGTTGGTTCACATGGTTTTAGCAGGTCCTTTTACAGTGACTTTAGTTAGCCAAGGCCACTACATCCTCACATTTGTTGATGACTTTTCAAGATTCGCATGGATCTACTTCCTTCATCACAAGAATGAAGTGGTTCATAAGCTTCAAGCCTTCAAGACTCATGTTGAAAAGAAATCAAGGAAAGCCATCAAGGTTATATGGGTGGAAAATGAGAGCAGATATGTGGATAGAAGACTTAAAGACTTTTGTAGATTTAAGGGAATTGATCTTCGAAATCCACCAGCATTCAGTCTGCATAAGATAGATATTGCAACACTATGGATTAGGACTCTCAAATCCATGGTAGGTTGCATGATAAAATCCAAGTCTCTTGATCCTACATTAGAAGTTGAAGCCATTAGCTATGCTACTCACATACTTAATAGGTCTCCTCATAATGCCTTAGATGGTAAGACTCCTTTTGAGGCATGGTGCAACAGAAAACCAATTGTGAGTCACTTCAGAGTCTTCGATTGTGTAGCATGGGCTAACCTATCTTCCACGGGATGCAAGGCACATACACCTAGGCCTTTGTACTTTCATCGAATATGAAGACAATATGAAGGCTTATAGACTTATGGATCAAGAAACTCATGAGATTTTTGTGGAGAAGGATGTTCACTTTGAGGAAATTTCACCTAGCTTATCCTCTAATCCTCTCTGCACTTCATACATAGTGGAAACTGATAGTGACACCAGCGATAGTGCTTCAATAGATTCAGACACATGAGGTTCTATTGATAGTTGTAGTGAGAGGTCACATCATCAGTCTAGTCCACATGCTTATATTACCACAGTGAAAGGTCTAACAAAGTAGGGTACATGTTGTCTTCTAGCTCTAGCTTTAGTTGATGACTACATGGTAGACATTCTAGGTTTGTTTGTGGAGTCACACACCGTAGATTTGGGAGACAACCTTGATGCTTTACATATTCTCTTTGATGAAGATGATCCTTCTACAGTTATTGCGAGGGCTCACTCTAACCCTCATGTCCATTCTCTACATGATCAATCTTCATAGGTTGGTGTGATTGTGGATCCTTATGAACAACAATTGTCGAAGGTCTCTTTGTCAATTGAGGAGATAGTTGGTTCATTAGAATAGGTTCAACAGACATCCTTGCTAGATCTGCATTCATTCTTTTCAGCACAGTTGGAAGGGGTGAACATCAATATCAACACAGGGATACTTGAGCAAGTTTCAGGGCCACCATACATCTTTAGGATTGTACTTTTTCCTTTGTTTCTTCCAAAGGGAAGGAAACTAACTATGCATTCTTGGACCAACTTCTTTCTTGGAGTAGCAATCACTGGTCAACATTCTTCATTTGGGGGGGGGGACTACCTTGTCTCTCTTCCTCTTCTTTCTTATGGGAGGAACTTTTTCCTCTTATAAGGTTTTGTCTCTCTCCTTCTTCACTTTTGTATATATTGGATGTATGTCATAATGGGGGGGTCTTGATTACTCCATCGATCCATGCATCCCTATTCATATCTCTTTTTGGGAGAGGGTTTTTCCCATGAGGTTTTCCCTCTTTCTCCACTTTATGAGAGATTGCATTTCATTATGTACTTGGGTACCTAACATGGCCTAGTAGTCGGGACCCATCTTGCATTTCATCCTAGTTTTCATAAGCTTAAGGGCATTCCCCTAAGTTGCACTTTTGGAGGGTGTTCGCATAAATAAGTATTTACTATTTAAACTTACTTAAGTTTACTTAGGTTAATGCATTATTTTATTATTTTGCATTATTTTATTATTTTATTTTGTGAGACACTTAGGAGTTTGCTCACCTTTTTGAGTTGTCATGTTGACAACACAAAAGTACACAACTCTATTTTAGCACATCGTATCTAAAACACTGGAGTTTGCATCATTCACTGAGTTGTCATGTAGGCTTATCCTCTTATCATCGCACTTACTTCCATGCATAATGGAGGATAACTCATATCTGGTGGACATGTGCCTAGTTGTATGACTTATCAGGTAGGTGATTCTGAGGCATTCTAGATGTATCTCAGAGGCCTTTATATATAGGCACTCCTAGTGTACTCTTAATACATATTGAATGAATATATCATCATTCTGATCATACTCTCTCTTTCTAGTCTATAGTTGTGCTTGTGTTTGAGTTCTTAGTTCCTGGATGAATTTTTCCCTAAGGAAAATTCTTACACCTTATTAGTGAGATAGATTGCTATATTATTTTATTTTCATATATATTTGATTGATGAAGAGGATTTGAGAAGCTAGTCATAACAAAAGCACCTAGAGGAAGGGATGAGTTATGAAGAAGAGACTAGAAATGAACACTTGATTAGTTAGACTTTGACAAGATAAAGTGATTGTTTAATCATATTAGAAGAGAAGAAGTCAGTTATATTGAATCCTTGAAGAAGTGATCAAAGATAGACCAAATCCAAAAGATTGACCGAGCAACAAAGCAGAAGATTAAGGAACTTACATTGAGTGGTGTTAGTGTCGACCAAGCCACATTAAGTGCCAAGCAAAAATAGTGTTTAATGAGCATCAATATTGATTAAGTGAAAATATATGTGCCAGAAAAGAAATCTAATAGTGATCGAGTAATCTAGTGATGATTGAGTGTCAGAACATAGTGATGGCTAAGTGACAACATTTTAACAGTTTATGAGAAATCATAATTTCTAACTGATGAAGTTGATTTCTTGGGATATAGAAAGTGTGTGAAGCTAAAGATAGATGACCTAAAATATTTAAAATAAGGCAAATCATGTTTGCATGCTTCTATGCAAGAATTCAAGGATAAGTTTGGAGAATTTTCTAGAACAAGAAGGAGGAGACAAAATATTGAAACAATTCAATGAATCTAACCTAAACCTAAAATCTACAGTGGTGTTTAAGTGAAAAAATATTAGAACTACCTATTTAAGGAGGCACAAGGGATAAGTTATAATATTTTTTAAGGTTGGAGTAGTTGTTCATGCTATTAAATGGAAAACTTAAGTAGAAGACTGAGAAGAGTTGAGAAGAGGTGAAGAGTGATTGCTTGAAGGGTTACCAAGCGAATTAGAGGTAAAGATGATAATGAAGTTAGTCAATGAATCAATATTTGAGATGGATGAAGATCTATAATTTCAAAGTTAGCTATATTTATTAGATCAAACCTACTATTACTTTCTAAGCATTGTGTCCATATTTTAAATTCTTTAATCAAGGTTGACCTAACAATCACATGTAAATCCTTTAATCAAGGTGTGATTCTAATGGAATGTTCTAAAGTCCTCTAACAAGGCCACTCCTAATAGGGTGATTAAATCCTTTAACAATTTCTTTTTTAACAGTGTATTTTGTAACCTTTAATAGGTTGACTCCTAATAGACCTCACTTTAGAAGAGCGAAAAGTTGGTGACATGTTATTGGTGTTTTTTTCCAAATTGTGTTTCCATGTTAAATCCTAGTGTCAAAATTGTGTGGATGTTATTTGTGATGATTTACTGTTAATGTTTAAATTCTACAAATTGTTTATATTTAGGACAGTGGATCGCTAGTTGATGTTATTGAAAGTATACTATAGACACTGAGCTAATGAATGATAAGATCTGAAGTTGTTTAAGTTTGTTTAATAAGGAACATCTAGATCTCAAATAACTGATTCACCCCTCCTACCCCCCAATTTATTCTAAATATTCTAACAATTAGTATAAGAGATTTGGTGCTTGTAATGGAAAATTTGAAGGTACTGAAGCTAAGGATCACGATGTACAAAAAGGAGGTGCCAAGATTGACCAAAGAGAACTTCCCTGCATGGCAAAGTTTGATAAGGCTACTTCTTGCAGGAATTGGTGATGGTGCAATACATTTTATGGACAATGCGTATGTGGAGATAATGCCAGTACCTTTGAAAACCTAACAATTGAAAGAGAAAAAAGAAAATAACCAAGCTATAGTGGAGATTGCATCAGCCCTAAGCTATGCCAAGCTTGATGAAATTAAAAATTACAAGACTACTAAAGAAATGTGGGACACATTGAAGAACATCTATGGAGGAGACAAGAATGTTTTGAGAGAAAAATCAGAAAGCTTAAGAGGTAAGTTTGGTTAAATGAGAATGGTATAAGGTGAGAATATAGTCCAATATTATGCAAGAATCAAAGAGGTTGTTAATGCTATAAGATGAGCATATGGAAATATTGATTATGAAACTATGATAAAAAAAGATATTCAGAACTCTACTTCTTATTAATGCTATTAGGGTTTCTACAATACAAGAACTGAGATCTCTTACAAGTAATGACCTAACTTTAGAAGGTGTGATTGGTAGACTTACTACTTTTTAGTTGTCAAACTTTGATAACTTCAATCTTACCAATGTTAAAATTGTTTTTAAATCATAATTGGTTCTTAGTAAGAAAGGAAAACTAGAATATGTGAACAATGATAGTGATACTTCTGATGATGAACTTGATGAGCTCGAAGCATTGATGGCTAGAAGACTTCCAAGAGGGAAATGGAAATATAAAGGTAAACCTCTTGTAATCTATTTTCCATGTTAAAAAGTTGGTCATATTTCTATAAGATGTACTAAAAAAGAAGACAATGATGAAAGAAAGGAAAGCAAATACAAATAAAGAAGAGATGATCGAGACAATAGGAGAAACAAGGACTACAAAGACAAAGGTAAGAAATCTTATTACATTGTTGAAGAAAAAAATGATAATGAATCTAATAGTAAATAACAAAGAAATTGTCTAGCATTAATCTCTTATATGAACAAAAGTGATAGATGGATAATTGATAGTGGTTGTTCAAATCACATGATTTGTGATAGAAGTAAACTTGAGAACATTGGAACATACAAGGGTAGCTATGTTAAATTTGGTGATGATATACCATGTCTTCTGAAAGGTAAAGGATCAATACAATTGACTAATAAGATCAAATGTGACAATTTTTATTAGGTTGAAGGTCTTAACTATAATTTGTTGAGTATTTTACAATTGAATGAATTAGGTTACAGAGTTGAATTATGTCATAGAAAGGAAAAGATAGTTGATGTTGATGTGAATTAATTGGAAGTGGTAATAAAACAAGAGGTAACTTGTTCTATCTAGATTTATTTGATTAGATATGTTTGTTTGCACAATATGAAGCTATCTGGTTATGGAACAAGAGGTTATGTCATGTAAATTTTGACAATTTGGTTAGCATTAGTAAGATGAAAAGAGTGAGAGGTTTTCCAAAACTAAAGAAACCTGACATTGCTATGTGTAAACAACGTCAATTGAAAAAAATGACAAAGTTTAGTTTCAAGAGGAAGAATATTCATCTAATTATATTTTGGAATTGGTTCATATTGAACTTTGTGGACCTATAGGTACTCAAAGCTATTGTGGAGACATATTTTATTCTATTTATTGATGACTATTCTAGAATGATGATTGTAATGCTTCTTAAAGGAAAATTTGATGCTTTTCATTTATTTAAGTGGTATTTGGCCAGATTTGAAAATGAGATAGGAAAGAGTCTTAAATTCTTGAGATGTGATAGAGGTGGTGAATATTTCCAATAAATTTAACATATTCTACAATGATAGAGGAATTAAAGGATAGATGTCAACATCCAGGACCCCTCCTTAAAATGGGACAGCTAAAAGAAGAAATAGATCAATCATGGATTGTTCTAGAACATTGATTATGGAGAAGAATGTTTCACAAAAATATTGGAGAGAAGTTTTAAGTAAAACTTTTTGTACTTTGAATAGAGTGCAAGTGAATAAAGGTACAAATGTTACACCTTTTGAATTATGGTATGGATATGCACCTAATGTGAAGTATTTTAAATTTTTTAGAAGCAAATTTTATATACTTAAGGATAATAGAAATGGAAAACTTGATGCTAAAAGTGATGAAGGCATATTCCTAGGTTATTCCACTAAGAGCAAAGCTTATAAGTGTTTGAACTCTAACACTAACAAAGTTGTCAAAATTGCAAATGTGAAAGTTGATGAACATGCATAAAAGAATGAAGTTGAATGCAAGACAAAACATGAAGGCTATAATACATTCATATATGTGAATGAAGGTTCTCCCTACACCCCATCTGAATAAGAGAACAAAGTTTCAAGTCAACAATAAACTAGGAATGTCGAGTTGCAACAACCAGTTATTGAGCAACAAACTGTAGGTGTCAAGTAAGAGAAAAATAATGTTAAGTCATAGACAAAAGGAACTAAAAATTAGGAAGACAATGTCAAGAAAAAATAACATGAAGCTAAACCTAAACAAGAGAGACAAAATGAACTTGAAATCATTTTTCAAGATGAACCTATAGAAGCACAAAGAAGAAAAGAATCTATGCTAGCAAAATATGTGAGAATACATCATGTACCTGAGAAAATTATTGGAGAGAAAAAATTTGGTGTTATGAAAAGAAAGAGACTCAGAAGTGAGACATGCTTACTTAGTGAGTTTGAGTCCAAATTGGTGAAAGATGCATTATAGAAGGGGATTGGATACAAGTAATGAATGAAGAAATTGAGCAAATAGAAAAGAAAAAAACATAGACATTGGTACCTAGACCTAAAGACAAAAATGTAATGGAACAAAGTGGGTATTTAGGAAAAAGTTGAATGGAAAGGGTGAAGTCACAAGGAATAGGGCTAGACTGGTATGGAAAGGATATGCACAAGAAGAAGGAATTAACTATGGGGAGACATTTTACCTTATTGCAAGACTGAGAGTTAGAAGACTACTTGCATATTTTTCTTATAAAGGATTTAAGGTATATCAAATGAATGCCAAATGTACATTTCTGAATAGGATACTTGAAGAAGAAGTATACATAGAATAGCCTAAAGGATTTTTTGATCCTAGCAAGATGGATATGGTGTACAAGTTGCACAAGGCTTTATATGGTTTTAAGAAAGCCCCTAGAGCATGGTATGAAAGACTACACCATTATCTAGTGAAGATTTGTTTTGCAAGAACAAATGATAACAACAATCTATACTTGAAAAGTAGTAATAAAAATGAGGCATTGTTGTCTAAATTTTTTGTTGATGATACTATACTTGGAGGTAAGGATGCATTATGCAAATCATTTGCTAATGACATGAAGAAGGAATTTTAAATGTAAATGTTTGGTGAGATCAAATTCTTTGTTGGATTACAAGTGTATCAAATGAAGCAAGGCATCTTCATTACTCAATCCAAATACATCAAGGAGATATTGATTTTTTTGGAATGGAAGATTCAAGATCAGTTAGTACACCTATGTCACCTGGACATAATTTATCTAAGAATGATGATTCTATTTATGTGTACCAGCCATTATATAGATCAATGATTGGAAATCGACTATATGATGTTCATAGCAGACCTGATATTGCATTAGTAGTTGCTATAGTTGCACGATTTTATGCAATAGGGAGAATCACATGATGGCAGTGAAAATGATACTAAGATGTATAAAAAGAACATAATACTATGGATTGCATTACAAGAAGAATGATAAGTTTGAACTAAAGGTGTTCACTAACTCAGATTGGGTAGGAAATGTTGGGAAAAAAAAAACACAAGTGGAAGTGCATTCTTTATAGGAAAGAGACTAATTTTGTGGACAAGAAAGAAGAAAAACTACATTTTTCAAATAACAATTGAAGCTAAATATGTGGCAAAAATAATGAATTGTTCAAATATCATATGGATCAATCAATTGCTAAAAGGTATGAAGGAAGAAATCAATAATCCAGTTGTTATCTATTGTGATAATAATAGTGCAATTAACATATCAAAGAATCATGTAATGTACACAAAGACTAACAATATTGCTATCAAGTATCATTACTTGAGAGAGCTAGTTCAGGACAAAGAAGTGAAATTGGAGTATGTAAATACTAAGGAGCAAATAGCTAATATATTCACTAATGCTTTACCTAAAGATACTCATGAATATCTAAGAGATAAATTCAATGTGATTCTCCTAAATAAGGCTACTTAAGCTGCAATAGTACTTTGCATCAAATGTGTTGATCAAAATATTTTACAAGTTGATGTAGACAGATCGACTTTAGGAGTTTCCTAAGGCAGTAATAACGAAGGCAAACATAATGTTATATCAATCATATACAGATAAAAGAGGATGAATTTAGAACTGCATGAGGTTGATAAAAAATGTCTCTGAAATTGTTGTCAAAAAGGTAGAAAATGAAAGAGGGTTTCCTATGTAGAAAGGGGGAGAAATTATTATCAGATAACCAGAACAAATGAAAGAGGGAGATATTGATAAACAATAAGGGAGAAGATAAAAGAAATTTTTGATGGAGTTAATAGAACTAAAGGTGTTGCATGGATGAGAATCAGAATGAAACTAAGGATACGCAAATGAAGATGTGATACTATACATAGAGGGAGTTTTCTCAATTTGGTACATGTTTAGTTTTGGGGTTGCATGGTATCTAGAGGTGTTTCCATCAATTATAAAGAGGGAGATTGTTGGAAACTATAATTGGAACAAATTTTATGTTGTCATTGATGTCAAACTTTGTTGGTGAGATAGATTGTTATTTTATTTAATTGTCATATCTCTTTGCTTGGTGAAGAGGATTTCAGAAGTTGGTCATAATAAAAGAACTTAAAGGAAATGTTGAGTTATGAAGAAGATGTATACACTAAAAATTGTCCCGAATGACTTTATTAATTTAATTAATAATAGTCCCATTCTTCTACTTATTTAATTAAATTATTTTAATTAAATAAGTTCATTTTTGCCTAAGTATTTAAATTTAATTTAAATACTTCCTAGCTCTAATGTGATAATTTTAATTAACACATGATTCTCCATTTATTCTTTTTTAAATAAATTTTATTTATTTAAAATCCTCCATATTCCCATTAATTCTTCTAGACCTTGATTAAATTAAATTTTATTTAATTTAATCTTTATTCCAACCGCCTAAGAGTACGTGCATTCATATGAGTTGTCATCACATCTTTTAAGCACATGTTGTCTACACCTTAGGAATCTTCTACACACATGTCAGTCTTATCTATTTATCTAGAATGAGAGATAAGGTGCTTGGTTGCCAATTCTTATCCTTATCTCCTGTGCTTAGTTGTCTATCCTTATCCTTATCTCTTAGTGATTTCTAAGCACGTTCTAGATGCTTCCTCCATCCACTTTAAATAGACATCTTGTCTCAAGCATTTGACACTAGGAGACATATAGACACCACAAGAACACAACAACACACCACCAGGATAGAGACACGATAGGTCATTAGAGGTCATTATCATCCATTAGGTACCATTAGAATTTCTTGTCATTGTAGCATCATTCTGTCATTTTGATTTTTCATATCATCTAGTCTAGGCACATATTCCATTTGCATTCACACATTCAAGAGATTCATCCACTTTTGTGTTCCTAAGAGCATACCGAACATACACTCCATTTGTTCTGAGTCATAATTTGAGGTTTGCATAATCTTGGTTACAATTTTATGCAACACATTTTTGGCACGCCCGGTGGGACCCACTTCGCGGGTTCAAATTTATTCAAGCTAAGGTTGGAGGCTTGCGGCTGGAGATTAACTTGCGTACGGAGGATCTCATCAAGCCACGAGGTTAGTCATCATCTTTGGAAGTGCATGAGGTAAGTACCCTATATTTTGTTCTTCTTTTGAGTAAAAAAAAATTTATAAGGGCTTGGTTTTCTTCCATTTGCTTTATGCTATTTAGGTTATTAAAAAAAAAAAAAAAAAAAAGTGTGATAGGGGGGATATTTTCTTTTATTTTGTCTAGGTTATTTTTTTTGTTAGTGCAATTTGTTTTGTTTATTTTATATATATAGTTTGTTTTTTTTTTTTTTTTTAAAAATTTCAAAAAAAAAAAAAAAATAAAATAAAAAAAAATAAAAAAAAAATAAAAAAAATAATTTTTTTTTATTTTTTTAGGACAGAGCTGCCACCGCCCCAGCAGCTCTCCCTTCTGTCCGGTGCCGCCGCCTCCACTAGTGCCTCCGACCACATCCTACACTCTCCGCTGCCGGCCTCACCTCCGCGCCCTCGCGGCCGACCACGCCGCTCCACCCCCTCCGACCGCTGGACCTCACGGCGCTGTTCTTCCATCCTACGGCACTACTTTCTCCCACGGCCGCGGCCTGTTGGTGTCGCCTCCATTTATTACTTTTGCCTGCGGTCGCCCGCCGCCGTCGGCACCTGAACCACTCACGGCCGCTGCTGTGCAAGCCCTCCGCTCGCCTACACCAACCGCACGCTTGCCTTCTCCGTCGCGGGGGAGCTCTTCCTCGCCACCGACGGCCTTATGCGCTGGAATTCCAACACTTCTTCCAAGGGAGTCTCCACCATTAGGGTTACTGACAAGACCAATCTGCAGATTGTGAACAAGAACAACCAGAGTGTGTGGAATTCTCACTCTGATGCCACACCTTCGAGCTGTTTGACTCAGTTTGAGCCACTCCCGGCCTTCAATACTCCTGTTGCTGCCTGCGCTCCTGCTGCATCTGAGGACAATTCTGATCATTCTTCGGCTTCCATGAATTTGAATACGGCTTCCAAGGATTTGGGTTTGATCGGTGTTGTTTGTTTTGGGGTTTTGATCGGGTTAATGTTGTGATTTGTGGTTTGTTGGGTAGCTCTTTGTTTGTTGCCCTCCGCCGCCTGCAGATCTGTATCCTTATGGTTCAAATTCTCCCTTCAACTTCCCCACTCCGTGTCTTAACCCGCCGCCCGATTGCTGCCCTATGCCGAAAGCTCCCCAACCTTTTTCTTCTCTGGCTTGACGGTCTTTGCTCTAAAAGCCTTTGAATCGACAGCCTCCAAATCTCCAGGGCTCGCCCCATCCATCTTCTTACCCAGATTGCTGCCCTCCAAAGCCTCAATCTTTTTGTTTCCCACTCTCTAAATTACTTCCCCTGTCTTGTGAATCCCTAATCAATCCGCCTTTTCCCGAATTCCCAATCCCCAAGTTACTGCCCTTGCCCTCTGAATCCCTAAATCCTCCATTCTTCCTGATTTGGCATACATTGCGACAAGAGAATTTTTAATATAAATATCCTTCTCAAATCCAGAATAGATCACATGTGAATGAATTTCTTTTCCAAAGTTAAGGGTTTCAGGACAGTTGAGTACACTTAGGACGTTAACAAAGGTGATACCGTTCAGGTGTATGTTTGCCTTTAGCATATACTGAAAGAATTCAATGGCCTCTGAATTGAGCTCATTCTGGGCATAACCTCCAATAATAGCCATTCCATGACCCTAAATCTTTTTTGTTCATCCTCTCAAACACTTGGCGGGAGTGCACAATGCTTCTACATTTAGCATACAATGTCATTAAAGCATTCCCTACAGACACATCTAATTCCAATCCATATGTAAATACAAAAGCATGAATTTGTTTTCCAATTTCTAAAGAATTTAAATTGGCACAAGAATTGAGGACACTATTTAATGTAACGCAATTTGGCTTAAAGCCGTCTTGTTGAAATACAGTAAAAAGTTTCACAGACTCGTCATGGTTTTTATTCTGGGCGTATCCAGATATTATGGCGTTCTATGAGATCAAATCTAGTTGAGGCATAAGATCAAATTCCCTCTGTGCAGTGTCTACGTTTCTACATTTAGCATACATGCTGACAAGCCCGTTACCCACTGAAACATCTGTTTCAAATCCAGTTTTGACAGCATGTGCATGGATTTGTGTGCCCTGACCAAGTGCTTCAATACTAGCAATTGAATCGTAATTTGGATTTATTCCGGCGCGCTGCATTTGAACGAAAATCTCAATAGCCTCCTCTCCATAGTTATTTAGGACGTATCCGACCATCATGGCGGTCCAGGAAACCACATTCCTGTCAGGCATTCCGTCAAGCACTTTTCGTGCACACCCCATTCAGTAAATAAACCTCTAATTTTCTAGCTCTCTTTTCAAATAATATCACTGAATGCTGGAGTGGTAATAATAATAATAATAATAATAATAATAATAATAATAAAATAAAAAAAAATAAAAAAAAAATCAAAAAAATTCAAAAAAATAAAAAAAAAAATTTTTTTTTTGCTTTTTATTTCCTTTTACTTTTATTTAGAATCAAATTTATTTTGTGCATAAAGGCATTTAGATTTTTTATTTTTATTTTTCTTTTAGCCAAATATTCAAAAAATTTAATTTTTTGTTTTGTTTTTCGTGTGCCTGATTTTTTACAACATCGAACGAACATTGTACATTTTAATCACGTGTGTCTTCAATTAGATTAGAAAACTTAAAATTTCTTTGGCAACGAATAAGTGTCTTTTAAACCTAAGTCCACTTACATATTCTCTCTCCTCGCGCCTTTGGGTGACCTTGGGTGCACAAGAAATAAGTGGACTTGTTTTTATTTTTTTAGGAGGCCTGCTTGGGGATTTCATCACCCCTTGGGACGACCTCAACTCCAGCATTCTGGCGGAGTATAAAAATCGGGAGGTGAATCGAAAGACACCTCTCTTGGAAGTGTAATATTGTCACTCTTGGCTAAGCCCCAAAGAACTTTATACCTTTGGGAAGTGAAGGAGGAGATTTGGGTTACCGTCTCCCTCTAGCTGTGTGGCAGTATTTCCTTTCATCTACAGAATTGGGCCTCACGTACCTAGTGTATATCGAGGATGCCCCCTAGTTGAGCTTTGTACAACCTAGTCAAACCTTATAGGACTGTTGGTGTGTTTGGTGTGTTTGAAACACATTTGCATTGTACATATTTCATTGTTTGCTTTTGCATTTTAAACCTAAAAGTTCAAAAATAAAAAAATAAAATCAAAAAAATATTTCAAAAACACAAAAAATGCCTCTTCTTAATCATCATTCCAAATCATTTCACGTCACATATTCCTTCCATCCAAGACATCGTTCCCTCTTACATATCTTCTTCATCATTCAAAACGTTGCTTGACATCTTCATCCTCTTTATTTATCCAAATCATTTCCTTGTCATTCAATCACATTCCTAATCCTAGTCATGATTCATCATTTTCAGTTTCCCTAGTCAAGCTCATCATGCATTCTTAATTCGATCTTTCAAATCAGCATTCTTCTAATCCAGTCCCTTGTCAAATTTAGTCATCCAAATCATAATCAATCTTTCAAAAACTTCATTCACGTCTTCTTCTATTTCAATTTGACATCACATATTCTGCTTTGGACATAGGAGCATTGTCTTATCATTGGACTTTCATTCAAATCAAACATTCACTTTGATTGCACTATCATAGGGTTCTTATCAAATCAAATCAAACCCTTATCCAATCCAAATCCAAACCAAATCAATATCAAATCAATTTAAATTCAATCAAATCGAATCATATCAAGTGCAATCAATTTCAAATCAAATCAAATCAAAGTCCAATCAGCACAAAGCTCCTAATTCCAAGTTCATATTCCCTCTTCAAATCTATTCATCACTTTTCATCTTGCATCCATGGATCTAAATCTGCTTATTTCAATGATTGCCAATATTGCACGACAACATGGTCTCGTACTTCCTCCATATCAAATTCCTTCTCAACACTTCAATTCTAATCTATCTCATGTTCACCATTCTCCTACCTTTGACAAGGGAAATCTATCTCCTTATCCTTCATCTGTAGACAATTCCATCCATAGCCAATACAATTCCTCCATCATAAATGCCCTCGCCATAGAAATTGAGGAACTAAAGAATACACTCTTGAACAAAATAACTCCGCAGGAAAAGGTCATTTTCTTTGCTATGTGTCCTTCATTTTCTAGCTCTCATATCCCTTCATACAATTCCATTCATGGCCCACACAATGCCTCAGATGTAATAACCCTTACTAATAAAATGGAGGAAATGAAGAATTTTCTCTCATATATCAAAGGCAGTAGTTCTCATGTCCCATTCAATCCTACTCCTCCATGTAATTCCCCTTATTATGAACCTAATCCAAACCCTTTATCCATAATTCCACCTCCACAAAATCTTAATCCTCTAGCTACATCATCCCCTAATACTCCAAAAACATCATCTCCAAAGCCTACAACAATTTCATCTCCACCTCGTCAGGGGTATTTCACATCACTTTTGGCCAGATTGAAAATTCAGCATAATGTGATCCAATCACCCAAAGCCACACCTCCAGTTCCATCTCAAGACCTTCCTTCAAAGCATGATGTTTCTCCTCTAGATTTGAGCACCTCTCCATCCCATCATTCCACTATCCCTCAAGATTCATCCATCTCTCCTAGTCCATCTTTTGATTTCCCTCTTAATCAAGATCAAGACATTACACCTACCACGCACATTACTGATTCCATTCCATCTCCAACATTAGCTTCCATAGATATTCCCCTTCATGAAAAATTTTCTTCCACTCCATTCACTAATACTCCTCCATGTCAAGATCAAACTACTCCATCTCATGATTCCATTTTCTCCACGCTCACATATGATGATCCACTTACCATGCTATATGATCTTCTTTCATCACATGATTCCATTCCTCCCACATCCTCATATGATTCTAGTCCATTTCATGATCCACTACTTGAGCTATGTGATATTCTTTCATGTCAAGATCAAAATACTTCTTCTCATAGTTCCACTCCTTGCGTTCCATTTCATGAACCTATTCCATCTCATAATCCACTCGTTCCACTCAATGATCCTCTTCCAAGTCAAGATCAATACACCCCTTCATCCACATTTTACGATCCCTCTCCATCTCATGATCCTATTATTCCTCATGATCCCCCTCATAACCCTACTCCTTCACATGATCCTATCACACCTATCCAATCTCCTCATGAACCCTATACACTTAGACTCACATCTTGCATTGAGAATACTAAGTATCCCCATAAAAAAATAATTCCTCAAGATGTTGGTACACCTTCCACTTTTTCCAATTCCAAAACTCTTCCTTCCACACCTAAAACTTTTCCTCCTCCATCTTCTAAGTCCATTTTAGGTCCTTATAGTCCATCCCTTCTAGGTTCTTATAGTCCATCTATTCTCGGTCCTTATGTTCCATCGTCAAACTCTTCTTCCCTTCCTTCCATATTAGGTCCTTATATACATCCTTCTACCATATCCATGTTTTCCAATTTATCCCCTCATAGTCCTCATGAAGATCAACAAAGGTGCACATCCTTGAATTCCTTCCAACGTTCACCTTCCATACGTTCTCCATCTTATTTATCTTCATGCACCCATACCATGGCCAATGGAAGTAAATTGGATGCCAAAGAAAAAGAAAACAAAGTCACGAATCCATAAGAGCGCAAGGATCAACATGTCCCATTTAAGCGACATGTCCAAGAAAAGAAAAATCAGATCCAAAATGCAATCAAAAAGCCCCAAAGGCTAAAAATCAAAAGTGCAAAAGTTATGTGGATACCAAAGTTACTTAATGTAGCAATGAATCTCAAAGAAAGATTCCAAATGACATCCAATTCTGCTTATCCAAAAGCCTCCCTCCTTCATAAATTCTCTCAACCTCCATTTTCCAAATCCATTTTGGGTCCTTATACACCCAAATTCGTCATCCCAACTCTATCATCTCCTTCATCCATTTTGGGTCTCTATATCCCGAAATTCCAACTTTCTCCTACACATCCTTCACAATTTACTCCTTTCCACCACCCTTCAAGGTGTGTGCCAATGAAGATCTTTCCACTTCCTTCAAAAATCTTCCAATCTAGTATCCATGAACCATGTTTTCCTCCTACCTACTCAACTCCCTTCATCCAACCTTTTTCATAGGTCATTGTCTTCTATTCCCCAATTTACCTTAGCATTCTTTTCCTTACCCTATCAACATCTACGAGAAAATACCAACAATTCCTTGAAAAAAATAAAATAATAATAAACAAATTACATAAGCATAAATATCAAGGGATACATCCATATACCTAGATGCTTGAGTCCTCCCTTCATGTTTTCCACTTTCACTTAGCTATCCATTAACTTCCCTTTTTCCACTTGCACTCTACACTAGGGGCAAGTTCCATCTATATTGTTCTTCCTTACCTATCTTCTATATTCCATCTATCGTCCATTGTCATTTCCATCTTTGATCTTGATTTTCACTTTTCATATCCCTTCCACATTATCCACATATCCTTTCCTACATATTCCCATAATTTTTCCATAAATTTGATCTTGACATAGTCCTTGTCACAATTCATGTTCATGCATCCATCCATATGCATACATATTCCCATCCTCTTTTCATGTTCATTCATATCTTTTCCATCCATAATCCTACGCATGTCTATCCCTTCTTTCATATACCCTTGATCTTGGTTATCTCCTTTCATTTCATCCATTTCTTATCACACATTTCCTTCATATCCTTCATATCATTATCCCTTTTCCATCCATCTCCTTCATATAATTATCCTTCCTCCCTATCCTTCGTATCAGTATCCCTCTTTTTCATGCCTTCATTCCACTTTCATACCCATGCTCATAATCAATACTAGAGGCACAACAACAAAAATGCTCATACATGCTTAAGAAGAGCACATGCCTTTTCTTCCTCCATATGCGAGCTTTCACACCGTTATTTCCTTCTATTTTCATATCCTTGGAATGGGGCATTGTTGGTCACTCCTTTGAAATATGGTTCTTGGTTCCCCATTATCTGACACTATATCCATTAGTCATCCATATTATTTCTCCATTCCTATATCTACCCAACCTTCCTATCCATTTACAAATACCATGGCTCTCCCTTGTCATTGGTTTCAATCCAAATCTTCCACATTCATTCATGTCTATTCCGCAATCATTCAATCCATTCTATCTATTCATTCATATCAAATTCAATCTAAATCTTTCACATTCAATCCATTTATTCCACAATCATTCATTCTATTCCTTCTATCTATTCTATCTATTCATTCATATCAAATTCAATCCAAGTCTCCCAATCTATTCAATCAATTCATTTATCCTCTACTCTCATCATATTCTTTTCTTTCAGTCACTTCTTATCCATATTCTTACCACACTGAGCTTCCATCCATAAAACCAACCTCATTAAATAGTGATTGCAAACAAGCTTACACAAATTCACATTTAGACTCAATGATTTGAGAACATCATTCCTTTTACTGTCATTGCTAGCAACCAATCATAAATATCTCATTTCAATCCAATCAATCAATTAGTTTTTTTCCTTACAGGATGAATCCTTCCTACACAGGCTTGACAAATTTAACAAATTTTTCTGGTTTATGGCAAGCATGGTGAATTGAATGATTACTTAGTCATAATGTCTTTTTGTTAATTTTATCTTTGTGTGTCAGTGATAGCCTTCCCAAGTGTGCCTCGATCTTCCATATCTTGGTATCATTTGAACGGCTTATCCTGATTACACGTGTTATTTTTCAATATGATCTATTTTCATGATTCTTTAATACATCTATGTGAGTTTCAAGTTATGTTAATTTATTGCTCATTGGGGGCAACGGGTTAGCACACTTTCCACCAAGCTCCTTCAAAAGACTTTGGGTGTGCCCAGACCTCTCCAGTGTGTATATGTCATTTGTTCCCCCATGACTCTGAAACCTACATCTATTGTGTTAAGAGTCTAATACACGCAAAGGAATCTTGTCATCTATGCTTCTATAGCATTTGGTGCATAACTCCTCTTGCAATATTAAAATACGGTTTGCTCTCCATATGAACACAATTGAATCTCTTGCATTCATGTAGTTAAGTTGCATTTAGATTATCATTTTCCATCATCCTATTTTTTTTCTTCTTTCCTTCCCTTCTTTCCGTTCCAAGACCTTTTCACGAAAATTGCCCAAATTTGTATTTCTTGCGCAATTTCTGTGAGGGGGCATTCTCAATTCTCCTTCCTTCTCTGGGGCAACCTGCATTTTATTTTCTTTGATATGATGCCGTGCCGACATCACATCAAAGAGGGGCAAAATGTATACACTAAAAATTGTCCCGAATGACTTTATTAATTTAATTAATAATAGTCCCATTCTTCTACTTATTTAATTAAATTATTTTAATTAAATAAGTTCATTTTTGCCTAAGTATTTAAATTTAATTTAAATACTTCCTAGCTCTAATGTGATAATTTTAATTAACACATGATTCTCCATTTATTCTTTTTTAAATAAATTTTATTTATTTAAAATCCTCCATATTCCCATTAATTCTTCTAGACCTTGATTAAATTAAATTTTATTTAATTTAATATTTATTCCAACTGCCTAAGAGTACGTGCATTCATATGAGTTGTCATCACATCTTTTAAGCACATGTTGTCTACACCTTAGGAATCTTCTACACACATGTCAGTCTTATCTATTTATCTAGAATGAGAGATAAGGTGCTTGGTTGTCAATTCTTATCCTTATCTCCTGTGCTTAGTTGTCTATCCTTATCCTTATCTCTTAGTGGTTTCTAAGCACGTTCTAGATGCTTCCTCCATCCACTTTAAATAGACATCTTGTCTCAAGCATTTGACACTAGGAGACATATAGACACCACAAGAACACAACAACACACCACCAGGATAGAGACACGATAGGTCATTAGAGGTCATTATCATCCATTAGGTACCATTAGAATTTCTTGTCATTGCAGCATCATTCTGTCATTTTGATTTTTCATATCATCTAGTCTAGGCACATATTCCATTTGTATTCACACATTCAAGAGATTCATCCACTGTTGTGTTCCTAAGAGCATACCGAACATACACTCCATTTGTTTTGAGTCATAATTTGAGGTTTGCATAATCTTGGTTACAATTTTATGCAACACAGAAGATACCACAAATGGATGCTTGATTAGTTAGACTTTGTCAAGATAAAGTAATCATTTGATCATACTAGAATAGAATAATTTGGTTACATTGAAGCAATGAAGAAGTGATCAAAGATAGACCAAATGCATAGGCTTGACCAAGCAACAAAGTACAATATTAAGGAACTTGCAATACATATTAAGTGATGCTAGTGTCCATTGAGCCACACTGAGTGCTAAGCAGAAATAGTGTTGACTGAGCATCAGTATTGATTGAGTGATAGTATATATGTGTTGGACAATAAATCTAGTAGCGATCAAGTAATCCAATGATGATTGAGTGTCAAAACACAGTAATGGCCGAGGGATAGCATTTTAAAAATTTATGAGAAATTGTAATTTCTAGTTGACAAAGTTGATTTCTTGAGATATGGAAAGAATTTTGAAGATAAGGATGGATGACCTGGAACATTTAAATAAAGGGAAATCATGTTTGTGAATTTCTATCCAAGAATTCAAGGATAAGTTTGGGGAAGTTTCTTGAATAGAAAGGAGGAGACAAAATGTTGGAAGGATTCAATGAATCTAACCTAAACCTAAAATCTACGATGATGTTTAAGTGGAAAAAGATTAGAAATACCTATTTAAGGAGGTACAAGGGCTAACTTTCAATGTTGTTTAAGGTTGGAGCAATTGCTAATGCTATTAACTGGCAAACTTAAGTAGAAGGATAAGAAGAGTTGAGAAGAGGTGAAGAGTGATTTCTTGAAGGGTTGCCAAGTGAATTAGAGTCAGTGAATCAATATTTGAGCCAAACTAAGATCTATAATTGTAAAGTGAGTTGTATTTATCAAATCAAACATGTTATTACTTTCTAACCATTATATTAGTATTTGAAATCCTTTAATCAAGGTTGACCTAATAGTCATATATAAATCATTTACTTAAGGTGGAACTCTAATGGAATGTTATAAAGTCCTTTAACAAGGTCACTCCTAATAGGGTGATTAAATCCTTTAACAAGATCATATATAACAAGTTTTTTTGTAACCTTTGGTAGGGTTGGCTCCTAACGTAGCTCACTTCAAAATAGTGAAATTTTTGTAACATGTTATTGGTGGTTTTCCAAAATATGGTTTCCACATTAAATCCTAGTGTAAAACTTGTGTGGATATTATTTGTGATGATTTACTATTAATGTTTGCATTTTGTAAGTCTGTTATATTTAGGATAGTGGATTTCTAGTTGATGTTATTGAAAGTATACTATAGAGATCGAGATAATGAATGATAAGATATGAATTTGTTTAAGTGTTTATTTGCTCAATTGGTACATTTGGACCTTGGATAATTAATTCACCCTCCTCAGTTATTCTAAACAATCTAACACCTAGGTCCACAACTATGCCCCCAAACTACCAACTACAACCTTCTAAGCCCCAAGTGCATCAATGGTGTAGTTGGGAAGTAACCCCCTTCCTTTGCATGTGTAAGTTTATGTATGCTTATTTAGAGCCCAGTCTAGCTACCTAGTTTTTAGTTTTCCAGTGCCTAGGTAACCAACTACACCCTTTTGAGCCCCAAGTGTACCAATAGTGCAGTTGGGAAATGATCCCTTGCCTTTGCATGTGCAAGTTTTGTATGCTTGTTTACAACCCAGTCTAGCTACCTAGTTTTTAGTTTTCTATCACCCAGGTAACCAACTGCACCCTTCTAAGCCCCAAGTGTACCAATTGGGAAGTGACCCCCTATCTTTGCATATCTAGGTTCTTGGATGCTTGTTCATAGCCCAATCTAGTTGTCTAACTTCCATTTTTCTAGCTTCTGGGTAACCAAATGCTCTCTTCTAAACTACAACAGCACAATGGACGCACTTGGCACTATCTTGGTGCACTTGGGAGCCTTCCAAGAGGTTTATGGCCTTCCTTGGCATAGTTGGTACTATCACTGTGCAATTGTTTTAGAAAAAGGCTAAGTTTGAGTTTCAATTTGCATTTAGGGTTTTATTTTGATTTCAAAACTTAGAATATAGTTTTTGGTGCTACTGATGATTTTTTGGCATCATATGGCATTCATTGGAAGAATACTATTCCTTTGAAAACTACTAATGTGTTTGGTGCAAAATGCTAGATGAAGAACCTATGTGTTTGTCAAAACTTTGTGTGTCTATTTTAGTAGATTAGAAAGCACTTGATTTTGGTGCCTTAAAATGAACTTTCTTTTTTGATTGGTTTCTTTGCATTTTTTAGAACCCAATGAGTTGCACGGACATATCTTCTGCCCTTGTCACTCATGGATCTTGGTTCTAGGAGAGATTCATGCAATTTCTTTTAGAGAGGCCTTCCTTGGAACCAAGACTCACCACTTAGTGGGTTCCAGTGGTCAACCTCAAAGTGATAATAGACCAATGACAGGTCTATACTACAACCACTATAACAGTCTTAATAGGTTTAATGGCCTATCAATGATATTGTTGGGTAATATATCTTGTTCATTACCCTTGTGGTGTGTCAAACCTTAGTTCTCGGGGCTAGGAGACCTTTTGAGAATGTTTATCATCCACTTGTTGAATAGAGTGCTTGAACTAAACACCATGTCTTAGTGGCCAAAATCCTTTCTATTCATTGGCTCAAGGGGGTTACCAAAGCTTGTGAGACATCCCAAAATCTCACAGTCCTTAGTAGAGGCAATAGTCTTTTGGGAAGTGAATCTTGGTAGCCTCGAGAAGTGAGTGTGTTGTAAGGGGGAGCATAGATCCTAGTTTTTCCACTTTGGATAAGCATGACTAAACTTTGGTTCAAGTGGGAATTCAATGGATATAGTCTTAAAGCTTAGGTTGTGATGTGTCTTTTAAGTTTAACAATAGTTATTCTCATGTATTGTGTCTTATGTGTGTGCATAACATTAATCAAAATAATTGCAAATTTACAAACTCTCACCAAACACATTCAAAACTTTGACACTTTCAAACATCCACATTGTCAAAAAATTGAGAACCTTTTGTCAAAACCTTGAGAACATTGAAAACATGAAAATTTGTAGCATTAGGAGTCCTTGACATGATTTAGAATTCATCTCTACATACTACACTCTTGCATTTTCCATCTTTTGATCCTCACACTTGCATCTTTTATCCCTCATTTTGCATCTTTTAGTCCTCATAGAACATTCTTTAGGATTTATATTGCATCCCTTAGTCCTCACCTTGTATCTCCTAGTATTCATCTTTCAACCCTTAGTCTTCATCTTGTATCCCCCAACTTGCATTCTTGCATGTCCTAGCCCTTATGTTGCATACCCTAGTCATCATTTTCATGTCCTAGCTCTCATTTTTAGCTGTGCAAAATCCCCATTTTGATCATAACATCATCCTCATTCAACCCACTTTCTAGCATAGTATACTAAGAGCCATTAAGCCTTAGATTTCCAATTTTTCATCCATCTTTACCAACTGCGCCCCTAAACTACCAACTATGCCCTTCTAGGCCCTAATTATACCATAGGCATATTTGGCATTGTCAAAGCACACTTGGTTGCTAGAACAATGCACTTTGACCTCTGAATTGCACTATTAGACCCTAGACTTTCGCCTAGATGCCTACATAGGTCCTCATTTTCATCAAATCCTAAACCTCATTTTGCACCTTAGGATCGTAGAATTTTTCATACCTAACTTGTATGGCTCTCATTTTAACCCCCTTATAGACATCATTTTGAACCTAGGACCCCTTTCAACCTAATTGAAAATTAGAACACACTATGAGTCTTAGAGAATCGCCTTATGTCAATGGATGAAGGATCTTTCCTTGATCTTTTTGCCATTTAAAAAAAATCATTTTTCTTATGTAAAATTATATCTATGTCTTGATGGGTTTGACCTTGTCCTTTCTATCAGCTTGATATTTTTTATTTTTGGCTCTTTGGGTCAAGGTCCAAAGTCTATCTTCATAAGGTTAAACTCTTACATTATTATTTTCCAAAGATCTTCTCCTAAGATCAAACCTTGCATACACTAGTCATAACCTTGTCACATCCTCAATCTCCCTAAACACCATTTTTCTTAAACCCTAGTTTCATGATCATTTCACCTTGTATAGTCCAAAACCCTAACATTTCCTCCAAGTATAAAGATCCTCCTATGTCCCACAAACATTTCCAACAATCAACTTGCCCAAATCATTTGTCAAAACCAACACTTTTGATGATACCACATCCATATCTTGCATGTCCTAAACCTCATTATCAATCCTAGCATAACCTCTTTGCATAATACGATCTTAGTTACATACATCAACTCTTAATATCATTTCCACAAATCCAAAGCCCAAGGTCTAAAACAATAAGCATTTTTGCATACCTTGGGATCATCTTCATATCCCTTAATCAAAAATTCGAAAATGTTACTTCCATTTTTATTTGTGCATAATCCCCATGAGGTAATTTTTACCTTGCACACCATAATCATAGGTCATTTTTTACTTTCAAAACTTGCATCACATACCTAAACCCCAAAAATTCCAAAAAGAACTCATATCTTACATAACCCCCTTTCAAATTATCAAGTTTCAACATATTTTACCAACTGCACACCTTTTTCACCAAGTGCACACCACAGGGGTGCACTTGGTATCTTTACGGTGAACTTGGTAACTAGGGAGTCCATCTTAGGTTCCATATTCCCTAATTGCATCTCTAAAACTTGCATTGCATTAAAAAACCCTAAAAAATACATAGAGCATACATACTTTACATTTTTATCACCCAAACACCTCATTTACCAACTGCACCCTTCTAGATTCCAAGTGCACACCCCAAGGGTGCACTTGGTACTATCTGGGCATAGTTGGTACTTTAGGTGCGCATTTGGGAGATGGAAAGTGCATTCCAAAATCCCCCATTGTATTTACATACTTAGGTATCATGCTAGCTCTCACAAGGACACAATCAAAACCAAAAGACTTATATCAACCACTATTTTTTCAAGTGAAAATGCTTCCAAGACAATAGAAAATCAAGAAACCTCAACAAATTTTTGACATGGATCAAACTGAAGTTTCACAACCATTAGTAGTGGACTCGGTAAGTATGTATCCTCCAAATAGTTACCCTTAAGACACAAGAAAATAGACCCTCAACAATATGACCAACATGAAATTCCCTTGTAACATATACCTTACACATATAATGATTCAATGGAGTCCCTATTTCAAACCTAAAGTTGTACCTATACCACCTAGATGTGGAAGTGTGCCTATGATGCCTGAATATGAGCATACCCATTCATTTGAATTTAGCAAACCTAACACAATTATTTTTAATCCTTAAAACATATAAAAAGGTTCCTTTCACTTAAGTGATGATACCGGCACAAACTATGGTATCCACAATGAAGAAATGACTAGAGCATGTCAAGATAAACCTTTCAAAAGAACTTCAAACTCTTGGTGGTCCAAGAAATAGTGAATTTTAACTCCAACTTGGAAGGACCTAAGTCTAAGAGTCAAGACAACCCTACATTTGAATACATACAACCTATGATCAACTTAGACTTAGATAAGGGGAAACAACCTTTGGAATAATCAACTACAAAGGTAACAACTAAGATGCCTCAACAAGAATCAACCATTGAGATTCTCCAAGGTACCTTTGAACACATTGATATCAAATCCCTATTTGATTAACCTCCATAAATTAATGACAACAATACTCTTTTAAAGTACCCTATAAGGACATTAAGGATTGATCTTAATCAAATGATGCAACAACAAGAAATACCTAAGGTTACTTGCACCATAGGGATGCCAAACATACCTCCTTTGGAATAAAATAAACAAAGTGCACCCTTGCTCTTAACTCTACCAACTACTACAACATCAAATACTATGGATCTCCCCATCATTACACCATGTGAAATATCAACCATTGTTGCAAGTGTGCTTATCAGACTACAAAGAAAGAGTCTCATTAACATCTCACTAGTCCCACAAAGAAATGTGGCCCATTTCCAAATAAATATAATGTCCGAAGGTGAAGCATCAAACCCTCAAACATATCAAATCAAGGATCCTAAATCAGTGGCCACATCTAAGGGACAAACGCAACATCCAAAACAACAACACCAACAATAACAAGTGGTACAAGGACCCAATGTTCCTAATACACAACCTAATCAAAATCCACTTAACATAAATGTGACGTACCAACATCCAAAGCAACAAAAAAAACATGAAGTGATACAAGGACCCAACATTCTAACACACAACCTAGTATAAATCCACTTGACCTACATGAAATGTATCAATAACAATTCCAACAACAACAAGCAATCTTTAGAAAGAAACAAGAGAAATTAAGAAAATAGTTAGAATATCAACAACAATTAGAACAACAAATTGCCTACCAAAAACAATTTTTGCAACAACGTCATGTGCCACAACAAGCTTAACAAATACCTTTACAAAAATAGTCTAATACATGGATATACATTCAACAAATAGAGGTACCTCAATAACAACCACAACCAATGACACAAAAACCATAATCAATGACACAACAATCATAGTCAATGGCACAACAATTACCAAAAGGACCTTTCTGTCTTCAAGGTGCCAACATACCTCCACCTCCTAGTGATACATTGCCTGAGTCTTTAGATATAGATGTGTTAGAACCCAGTATATGTAGCTCTCACCATAGTAAGATGTCTGCTTGAAGACAAAAAAGACTTGAAGAAATAACTAATGCTCAAAACCCTAATGAGGATTTGCTACACCAGTTCAAACAATTGGCTAAACAAGTTGAGGCATTAGGAATCCAAAAGAAACAAGTTCTATACACATAAAAAGGATTTACATCCTAATCCCTTTGACAAGAGTTTGTATATGACTCTATTTCCAAGACATTTTGAGACACCAAGATTTGAGAAATATTGAGGAAAAGGCAACCCACTTGACCATATTAGAGAGTTTTTTGCCTCTCTTATATTGAGCTCAGCAATGAACCAACCTATCTTACGAGATTATTTCCTTTTTTTCTTGGTGGACTAGTACTTGAATGGTACTCTAAATTACCCAATAATATTAAATCTTGGTCAAAACTAGAAGAAAAATGCAAATCTCATTTTGCCTTTAACATAACAAATGAAGTGACACAAACAACATCATCTCTCTTACGGGCTGGATCAAAGATAGAGAAATGCAGGATGATGAGGAAGGAAAAGATAGGGATGAAGCCAGAATGGAGGATGACTCTGCAGAGGACAACACCATTCCTGATCAAGACTAGGGGGACCAAAGGGTGCAATAGCTAGAAGCGGAGGAGAACCAACTGGCCTTCAAGGCTGCTCAGGTTATGCAAGAGCTGGAGCGAAAGAGCGAGGAATAACTCTCGCTTGTTCTTTTATTTTTCTTTGTCTTTTGGCTTTTGGTCTAGCTTTAGGCCATGGTTTTACTTGTCTTTTTTCCTGGTCTTTTCTCTGAACTCTACTTTTGGGCTAGGCTTTATGCTTATTATCAGCCTCTGAACTTATACTTTTTTGGCTAGGCTTTCACGCTTATTATCAACCTTATATGTTTTAACTTTTGGGTTTCAGGATTGCTATAAAACCTATTTATCTAATAAAAAACAAATGAAGTGACACTATCTAATTTGTGCTCAATAAAGCAAAAGACAGGAGAACCATTCATGACATTCTTATTATATTGGAGAAACCTTGTTAGTTAATGCACATTGGATATTTTAGAAGAACAACAAGTCAACCTATGTATTGAGAACCTAGTCCTTTATCTGATGTATGAACTTAAGACCAAGAGTCCTAGCACTATTGCCAAGTTAATGAAAAAGGCAACTAGCATTAAAGATGCCCTCATTCGTAAAGGCATCCTAAAGATAAACAAAGACCACCAATAAAAACTCATCTAATGAGAAGGAAAAGTTCTTCTCCAAGAATAAGAATGTCACAAATGATGGTATTATTGATGCTCAAACAATCAACACAACACAAACTCAAATGACCCTTAAAGATGTGAATCCCACAAATTTTCAAACTTCTAAACAAGTGCCACCTCAGCAATAGACAACTGATACCTCAATACAAGAAATACCTTGAAGACATCTCAAGAATAAAGACATAAAATTTACATCCGTGGGGATACAATTTGAGACTGCACTTCAACAATTTCTCAATAATAACTTCTTACAGTTATCCCCAGTTAAGGATGAACCAACAACCAAACATTCTTGGTGGGATGACAAAAAGTTCTATAACTAACATCGTACCAAGGGAAACAAGACCACTTTGTAAGGCCCCTCCTCATATGTACTTATTTAAATATGAAATTCTCTATTAAAACATTTATAGGATATTTGAATTAATATATGAGCAGGACAAGGCAACAATATGGGGAAATGTTGTTGTTCTTGCTAGAAACCATGTAGTAGACATCATGATAAATTATGGTTATCTTATATATAATGACTATGATGATGGATATGAATTAACATTTTATGGTTTAGGTGTCCAAAAGGAAATTGAGATCAATTGATACATTCATCTTTTGATAACCCGTGATTCAAGACTTACTACATTGTTCGACTATTTAAACATTGATTTGTACTAACGATGATATGAGGTGTTTCACCTTATGATGATGATGTTAATTATGGTACCTTGATGATTAGGTTATATGTATTTAGATAATTCAATATGCTCTATTGATGATGTTTATGATGTTTTGGATATACGCATGCATTATGATGATTATTTCAGTATTTTAATTCAAATTGATGAATATATTATGATGATTCAATTATGAGATCAGTGATGTATGTAAATGGGAAAAGTTTATTTAAATCAAATTTATAATGTTATGATCAATTTGGTTATGTAAATTTGGTTTATATACATATGTGATTTTTATCGAATTACTGACACATTGAGTGTGTATGATAATTAACCATAGAATTAATCAGAGAATCAATAATTGACCCTATTTACAAACTATAAGACCAAGGTTGAACCCAACAAAGTGATTCAAACCTCATTATCAAGTGTTTAATTGGTATTTTAATCTGATGTATGTGTATCATTTTGTATTCTATGACATGTTGAATGTTATGTAAAAGTAAAATCTTATGGTGTCACTTGACACTCGTTATATGCATATGTGTACTGATATGTTAATTAGGGTTAGCAGTGTAACCCGTTAGCCTAAGACTGATTTAGTTAGTAACCTATATTAGTTTCCCTTAATTAGGATTTAGTGTAAAGGTCACATCCTTAGGGTTTTTTTAAATAAATTTTTTTAAGCCACTTGTATAGGTCATAAATTGATCCTAGAAGCCAAAGTCAATGAAATTCAAGTGCCCAAGTGGTATGTGTGTGGGTTAGAAACCCTTTACACCCTTCTAGAACTTCCTAGCAACAATTACGACCACTAAAATATCCCAATTTCCTTTTGTTGCAAAAATGGATCATCTCTATGAGGTTACCTAAGTTTACACTCTTTCTAAGTGGTTTTATTTATGATAGTGGCAAGTGGGAAGACCATAGGAGGCTTAAACTCAAGATTAGAGTTATTTCTATTTTGGGTAGATAAGTTTAGAGGCTATTTAGAGTCCGTTGGAAGAGTTGAGGGTTGTTCACCCATTCTCTATATTCAAAGAAGTCAAGTTTGGAATTTCAAGAAGGAGAGGATTTATCTCATCTCAAAAAATCAATCTTACCATAACCTTTGTGAAGGCAAGTTCTCCATTGCCAAGGTTATGTTTATTGTTCATTGCTTGTATGTGTAAATGTCTTGCATATTGTAGCATGTTTGTGTTTTGTATCATGTGAGGGATGGGCATTGTGAGTTTTTACTTGCTTCATTTTCATGTGGTTTTCTCTTTATTTTTTTGGCAAAACTGTGAAGGGTGTGTTGGCATTACTCATCCTTGGATAGGGTAGAAGTGGCCATGTACAAGAGAAGAGTTTTAGTTGAATTTAGATAAGTGGACAGTCTCTTCTCATGATGAGAAAATGGAGGAAGCCAAGTATTATGGGCCCTTGCTTGTCATTGCAAAACTGAGTTTGTTTTGGGGAAATAAGGAGAGAAAGAAATGGAAGTTTATGTGATTTGGTAGCCTTGGAAGAGGCACATGATTTGTGTTCTTCATTGACTTCTCTTAAAAAAATCCACCTTCTCCCTTGTCATAGGTTCAATATGGAACCTATTGTGCATAGCTTGGATGGGAATTGTATGTTGAGTATGTCATTGTGTTTGGATTCTGAGTGTCACCCAATTAGTTATTGGTTCTCCTAGCTTGGTGGGTGGCCTTTCGAGGCCTAGGATGGGAGGTGAGCTCTCCATGGTTGTTCTTTGTGTTCTGTAGATTGCTTGGATAGGTTCTTGAAGGAGCAACCTAGTTTTGGAGTTTTGATGATGTTCCTTGAGTCACCTTTTGTGGATATTTATCCATTATTTCAATCTCTTGTGTATTTTTACATTCATGTAACGAGGAAGGAATTGTATCTTGATTTTGATTATGAAATTGATCCAATATGGTAAATTGCATACCTATTAATAAGAGAATCTCATTATATGAAGAAATATGCATGGTTTCATTGTATAACAAATCCCTTGCAGTTTCATGATTGATTCTTTCTTTCGAAGGTAATGGAAAAACACAATACCTACATGTTGAATTTACTCTTCATTCATTGTCATGTAAATTGGAATTGCAACAAAAAAAAAAGGCTGATATAAGTAAGCTCATCGTTTGTGTAAAATTATATTAAGTCTAAATTAGATAGGACCCTATGATTCTTGATTAATTTAATTCTCAATTTAATACATACATTCCATTGTTCATTTAAAAATTGGTGGAATAGACCTAGTTAATAGATCTCTATGTGCAAAAAGACCTATTGGAACTAATACATTTAATCCATAGTTTTCCTAAGTTGTTAAAATGTTTAGCTAAGCCGTTGAAAATTAAATTGTGCATATCAAAATTATACCATCCTTATTCTTTCCCAATACTTACCTAATCTAAAAGTTCATACTAATAGTCACTAGCGGAGGAAATAAGGAAAATATGCATATTCCTCCTACATTTTCTGGGAGGACAGTTTTTCTCTCTAAAAAATGTATGGGAAATATTATTGTCCTAAAAAAGAAATAGAAAATATCCTTTAAAGATCCCCTTTCAATTTTTAAATTTATATTTTGAACCTAAATATTAAGTGGGACATAAATGCAAAGTAGTTAACACATACCCCTTCAAACAAATCCATCATCAAAGTTAAATAAAAATAAGATTATAAAAATAAAAACTATGAGGCAAGTAGAGGAGTGAGATGTGACCCATGTGGGGCCCACATCCCACTTACCCTCCTCTCTCCCTAAATCCACACAAGCCCATGTAAAATTCATACGAAAAAACAACTTGTATTGATAAGTAGGAGATAATTTCCACAGCTAGTCAACTTGTGATATGAATATCAGGATTTAACTGTGTGATTTTTGAGTCAAACTTGATGACCCATGTTTCATGAGTAGTGATTCAACATGAATCCATCTCTCATGAGAATAAATGGAACACTTAGCACTCATTGGATCTAGGTGATGCTCACAGGGGTGAAGCACCGAGACTTCCCGGGAGGTCACCCATCCCAGTACTACTCCAGCCTGAGCGCGCTTAACTACAGAGTTTCCTCCATAGTTAAACCCAAACTTGTATTACTCACTTTCCATGCATTAAAGGAGCTCTTGTCATTGGGTCGCCCACTCACCTTGGTTCTGGCACCCAATCTCCTTGTCCACATGTTTAGGTCTTACTAACCTCACCCTCCTAGTTGCAATCCTCCTTTAAAAAAAGAAAACCCACATATGCACATAGAGAAAGGGAAAAAATCAACATAAAGTAATTGAAAAATTAATATAACCATGCAACTTATCTTGAACTAACTTTTTAACTCCGCCACCTTGCAAGCGTACCTCCCTATCTTGATGACCAAGCCGACCTTAAAAAGTACTAGTCAGGCATGGGCCGCATGAACCATGCTTGGGTGGCGTGATAACTATCTAGGAAGCTTCCCATGGGTGATGGAACAATCATAGGCATGTGGGTATGGGTAGGGGTTGGTTAGTTAGTAGTTTTAAGTCAGTATTAATTAGTAGGTTTCAAGGAATAAGTTAGTAGTTTTATGCCGATAGTTAGATTGTTACTTAGTATTTTAGTGATCATTATGATGTGTTTGAATAAGATTGGAATTAAGAGTATTTCATTATAAAAATGTTAGTAGGTCATTATGTATTAGTTGATAAGTTATTAGTGTTAAGGGTTAGAAGTTATGTAGGAAACAAAAGGTGATGGATTAGTTGTATTTTTTTAATGGTAGAATATTAATGGAATTATATATTATTTTGTATTAGTGATTATTTTGAAAATGTTTTAATATAATTGAAGTTAAATTATAAGATGGTTTTGGGGTTAGTAATTGTTAATGTTAAATGCTAGTATTCTTTATAAGATGGGGCATGTAGTTGTGGTTTGTAGGTTATCTTGGATTCAAGTTATAGGTTGGTATAAATGTTAGGATGGATTAAACAGAAAATAATTAGTGCATATTTAAGTTTTATAGTTTTTTCTAAATATTTGAATTAATATTATATTGCTAAGTAACCTGGTAAGTGCAACTTTAGTTATCTAGGGGATTGTTCTAGTAAATTGCTATAAGTATATGATATCGAATAGGTCCTAAAGTAACCCTTGGTTATTGTGTAAATCTAATGATATGTAATTTATTATATAGTTAAGTAAGATTAATTAAGTTTATAACTAGGGGTAACCCGACTTGAGGCATTTTAGAGGTAGGTTTCCATCCCCGTGTTAGAAAGTGAAACATGCAAACCTAACCTTACGGAATTAAACCTAACCATATCAAATTCAATGTAGGAACTTGGAAAACTTGATACCTCTTTGAATTAATGTCACACCTTTGGAATCATGAACCCATAAGTTAACCTATCAAATTTAATCAACCCGTACTAAGTGTTCCTATAGCACAATAACATATGGTTATGAACTAGTACAATGTGTCTTCAATATCAACTATACATCATTATGGAATATAATCAAAATTTAAATACTTGTCTAAACCTTGAAACTAGAATGAACTTCTTTGTGTGTACTTCAACTACACCTACTTAACCTTACCCTAATCAAAGTTTTAACCGTAAAACAAAAACCTAGAGCTCTCATAAACTAATTGTGTAACCTTGAGACTTGAACCTAAATTTGGCATGTCACCATCTTCTTGTAACACATTTGATGTTAGTATGTGTTTAACATGGTTGTTATTATCCTTTAAAAAAATTGTTGTTGTGGTTTTGGCCCCAATTTTTGGGCATGACACACTTCATGTTTCCACCTTAAACATGAAAACCAAGATCTAATCAATGGAGTGATTACCATAGACCCTTGATTATTATCCTCAAAATCTGATCATACCATTTTTAAAGATCCTTTAGGAAACCATGATAAAGGGAAAGGCTCTAGTTCAAATCCAAACTCACAAGCTAATTACACTCATACTAGACATAACTACACCATTGATTGCTTTAATGAGTCTGACTCACACGTGTCTACATTTACCTTGAAGAAGGAGGATCCTTGTTGTGTTGTCACCACACATTGCACCAAGATCACTTACACAAAGCCCCTACTAGACCTAGTGCTCCCATAAAACCAATAACATCTTTCAATTACATCCTTGTTGACTAGCTTGGAAAGATCCCCACACAAATAGCCATCCTAGATTTGCTATGCGCATCTCCCCAACATCAAAAGATCCTTGACCAAGCCCTAAAAGAGTTAATAGTACTTGATAACATCAATATTTCCCAGTTCCAAGACATGGTTGGGAACTTGGTCGCATCACAACATGTCACCTTTTCACCTTGAGACGTCCTTAAAGATAGACCTAATCATATGATCCCCTCCATCTTGAGGTCTTTATCCATAACACTAAGGTCATACATGTCTGGATAGATCTTGGAGTAGGACTAAACATCTATACCGTAAAAGTTGTCAAGGGTATCGGTTTAATTTGAAGAAGATATGAATCCTTCCCATAGAATCACAATAAAAGCCTATGATGATGGTGAACATTTCTCCAAAGGGGTCATTATATTACCTATCAGAGTGGGTCTTGCTACTAAGAACACATTATTCAAGTCCTAAATATTGAAATGAACTGCAAAATGATACTAGGATGTCCTTGGATTCATGCCATGAAAGCAATGTCTTCTACATATCACCAGTGTTTGAAGTTCACCTATAACAATGTAGAGGTTACCATCCCTGGTAAGCCAGACCATTTCCAATTTTGTGCTAGCCTTAGAGGAACCACTACATACTAAGTCCCAACAAATAATGAAGCACAACTCATAGTTTCCTCTAAATATGTAGATCTTGATATACTCCTCACTAATACCAAGGAAAATTTGAAGAATGAAGACAAGGGTTACAGAGAATACACCATGTCTCAAGCATTTCACATTGCAAAGTTACCACTTTCTCCCAAAACTTATGATAAACCATAACTAATGCAACTACAACAACCTGAGATTAGTACACAACATGCCACTTCTACCAATTTCACTAGCACAGGCGGCCTACGTGAAGAGCATGTCTATTAGAATGCATCTGTGTATATTGGGAAAGCTAAATAAGAACAAGTACTCACCTTGATATCTCCTAACAAGTACAAACATGGGTTTACTATCATGCAAAAACAAGGCTATGATGATGTGGTGGTCTTGGATCTCAGAAACAAGGAATAATTGAACCTATCAGTACAAAAGGATGACCTCCTAGTTTGGGGCTCGGATTTAGGCCATTACAAATAAGTCCTCCTAGAACTAAGGTACCCTTGTGTCAGACTATAAATATTTCAAACAATGAAAAGCCATTTGACGTTACCCAACCTAAAATTGATGATCTTGCTAGTCCTTATACACTTGAATGTATCTTTGTTGATCCTAATAGCCTACCTGTGGAGAATAAACATGTTACTACAACTCCACCTATCGCTCAAACTAGCTCTGCACCTTGGATCAAAACACTCTAGGATCCAGGTCCTCCAGCTTCTGAACATGACCCCAATGATACTACTAAATTTGACACCCATATATATACCTTCAACCAAATCCCATTCAACACTACTAATGACATCCCCTTAAGTTATCCTAAATTGTTGGATTGGACAAGCGTGGACCACTGATCTTTAATCGATTTGACAATGATGATGCTCTTGTAAAATCCTTTGAACTCTATCAAAGCATTATGGTTGATGAACATAGAGAAGAAATTTCTCCTAAATTAAACACATTGGCATATCTTTAGGAGTCAACTCCATCTCCAAGTCACAAAACTAAAAACAAAGGAAGAAATGGTAAAAATGACAAGAATAAGTCTCTTGGTTAAAATTGAAAGGTGTCATTAGACCATGAAAAAAAATGCTGAGTAGCTCCCAAGGATACAAATAAACAAGTTGATGCCATGAATATAAGTGTTCCAATTTTCAACATGCCAGAAAGTCTTTTATGCCTTGCACTTGAGCTCTCTCGGTCAACCTTCATGTGAAAAGTTATTAGTCTCAATCCTCTTAGTTCTTCCTTGTATCCATCTATTTATGCCCAAATCCTCCTACTTGACGTGCCTAACACCCAAAATCAAACCTCTATCCAACAAGCCTTTGAGTATATCATTATCAATGACTTCCTATATAAAGGATCCTTTGAGCCAACTATTCTCAAATGCCTTGATTCATGAGAGGAAGATACTATCTCACATATGATGCATGATGGTATATCCTGAGACTCAGTGGTTTGAGTTTAGCTACAAACTTGGAACGAACCCTATGTAGTTATAGTCACTTATGGGTCTAGAGGTTATCAGCTTGCAACACTGACAACATATTCATTTTTAGCATTCGTCAACAACATCCATAATTCTATCTAAAAGTCTTGACAAAAACATCAAAAAAATTGGCAAAAAGTCCTGAAAAATATTAAAAATGTCAAAAAGTGCTAAAAATTTATTTTAAAAAAGGCAAAAAATCCTAAAAAAACATATTAAAAAAATGTCATGAAAAAAATGGATGCCTTGATGAAAACCTGGAAAACAGGCATCTTGGCACAAAAAATTGAGTGAAGAGAAAAATTTCATCCAAAAGTAAAAACTTGGCAAATAGGCAATTTGGGCAAGTTATACCGTGGTGAAAACATGACAAATAGGCACCATGCGTGATCAGTTGTTTCTCCTCCATTTATCAAAATTCCATCTAGTTTTTCCTTCCTCTATCATTCCCCAATTACATCCTTCATCCTACAAGACATCCATAGTCCTTAATCATGGCCTACAAACTGGTTAATATCTATTGCTATCTTACCCAAACATCACCAGTCTGTACATGCTCTATCTTTGGCCTTTGTACATAGTTTGTGTCTTGTTTGGGGGCATATTATCTACATAGTGCATGAGTTTGAAATTGAACAAGGGGCATGTCCCTAAGCATATGTTATACATTGGAGTTATCACATATTAGACTAGAGCTAACATTTTTGAATCCTTCATGATCCTAAAAAAGCTTAAAAATCTAGATATGATCTTGAAAAAAACCCTAAAAACTTCAAATATGATCCTGAGAAAAGACCTAAAAATCATATAATGTCTCGAACAAATTCATAAAAATCATATAATGTCCTGAACAAATCCATGTTGAGGACATGGAAGAAAAATACTTTATTGGCATTCTTCTATTTTTTGGTCTTTTCTTCTAAACTTCAGGCATGTTTTGTAAAATATTTGAAAGATTTGGTTGTTTTGAGTCCCTTATGCCTGCTCTTTTGATATGCTCAAAAATGCAAAATTCATTAAAGTTTGAATTTTGATCGATGCTTGTATTTTGTACATATTGCGACGACGCTAGGCTTTCTTTCTAGTTTTTTCCTAGTTGAGCTCTTGAACCAGTTTTAAATTATATATATATATATATATATATATATATATATATATATCAAGTGGCTCATCCACTCTTGCCAAAAAAAAAAAATCCATAAAAAATCACATGATAACTTGAACAAATCGATGAAAATCATAAAAAGTCCTAAAAATTTGATAAAAAATCATAAAACATCTTGGAAAAATCTCTAAAAATCATAAAAAGACTAAAAATATATCCTATAAATTATAAAATATCCTGAAAGAAATTAGCAACACAAAAACATCAAATATCCTGAGAACCATAAAAATAAAAAAAAAACCACCAAAAATTTGCAATAAACCTTGTATAATCACCCTTTTTCTTAAACACTTGCACATTCACAGATTGAAACTCAAAGCACTATGCTTCAACAATAATCACACCTTGAACCATCATCTAAGAAACATGAACTAAAAATCAATCCAATTTGTCATTATGATCATATCAACTGAACCAATAATTAAACCTACCAAATAATCGATCTATCAAACACTCCCTACAAAATCAAACAAACACTAAACACAAGTAATAATGGATGAGAATAGTAGTTGGCTCATGCTATTTAGTGAGTGATTTACTTTTTCTTTGTCTTTCTTTGATCACGTTCCTATGCCACTTGATGATATAAATGAATCTATGAGAGTGGTTGGGATGGCCAATGGTTGTATTTTTCTTTTATGTCTATTGAATGTCCCTTTTAGAGTTTGGGGCTTGTATATATGCTTCATGAAGGATTAGGTCATTCTTTGTCTACATCGTGCTTGTTTACTCAAAAGGCTTGCATTTGTGCATTGGCCCTTTATGTCATGATGCATTGCATTCCATTTTCCATATCAAAATAAAGCTCCTTCAACATACAGTGTACTTTATGAAAGCAAAAAGTCCTCACCTAATACTAACTAGTCCTCATCTCATCTGCTATGTCTCTAACCTCCCTCTCATCCACTATACAAAAATAACTTGTACAATAGAAAAAATAATATGAAATATTATATAAATACTTGATAATAACTAAGAGTAATAAGCCACTTCAAGGGGGAAACCTCCAAATATCTCCAATGAGAACACACTTCACAACATGATGTTGAAATAAGACTCACAACCTCTTATATATACCTAATTATGCTTAGGTTGAATAGGCACAACCCTACATAACACCATATTGACCTACCTACCTAAACAATAATTTGGTAATGATAACATGACTTAATTAAGGATTAAGATAGCCATAAGTTGACTATTAATTACCCTATATACACCAATATTAAGGGCATAGCATGCCTCCTCTCTTGAAAGAAGCATTGTCCTCAATGCTAACCAAGTGTGGATTCTTTTGAAAGAACTCCTCATCCTCCCATGTGGCCTCTTCAACTAAGTTCTTCCATTGGATGAGATACTGAGTCAGGGTTCTATTCCTCAGCTTCTTGATGTGTGTTTGAAGAATGCACTCTAGTTCCAAAATTATTCTTCCTTCTTCATCAAGTTCTGGTAGTACTATTTGAGTAGGAATATTCTTCCCAATTAACTTCTTCAAACAAGAAACATGAAAAACTAGATGTATCTTTGTTTTTGCTGGCAACTCAAGCTTGTAGGAAACACCACCAATCTTTTGCATGATTTGGTATGGTCCATAATATCTTGGAGATAACTTATTATTCTTTTTTTGTTGCTTCATTGAGATTCGTTTATAAGGTTGCAATCTCAAGAAGACCCAGTCCCCAACTTCAAAATTTATTTCACTACAATGTTGATTAGGTTGTTGTTTTCATTTGATTTTGTGCCATAGCTAAATCCTCCTTGAGTCTTGAAAGTAGTTGCTTTTTATGAAGAAAGTGGTCCTCTATTGCTTGAACTCTTGGTGAAACCTTTAATGATGATGTTATGGAAGGAGGATGATATTCATAAAATGCCAAAAATGGAGACATTTTTGATGAGCTATGAAAAGAAGTATTGTACGACCATTCTACAAGAAGTAGCCAATCTATGCATTGAGATTATTTTTCTAAATTCAAACAACATAGATATCCTTCCAAAAATTTATTAACAACCTCAATATTCCCATCTGATTGAGGATGGTATGAAGAAATATGAGCCAATTGAGTACCTAAACATGAGAATAAATCTTTTCAAAAGTGACTAGTAAATATAGGATCACGATCATTGATAATAACCTTTGGTGTACCATCTAGCTTTTGGATATTCTCCAAGAAAACTTTTTCCACTATACTTGTTGTAAAAGGATGTGATAATGTAATGAAATGTGCATATGTAGTGAGGCGATCAACTACTACCCTGATGACATTATGACCTTTAGATTTGGGAAGCCTTGTGATGAAGTCCATGGATACTTGTTCCCAATGTTGGCTATTGATAGATAAAGGTTGCAAGAGACCAGGTGTCTTAATTTTCCCCCCCTTATTTCTTTGACAAACCAAACGTTCAACCACAAATTTTTGAACATCACCTTTTAGCCCTTCCCAAAAAAAATCTTGCTTGACCAGATGATATGTCTTCAAAAATCCTGAAATTCCACCAATTGGGAACTCATGTAGTTCTTTGAGAATCTTGTGTTTAAGAGTCAAATTCTTGCAGAGATATAAGTGCTATTTATACCAAAGAATATCCCCTTTCAAACAAAACTTATTTGAACTACCGGGGTCACTTTTTATTTTTTGGATGAGATTACTTGTTACAACTTCATTTTGCCACTCTTCTTTGGCTTCTACCACCCAATTTTCTTGTAATATTGAAAGGGCACACAATAAGGCTTCATCTTTTTCATCCTTCCATGGAAAGTGCATTAGCCACAATATTTTTCTTCCCTTTCTTGTATACAATTTCAAAGTCATATCCCAACATCTTAGTGACCCATTTTTTTTGCTCTTCTAACAATAGTCTTTGTTCCAAAAAATATTTTAGGCTATCATGATCTATCTTAACCTTGAAGTGTTGACTCATTAAAGAAGACCTCCATTTTTTAAATACATGAAGGATTACTAGCATTTCCTTCTCACAAATAGGTCTGAGTTGATTTTTACCTTTTAATTGACAACTTTCAAAAGAAATTGGTCAACTTCTTGCATGAGAACTACTCCTATCCTATTTCTAGAAGCATCACATTCCATAATGAATTCCTTGGTGAAGTCTGGAGTGGCAAGCACTAGAGTTGTACACATAGCCTTCTTCAATTGCTCAAATGATACATTAGTAAATTCATTCCAATGAAAATAATCCTTCTTCAGTAGAGTTGTAAGGGGTGTTGCTATACAACCATAATTCTTCACAAATCTTCTATAATATCTTGTCAATCCCAAGAAACCCTTCAGCTTCTTAATAGTTTTTGAAATAGGGCATTCCATCATAGCCTTAATTTTTTTAGGGTCCACCTTTACTCCATGTGAAACCATGTCTCCCAAATACTCCACCTCCTTAAGACCAAAAGCACACTTTGATGGTTTAGCATAGAGTTGATGATCTTTGAGTAATTGTAATTCTTGATCTACATGCTATAAAAGTTCTTCCCAAGTCTTGTTATAAATTAATATATCATCAAAAACACTAACACAAAATTTCTCAAGAACTTAAAAATGGAATTCATCAAACTTTGGAATGTAGATGGTGCATTGGTAAGACCAAATGACATCACCAAAAATTCATAATGACCCTCATGAGTTTCAAATTTTTGTCTTACAAATATATTCCTCCTTAATCCAAATTTGGTGATAACCCAATCTAAGATCTAACTTGGTAAAATGCATAGCTCCATTTAGTTCATCTAGAAGATCATCGATGATCGAAATAGGAAACTTATCTTTAATGGTGTACTTGTTGAGCACTCTATAATTTGGACACATGCATCAAGTTTCATCCTTCTTACACACCATCACAACAAGTGAGGAGTAAGCACTTTGGCTATGCTTGATAATTCCTGCCTCTAGCATTTCCTTAACAAATTTTTCTATCTCAACTTTTTGTATGTGTGGGTACCTATAAGGCCTAATGTTTGGTGGTTGACTCCTAGGAACTAGTTGTATGGCATGGCCATGATCCCTCTTAGGAGGAAGTCCTTTGGGCATATCTCCAAGAATCACTAAGTGAGATTGGGGTATCAAGTTGATAATCTCCCATGGATAATTTGATGCTATGACACTTCCCTGAACAACTAACTATGCGCCCATCTACAATCAAAACCTAAAACTCTAGGGCTAGATATATAAAACAATTTAGAATAGTTTCCAACTTTTTTGTTGATGAAATTATGAGTACTACATAAGTCAATCAACACTATTACTTTTTTCTTCTTTAAGAAACCCACTACCTTGAGGGTTTGTGGTGCACTGGAACCTAAAAGTGCATGACAAGAAATGATTGGTTGAAAATCATGTAATTCCTCACTTGACTCCCTATCCTCCTCTGATATGGGCTCATCCTCTTCTTCCTCACTTAGACCTTCAATATAGAGCAATTTCTTTTCATTACATTTATATCCTCAACTATATTTTCTATCACAATTGAAACACAACACTTTTTCTCTTTTCTCTTCAATTTTTTGTGGAGTCAACCCAGTAGGTTGAGGAAGAGAAGGTGTTGAATATCCTTTTTCTCTTGTCACATTAGCACCTTGCTTTCTAGGAATCAAGAACTTCTCCTCTACCTTGCATGCCAATATAAAAGACTCATTTATTGAGCTAGGACAAGACATATGTACCTCATGTTGAATGTGATCCTTGAGACCACCCAAGAATAAATCATTCAAGTTACCCTTTGTAATTGTATCCACTCTTAAGGATAGATTTTGGAATTTTTGAATATAATCCTTAACTGACCCTGTTTGTTGAAGCTTAGCAAGTTGGTTAATGAAGTTTTCTATCACATTATTGCTATATTATGCTTGGAGTTCTTCTATGAAAATTGACCATGATATAATGAGACCCTTATTCCTCCTATACCAAATGAATTGATCTGGTTCTAGATATAAGGAAGCCATCATGACCTTTTGTCCATATGGGATTTGATATAGTTCAAAAAAACTCCATTTGATTTATCCATGTTAGAGGATCCTTGTCATAAAATTTTCACATATCCACCTTTGGAAAAAATTCCTAGATCCCAAAGGATTATTAAAATTTGTGTCATTATTAGTCGACTTGAAGGTTTCACCTTGATTGCTTGAGAGCTCCTTGTTTCATTCATATAGGTGCTTAACATGCTTTGTATATCTGATATATCTCCTCACAGGTCATACATATCCCTCTTAACCTCTTCCTTGAACTTACTAAGTTCCTCATTAATATTACTATCCTCTGTTGCTTCCCAGTCTTGATAAGAGGATTTCCCTAGTGTGTTAGCATTCCTTTTGCCTCTTGTTGAAGGCCCCGTCATATGATGGAAACCAATATTTTTGAAATAAATCATACAGATGAATGTAAATTCTCTTATTTTTTAAATTTATTTTTTAATGTAACTTACTAGGGCCAAGATACCCTTACTTTGAAAAAATACCACAAAAAAAAGCAAAACTACTACCTTAAGAGAGAATTTTCCTAATTTTGCAATATCTTGCTTTTTTTTTTTTTTTTTTTTTCCAATTTCTCCAAGATTTGAAATTTAGGCTCCTCTACTATGTATTCAAAAACCCAATACAAGTTATACTCCAATTTGGCAAGATGTGAGTGACATGAAAATCTCAATAAATTTTGTAGAAATAGTAATTCTGCAATAATTTTCTCAAATTTGCTCCAATTCCTCTAAATTTTGGACTGTAGCTTCTTTAATATGGTCTTCAAAAATCCTTTAAAAATCTTTGAAAAATTCGCTAAAATCTAGAAGTTATGCTCTTCCCAAAATCACCCCAATGTTGAGAAAAAATCTTACCTCTATGATGCCAAGATCATGCTCTGATACCACTTGTAATGAAACAACTTGCAAAATAGAAGAAATAATATGAAATATTATATAAATACTTGATAATAATTGAGAGTAATAGGCTACTTTGAGGGGGAAACCTCTAAATATCTCCAATGAGAACACAGTTCACAATATGATGTTGAAATAAGACTCACAACCTCCTATATATACCTAATTATGCTTAGGTTGAATAGACACAACCCTACATAACACCTAGGCCAACCTACCTACCTAAATAATAATATAATAATGATAACATGACTTAATTAAGGATTAAGATAGCCACAAGTTGACTATTCATAACCCTATACACACCAATATTAAGGGTGTAGCATCCACCACCACAATGGTCTAGTACTCTGATACACCAAAAACATCCACAATCAATTTTCAATCCATCAATTGTTATGGATCTGTCTCATCGTTGTTGATAATTAGCCTATCATATGAATTTTTTGATCAATTTCTTGAGGGGCACCCATATATACCACCCTTACTGGGGTATGTTTTTATGGCTTTTTCATTAGTTTTCTTCGACACAACACTTTAAATCACATTGTATCAAAGAGGGGTAAAACGTAGATGCTAAAAAATGGTTAATGTCTACTAATTCTAATATTTTGACCAACTTGATTATTGTTTGAGCATATTTTGATAATATCCTTCATCATTCATACCCCCTTTCAAATCAATTACAGATCATATTAGAATTGGTTCCTATTTTATTTGAACTTTTCAGAACTGACTCTAAATCATTTCAACATGATTAGAATCTTATCTAATCAACCCTAAGCCATCTCAAATAAACTTAAAATTATCCCAAATCAACCCAAAACCATCCCAAATCAACCCTAAACCATTATGAGTCTTGACCCTAATTAATATGAAACATGCCAAATAGTCCTAATCCATCATCATTTATCTAACCCTAGGTATTCCATCATTACTTTTTCAATCTATAAAATCTATCAAATCTAACCTTAGCACTACCATGTCCCTCGATGCTAGGTCAACCTATCATTTTTATCATTCGATCATCAAAATTTTTGAATCCCTTAGTTTCATATTGTGACCTTATCTAATAAATTTAATAGCATTGACAATGTTCATTGATTTTATTATGATCAATCTTATCGATCAACTTCAAGTCTGTGGCATTTACAATATCCATTAAATGTCACATGTCCTTAATCCATGTCATATTTCCTTGACATGTTATCAATCCTAATAACCCAATCAATTTGATCAATCTTTTGATCTATCCATCATCATCCTAATCGGTTTGCATAATGATCACATTTCATCAAAAGGTTAATCCTACATTTATTTCATCAAATTAGCCAATCATGTTCTAATTTTTCTTATAGGATTAGTTAACCCATAGTCTATTCCGAATGTCATTTCAATCATTTTCATCCCACTTTACTAATTATTCTTACTAACTAACATTCTAAATTAATTAATATTTATTAATTAATTGGTCCATCTTTGTGAACTATGGGAATACTAAATTTACTATATCCTATTTAACCATTTCTAATTTCTAATTTACTAATTTCCATTTGTGTGGAATCATGAATTTTTTATTCAAATATTCCATCTAGTCCTGTCACATGGCCATAATGCATCATAGATCCTCTTTCTACACTTGGGTAATATGTGTCATATTTGGCATATATTATTCTTTACGCATGTTTATAATAAGTCACATTTATCATAGATTATTGTATACAAATGGCTTTGATGTGTCATAATATTGTCATAGATTCTCTTCCACTTTTACCCATGTTGACTTGAATGTGTCATAGAATCCTACATTTTCCATATTTTGTCATCTTTGTCATAGATATTCCAAGGAATATTGTGCAAAGTTTCACACTTGAATTGACAAATGTCCATCTCCTCATCATGTCTAACCTCTTACATTTTGGCTACAAATTGAGTCATCTTGTACTCATTTTCTCCTTAAGAACCCATTACACCCAAACCACGCTTCTAATATTCTCAATAGAAATCATCCCATTACTTTATCATTAGCCTTTTTTACTTTCACTTGTGTATGCACTGTAAGCAATTGGAGCTACATCAACAATGAAGAAGAAAGAAGAACATGTGAATTGCAATTGAAAAGGGGTCTTTTGTTGTTTTCAATCTCCTTATTTTCAATGACTTTCATGGTATATTAGAATAGATTAGTATATGTATTTGAGTTTGTGGTTTCTCATAGTATGCTTTTACACCCATTTTCTAGTCCTACAAGAATATGACAAAGTTTAAGGATATCAATGTGTAATTCAAAGTTAAAATAGAAACTAATTGAGTTCTAGTGATGAATGAAATGTGATATATGAGGAGAAAAACTTCAAAAGACAATAGTATGCACCTTTTAAGTTGTAAGAAAAGATAAACTATTTAATTTCATAATATTATCTTTTTCCAATGAACTGTGCTTGGAGGAGAGCCCATATTAGATTGTGCATGTAATATAATATTTTAAATCTAAAATTATTTTAATATAAATAATGTCTTCTCAACACAAGCATATGACATTTAACAAATATATCATATTATTTGAAAAAAATGAGATAGTAATGTTTCTATCCCCAAGGCATGTGATATTTGATAATATATAAAAATTGTTTTGAGATAAATAATATTTTCTAGTCCAAAGGCAAATGATATAATATTTTGTGTAATAACTTTATGAAAACTCATGTTCTTAGAACAAAACCATAGAAAATATTTTAAATGAAAAAAGTTCATCTGTTGCCCAAATTATTATTTGATAGATAGTGTAACTGGTCTTACATAATTATTCAAATGATTTCTATATTATTAATTTAAAAAATATATATGAACACTTCCCTAAGTTTATGTTACAACTTACTTTGACTAATTTATAATCTTATATGATTTTCTCTGGCATTAGATTCTTTGGAATAATTTACCAATTGTTGATTTCTTTCACTTTTCTTAAAATCATTTATGCTTTTAGTAAGAACCAGTAAGGTCATATATTAAGCACAAGTAAGATAAAAGAAAAATTGAAATAGTTATATTTTGTAAAAAAATTATCAAATAGTAATCTCCAAATGATGTGTAAACTGGAAAATATACAAATTCTATTTTGAAGTTTTTTTATTGATATTAAAGAAAACTCTACTCCCACTTGTTAGTTAAATGATGTTTTTGGCGGCAATAAATTTATGGAATTAAGGTGAACTAGTAATGCACGATTTAAGTTATCAACTATTTAATTTCAATCTACAAAAATGTATATGTTCAATATGTTTTTAGTCCCTGCCTTAAGGCAATGAACTAATGTTTTCAATTGGGCTTCATAATTATTTTTTATGACCACAGTCACTTTATGGCTAAAGTTTCAAATTGATTTATTTTTAAATTAATTTTTAACCATTAATTCTTGTTTTATGAGTGGTTAATCCCAATTTTGCTGGGGTAAAATTGATTTATTGTCACAAGAAATTACCAAAAATTATATTCCAGAAACTTCTAGAATATCATTAGCTCATTGATTTTTTAGCAAGAAAGTTGTCTAGCATGAACTCAACTAGGGATAGAGAAGGGACAATGCCAACACAATTGCAAAAGAGGCTAGAGCCACAGTCACCCATAACAGACCCTTTCTAGTGTAGTCAAAGGAATAGTTGTGTTGTGCCCATATGCGACCCAACCATCTTGTGGGCATGGTGATGGACATGACTAGGTGAGGGAGGAGATGCTTTGCTTGTGCTTGGTTGTATGGCCAACCATACTATGTGCTTGCACATGTTTGCCAATGTAAATGGAAGAGAACATCTAGGGTAGGGCAGGCATTTTTAGAAGCATTGGAAATTGAAGTAACATGTTTGAAAGTAAATGAAATATGTAGGAACATTTAAGTTGGGCTCTCCATACTTTGGTTGACAGCTCCCATATCAACATAGCCAAGCAGTTTACCCACAAAAGGTTGTAGAATTCAAACAATACACATGTCATAGTCAACAAATTAATTTGTGCAAACCTTATAATTATGTTCATATATATATTTTGATGTAACTCATGGGCTGTTATAGGGCTCCCAATTCGTGCATAGGAAAAAGGAAATTTTGAAAAGGTTATAAAGACTTAACAATAAATACTAATCAATTGCATTTTTTTTGAAGATACTAAAGCTTTTTCACCACTTATTTTCTACACATAACTCTCTAGGGAAAAGCAACATGAGAACAAAATTTTCGGAAAGAACCATGGGAAGCTTCCCCACATCTGAAACTTTAACTTTTAGAAGAGAATAACAAAAATGTATTTTAAAAAAAAAAAAAAATCTTTTGAAAACATAATAACAATTTTAAACATTAATTGCAAGCTATATTTTAAATTTTTGGCTAGCTTGTTTTCATCCAGACAAAATACAATACTACTGTGTTACTTAAGACTAATTACGTAAGTTGAAGCACAACGTATAAGTACTATTGTGTATGCTTAAATTTACAAAATTAATAAAATTTAAATTTATTTAAAATTATATAAATTCTACAAAATGTTGTGGCATCATAGCATGTCAATCAACATATAGATACATTTTGCCATAAAATATTAACTTACTATTTATAGGAATTAATTCTTTCATTTTGAAATATATGTGTTAGATATATAATATAATCTAAATATCATATAGATTACAATATCTTTGCCATAGTTATTTAGGAAAATATATGTTATGATATTGAATCTATATAGACATGACCATGTACTATGGCTAGATAATGGAGAATGATTATATTCATAAATTCTACCTCTACCTCTGTGTAAAATGTTCATTTTTAATATTATAATTGTGTTTATATATTTTTGCATTTTCCTTAATGGCATTCTTATATCAATATAAATTCACATTGAAAATGGATCCAAAATCTTGATCTCATACATCTAAGAAATATTTTAAATCTATATGCCATGCACCTAACAAAAATTCAAAATATTAATGACATACATGAAATAAAGATTTCAAACTTTGATGTCACTATGTAAAGTATTTTACCTCAATAAGTAGAAGGTTTGAGAAACAACTTATGCAAGTAAGACACAAAAATTTCAAGACGAAAAATATTAATTAAAATATTTCAAACAAAAAATTACTAGTCAAATGTCAAAAATTTGAAAGAAGTAACATTCACTACACTTTTACCATTAAAAAAATCTATCCTTCTTTTTAGGCAAAAAGGTAGGGACTCCAGCTCCACCAGAGCTCTTGTTCTATGTAGTGTCTTGGGGTGCACACAAAATACATTGGTTAATGATCTAAGAAAATAATTTTCTACTAGTAATTCAATTTCCATAAAAAATAATAATAATCTTTTAAGAATATTATTGTTTTATTGTTAATTTCTTGAAAGGATAAATTGTTTTATTTATTTATTTATTTTTCTAAAATCCATAATTTTCCCCTTTCCCATTTTCCTTAGAATGAAATAGTGGAAGGATGTAAATATTGTTATATGCCATCAACTCATAAATGGCATGCCTAGTTTTGATATTTTTTGATAGTCAACATTTTTTTTATTTTTTAGAAAAACTATGATCTCAAAATCTAAGATATTGCTTTATTTTGTTGCGATCCACTTTGACTAAAATTGTACACATTATTTTTATTATAATATGTAAAAAAATCAATTGTTTTTTGTTTAAAGGTAAACCTTATAGGTTTTTATGGACAACTAGATGTCTCTTGGATGTATGGCCTAATTGAGGAGGGTTTAGAGGTGCGAGAGGTGAAAGGGAGACATCCTTATTGATGTTGCCTCCACTTCCAAAAGAGAGCCTTCTCTATTGTTTTCCTTGAAATGTTTCCTATTGTCCCCATTTAAAAATTAATGCAAAATGTAGCAAAAAATAACAAAATTACTAGCATAGCCAAATTTGAGGAACATGAAATTTAACCTTAAACTTGAGTATCAAAGATACTCCTAAATACTCTAATCTTAAGAGTGATTTCATCCTTTTCTTCTTCATATTTTCTCTTGTTGTTGTGGTTAAAAAAATTCCTATATTTCATAAGAATTCAATCCTAAGAATAATTTCTCTTTATTTTCTTTCTTGTTATACTAAAATACTAAGTAGCATTTATCTAACAAATTTTATCCTAAAAGATAAAGTTGCCCAATTTAAATTGACTATAAGTATTGCATGGGTATGATATGTTTGTACAATGAATATCCTTGGTTTTTGGGTATGTCCAAACAAAAGACATAGAATTCCAAAAAAAAAACATCTTTGATGGCTAAAAAATATTTATAAATTGAATTGTTATTACAGCTATTGGCTAAAGATTTTATTTGCAAACCTTAAATGCATCTAAGAATATGTCACATAAATACTATTTCCGTACACATTTTTGCATGTTGTTTTCTAAATTGGTTATATATTTACCAAAGAACAAGTATTTTTCATGCAATAGACAAGTGGAATAAATGGAGACAAATGTGGGCATTTTTAAATCCAAGGACTAATGTTGGCATATCTAATTTAGGTAGTTTTTCTAAGCATGTTATTATCATGCTTAGAATTTGAGTTGAGATGGAATTTTGGCTATGTAAGTGTCTATTTTATTAAAGGTAAAATTGGAAGCTATTATCGTGCAGTTGTAGGTCATTAGAGTTGAGGTAGATAATGTTCCTTGAGGGTTGAATGATAGACTACACTTTTCAATGTTATTTGATTTAATTTTTAATTGGGATTTAGTTATAAATAATAGATTTGGCACTCTATTCACTAGGGATGATTGAGAGGCTAGGGAAAAAGTGGAAGAGGATAGAGTCTATCTAAATCAGATAAACTTCTCGGTATTTCTTGGCTATGGATTTAGAAAATTAATCACACTTAGCTTAATTGGGTTCAATCAGAAGACATTGAGTTCCAATTGCTATAGCTCATTATTTTTGTGAAACATGAATGTTCTTCATTGCATTTTAGGCACATAATACTAAAATTGTCTATCTTTAGTTACTAGGTTTTTGTAAGAATTTGGTATAGCTCTGATACCATGTAAGAATTTTTCTAAGGCAATAATTCAATGCCAAGATCAAGAAGCTTAGTAGATAGCACAAGAGAGACGAATAAGAATAAAATGAGAATGGATATCAAATGATTGGATATGAGATGAATACACACTAGAAGTGCCTTGTATATAAAGGCAATTAGAATGACTAGGAGTCAGTAAAGAGATAAACATCACAAGTAAGCACATGTCCACCAAGAGTGGATTATCCTCCATTGAGCATAGGAGTTTGTGTGATGATGAGAGGATAAGTTTACATAGGTGTATCTCATAAAGAGATGTTGTAGACACCATGTGCTCAAATAAGTTTCTAACTCCTATGTTGTCGACAAGACAACTCATATGTCTATGCATATTCCTAAGTGTCTACATGAAAACTAATATAATAATGCATTAACCTAAGTAAACTCAAGTAAAGTGTAATAATAATTAATTATTTACACTAACACCCCCTATTAAGTGTAACTTAGGGGAATGCACTTAAGCTCACAAAAGTTGTGATGACAATACATGATGGGTCCCAACTACTAGGCCATGTTAGGTACCCACGTACAAATGCAATGCTCTACATACAATGTGATGCAACATAATGCAATCTCTTTGAAAATGGAGAAAGAGGGAAAACATCATGGGAAAACCTCCTCCAAAAAGAGAGATGAAGAAATACAAGATGCATGCAAGGATGGAGTAATCAAGACCCCCCATATATCATGCATGTACAAGCATATATCCCCAAGAAAAAATACATGATGGTATCCCCCCATTTTGAATAATCTCCTACAAGGATGTCATAAGGACAAAAAAGTATCCAATGCCTACAAATGACATTTCTCCCTTCAGGAAGAAAGTACACCAAGTATATGTGCAACTATACTTCCCATTGTGGATAGGAAGATGGATGAGGAATTCATATGTAGTATACTATGGATGTTGCCTTTGAAGTCCGCTCATATGTTGGCAAGTCCTTGATGAATGTAGATGCCACAAGCCAATCTGGTGGATGCTCAAAAGAAGGTGGCAAACAAGGTAAAATGTCCACGTATGAAAGTGAATCAAACTCCAAAGATAAGGAATCATCCTTATAGGAAGATATGGGAAGAGAAGCAATGTAGCCTCCCCTCAATGATGAATGTACACCCATGAAAGAAGCTCCTTGATGATTGAAGAAGTTGCACCATGAAAATTGAATGATGTTCCTCCTTGTAGGAAGAATTGGTGCCATAGGTGTAGTAGAGAATTCTCCCCCACTAGTAGGAAGAATCCTCAAAAGATATGATGTCTAAGGAAATTGGAATACAATCTCCAAAGACTGATATGTCTCTTCTAAAGTAAAAGAGTCCTCCTCCAACTACTGAAAAGAAGTGTCCACAATCATGTTAGTCTCAAAAGAAATATCAAGTGGTTGAGAGTGTTCCCTCACAAGTGAAGAAGAATTCTCTTCAACAAAGAGCAGATGGATGTCATCAATAATGTCTCCCAAATCTTCAATGTAAGACTCCACATACAACACTGCAATGTCTGGAAGGAAGTCATCCAATGAAGCTGAAATATGAAGACATGGTGTTTCCTATTGTAGTAAATTATGAGAATATATTGCTAGAACTAGATTAGTAGAAGCAACTGGAGCATCAGGAGGTATGATCTCAACTGGAGTTGTAGGTACCATAACTGGAGTGACTAGAGGGAGAATGTCCTCTAGGAATGGAGGGACTTTTGGATCTCCATATGCTTTCCAAAAAAACATCCAAAGTTCATAAGGATTACTTGCCTTTATAAGGACAAAAAAATAATCCATACTGATATTTATAAAAATAGCTTGAAAAATCATTCTAAGAACCATTTGATCAGTAGAAGAAGGTAGTTCTTTGGAACATAGATAAGGAAATAATTTGTTATGTTCTCTTAGATGATCAATCATCAAAGAACTCCATTTTTGATAGTTCCTTTTTTAAAATTTAAATCTTAAACCAAACTGACACTTGTGACATGACTCCATGAGATCAAATAATGTATGCACCCCCAAAATGAAAAAAATAAATCAAAGAAACCCCCTTTAATGCATGATTTGGCACTTTATATTTAGTGTGATTACAATGGCTACTTGCCAATTTAGGGCATAAGTGGACTTCTAATTTTGTTGGTTACAACAACAAATATGAAGCTATATCAAATTCAACAAGATAAGACATAAGACCTCTGAAGGTTCTAATTAATTACAAGTGCCAATAGGCCAAAATGAGACCAAAATTTGAAAGTACTATGTCTACTCAAAATTTACTTCAAACTGATACTAGATCTAGAAAGTAGACAAAAAATCATGCACTCTCAGAAAAAAGCACCTGAATATGTGTCTAGATGAGCCCGTACTAAGCCTTTGAAGTTGCACTCAAGATATGAAATTTGTAGAAAAATTTAGGAACAAATATCTCAAACAACCTCTATAATTATTTTTCTTGAAACACCGCCATTGCACCTCCAAAAATCAATTGACTCTAGATTTCACTCCAAATGTCTGATTTTGATGAAACAAAAGTCAATTTGGGGATTTTTTGACCTTCTAAATGTGATACCAATATTTGATTTGCACCAGCAAGCTCCGATCTTGACCTAAAAAAAAAATCTCTCCAATGGCTATGTAATGAAGCTCCTGTGGCTTTGATACCATGTAAGAATTTGGTATAGCTTTGATACCATGTAAGAATTTGCCTAAAGCAATAATTCAATGCCAAGATCAAGAAGTTCAGTAGATAGCACAAGGGAGACAAATGAGAATCAAATGAGAATGGATATCAGATGATTGGATATGAGATGAATACATACTTGACTAGGAGTGAGTAAAGAGATAAACATCACAAGTAAGCACATGTCCACCAAGAGTGGATTATCTTCCATTGAGCACAGGAGTTTGTGCAATGATGAGAGGGTAAATTTACATAGGTGTATCTCATTAAGAGATGTTGTAGACACCATGTGCTCAAATAAGTTGCTAACTCCTGTGTTGTCAACAAGACAACTCATCTGTCTATGCATATTCCTAAGTGTCTACATGACAACTAATATAATAATGCATTAACCTAAGTAAAATTAAGTGTAATAATAATTAATTATTTAAACTAACAATTTTTTCCTATTGAAAGGAAAGGGACTTGCTTTGGGGTATTAGTGGTAAGTTCTCTACTCCTTTATCCAAAACAAGGATGATAAATCTATTGAAGAAGCTTCATTCATATTGGGGGTAGTCATTCAAAGGATGTAGATGGTTTAAATCATCCAAAGAGTAGGTTTTACAAGGGAATAGGCTCAATAAATAGAGGCAAGTTATCTCATTTAGAGTTTCTAAGCTCTTCTTCAACTCTTTTTTTTTAAAAACAATATAGTCTATCTATGTGGTCAACTATCATAAAAAGATGTTGTTAAAAATGTTTTAAATAACTGAGAGCGGGGATGAATCAATTACTCAACGTCTATATGTACCACTTGAACTATTAAACATTAAACACATCAATATTCTATTGATCCTTCTTAACTTTTTGTTCCTTGGTCTATACAATAAAATTGTCATAAACTTAAATTGTATTGCATAATGAAAAACATCAATACATGTAAAATATTCATAACACATTCATCACAATTTGACACAAAGATTTTACATGGAAATGCAATTTGGGAAAAACCACCAACAACATGTCACTCGTTTTCACTCTTTCAAAGTGAGCTCTGTTAGGAGCCAACCTGGTTAAAGGTTTATAATACGTGCTATTAAATGTGACCTATTTAGAGGATTTAATCACCCTGTTAGGAGTGGCCTTGTAAGAGGGTTTTGATCATTCTATTTAGAATGTCACCTAGTTAAAGGATTTGCACAAACATCTAATTCTTTCAATGACTATTAAGTCAACCTCTATCAAAAGGATTTCAATACAAATTGTTCACAATGATAAGAAAGAAAATAGTAGGTTTTAATCTGTGTGATTACAACTCACTTTTGATAGTTCAAATCTCTGTTCAATCCTTATGTTGGTTCACTGATAATCCTTTCATTGTCATCTTTGATCTTGATATGCTTGGACACCCTTCAAGCAATTAGTCTACACTTCTCATCAACACTTAAGCCTTCTACTCAAAATAACTTATCAATAACATCACATGTGCAAACTTTCTCCTTTATCTTCCTATTCAAACTCTTGTGTGCTTCTAATCAACCTTTCTCTGTATATGAACTTTCTCATACACACTGGTTGGGCTTGGCTAGGATTGATTTGATATGACACAAAAAAATTTGAGTTTGTCCCCCTTTAAATAGTTATTTTGTGCTTTACCATTTTCTACATCCACCATAGATCATAGGGTTTACGATTAACTTTGACTCGATTCAATGTATTTGTACAACTTCTTGATCATCTTCTAGAAACTTCTCTAGAATTCTTCTGTTAGCTCTTTACCTATTCATCACCTTGAATTTAATGATCCAACTCATCAATCTAATTTTCAACATGGTCTACATCTCCTAGGAAATCAACTGAGTCAACTTGATCTTACAATTCCTTTGAATTTGATCTTTTATTGTCACTCAATAATCACTTAATTCTAACACTTGGTCAACACTAAAATAATCAATCATTGTTTATTACTTTCTAGCTTGGCATCAACTAATTTTCTCAGTTGATGCTAATACTCAGTCAACATTGTATTTGCTTGGCACTAACTGTGACTCGGTTGACACTAGCATTACTCGACTCTCCTTAGTAATTTACTCTGTCACTCAGCTTTTCTTAGCTTCCTTGACATAAACAATTATTTTTCTCAATCAAAGTCTATCTAATCAAATATCCATTATAACTTCCTTTTCATAACTTCAACCTTTGCTCTAGGTGCTATAGTTATGAGTAACTCTCAAAACCTCTTCATCAATCAAATATATATGATATTTAGAATAGGTAGCAATATGTCTCATCCATAAATTTGACATCAGTGACAGAATAACAATCATTCCAATTACAAGTCTCCAACAATATCCCTCTTTGGCATTGATGACAACATCTCATAACTTAGTTACCATACAATCCAAAAGATTTCACTTTCATGAGTGACCACTATTCTTAGTTTGATTATGATTCTCATCCATTCAAACTGTCAAACTCTCTCTGTTAATTTTCTCTTTTTCATGATTCTATAATCTTGTGACTCCTTTGTCATTTCTCCCTGTTTCATCTTAGTTTCATTGTATCCTCTCCCTCTTTGAAAAAATTCCAAAGACATTTAGTTTTCTCAACTACAAATTCTTCATACATTTGAATTATGTATATTTTGAATGTTTGGTTGATACTTGTAATCTTACTATGGCTAATCTTTGTATGTTGTACTAAAGTATTCTACCTTAGGAATGTCCTAAATTAGAATTGTATATCATCACTGTGTAAAATATTATGTGTAGCACATGTGATGCAGTGCACCTTGGCTTCTTAAGTAGCCTTAATTAGGGGAATGACCACTAATTTACCTTTAAGATATTGATGAGCATCTTTGGGTAATGGTTTTGTGAATATGTCAGCATTTTGTTCATTTGTATTCACATATTCTAGCTTCACTTCTTTGTCTTGAACTAGTTCTCTCAAGTAGTGATACTTGATAACAATATGCTTTGTCTTAGTATGCATCATTGGATTCTTTGAAATGTTAATAACACTTTTTATATCACAATAGATGACTACTAAATTTGTAATTTCTTCTTTCATGCCTTTTAACAATTTCTTAATCCACATTATATTTGAATAGTTCACTGCAACTACCACATACTCAGATTCAACTGTTGACTTGAAAATGCAATTTTGTTTCTTGCTTATCCATGACACCAATCTCTTTCCTAGACAGAATGCACCTCCACTAGTGCTTTTCCTATCATCAAAATTTCCTACCCAATTTGGGTCAGTGAAAACCTTCAGTTCAAATTTATTAGTTCTCTTGTAGTATAATCCATAATCTTTTGTACCTTCTTGTGCATAACCCTTGGATACCAGCCTTGTTTTGTTTCTTGTTACTTCACCATTTTTATTGAGCTTATTCCTGAAAACCCACTTCGTCCCAATGAAATTTTTGTCTTTAGGTCTTGGCACTAAAGTCCAAGTATTTCTCTTTTCAATCTGGTCGATTTCTTCATTCATAGCATTTATCCAATCTTCATTATCTAAAGCATCTTTATTGACTTAGGCTCGAACTCATATAATAAGCATGTGTCACCTTTGATTTTTCTCCTTGTAATAACACTTGATTCAACATCTCCAATTATTTGATTAGGTTTATGATGGCTTCTCACATATTTTGCTAATACATGTAGCTTTCTTCTTGGCTCTTCTTTAGGTTCTTCTGAAAAAATAATCTCAAGTTTTTTACCTCTTCTTTGTTCTAATTCAAGTTTAGGTTCTAAATGCTTGATTTTCACTGTCTAATGATCAAAATTACCTATTTGTGACTTGGCATCCACAATCTATTGCTTGGCACCCACTCTCTATTGCTCAGCAATTTTTATTTTCACTCCATCATTTCATGTCTAATGGAAACTTACATCTTGATTTGTCTATCATTTTTGAGTGTTGGGAGCATCATCATCCACATAGATGAAAGTACTATAGTCTTTGAGTTCTTCATTACATAAAGCATCACCTTTTTTCTGCAAACTCATCAATTCTCACATTTTCACTTTCCACAACTTTGTTAGTGCTAGAGTTTAAACACTTTTACACTTTTCTTTTTGTGGAATAACCTAGGAATATGCCTTCATCACTTTTTGCATCAATTTTTCCATCTCTTTTATCTTTCAATATATAAAATCTACTTCCAAATATTTTGAAATATTTAACATTGGGAGCATAGCCATACCATAGTTCGTAAGTTGTAGCATTTGTACCTTTCTTAACTTGAAATGTATTCAGGGTATATACAACAATACTCACCGCTCCTCCCCAATATTTTTGTGATACACCTTTCTCCATCATTAGTGTTCTAGCACAATCCATAATTGATTTGTTCCTTCTTTTAGCTATCCCATTCTAAGGAGGGGTCCTTGGTGCTAACATCCATCTTTTGCTTCCTCTATCATTGCAGAATGTGTTGAACTCGTGCGAAATAAATTTGCTACCTCTGTCAAATCTCAAACACTTCAAACTCTCCCCAGTTTCTTTTTCAACTCTAGTTAAATACCATTGAATAATTGAAAGACATCATATATAAATTTAAGAAACATTATAGTCATCATTCTAGAGTAGTCATCCACAAATATAATGAAATATTGATCTCCACAGTAACTTTTAACACCAATGGGTCCACATAGGTTAGTATGCACCAATTCCAAAATATCACTAGCAGTATATGCTTTACTCTTAAAACTAGACTTGGTCATCTTTCCTACTTGACACTATCTACACATAGCATTGTTAAGCTTCTTTAGTTTAGGTAATCCTCTTACTTTCTTTATCTTACTGATATTCACCAAATTGTCAAAATTCACATGACATAATCTTTTGTGTTATAACCAAACATCTTGTTGTGCAAACATATATGTCTCTTCTGATAGGTCTAGATAGAATAAGTTACCACTTTTCTTCTTGCTAGTTCCAGTCACCTTACCATCACCATCATGTATCTTGGCCTTCTTGTTGTGAAATTCAACTCTGTAACCTAACTTGTTCAGTTGTGAAACACTCAACAAATTTTAGTTCAACCTAGTAAACATTTTCACATGTTATCTTGTCAGTTAGTTGAATAGTGCCTTTACCTTTTATAACACATGGGATATCATTACCAAATCTAACACATTCATCATTGTATGAACCAATATCTTCAAATTTTTCTTTGTCACCAGTCATATGATTGGAACATCTACTATCAATTATCCATTTATCACTTTTTCGCATAAGAAATCAATGCAGTTTTCTCATCTTCATCAGACTCTCCTTTTATAAAAACATAGACAACGATTCATTATCAGTCTTTTCTTTAGCAATATAACACTATTTCTTACCTTTCTCATCTCTTCTTCCTTTGTACTTGCTTTCCTTCTTTTCATCCTTATCTTCTCTATCAAAACATCTAGCAAAAATATGACCAAATTTGTTACATGAAAAAAAAATGATAGGTAATTTACCTCTTCCTCTTCCAAACCATTTTGCAATGAGGGCTTCAAGTTCATCAATCTCATCATCAAAACTATCACTTTCACTCTTCACACATTTTCCTTTCTTCTTAGTATGAATCAGTTGGGACTTCAAAGTAGATTCAATGATAGTATGGGTGTAGTTATCAAAATTAGACATCTCAAAAGAAGTAAGTCTTCCAACTACACCTTCTAAGGTCAAATAGTTACTTCTTGTGCATCTCAGTTCTTGAATTGTAGAGACTCTAATGGTATACATAGGGAGTAGAGTCCTCAATACCTTGCTTATCACTGTTTCATCTTCAACTGTTCCATTTTCTCTTTGAATAACATTAACTACCTCTTCAACTCTTGTGCAATATTGTACTATGTTCTCACCTTCCATCATTCTCATATCATAAAATTCACCTCCCAAGCTTTGTTCTTTGGCTCTTAGTACATTTTCATCAAATCCATATATGGTTTTTAGTCTATCCCACATCTTCTTTGCAGTATTGAAAACTTTTAGGTCATCAAACATGACATAGCTTAGGGCTGAGGCAATCTCCAACATTGCTTTGTTGTGATCTAACTTATGTCTCAATTCTTTAGCAGTCAAAGGAGTAGTTGTTACCTCTACATATTCATTGTTCAAAAAATTTACAACAACATCATTGATATTGGATATGTGCAGCTTCATCAGGGTCTGCCATGCAGAAAAATTCTCCTTATTCAGCTTGGGTACATCTCTCTTGTTCATCATGATATTTAACTTGAAGTACCTTCAAACTTTTCTCTATAAGCATTTAGCTTTGATATCAATTTTTAGAAATTTTTAGAATAACTGTGCTAGGGGGAGGGGGACTCGAGGTCTATATGAACCACTTGAACTATTAAACTATAACGTCCCGCCAAGGGATACAAAATAATTACCCTAAAGTTTTATTTGTATATGAGAAATATGTTAGCAAGAAATACTAATATATTAAGAGAACAAAGCATTAACTAGCATAAAAATCATAACATATATGAGAGACAAAGTGAAACCCTCAAATGAGAATATGAGCCATAGAATGGCTCTCCCAATGAGGATGGCCACTTGATTTAGGGATGAGTCTATTTGCTTAAATTTGGTATGTATGCTCAAGGTTCTCAAAACTAGCTTCAATGGAGATGGATGGGTAATGACAAATTGGTAGCCTTGTGAGCTCTCAATTTGGCATTATAAGGGTATGGTTTAAAGGCTTTGTTTCTCAAACTAGCATTATAACTTTAACTCAAGGATTGTGATGATATGGCTTGGGAGGGGATCCAATTTATAGGCTAAGGGCTTGAGGGTTTGAGGGCTAAGATGCAAGGATGGGGAAAAGCTCATGGAGGGCTTAGATTGCATGAGAGGAGAGCACATGGATTATGCTTCCTTACAGCCAATCAGGGAGTGACACATGTCACAGGGTGAGAGGATGGAGGAAAGGGCAAGGATGAGTCAAATGAGGCTCAAGGGATAATATCTTCATAAAGACCCTTCATAATGGCTTGTAAGAGCAATGAATGGGCTTGTAAGAGTTTTTATGGCCTTGTAAGAGCATTCAAAGCTTAGTGGTTGGGATATTTTGGAGGGAGTTGAGATTGTTGACTTTGCTTGGCTTAGGAAAGTCTTAAGCTTGCTTAGGGAATGTGACAAGGTTAGGAGGGGGGATTAGAGGTGATTTAGGATTAGATTAGGCTTGTTAGAGATATGCAAGTGGATGGCATTCATGAGGGTGGGTGAGTTAGTGGCTAAGCTAGGTTAGTATGGGTGGATGGGGTGGATTAGGCTAAAAAGGGGGTTTAGGATAGTTTAGGGGTTATTAGATTTGAGGGCTTTATTTATCAAATAGATTTATTTAATAAATGAGGATTTTGGAATTAGATAGAAGAATAGGATTAATTGATAAATAATGGGTTATTTGATTTATCAATTAGGACTATAGATGATTAATTAAATTAATCAGCTAGGAAATGGCAAAAGGATTAATTAAATAGGAATTTAATTAATGATGCTTTTAGAGATAGCTAAATAAGATTACTGAAGCAGTGTAATCAGATTTAGGTGTCTACATTACTAAGTTTGCCAAACATTTAAAAAAAAAAAAAAGAATAACATACACGTCAAACATAAAGTAGCGGAAGCAGTAACGTACAATCATACATAAGAAAGCATAATAGATTACATTCCTTAAGGATCCCAAGACGTTGAATTACATTTAAATTTAATTAATACTAAGTCTAACAAATACCACATCCACATGAAAGAATAATTATAAGTCCAAGTCCATTTAAATAATATACATCTATTCCCAATGCCATTTGGCAATAAAATTTGGATTGCACAATCATCCACTATACATGTCACAAGGTATGAAAGGCTAAAAGAATATACATTCATAAAAATAGATTACATCATCCCTTTCGGATCCATAAAACAAAGTACAATGCAATAAATGAAATCATCCATCATAAAGATATAACCATCCATCATAATACACAAAGATAGAATGAAAAAAAATGTAGACAAGGAACTCCAACGACGACATCAATGGACGAATCTCAATGGCAAGAGTAAAAAGCTCTACCACTCGATTGCGTGCTAACCCAAGAAGGCCCACTCCCACCACACTAAGGAGATAGTCTCAAGTCCCAAATATGATATCAATCCAAAAATTAAAAGTAATATCTAAGTCTAGGAAACCTTAAAAGTAATCTAACTCAAAGGTTCCAAGATAAATTGACATCTAGACCCAGAGGTAAACACATACACGTAGGATATCTATACTGCTAGTGGAAAAGTGTCATCGCACGAACCAACTCTAGGGCTACCTATCTAGTCTTTTAATCCTTCGACGCCCTAGTGACTCTATGCAGTACTAGTATCCTTTTGTATTGAGAAGGCATACTAATGAGTCAACTTTAAGGTTACCTGACTAGTCTTTTAATCCTCTAGCCCCGTAGTGACTTTTTGTGGTACCAATATCTTATTAATTCATTTTAAACCCATTTAATGAAATATTATCACTTATTAAACTACTTACAATGGGTTATCTTGGCAACAATTTGGGCCCCAACCTCCATTGCAAGCCACTTCCCAACTTAACATATAGATTATCTACCCTAGGCTCATAAAAGTACAAATCAAAGAATCGAGGAGCTAGAAAGAATCCCAAAAATATTGATCAAAGACTCAAAAAGGTTAAGTCATAACATCCATCTTGTTATCCCACGAGGACACTCAAAGCAATAACCAACAATTTAATCAAACTCATCATAGATCATACCAACCCATTACCATGGTTGAATTTAAAAGATCAAAGATGAAATCATCATAACACCACAATCATAGAACTCTCAAGTCTCTAGTAAATGTCCTAAAACTAGTCAACACTCTAGTCAACCCAAACTCAAAACATAGACAACATATAGAACAATGTAGTTTCATAGTTTGGTTTGATTTTAAAACACTTAGTTCCAATTTAAAGTAAGGTTTTAATTTTCATTTCAGTATAAGTTTTTGAGTATACAATATTTGCATTTTAACCCTTAACTATATAGCCCAATTCTTATATTCGAATAAAATGCACAATTACCCCTATTTGATTATAAGTCATTTATTCTAAAATGATTTAAAAGATAAATATTTATTTAAATTATTAAAATAATACTTATTTATTTCCATGTAAAATAATTTAGAACTTTATTAAAATCAATGTTATTAATAATAACAATTACATAAATTTAAAACTTCATTAAATAACCATCATTGCTAATTAAGCTTAATTAACTACATTTAATTAAATTAATTAATAATTATATAAAATCACTATATTAATCTTCCATTAATTATTTATTAATTTAATAAAATTAATAATTAATAATTTACATTTACTAAATATTAATAAAATTAACAATTAATAATTTAAATTAAACATAATTTAAATTTAATAAAATAATAATAATAAACATTTTTAAAAAAAAAGTATGTGATTAAGTCCTGTCGGTCGATTATACTCTAAGGCTATAGGTGTTACTGTTGCTGCAGGCATCAATACCAGTTGCTGCACACAGCCATAAATGGTTGCAACAGAGTGGTGGTGGGGTGTGGGAATTGGTGGCCCCGCCCCATGTTAAACTTTTATATATAATTTTTTTTTGTTTTAAAAAGAAATCAAGCTCCCTCACCCCCACCTCCCCTCCCCCCCCCCCGCAAAAAAAAAAAAAAAAAAAAAAAAAAAACATTTTTTAAATATATATATATATATAGTTATAAACTTGCAAATTTACCTTGATAGGGAAAATATGGAAAATCTGACAAATTAATATTCTAATTTTTTGATTTCATTATAAACCCTTCCTGATTAGAAAACTAATTTCTTTAATCTATAGAACAAGGTTTTCTAATTGGTCTTTCAATTTGGATATACAGATGGAATTTGATATGAATATAAATAAATTCAGAATGAAAGATTGAAAGCCTTTATCACAGATGAAATTTGAAACAACAATTTAGCAAGCAGGATGAAGATAGGAATATTAAATTACATAAATTCATTCAGTGATCAAAACACAAGACCCTACTTGAGTCTGATGCTAAATTCGCAACCACCCAAAAGATTGTGAGAGAAACTTCTTCTCTCAAAACCTTCTCTCTGAAAATTCCTTCTCCAAAATCCCCGGTCCTCCCTAAAATTTTGGTTGATGGAAAATGAACCTTCAAATGTTAATAAGGAGTTCTCTCCTAAATTTGGGGCACTGATTATGCGATCACGCGAGGGAACTCCTTGATCAAAACTTTTTAACTTGTTATTATCTTCTCGAAACTTTCTGTGCACTTTATGCAATCTTAAATATCTTTATTTAAATTCACTTGACTTCTCATTTTAATTAATTTATTATATTTTAATCATGCATACTTTATGCAATTTTAAAAGTCTTTAATAAATTAATATCTTTTCCATTCTTTAATTTATTTTTGAAGCATTAATTGATAAAATATTTATTAAGTAATAATAATATTTAGCATTTATTTACAAATAATCTCCTTAATATATTCTTCTTAAATTAAATAAATATTTTTACGCTCTAAAATTAAACTTTAATTTTATCTTTAAATTTAATTCTTTTTATTTAATTAAATTTACAATTAATTAAATACAATTAAATATTAAAATATCATAATAATTTTCATTAAATTAAATCTTTTAATTTGACTTAATTAATAGAAAAATCCTCACAAACCTATAGGATGAAATACGAAAACCCATCGGAGAAAAACACATACAAGATCAAACTAAAGGGTTACAACCACGAATTTACGTCATATGATGCATTCAGAAGGTAATCAACTTAGATACTTGTCCTAATTTTCTAGGACAATTGGTTTTAAAGGTAAGGATTTGGACTTAAGAATTTATCTCCCCTCTCTTACCATTGAGATAATGCAATAGGTTACGCTCATCTTGACAATTCAGGAAAGTTGATACTCGATACTTGCAATCTACATAAGATCCATGCATGTACAAACATAATATTCTAATCTAAATAGGAAATGGCAAGAAGTGGTGTGTCATGTAGATCTCGACTAGCAGGTGACTACGACTCCCTTAACCACATCAAAAATGTCATACATAAATAAAACACACACACACACACACACACACACACACACACACACACACACACACACACACACACACACACACACACACACACACACACACACACATGCAATATGAGGTAAGTATCATAAGAAAACACATATAATAATCTATCTAATTAACATCTTCATATAACTAAAATCACCATAATAATCATCATCATGCATACATGGAGTAAATAGTATCAAGTAGTCTCATCATAACATCAACCACGTGTGAAACAATATTTGATAATCTGAAAGATAATGCTACTAATCATCAAGCATAAACTGGCCTAAAAGAGTTCGACAATAATAAAAAAATGTAAACTAGGGGTAGGCACTATATAAACATTAAACACATCAATGTTCTGTTGATCCTGCTTAACTTATTGTTGCCTGTCATAAACTTAACTTGTATTGCATAATGAAAAATATCAACACATGTAAAACATTCATAAGACATTCATCACAGTTTAACACAATGATTTTACATGGAACCCCAATTTGGAAAAACCACCTACAACATGTCACTTTTCTTCACTCTTTCGAAGTGAGCTATATTAGGAGCCAACCTTGTTAAAGGTTTATAGTACACACTTTTAAATATAACCTAGTTAGAGGAGCTAATCACCCTATTAGGAGTGGCCTTGTAAGAGGGCTTCGATCATTCCATTTAGAATGTCACCTAGTTAAAGGATTTACATAGGCTGTTAATTATTTTAATGACTATTAGGTCAACCTTTGTTAAAAGAATTTCAATACAAATTGTTCACAATGATAAGAAAGAAAATAGTAGGTTTTGATATGTGTGATTACAAATCACTTTTTCCAATTTAGATATCTATTCAATCCTTATGCTCGTTCACTAATAAGCCTTTCATTTTCATTTGTGATCTTGATCTGCTTCGAAAACCTTCATGCAATCAGTCTACACTTCTCATCAATACTTAAGCCTTCTACTCAAATTAACGTGTCAATAACAACATCACGTTTGCAAGATTTCTCCTTTATCTTCGCATTCACACTCTTGTGTGCTTCTGATCAACCTGACTTTTTATATGAACTCGCTCATACACACTGGCTAGGCTCGACTAGGCTTGATTAGTCATGACACCAAAAATTTGATTCTGTGTCCCTTTAAATAGGCAATTTGTGCTCTACTATTTTCTACATCCATTGTAGATCTTAGGGTTTACAGTCAACTTCAACTCAATTCAATGTATCTATACAACTTCTTGATCATCCTCTAGAAAATTCTCTAGAATCCTTCTATTAAGTCTTTACCTAATCATCATCTTTGATTTAATGATCCAACTCATCAATCTAATCTTCAACACATTTTACATCTCCTAGGAAATCAACTGAGCTAGCTTGATCTTACAATTCCTTTGAATTTTATCTTTTACTATCACTCAATAATTACTAAATTCCAACACTCGATCAACACTAAAATATTCGATCATTGTTTATTACTTTCTCACTCGACATCAACTAACTTGCTTGGTCAATGCTATCACTCGATCAGCATTGGATTTTCTTAGCACTAACTATGGCTCCGTTGACACTAGAATTACTCGACACTCCTTAGTAATTTACTCTTTTAATCGACTTGGCTTAGCTTCCTTGACATAAACAATTACTTTGTTTAATCAAAGTCTATCTAATCAAATATCCATTATAACTTCCTTTTCATAACTTTAACCTTTCCTCTAGGTGCTATAGTTATGAGTAACTCTCAAATCCTCTTCATCAATCAAATAGATATGATAATTAGATTAGGTAGCAATATGTCTCATCCATAGATTTTTAATCAATGAAAAAACAAAAATTATTCCAATTGTAAATTTCCAACACATGTCTCCCTCGATGTCTAATATTAATCTTTAAGAAAAATTCAAGGAAAAAGTAGTGCAAAAGATATATTGGTGACATTAGGAAGTGCTTCTCCAACATCAAGAAGGGTGCAAGTGAAATAGTATCTAGAAGTGTGGGTTAAAATGCCTCAAGAATTCCATAAATACAATAATAAATTAATGTTATCAAGTTGCATGAATGAAAGAATGAGATAAGATTAAGATATCATAAACTAAAATCAAGATCTTGTTTGTCTTGATTAAGATTAGATAGTTAAGTGCTAGTTGCAATAAGTTTTTGGTGTTTAATATTTTAACTACATGTGAGAAGCCATTTTATCAACTTTAGGCAATGAAATTTGACTTGATTTTGTAGAAGAAAATTTTATTGAATCTTTATATGCTTGGGTTTAGAAATTATGTATTTTGTCTAAATTATTATTTATAAATAGAGAATTATACTTGCATGCTTTAAACTAGAAGGTTAAATCACTATATAATTTCGTGAAGGTTTTATAAATGGGTGTGAAAGCATAGTGGATTTAACCATGGAGGAAACTTTGTAGCTAAGGGCACTCAAATTGGAGTGGTACTGAGATAGGCGACCTCTCAGGAAGTCTCAATGCTTCACCTCTGTGAGCATCACCTAGATCTAGAGAGTGCTAAATGTTTCATTATTCTCATGAGAGATTGATTCGTGTGAATCACTACTCATGAAACATGGATCAATGATATTGACTCAAAAATTATATAGTTAAATCCTAACAACAATATCACAATTTGGTTTGTTGTGGAAAATATCTCCTACTTATCAATTATAATAATTCTTAGCTTTTATTTTTTAGTCTTAATTACTTGGATGGATACATTATTGTTTCTTCTCTGAACTATTGACTTTTCCCCTTTTTCTAAAAATGAAAGAGTACAATGATGTACATATTAATACGTGGACTCAAAGATATCTAAAAGTAAAGAGATTAATTTATTATAAAGAGCATATATTATATCAAAGAGAAAATGTAGAGTTTCATAAATATCAAAACCAAAATTTTGCACATAAAAATAGGTTGTAGAAAGTGGAGTGAAAAGTTCCATAAAAAATAAGTATAGTGAAAAAAGGTAGGTCAACAACACCAACAAACAAACTACCATTTAACAAAAATTTATGCCAATTTACTATCAAATTGAAATCTATGCTGTCGGATTTGTACCTTGTTCCCTCGAACTAGGTTCGGATGTGACCCGAGTTCAGATTCATAGAGCAATCCATGTTGTATCTGCCCAAGACCTATGTTTAGAACAATGGATCCATTTGGGTCCACACCATTGTGGATATGAACGAACCCACGAGTCTGAACACAAATTCTGAACAAATATAACATAGACCCAAGTGGATCCTATTCAAACTTGAGGGAATACTGCATGGACCCCTAGGAGGCCATGGTTGAAAGAGAATAAATTTACAATACTCCTCATTTTTTGGTTTAGTATATTGACTATGTGAAAAAGTGTCAAGTTGAATAGTCTATTAATACTTGTTCAAGAAAAGAGATTCTAGCTAGAAAGATAGATATTTTTCTTCCATTTTTTGGTCAATATCAATAGATCCTTTGTCATAAACATATTGATCTTATATATTTTAGAATGATGGCATTTTTGTCTATTTAACTCGTCAACATAATTTGCTTCTATGTTTTTCAAGTTGAAGCACAAGCATAATTTTCTTTCTTCAAAAAACAATTTGGACTAAGCATTTTTTCCTTTTTGTAACCATTAATGTTTTAGGATGTTGATATTGTTTTGAATAATTAAACATTGTTTTTTCAACTTTTAATTAATTCCACACTACAAAAACTTAATACCTTAGACTAAATTTTGTGTCCTCTTTCTATTGTTTATCATATAGCTTAAACATCACACACTACGGTTTGATTCTTAAGCTAAAAGTCTTAAAAACTTATAGTTAATTTTCCAAACTTATTTTTTTCCTTAGTGACTGATGTTTAAGGGTGGTCATTTTTATTAACAAAAAATGTTGGGTGCCATGAGATTTTTCACACTTGAGTATCAAATGACACAATCTTTTAGATGCAGGTATCTTTTTATTTATTTATGCTTGAGAGATTTAATATCCATCATCTTTAGAACCCATATTTATAAATAATCATACCAATGAAAATATTTGTCTAATGCACATTGCTACTTATAAGTTTTCAAAACCATGTCAACATATTTGAATGCAAGCATGCACCTTTGAGGTGGTTTGTCAAATAAATTGGTGTCATTGTAGAGAAATGTCATTGAGCCTAGTGATGACATTTATTTCAAAAAATATTGATGAACCAATTATTGTGTTTTCTATGAATCCACACTTTATATGCAAGATTGCATTCTAACACATTAAGCTTATGTTTGTTGTCATAGAGTTGGTTCATATTACAAACTACAAAGTTTTATGTATGCGTTCTTAATATGTCCATATAGAATGGAAGTGAATAGTTACGTACCAGTTTTAGAAAATGAGCATTTTAAGAGGAGATTATTTGATTTACTTTTTTGGAGGCATAAATATATTTAATGCTTTGGTGGGAAAATGTTAAGGTTATTTTACAGTGAACAAGGGAATGAATTGGCTTATTGAGTCCTTAGCTCCCTCCCTTCTTCCTTTTTCCTTTGCGTTAAAATGTGACATGTTACACTAAACTCATTTTTCTACTTTCAATTTATTCCACACTACAAAAACTTAAGACCTTAGACCAATATTTGCATCGTCTTTATGTCCACAGAGTGAAGAATCAGATAAACTTGGCTCCTAATGAACACATTAAAGTTATGATATTACAATTTGTACGTTGATACTATAGTTCTCCATATACATAAAAAATGATAGTTGATGTTCCATTTGATAGAATTTTACTAAATTTTATATTTGTTGATTTCTGTCCAACATTTTTAATTACTTATCTTTGCATTTTTAGACTTACAGATAACTAGATCAGTATCTATAGAAAATGATTGATGGAAAAACAAGGGATGAATTTCAGAAACATGGGACAGTGAAAGAGAAAAGAGATGTGAAATGCAACCATTTTCCTAAGTCGATGAGTTGGAGAATAACTTGACTAAAATATCACATTGGAAAGAGAGAAGTCCATTGGATCACACCATGTGATAGTTCTCCTAATGAGGTTGCCAAGGAGACAATATAAATCCTTAATAAATATGAGAAAAGGAAGATAGCAAAAAAGGGACAGAAAACCACATGGATGCTCGAATGGGAGCTTTCAGTTCTATAGAGTCAGAAATAGGTGTAGGGGCTTCTTCCATTGGGTCATGGATACGATGATCATCATCTGACAATGTCAATGGCCATATATCATATTTTTGAGTTCGACATAACATTCATGGTGCTCAACTTGGATTGAAAAGCACTGCATGGAAAAAAGAGATGCATGACAACACAAGGGTGGTAGTTGCAATATTTTGGTATTATAATTATATTCTTCTTAGTGCCCTATATATTCTATATTGGGATCAAATCGATGTTGCAATGACATTGCCTAGCAAGGGGTTCAATCCCCCAACTCGTTATGAGGTAAAAAGGTCATTGTTTGACGATGAGGAAAAAACCATTCATCAACTTGTGAAAGAGAAAATAAAAGTGTGGGAACAAAGTGGTTGCATTATTAAATCTGATGCATGGACATATGGAAAGAATAGAATGCTCAACAACTTTTAATTTTCTTCAAGCAAATAATATCTCTAAATTAGTTAATGCCTTAGATCAAGTGAAAGACGTAGAATAATTGTGCAACATGTCATATTAGGTTGTCATGGAAGTGGGAGTTGTTAGTTTCATCTAGATTGTGACTTATAATGTAATTACATATGTGGCAACTAGTAGAGTTCATATGGACAGGTATCCCACATTATTTTGGAGCCCTTATGTTGCCAATTGTCTTGAGTTGATCCTTGAGGACCAAGAGAAACCGAGTTGGGTGGAGAAGGTGGTTGAAGATGGAAGGAATATCACAAATTACATCTACAACCACACATGAGTCCTAAATCTTATGAAAGAGCACACTGGTGGTAAGGATATTGTGTGACTTGGGATCACATGATTTTCAGCTAATCTTCTCAACTTGCAAAACATATTAGCTACACTAACATATGAAATTTTATTACATCTTTGAAGGTAATTATATCTTTTACTTGTTATTATTTAGATCTTCTACATTCAATAATTTCCTTTATCAATTATATTTCAACTTATTGTTAATTCCTTAACCTAGGGCTTAACCAAGGCAATCCCTCATCCAACCCAACCACAAAAACCCTTATTTTTTTGGTGTAAAAATAGGATATCAATTAGGAACTAACAGATCTTAAACCTACTCTACATGAGCTTTTTGGAGAAGTTTGTTGCAGTGTAACTAGACTATGTCAACCATTTCATCAATACATCCTTCCAACTAGTTGACCTAGTCCCTTTTGTCTTGTTTTTGAATGATTTTTATGTTTTGTTCCTTTTGTCATTTCATTTCCAAGATCTATAGATAGATATTCAGAAAAAAGGTCCAAATCCACAACTTTTAGAGCTAAAATACATCTTCATCTATGTATTTCAAGGTGAGTCTTTCATATTTTATTTCATTTCATATATTTTCCCAAGATCTATATCTTAATTGGGCTAATTGTATACACCTAGCATCTAGATTTAGGCAATTGGTTCAATTTTGTATACATGTTATCCTATAAGGGCCAAAGAGTACATTTCCCTATATTGCATTCCCTTTTATAATATGAATTTGGTATTGGTGCCCTTCTTTTTTGGGTTCAAGATAATCTAATTTGTATTATAAGTGGACTCATATTTAGAAATTTCCCTCTTTCTCTCATATACATATTTGATTGGCTTAGTGGCTTGAAAAAGAGGAGATCTACAACCCTATTAAAGTGTCTCACTTTTCCCCCTAAACATATTTGTGGACCTGACTTGTGCTCCTTTATTTTTGGAGTTAGAATGTTTGTTTGAGGTGTTTACCTTCTTTTGGTAAACTTGACTTTTGGAGTTAGATCTCCCTTATGTCCATTAAAGTGTTTATGTCCTTTGGGGGTAAACCTTTTTGGGATTTTAAATATAGTATTGTTTTGGTCCATCATACTTTTCATGCTTGCTACTCTTCTTGCATTTATTTATCATACCTATGAATTTTATGCAATTTTCTATCATTTTATGTTATTCATGTCTTTACATTCTTTTCTTGGATTTGTTCTTTTATAGTTAACTAACAGAAGGTTTCTAAATAGGTCATATTTCAAGACTATCATCAGACTTTTATGTGGCTTTCTCATTTACCTTTTAGATGGCATTTTGAGATTTTGTTAGTGATCCTCCCAATCCTAATCCTAATCTTATGTCTTCCTTCCTAATGACCAATCCCCCTCTATATTTCAAAACATTCAAGGTATGGTTCGTGATCCTAATATTTCTTAGTTTTGAAATGAGCCATCTCCTTTGTCACCTCCTCTTACTTCTCAACCTTCTCTTTACACTACTTCTATAATTCTTCCTTACACTATATTTTCTCATAATTCTTCTGACACCACATTCTCTCCTTCTACTCTTCATCCTATTTATAATACAAGTTGTTATATTATTACTCAAAAAAGTTATAAGGGTTTAGGTTTAGGTATTAATGAGCACAGTATTAAGAACTCTATTGACCCTCCTACACAACATCATAAGTGAGATCTTGGTCATGTTCCTTCTTTTAATTATCCTTCTTCTTCTCCTCCACCTCAACCTCCTTTGCATCTTCTTCTTCTATTCCACATCTTTCTCCCATTGATACTAGGGAAGCTTTAGCCTTAAGGGTTTATTATCACCTTTTGCAAGTTCCTACCTTAAAATATCAATCATCAATAATGAATGTTGTTACTATATTTGAATGTCATTTTTCCTACAGTAATGAACATTCTCTTCATGATTGTATGGAATTCATTGTCTATATTCATGATAACATTGACAATGGTAAGATATTTTATACATAATATATTTACTCACTTCTTCATAAAAATACTTAGCATGTCTAACCCCCATTGTCCTTACTCCCTGTTATGTTGCATAATATGTTTAGGAGTGATAGAATAGGCCCCTTTTTCCTTGTTCACCTTCAGTAGGGGGCAAGGATCATCCTTTCTTGGGGTCTATTTTGGTTATTTGATATCTAGATATCTTTTTCTTCAAAAGTAAGTATTTGGTATTGGTATAGCCTCTTATGTTACCATCTAGCATTTTTATCCCTTTTAGGTGTGTGTTCTTTAATACGTTTACATTGATTGATTATAAAACTTGATCTTTCTATTATCCATGTTCTAAGGATCTCACTTAGATGGATGTTTTCACCTTATTTCTTTGTGTTATCTCTTATTATAAGTATAGCATGCTTCTCATTATTTCTCTATAGATAGTATTATTTTATAGAACATTTTTATTTGTGGTTATGAAAAGATTTTGTTACATGTAAGATTGTCTGTCTTTTTCCTAACAAAATGTCTTTTATATCTTGGATTCTAATGTTTCTCATCGGTAATCATCTATAGCTTATGTCATACATGGTAACTTCCCTTAGCATCTTATGATGCTTAAAATAGGATATCCTATGATGCTTTCTTGTTCTATATTTCTATGGTATGACATTATTCTCTAATATTCCTTGTTAATAGTGGATGTTTTGTGCATAACTATTGGTTGTTGCCTACATATTTATATTTAATGAAATATTGTGGCATAATCTTACCATATACTTTCTTCCTTGTCTCATGTTTTGGGGGCAAGGATTTCTGTATATTTTGTCTCTCTATCTCTCTAAAGATCGGCTTTTCCTTATCATAGTGGCATTTTTTTATTATGCGACATTCTTTTCTTACAAGGAATAGTGTTTTGATCATGACTCTCTCTTCTATACAAGATGTGCATGTCCTTGATTATCACCCCTTCTTTATTTGCAAAGTTGTGTTCATAGTTAGCATTTACCCTTCCTATGTGCTTTCAAGTTTGGCATCCTTCTTCCAAGGATCCATATTTCACCTATACACAAAGGGCTAAAATAGGTGCATCCTTTTTTTTCTTAGAAGTTGTATCTTTGTTCGTGAAACTCCTCTTGAAGTTAGATGTTTTTTCTACAAGATCTCTTCCTTTCAAGGTCTCTTCTCATTTTGTGACATATCCTTTTATAATTTATCTATATTCTTAGCTTATAAGAGATAATTCTCTTTGTTAAGTTTATGGTATGCATTGTTGATAAAGCATATCTCGTTGTTGATATATGTAGTTATCCTTGATTGTCCTCCTTACAATGTATATGGCTACATAGTCATCCTAAGGAAGGGGGCATATATACACCCTCTTTGTACATAGTTTCCATGATGAGAAATATAGATTCTGAGTATGGCTTGGAGTACTTTATCCTTGTTCGTTGGGTATGATTTCTAGATCACCCTCAAATATATTCATTGCGGCTTCATGTCTCTTTTACACATATAAGAACATATGTTAAAACTCATGCACATGATTAATGCATGTACATTTTCTAAATCCTCTATGGGTATAAGTGACATCTCTTCGTCTTGAGGAAATGCACCTTTGCACTTCTTTTTTTGCTAAATCCCTCCTAGGGTAACACACACACACACACACACACTCACTCCATAGTGATAGCAAGAAATTGATCTATAGGTGGACACATACACATACATTAGTCATCAATGAGCACACAAGATTGACTATCAAACACACAAACCTACTAGACCATTTGATCCTGATTTTTTTTTTGGGGGAAGGGGGGGGAGTTTGGGATTGACTATCAGGAACAAAAACTTGTTAGACCATTCAATCCTTCCTAAGTGTGATTGACAATAAGGAATACAAACCTTACTGGTCTAGATAATCACTCTCTTTCATTCTATCTATTTATGCTTTCATATTGGTGGGATAGAATCATGAGGGACATAGTCTTTGTGGTACTTTTTCCTTTCCTATATTATCTCTTATGTTTTGTAATGCCTTTCAAATTTGATATTAGTGAGTGAAATGTTTCCTTAGCTAAGGCATTTTTCACTAGTTGATTTGGCTTTAGTACTAACCCTTTTTGTGTCTTTTTGGCTTTTTTTTTTTTTTGCTTTTGTCTTCTTTGGCTTTTTTTTTCTTTGTTTTTTTGCTCTTATGCATGGGAATGGAGTTAGGATCCTAGGTTTAGGAGCATATGTCCTTAATCTTAGTGATGTTCTACCTTGATTAGACATTGTCTCTCTTCTCTCCTTCCTTTATCAAGAGTATGACGTGTGTCATCCTCCTACTAAAGTTGGGGCTAAATATATTGTCTTAAAATGGACACACTTCATTTGAGACCTTGTATCCCTCCTTCATGTGGTTTCGGTATCTTTTTCTCTTATTCCCTTCCATTTCATGCTTCTTCATCATCTCTCACTTTCTGACATGGTCTTTTAAGTGACATTTTGATACCTTTGACCATATTTCCTAATCAATTTGTTATCTTCCAGTTTCACCTACACTTCCTTCTAGAATTTTTTGAGGCCTACCTATCTCGTCCCTTGGGACTAGGTTGACCTAGTCCATCGTGATTTTGGGGTTCAGGCCTCGAAAGTCCTCAAGTTTACCAATTAGTTTATTTAACTCCCTAGTTGGCCTGAGTCATGTTCCCGCTCAAATATAGTATAAAAGAAGGCTTGGGGGCTTCATTTTCGTATATCATTCTCAAGTTATCTCATCTTGGAAAGACATCCACAAGAAAAAAAGTAATCAAGGTATTCTTCAAATATCCGCAAGCATTCAAGTGTTGGCATCTTCTTGCATTAAGCATCTTTCTTCAAGGCGGTAGTGGAGTTTGGCTCTAAGGAGAAGATTCATCATTCTAATCCATTCAAATTATATATTATTCATCCATGACATGTCACATACATTTCCATTCATGAGGTTTTGGCTTCTTTTATTTCTTCTTTCATTTATTTGAGTCAAAGCTATTACATTTACATGCTTGATCACATATCAAAGTCAATTGCATCTTTGAAGGTTGGTGTATCTTTCACTTGATATTATCCAAATCTACTACATGCAAGCATTTCCTTTATCAATTATAATTCAATTTTTTGTTAATTCCTTAACCTGGGTCTTGACCAAGGAAAGCCTTCATCCAACCCAACTACAAAAACCCTTCTTTTCTGTGTGTAAAAACAAGATATCGGTTTGGAGCTTATAGATCTAGAACCTACTCTCTAGGAGATTTCTAGAGAAGTTTGTTGCAATGTTTTTGGACCACATCAACTATTTTGCAAGACATCCTTCCAACATGTCGAACTAGTCCTTTTCACCTTCTTGTTGAACAATTTCTGCATTTTTTCCTTTTCTCATTTCATTCCATGATTAGCAGTCAAATTTTTTTTTAAAGTTCTAGATCCACATCTTGCAGAGCTAAAATACATCCTCCTCGATGTATTTCAAGGTGAGTCTTTCACATTTTATTTCCTTTCATATCTTTACCCTAGATCTATAGCTTAGTTGGGCTAATTGTATACACATGCATCTAGATTTAAGCAATTGGTTCAATTTTGCATACATGTTATCCTATAAAGGCCAAAGAGTCGATTTCCCTGAATTGCATTCTCTTTTATAATTTGAAATTGATATTGGTGCCCTTCTTCCTTTGGGATATAGCTAATCTAATTTTGATTATAAGTGGAATCATTTTTGAAAATTCCCCTCCTTTCCTCACATACATATTTGAATGGTTTAGTGGCCCAGAAATGCAAAGATCTACAACCCTATTAAAGTGTCTCCCTTTTGCCCCTAAACAATAAGTATGAAGCAAAGAAGGTTGTGAAGGTTGTGTTTGATGTTAAATTTGGGAAATTATCGAAGGAAATCATCAACGTAAGTTTTCAAGATTTGATTGATGATTTATTATTTAATTTTCAAATATTGCAATTCACTAAATTTTGTATAATTTTTTATGTCTAGATGTCAGAACCATTAGTGAGAATTCTAGGAATGGTGTATGTGGATAAAAAAATTATGAAGTATCTATATGAGCTCATAGATAAAGCTAAAGAGGTCATTCAATACTTATATAGGTCAAATGAGATCGAATATAGACTCATACAAAACATAATCAAGCATCAGTGAAACTGACAAGTCCACCAACATATTCATGTAGTTATCTACTGCATAAACCTCAAGTTCTATTTATTTAACACTTTTAGAGTAGATGTAGAGGTTCAAGGTTGCTTGGACATGTATTTAAAGATTAGTTGTTAATTTGGACCTTCAAGACCTCATACTTGATGAGTTACATAGCTAAAAGAGGGAAGAGATGCCATTGTTCTCTTCTCTTGGTTGCAAACGTAGCCAAATAAAAAAGAATATTTTAATTTTATTATACCATTTATTTCTTCCATTCAGTTCATTGGAATCTTAATGACATTTTAAATGGTTTTTTGTCCTTCCAAGATTGTCACCTGAATATCATTGCAACCATATACTCTTTCTAGTCGTGAGCAAAATTAGAGTACTTTGAGAACATACAAACAATGAAGTGTAATAGGTTGACTTAGAAGAACTTGAATGACTTGGTTTATGTGTGATGTAACCTTCAATTATGCGAAAAGAGGGTGTGAGAGCATGCTTCATATGAAGCACTTGACTTAGATTTCTCATCATAATGGTGATGATGATGATGTGCATAAGCATCCTTTTTTTGATGAGTAGCTAGTTGAGTTTGAGATTGAGGTAGATGATTGGGATACAGAAGTGGAACCACTTGAGGGGGAACATTAGTCTAGTCATCCATCAGTGAATTCTGTTGAGGCATCTACACAAGCACCTTTTGAGACACCTAATCAAGCCCTTGTTGAGGATGTTGCAACTACTTTCACAACACCCTCTCAACAACAATGTTCTCTATTGAGCTTTAGTAGTACAAATTTTTCATTGATACTAAACTTAAATATGTATTCAGAAGTTGTAATTTCATGGAGTTTGATATGTATTGAACTTATATTTATTTTGATGTTGCACTTTGTTTAAATGACTCCATGTTAATATGCTAAGTTCTAATTGTTATGTATTTATGTCAAAATTTTGATTAATATATGGTGGATATCTCATATTAGTATATGTTGTACGAATTTGGTGTATGTGTGTGTTTCATTTTATGAAATTAAAAAAATTAAATGTTCCATACAGTATCAATTATTCTAATTTTTCTGTTGAGTTTTTGTTGATTCTGAGTTTAACAAATAAGGATCAAAGTACTTATTTAAGAAATGTAATAGAAAAGCTTAGTTCCAAAAAGACATCTAATTATATAAAGTTGAACTTGAATGAGCACTAGATTTGTTTGCAAGTTTAAAATGAAAATCTTTGTCATTATCTTAACAATTACACGTCAAATTCACTACAAAAATCTAATTCACAATTAGTTCGCAAATATACCATGTCAATGCAAAAGAGCACACTTACTAAAAGTAAATTCTATAAGAATTTGCCTAGGGGCAAAATTCACCCAGGAACTAAGAACTCAAACACAAGTACAATTGTAGACCAGAAAGAGAGAGTATGATCAGACTGACAATATATTCAATATGTCATGCTAAGAGTACACTAGGAGTGCCTGTATATAAAGGCCTCTAGGATACATCTAGAATGCCTCGTAATCAGCTACATGATATGTCATACAACCAAGCACATGTCCACCAGATATGGGTTATCCTCCATTAAGCACAGAAGTAAGTGTGGTGATGAGAGGATAAACCTACATGGGTGTGACATGCAAATCAATGTTCTAGACACCATGTGCTAAAATAGAGTTGCGTACTCCTGTGTTGTCAACATGACAACTCAAAAGGTGCGCAAACTCCTAAGTGTCTCACAAAATAAAATAATAAAATAATGCATTAACCTAAGTAAACTTAAATAAGTGTAAATAGTGAATACTTATTTACACCAACACTCCCCCTTAAGTGCAACTTGGAGAATGTCCTTAAGCTTACAAAAACTAGGATGAAGATGCATAATGGGTCCTGGCTACTAGGTCATGTTAGGTACCCATGTACATAATGAAGATACAATCTCTCATAAAGCGGAGAAAGAGGAAAAACCTCATAGGAAAACCCTCCCAAAAAAAGAGAGATAAATAGGGATGCATGGATGGAGTAATCAAGACCCCCCCATTACAACATACATCCAGTATATCCATAAGAGAATGATGAGAGGAAGAGAGACAGGATAGGTTCTCCCCCCACAAAAGAAGAATGCCGACAAGTGAAAGCTACTCCAAGGAAGAAGCTGGTCCAAGAATGTTGAATGACATTCCTCCCCTTAGGAAGAAACAAAGGAAAAGGTGCAATCCTAAAGATGTATGCTAGCCCTGAAACCTACTCAAGTATCCTTGTGCTAATGCTAATGTTCACCCCTTCCAACTGTGCTGAAAAGAATGAATGCAGATCTGGTAAGGATGTCTATTGAACCTGTTCCAATGAACCATCTGTCTCCTCAATTGACAAAGAGACCTCCTCCAATTGTTATACACAAGGATCCACAATCACGCCAACCTGTATAGATTGATCATGTAGAGAATGGACATGAGGGTCAGAGTGAGCCCTCGCAACAACTGTAGAAGGATCACCTTCATCAAAGAGAAGGTGTAAGTCCTCAAGGCTGTCTCCCAAGTCATGAAGCTGGAGCTGGAAGATGAGATGTACCATGTTGTGTTGGACCTTACACTATGGAAATGTAAGCATTTGGATTGGACTAATGATGTGACCTCTCACTGCAACTGTCGATAGAACCCCATGTGTCTGAATTTGTTAAGCACTATTGCATGTGCCACTATCAGTTTCCACCGTGTATGAAGTGCAGAGAGGAGTAGAGGATAAGCTAGGTGAACTTTCCTCAAAATGAACATCCTTCTCCATAAAAATCTTATCTATCTCTGGATCCATAAGTCTGTAAGTTGCATTGTCTTCATATCTGATGAAGGTACAAGGCCTAGGTGTCGGTGCCTTGCAACCCCTGGAAGAAAGATTTTCCCATGTTGGAAAATTGAAGACTCTGAAGTGACTCACAACCAATTTTTTGTCGCACCATGCCTCGAAAGGAGTCTTTCCATCTAAGGCATTATGAGGAGACCTATTAAGTATGTGAGTAGCACTGCCAATGGCTTCAACTTCAACTGTAGGATCAAGAGACTTGGCTTTTATCTTGCAACTTGCCATGGTTTTGAGAGTTCTAATCCTCATAACTACAACATTTGTCTTGTGCAGACTGAATACTGGTGGGTCCTGAAGATCAATGCCCTCAATTCTACAAAAGTCCTTAACTCTTATGTCTACATATCTATTCTAATTGTCCACCGTTAGTACCTTGATGGCTTTCCTTGACTTGTGTTCAACATGAGTCTTAAAGTCTTGAAGCTTATGAACCACTTCATTCTTGTGATGAAGGAAGTAGACCCAAGTGAATCTTGAAAAGTCATCAACAAATGTGAGGATGTAGCAACCTTGGCTGACTGAAGTCACTGCAAAGGGTCCTACTAAAACCATGTGAACTAGCTGAAGAACAACTGGATCTCGAGAAGACTTCCCTTTATCATACTTCTCCTTGAGATTCATATCCACTGAACATGATGAACATTCTCCCTTACAAAAGTTGATGTTGGGTAGACCTTTGACCATGTCTTTACGGAAGTCAAGGTGACCAAACCGCTCATGCCATAATGTGATTTGTGAAGTAGAGTGAGTCAACAAGGCTTGAGAAGGACTCTTAGGCACAAGGTAGGAGAAGGAGTATAGCCTCTTGTCATCATTGACTTTCCCCATTGGAACCAATGAATTATCTCTTAGACTTCACACCATCACTGAATCTAGAAGGAACTCAACTTTGTGACCATCTCCAAGGTGAGTGATTTGGTAAACTGATAGGAGATTGGCACTAAGGTGTGGAACATAGAGAATATCTTTGAATTCCCCATTTTCCATTTCCACATTTCCTTTCCCTTCAACTTCCATTTTAGTATCATCTCTCACGAAGATGTGTGGCACCTTTGACAACTTCAATGAAGAAAAGTCTCCCTTTGAATAACCCATATGGTAGGAGGCATCTGAGACAAGTATCCATTTCGAAGAAGAACTTGTGTTTGCCATAAGTGCTTGCCCTTTACCCTTTGAAGAGGTTGGAGTTGAATCCTTGGAAGTACTTGGCACTTGAATTTTGTTCTTCCTAAGTAGATTTTCTAACTCATTGATTCTTTTTATCTTGCAATGATGCTCATCATGATTTTTCTTTTTGCAGTATGCACAAAATAGTTTGTCCTTCTTATCATTACTTCCCTTCTTGTTGGAAGAAGAATTTCCTTGTTGTGAGGAGGATTGTCGTGTCTTAGATTGTGATTTCTGCTTCCACTGCTTCTTCTTGTTGTTGTTTTTCCCTCCTTGACTTGATTTGTGATCATCACTAGCCCCCAAGGCTCTAGTCTTTGATGACTTGAGAAGTCCTAAATCCATCAAGTGAGATTGTTCAACAATCAACATTTTTACAAAGGCATCAAATGTAGGCTTCTAGTAAGCAGATCCCATGGTCAACCTATGATTATTGAAACTCGAAACAAAGGATGCATACTCGAAAGGTAGCCTCTTTAGGATGTGATGAATCAACTTTTCATCCCTCATGGGATTTCCACAATCTTTAAGAAGTGCCCTATACTCATTGGCTTTGATGATGTAAACTTGAATTGTGTCAAAATTCTTTGGATCCAAGAGAAGTAGATCATCTTCAATCTGAAATCCCTTCTCTTCATCCACCTTACCATACAATGATTCAAGTTTATCCCAAGCTTCTTTGGATTATGAACAATTGGTAACGTGAAAGAGAAGATCCCCATGTACACAACTCCTAATAACTCCTAAAGCCTGTTGGTCTTGAATTTGCCAATTAATGAGTTCTTTAACATTAGTAGGTTTAGAAATTTTACCATCAACATAAAGACTGTATCCTTTTTCCATTAATCTACTCCATGCAATATCTTTCCATGTAGAATATTTGCATGAAGTTAGAGGAGGACATTTAAAATCCATGATGCAGAAATGAAAAGAGCACAAAAGAGAGACACAAGAACACAGTACACACCCCCCATTTTCACTTAATCAAAAAACCCCCCCAAAAAATATGTTTTTGGCACTTTATAAGTAGTGCATGTACAATGGGCCACTTGTCAAAATGAACAAAGTGGACTTTATGATTTTTCTTTTTACAACTGCCTTATTAGGCTCAAATCTATCACTAAGCACTCAAGCTCAGATGTACAACAATTCTAAAAAAGAATCAAAGCTTTACAATGCTGAAAAAAGGCCTAATTCTAAAAGTGAGAATTTTGTCCACATAACCCTAGAATATAACTTCAGATCTGGAAAGTGGACAAAAAAATACGCACTTTCAAAAAAAACAAAACTTGGAAAGTGACCAGATGTGCTCGTACGAAGCGTTTGAAGTTGCAAAACGTAGGATTATGCAGGTATAGTTGCCAAAAAATGCAATTTCTATAAAATCTATGCACCAAAACCAAAAACCAAAAACCAACACACCACTGGAAAATTCAGGAAATTCTACCCAATTTGAAAAAAAAATTGCACTTGAATCAGAGTCTTGATGTCCAAGTTATGGGCTCGCAAAATCAAGCTGCCAAATTGAAAAGCAATTTGGAGAGGGGTCTGGAGCAAAAAATGGAAGTCTAAAATTGACGGTCAAACATCCATCATTGTAGTTGAAAAATAACTAGGTTTGATGGTCAAACAACTATCAATTTTAACATAGGGAAATGCTGACATCAATGAAAAATGCCCCTTGTTGACGTGTCAGGCTCACTGGGTGACTGTAATGTACGGTTGCTAACGTGGTGCTAATCTATATGCTAACATGTCAAATAGGTGTCACTGACATGGCAAAAAGAAATCAGATTTCATGAGGTTGACATGGCAATTCTAGACTTACGTGTCTACTGAGTTGGCAAAGATGATGATGTGTCATTCGTAGATTTGTCCACATATCGAGGGCACTGTTGGCAGTTTAAACCAATTAAAAGTGGTCGCATGGCGGCTCCTGGTGTGCTGCAGGTCAATTGTACAATGGACAGCATGGTTGGGCACTTGAGTACTCCACAGACAAGTGGCAATGTGCAAATGTGGAAATGTCTATTACGTGAAGGGGTCGCTTCCAATACTTTGGTGACACTTGTCCAATGTGGGAACTGTCTGCAGATGCTGAAAAAAGTAGTCAGCATCAACAAGTGAACCCTAGTCGCTGTGAAAAGACCATAGGGCTTGAAAAGATGGATGCAGGCGAAAACATAGATGGGACGTTGAAATTTTAATGCATGTTGAAGCCGTTGTCATGTGAGGATTTACGGATGCCAGATTTTGAACTTGGTTTCCGGTGACGAAATATCCTTTAGAATGCCGCTGAATGGTTTAAGTAGCATCAGGAACTCCTTTTGCGGGTTGCCAAGAATAAATTTGCGTTGGATTTGCTTATCTTTATCCCACATGCATCGGGGGTAAACACCATTAGGTATTTAAAAAGAATAAGCACAAGGAGTTAAAACAAAGAGGCGTGCTGTAATATGAGCCGCCAGTGAAGTAAATGGTCGATGGGTAAGAATGCTAGCTTTTTTGGAATATTTGTCGAATTCGGTTGTGCAATGTGTAGTGCGATGCTGACCAAAAAATTGCAGAGGTACGAGATTACTGTGTACAACCTTTGCGTTGAATTGTTGAATATGCCCACGGATGAATTTCTCCTGCCACAAATAAAATATACTGTGCCAAATTGTTGAATATGCTTGCGGATGAATTTCTCCCTAACTGCAAATCGGGGCGTCTAGGGTCCGATTTGCAAAAAAAATTGCCTCATGGTCGACTTTGGGCCAAGGTAGCTAAGTTTATAGTCGATCTTCACCAAATCAGTGTTTCGAACGCAATGGCAAGGTCAGATCTGGCTCTAGATGCTCCCAATTTCCACAATACTCTAGATTTGAGCTAAGGTGCTAAAGCAACAATGGTATCGAATGGCTATGTGATGAGAAAATCTCCAAACTCTGATACCATGTAAGAATTTTCCTAGGGGCAAAATTTACCTAGGAACTAAAAACTCAAACACAAGCACAACTATAGACCAGAAAGAGAGAGTATGATCAAAATGACGATATATTCAATATGCCATGCTAAGAGTACACTAGGAATTCCTGTATATAAAGGCCTCTGAGATACATCTAGAATGCCTCGTAATCAGCTATATGATGTCCTACAACTAGGCACATGTCCACCAGATATGGGTTATCCTCCATTAAGCACGAAAGTAAGTGTGGTGATGAGAGGATAAGCCTACAAGGGTGTGACACACAAATCAATGTTATAGATACCATGTACTATAATAGAGTTGTGTACTCCTGTGTTGTCTATATGAAAACTCAAAAAGGTGCGCAAACTCCTAAGTGTCTCACAAAATAAAATAATAAAATAATGCATTAACCTAAGTAAACTTAAGTAAGTGTAAATAGTGAATACTTTTTACACCAACAAATTCCAATGCAAAGGCAGACCTTGGTTTTGAAGATTAGAAGTACAAATTAAGTCTTTCAAAGGCAAAGGTTATTAATATACAACTCCTTGGGCCCATATATTTCCAATTATCTTAAGCCTTTTGTTTATTATTTAATCCTTGGTCCTTATGTTTCCACTAAACTAATATACATATTTAAAATTTGATGAGATATAATTGTATCTTCTTAAATCACATTAAGTGTGTTTTTCATTTCATGATTGTAAAATGAACCACCTTTGTATGCTTTTCGTTTTAAGTACAAAGGCAAGTCTCGTCATCAATTACATATTGTATACCATTCAGCTTAAATAAGATAAACAAAAAATTAGAACATACAAAACAAGGGTTGCACGCAACTAGAGTCTCATCTTTAGGTGAGGGAGTAGCACGGTTTGGAAGGTGTCAACAAAATATAGGCATGTAGTGATGAGAAAGTGTGTAAATGATGGGAAAGCATGTTTGTCAAATGCAATATTAAGAATGAAGGGCTTACAATTAGCTTAACATTTTTCTATTTCAAATATGTTGATTGAAGGGCTTACAATTAGCTTAAAACATTTTTCTATTCCAAACATGGTGATGGCCTAGGCTCAAAGTAAATTCATAACATTTTTCTTAATGGAGATTTTTATTTTGAATTTGGATAAGTGGACAAAAACATAATGAATATTGCAGCACATGACAACACTCATGACATGAGCCACATTACACAATATAGCAAGTGAATCAAACAATAAGATATACATCATAAGAGTGCTCATAATATCCAATTCCACAATTCTTACTCATACCTAATTTGTATGTAATTGCAAATAGGCTGAGTGAATCGTCTTGTTCTCACTATTACCCACTTTATATGCACTTACAAATAGGTTGAGTGAATCATCAATTAATTGTTTCATTGTAAGGACAATGAAAAGGAATTTTCCTCTAGTTAAACATACAATATTTATATGCCAAATTTTCATATCTAATGCGGGATACATAAACCAAAATAAAAATCATTTGGAGGCACTAAAAATATTCGTGAATCATCCAATCGAACATCATAATATTTTATCAGATTTCTAGTGAGGAGAATAATGAACTGAAAACTCTCTGCAAAGTTCAACATCTTAATTATGATACGCAAACAAAGTTGTAAGAGCAATCAAAGTGAGAGAAGTGTTAGATGGCAATCTTTTTAAAAATGCATGAAATCAAGTGGTGAATTTGATATAGGATTTGAAACAAGTTGATTGACAACTCATTCTCGGATGAAGTAAATGTGATTGTGTCACAATCGTGTTCTAGGTCATGGACAATAAAATAACTTAAATTACAAAAACAAAAATGAGTCATAGATATAATAATTTGGCATGAGGGGTGAAAATTGTACAAATTTGTTAAGATATGGTAGCATCAATCAGAATTCAAGGATAGACCTAGCAACTGTATGAATATGTGAGTATGTTTGTATGCATATCAGTTCCCATGGTGAACTGGTATACATACATGCACACACATATTTCATCATGTGAACTGATACACACACACACACACACACACACACACACACACACACACACACACACACATATAGACATAAACATTATTGTTGCCACCAGTGAAATCATCCTTGTAATTAACCATATTGTCCATATAATACTAAGTTTGAAATTTGAACATTCGCTCTTGAATCAAGCAATGTAATCTTGCTCAAATCGATCATGCATTGAATCAAGTTTATGACCTTTTACATTATTCAGATCGATGATTATTAAACGACACCCAATTAAGGATTTGGACCTTTGTTTGCGTGTCTCTTTAGTGAATAGCCATGTTAAGCTTTGTTATGGCTATTGGTAAGAGTATTAATATGAACCAATTCAAGAGATAAGAACCATTGAAATACACTAATAGTTCTATCTCTACAAATCGAATTTCAAATCGTACCAGTAATAAAATCATTAAGACTTATCTCTCAAATCTGAATATTTATTTGGTGCATATACATTTTGAATTATTAACCTGCAAACAATATATACATATTATTATTAAAAAATTAGAAATAAGTCATAACCATTTAGTTTGATCATAAGTTAAATTTTCATTTGCAAGGTATCCGAGCCAGTCTAAAGAAGATCCAAAATTAAGCTTGAGAAATCACACTACTCATATTGTGTTTTTATTAATTTCTTCAAAATGGAAAAAGTAATCATATTTTAGGACCACCTTAAAGAAGCGAACAACTTCACAACATGGAAGTTACGAATGATGATGCTATTAAAAGAGAACAAATTATATTTACAAGTATAAGACAAGAAGTCTTAACTTGAAAATGAACTAAAAAAATCCCAATGGATTCAAGATAATGAAAGCAATGAAATTGATAATGGATCATGTTAGAGACTACATAGTACATATACTAGCAAAACAATCAATTGCGTAGCTCATGTTCAAATCTCTAGAGAGCACATTTGAGATAAACAATACCGACAAAACCCTTGCACTCAAAACACAGATGATTCACATAAGCATGAATAAAGGAGAATCCATGAATTCTTTCTACACAAGAATAATTGAATTGAGGGATCAATTGTCAACCATTGGGTATAAAATAGATAGCAAAGAACTGCCCCCAATAGTCTTAGGTGGCCTACAAAACTCATGGGAATCATTCAAACAAGGCATAAGTGCAAGGTCAAAACTCCCAAAGTTAGACTGTCTAAGATCTGACTACCTACAAGAAGAAGCTAGATAGTAAGCAAAAGGAAACAAACAAAATTCTATAAATGAAAAAACTGATGTTTTGAATACCATCATAAGAAATGAAAGAACTTCAAAAGGAAGAAAAATTATAATGGAAAAGGTTCATTCAGACAAAGAAAAGATGCTTCCAAAGTTCAATGTTTCATATGTGATCAATATGGTCACTATGATGCCAAATGCCCTTGCAGAATTAAGAAACAAGAATCCTATGCTAAAGTTAGAAAAAAATATATAGAAGAGGATTCTGAGAAGTTCCTATTCTACTCAGCACTATCAAATCATGTGTCAAATAAATTCAATACTTGGGTGATTGATAGTGGGTCATCTAGACATATCACGGGGTTACTAAAACATCTAGATACTATGGTGGAAGAGACAGAGGAAGAGGTAACTATCGGAGATGATTCTGCACATCTTGTAAGAGGGGTGGAAACTTGTAACATCAAATTAGAATGAGGCATCACTATCCAACTTCAAGATGTAATATTTATACATAGAATCAAAAGAAATCTAATATCAATATCTATCATAGAAGATAATGGGTGCAATCACATTCATGAATGGGAAAGTTTTGGCATGGCCAAAGAATGCTACATTTAAGAAAGCCACAACTATATGTGAAAGACAAGGATACCTGTACAAACTATGCACTGAGACCAAACAAACAATCATTCTTGAAACTTATGACTCCAACGAGATTTGGCATAGAAGATTAGGGCATATACACTTTTGTGTCCTAACCTCCATGGAAAATTAGTAATGAGACTACCCAAACTAAACCCTACTCATAATGGGAAATGTAAAGAATATGCTTTAGGGAAAAACACTAACGGGTCATTTCAAAATAGTTTAAGCAAAACCAACAAAGTATTGGAACTAGTCCACTCATATTTATGTGGACCTATGTCTACCCCCTCCACGGGATTTTCTCTTTACTATGTAATCTTTGTGGATGATTTCTCCAAAAAGACCTAGATCTACTTCGTGAGGTGTAAAGAGTTGGAACAGATCCTTAAAAGATTCAAAGAATTCAAAGCCCTACCAGAGAACTCTAGAAAGAAAATTAAAACTTTAAGGACTACCAATGGAAAAGAGTACACTTAGAAATATTTAAAGAGTTTTGTTTTAATATTGGGATTAGGAGGGAGCTTATTGTACCATGTAATCCTCAAAATGGGGTAGCGAAGAGGACAAATAGAACTATTGTGGAGTTTGTAAAATCAATAATGTATGACTAAAACCTAGATACTTCATTTTGGGCAGAAGCATCCAGAACAACCGTCTACATACAAAATAGATGTCCTCATTGACATCTTGATAATAAAACACCACAAGAGGCTTTTACTAAGATAAAACTTGATATTAGCCATTTAAGGATATTTGGGTGTCGTGTACATTCATGTACATAAAGAGAAAATGACAAAATTAGAACCTTCTGGGAGAAAAGGGAATTATGTAGGTTACGCTAAAACTTCAAAATCCTAGAGGATAAACATTCCTGAACAAGGCCAATTAGAGTTGAGTAGAGATGTCATCTTCGAGGAATACATTGTCTTCAAAAGGTCAGAGTTTAGATGAGTTAGAAATTTAGGACTCACCTAAAAACATGGAGGAAGAACCTACTACTAAACCTCAAAGGGAGAAACCAACAAAAACCTCTAATGAAATCCAAATTGATCTTGACACTCAAGAGGAAAATCAAAACAATAGCAAGAAAATACCTCTTTGGGCTAGAAAAAAAAGATTGAGGAAGCAAAACAAATTACAACACCAAAAGGGTCATTCAAAGAAAGCAAAAGGCCTAACAAATTTTCAAACTATGTGACTCTAATGAACGATATCATAAACTTAGAACCTACTGGTGTAACAAAAGCTCTTAAACATTAATTATGGAAAAATGCCATGATAGAAGAGCATCAATCCATCCTGGAAAATTATGTATGGGATATTACATTAAGGGAAATATATTATCTCCTACAAATGCTCTTCAAAATAAAAAAATGTTGCAAACGGCTTATAGAGAAACACAACGCGTATGTTGTTGCTAAAGGGTTCTCTCAAAAGGAAGGAATTAATTACGAGGAGACAGTTGCACCTGTTTCCATAAATACTTTTGTTAGAGCAAACATAGTCATGACAGTGGCTAAAGGCTGGAAGATACACCAGATGGATGTGAAAATTGGAATCTTGAATACGACTATCAAAGAGGAATTTTATTTAGAACCTGAAGGTTTTGTGATATATAATGCATCCTCCCATGTATGCAAACTAAAGAAAGCCTTGTACGAACTCAAAGCCTGGTATGAGAGAATTGAAAACTATCTTATGGGATTAGGTTTCTCAAAGAATGACACATTCCAAATCTCTACTTTAAAATTATTAAAGGTGACATGTTAATATAAATCCAATATGATGATGACATGTTGATTATAGGAGAAAATCACCTTATTGTTCAATGAAAAAGAGATTTGGCTTCAGAATTTGTTATGAAGGACTTGACTATTTTACACTACTTCTTAGGTTTGGAAGTCTAGCAGAAACCTAATGGTATTCTTCTTAATCAAGGAAAATATATTGTTGATATTCTAAAAAGATTTAGAAAGCTAAATTGTAGACCTATGTCCACACCCATTGAAACAAACTAGCATAAGTTAAAAGAGGCAGCGATAGAATCCAAATTTGTAGATCCTACCCTTTATAGACAAACTATTAGATCTCTGATGTACTTGGTTAACACTTGACCTAACATTTGCTATGTAGTGAATGCTTTGAGTCAGTTTATGTGTGAATCACATGAGTTGCACCTTGTTGCTGCTAAACATATATTGAGGTACCTTCAGGGTACCTATTGGATATGGTCTCAAATATAGAAAAGTTGACTTAGATCTACATGGTTACTCAGATTCTGATTGGGTTTGAAGTGTGACTAATCAAAAAAGTACCTCGAGATGTTGCTTCAGTTTAGGATCAGCCATGATTTCTTGGATAAGCAGGAAATAGTTTTCAAAAGTACAGAGTTCTACAAAAGCATAATAGATTGCAGCCTCTATGGGAGATAGAGAAACATTATGGCTCAGAAAGTTGATTATGGGACTATTTGGTGAACCCTTGAAGCCAACCACTATCTACTACAACAAGTTGTATCGAGCTCTTAGCGAATCCTTTGTTCGATAAGAATCATTATCACTATGTGAGTGACATAGTTGAAAGGAATGCAATCCAATTGGAGTATATTAGTACAAGTGATCAAACAAGAGACATTCTTGCCAAGCCTCTCTCTAGAGTTAAAGTGGATCACTTCAGAAAGAAACATGGTTGGTTCAAAGGTAATTTATTGATACTAATTCTCAAAATTGTTTTATTTGTACTAATATATATATAAAGATGTTTCATGTGTAAACTCTTTTGTCATATGTGTGACCCTATGACTTTATGGGCCTCATGTGTTTGTTATTGAAAGGTGACGATCTTTCTAATTATGTATGCTTGTATTCAACACTATAAGGTGACAACTTTACAATGTTCACTATCATGATCAATATCATGTTGGCTTCATATTCATGGAAATGTCTTGATAGTTAATATCTCTTAACTTATTGACAGATATCATGATGACTTGATATTGGTTGTGTATCAATATGTTCTTTATGAGATAATCATCTTGGATATTATGTCATGTAATATCTGTGGACATGCCATGATATGTTATGGTAGACATCATGTGACATGATGTTAGTGCACATAACATATCAAAGATATACACATCATGTGGCTTGATGTTCTATATACTCATTAATATCATGAGTTAGGTGATATCTAAATCAGCTCACAATTTGTTCTCTTCCCTAGCTAAGAGGGAGTATCAAGATATGGTAGTGTCGGTCAAAATTCAAGGCTAGACCTAGCAAATGTATGCATGTGTGTACACGCACACGCACACACACGCGTGCGCGCACGCACACACACACACACACTACTATTGCCATCAGCGAAATCATCCTTCTACTTAACCATATTGTCCATATCATACTAAGTTTGAAATATGAACATTCACTCTTGAATTAAGCATTGTAACCTTGCTCAAATTGATTGTCACTGGATCGAGTTTATGACCTTTGCATTATTCATATCAATGATTATGTGTGTTTGCCTAAACAACACTCGATTAAGATCGGCGATTATATTTGTTTGCTAATACAACACTTGATTAAGGATCAAGACCTTTGGAGATTACCAATGTTTATCATTGTCTCTCTTCAGTGAATAGACATGTTCACCTTTGTAATGGCTATTGGTAAGAATATTTATATGAACCAATATAAGAGATAAGAACCATTGAAATACTCAAATAATTATATCTTTGCAGATCATACCAGCAGTAAAATCATTAAGACTTATCTATCAAGTTTGAATGCTTATTTGGTGCATATACATTCTAAATTATTATAACTTGCAAACAACATATATATGTTAGTATTAAGAAATCAGAAATAAGTCATAACCATTATACTCGAATCATTAGTTTAATTTTCAATTACAAAATCAATGGAAATTCATTTGAAATTCACAAGCAATCTCACTAAGCATAAAGTCAATAAGAAGTCTAGGGAACCAAACTTGACATATCAACCATTAAAGCTTATGATTTGCTACCATGTTCATGTTCACAACTCTACTAGCTTGTTGTAGATCATGTTGTATGGCTATCATCGTATGGAAAAACTTTAGAGTATATAGTCAGTGTTATGACCTAACAAATTCAATAAGTGTGTTGGTATTATTTCAGTAATTATACATAGATTTTTTATTCCTCAATGTATAGGCACACACCATAAGAGTTTCTACATAACAACAATGGTTTAAGTCTGTTGCGGAGAAACTATTGATTTTTTCTTGGTTACCTCAACAAGTACTGATTTATATTGAGCAACGATACCATAGAAACCACAAATGCTACAATATCAAGTTGTAATGGTAGGAGTAGTCATCTATAATCTTATTATCATCCAAATAATTAACCACATTAGGTAGTTCAAAATGTCAGCCCTTAACAAAATTTCAGCTATCGTAATTAAAAGTTATTTCATCAACATTATGTTTTGTGGAAGATTGATGTCCCTAATTGAAGAAAAAAGAAATATTAGATTTGATGTCCACCATCCCAAAACAATACAAAATGCCACATAACAAATGTCAACACCAATAACTATGAACAAAGCCACATTGTAAGCTCAAGCCGAGAAAAATAAACAGAAGGCAAACTTGGTGATAAGGAAATTCTGAAATGTGTCCTGCATATGTGTCTAACTTTGTTTAGTAGACTAGTGCCTTCAAATTGTGGTGTTTCCCTACCTCTCAAAGAAGTTTTAACTACAAATGCATAAGGACATATTGAGTTCTCCCCTTAAGCTATAAACTGACCACCCTATAAAAATCACTCAAAGGAAAAGCCTTCAACTTTGTATGTTCCATTCTTTGAATGAGAAAAACACTTCACAGATTCACGTGATCTGTATTGCTAAAGAGATTGACATTTTTTTTGTGGTTCTATGTTTCTAACTATAGGAGATTGGGGCCATGTCATCATATTATGGGTGTTGCAATGATTAATACATCCCACAATAATAAGACAACATATGAGGTGTGGTTGGAAAATTTAGGTGGACAAGAATGAAGTTCTTCATTCCTACCACCATCTGGGTAAAAATGTGATGGCTAATCTTGTGCCCATATCTATGAATGGATTAAAGTATGAAGTGTAAGAGCATGATGGCTATGGATAGGCCCTCAACCCCTACAATTATATAGTAGACATGATGGTTGTGACAAAGAGGTGGGCTACATAACAATAGATATGTCATTCTAAACCGGGCTTTAGATTTCAATTCTCTCTCTTAATATCCATTTTAATACCATCTATTAACAATGAAGATAGTTCCAGTGTCATGTCTTGTGGGCATTTTTAAATAATCCATCTTATACTTACTTCATAGTCATGAGTGACATTAACTTGATTACTTGCTAAGATGGTATGATAAGATAAGACAACCAAACTTGTCACTTGTGTACCTTGGGCACGACCGAGACCAAGATCCCTTTCATTTTTCAATGTCTCGCCTACTATGAGATCTATGGGAGACTCTATTGCTTATTTAGGGAGTGCAGCTCCCTTGTGGCCTCTTACAGCTATATGGACCAAAGATGCCTTGCACTATACCTCAAAGAGACTATGCAGCTCCGTGACCACACCTTACAGCTATTATTCCCCCAGAGAGTGACCCCAGTTCAGCTTATCACTGCTTTCTTCTCTCCCTAGTCTCTTGCTCATGGGACAAAGTAGCCTTCCAGTGCCACCATCGCCAACCACTCCAAATTTGTGAGACCTAGTTGTTGTTATACTTGTCAACAACACCCTCCCAGCTTTTCTCAACGGCGGTTTAGGGCACCTGATTGCCCTCGCCCTAGTTCGCACCCTTTGGTGCTTGGCTTCTTTTTACCAAGGAAGGACCCTTAGTCCTTGCCTCATTATTGTGCTCCTTGCTTCTTTTTGTTTCTCTTGTTTTTCCTATTTGCTTCTTTCCTTGGCATAGTGTGGTGCTCTTGCAACTAGTGGTCTTTTATCTTGTATGCTTTTCAATCACATAAGCCCTTGTGGTCTCTTGTTGGACATTAATAAATTTATCTTATCTTATCTACAACCAGTTATATTTTCTAAAGTGTTCTCACTTTTCTCAAGAGATTTTTGGGCTATTATATCATATACAAACATGAAAAAGGACCACCATAGTGCCAATAATATATGACTAGTAGCTTTCTACAACCATAGTACTTACTAGTTTTTAGGAACAATAACTTGGCAACATTAAGTTAATCTACTGGAACGAGATAATAAGACTCATTTAACAACTTGTAACATCCAAATGTAGGTGTAGTGAATTTTCAATTCAAGTGGTGTTGTTATTCTTACCAAGATATATGGTCATGAAAAGATGAACTAGAAGTTAGCATAGAACCATCAAATTGTAAACAAAGCATTGAAATCTTAAATATGATACAAGTGATGTCTAGTTATTCTCACCAAGATTAATGGTCATGAAAATATGAACTAGAAGTTAGCATAGAACCATAAAATTGTAAACAAAGGATTAAAAGCTTATACAAGGGCTAATAATTCTCTAGAAAGCATAAGGTTGTTGCAAGCTTAATAATACTGAATGTAATTAAGTGCTAACAATTTGTCTCTATTTTTTTGTGTGCATAGTGTTAACATTATGGTTTATAGTAGTAATGGACTAGGTGCAGTTAGTAAATCAAAAGTCCTCGAAATCTTACAAGTTGAAGTTAGTGTAACATGATGAAACTAATATAGATAGCTCCTTCAAAGATTCAAGCTTGATTAAGCAAGATATGACTTATTGTCTACTTGGCAAGATTGTAATGGAATGAATTTTTGAATATTCCAAGAAAATAGACTTATCGATACAATTGATTGTCAAGACGAAAAAGTATCATGTCATATGTTTTGTATTAGCACATTGGAAGAGAGATATCAAAAATGTCTTTCATTTTAGGAGCATTTAATATTCCTAATGCAGGGATGGATTCATTGGATATGAAAAGCGGAGATAATCCAAGCCCTAGAGCATTCATTAGAATTTTTTCGCCACTCGTGTGATTGAACTATGGTGTCATTGATCATGATTGTTCTAGGGTTCCTTCATTAATGGGGATGGCATAATGTTTTCAAAGTAAGGTCTACATGAAGTTTTCATTTAGCTTCATATACAGCCAATGCAAAAGATAGTGTAAATTTCATAATTTCTATAGACTATTTACAAACAAGTGTGTGATCAAGGGAGTGGTGGAACAAAGCACAAAGAATAGGATATAGAGAGATAGCATACCAAGTTGAAAGCATGATGAGCATACGAGGAAAAAGGTACTAGCAAACAAGGCTCATCTTTCATTCATTATCGTGCCTCTCTTTCCTTTCTTGGGTATGTAAGGCCTAGTAATTAGAGTTTGGACTTCCACCTCACAGTTGGGTATGAAATTTCCAACAAAATATTATGGTAGGGATTTTTCGCATTTAGACAATGCACGCCACATTGTCCTTGATATATTTTGATATACTGCAATGGCATGCGTGTTACTCACAAACTATTAGTCAATGGTGATTGGGTTTACAATTTCTAGACATACACAACTTTTCCAATTATGTATTTCACCTATTATATTCATAACACTTTCTTTATTGCATGGTCAAATTTATCATCAACAAAAAGGTAATCACCTTTTCTTTATTGTCACTGATAAATTAAAAGTTGTGATTATGTTCATGACCTCCCTTACCAAATTGATGGCTTTTAAACTTTACTTTCTTGATGTCCTCGTCATCATACTCTTGCACTTAATACCTTCATCTAGTTTTTCTTCCAATGGCAATTGAATAAATTATTTAATAATTCCCTTCATTATCCTTACCAGGAGAGACTTCACTTCCATGATCCACAATCTATTACATAAACATTCATACCATCTTAGCAAGTAATCAAGTTCTGTGGAAGAATATGAAGAGATTCTAATCTGAATACCAAAAGTTCTATGTGTGTGAGGAATAACCTTATCTTATTGGAAGGACGATAAGCCCATTTGTACCTCATCACGGATGATCCTCATGTTGGTTATTTAACATCTAACTATACTAGATGCATTGTTTTGTGGCAGCTATATGTTCTGAAATTGTCATGTGCAACAAAACTAAATATTAGACTATGAATGAAGGAGCAAAAAATTTGGAATGATAGTACTTAAATAGTCTTAGTTATCAGATTTTTGTTGATCCGGCCAAGATCCTTGTTTTACACAGTGGATTTGTCTGGATTCACGAGCCACATATCTAGACGAATCCACTGTGTAAAACAAGAATCCTACCTGGATCAACAGGAATCCTCAAGGATCGACAAGCAAGCCAAGGTTTTAAGTGGGTTTAACTTATTTAATATGACTTTTTAAATATTTGTTTTTCTTTCTAACCCTAGAATGACCCTTTTATTTCACATCCAAAAATAGTTAACCTCAAATTTGCTCTCTATTTCACTTTCATTGTATCTCTCTCTCTCTCTCTCTCTCTCTCTCTCTCTCTCTCTCTCTCTCTCTCTCACACACACACACACACACACACACACACATTCACGAATCCTAATTGGGAAAATAAAAAATCGTGAATCCACAGATCCCAAGGTTTTAAGTGGGTTTAACTTATTTAATATGACTTTTTAAATATATGTTTTGCTTTCTAACCCTAGGATGACCCTTTTATTTCACATCCAAAAACAGTTAACCTCAAATTCGCTCTCTATTTCACTCTCGCATATTTCTCTTTTATATATATATATATCACAAATCCTAATTGGGAAAATAAAAAATCGTGAATCCATGGATCCAATTCACGTGACCGAATCAGATTTGTATTCCAAATCGGCAACTAAGTAAATAGTTAATCATCGTCTAAGCTTTGAGCCCATTTGTATTGGCATTTACATCATATCAGTAAGTGGCATGATGGCGTCCTTGTCTTGCAATGTAGCTGCAAGTAAGTTTGCATAAATACCTTATAAGATAATTAGGGAAGATGGATCCTAGCTATGCAGTAGTTAGACCATGGAACAAAAGAAACCGGCAAGGTCAGTAAAAGTGTGTTCAAATTCATTGGACAAATGTTCTAATACAGGAAATGTAAAATATAAGACTAAAACATTCACCACTCTAAATCTGGCTCTAATATACCACTCTTACAATCATGAAGAGAATCTTGGAGACCTTAAGGGAAATTTTGATTTTAGCTCATTAAAAATCTTCTTGTTCCAAGAATCCCTGTGAATTATAAGGCTTTATTAGGGAGTTCATCTCTTGCTTCTGAAGACCGACTTTGGTTGGCAGAATCCATCCAATCTCTTCAATGTATAGGATAGGAGACTAAATTGTATTTGGTAGACACCAAAACATTTCGAATGTTTGAAAGAATTTGATGCATTTGAAATTAGTGCCTACTCTAAGGGTCATCCTGATTAAAAAAAAACTCAAAATTAGAAATTTTTTCCCATAGTAGCATGCTTCTAACCATTTCTTCTTCAATTTGATTGGATTTATTTCTTGTAGCATTTCCTGCTCCAGAAATTAAAATTCTACTTTCTAGGGTGCATAGAGAGAATCCATCACATTGTAGGATGCTTGTCACAACTTCATCAGCTTGGTGGAATTTATTTCCTTTCAGAATTTGCTCCAGAAATTCACATTCTGGGACTTGAAATTCTATGTACTGCAGTTTTTTAGGTATGAGACATTTTATAAGGACACAACAATCTCGAAGGCAGAAAATCACATGTATTACAGAAACAAACTAGTGGCACCATAATTTTTAAATGCTCAAAACCCTCAAGTATATGAGGAATTGCAATTATTTCAACAAAGCTTAGGACTTCAAATTGAGATTGGACATGTTTCATGTAGTTAGTCTAAGCCTTACCTTTAACTACATTCTTTTAAAAAATTCCTTGCTCCCTATTATTTTAGTATAATAACAAAGGATTGACTTCTATAATGCACTTAACAAAACAGCCACTCTTTCTACTGTTTTGTAGAAATCACAAATATTATCATAACATGAATTGGAGATTAGAATTGTTAAAAAAATCATGGTTGTATATAACCTAAGTTACCGATGTTGGTTCTAATGCCGGTGTGGGTGCAGGTTGTTGATGCGCGATTGTTTTTTTGGGGGGGATTTGGGATGCGTTTGGGTGCGTCCACACACACACACACACACATATGTGAAAAGAAATGCAAGAAATATACAAAACAAACCATTCCATAGCATGATACTTCACCATTGATAGTTCAAATTGAAATGAGAAGAAGCCCAGCTGAAAACAAAATGAGAAGAATAAGCAATGAATGGCCTCTTTTAGGACCGTTCTATGGTTTAGGAGCAAAGAGGAGCAAAAGTAGAAAAATAAAATAAAAAATTAACACATGCTTTTTAAAGTCAGTTAAATGATTGGGCATTGAAAAAGCCACGGGTGCTCTCCAGATGCAGCTGGATGTTGACTGGGTGCTCTCTAGGTGCTCTTGGAAGAATCTCAAGTGCATCCACAGATGCTGAGCGTGCTTCTTGAGAGCACCGACACATCCTAACGCACCAGCATCAGCACCCTAGGTTTTTGGGAGAGAATTGGTATCATAGTATAAATAGAAAACAATGATGATGAGCTAAAAATAGAAAAGGTATCAAGGAAAATAAGTTCGTCATTATAAAAAAGAACCTGAGCCATCCATCATCACAATAAATGAATTTCAAAGAAGTAATTGAGCAAAATGGGGTGTCCAGACCCCAGGTTCTGTATCCTACCATTATTTATTAATGGGTGTGAAAACCATGGATATTGCATTTACGTTTTACCTACTAATCATTTATATTTATCAGAACAGATTTATGGTTTTTCAATTCCGATTTTGATTTTGAGTGACAAAACCAGTTGCCTAAGGCAGGGGATCCTTAACATGGAAATTATACCTACCTGAAGGAGTACCCATGGTGGTCCTCTTGATTGTGAAACACTCGAGGATCCCCAAGCTAGGTTTTTCCTAACCCAATTTGGTACAGATGGAAAAGCAAAAACTATGATGAGAAAAAACAATCAGAAGGCATGCATTGATATCTGAGAAAGACAAGTCCAAAGAATCCCTTGATCTGGCAATGGAGGATAACTGGAACGGTACAGTGAGCGCAAAGAAGAAAGGGGAAAATAATACTACGCAGAAAAGACAAAGCCATACGATAACAGGGAAATATGATTCAAAAGTAAGAAGTGTCAAAACAAATATTAAGGAGGATTACATATCTGCCTGCTCCTTAACTAGTAGTACACTCAGAAAATGCAATACAGAAATCGAAGGGGAACACAGTGTTTCATCGACTGTGATGGAACTTTCCTTTAATGCAACTAGTAATAAAGAAAGACAAGGGAAAATCTGACATGAAAATGCCACCTCTATTAATCTGCAGAATGCCACAAAAACCCAGGAACAGACACGTGGGTGTAGATTGCCATGACTCCCTATGACCCTTTTTTGTCAAATTTTCTGAGCGAAAATATCAAAAGACCACTTGGAAAAATGACAAGCGCCTATTAGAAAACACGAATTTAAAACTGAATTTATTTTAATAACGAATATCACATCGTCCATACTGTAATGCAGATATTTTCTAGATTTCACAGTTTCCGAAGCATGAAGTAATGCCAAATAAACGTTCAAAAACATTAGTCTATGCCTTTAGGAGGCAGGGATTAACAAGCTTTCGTATACATTGAGCCACAATGCATGTGTTGATGCCATTTGTTGATGTCTCCATCTGCAGCACATTTCCCAGTTACTGGCCTAAAGAAGAAGAAATCTTAATAGAAAAACCATAAGAAGGTTGTAACATGAAACCTCTGGAGACAACGAGGTATAACATGTACTCGCCTAAGCCGAAAAATGTTGAAATACTTCTTTACTTGATATTTCATGTCCAAAAACTCTGGAACACCGGACTACCTAAACAATAGCAAATAGCATATCAATATTCTATGGAGGTAATGAATTTATGCTGGCACTTGCCAGCAACTGGAATGTCATGCACCAAAAATTACCCTGGCATCATTTAAAATGGAGATTCAAGTAAAAGTTTGGGAACTCTGGTACTGCAAGATACAAAAGCCTTACAGATAACTCAGCCCTTCAGTAACTGGTAAGCCTCAATAAATGCTGCAGGGTCCTTAATCGTCTTTCTCGCACGCCAATAAACTGAACTGGCTGGATTAGAGTGTCCGGCCTACATAAACAAATCAAAACTAATTTAAAAGGATCATATGACCTACTAATTATATAGGGTATTTACATTTCCTCGCTCAAATCTTTTTCCTCGTCTTTGTTTACAATTTAATTAAAAAGAAATCTGACCTTCAGCTCTTCCGAGCAGTAATCCAACCATAGTTCTATGTTCTGATCATAGATCTTCAAAGCAGAATCGTACAGTTTACACATATTTTGGCGAGCTTCTTCACAACCAACTGCTGCAAGTTGCGACTCAAGTGCAATACATTGTTTGAAGAAGTCAACACTGGGACCTGGCAATGCCAAGAGGCTACAGGGAAGAGTCAGTGACATTTCATGCCATATTCATGCAAAAAGAGATTAAGCTCATAAGAAAAGATTCATTAAAAAAATCCATTTCAAAAAGCAACCAAATTTGAAAACATAACAATAGAAATTCTCTAACACTAAACCAAAAGCAATGCGTATTGAAAATAAAGGTGTTTCAACTTTTGCAGGTATTGACAATTTAAATAGTAAATTCTATATCAAGTAACACCAATCCAGCTCTAAATTAGTTCCATCTATAGATGTAATGCAAGTAAAATGCATCTTAGGTTCCACAGTAATTTTGAAGAAGTAGATACCAGTACTTGGCAATGCCGAAAAAAATGTCATTTCAAACATGTGCGATTTGCACTTTTATAACATTTTTTTTTTGGCAAACCCTAAAACGGCCCTAATAGAGGCCTTTCATCCATTCAATCATCATTTTGTTTGCAGCTGGGTTTGCTCTTCTCATTTGGCTTCCATTTTGGCATTTTGAAGACAACTTGATTATTTTCCAAGAGGATCGATCATAGGGCGAGAGTAGGCTTCCACAAAGGAGTTTTAACCTTAGAGGTAAGCATTTGATCACATTCTTGATTGATTTAATAAATCTTTTAAAAGATTTTGATGAATTTTTTCAATTTGTTTTCAAATTTCTTTATGGGAAACCTATACCTTATAGTGATCATGTTTATGGCTCTTGAATTGTACAAAGCCTCCATTTTCCTCCCTTGGATGCCAAAACTACTAGTACTGCACAAGGACTAATGCTCTTCTTTATCATACCCTGATCTAGAAGTTCTTGCACTTGTCTAGTTACCTCTTTGTTTTACTCTGGAATAAGCTTATAGGCTGCTTTATTTGGCAATGATGCACTAGGTACAAAGTCAATCTAATGACTTATCACTCTTCTAGGAGGTACAGTTGCAGGACTTCCATCGCTGACAATATCCTTATACTTCACAAGCATCTCTTGGATTTCAGTTGGTAAGGGTTCTTGCTTAGATTTCTCTTCTTCCTTAGGCTTAAGAAGAATAGCATACCCTTCACTACCTTCATGCTTAAGGGCAATAATGAAATCCTTTCCACTACTCAACAATACACCAGGAGTCTTGGACTGTGATTCCTTTTCCTCCAATAAGGACTAAATCTTGAAAGTTCTCTCATCTTTCTTGAAAGAAATGGAGATTTTCCTTCCCATCATAGACAACAACTCTATCATATTGCCAAGGTCTGCCCAACAGCAGATGGCATGCATCCATAGGCAATACATCACAAAGTAATTTGTCTTTATAGCCTGCAATTGAAAACTCAACCCAAGTTTGCTCATTCACCAACACAATCTACCCTTTGTTCCACAATGTCACCTTGTATGGGTTAACACGAGGCTCCTTTACCAACTTGAGCTTATCCACTACTTCCTCTGATATGATGTTATCTGTGGAGCCTGAATCCACAATAATTGTACTGACCTTGCCCAAAATCTTACACCCAATTCGAAACAAGGTTCTTCTACGCTTGGGTTCATCCTTGATTGGTCGTCTAATCAACACTCTCTTGAAGATTAAGTTCTCTCCTCTCTCTGACTCAATATGATCTACCTCAAATACCTTAGAACTCATTGTGTCCTCATGATCATATGCAACTCTCTTATCACTGTTTGAAGAAGTAGGCTTGTCAAGACATCTATAGGCAAGGTGACCCAACTGACCACAAGTGTAACATTTCATACTTGTAAAGTATGAATTACTCCTACCTGCACCTCTCCCTCTATTGGAGCCTCCTTGAGTGCCTCTTCCTCTTGTATAACCTCCCCTTGAAGTAGTTTCAATACCCTGCTCAGAAAGTTTAGACTCGCCTTGGTTTCTTTGATCAGTACCTCTGCCTTGGTATCTACCTCTATGCCCTCTTTGGTCTCTTCCTTTGCCTCTAACTTTGAAATTTGAGTTCCCCTTCTTCCTATTCTTTTCTTCCACCTTAAGAGCCAATTGATGACACTTATGAATAGTAGTAAGGGTCCATAGGCTTAGTTCTTCTTGGATGTTCCACTTTAGTCCACCCAAATATCTTGCTACTTTAACAGGTTCCTCCTCTTGAATCTTGGACCTTAGGCATAATTTTTGAAATTCCTCTGTGTAAGAGGCCACATCCAAGTCTTTTTGCTTCAGACCTTGCCTCTTTCTATGTAATTGTACCTCATAGACTTGAGGTAGATAATTCTCCTTCACTTTAGTCACCATTGCATTCCAATTAGCTATAGGCTTTTTACCCATACTGACCCTTTCATCTTGCATGTATTTCCACCATGTCAATGTCGAACCTCTGAGTCTTGATTTTGCAACCTTGACCTTTTGTGCCTCTGTGACACCTTCATACTCAAAATGATTCTCCATCCCCTCAATCCATTACATCACTGCATCAGTGTCCATCTTTCCACTACACAATGGAATTCCTTCTAGGGCTTTTCCTCCTAGTGCCATGATGGGCTTCAATAATGGTTCATTCAAAGGAGGGTCTGGTTCAAGAATGATGTCTTCCTCGTCAATCTTTGCCTTCCCTTTATCACTACTTTCATCTTCTTTGTCTTTATTCTTTGTTGCTTCGGCAACTTCTTCTAGCTTAGTCTTCATTTCTTCTAGGGCTTCTTCAAGGATTCTATTTCTCTCCTTTTGCTCACCCATCTCTTTGGCTAACTCTGCATTAGTCACCATTATTGTCTCACCTACTGATTCTTCTGTAGTCTGAAACATCTATCCACAAGCTCAAATCTTTTGGGGCTCCGATACCACTTTGATGTAAGAACAAGTCTTGCTCTCTAACCCTACCTTCTCTTAGGATCTTCTCTAGGCCACTTCTCTACCCTATTAAGGTTCTTTCACTAACCCTACCTTAGAAGGATTGCCTTTCCAATCCTTACCTCCTTCAACTTGTCCAGACCAATGAAGAAATCAACTCATCTTGATTAATGCTCCTTAGGTGCTTTACTGGTTCACCCACACCAACTAATCCACTCATGATGAAAACTTCCCAACAATGGAGAGAGAGATTTGTTTCTAGGGCACTGGGACCATTCCAATTCTCATCAACCAAAAATCCATAGAAATCTCTATCAATTTCAAGAAATTGCTCTCAAACTAGGCCTAATAGGGCTACAAAGAATTAGGCCTCCAAACTCACCATTTGGCACACAACTTAGAAGGCTTAACAAGGTGGCAAACAAACTTCATATATTGATACCCTTTTGGAAGATCTTTGAGATTCACTTGGTCTCACTTCCCCAACATGTTTGTACAGTGGGTTTCTATATTTAAACCTAAAACTAAGGGTTTTCTCATTATGTTGACAGTATTCACAAGGGTTTGTTCAAACCCCTATCAAAGCAAGTCACCAGGACTTCTCCTTAGGCATTGGACTTCTCCACCCTCATATCCTTCTCTCCATCCACTTGGATTGAAGCAACCAATGCACTCAATCCCATCCAATGCTATTTCAATCATTGTGATCCCTAACCATGCTCTTTGGCTTGCCTACGGCATCACTATAAAAATGCCAAACATGCTTTCCAGGGCCCAAGCTCTTGCATACCTATAGTACAAGGAGTCATGTCACACATTCCAAGGAATCATACAGATGCCATAGTGGAAAGGTGAGCTATGACTCCATTTTCAAAAATTTCTTGGTTTAGACCAGCGATGGTGAGGAAACAAAAGATTTTCCAAAATGCAAAGGAAATGCAGAAACTACTATTTACATACACAGGTCACAGTGCAAACTTCAATCCATTCAATGACCCAAAAAAACAAAAACGCCTTGACTGTGATAAAATTGCTTAGCAAAACTGTTTGTTCATAAATCAACTTTCATCAAAATGTCATCCAAAAAAACCCCTATCACAGGTCGAGGGAGGCCTTATATAGGTCCAACACACGTCCCAACTACTTTTAAGTGTTTATTCCACCTAGTGCTTGAAAATGCATTTTTTGCAATAAAAGTTGTCAACTTGACAACTTTTCGCCTAGTTAGACCAGACTTGGTCAAAGCCTCATAAAACTCTATAAAATGCTTGAATATGTTACTTACAACGTGTAACCACCATTCCACCCTTTCTTTTTGCTATCTAGCCCTCTAAATGCACAAATGCCACCTTTAACAATGATGACAACAATTGCACAACACCTAGCAACATTAGACAAACAAGTAACATTGAATGTTCCTAAGGACCTAATTAGACCTAATGACTAAATCACCCTCTAGGACGCACTAGCCCTTGTATTACACTAGTGGCTTGGCTAAGGCCACTACAAGCCAAAACTTGACGAGGAACCCTAGGTTACCATGTAGCCTTACTTAAGTGCTCCTGCACCAGATCACCATATTGGAAGGAAAAGGTTCCACATCCCACAATCACAGATGATGATGTTGATAACATCCTGACACTTGGTGTATCTACCACAAGTGGAACCATTTTGGGTTCAAATGATCTTGAACTTGCAACAGTTAGAGGAGATGGAACCAAGAAATGATGACGAGTTTAAAAAGAATCAATATGATACGGATTCAGAATGATAAAATTAAATGCTGAACTATATTTTTATTTTGTAGTTGATGATAAACTATATTTTGATTTTTTAGTTGTGATGATTTGCTAAAATCATGAACATAGACGCATATGATATTCATATCATTGAACTAGTTTATATTTTATAATCTTTATTGAGTATTTGAATATGTATTGGTGAAGTGACAAACTAATAACTATTTTAATTTTGTACATTTCTTTCATTTCTTTGCGTATAGATAGTATAATTGTGTGTGTATGTATATAAATACATATCTATACATATGTGTGTGTGTGTGTATATATATATATATATATATATATATATATATATATATATATATATATATATACGCATCCACATCCCCCTCAAAAAAAGAAATCCCGCACCCCGCATCCGCTTCCAAATCTGCTTATGAATCAGAAACTTAGCCCAAATGCAATGGTGAGGTCAAATCTTGCTCTAGATCTCTCCCACAAAATTTGCTCCCTAGATCTAAATATAAGACCTCCAATGAACAATCTCTCCAAATAGGCTATGCAATGGCACTTCAATGGCTATGATACCATGTAAGAATCGTTTTAATGCAGTGAAAGAATTTGCCAAAGGCAATATTCCAAGATCTAGAAGCTCAATGAATAGCACAAGAGAGACAAAATGATATGTAAAGAATAAGTTGTATTCTCACCAATATGATTAATTGACTCAATAATAGCAAATGAGCTAACTGAACTCAATTGATATACAATATAGATGTGTCTTCTTATATAGGCAAGTTGTGATAACTACAAGAGATAATTTATTACCCACACTAGGTGGAATTACATGTCGACCAAAGGCATAACATCCCCCGTGTTGCAAAACTATGGAGCAACCTGAGGATTATAATGTGATAAGTGCACTAAAAGTGTATCTCGCACATAAAATGGAATTGTGAAAACAACTAGATCACCACCTAAAGTGGGATTCGTGCAAACTCCTAAGCGTCTCATATGAAAACTACTATGAAATGCATAGATTCTCCAATCTCAGTGCAATGATATAGTGGGATAGCTTCTCTTGTTATTGAATCCTTTTGGTATAGAAAGATTTGCGCTTAGCCAAGCCTGAAAAGGGCATGCAGGATCAAAATCTGAATCTCAAATGCTATAATTCACATAATATTTAGAACTTAATAATACCAAAACAAAATACATAATACTGTTCAGTTGTAAATAGAGAAAATATAACATTAAAATAACAGACCTTGTCCAGGACAAACAAGGACTAATTATCAAGATAACAAATAAAAGATGTGAAGTATAGTTTGATTAAAACACTGTATGCTTCAGTCACTTCAGAGTGCAATACAACACTCCAATCTCCAATATTGTTGATGTTTTTGGTAGATTCAGAGGACAAACCTATGAGTAAACTATTGAAGATATGTAATAATCCCTGCTTAGTTTGATCAAAGAAGTTGAACTCTGGCTAGTGAATTTTTGTCAAACAATTGGCGTGTAATCCAGGTATTAAACTCTGATACTACTGTACTATCTCAGCTCATATACCACTGGTCTTAATCAAATGAATCAATAACTGACTATGAATTACTGCAGTTGGTTCTCAACAAGATTAAATATGCTCTTACAAAATAACCACAACGGTACAGAATAAATGCGTAGTTCCACTCATAGAGTTAAGAGTTTACAATGTACTACAATCATACATCTAATCACTAAATTACACTCACTCTCGATCCTTTCATTCCATAAGGTTTTACATTAATAATGTATGACAAAACACATTTAAAATAACACGTCAAACAGCAGAACATATAATGAAGGTAAATGACGGACATACAAGTGCACATGTTATAATCTGGTGTTATGTGAGAGTCTTGACAGTCCACCAATGTTGGATTGTGGCTGATTAAAGGTCATGCACAATTGCTGCGCTGGCAACCAAGCCTTTTGGAGTATTGTAGTCCAACTGTGGTAGTTACCCAATCAGTCTGTAGTATGATGTTTCTACACTGTTGTACCTGTGATGGAGGCCCAAACTCCCACTATCTCTATAACACACCAGTATCACGCCCAGTTTCTCTTTGTATTAGCTGACTCCCCTTACCGGCTTCCCATAACTCTGCAATGCCTGTAATCTGCATTCAGACTTGCACTATTACATCTGATATCCTTTGAAATGGTTCAAATCTGCAATGTTACTGTCTGCTGTATGTGGTGACACCAGCTTCTACATTTACTTTGTAGATGAACTCCTTCATTCAGCTATCAAACCACTGTAAGGAGAGGCATGTATCTCCACACTAACTCCCTTTCTTTCTGAAGTAAACCTACTGAATACAGTAAAGAATCTGCACAATTCGTACTTGATTCTGATAGTAGAGATTTCTGGGGCTACGTTCAGTCTCCACTACTCTCATAAGGGGTTTCATCCTTAAGAGAAAAGAAACCAATCGCATTTAAGCAACCTGTTTGTATTTTATCAATACCATATGTAGTAGGAATAAAGTACTTGTTAAAGCTAGTCGGGTTGGGTAGTTAGGTGGTGAGGAAATGCGTCGGTTGGTTTCCAACTAACCGACCCGTCTACAAATACTTGGAACATTGGTAATGTACTCATGTTGGTTTTTGGTATTAATAAATAAATCATTTCCTTGCCTACTGGAATTGTGTTATGTTCTATGTTTTACTGCATATGTATTAATTGGATTACTCTGTGGGATTAGCATACATTAGTAGTTGTGATATATCTATTCCCTTGCATCTGCGAACAATGTCGGCCACCATAATCCTCCCAAAAGTACCTTTCTTGCCATAGCATTTGGTCCCATATGATCTCCTGCCACTCCTTCATGGGCCTTGCTCAAGACCCCTGGAATTTCTTCCTCCATTACACATCTCAATATTTCGTCCGGTCCCATTTTGTATAGTAACCCTTCAATTAGCTGACATGTGCTACTTTTTAAGGTAAATTTTCTCCTTTCTGCTGTAGGCATTTCCTTGGGAAAGGATGATGTTGATAAGTAGTGTCCAATTTTTTCATACCATTGAGGTAATACTGCAATCTGAAATAGGTGTGCATCTAGAAAATCCTCACACACCCCACTACCCGAAGTTTCCCCGGACTTAATCCTTGACAACTGATCAGCAATCACATGAGATTTTCCTGGCCTTACTATAATTTTAAATGTAAATTCTTGCAATAGCATTAGCCATCTACTTACTCTCCCTTGAATCACTGATCTATTCACTAAATATATTAGTGCTTGGTGGTCAACAAAAAATGTGAAGGGTGTAGCTAGTAAGTAATGTCTGAATTTCTGCACTGGATACACCATACCTAATGCTTCCCTCTCCGTGGTACTATAGTTACGCTCTACTTTAGATAGGAACCTGCTTGCGAAATACACAGGCAAAAGTGGCACCTATTGCATAATTAGAGGCATCCACATGGACCCAAAATTCTTTGTCCCAGTCGAGATATATGAGAATAGGGACCCCGACTAATCTTTTCTTCAGTTCTTGAAAGGCCTCCTCCTGCTCTTCCTTCCACTCAAACCGCTTGCCTTTCCTGGTTAATCTTTCTAATGGAATTGATACTTCGGCAAATCCTTTTATAAATCTTCTATAGTATCCTATATGACCCATAAATGACTTCATACCTGTTACATTGGATGGTGCTTCCATTTCCAAAATCACCTTGATCTTATCAGGATCTGTCTTTAATCCTTCTTTGCACACAATATGGCCAAGCAATCTCCCATGGGGAACCATGAACCTACATTTTTTTAGATTGAGAGCTAATCTTGCTCTTCGACATTTCTCCATGCATTCTCCTAGAATTTTGAGGTGTTGCTCCTGCCCACTGTAAACTAACCAGTCATCTAGGAATGCTTTAAAGTTTCCCACAGACATTCCATCAAAGATATGTAGTATTATCCTCTAGAACGTGGCTGGTGCATTGCATAGACCATAGGGCATCCTATTATAGGCATATACCCCGCCTTCAACCACGAATGTAGGTTTTTTTAGCTTATCTTCTTCCACAATGCTAATCTGATTATATCCCAAAAATTCGTCCATGAAAGAATATATCTCATTACCGCCTACCTCCTCCAAAATGCTATCTGTAAACAGAATGAAAAATGGGTCTTTTATTGTTACCGCATTCAAACATCTGAAATCTACACATCCGAATTTGAGTGCCATCCTTCTTGAGTGATACAACTATAGGAGATACCCATTCACTTCTTTGTACCTTGAATATTATCCCTACTTCTAACATCTTTGTGATCTCTTCCCCGACCCTTTCTGCATAGTTTTTATTCATTCTATAAGGTCTTTTCCATACTGGTCTTGCTCTAAGTACCAATGGGATTCAATGGACACACAGTTCTGGAGGTACTCCCTTCAAGTCTTTGTACGTCCAGGCAAAAACATCCTTATACTCCAAGAAGATTCTAAGGGTTGTTGCTTTCAATATTGGGTCCCAATTATCTCCTATCCATATTTCCTCGGGTTGATCTCCATCTCTGAGGTTCAATGCCTGGAACTTGGCCTCTTCGTATTCCACCTTCTGTTAAAAAACGTGTGCAGGTGTCTTGCTGAGGGTTGTCGTCCCTTCCTTATACTCTGTGTATTCTTTGGGGTATTGTTCCTCCAATTCAGATTCTTGTACCTCCAGCATATTACATTCCGCATGGAAAACTTCAATCTCCCATCTACCAATGAAATAATCCATTAAGGGAACTTGTATTGTCTTCTGAGCGTTCTCCTAATCTCAGTATTCCTTCCTCATCTGGTTCTATTCCTCCATAGTCTTCTTCTTGAAAGTCGGAAGCCAAGTCCTGACTTACTGACTAGTTCTTGAGGTCTATGATGTACTTTCTTCCTTCCGAGTCAATCAATAGAGTGTTCCACTTCCAGTTATGGGTAGCTTTTGTTGCAACCAGCCATCCCCTCCCTAATAGAGCATCATATTGTTTTTCTCTAGAGTGATAACCATAAAATCAATAAGGAATTGTTGTATACCAACTATGACTTTTTGTCCCATTAGCATCCCTATACTCTTAATTCCATGTTGGTCCACTCCCACTAGTTGAAATGTTGAAGGCCAAAGTGTAGGTTTCCCTATTTCCTTCCATGCTTCCTCTAATAAGACATTTACATTGGAACCTCCATCCACAATAGTATTTGAGAGTTTACACCCTAGTATCTCCATCTCTATTATGGCAGGTGTTCTCCCCATCCCTATCATGAATAATCTATCATCTTTTGTGTGTACTTCTCCCTCCTTTTCTTTCTTTAGGGTTATCCCTTTCGGGTTACCCCCTGTGTTAGCGCTACCTGCAGTTGGGGTAGTGTTTCTAATAGATCACCTATTTCCACTGGGATAGCAATTTCTAGGACTTGTTGCACAATATTCGTTACACCTCTATTTGAAACAAGGTTCTCCAGTTTTACCTTTCCTTCCTCTCTCATGCTATCTTGAATGCACTTCTTTGTTTCCTAAAATCTTTCGGTTTCTGCAGTAGCATCAGGATAGGCTAATTTTCTGGCCTGCATCCTGGTGACTGCAAGAATCTCACCTTTTGGATCATCAATGTCTAGCATATTTATTCCCTTTTGTTTCGGGCAAGTTGCATTCTCATGGTTGCCTAGCCCACACCATTTATAGAGCATCCCTCCATTTTGTCCTTTGCTTTGACAACCTCGGGCAAACTGTCCCCATTCATTACATCTCCTACATTGAATCATCGGCCTCCCCTTAGAATCATACTGGAGTGGCCGCCGTGGTGTGTTGTTGTTGCTATTATTGTTACTATTACTGCTGCTTCCTCTCTTGTTGTTTTTGTATCCCCCTAGGGAAGCTTTTGTATTTGTGTTCTTCGGCGGAGTGAAAGGAGGTGTGGATTGCCCCCCTTGGGTCAGGAATACTTGGGCGCTCCTTGTTTTCAAATCATAGAGGCAATCTTTAATTTCGTGCCCCAGTACCTAGCAGATCTCACAAAATGCTTTCTTCGGGCACACTCCCTTAGTATGGCCTTCTTTTTCACACTCTATACACCAAAGTTCTCTCCCTTCTTTCTTTTCTTCCTTGCTCCCTGCCATCTCCTTCATCAAATGCCTCAAGGCTTGAAAGGTTTTAGATTCTTCTTCGCTCTCCTCTAAGCTTTCACTTAAACTTCCATGCCTTCTTGCCTTGGAGATTTTACTCTCGCTCTCTATGTCCATGGCACGAGTACATGCATCTGCAAAAGTAGATGGTGGGACTATCTTTCTCCTTCTCCTGAGAGATGGTGTTAATCCTTCGATGAACCATCATTTTTTTAGTCCATCTGCTAGCTTGTTATCTAGTTTTCCTATTAGCTCTTTCATTCTTCTACTATAGGCCTTGATAGATTCACTCTTCCCTTGTCTTATATTATAGATCTTCATTACTATTTCATCGTCATCTCTCAGGAGTCTAAATTCTTCCTCGAAGGCTATGCGGATGTTATTCCATGTATTTTTCTTTCCTGCCTCCAAGTTCATATACCAATCAATGGCAATACCCCTTCATGTGGCTGGAAAGGCTTTTAGCCATTCTGCCGCGTCATTTTGTCCATTGGCCTACCATATCGTTATACATGTTTTACAATGGCGAGCAGGGTCCTCTGAGCCATCCCCTATGAACCTTGGTAATTTTTGTTTATCTACTACCATTATGTGAACACCTCCCAATGGAACACCTCCTGGTGGAACACTTCTTGATGGCACACCTCTTGATGAAACACTTCCGAATGGAATGCCTCTTGATGGAACACTCTCTCCCAATGGAATACTCCCGACGGAACACTCCCTCCCGGTTGGAAGTTCGTTCTCAAGGAGGAATTGCTAAAAGTATCCCCTTCTTGACTTTGCTCCTGTTGGAAGTCTCTTCCTACCAGTGTCTCTAGGTTTTTGTATTCCAACTTCCTTGTTGGTGTCTCAAAGATGACCAGATTTGCTATACCTTCAATTGTATTCTCAATCAATCCTTCCTAGATTCTCGTAGAATCCCCTTGTCCTCCTTTCCAGTTACGACATCTCTCCTCCTGTTGCTAGAGACATAGTATCCTCAAGGCAACTTCTTCCTTAGTTCCAAAGATGGCGCCACTTATCTTTCCAAAACAGCCCTCTCGTACTAAAGTCATAGATTTGAGGTGCCAACCTAGATGTGCTCATAAAGTAAGGGTACAAACACCCCGGGGTCTAGAAGTAGTCCATCTGGTTGCTCTTGTGGTACAACCAATAGGAGAAGAGAAAAATCGGAAAATTCACACCCAGGGTAGCATGACAACACTAGCTAGTATTGATGGGGCCATGATAGATACAATCCTGGAGGAAGCGGATAGGTTACAAGAAGAGGAAGGCATGGTGTCTTCACCCCTAGCGACAGTTGCTGAGGAGCAATTTGAGATACAAAGTGAGTGTGGGGAACCACCAAACACAATATCTTTTGCAGCCAAGGCCGAACTATTCCTCACTGAGCTTCATGCCATGGAGCATTCTACTAGGCGGATCATGCAACAAAGCAAGGCTCAGAATCTGGAGACCATCATCACCACAGCAGAGGCATTGGCCACCTTTATGCACACTGTCTGCCACGCAAATTGGAAATTGCTAGAATAGGGCGGCTATTCAGCAGAGGACATAGCTACCACATGGACGAGAACCTCTATCATTCCCATGGGACAAGAACCATCACCTCTCCTAGAAGCGCTGACAGCAATGGAGGTTGCCTTTCGGGGAACCTTTTTGAAACTTCAGAAGGAGAAAAACCTGGCTAAAGTTTGGGGGCTAGGAAGAAAGAGTCTTCAACAGTAGTGGGCAATGGAGAAAGTTGCTATGCAGGAAGCTTGGAACAAAGAAAAAGCTGAATTAGAGAGCAAGGTTGCTGCTGCAGAAGCTAAAAAGATGGATGCACTATGGGTATTACAGGGCGTTCGGACAAAGCAGAAGACAACAGAGTGAGACCTACAACGGCTAAGGGGAACTCCTAGCACAGGGATGTCCTCCCATACTTCTTGAAATCACAATTGTTTTTGTTTCATGTTCTAAAGTTGTCTGGGAAACGACTTCTTTTTTGGGGGGGATAGATGTAGTCAAAATAAAGTACTTGTTATGTTTAATACTTATTAAAGCTAGTCGGGTTGGGTAGTTTGGTGGTGAGGAAATGCGTCAGTTGGTTTCCAACCAACTGACCTGTCTATAAATACTTGGAACACTGGTAATGTACTCACGTTAGTTTTTGGTATTAATAAAGAAATAATTTCCTTGGTTACTGGTATTGTGGTATGTTCTATGTTTTGCTGCATATGTATTAATTGGATTACTCTGTGGGATTAGCATACATCAGTAGTTGTGATATATCCATTCTACATCATATTATTCATGCTCCAATCCCAATGTAGCTCCATGCTTTTATAACCTCGATATGAGGGAAGACACAAACAACTTGGCAATGTGGGATAAAAGCCAATTTCTTCTTTTAGTCACTTAAGTTACTTTTGTCATGAAGTGACTTTAAATCATAAAGAACTTTATTTTTGCGCTTTATATTATTAGAGTGACTTTATTATGATAAGTTACTTTATAACTTTATAATAACATTAAAATATTTAAATACATCACTTAAGTCACTTGAACTTTAATATCTCTTGAAATACTTGTTTGATTGTCATGTCGTCTGAAACAGGAATCTCTCCTCATAATTCCCCATGTGACCAAATACACTTTCTAAAAATAGAAAGGGTCCATCTCTATTACTCCTGACTTACTATACATAGTAAGTATGGCAAATGGAGTCCAAATGATATCAAATGAAGGCCAAATCTATAAATCCCTGAATGTTGAAGATGAATCAATCCACAGATGACCCTCTAACCATCCTCATTAGCCTACGAGGATCCCACATTGGGCTAATCCCTGAAATTTTGATGTTGGCAACGAATGGGGATATTACAAGATATTATATATTTATTTAATTGATACCGTGTGAGATATATGTGTGTGTGTGTGTGTGTGTGTATAACCATAAAATTATAATTTTTATTATATTAATTACATAATAATGAAGGGACATGTCTCTTCTTGGCTCATTTTTAAAATAAATACAAGAGGTCACTGCCTCTGGAACACACATACCAAACAAATGATGCAAATACTTTTGCAGCGATCTTTAGAAACTAACATGGTATCAGAGTCAACTGCAAATGTACAAGGAAAATTAAAAACCAATAATTTGGCAAATGACAAGGATCTATATGGAGATGTGCGCTCTCACATTGTTATTTGTTGGGGTGAATAGAGCTGCTCGGGCTATCAATGCGGGGACAAGTAAAAATGCATCCAAAGGGGACTTGCGATTTTAGTGGTGGGGAGCCCTGTTTATTACAAGGTCACTTGCTAAACATTCCCTCACGCAATACCACTACCCATACCAAGATTGAAGCAAAGGCTCGCAATCCTCTTCCTAAGGTCTGCAAAAAAAATTAAAGGAGAGCGCTTGCAATTTTGGAATGCCACATAATTGCAGCATAGACATGTGCCTGGGGCTTGCACTTTTTAACAAAGGTCAAATGTGGACTTTGCAAGTGATTCAAAGCAGTAAGATGTTGAGATATATAGTGTATAGTGCGATTTCAAATATTATACAATGTTATCCAAACCATAGTTGGAAAACTCGCCAAATGCAAAAACTCGCCAAGCCCCCCAAAAGTTTAATCGGGAAAAACTTGGCGATTTAAAAAAAAAACTCGGAAAAAACTCGAGAACCTAAAAAACTGCTGAAATTTAATTAAAAATACATTTATTTTGCAAAATTTAATGAGAAGATGCATCTAATAAGTTAATTAAAGACAATACAAAAGAAAGAAACAAAGTTTAGATATATATAAATGCATAATGCGTACAAAATTGCATTCTCATGCAGAATGCTCATGGTAGGAAGCAAAATAGTAAATTACTAAATAGTTTCAATCTGTCAAACTAGAAGTAAATACTAAAAGTCTAAATACATCAATACAATGTGACAATGCCAATCACATCTTCCTCTTTCCACTTGCACTAGCAGGAAAGCGAGGGGGTCTAGTCCTAGAAGAAGTGCCCCGCACTGGGATAGGGCGTGAGCTGCGTGACTGTGAACTCTGTGGCTGTGCCCCCTCGCTCGACGTCCCTACTGACTGGCTCGGCGTCCTAGAAGAGGATGCATCTCCACCTAATGGTAATGTCTGATCCTCGCCTGAATCATCATCATCCTCGTCCTCATCCTCAATGTCATCCATAGTGAACTGAAAATCAGTGTCAACCTCCCCCTCCATGGCCTGCCTCTCCAAATCAGCGATCTCATCTGGTGTAAAAAATGGACTTGGCTCCTGTGCTGTCCAATCAGAATAAGGATCTATCTCATCTAGATCAAGCGGACCAGGTAGTTCTAAGAGCTGTGACTTTTTTATGCGCAACTTAAGATTATAGTGCACATAAACAAGGTCATTAAGCCGTTTTTGAGTCATTCTGTTTCTTTTCTTTGTATGGATGGACTCAAATAAGCTCCAATTGCGCTCACAATGGGATGAGCTACAAGGTTGGGATATGACTCTGAGAGCAAATTTCCTTAAATTGGGGGTATTGCCACCCCAACTTGCCCACCAAGCATCTGCAAAACAAAATTTAAAAAGTTGTAAAGCAATAAAAAACAAAATCAGAAGCACAACTTATCAATTAGCAAAAGTTTTAAAGTTTGACGCTTTACCTGATGCTTGAGTAGATCTTGCTCTCTTTGCTAGCATAGAAGAGAACAAAGGACCCCTTGATTCCACATAGATTTGTTGTTCGGTCACAATAAGGTCTCTCTCCTCTTCACTTGATATCATTCTCTCAATGCATTTAGAGAGACCTTCCATGACCTCTCCATTAGGATCTGAGTAGAAATCATCAGCCCTAAAACAAATAGAAAATGATATCAAGTCTTACTACACAACCTTAAAAAGTAAAGTAAAATAAAGACTTATTAAAATCCCAACTTCAAGGACAATCAATTATCATAGTACCTGAATTTGGGATTGAGGAAGTAGCCTGCTGCATGAATAGGTTGGTGGAGCATATTGTTCCACCTCCTATCAATTATTTCCCAAATGGGGTCAAATCTCAGACTGTCCCCGTGATAGTAACTTCTAACAGCCTCTTTCGCCCTATCCATGGCCTCATAAAGACCTCCCATTGGGGATTGCTGCCCATCACATGTGCGCAAGACTAGAACCAGGGGCAGAGACATCTACATTTGAAATTCGAAAAATACAAATTAGTTAATAACATAGTAAGTTATGAATTGAAAATGAAACTTGAATAAACTAAAAATATAATGAAGTTACCTCCACAATCTCCTTAGCCTTTGCAAAAAAGCTATCATCAAAGACTATTCGTGCCACAGCTTCTCCTTCGGGCTTCTTTGAGTAAGGTGAAGCAACCCAATCAGCACACACAAACATTTGCTTCAAAGCCAATATGTGGTCAAGAATACTTTGCAACGTCAAGAAGACCGTTGCAAACCTTGTCATAGCAGGTCTCATCAAATCTTTGCCTTTAGTGGCTTTTCTCATCAAACTGAGAACCCATGGGTGATTATAGATATATTTCGTGACTCGCCTAGCATCTTCCACAACTGGACTCACCCAATCAAGTTTTCCTATGTCCTCCAAAAGAAGGTCAAGGACATGTGCTGCACAAGGTGACCCAAAAAGTGTGGGATGCCTCTCTTGGAGGATTCTACCTAAAAGATTAGCAAAAAATCAATAATCAGTAACAAACTTTCCATATTTAGTATTTACAAATTACATCAAATCTAAATTGAATAATACCATAGCATTACATTCATGATTCATATTGATTCAAATATAAAAAATTAAATCTACCTGCTGCCACATATGCTGCTGCATTATCTGTGATTATTTGCACCACATTCTCTATTCCCACCTCCATGACAACATTCTCCAACATTAAAGCCAATGTGGCTGCATTTTTCACTTTGTTGGAGGCATCGACAGATTTCCAAAACACCACATCATCTTTGCAAGCAATCAAGAAGTTAATAATGGTTCTACTTCTTCCATCTGTCCACCCATCAGATAAAATGGTGCAGCCATACTTCTTCCACTCTTTCTTTTGGTCTTCTATCAACAATCTTGCCCTACCAACCGCTTTGTCGAGCAACCTACAAAATTTAAGTGTAATATTAAATAAAGTGTAAGTGTTAGTAAAAAGTTAGGAAATAAGTTATAACAATTAAGATTTAAAATATAACAATGAACTAAAGTGAATCTCAATTATTTACAATTACTAAATAGTAAAATACTAACCTTCCACTCATATCCTTGCGATTAGGCGGCTTGTACCCTTTGCCTAATATTGTCATTGCATTCACCATATTGACCCAATAGGGACTATCAGCGGCATTCATTGAGATATTGTTGAAAAACCAAAAATCAGCTGCTGCAATATCAGTTTGCTCATGCACCTCCTTAAACCATGCAGTGCCCTCTAATGATGGTTGTGCTCCAGGTGTGTTCCTGGGCACAAAATAACCACCTATCCCTGATGGGGATCCGGATGGTGATGATGAAGTAGGAGATGTAGAAGAAGTGGAACCGGTAAAAGAGAAATTTTGTTTGCGGATCCGTGGGCCACGAAGAGATCCTGGTATGTTCTCAAGTGCTTCTTCTTCCTCTTGCATATCAAAAGGAGCTCCTTCAGATTCAGCTATGGCTGCCCTCATAGATAATTTTGCCCTCTCCCTATTCAATTTTTTCTCTTCAGCAGCTGCAAGTAGGGCATGGATGAATCTTTTTTCTTCATCAGTTACCTTGAGACAAGGATTTGAGTCATGTTTTTTTATGCCTGCAAGGTGGTATTTGAGGCGGTTTATGCCTCCAGAAATAATTCTCTCACAGGGAATGCATATCACCTTCCCAATATCATTTGGACTTGGAGCTTCATAGGCATACCGCCATGCCTTATCTCTTGCATTTTTTGGCCGGGTGCCTATATATCCAGATGGGCATGGTGTTTGTGGCCACTCTTCTTGCGGGTTTGTCATGTTTTCTTAATGCTTGTCCGCTGCCCTACACGTAAATAATTAAATTTATAGAAAAACGAATAAACAAAGTTAGAACTTAGAGTTAAAACTTAGAAGCTAGAAGTTTAGAACAACTAGCCACTAGGGTTTCAACTTTCAAATGATTTGAAATCATTTACAAACAACAACAAAAACAATAAAAGCTTTGCTTAAAACTATAAAAAGTTTTCAAACAATGATAAGATGAACATACCTGGAAAGAAATTTCTCTTCTAAATTCGGTTAGAATCCTCCAAAATCCACTCCAATCTGCCTTTAATCACTTGCAATCAGCTAAAACCTTCTTTGCTCCACAAAAATGAAAGAAACAATGCAAAAAACAATGCAAATTTGACCTATTTAGGCGTCTGGCCGCGGGTTCCCTGAACCGCGAGTTTTTTTACATAACTCGCCGAGTTTTTGGACTCACGCCGAGTTTTTTGGCAGGCGAGTTTTTGGGCGATTTACTCGCCGTCCCAAAACACTCGGCGAGTTTTAAAAACTCACCGAGTAACCGGCGAGTCTTCCATCTATGATCCAAACAATCATTCAATATCAGCATGGAAAATTGTCAATAGCATTAGCATTTATAGTCAATATTATCAAAACTTTTCTCACATTGTTGATAGCATGAACAACAACATTGTTTTCAGAAGAAGGGATATATAGGAAGTGATGAGTGGTGCAATGCAACACGAGAGAGTCAAGCCTTGCAAAATCTTCACAATCGTTGGAGAGTCAAGCCTTCTAGAAACTTTCCTCGCACTCTACATAAGCAACGAACACATAATAATAAACATATGGTAAAAGGACAAATAAATTAGTCAATGTATTAATAACTGGCACCCATGTGGATACATCTAAAGCATGAATCGTGGAAAAGCTAGATGTACCTAAGGAAATTGCATTGGATAATAGAAGCATTTAAGTGGGTTCAACGGATTAAACCTACATAGGGCCTCAAAACCAAGAATGGGTATAATGACCCCATTCAATCCATCTCACCAGTTTATGCATAATGACGTCAACCATGACTAGAGAATAAAGTAAATAAATAGAAGAATGTGGAAGGATCATCAAATTGACAACTCATATTATGACCGAAGCCACCATGGAAGATATGTGGAGGTGAGTATTATAAGAGGAACTTAAGGTATGCACTCACTGCCTATTTACATGATTTGACTTTTGGATTAATCAATAAATGAATAAAATTTATAAATACAAGCTGCCAACTCGTATTTATAAATAAAGACATTGAACAAAGAAATGCATAATGAAATAAAACTTATCAATATCAAGGGAAGGAGGTGAGTAACAAATAGAGTCTTTAACAATTCATTATTAAGCATTAGTATGTTGATAAAATAAATTTGGGACAACAATCTTATGAAGATAATCACAGATATTTTTTATTTTTTTTAAAGAGGGGTAAACGCTTTTGACCTGGAGCTATGAACCAATGAGGCCACAAACGGGGGACCTCATCCCCATTAGATTTGAAACTTGATGGCAAGGATAACAACTCAACAACTTAACCATCACAACATGCCACTATTGGCAGGATAATCACAAATATTATTCAATATAAAATAATTTAATTTAATCTTCAAAACTACCTTATTTACTTTTTGGAGTCTCTCTCTTATTTGTATTTCTATACGTATTATAGGAGCTATTTACTTTGATCTTTTCCTCTTAAGTATGTTCTTGCAGGAAAAGGGAGATTGATATCAGATTTAGAGGGAGCCTGACACTTCATTAGAGGCAACATTGGATGAGAAGCTCAGAAGATTGATATTTGGAGGGACTCTGAAAATCCATGTATGTGACTCCATGATTTTAATGGGCCTAATTCCTATGTAGTTCATAAGTAAGTGATGACTTCCAAGTGATTATCACTTGTATCTGCAAAAGTTATTGGAAGGTGATAATCTTTCACTAACTTAATCTTCTATTGCAATAGACATTTTTTGATGGCACTTCTTCAAATAAATAGGCATCAAGCAAATAAATAGAAGATTCAAAGGAAGTTTGACTTCATGTAAACTTTTGATGTCATTTGTGTGACTTTAATGGGCTTGCCCCATGTGTACGTCAGGAGGAAGTGACGACTTTCAAATGATTATCACTTGTAAAAGTTATAGCAAGGTGACGACCTTTCAATAACTTAACCTTCTATTATGATAGACATCCTATGATGTCTGAAACAGATCATAATAGGTGATAACTTGCATGGTGGATTAAGTTCCTTAAATAGACCATAACCTTCTATTTGATAGACATCTTATGATGGCTGAAACAGATCATGATAGATGATAACTTATATGGTGGATTAAGTTCTTTAAATAAACCATGGCCTTCTATTGTGATAGATGTCTTATGATGGTTGAAATAGATCACGATTATATCTTGCATGGTGGATTAAGTTAAATAGACCATGAATGTTTATATGGTAAGCCTATGAGAATGCGTAGGCACATACCTTATGAACATTTTGAGCACTTGATAAATGTGATGTAACTTGAAGTTCAAGATGTCGTTACTCAAGAGTACTTGGTGAATATCATGTGACTTAATGTTCAAGAGGCCATTACTCAAGAGTACTTGGTGAATATTATGCATCTTGGCATTTGGGAGGCCATTACTCAAAGAGTACTCGGTGAATGTCACGTGACTTGACATCCAGAATGCCATTACTCTTGATATCATGAGATGAAATCTAAATGGTGGATATCCTCCGATCAAAGATATCCTTAATCATGCCAACTTGATATTACATTGTGGTAATATCTAACCATGTGTTTATCCTTCCTAGCTAAGAGGGGGTGTGATGTTTTTGGTAGCTTCAATCAGATAAACCTATGAGTCTAAATTATTGATGATATTATATATTTATTTAATTAATATCATGTGAGATATAATAAATAAATATATATATAGAGAGAGAGAAATTAATATAATAATGATTCATGATATATATATATATATTTTATTATATTATTTACATAATAATGAATAGGCATGTCTGATGAAGGGACATGACTCTTCTTGGCTCATTTTTAATATAAGTACAAGAGGTCGCTGCCTTTGGAACACATACCGAACAGATAATGCAGATACATTTGCAGCGATCTTCAGAAACCATGACCTTACCATATAGCACATAGAATGTGTGTACACACATTGGCTGAATCAATATTGAAGTATAACTGCAAACTTTACACACCATTCTCAGCATGCAACCTATGAATTTTTGTCGTGCCATGTACACATGCTCATCATGTAAATAGTATATTTCAATATTATCAGTTTTCCTCGGAATTTCAATGGTAGGGAAACAAGGGGACGAAGGGATATGATTTGAATGACAATAAAAAAATACAAATTACAAAGTACACGATCCGAATCTGAATCTTCTCTATAATTTACACAATATCGAGAGCTTAAAAATTCCACGATTGCAAAAAGAGAAAATATGAGATTAAAACAGCATGGACCTTTATCCAAGACAAGCAAGGACTAGTTATCAAGATAACAGATAAAATGTGAAGTAAAGTTTGAACAAAAAGCTACATGCTTCAACAACTTGGAAGTGCAATACAACTCACCATAACACACAGAATCTGTGTACACACATTGGCTCAATCAATATTTAAGTATAACAGCAAACTTCAACACCCCATTCTCACCTTAATAGCTATAAATTCACATCATGTCATGTACACATGCTCATCGTGCATATATTATATTTCAATATTATCAATTTTTCTCTGAGTTTCAAGGGTGGGGAGTTGAGGGCACACAAGGATTGGTTTGTCACAATAAAAAAATCTATAAAATAATTTTAAAATTATATAAACGTGAAGGCTATTAAAAAATTATATAAGAATTTTATATGATAAAATTATTACAAGAACACTAAAATTATGCAAGAGGATCAAACAAATTGAAATTTTGACAATAAATGATCCAACGAAAATATAATATTTACAATATTCAACAAGGCCAAGATACAAGTACAAATTAAAAAGTTCCACAAAAAGACAATGGCCAACCTGTATGCATTCAAGAAGGCATGAAGATGTATGCATCAATAACTAGTAAAATGATGAAGTGGAGAAATGGTCTATCACCCCTTAAAAAGGGAAAACCAGTACCAATTGTTTTCTTTGAACTTCAACAGATTTCCAGGATATCCCTCGTGACACCAATAAGATAAATTTATCAATGGCCAACAAATACCACAAAGTGTCAAAGGGACTGCCAAGTACAACAAAAAAGGGGCCAGCCTATAGCTGAGACACCAAACAGTGCCCTAAGAAGAAAGCGACAAAAGAAATAAAATCAAAACACCAAAGGGGTTCAAAGGAAATGAAATCCTCCCAAGAGCAATTGAGGGTTTTGAACAGCTATGACGAACTTCCAACCAAAGGATAGGCAATAGGACCAGTAAGAGCCCTAGGTCGCCTCGAGTGAACCTAGAAGAAGAGTGTTGCAACAAGGAGCTCGTCCTAGGCCTCGTAGATATAGAATGAGGGGTGGGACCAAGTTGATGCTTGGTACCATGTATTGGAGATAGCCCTATGAAGAAGGAAGTAATAAGCTGAAAGGGTGGAGGCATTGTGGAATATTGGTGCTGGCAAAGCCTAAGGCCTTCCTAAAAATATAGAGTGTGGCACTACTAGTCTATATATCTGAAATGGTGGAGAGGACCCTGCCTCCCTAAAGAGGAGTAGAACCTCCCTCTAATCTCATAGTGTAAATGACAGCGAAAGTGAAGCGCTTCTCAAACTCAACCTCTTTAATACTACAAAGCTGACAAATTCTTTTCAGTTTGTCAAAAAAATGTCGAACTCGCAATGGAGCCAATGTGAACCTTCTCTGAAGGAGCCAAGGGGAAATCCAAAGGGAATGAGGCCAGTGGTGGGATAAGTACAAAAGGTGGAGAATGAGTCTATCCTTTAGCTACAAAAAGTTATTTGCATAAAAGGTCATCTTAGGGAAGAGGCCCTTGTGGGGGTTAACCCAAAAAATGTGAACGAACTACCTATAAATGTCATCTATAATGCACCTATTCAGCTCCTAGTGGGGAGGAAGAAGATGGGGATTGCATCAAGAGCGTACTGGAAGGGAGGGAGGCGATCCATCTCAATCCCAAAAGACATAATCTCGGCAAACCAATTGTGAGACCAACCTAATGGAACAACTAAAGCAGTAATGGATCTAAAAAACACTAACCAAGGTCAGCGTATTCGTGGCACCCCTCACTTGAATTAGCAAAGCCTCGAAGGCAGTGAAGGTACCAAACCAGACCAAAGATGGCCTCAAGCCTAAAGGGATGCACCCCAAACTCTACGAAAATAATATTGTGTGGGATGGAATGCTTGCATCGAATAATGCATTGGAGGAGAGTCCAAACCCGCTCAACAAAGGTCTGATCAAAAACTAGCAAAGAGGGATCCCACACCGCCAAACCATAGAGAACAGTAGGCTTGAAAGTGTATCCACAAGTGTCATCTTGGACAAAGTGTACACAAAAAGGTGTTGGAAGCATTGCCTCTGTAGAAGGACCAACGAGCCATATCCGCAAATATATCCCTTATTAATTTGCGGCTAAAGGGTGGGTCTAATGTTAAAACAAGGCCCACACAACTTGACCCCCAGATGTGTGGATGAGGACAAGATTTCCACCTCCAAACCCCTCAAGAAAAAATGGAGGTGAGATGTATTGAGAATGATGAAGACCATCACCTGGATCTTCCCCAAATTAATTGTTAGTTGTTGCAACTTGCAGAAAGATGCAAGATTGTCTAGCTATCTCTGCAAACCCTTCAACAAGGAAGCCAAAAGAAAATCTAGAAAAAGCGGAATATAGATCAGAACTTTGTGAAGGCAACCATTCCCTAAAAGAATATGGTCCTAAATATACTGCTGCAACTCATCAATGTAGATACCAAAAATGGTAAGCCATAAGGGCACTCCTGCTTAACCCCTCAATAGTACTCTTGATGATGTCTGAAAACCCAAAAAGGGTCTTGAGATGGCGCAAAACCATCTCATAGTGTCTCATGATAGCAGCCAAAAGAGTATCTGAAATATCAATATCTTGAAGCGACTGAAAAGGGGTCATCCCAAGGGAAGAGTGGTGTGACCAAGAATGGGGGAAACTTGTGGAAACATGGTTGAAAAGATCGGCCAAATAAGACCCTAGAACTATGAGTTCGTGTTTAAAGAACTAAACCTAAAAACCGTCCTCATCAATCACCCGGCTAGAGTTCTTAGTTCTGACCGCCTCCTTGATAGTGATGTAGGAGAAAAGCTGACACAAGAGGGATGACCTAGAAAGGATGTTGGGGGACGTCATTAAGCATAGAGGTATGTGAACCTAGTGCACACCATGATCAAGCTTGGGGGAGGGGGGGCAGTAGGGAAAGAGAATATGCCACAAAGGTTTGGGAGGACGTTGGAGGGAGGCAATGAGGGTATGTTTGCACTGGGCAATGTGAAGATGCTTCTTATGACAGAGAAGTTGTTGGTGGGAGGTTTGAAGGGAGGTGTAAGAAGGGTGGTGGAGCATGAAGGCCAAATGCAGGGTCCGATGAGAGGCTTTACAATCTTCATCATACCAATTGTTCATAGGGAATGTATCCTTAGACTTGGGGGAGGGGAGCTAGGAGGTGAAAAAATGAGGGAAGGAAAACAAGGCAACTTCCCAGATGGTTGTGGATAGACGAGAGGATTTAGTGGCAATGCACCCCAATGCAAAGAAGAGAAAATTAAGGGGGAAGAAGTTGTCTGATATGGTGGGTAAGCATGTTGGGGTCACCATCGTCAAAGTGAGCATTGGTGCAAAAGGGGTGTTGGGGACCAAGGGAGTAAGAAAAAAAGTGGTATAAGGGATGGAAAGACAAAGCAAAGCATGGTCAACCTAGTTGATCCTAAATTCATAACTTGGATAGATATATTGGAATTGAAGATTACAGCCTATGGAGAGATGGATAATTATATAAGGCTAGTCTTAGCTTAGTTCCAACATGATATTCAAACCTAGCCTCCCACTTTATATTTTTATAGATAAAAGTATTTGAAAAAGAAGAAGAGAAGCTAAGAAACGATGTTGCAATGAAGGATAAAATACAAGAAAGTCCTTCTACAAAAAAGGTGAATGAAGAAACAATAGAGAATCCCTTACACTTGCCAAAAAACATTTGTACTTTTACAGAGGAGCGTTCTAAAGCTTCATCCAAAGGTTGTAGAAACTAAACATAAGGTAAACAAATATAGGATGAAAGTAACCATAACAAGCAAACTTGGTCCAAGACAGTAAATAAAGTTATCACTAAGTATAGGCTCTACAAAGCAAAGGTACAAGAGCAAGTAGCAGGAGTTCAGACAGCAAATGCGAGAAAACATGTGGCGCACTTGGACCAAGAAAATGAAGAACACAAGTTCAAGGAGAGGGAACTGTTGATGTGTGTATGACCCATCAAATAGTAGAACAAAATACCAAAATATCTTGTCCTCTCTTGAACAAAGTCCTATGTGTGCTAGGATTGCAAGAAGATCATACTACGAGTCCAAGGTTCCTTTAATGACAGGTCTTGACTGTGGATAAGCTAGGTGATAGATGTAATTTGTTGATACAAGGGGCCTTAAGTATGTCTATTCAAATTCATTTCAAGTCATACTGGATGTAGGAGCCATCAAAAGGTTTTGCAATTAAGTACATTTTTTGGATTTCACAAAATATGCAAAAATAAAATTGGACAAGGTTTAGGAGTTATTTTCTATTCATAAGGGCAATGATGAAAAAAGATGGTACTCTGGTGGACAAATTCCTTAATTTATCGAGCTCTGGTTCACCAAGTTATACTACAACTACAAGTAAATTGGTGCAATCTTCAAGGGTTACGCGAGAGATTTTCATACCACCACATACACCATCATTAAGAACAATGTACATGAATGATAGAAGTTAAACATATGCATGAAAGGGGTTCAAGCTAACTTTACACAACGATTTAGAATCACTAAAACATCAAAAGTATGAACCAAAGGAATTCATCAAAACACCATCATCTTCTTTATTGCAATCACAACACTTTAACTAAATTAAACTTTATCTAAATGAGGGAATTTAAGAGAACAAGCAAGTACCAAGACACATCAAGTATTCACCAAGTTTCAATGCAAACTCTATTATCTCAATAGCTCATAGCAACAATCTCGGAAAATCCTCCTTTACAAATGAGAAGTGAGGCCTTTATATAGGTCCTCGATTACAATGGGTGGTCTGGCTGCAAATAATAACCGATGGCTCAAATCATGCCACATCAGCCCTAATTAGTGTTAGGGCAAAGAAAGAGGAATCTACATCAATGCAACATGGAATCCACTACTATAGTGGGTAATAAATGTGCACTATGTATGTTCATTTGAGAAGGGAGTGGGGTGTAATAAATGACCACTAAGCACACACCCACCATGCAATAAATACATTATCCTTGACTCTGCCTCCTGAAGGCATGGAATTGATCCAACACCATCTCCAATTCTTTTGTGTTGATGCTTGGCACCGATTCTTGCTTGAATCCTAGCACTGCAATTGCTCTTTCTACCTTTCCTAAACTTTCCTACCAATCTAGCAGCAAGTCCTAAGTGGTGTGCATGGTATTCAAGAAGATAAAGAAGTCCTCAAAATCAACTCTCTCGAAAACATTTAGCTGAAAGAACTCCTCTAACTTGAGTTTCAAATTGTTTGTTGTCATTTCATCCTCAAGCAACCACTATGATGACAAGGATACAACTGATTGGACACCCCTTGCTTGATGTTGTCAACAATGATTTTCCATCAAGTGAATTCCTTAGTGAAGCTCTCAAACATTTCCTTGGTTGTGATCATTGCACTGTACTATCAAAGGAAGACATAGACATCCCCATCGTCGATAACTCCATCAATCAATGCCTGCTTTGGGGTCTCCATCAAATTCTAAATATCAGAATCATTTCATCTTGTTAATTATGCTCATCTTCTCATGATTCCTCCATGTACTAGATTCTAGAGAGCACAACTAATGCCCTACTATGCACTTGCACCAATTCTATTGCATGCTTGAAGGCCTCTTCCTAAATTCTTTCAACCCAAACCCTTGCACCTTGAGCAATCCACTTGATCCTATCAATATCATCTACAACTTCAACTGAAACACCCGTCAGAGGGACAAATGATGGGCCTTCCTCTCTTACTGGACAAGGCAAGTTGTTAATGTACTAACACAAGGCTTTGATTTCTCTTTTCTATTTTGGGTATCCTTCTTCAAGCTTCTTCATCCTCTCTTTGAAAGCTTGAGTGGAGTCATCAGACTCTATGAATTGCTTGCAGGAGGCAGGACCAAAGATTGATTTCCATGACATGGTACTCATCTGGAGTAATTTGGTCTTCAGTCTTATCAGTTGTAGGAGTTGCAATCTAGGAAATCCTAGACCCTAATTCTCCTCTGACAACCTTAGTGAACCTTTTTGCTTTCCTTTGTTCTTTGGATTGGTTGGTTCAATCTAAAATTTCTTGCAATTCAATTGCCGGATCAACCTCCTATTCTTGACTCTTCTGAATTTGTTGCTTTAACCATTCTAGAATGGGTATACTCTGATCTCTCGGTATCACCAAATGTTCTTTCCTTTTGTTTGCTCCAATGTTGCTCTTCTCTTCACCTCCTAGACCTAGACTATCCAGTGTCACTTTAGAACTACAAGTTACCTCTATGGTTGGAATCTTTGTTGCTACTGTAGGAACTTCTTCCTCTTCTAGACCAGCCTTATCCTCCATCATTTCTCGTTCTAAGATTGCAACACAACTTTCTTGCGTAGCCATATCTTGATCTCTTCATTTCCCTTGTGCAGATTTTTCATAGGCATTTGTACTCAATCTATCTTGCACTAGCCTCACCAAATTTTCTTCTTGCTTAAATCTCCTTATGCTTGTCTTCACTTACTATCTCTCAAAAGTTTCTATCTCTTGAACACTGGGAGTTGGTAAAAAAGGAACACTTCCAATTTTTTAGATCTTTTTTTGAGGCTCTTGAATGTTTAGCCTACTCCTGGGATGTCTTTCATGACCTACCTCTTTTCCTTTAATGTTTTCTACACCTTCTAATGGAGTTTCCTTTTCTTCAATACTCGCTTCAGATATCTGTCCTAATCATTCATCCCTAAGTGATTGGTGGCCAATTAATCTATATATGTGAATCCATTTGCTAGCACAACTAGTTTAGTGAGCTTATGTTCAATCCACCACTTCATAAAATCCAAGACTGGATTCGATAGTAAGTTAAGATCTGTGACCTCCTTCATTTGCCATTTGCATGGATGAATTGCACTCTCTTGACGGAATCCCTTTTGCACTACATTTGGGTCCTTCGTCTGATCAAGAACTTGGAATATGTTGCATGCTCAAACCATGCTTAACAGCAATCTTGAATGCATCCTCCAAACAATTTTGTGCTCATCCACAACATTTACCCAAAAATCCTCAAGGTGAACTTTATGCTGCTACTTTGATCACGATATTGATTTGATCTTGTTATAGGGATCAAAATCAGAACTATTTGGATAAAGTAGAAGACAAAATAAGTGAAGTTCATTCAATCACCTCTCTACCACCTTCAGATATGGGCATATCTCAATTTTTTCTCCAATGGAAATTGGGAAATACAATCCCAACTTCTTCTTCCCTTTCTAAATCTTGTCATAAACTATGAATTGTCGAGTAAGCTCTAACAAGACCATCTTATCCATTGTGTACCTTGGAAGCTTGTATGGCTCCATAGAAAATCCCTGGACGCGGATGTATGAAAAGGTGGAAAATTGAAATAACCAAGCTCCATAATCCTCCAACAACTTCATTTGTCCAACTAACAATCTCATATTCAACCTCTTTTGTAGGGTCCTCACTATGTGCATGCCAGAGACATCATTAACACTTACATAATCATTCCTGAAATACAAATGCAGCTATGGGTAGCATTCACAAACTTTCAGGTTGAGTTCCACTCCCAGTCGATCCTTTGCATCTCAATCCATCACACTTCATCCTTCAAGCTAGCATGTAGATGACGTAGGAGCTCATATAAAAAATTCTTGTGTGCTCCAAATTCATCAATTGTTCAGTCAGGTTATCACTTATAAGTCTAGCCCAGTCTATCTTATCCCCTTCCCCTACCACTTGCTCAATGAAGTACCACATCAAATGTTACATCCCAAAATTTTGACCTAATTAAAATTATTATAGCCTTTGAGTTGAATGGATTTTTCTTTCTTGTTCATGTGAAAAGGGTAGTTAAATGTAACCATTGTTTCCTATGAAATTGGTTGTTATCAATTATTATGTATAACCGTTTAATGATGATGGTCGTTGACCGTTATCATATGTTGATGATATTAGTTAGTAGTTGCTTGGTTTCAGAATTATGGTTAACTAATTTCTTACAAATATCTATGTTAAATGTTAATATGGATTTATCTTGGGAACTTCTTATTATTGTGGAAAATGTTGTACGGGTGATTGCAGGAGTAGAGAAAGGGGAGAAGCATTGCTTAAAGGGTTCAACGGAATGGGGTGTTACCTTAGTCCATTTATCTGATCAACAAATATGACCTTTAACTATCTAGGTAAGGACCTAGCGACTTGCATAACAAGGTATAATCATTGGACACACATGAGCTATTGGACAATCATTAAGACATTAAACATTTTAACTTAATCAAAGTACATACCTCTAATGGTTTATATTGACATTGTCATCAGTTCAAATAATAAATATATATGTATGTGCACATAGGTATAAAAGTATGGTGCCATCATAGTATTAATTTATACAAGCTCATATCTATTAAAATACATATACCTAAATATGCGTTTACCTTGAGAAGATATTGAGATAAAATAATCTTCCAAGTGATACACATATTTGGATATGCATATCTTAGTAGGTATAACCTTGGACAAATGGTAATAATATAATGTCAACCATTTGAAATTTTATATATATATATATATATATATATATATATATATATATATATAACTTTATAATTTATCCTTTTTGATCTAGTAACCTTCGAATTCTTCACATTTTTATTTGTTGTTATGAGAGTTAAGAATAAACACTTGGCATCTTTTATTCATTGGTGGTTCAAGAAGTCTGGCTTTCTTCTTTTTATAACTATTCCAAGAGCCACGGCTTCATCGAAGCCTTTATAATTCTTCAAATGTGTTCTTTCGAATACAAGTCAGGAGAATTAAAAACCGGAGTTCTACAATATATACCTCTGCTCCCTTATTTTCTATCATCCTTGCTGTGATTGATTGAAAAGCCGAGCCATTGCTTATCTGATTTTGGAATACGCACTTCCAAGAGCCGGCTGTACAGAGTCAAGCCCAAGCTCCACGTTTATTTTGATCAGGTTATGTGGTCAACTTCTCTCAATTCATATTTGTTATTTGTATGCATTCAAAAACACAAAAGCAAGAAATGTCTCAATGAATTCTATATATCATTGTTTGACTGTAATATCGAATAGAAGATTCGAAGAGTCCATCTATCCATGTTGAGTCTGAATCAAATGTATTTGTTATGCCAAGACGCCTCTTGTTATTAGTCAGATTCCATATTCAAGTTGTTTCTTTGTAAATTCTTAAAACAAGCTCTCGGATGATAAGAATTGTCTTATGACAGTAATGAATGTATATTATTTCTTTACACCAGCTGAGATACAGCAAAAGAGTTGAATTACTCTGAGATTGACACCTAGGACTCACCTAGCTAGATGGCCAAGAAAGAGGGTGAAGAGGTGAGAGAAAAATCTGCAAGAACATGAAAACAGAATTAGAGGTGATACAATAAATTTATTATTTTTAAAAGAATCATTAAATAGCTCACGCATGTCCACTTAATTATCTTGTTGTCAATTTGAGCGGTGGTGATCAAGTATTAAAAACCCATCCAAAAACCTTGGCCAAGGTCGTTAAAGGCATGCTTGCCTTCTAAAGATCACATGATGTCGGTATTGCCAGTTATTCAAAAATGTCCGTCCATAACTGTGTGGACATTCTAAACACTAGTATTGCTTGTATGTTTGGACTAGTAGTACCCCAAGCCTAGCCCAGGGGTAGGGAGGGTCTTTCTTTTCAAAAGATTGTGTGGGGATGGATATGGTTCGCGGTTGGGAGGTTAAGCCTAAGCTAATGCTTCTCCTCTTATCCGAAAGCCGAGGCTTGCACAACCAGTTCAAGACTCTCCAATTAGCTTTGTATGTTTCTTCCTTTATCCTTTGCTATGCATTTACTTTGTTTTGTGAATATTGAACATCATAGTATGAATGGTAATGTTTTAATTTGCTTCAGCATAGATGATAGGAAATAGTAATTTCAGCTGGCAGTTATTTCAGTTAATAGTTATTCAGTTGAATGTTATTTCAGTTACTATCCCATTAAATGGAAATAAAGATGCTTTATTTCAGTTGTATAGTTGAAGTATTACTTTCATATTTAGTTGAAATCAGATTTTAGCCCTAATCTTTTAGTTCAGAAAATTCGTTTGTTACATATGGTATCGGAGCCAAGTTCAACACTGAACCTTGGGCACACTACCTAAGTAGGATTAGTAAACCTGAGATTTTCTTAGATTAAATGTAACAGGATGCAAGTTCTAAATACACCTCGCAAGAAAGCACGACATCCCATCTTTCCATACTTGATTAAGAACATGTCAAACTATGATTACACTTTTTGTTCCATGCCTCCGGACAATGAAACCTTAAAACAAGCTTTGCAATGAATGACGAAGGAAAGAGTCAAGTGGACTCCTGCCAAGAAAGCAGCCTATAGAAACAAACTGATTCAAACTTGGAACTCCCGCCAGGCCAACCCTCTTATGCACTTCCATAGATCTTGGATGGCACGGGATATGTACAAAACCGAAACTGAACAAGATGCTGAAAATAAAGTTTCAGAATAACTGAATCTATAATGTAAACATCCTCCAAAGAGGAATTTTTTTGTAAATAAAGGTTGTTATAAATACAACATAGAAGTATTAAAATTGATTAAATAAATTAGTCTATACATATGTTCCATCTATTCACAATCTCTTTTATAAGAATTTTTTAGAGACCTCAAAGGCGGTTTGGGGAATATACCATTTTACAAGAGAAGCTGCTACATGGTGGGGAAACACCAACGTTAAGCCGAACATTAAAACAACTGAAATTACTTGGGAGAAGTTTGTAACCATCTTTAGAAACCGTTGGTTACCTCAAACCTTCTATGACCAAAAGCTACTGGATTTTCAAAATCTCAAGCAAGGAGATATGACCGTACATAAGTATTGGGAGAAATTCACCCGACTGCTGAAATATGTACCCCTGTACCAACAAGATAGAAACCTGAAGGTGAGGAAATTTATCATGGGGTTGAATAATAGGATCGGAGGGGCAGTTGATGTTCTCACTCCCCGAAACATGGAAGAAGCTTTAGAAAAAGTTGTTCGTCAAAAATATAAAATCCAGAGAGATGGTTCTATTTGAGATAACAAAAGGAAAACAAATTGGAATACATAAGGTGCAAATACTGGGTCCCAGAAGAAATAGTTTGATGATTACAAATTTAACAAGCCAGAACCAAGAGGGAATGGTATTAAGGATTTTAAAAGTAACCCCAATACAATTAAGAATGGCAAGGGCATTGAAAAGAAGGGGTTGCCTTAAGGATGCTATACTTGCGGAGGAGATCACTATGCTAACAAATGCCCTGTTAAGACCAACACCAATCAACCACCCTGAGCACCCCTTCCACCACAGCAGCATGTTTATCAACAAAAGATTCACATGGCACTTAACAATCAACAAGCAGAACAACAAATAGGCCCAATCGAAACTCTGGATATGATCTATGGGAACCTTGTTTCTACATTAATTGATACTAAAGCTTTTGAATGCTTTATATCACCTAAATTGTTAAGTAGATTTCCAAAGAGATCTAGTTTTATAGCAAAACCATTGACAGTCGAGAATGCAAACCAGTCAAAGGCTAAGGTAGTGTAGTGCCTATTTGAGGCTCGGATTGATTTCCCAAACTTCTCCACTGAATTGAACTTGTATGTAACACCTCTTGGATCTTCCGACATTATTATAGGCATTAATTGGCTTAGTAAGCATAAGTCCAAGGTTGATTGTCTTGCTAAAACAGTAGACTATTTGGATGACCAAGGCAAACCTGTAAGCATTAAGGGGGTTTTACATGAAATTAAATCAAGATAGGTATCCACCATGCAACTCAAGAAATGTGGAAGAAAAGGTTGTGAGATCTTTGCAATAAGGATTGAAGATTTGCGAAAACCAATAGATACCACGCATGGAGAAAAAGAGGTTAGAGGAAAATTGAAGGAATATTTCGAAGAGAAATATCCTTACCTAAAGAAATTCCAAGATGTGTTTCCCAAAGAGCTCCTTGGATTACCTCCATCTCAAGTTTTTGATTTTACCATAGATTTAGTACCTGGAGCAGAACCAATTTCATGAGCTCCTTATCGAATGACCATCACAAAATTAATGGAGTTACAATTGCAGTTGTAGGATCTATTAAATAAGAAACTTATTCGACCTAGCATTTCACCCTGGGGAGCCCCAGTATTGTTCATCAGGAAGGACGAAACTATGAGGTTGTGCATAGATTACAGGATGCTCAATAAGGTCACCATCAAGAACCGATACCCACTTCCTAGAATAGACAACCTTTTTCATCAAATGAAAGGCGCCACAGTATTTTCAAAGATTGATTTAAGGTCGGGATATCACCAACTACGCATCAAGGATGAAGACATTCACAAAACTGCCTTCAGAACTAGATATGGGTATTATTAGTTCATGGTATTACCCTTCGAATTAACCAACGCTCCAGCAGCTTTCATGAATTTGATGAACAACATATTTCGATATTGTTTGGATAAGTTTGTACTGGTTATATCAGCCCAAGGAATAGTCGTAGATCCTTTCAAAATCAAAGCAATTAGGGAATGGCCTATACCTAAGAATGTGACAAAAGTCAAGAGTTTCATGGGATTGGCAAGATTCTGTAGGAAGTTTGTTAGAAATTTCTCCAAGATAGCTTACCCAATCACTTCATTTCAGAGGAAAGGAAAGAAATTTTTCTGGACTGAAAAATATCATCAGCTTTTGAGCATTTGAAAGAAAAGTTAACTACTGCACCTACACTAAGAGTACCTAACCCACAAAAGAAATTTGTAGTCATAATTGATGCATTAGGGGAAGGAGTAGAAGGTGTACTAATGCAGGATAAGCAGGGGATTGCATATGAGTCAAGGAAGTTAAAAAATTACGAGCAAAATTACGCTCCTAATGATTTGGAGCTAGCAGCTATAATACATGCCCTCCAAATGTGGAGACACCATTTGATTGGGAAACCTTTCGATCTTAGATCTGATCACCATGGTCTAAAATATATCTTTACTCAACCCAACCTTAACGCTAGAAAGAGGAGATGGCTGGAATTTCTAGCGGATTACAAATTTGATATTAACTATATTTAGGGTAAGGAAAACAAGGTAGCAGATGTTGTCATCGGTGACTATGGTATCAGGATGTATGCCGTCAGTATTAGGATGTATGTCGTCAGTTTAGGATGTATGTCGTCGGTATCGGCCGACCGGGTGTGTATCAGGATGTATGTCGTCGGTATCGAGAAGGTTCTTATTATGTAGCCGACATGTATGTAGCTGACGGACACCTTCAGGAAGGTTCCTCAAAATGTATATATACCCCCCTTCGGGATCATTGTAATCATCAGAATCATCATAAGCATAATGTAATATCTCTGGCATATGCAAATAATATAAAGAGTTCTAATCCATTGTCTGTATGCATTGATTTCTTTACCCAATACGATAAACATCTGGTGTCGTTTCCCTATGAACCTGAAAGGAGGGAGGAATGAAGATTAATGCCAAATCAGCTTAACAAAGATCGAAATAAGGTAATGGGAAAAGATGCCTCCCCCATTCTGCAAGACCCTTGTGCCGCGCTCAAGTCTTCAAATCATGCATTGCAGAGAGCAAAAGATACTACCAAGTTTCCTTCTGAAGCTGCCCTACAAACGCGTTCACCCCTGTCTTTGTTTCGTACACCGTACGAAATGAAATGTATTCGCACTATTTCAAAATTTGTTTTGCCTCCCATACTCCATATGAGTGTGACGTTGTGCGGTGCCCTGACTGTACGATAAACATGTCGTACAATGTATTCATGTCGTGGTGTTTAGCATTCGACCGTATCTTGTACTTGACCGTATGGTATAGCAATGTGCATAGGTGGGGCCGTACGATCAAAATGGTCTTCAACATCGCATAGGGTTTATTTTTAAAATGTTGTACGGTACATCCCAGTGCCTCCAGAAAGACTCTGAGTTTCCATACGATGCCTATCAAAGAATTTAATCTTGAAACCTGTACGATGGCAATAGTTAATAGCTGTACAAACAATTGCCAAAAATGCCAATAAAAAGTGTCGTACGAAAGGATTTTTAAGTGTCGTATGGTGACACTAAAAACATCGTACTATGTTCATTACTTGTCGTAGAACTCCTTCATGAAGTCATACGGTCACTTGACCGTACGGTGTATTAGTATTTTCTTTCTTTCTCTCTCTCTTTTTTTTTTTTTTTGTTTGACTGTCATTACGGATCTTACATATTTACAGTCGTTCTTTTCTTAGTTGTTCGTCCACAGAGGTGCGTTATTTCTTCCATGGTGGACTTTCGACCTGTTCACTGCATCGGCTACTTCCTTCCCATCAAGCATCCATATTTTTATTGCTTTGTTACCACCCACTTCGGAGGTGTTATATGACCCGACCCATTTTATTTTAAATCTACCTAGTCTGATCTCGTTGTGCCCATTCTACTTCAGCACTAGTTGTCTCGATTGAAACCTGTTCAACTTCAAGTGCTTGTAGTGCCATGCCTTATGCCTGTTCTGTGTAACCTTCATGGCCCATTGTGCTTGCAATCGTCGCACATCCAGTTTATTCAAGTTACACGATCTCTCCCTCAAGTTTTCCATATCGCCCAGTTTGTTCTTGAAACTTGGTACCATGAATTCCGTCTTGCCGTTAATAATTGTACTCTTGATTTTAGAACCATCACTCCATACCGCTATAACTTTTATTAAACCCTTCTTTGTTTCCTGTGTAGACCGTATGATGTGTCTTTCGCGCTGCCGGCACCTTTTTGTTATATCCGTGGTTTGACGTAACACTTTCTTACTGCGCGGTCATACGGTGGAATCTTTCCTTTTTGTGGGTTCGTACTGTATGTTCTTCCCTTCAACTTCAGTCCCAACCACCTTTCCTTCTTCCGCTTCTTTATATTCCTTCGAACATTCATTTCCTTCTTTTTTCATACCTTCGTCGACCCTTAACATATTACAGCTTAGAAAGAGCTCGTAATCCTCCATTTGCCAGTGAAAAAGGCCGTTCAACGAGTCTAGATCGTCCTTACTCAACCCTCCTTCCAGTCTAAATACTCCCTCTTTATCAAGTTCCATTCTCTTCTTCCCCTTGTCATCAATCTCGCTTTCACCTCTCACCTACCATTTGTGTGTGCAAGTCAATTATGAATCTTCTGCCTTTGCGCTCCATTGATAGAGTATCCCTCTTCCAGTCGTGCTTAACCCTTGCTTGTATCAGCCACCCTCGGCCCAGAATGGCATCATACCCTTTCCTCTTCAGCGGGATCACGACAAAGTCAAGCAGAAATGGTTGTTTTCCAATCGTTACTAGTTGTGCTATCAAGGCTCCCAACGGCTTGATCCCGTGCTAGTCCGTTGTTAATAATTGGAATGTAGGTGGCCACAGCGTCGGTTGTCCCAACTTTTTCCAAGTGTCCTCTAGTAACACATTGACACCAAACCCTCCATCCACAATCGTGTTTATCAGAACAGTCCCCATAATTCCCATTTCGACAACTACCAGATGGCGTCTAGATGAGAGAGCTAATAGCATCGGATCTTCTGTACTTGTGCCACCTTCTTTCTCCAGTCCTTGCTCTGCTGGTAACTTAGCAGTTGGAGCTATGTTCGTGAGTGTCATACGGAGTTGAGGCATAGTGAGCAACAGATCATTTATTTTGACGAGTACCTTGGTTTGTAATATTTGCCATACGATGTTCTGTTATGCACAGTTCCGTGCGGAGGTATCAGTAGTATCCTTTAGGTGTGCCCTCTCTACCTACGTTGCTTTCTAGATCTTTGTCCGCACTTCCTCTAGTCTCTTCTTTTCTTCCGTCGGGTCAGGGTACACTTTCGCTTGCTTCGTGTGATGGCCAGAACCTCTTCTTCGTCCGTCTCGACGGTGATCAAATTTACTCCCGACTTCAAGCACTTAGCATCGTCATGATTGCTAGGTCCGCACCATCTGCATAACAATTCCGGTGTGTTGACCATTGTACAGTCCCAGGCGAAGTGGCCTCACAAATTGCAAATGTTTACCATACTGGGTAAAGAAATTAATGCATACAAAAAATGGATCGCAATAGCAGATAAGAATAGCACAACTCCTATTATATTCGCATACACTAAGATATTACATTATGCTTATAATGCTGATGATTACAATGATCTCGAAGGGGGGTATTTATACATCCCGAGGAACCTTCCCGAAACACACATCCCGATACACACAAGAACCTTCCCGATACCGACAACATACATCCTAATACACACCCTATCGGCCGATACCGACAATACATCCTGATACCGACGGCATGCATCCTAATATAGTATTTACTAACGACATCATCCCCCCAAAAAGAAAAGTCGTCTCCAGACGACCACACAACAAAAATCAACAACTACATTTATTCATAAAACCAACATAGACATAGACATCATGAACCAGAAGGCTGTGTCTCAGACTGTGAAGACCGACTGTGTCGAAGCTGATATACTTGTTCTGTACGGACCTTCAAATCAGCTCTGATCTAAGAGTTCTCCTCCACAACTTCTTTCAGCATCAATGCAACCTCCTAACACTCGGCTTCTTTCTAATCATGAGCCCTCTTCGATGAGTCCTCCTGAAGTGTTGCAGCCAACCGCTGTTCCACTGCTGCTAATTGTTGCTCTGCCTGCTGCCTCCCTCATGCACTTTCCTTGAGTTGCGCTAACAAGGCTGTCTGCTCTGCATCCCATGCAATCTGCTAGGTGGCAAGTCGATCGGCCATCTCCTCTTGAGCCTTCTCCGCCATCTCCCAAGCTTCCTGCCTAGCCTCTACCCATCTTCTCTCTGTAAGCACCAATTCTACTAGGGACTTTCTTTGCTCTACAATGACAACCAGACGAGAATGAACATCCTTATCCGTGTCCTCCGCTGCTGGTAGAGGGTCTGACACATGCACCCCTTCATCTACTTCTTTTGTTGCTGTTGCTACTGCACTCTGATCCTCCACCCTCGGTACACAAATACTGCATGCCTGTAGCAGGTCTAGATCTCATCAACTAGTCAGACTTCCCATGACTAATAACCATGACAACTAGGGGTCTAGGGGGCAACGCCACCAGCGAGGTCGACGAAGGCAAGAAAGAAGGAAATGAATGTCCAAAAGAATACAAAGAAGCGGAAGAAGGAAAGGCGGTTGGGATTGAAGTTGAAAGGAAGAACATACAGTACGACCCCAAAAAAAAGGAAAAATTCCACCAAATTCCACCATACGACCACACAGAAAGAAAGTGTTACATCGAACCACGGATATAATAGAAAGGTGTCGACAGCACAGAAGACACATCATGCGGTCTACACAGGAAACAAAGAGGAAGGGTTTAATAAAAGCTGCAGTGGTACGGAGTGATGGTTCTAAAATCAATAGTACAGTTATTGACGGCAAGACAAAATTCATGGTACCAAGTTTCAAGAACACACTGGGCGATATGGAAAACCTGAGGGAGAGATCATGTAACTTGAATTAACTGGATAAGCGACGATTGCAGGCACAATGGGCCACGAAGGTTACACAGAACAGGCATAACGCATGGCACTACAAGCACTTGAAGTTGAATAGGTTTCAATCGAGACAACTAGTGCTAAAGTATAATGGGCGCAACGACATCAGACCAGGTAGATTTAAAATAAAGTGGGTCGAGCCATATAACATCCCTGAAGTGGACGGTAACAAAGCAATAAAAGTATGGATGCTCAATGGGAAGGAAGTAGCCGATGCAGTGAAAGAGTCGAAAGTCCACCATGGAAGAAATAATGCACCTCTGTGGACGAACAACTGAGAAAAGAACACCTGTAAATACTGTATATATGTAAATATTGTACATATGTAAGATCAGTAAGGACAGTCAAGGAAAAAAAGAGAAAGAGAAAGAAAGAAAAGAGAGAGAAAATACTAATACACCGTACGGTCAAGTGACTGTACGACTTCATGAAGGAACCATACGGCAAGTAATGAACATAGTACAGTGTTTTTGGTGTCACCGTACGGCACTTAAAAATCCTACCGTACGACACTTTTATTGGCATTTTTGGCAATTGTTTGTACGGCTATTAACTACTACCACCATACGGGTTTCGAGATTAAATTCTCTAACAGGCACCATATGGAAACCCGAAGACTTTCTGGAGGCACTGGGATGTACCGTACGACATTTTTAAAATAACCCTGTGCAATGTTGAAGACCATTTTGATCATACGGCCCTACCTATGCACATTGCTATACCGTACTGTCAAGTACAGGATACGGTTGAATACTAAACACCACGACATGAATACATTGTACGACATGTTTATCGTACAATCAGGGCACCATACAACATCACACCCATATGGAGTATTGGAAACAAAACAAATTTTGAAATAGTGCGAATACATTTCATTCCGTACGGCGTATAGAACAAAGACAGGGGTGAAAGCGTTCATAGGGCAGCTTCAAAAGGAAACTTGGGAGTATCTTTTGCTCTCTGCAACACATGATTTGAAGACTTGAGCACGACACAAGGGTCTTGCAAAATGGGGGAGGACAATTTATGAAGGCTTCGAGTTGGAACTTACAAGAGTGACATGAGGTTTTCTAAAAAAAAAAACAAAAAAAACGACAGATTGAAACAATTCAAAATGAGTAATGCACGATGCCAAAGGGAAAGCAAAGTTAGACGCAGGTAGTAAAACATCAACAATTCCCAGAAAGAGGGTGGGATTAGAAGAAATCGCAAAAATAGTGTGTTCCATGAATTTTTGTGTGGGTTTTGGAGTGCTAATTTTGTCTTGGCAGCGAGGGATGCTGCCCCTCAACCCTGCCCTATATCGCGACAGGGAGTGCACCCGGGGTGCTGCCCCAGGACCCTGCGGGGGCGCTGCCCCTTGACCCCGCTGGGGGCGTTGTCCCGTAGACCCCCAGTCGTTGCAGTTATCAGTCGTGGGAAGTATGACCAGTTGATGAGACCTAGAGTTGCTGTAGGCTTGGAGTGTCTGTGTACCAGAGGTAGAGAGAGCAAGCAAGTTCTTGGCAGAGTTGGTGCTTACAGAGCGAAAAAGGGCAAAGGTTGGGCAGGAAGCTCGGGAGACAGCAGAGAAGGCTTGGGAGGAGATGGCCGACCAACTTGCCACCCAGCAGATTGCACGGGATGCAGAGCGAACAGCCTTGTTAGCGCAGCTCAAGGAAAGTGCACGAGGGAGACAGCAGGCAGAACAACAATTAGCAGCAGCAGAACAGTGGTTGGCAGCAGCACTTCAGGAGGACTCAGCGAAGAGGCTCATGATCAGAAAGAAGCTGAATGTCAGGAGGTTGCATTGATGTTGAAGGAAGTAGTGGAGGAGAACTCTCAAATCAGAGCTGATTTGCAGGTCCAGACAAATCAAGTGTATCAGCTTCGACACAGCCGGTCTTCACAGTTTGAGACACAGCCTTCTGGTTCATGATGTCTATGTTGTTTTTATGAATAAATGTAATTAGTTGTTTTGAGTTTTGTTGTGTTGTCCTCCGGAGACGACTTTTATTTTCGGGGGGGATGATGTCGTCAGTAAATATGGTATCAGGATGTATGCCGTCGGTATCGGCCGATAGGGTGTGTATCGGGATGTATGTTGTCAATATCGGGAAGGTTCTTATTATGTAGCCGACATGTTGTATGTAGTAGACGGACACCTTCGGGAAGGTTCCTCAAGATGTATATATACCCTCCTTCAAGATCATTGTAATCATCATAAGCATAATGTAATATCTCTGGCATATGCGAATAATATAAGGAGTTCTATTGTTTTGATCCATTGTCTGTATGCATTGATTTCTTTACCCAGTACGGTAAACAAAGGCCTTCAGCAAAAGGAGACATATTTCCACAACGGCTGTCATAAATTTCAGATTCAAGGACCAAGTACTACAACATCTAGAGCATGATGAATTTTGTGCAAAAATCAATCAAGTTCTCATCAAAGACCCATAGGATCCCAGGTACTCAAAATTTAGAATAGAAGATGGATTGTTAAGGTATCATGAGAGGATTTACATACCCAACAAACCCGAACTTCGAAGAATGATTCTAGAGGAATCCCACTCAACGCCTTATTCAAGACACCCTAGAGTGACTAAAATGTTGTCAAATATTAAACCACTATATTTTTGGAAAGGCATGAAAAGAGAAATAACAGATTTTGTGGCAGGATGCCTGGAATGCCAAAGAGTAAAAGCACAACATTGTTACCTAGCTGGCCTCTTACACCCAAGCGAAGTACCAGAGAGGAAATGGCAGATAATTTTCATGGATTTTGTACAAGGATTACCTATGACACGACACAAACACAACATCCTCCTAGTAGTGGTGGATAGATTGACTAAAGTTGCTCACTTCATACCAGGAAAACTAACTGATGGAGCACCAGAAATCGCTCCCAAGTTCATGAAAGAGACTTTTAGACTTCATGGAATTCCAGAGAATATTATCATGGACAGGGATGCTAGGATAACCTCCAAATTTTGGAAAACATTATTCGTAGCATTAGGAACTAAGTTAAATATTAGCTCATCTTATCATGTCGAGACTGATAGTCAAACAAAAAGGGTAAACCAGGTTTTGGAGGATCTTTTAAGAGTTTACTATATGAATCGGTAGTACCAATGGGAAATGTATCTACCCTTCGTGGAATTTGCTTATAATAATTCCCATCAATGCACCATTAAAATGGCCCCCTTTGAGGCTTTATATGGTTGCAAATGTTGAACTCCTGTAAGCTGGAATTGAGTAGAGGACAGAATAATTGTTGAACCTGAAATGCTCAAGGAGATGGAAGAACAGGTAATACAAATTCGTCAAAGATTGAAAGAAATCATTGATAGATAGAAAAGTTATGCAGATGCAAAAAGGACACCTAGAGAATTCTCAGTAGGAAAAAATGTGCTACTAAAAGTAAAACCCCAAAAGAGTACCATCAAGTTTGGTAAGAATGCCAAGTTAGCCCCAAGGCATGTAGGACCCTTTGAAATATTGGAAATCATGAACCCGGTAGCCTACAAAATTGCCCCACCTCCACCTCTTGCTAAGATGCATGACGTCTTTCATGTGTCATATCTTAAGAAATACATCACTTATCATGATCATATAATTGATTGGAACCTATTACAAGTATGAGATCCAAGGGTGGTGGAAATAAGACCACTCAGAATACTCAAGGTACGTAAGTTACACTTACGAAATCAAGATGTGACTCAATGCAAAGTCCAATGGGATCAATATGTAGAAGATAATGCTACTTGGGAAGACTACAATGAGATTTTCCAAAAATACCCCCTCTTTTCTCCAGGGCTAGAGCCTGATCTTTTTATTTCAATTCTTTTATAGTTATAATGTTTTGGAGAGACATTACTTTTAAGAATTGTTGTGATATTCGTTGAGAACGATGAAAACATAAAGGGAAGGGTATGTTACATCCCAAAATATTGACCTAATTAAAATTATTATAGCCTTCAAGTTGAATGGATTTTTCTTCCTTGTTCATGTGAAAAGGGTAGTTAAATGTAACAATTGTTTCCTATAAAATTGGTTGTTATCACTTATTATGTATAACCGTTTAATGATGATGGTTGTTAACCGTTATTTGTCATATGTTGATGATAGTAGTTAGTAGTTGCTTGGTTTTGGAATTATGGTTATTAACTAATTTCTTACAAATATCTATGTTAAATGTTAATATGGATTTATCTTGGGAACTTGTTATTGTGGAAAATGTTGCACAGGTGATTGCAGGAGCAGACGAAGGGGAGAAGCATTGCCTAATGGGATCTACAGAATGGGGTGCTACCTAAGTCCATTTATCTGATCAACAGGTATGACCTCTAACTATCTTGGCAAGGACCTAGCGACTTGCATAACACGTTACAATCATTGGACACGCATAAGCTATTGGACAATCATTGAACACACATAAGCTATTGGACAATCATTGAACATGCATAAGCTATTGGACAATCATTAAGGCATTAAACATTTTAACTTAATCAAAGTACATACCTTTAATGGTTTATATTGACATTGTCACCACTTCAAATAATACATATGTATGTGCACAAAGGTATAAAAGTATGGTGCCATCATAGTATAAATCTATACAAGCTCATATCTATTAAACTACGTATACCTAAATATGCATTTACCTTGAGAAGATAAGAAGATAAAATAATCTTCCAAGTAATACATGTATTTGGATATGCATACCTTAGTAGGTATAACCTTGGACAAATGGTAATAATATAATTTCACCATTTGAAATAATATATATGTGCAAATATATATGTATGTATGTATGTATGTATAACTTTATAATTTATCCTTTATGATCTAGTAACCTTCGAATTCTTCCTCATATTTATTTGTCGTTATGAGAGTCGAGAATTAAAAACCTAAGTTCTACAATATATACCTTTGCTCCCTTATTTTCTATCATCCTCATTTGCTGTGATTGATTCAAAAGTCGAGTCATTGCTTATCTGATTTTGGAATATGAACTTTCAAGAGCTGGCTGTATAGAGTCAAGCCCATGCTCCATGTTTATTTTGATCAGGTTATGTGGTCATGTTATTTGTATGCATTCAAAAACACATAAGCAAGAAATGTTTCAACGAATTCTATATATCATTGTTTGATTGTAATATCGAATAGAACATTTGAAGAGTCCATCTATCCATGTTGAGTCTAAATCAAATGTATTTGTTATGCCGAGATGCCTCTTGTTATCAATCGGATTCCATATTCTAGCTATTTCTTTGTAAATTCTTAAAAGAAGCTCTCAAGTGATAATAACTGTATTATGACAGTAATGAATTTATATTGTTTCTTTACACCAGCTGAGATACAAAAAAAGAGTTAAATTACTCTGAGATTGACACCTAGGACTCACCCAACCGGATGGCCAAGAAAGAGGGTGAAGAGGTGAGAGAAAAATCTGCAAGAACATGAAAACAAAATCAGAACTGATAGAATAAATTTATTATTTTTAAATGAATCATTGAATAGCTCATGCGTGTCCACTTAATTATCCTGTTGTCAAGTTGAGTAGTGGTGATCGGGTATTAGAAACCCATCCAAAAACCTTGGCAAAGGTCATTAAAGGCATGCTTGCCTTCTAAAAATCACATGATGTCAGTACTACCAATTATTCAAGCATGTCCATCCATAATTGTGCGGACATTCTAAAACCGGTATTGCTCGGATGGTTGGACTAGTAGTGCCCCAAGCCTAGCCCCAGGGTAGGGAGGGATTGTGTGGGGATGGATATGGTCCGCGGTTGGGAGGTTTAGCCTAAGCTAATGCTTCTCCTCTTATCCGAAAGTTGAGGCTTGCACTATTAAGATAATATCTTATACTTTCTATAATAGTCAACTACTTGTCTATAGTCCGTCTTTCAGTCTAGATAAGAATGTTTCCTATCCCGTCTCTTTTTTCTTCAGTCCAGATAGGAATGTTTTCTATCCTGTCTCTAGTTTTGTTTCTAATTCCGTCTTCAGTCTACGTTGTTTCTTTTAGAAACAACGTCCTTGTAATTCTTTATAAGGAACACATTTGTTCCTCTGTTTATCAATCAATCATCCAGAAATCCGTTAATCTGCCAACTCTTCTTGAATCTTGTAACATGGTATCAGAGCTATTACTTAAATTTTTTCGAAAAAATTTATAATTTCTTCATGAAATTATTTGTTTAAATTTTTTCAAAATTATTTCTGTTGAATTTCTCTAAAACCCGCTTAGGGTTTTCAGCCTAGAGAAATTCCCGAACTCGGGTCTGCCTGTGTTTGTTCAGCACACTCTAGCCCCATTCGTCCATGCACATCGATCCTGGAAAAAAATCTGCCATTTTTATCAAGAAATCTGAAGTTTTTTCAAGCCTTTTTCAGCCAGGGCCGTTTTTTTTCGAAACCCTAATTTTTGGGGTCGAAAAAATATTTTGTTTACAAATTCTTCGTGGGTTTTTCGAGAGCTCAACTGGGTTGTCCATTTTTTCTGGGTACCTCGATTTTAGTGTCTCGATTTTCGAGCCAACAGATCTAGAAAACGACAGTAGATTCCTTCTGGGTTTTCCGAGCTCTCTTCTGGGTCATTCTCTGATTCTTCTGGGTCTTTCATATTTTTGCCTCGAAGAACGTGCCTTCACAGATTTTCACAATTTTTCATTGAAAAACGTGCCATGGCATCTCTGCCAAATATTTTGGTCGAGCATAATTCCAAATTCAATGGTCACAATTATGAAACCTGGAAGAAGCGCATCATCGCAATCTTCGAATATCGAAACACTGATCAACTTGTTCTGGGTGTTACGTAGCGTCCGACTTCTCCGAGTCCTGATCAAGGCAAAGCTGCATTTTTCACCTTCTAAATTTGTTTCTGAGATTTTGGGTTTGTTGATTTTCTCCTCAAAAATCATTTCAAGTTGTCTGTAATACGCAAGGTTGTGTGAGATTCTGGGTTTGTTGATTTTCTCTTCAAAAATCATTTCAAGTTGTCTATAATACGCAAGGTTGTGTGAGATTCTGGGTTTGTTGATTTTCTCCTCAAAAATCATTTCAAGTTGTCTGTAATACGCAAGGTTGCGTGAGGTTCTAGGTTTTACCGTTTTTTCCACAAAAACGAAGTTTTGTAATTGCAACTTATTTTGAGTCATAGCACTCTTCTGGCAAAGCTTCTTGGTTTCAGCATTCTGTAGATCCAAGGAGGGTCTCAGTTATCACAGAATGTTCCAACATCCGTACGTTGACCATTAAGGGAGGGTATTAAGATAATATCTTATACTTTCTATAATAGTCAACTACTTGTCTATAGTCCGTCTTTCAGTCTAGATAGGAATGTTTCCTATCCCGTCTCTTTTTTCTTCAGTCCAGATAGGAATGTTTCCTATCCTGTCTCTAGTTTTGTTTCTAATTCCATCTTCAGTCTACGTTGTTTCTTTTAGAAACAACGTCCTTGTAATTCTTTATAAGGAACACATTTGTTCCTCTGTTTATCAATCAATCATCCAGAAATCCGTTAATCTGCGAACTCTTTTTGAATCTTGTAACATGCACAACTAGTTCAAGACTCCAATTAGCTTCGTATGTTTCTTCCTCTATCCTTAGCTATGCATTTACTTTGTCATGTGAACATCGAACATCATAGTATGAATGGTAATGTTTTAATTTGCTTCAGCAAAGATGATAGGAAATAGTTATTTTAGTTGGCAGTCATTTCAGTTAAGAATTATTCAGTGGAATGATATTTCAGTTATTATCCCATGAAATGGAAATAAAGATGTTTTATTTCGGTTGTATAGTTGAAGTATTACTTTCATATTTAGTTGAAATCAGATTTTAGCCTTAATCTTTTAGTTAACAAAATTTGTTTATTACATCAAAGATTCAAATTTGTAGGAATGAGTCACCCCAAAAATGCAACTAAGCATCATGATCATTTCACTATGCTCTCGCTACAAGTCAAGCCATACCAACTCCTTGGGAATTTTGGAATGACGTGACCTTTTCTTTTTCAACCATTTCTTATTAATGATTTCCTCACAAAACTGAATTCCAGCAGTGCAAACTCTGAGTGCTTGTTCCCATGATTTTGTCACCATCCTCGAGGGTGAAGGAATCCCAAATGCTTCATAAATAGATGCTGGACAAAAATCTGCAAGAATGTTTCCATCTGAATCCTTGATTGTTCAATCTTTGGGACTATAATGTTTGGCGCATTCAAGGATCAGTTCTAGATGTTGAAAGGCGGGAGGGAAACCAAGTACTCATGATCTTTGTTGCAAAGTGTGTAGAATGATGGTCCTTGTATCCAAACATACTCTAGTTGAACTCGTTCATTTGGAGGCCACGAAGACTTGTATCTACAATTTCTGCACATTTTCACATGATGTAGACTTGGAGTAGAATCCTCTCTTCTCATTTGTTATCAAGTGTCCTCTAGTTTCTCCTATTTCTCGAGATTTTGCCATTCCTCCTTCCTACAAAATAGATAACATTCATGCATAAGAATATGCAAAAAGCAAAAAAGAAAAATAGAGACAATTCTTCCCAAAGAAGAAGATTTTGGAACTTTGTCAGGATTTCAAGATTTTCTTCTTGGAATTCATTCTCTACAAATGTGTACTTTTCCACAACTCACTAGAAAAAAACTCTTTCTAACAAAGTTCACAATCCTATTTTCATAAATTGCAAGAAAAATTCTTCTCTCCTCAACGATCACAAATTTCTTCGAAAATCTTTCTCAAAAGCTTCTAAATTTCACTTTTACTCTTCCCAATGTATTCTTCAAGTTTCCATGTGTGAGAGAAATAATGAAATGGTTTGTTATATAAAAATCCAGTGTAACATCGGTATTGGGGTACATTAGGATACCAGGACGAGTTTCCAAGAGGGGGGTATTTTCGGGATGGTGGTGGGACGGCCAGGCGACGACAAGAAGAGAATATGGGGTAGGGAGGGGTGTTGTATAAAATACATATAGAAGTTGAAATGCTAGTTATGAAATGATGTTTCAGTGGAACATTCCAAATTTAAATACTTGAACATAGCAAAATTGCAACATGAACTAGAACCATTGAACATTCAACATAGTGACATATTACACCCAATAGTAATATTCAAAAATCAAAATTCAAATACAAGCTCAAGTACCCATCCCAATGGTAGCATGGTTGAGGAATGGTGGAGGTGCATGTACTTGGGTACTCAGGTACCCAATGCGAAGACGTCTGGGGGACAGGTACTTCAAGGTTTGGGAGGGGGGTGCGAGTCCCCGTGTTACACTATAAAAATCTGCCATTAAAACTACGACCTAAAATTAGGTAGTTGCCTTGGTTGCCAAGATTCCATTTTTGAAAGATTTTGTGCCACTTGTCACTTTTTCTCCCATTTTCAAAAGTTGCCAATTTCATACTTTTAGCTTCATGAGGAAGCTATGTCATGATTTATCCAATTCTATTTTTTGGGAAATTATTTAAATATCAATATTTAATTGATTTTTTTCTTGATTCAAGTGCAAAAATCACTTTCCTTTCAATTCTCCCGATCCAAAAATCACATTCTTGCACATAAAATACTCTTTTATTGTCCAACTTTACTATTTTTATTTTTATTTTTATTTTGATGAGCAAGAGGCTGAAGCCATTGTTTAAAATCGTAAAAAATTACAACCCAACTCGAGAGGCACTAAGAGGACGGAGTTGGGTAGAAGTCCTTCAGTTTTGCCTATCATTTGAAAGATAGAAAAGAGAGATTCAATATGTGAATCAAAATTTTCTTTCCGCATTCTTTTGCCCATTCAAATTCCCTTCATCCAGTTCAATCCTGAAATAACACAGCCAAACCACCAAACAACTCCTGGTCTACTTTGTTAATCTATTAGTTCATAATATAATAAAGCCACAAATCTGGAATTTGTCATTTTTTAAACCATATAACTTAAAAGGAGATAAGAGGACTAAGAACTATCATTAACGAAACGAAGAAGAGGTACAAAAAATATAGATGAACATAAGAAGCATTTGTTTATTTAAAAATTGAATTCCAAGTATATAGCACTGATGAAAAGTCAATCAATAGGCATAAAAGAAGGGGATGGAAGTTCTTCCTCCTTTGAGATCCCTTCATCCTTTGTTGCTAAGGTATCCAAACATCATTACCAAAATAAATTACTTTTTTAGCAAAATCTCACTCACATTAATACCATATTCGTCAGCATATTTAGCCCTTTAATGGTGTCCTATCTTTCTTAATATATAAAGATTATCTACCTTAGCTTATTGAAAGATCAATTCCATGATTGGCTAACTCATCTGCCCTCTTATTCCCTTCACGATATATATGGTTGATTATAAGTTTGTCAAAATAATTACAAAGCACTAGGGCTTTAGATTATTGGGCATCTAATCTCTAGTTAGTGAGGGAGCCTTTCCTGAGGGCATTGCTCATTATGGATGAGTCACCTTCTATTTCTAGTTTCTTAAGTCCCAATTCCTTACAAAGATCCAAACCCTCTACTAAAGCATAAATTTCTGCCCAATTGTTGGTAGCTTCCCCAATTGCTTTGTCTATACATGAAATTGAGCTTATACCATCCTCTCTTAGGAGCCTTCCAAAGACATTCTTGCCTACTTAAGTTAGTTAAAAAGGTTCCCCTTCCCCAAGAAAGAGGGGATTTTCAATCCAATCCACCTACCACGCATCTTCTCATCCCAATGAGACATGTTTGCCCCTTTGTGGACCATAGACATGAGTCGATTGTTTGTTAATTCACTGATTGAGGTTTCAGCAAGGGCCAAGCTGAAAGCAAACTTATGATGGAGTTAGGGAAGGCCAAACTCCACCCTAACTTTGAACACAACCACTATCAGCGGTGGTCCGAGAAAGGACAATTAAGAAAAAAGTGATTTGTCGATTCCTCTTATGATTCACAAAGGGGACATCTACTAGGACCCTAGTAACCCATTCTCCTAAATATATCTGTTGTCAGGGCTCTATTGTGGAAAACAATCCAAGTGAACACTCCTGCCTTGGGGAGATAGAATTTATCCCTAAATCCCAACTATGTTATTTTGAATGACAAATCTCCATTTAAGAAAGAAAATTCCAAATTCTTGAGCCTTTAGGGGGATTGGCTTCTCTAAATAGATTAGAGGGAACCAAAGAGGCAAGTATTTGTGGCAGAGGATCCTAACCCATTTTAGATTTGGGAACTTTAGAATGCTAAACTGGCACCCAAAGGCTTCCCTTGTAATTTGATATTATTGATACTAGTCCCACCTTGCTCTTTTGATTTACAAACCTGATCCCAAGATACAAGTGGGAACTTTTTCTTCTCCACCAACCCCTACTAGAAGAAAGTTTTAAAAAGCCTATTAATTTCATTTAGTTTACTACCTTGCAGGTCCAGACAGGAAGGTTGATAGATAGGTGGGCTTGATAAGACTGATTGAACTAAAGTAACTCTTCCTACAAATGAGATCCATTTGCCTTTCCATCATGCCACTCTTTTTTGAAGCTTCTCTAAAATAGAATCCCATAATTTGACAGATCAAGTACTAAAGTTTAAAGGTATCCCCTAAGTATTTATAGGGAAGGGATCCCTTGTTGAAGTCGAAAATGTCACAAAATCTGATCATCCACACTTGGTTGGGTGTTAAAAAAAAAGATGTTCGATTTATCTTTGTTGATCCCTTGACCAAAGGCCAAAGAGTATTACATTAAGATTCCATTTAAAGCAGTAGCCTCCTCAATCGTGCTTTGACCACAAAGCATGGTATCAGTCACGAAATGCTGATTCATAATCAATTCTAAATCACTAGTAATAGAAATACCTCTAATTCGGCTTAAAGATCTAGCATTAGACAAAGATCTGCTTAAAGCATCAGCCATTAGGATAAACAAAAAGAGGGAGATTGGATCCCCTTGCCTTAAACCTCTTAAAATACTAAAGAAGCCTACCAGAGAGTGCTATTAATCAGGATAGATAATTTTGGTGCCAAGATGCATTCAAAGATCAAGTTTATCCAATGCTTGGAAAAATCAAAAACTTCCAAACATTTACATAGGAATCTCCAGTCCACTCTATCATATGCCTTTTTGATGTTTAGTTTGATCAGCATACTTGATTTTTTGTTGATTTGGACAAAGTGAATCACTTCCTATGCTATAATAATTGTGTCATAAATCAATCGACCAGGGACAAAACCAATCTAATCCTCACTAATAAGGTTAGGTAAGAGCAACTAATGTCAGTTAGCCAAAGTCTTGGTAAGCAATTTGTAAAGAGTAGTACAAAGTGTTGTGGGTTGAAAGTCATCAAAAGACACCGATTTCTTTATTTTAGGGATGAGAGCAATAAAGGTATATTATTTACTTCTCTCAGAAGTTTACCCGAGTTCCTAGTTACTTCCAGAGCACTTGGTATGTCGTCACCTAAAAAATCCCAACATTTCTAAAAGAAGGCTACTAGGAAGCCATCAAGCCCAAGCAATTTTTTTGGGTTCATAAGATTTAGAGTTGTCTCAATTTCTTGCTTAGTGAACTTTTGCATTAGCTTTTTGGTTTGCTCCTCAGAGATAAGTTTGGGAATAGTGTTACATCCCAATTTTTGACCCAATTTAAAATATAGCCATTGAGGTTCACATGAAGTCAGTTGACAGTTTAATTCGTTATAATCTTGCGAAATGATAAGATGGTCAGTCGCTATAATTATTTATCACGAATTCATACATTTGAATGGGCGGTGAGCCGTTATGATTATTTATAACTTGTTTAATTACGGAGAATTTCCTTGCAGGAAACACGTCGAAGGGGTGGGAAGCATTGTCAAAAAAGAATTAGGCACAGGAGCATCACCATCATTGGGCAGATGGGTTGAGGACCTAGCGACTTGAAACAGGATACATTATGGGACCCGCATGAGCTATTAAGTAAAACAATATAGGAAAAACATAAATAATCTAATTTAAAATATAATACATACCTCAAAAGATTTGTTTATTAATTTTCATCATATCATTATAATAAATACTTTCATACAAACACAAATATAAAAATGAAATGGCACCAATGAATTATAGTAACATAATCTAATGATGTCACCTCATCAATATACTTACATGAACATACATAAGAATATATTATAATAAATGAAATTATAATCTCTTCAACTCCTCTTTTCAATTTTTCTTTATTTCTTTTCCTTCTTTCTTTTTCAAAATCGAATCAACGATTGGAATTCAAATGGACTTCTTGAAACCGATAGAAGCTGAGAAGCCACGACTAGTTCTTTAAGAGAAGCCATACCAAGACCTCAGTTATCATCCTTATTTTTTTCCTGCTACGTATCTTACTTTCCAAGCCGAGTCTATACATTCCAAGTCGTATTAGGAGTCGGATTGTTTCAGGCCGACTCACCATTCTTCTGCTACGTTTACCACATAATGAGCCTGCTTACACCGAGTCTTCACCATTATCTCTCACTTCTGCCGAACCCTGCAAATATTTGAACCATACTATAATCGAGATCGGGTAGTTTACTAAGTCGAGCAAGAGTTCTAGTTAGAGGACGGCAGGAAGCCAAGTTCCAGTTAATTCTCAATCGCATTCATAATAGGTTACTAATGTCTTTCCGTCATGAACTATACTTCCATCTTTTCTGATTTGTAAGTCTGATTATAGTCGGCTGCATATAAGAAAGACAAACAATAGAACTGTGATCATATTATGGTTACTTACTAATGGCTCTCATGATTTCCACATAGTTTTGCTGATCATTTAAACCATCATTAAGAAGTCGAAATGATAGTTGTAGAGTATTGTAATAATTGTATAAACCATCACCAATAATCCGAATATCAATGGCATTAACCATGCAGTCTTGATCCATGACATAAAGAATAGAATGCTCTTAATTCTCTAATGCCTAGGATTCACTAGAAATAAAGCCCTGAAATGGTGAAGAGGTGTAAACAAAAACAAAAAGTTTATAAGGCCTTGAAATGGTGAAGAGGTGTTAATAAAACAAAATGATCGTAATCTTTCAGGCACCTAGGATTCACCAGCAAGGAAGCCATGAAATGGTGAAGAGGTGTCTAGGGGCAGAATGCTCATAATCTTTTAATACACCTTGGAATCACCGATTGTGAAGCCATGAATGGTGAAGAGGTGGAATGAATTTGCAAGAAACCAAACAAGAAATTAGACAAGAAAACCTTAAATGAAATATATTTAGTAGCTCGTGCATGATCCTGTTAATTGCATCCTCCTACTGTCAAGTCGAATGGTGTGTTTAAATACCAAGATGCTCAGTAGATGATAGATGTTCCAAGTCCAATTCCGAGTAGGGAGGGCCTTTCTCGTTGGAGATTGTGAGGGGATAAGTTATGGTCCAAGGTTGAGTGGTTAAGCCCCTGACAATGTTTCACTTCTTCTCAAGTTGTCGAATGTACCACAGACAAAGATAAGCTATATAATCAATTGTTTGTCGGAAACAGGTATTTTTACTTTTATGAGACGAAGGTAAGATTAATTGAGCTATACCATCGTTATAGTTATTTTACTTTTAGTTGCGAAAGATAGATTTTATCTAATGGCTTGCTATATCAATCTTTCATTTATATGAGTAATAAATATGAGTATATCTTCTAATCTTGTGTTATTGCCACAGTTAAGAAATCAGAAGGAAAAGAATGATACTGTGATATCTAGAGCCCTAAATGATACAATGGTATCTGGAGCCCTAAATGATACAATGGTATCTGAAGCCCTAATTGAATTCTGTGGTATCTGAAGCCCTAATTGATACAGTGGTATCTAATGCCCTAAATGATCCATTGGTAATTGAAGCCCTAAGTGATACAGTGGTATCTGAAGCCCTAAATGATCCACTCGTAATTGATGCCCTAACTGATACAGTGGTTTGTGATGCCCTAATTTTATATAGTGGTAATTAATAGTAATCGTCATTTGATTTTGATATAGCGGTATTGAATGATAGTCGTTATATGATTTTGTTATAGTGGTATTTGTGCACTAATCTGGGTGATTGAAAAAGCATCCCTACAATGATTTCTGATTTCGAATTCCATGGTATGTGGATTTTAATTTCTATAGTAGTTCATTGATGGTGTTTTAAGTTTAGTTAAGAAATTTTGTTTAACTGGTTTTTAACCGTCAATCTCTTTCATATGAATGAAACCGATTTAACTGTCTTCCTATGAAAATGAAGTAATATCTGTATTTCTTTGAGTATATTAGTTGTTAATTAAGACTCAAGAAAACTGGTTTTTACAAATAGAGGCTAAAATATCCTTTTGTACCCTAAGGTTGGAGCTTTCTGTATTGTTATAGATGTGATCAAAATATGAGATAGTAATCAAGCTAATATCTTTTGGATAATTCCTAATTAGATCTTCAGCATCTTTGATGTATGTTATACAAATAATCATTCTCCTTTGTTTGGTACTATTGTGAAAGAACTTTGTGTTCTTGTTCCCTACCTCTAACCAAGTTTCCCTAGACTTCTGCCTCCAGAAGAGTTCCTCCTTAGCTAGAACTTAGGACATCTTCATATTGTTGCATGAGCTTCTTCTCTTCAAGGAGCTAGGGTAAACCCATCCATTGTTCCAACACCTCTTTTTTGAGAGATTCCAATTTATCCTCCAGGGTGAGTTTGTCCTCAAAGATAATGCCAAAGAAATCTAAGTTCTATTCTTTCAGTTTTCGTTTAATAATCTTCAACTTACTAACCACCTGAAAAGTTTGGAGTGAGATACTTTGGTCTCACTCCACCATTGCTTAGTCAAATTACAGCAGTTATCATCCTTGAGCCACATTTGTTCAAACTTAAAGAGCAATTAATTGGTCTTTTATCCTCAAAAATCAATATTTAACAAAATTAATTGCTTGAAGAAAAAAATCTTCAGTTTTTTCCTTGATTGATTTTCCACCATTTCATTTTTTCCAAAAAAAATAGACTTCTTAGGATTCAATTCTTCATGTTTTACAAAACTTTCAATTTTTAGCTTCTCACATCTTTCGGGGATTTCATACCATTTTCAATTTTCAATTTTCTTTTCATTGCCTGATATTTTTTGTTTTAAATTTTCCAAGTTTTGGAACCTGATGGAGCCCTATTTTTTGCCAAAAATCCAGTGCCTCCATTTGTGATTTTGGAAACTTGATGAAGTCATCATTTGTATCATAGTGTTCAAAAATTGTCAAAAGATTAACATTGATGTGAAAAAGTAAGATGAAATCATTGAAAAGTTATCAAATATTTTGTGGCAAGAATCAAAATCTACAAAGGCTTGGATAAAAAACAAAAAGGAGATTGAATGAATGAACCTATCAATTTCCAGATTCAAAGATAAATGTCTGTCTACTGTATTTCTGAAGGCATGTATGCACCTAGAACCGCAATGTCACATATGCAAGCCTTGTCTATATTGAATTACTGAAAATGACTGCATTAGCAGATTAAAACCAGATGACTGTCAGGTCTGCCACTTTGGTTGCATCCATCTGAAGTTCTTGTTACTTCTTCATGCACAGCTCTCATTGAAACAATTCCAGACATAGCATCAATTCATGCTATTAAAAGCAGACACTCCCACGATCAACGACAACCAGTATTATATACATTATCTGCCATTGTGCTTAGTCAGGCATGAATCACAGTGATGGAGTTATAGTCATGTCAGTTATTTTAGAGAAAGCAATTGACAGCAGTTACCATACCAGAAATAATAACCAATATTATAAACAGATACACAGCGATGGGCATCCTGACGGCACATAGAAGACAGGGACACAACCTTGTGTGGGTGTGAGAGGTGCAGAGGTGACATTTTGTCAAGTAGAGATCGTCAATGAAGTCATGGAGATTGATACGGTAATGATGCTGGAGGTGGAAAGATCACGAGTTGATTGCCATCATAGTCTGCACTCTGCACTGGAAAAAAGGAAATAATGAGCAGAAAGAGTTATATGCGATCTCATCCTTAGAAGAGAAGTTCTACCAGACATCGTCTTGTATTTTTACTGCTTGGAAGGTGTGAATAAAAGAATCAATATTGCCTAAGAACATATACAAATCGCAAGGCATATATTAAATCACAAATAGACGTGTTTAACGACATCGTAAAGATTTGTTAAAAGTTTAAAATATTTAACAGCAAAATACCATATTGCCCGATGAAATAGCTATCAGTGTTATAAATAAAATTATCATTTAAAATATAAGTCATTAAATATAATGAAGCAGTGGGATGAAAATAAGAGATATGAATAAAAAATAAGGAAAGGACGTAACTCTTAGTTTGAAAGGTTATATTTCTTCATCCATTATAAATAGAGGGAGCAAGAAGACACATTTGGAAGAAGAACATCCGAACATTTATATTCTCTTAACAGAAAAGTATTTTTATTTTATTATTGTATGGAGGAATAAGGGGTCTATTATGATTTTGTAATATAAAGTCCATTATTTTTTTTTTTAAATAAAATAAAATGTCTTTTGTTTATTTTTAAATGGCGTGGAGATTTAAATTGCAAGCGAATCGTCCTTCGTGATTATATTTTAGAATTTTGTATATGATTTTGATATTAGATAAGTAGACATGGTCAATTAGCATTTTAGATTTGATCACCATAGGTGTTGTGAAATATTAAATTATTTCCATACCTCTATCCAGTTTGTCTCCTTCTCAACAGAGTTAAAATTCAATCTAGACTAATTTAAGATTGCATTATAATTGGTCTGTCGCATTTGGATTATTAAAATTGTTTGGCAGTATAAGTGCATTGAGCATTATGAAGTTGTACGTGAAAGTTCACCGAAGTTGACTCTATCACCCGGATGAGCAAAGGCACTGGTCTTTTTATTGAAGTCAGAAAATCTACAGATTCCTTCTACAAGCATCAATTCCATTATTTACAAAATTTATACAAAACATTCAATTATCAAGTATTCAGCATCTAGTTTCAGTTTTATCGAGTTCGAGGACCTTGCCAGTCGAAGATTGCAAAGTTTAAATTCGCTATAGAAAAGCCTTGAACTGGACAGTCAGCATTTGAGGTAAAGGTTTACCCGCCTGGTTGTAGCGGAGCCTGAAGTGCAAGGGAATTGAGAAGTATTCCCGTTCATTGGCCAAAACTGATTGAGAAGTCCTATCGGAGAAGTGGCAAGCTCTTGGATTTCCAATTTGCAGTTTTGGGAACCAACAGAACCCTTTGAAGAATTTTTTAATTCAATTTTTTTACTTTTGGTTCCAAAAATTTTCCTTTTGCATCGCTTTCCATGACAAGGTAAAAAATGGTGACCAAAAAAATCAAAGTGGGGGGCAGGAGGGGCGCTTTCACTGGGGGGAGAATTTCCATCCATGATATAAGCAAAATTATGCTTTAAAATTCAAGGAAAGCAAGGCTTCAACTTGGTCGTGGATTCCATCCAAGACGGAAGAAACCCACAGCAACGTGCATAATGCGCTTGATGCACAAGGCAAGGCGGGTTACAACTGCGGTCGCGAATTTTATTCCCTTGGACAATTTCCACGACTATGATAATTGCACCTGCGACAAAGTATAGAGCGTAGTTTGGGGGGTGGGGGAGTCATGGAGTTTGATTCATGGGAGAAAATATGCAACACAATGGAAAATGTGTGCACGATAAAGTAGGGAGCGCAGCTTTGAGGGAGTCGAGAATTCGATCCTTTGGAGGCTTTCTATGATTGTAAAGGAAATGCGCTCCACATTTTGCGTGGAGCATAATTTTGAGGGCCTAGTGGATTTTTTTTGTTTGACCATTCCCTAAACTACGTTGGCATGCACTCCAAGAATTGTGGGGATTCCACTGTAGACTGTTGCATTTCTACTCCATGACTGGCTATTGCAGTGGATACTCCCTACCTTGGCAATGACCTTCCAAATTTTGCTACAAGCCTTCTTTGTTCATTTTCTAGCAGACTCTGTAACTAGCCCATGATTGGTCATGCAATGATGAGCTTCTAACCATAGTTGTCTTGGTGGAAAAACAATTTAGCAAGATGGATTGATACATTTGGTCCTAGTTTGGTCACATTGTACCCTTGACCTACTTTCCCAAGAGCTACCAAGACCAGAGGGGGTCCCATTAGATATGGGTGGCGTGTGGCAAGCAGTCAAAAACAGGAACTAGTGGTGATAGATTAGTTTCTCAAACTTTTATGTTTTCATATGTTAATTAAAACCAATAGGCCTTGTAGGTCCATTTTTCTTTGATGACATTTGCTAAGACCACAAGTCATGGTAGTTGGTAATATTTTTTATATTTGAAGAAACTATGTTCTTCTAGTTTAATTCAGATTCTTAAGATTTTCACCTTTCAAAACGTTTTTCTTAAAAGTTCTCGTCCTTATTTACTTTTTGGTAAGAAGCATGTCTTTCAATTTTACTATTTTAAATTTTAATCATAAGAAGGTAGTTGTGCCTTACAAAGTAAGTAGAGAGTTGGTATAGAGGATCATCACACTTAACTCAACTACTGGTCTAGATTATCATTTGTTCGGCACATTACATTGAAGAGTTGAGTGGTCAAAATTTGAAACTAAAATATTGGAAGAAGATTTCATGGTTACAAACACAAATGTCACTTCTATCTTTGTAGCAGTGTTGTTAAACCTCAAAGAAGCTAACAAATTGATCATGAAAATAATTGATACCCTAATGAGTCATTTCCTTGGAGGCTTGGCCAATGTTTCAGTAGCAGCAATTTATGGCATAGGGATGTCATCATTGGATCGAGTTTTTTGGTCTAATAATGCAGCAGTAAGCAGGCAATAGAAGTCACACATATCAAAATGTTGTTGTAGAACAAAGACTAGGAGAAAGAAGATGTTGAGAGGCTTGAAGTTCCTTAAGCAAGCCATGGGACTAGTGACAATAGAGAGTACTACTTGGCTTGTTGTGGACAAGGGAAACATTCCAATTTCATCCGAATGAAAAGATTTGTCATTTCTCAATGTATACTTTGTCCTAGGTATGAAGCTCAATCTGTTGTCAGTCAAATTATGCTTCATCCTCCATTGCTAGATGTCATCTTCAATTGGTCACTCTTTGATTCAACAATGGTGGAAATTTGTGCTCTTCCAATTTCTCCAACTTCAGTACATCATAGCATTAAGCATCAGCTTACCACACCGTACACCCCTCTACAGAACGATGTTGTTGAGTGCAGGAACCATATAATCACTAAGATGGCTCAATCTACATTGGACCATAGAAATGTTCCAAAGAAGTTTTGGGTAGAAGCAGCCTATGATGTAATTTATCTTCTCAACTAGTCTCCCACAGAGGTCGTTAAGATGACCCCAAAGGAAGCTTGGTATGGACAGAAGCTCAAAATCAATCACCTCAAGGATTCTGTCTCTATAACTTATGTTTGGATGTTTCATAAGCAGCATTTTATCAATTTGAGGGGTTAAATACATCATTGAATGCTCTTTGGAAATTGGCTTTGCACTACCATGGTAAACAATCATAAAGGCTCTCGAGCAATGGCCATAGAGAAATGTATCACATACAATTCTCTTTTCCATGGTTAGGAACCATTAAAGGTGTACATTGTATCCTTTGTTGGATATACATTAGATGCCCTTTCTCCAATACCCACAGCTTGCTCTATCTCCAAAGAGATACTTATGCCAATATTTCCAAATAAAATACCATGAATTAGTTTCCCAAAGTGGTGAGACCCACCCACACACTCTTTTCTGACAATTTTACATTACATTATTCAGTTTAATTAAGTTATAATTAATCCCCTATGTCATAAAGGTCAATTTACACACTTTTGATATTATTTACACTTAAGGTAAAAGTTTCATAACAAAACTTTAGATTTTACAGCATTTTAGTATGTTTTTCCATTCTTTTGTTTTTTGCATTCACAGTCCATAGGGATGTCTGAATGTCCCTCAAACAACCAAGGGATACCTAGACATGTGCTGAGCCATCTCAGTGACAGTAAAACACATGTGCACATCCAAGGAAACACCCCTAAATTTTTTTTTTTGTTTCTTCTATTCACAACCCACAAAAGATGCCCTAACACCCCAAGACAGCAATGAGATGTTTTAAGTCCCAAGTCAGCTTGGCAACAACTTGGCGCCCTTTAACATCCCCAAATTGGGAATAATTCCAAGATACATCTACTGAGTATTTCCACTCAGCCGAGTGGCCCAATTTCACTATGACATATTTGAGATGCACAGTTTATTGACCCCTATATAGTAGGGCAGCAGGGAGACATTTCACACATCCCACAATCCCTAAGATGTCTAGGATGTACAGCCTAAGGTCAACAACACATCCTATGAGCCCTAGTATATGATTTTTGCACTTAAAATTGCCTACAAGCCACTGAGATGCACATTAATTTACTAATTTATTTTAAATGCTACCTAATATGTCCTGAGCCAAAAACAATTTCAACATTTTTCTAGCATAATATTTTCAAATTACCAGCTGGAAATTAGGCACATACTAGGTTTTATTTTTACTCTAGGCATTCTAATGAATAAACCATAAAATATATACCTTCTCCTTGAGTATTTATTCAAACTTGGAGTATAAATTTTCAAAGCAAAAGAAAACAGAAAAAGGAATGCAAACAAACAGACAGAAATGTGTCCTGTATTTGTCAAATTTTCCAAAAATGAAAAGAATGGCACATATGCTTACTTATTGTAAATTTCTCTAGCACAACTTAACCCCTTATTTTCAAGAACCCAATCCAAAGCAGTGGATGCAAGGGAAGCTCCTGCATATCCCCCACCACCACCAGATAATATCTTTACAAGCATGTTTAGAATCTGGTCAAAATAATGACTTTTTGAAAAAAATTCCATTGCCTGCAGCATGGCCAAACCATTAAATATCAGGATTTATTAACAATGTTATAAATGTCCAAGGTATATGAAAAATAATGTGCTCAACGTTTTCGTGATAGACTAGAGCTAGATGAGAAGAGAACTAGAAACATGCTTGGATACAAAGTGCATCATTTGCTTCACTCATCCTTTTGCTATTTAAATTCCCAAAGTACAGACATCATTTGTTAAAGTATGTAGCTTTGGTCAGACAAACACTATGAATAACAAATCTGAACTGTATACATAAATACATAACGATAAGACTTACATATTGATATTTATATATACGTATTGTCAATACATAAGTCCGAGGCTATTCTGATATTGTTTTCTATATATATTTCATTGGTAAAAGTTCACATGTTCATATGATTATCGGCATGGCTGTAGATGCCGACCATTGTTTATCTCATATGATTATGGGTTTGACTGGAAATGTTGATCCTTGTTTGGCATTATCGTTCATGCAAGTATTATGTGTGAGTTATAAACAATAATGAATTGGTGTAATGTTAACCAATCTAAATTATCAATTGTTATTGTTAACTAATCTATGTTAAGATATAAGGGTGAATGGTTGTGACCATTCACCCCGATACCCTATCATAGATTATTTATATCAAATGAATTCGTTCTTGCAAGTATCGAAATCAATAAATACAAAGCAAGATGTTGAGAACAATAAAAGTTCTATGATTGAAACATTCCTTGTCTTTAGGAGTGCAAATACATTTGCAATGTTCTTTCACATTTTAACATCATTGGCAGCTATACTTGAAAATAAGAAAATAAAAGAATTTGTTCATAGAAATCAATATGCAATTTTAGTTTTCTAAGTATCTTTATGCATAGGGACATATAACAGCATATACCATTTAACCATAAAGAAGTAGATATTCCTTACAGCATTTGTTCTTACATGGAAATAGGTTTTGGAATTTAAAAAATATTTAGATATATATCATTAGCAACAAAAACAAGAGTCAATACAACTGATATCCGTTTAAAATAACAATGATTCATGTTAACTGGCAAATATTAAGTTTTCAGGGCTGATGCAAAATATATATGCGATAAATCAACTTATTGCAATAAAAGTTGCTGGGCGAGAAGTTTTGTTATTTTCGGGCCAAAACATATCAGGAAAACTTTTTTAAAAATATTGCTGATATTTTAGGAACTTATCATGATAAATCTCTGTTTTATCATGATAACTTTAGAACTTATTGCCCCAGCCTGCTATACACAGCAACAGCCTAGAAAAGGGCAAAACATATAGTTTTTTATTGCCAAAACAGATGCAGAGAGGAGAGACACGTTGAAGTATAGCATCAGTCGAACTGATATACTCATTACATTGAGTATTTGTATTCATGATTTATATGAACATTATTTTATGTCTTATATTATTGATAAGAATAATATATATAGAATATATTATATATGTAATATAATATATATTATATATATTATACATTATATAATATTATAATAATAGATTACATATATGGTTAATATATTAATATTACATAAATGTTAAAGGTGAGTTATACATATAGTTAACTAAAGATAATTAACTATAGGGACATGTCTCTTCAAGAGACAAGTCTCCTCTCATATTTATATGAGATCCAAATCTGCATTTGGAAATCATCAATTAAAATGGCCATGTTAGTACATTCGCAGAAAACGATCTTAGAAAAACAACAAGACAAGGTTTGGAGGAGAAAGAATGTCATTTCCAGCATTCTAGAGCAGTTTCTTGTGTGTTTGAAGCAGATTCAAAGAGATTTTTGAGCAAATTTAGTTTCACTAGCAAGTTTTCAAAACTCTTTTCATTTCTTTTTCTTTTTTTATTGTCTTGTATTAGTTGTATCTATGTTTATATAAACTCTATAATACCATTTACAATGTACTCTAACTTGCTTTAAAGTGTGATGAACAAAATCTAACATCATTTGCAGCTATTTTTGCAAAAACAAAATCATAGTCTTCTCAAAAAAAAAAACATTTTCTTAAAATTTCCATGACCTAACACTTTTTTCCTTCTTTTTTTCTTTTCAAGTTTCAGCTAAGTTTAAACTTACTTAAAATTTTAAACTAATTATTTTGTCTCTAAATTTCTAAATTTGTGCCTCCAATTTGTATGTTTAGATTGATTCTTCATTAAAATGGCAAATAGGGGATACCTCTACAACTGGGTCAGCTGTAGGGTTTGTTAGTACCCTAATAGACTCATGTCCATTTGGATATATAGGCACGCGCCCTAAGGGGTAAAGGCAAGGCATGTAAATATACTTTTGAAGGACACAAATATAATATTGTAATATGCATAAAAATGTCAAAAAGTAATTACTGGAGGTATATCTCTTTTGAAATGCCGCCTTGGAGGGATCACAAAGCATAATACAAGGGTTTGTCAATTCACCGTGAATGAAATAAAGAAAGAGATGAATGCCTTGCTTGCTGCCCACGACAAGAAAAAGTTGCAAAGGGAAAGGACAAAATTGGCAATGGAGGGCAGTCATTTCTGAATCACAAGGTATCTCACACTATCTCCTTTTTAAAAATCATTTATTATTTTTTTATCTCTTTTGAAATACCACCTTGGAGGGATCACAAAGAATGATACAAGGGTTTGTCAGTTCAGCGCGGATAAAATAAAGAGAGATGAATTACTTGCTTGTTGTCCAAGAAGAGAAAAAGTTGCAAAGGGAAAGGACAAAATTGGCCATGAGGACAACAATTTCTACATCACCAAGGCTTCTCACATTGTCTCATTTTTTAGAATCATTTATTATTTTAATCACCATTATTGGTTTGGATTTCACTAAAACAATGATCATAATGATATAATGTGGGTTATTACCAAATATTTCAATCACACTTGAAGAAGAAGAAGAAGAAGAAGAAAAAGATGATGACAATGAAGAAGAAGAAGCACTTGAGGGCTGTTGGAAATAGAGATGGAGTAACTGAGAGGGGAGGGGTGAATCAGTTACCACAAAAATAAATCCACAGATCCTTAGATGTCTTAAAATATAGCTGCTGTTGACACTCGGTAACCACACAAATAAATGCTGAAACTTGATAGATGTTCTGTTAGCTTATTAAGCATTTAAAGTGATTAACATGCATGCATAAAGGAAATAACATGAACACAAGAGACACCAGATTTAACATGGAAACCCAATATGGGAAAAACCACCAAGTAACTAGTCACCAATTTTCACTCTTCTGAAGTGAGCCCTGTTAGGAGCCAACCCTGTTAAAGGTTACAAAACACACTGTTAGGTGTGACCCTGTTAGAGGATTTAATCACCCTGTAAGGAGTGGCCTAGTTGGAGGTCTTGAGAACAATTCAATTGAATTGTCACCTTGTTAGAGGATTTACAAAATGGCTGTTAAACCAACTCTGTTAAGAGATTTTGAATCACTGTTACAATGATTAGAAAGCAACAATGAAGTGATCTGAAATATATGCAACTTATCTTTGCTGAATACAGATCTCTGTTCTGCTTCACTAGATCCTCACTGATCGAATACAACTTTGCAGCTCCATAAGGATATCTAATCCTTCCACAACATTCGCTCATATATTCAATATTCGCTCATTCCATTTACATCCATACATTCGCACTCTTATGCATCCACACTTTTTTTTATATTCATGAATTCACAACTTGACCTTTCATATATACCTTACAGATTGTCAAGTCGGCTCAATTACAAGTTACAACAACTGAAAAACATTAAATCAGTCGGTTGCAAACATTGCACAAAACAATTAAACTTAATTCTTTAGAACAATAAAATTCTTCGCTGCCCGACCCAACTCGGTGACCACTGCTCCAGAATGGTTTCCCCAGTGTTAACCAAGTGAAGCTCGGTAAACACTGCAAACCTTGCAACTTCCTTCGGAGACCGAGTTAACTCGGTAAACACTGATTTTCCTTCACTTATCGAGTGAGCTCGGTAAAAGCTAACTTTTTCTTTGATGACCGAGTGAACTTGGTAGACATTGACTTTCCCTTTGTTAACCTTGGGAGCTCGATTAACATTAACTTTCTACTACAAAATCTTTTGATGCCCGAGTGAGCTCGGTAAGAGCTAACTTATTGTGTAATGTTCAGGAATGCTTGGTAGTCACTATAAATTGCTTTGCTAACCATCTGAGCTCGATAGACTCTGTCTGATGGCTGATATGACGTTTGTGTAATATCAAAGACAATACACAATTAACAATTGTATCCAACAGAGGGCATGGTGGGCTCTCTTCGTGGCCCACAGATCTGCAAATCTATCATCCCCTCAACCAGTGCCACTGGTTCTAATAGACCACCATCATCTATGCTGCACACATGTTCGTTCTATAGGTAGTTTTTTTGTGCATAGAAACAGGCCTAGAGTACAGTTAATACTGGAAGGTATTGGGTGGAACAACAATATGCATCGGCAAGTTGAAATTCAATATGCTGATTTCTAGTATTTTAATAGCATTCCCTTCAATGTTGCAGCAAGTTCCTATTTGCTATATTTAGTGACAAAAAGTATTGTGGCGAGAAAGGGCTAAAAGGCACCTACTCTTGCAATCTTGAGTGGGAGGTTAGTTCACTTGTTTTAATTTTTAAATGTCTTATGTCATCAGTAGAAACTGTAGCTGATAGGGTGTTGTCGTCAGTAAAGATTTTGTAGCCGATGGACCGACGGGTTCATGTTGTCGATAAAGATTTTGTAGTCGACGGACCCCTTCGAGAAGGTTCAGCGGGAAGTATTTATACTTCGTCTAGGATCATTGTAATTCATCTTATCATCAGTGATGCAATCTATTGGATATGGGAATAGAGTACTGTTGTTGTTGTTCTTGTTCATTATCTATGTGCATTACTTAATTAATCTATGCAGTAAAACATTTGGCGCCGTTGCCCTATGAACTTGGAAGGAGGGAGGAATGAAGCTTAATGCCAAATCAGCTTAACAAGGATCGAAATAAGATAAAGGAGAAAGATGGAATACGTACTGCACAAGAAAATTTAATTTTGGCACAGCAAGCTGAACGCAGAAGAAGGTTTCAGAAGATTGCCAACGGACACAGAGGTGCGGAAGAATTGTTGGAGGAGACTCGACAGCGGGTGGAGTTGGTGGAAGAAGCAAGGGAGGAGTTTTTGAATTTGTATTTGCCGAGGGAAGAGAATCCCAACGGAAGGGAATCGACTCGCATGGCTCGAAGTGCCGAGGGAGCATGAGTGTGGAGTGAACTCTTCGTTCTGGATACACTTCCGGAAGGGGCAACTTCAAAAGATCCTTCTTCACCAAAGTTCACAGCTGTTGAGACTACCGGTGTGGGCGAGCAGACCGCCGGTGTAGGAAAGCAGACCACTGGTGTGGGAGAACAGACCGCCGCTGTGGGAGAACAAACCGCCAGTGTAGGAGTGCAGACCGCTGGTGTGGGAGTGAACCGGTGTGGGAGTGCAGGTGGGAGTGAACAGCGCCAGTGTTGCAGGGCTGAACAACGCCCGTGCACAAAATCCAATAGTAATGGTGGGACCAAAGGAAAAGCTGCCGAAGTTTGATGGCGATGGTACGGCTGATCAAATCCAACATTGTAAAACATGCGAAACGATCTGAAGGGCGAATGGCATAACTGATACAAACGAATGGGTTCGGCAGTTTCCGACAACCCTATGGGGTGTTGCAATCGACTGGTTCGTCAATGCAGATCGCCAAAATTTAAACACTTGAGACAACCTTAAGGAGGAGTTTACTACCGAATTTCAACTGTTGCGCGACGACAACAAAATTGTCGCAAAGATATACAATACAAAACAAGGGAAGAATGAAACAGTTCGAATCTACGCCAAGAAGCTGAAGGACTTGATCAATAAAATGGAGAATAAGCCGGCTGATGGGCTATAGAAGAGATGGTTCATTGAAGGCCTTCACCCGAAGCTGCGAAAGAAGATGAAGATCATGCCACCATCAACATACACTAAAGCGTACAACCGAGCCATGAACCTAGAAAGTGAACAGAAGACTAAAAAGAAGAAGAAGAGTAGCTCGTCGGATTCAAATGACGACACATCTTCAGCAAATGATAGCAGTGATGATGAAAGCAGCAGCAAGAAGGTCTGAGCCCTCCAAAAGGACATGATCTAGATGATGAAGGAATTCAAAAACATGCAGAAAGAAAGAAAGAGAAGCGAACTATGGTGCACGGAGTGTAAGGCAGAAGGTCACACAAAGGGCTCCTGTCCAAAGAACCAGTTCTGTGACATTTGTTAGATCATGGGACATTCCACAAAAGAATGCCCCTTCAACATGAAAACCAGAGGACCTCAATAGGTGTTCCTGGCACAAAAGGCTTCCACGTCCGGAGGGAGCGGGAACACAAGTACGGAAGGTGCCACGTCGGGAGGATACAAATATAATCGGCACAATCAAAACAACAACAGCGGCAACACATAATGGCAGGAGTCGAATTTAGTATGATGCGAACGGACGGCCGATTGTTCAATGCCAAGCTTATAATTTATGGGGTCACTTTGCCCAGGAGTGTACAACGGCGAACATACCGAAATTGTTATGCAAATGGTGTGGACTCAGCAATCATGAAGATGCCAAGTGCCCGAAGTCTGGAGTGAATCTGATCACCGTCGAGACAGACGAAGAGGAGGCACTGGCAATCACACGTAAACAAGCAAAATTATACCCCGACCACGCGGAGGAAAAGAAGAGGTTGGAAGAAGTACAGAAGGAAATCGAGAAAGCAACACAGGCGAAGACATCTCAATTAAAGGACACCACAGGCACCGCACCAAGGAACTGCGCCGAGCAGAACATTGTACGGCAGATACTACAAACTGAGGTACCTGTCAAAATAGGCGATTTGTTGCTCACAATGCCTGAACTCCGATCGGCACTCACAAATATTGCACCAGTGGCTAAGTTACCAGGAGAACCAAGAAGAGGGAAGGAAATTGCCGCCAGTGGAGAAGACCCAATGTTGTTAGCCCTCACATCCGGACGACATTCGGCGTTCGTCGAGATGGGGATTCTTGGAAGTGTGCTAAGGGACACAATTGTCGACGGAGGGTCCGGCATGAATGTCTTACCCAAGGACACCTGGAGGAAGCTGGGATAGCCGACATTGTGGCCCCCTACATTTCAGTTGCTGACAGTGGACCAACATGGCATAAAACCTCTCGGCGTTCTAATGGTGCAACCGGTGACAATTGGCACATAGCCGTTCCTGCTGGACTTTGTCGTGATTCCGTTGAAGAGAAAAGGATACGACGCCATCCTGGGCCGCGGATGGCTTATTCAAGCCAAAGTTAGACACGACTAGAAGAAAAACACCCTGTCACTTGAAAGTAAAGGCCGGAGATTTGTCATTGATTTGCACACCCAGATGGTGGGGGAAGAAGCTCTGTCATCAAATTCTGAACAAGAAGATGAAGGGAGGCGGCGTATGGAACCAAATCAGGAGGGAGTCCTGCGGTTGGAAGGAGGATCAACAGATGACGATTTGGATTCTGTCAACATTCTTTCCCACTGGCAGATAGAAGACTACTAACTCTTTCCGAGTTGTAATATGTTAAGGGTCGAAGAAGGTGAGAACAAAAAGGAAAATGAATGTCTGAAGGAATACAGAGAAGCGGAAGAAGGAAAGGCGATTACGACTGAAGCTGAGGGGAAGAACATACAGTACGAACCCAGACAAAGGAAAGATCCCACTGTCCGACACACGATGAACAGACCGCACAGAAAGAAAAGAATACACCGCACCATAAAATTAGTTGAAGGGTGTTGACGGCAAGGAAATAATTTGGATGAGCGACGACCGCAGGCACAATGGGCCACGGAGGTGACACAGAAAAGATACAAAGCGCGGCGTGATAGGCACCTGGAACTAAACAGGTTTCAACCGGGGCAGTTGGTGTTGAAGTATGATAGACGAAATAAACCAAGAAAGTTTAAGGTTAAGTGGGTCGGGCCATACCAAATCCGCAAGGTAGGTGACAATGGAGCAATAAAATTGTGGACATTAGACGGACAAGCAATACCGGAGGCAGTCAACAGTTCAAAGCTGAAGAGCATAATGCCTGCGGATAATACAGTCTTCAAACCACGGCCAAAAAACACCCACGGGAGAGAGCCTAGTCCGCGGAGGAAACAAGAGGATTTGCGGAAAGAGGGAAAAGCCGGGGATAAACCAACACATCCGCAAGAATAGTTTAGCCGCCGGAAACAAACCATGTTGTCTACAGGAAAGTCATCTGCGGTCAACCCGCGAAAAACCTTGCCCGCGGCCAGCCTCCATGCTGAGTCTTCCTCCTCTTTCTTTTTTTTTTAATTCACTTTTTTCTTTCAATTTTTTTTTTTTCAATTTTTTTTATTCAATTTTTTTTATTTTTTTTACTTTTCTTTTTTTTTGAAATACAGCACCTCAATTTTGCCTCCAGACTTCGCCATTCTGCAATGACGAGGGAGTCATTCGGACTTAGCCCTTCTATGACAATGACGGAGTTTTCCTGGCATAGTACATCTTCAGCTTTGAACCGTTGACTACTCCGATATTGCTTGTCCGTCTAATGTCCACAATTTTATTGCTCCATTGTCGCCTACCTCGCGGATCTAGTATGGCCTGACCCACCTAACCTTAAACTTTCCTGGTTTATTTCGTCCGTCATACTTCAACACCAACTACCTCGGCTGAAACCTGTTCAATTCCAGGTGCTTATCACGCCACACTTTGTGTCTATTCTGTGTCACCTCCGTGGCCCATTGTGTCTGTGGTCGCCACTCATCCAGATTATTTCCTTGCCGTCGGCACCCTTCAACTAATTTTATGGTGTGGTGTATTCTTTTCTTTTTGTGCGGTCTGTTCATCATGTGTCGGACGATGGGATCTTTCCTTTGTATGAGTTCATAATATATGTTCTTCCCCTCAGCTTCAGTCGTAACCGCCTTTCCTTCTTCCACTTCTCTGTATTCCTTCAGACATTCTTTTTCCTCTTTTTTCTCACCTTCGTCGACCCTTAACATATTACAACTCGGAAAGAGTTCGTAGTCTTCTATCTGCCAATGGTAAAGACCATTCACAGAATCCAAATCGTCATCCGTTTATCCTCCTTCCAACCGCAGGACTCCCTCTGATTTGGTTCCATATTCTGCCTCCCTTCATCTTCTTCTTCAGAATCTAATGACAGAGCTTCTTCCCCCACCATCTGGGTGTGCAAATCAATGACAAATCTCCAACCTTTACTTTCAAGTGACAAGGTGTTTTTCTTCCAGTTGTGTCTAACTTTGGCTTGAATAAGCCATCTGCAGCCCAGGATAGCGTCGTATCCTTTTCTCTTCAACGAAATCATGACGAAGTCCAGCAAGAATGGCTATGTGCCAATTGTCACCAGTTGCGCCATCAAAACACCGAGAGGTTTTATGCCATGTTGATCTGCTGTCAACAACTAAAATGTAGGGGGCCACAACGTCGACTGTCCCTGGCAACTCTACCCTCAACTGGAACATCTGCCACGGCCATGGAGAAAGTAACACCTGGAGTGATCGTCGGTGTAGCAACAGCTGTCGTCGGTGGGACACCCTTTGCCACTGCCCGTGGGACATCTACTACCGCCAGCGGGGTCATCACGACCGGTGCATGACACTGACCAAAAGAAGGAATGTGTGACATGGGAACGGACAAGTGCGCCGAAGTTGACAACTACAGCGGGGTGAAAAATGTGGGCTCACTATCTACTGGTTCGTTGCCAACCTCCGCGGAACTACTCTCTTCCTCATACTCTGCCCTGCCGCTCTCCAAAGTCTCCTCCCGTCCACTGTCAGTGTCCCTGTGAGCCGCCTGCAATCCCCAAAATACCTTCTTTTGTCCCGTTGTTGTCCCACCCGTGTCCAGATGTCTCCAATAAAATATCGAAGGCTCTCCCTATGCCAACTTTCCCCGAGGTGGTTCCTCAAAATCATCCATGGGTATCTGATTAACCACTGCCTCCAGAAACAAGCCAATTGCATGATGTGGCATAAAGAATGTGCAGTGCTAAAGTGTCATGAACTCCTCCATCCTGTCAGCAAGAACTGTAGCCCACTCATACATCGTGCCATTCATGATGCCATTCATGAATACTATCTGCGGCAATGCTACATCTGAAGCCCGAGTTGCCCCTATCAGCTTGCTCTTGATAATGTTCATAATGCACCTCCAGTCGCCTTCCCGAAGCCCTCTGTGTTTAGACCCCTTGATCACTGACTCCATCTCGTCAGGTGTAAGATTGCGGCCCACTAATCGAATCCAGTGTTCCTTTCGTTCTTAAGAGAGCTTGTGACTCTTGATTTCCACCTTCTTACCTCCTTGACCAGGAATGCCAAAAACCCTCGTGAAATTCCTAGGCTTAAAAGAAACTGTCATCCGCTTCTTTTTGTACAAAAACGTGCTTGTTTTGTTGTGTTGATTATATGCTTCTATCATGGTCCGCAAAACTGATTCAAATAATCGGATAGAAAAAATTGGAAGCTGGATGGCTCAATGCACCTGTGCTCGTATCAAAATTTGCTTAACGAGGTCGGCGTCCCGAGTTTCCTGCCACCACTTCCAGCATTCGCTGCCATTGAGTCCCTCAAACTAGACAGTGAGATGAGTGAGTTCTGCTCTGACTTTCTGTTTCTTGCTGTTGGAAGCGGATGGCCCTGCCACTCAGATCCCAGAAGGTAAAACCCTTGCATTTTTCTCCATATTCGTCTTCAGCTGGTTCTTCCAATTCCGTTTGCTTGCTGATTCCATGCAATAACAGCTTCTTTCCTTCTTTATACTGTAGGGTTCCTTTCGCTATTGTGTTCCTGTGGAGACTATGCCTTGGATAAAATATTTCACCTTTCAAATACCTCTTCCCCTTCCCATTGGCTAACTACCAACTTAAGTCACAACACCACATATATCCCAACGCAAAGAAGTGCAGTCTACGGAGAAGAAGTTATGAAATCCTACGCTACTCCCCTGTAGTTGCTGCAGGTGGAGGAGATGAATTTGGTGCAGCTCATTATTCCCATCAAGTCGGCCCATGCTAGCATTTCCTATCTCTGCGAACTCAACCTCGTTCAATTCAAGGATCTTCTATGAAGCCTGCTTTGCATCCACGTATCGAGTTAGATGATGTCGACGTAAAACTTGGTGAGCTTGAAAGGAGTGACAATCCGCGGAGGGGGAAAGCAAGTCATAGCCTACGGCAGGAGGTTAAGCAGCTAAGACCATCCCACGGAAAGACACCCACCAAACCAGAGCTGTCCACGGAAAATACACATCAATCGCGTAAGCAGCAACATTATAATGCTCGCAAGCAGCGGAAAGATAGGGCGCCGCGGAGACAAAGACACCCGCGAGAACCAAGGTTTTACCGCGGGGGAAAGAAAGAAATCTGCAAAATATGAAGCTTCCCGCGGAAGGATACATAGGTCCGCGGAGAGTAATACAAGGCAGGCAAGGTTTTCCGCGGGTTGACCCGCAGGTGACTTTCTCGCAGACAGCATGGTTTGTTTCCAACGGCTAAACTATTCCCACGGATGTGTTGGTTTATCCACGGCTTTTCTCTCTTTCCACGGATCCTCTTGTTTCCTCCACGGACTAGGCTCTCTCCCGTGGGTGCTTTTTGGCCGCGGTTTGAAGACTGTATTATCTGCGAGTGTTATGCTCTCCACAGCATAGCTCATCCTCCGTAGTGTTTTCTTCCATGGATATACCCTTTTCCTCCGCGATGGTTCTATTCCCCCGCGGATATCTTCTCCCTTGAGTTGCGATTTCATCCGTAGATGGTTGACATTATTCTTCACGTCGTGTCCACTCGGAGGTCCCCACGGTTTGTCTTTGTGCCCGCCCTCATTGCAATTCATCAAAATTTTCGTGGAAATCCTTGCATCTTCGACTTTCGAGAATAACAGCCCTGCTAGTTGTCGTGATATTGTAGTTGGTCCGGGACACAACAAGATAACAAATTTGGTAAAATAGGGCATGTATTGTCTTGGCACTGTGTTAAATCCATTAGTTCTCCCGCGGAGGTGTTGGTGAGTTCGGAGGGTTGCGGCACTTTCAGCTACAAGAGTATTTTTCTTGCAACAATTGGAGTTATTGTCGTGCACCAAATTCATCATCAGGAGAACACGGAGGAGTTAATCTCAGTTTCAATGTTGTAAGGGAACCGTCCAGAAAGAAGCAAGCAATGGGGAAATATATATTTTGGGGCATATTATCTGCAGGGAGGCAAAATGCAAAAGCATCAGAGCAATTAGGAGTCATAGAGAGACAGATCAGAGAAAAGAGGCACAACAGCAAACAAGCAGAGGAGCAAAAAAAAAAAAAAAACGACGACAGATTGAAACAGTTCGAAATGAGTAACGCATGATGCCAAAGGGAAGGGTAGACATAAGCAGTTGCCAAATAGAGTGTGGAATCAGAAAAAAATGACAGAAAGAGTGTGTTCCATGCAGTTTTGTGTGGGTTTCAGAGTACTAATTTGGTCTTGGTGGCCCGCCCTATATCGCGAGCCCTAGGACCCCACAAGGGCTCTGCCCCTCGACCTCGTTGGGGGCGATGCCCCCTAGATCCCCAGTCGCTGCAGTTATCAGTCGTGGGGAGTGTGACCAATTGATGAGACTTGGAGCTATTGCAGGTATTGAGTGTCTGTGTACCAGAGGCACTTGGAGTAGGTGTTGGACGTGAAGCTGTCTTGGTGGATGTATAGAGAGCTTGGGAGGAGTTGATCATCCAGCTGAAGGCAGTACAACGACACTTGGCTCAGTGTACCCAGAGTTGGCAGCACAGGTGGCTATCAAGGTCAGCTTGACTAAAGGAGATAGTATTGTGTTCGCAGAGGCTGTAGATGCAACATATTTTGGAGACCAGTTAGTGTATTCTATTTTGTTAATTTGTCCTAGATATGTTGTAATTGTATTTTGTAATTGTTGTCCAGAGATGACTTTTTCTTTTTTTTGAGGGGGGGGGGGATAATGTCGTTGGTAGAAACTGTAGTCAACAAGGTGTTGTCGTCGGTAAAGATTTTGTAGCCGACGGACCGACGGGTTCATGTCGTTAGTAAAGATTTTGTAGCTGACGAGTAGATTAGTAGCCAACGGACCCCTTCGGGAAGGTTTGGCGGGAAGTATTTATACCCCTTCTGGGATCATTGTACTTCATCTTATCATCAGTGATGCAATCTATTGGATATGCGACTAAAGGAGTACTGCTGTTGTTCTTGTTCATTATCTGTGTGCATTACTTAATTAATCTATGCGGTAAAACATCTTACAATTTTATAATTTACTTATTTTTGTTGAATGCAAGTTTTTTTAATCAAAACTGTGTACTTAATGTTAATTTCACTTTGTGCTTGTAGGTTCATCAAAGATATTGTTTCTAGGACCAAAGATGTGGTAGAAGACGAAAGATTATTTGGCTGCACCATACTTTCAGATGGATGGACAGATGGAAGAAATCGTACAATCATCAATTGTTGGTTCCTTGCAAAAATCAAGTGGTCTTTGTGAAATCACAAGGTGAAGACAATTGCAATATTGGCTCTATTGTTATAGCAAGTTGCAATAGAGGTCGGGGGTAATAATGTGGTGCAAATCATGACTGACAATGCAACGGCATATGTAGCAGCGGGCAGGATTCTTCAAGATAAGTAAACCACACTTTTTTGGTCTCCTTGTGCAATGCATGTCCTTCACCTTCTTTTGGAGGACATAGGAAAAGTGGATTGGTTGAGACTGGTTGTAGAGGATGCAAGAAAGATAACAAAAGATATGTATAATCACCCTCGGTTTCTCTACTTGGGAAGGAGTTGGTTAGATTTGCCACAAATTTTTTAACATGGCAAAGTGCTATTACTCCATTGACCTCTTTGAAGCAAATGTTGGTGAGTCACGCATGGCTAGACTCAAGTTATTCAAAGAAGCTTGATAAAGAGAGTGTTGCATACATCATCTTGACAACTAATTTTTATAAGTTGCTACAAAAAATGTGAAAGTTAGGAAACTTCAAAAGTTGAATAATGAATTTTTTGTATTCAAGAATCAAGTCTTTCATTATTAACTTGTAACTCTAGTCTCTAATGATTAATGATAGCCATTGATTAGAGTTCTCCAATTGGAAGATGGAGATCAAGCCCCAATAGGGTATCTTTATGAGGCTAAAGAGGCTATCAAAAATTACTATACGCAAGACAGCCTCAAATTTGACTCTATAAGGAAAATTATTGATATGAGGTGGACCAATCAGCTCCACCAACCCATTTATAAGGTGAGGTACTTCCTCAACCCTCGTTTTCGCTTCTCTCCATCCTATGGGGATCCCAGTGCAAAGATCATGAATGGCGTCACTTGACAAGGAGATGACGAAACACTAAAACCCCAAATACAGTATTTGGATTTTTGAAGTATTTTACATGTTTCATAAGTAGATTAAAATTAAGTTACTAAAATATGTTTTCAACATGCTTTCTAACTCTTTAATATTTATCATGCAAATGGTTGGTGGCAAAATTGGGGTGGAAATGTCCAAAATCTGCAAAAAATTGCCCTTTATATCATATGGCAGACATGTAGATCATCCAGTTGTGAGCATAATTAGAGCTTATTCCAGGCCATTCACAGGAAGAAGAAAAACAAGTTATCACAAAAACACCTCAATACCCTTGTCTTTGTGCAATTAAACCTTAAATAGCACATAAGAAAGATAGAGTTAGCATCAGTCAATCCACTTGATTTGGATGACATAAAACATTATTGTGATTGGACATCACAGGAGCAGCCTCCATTGTTCACAAAGGATGACATCTACGATTTGGAGAGGCAAGTTACGGGGGAAGGTGGATTCACAATGGGATTGGATGAAATTTAGGAGGATGAGGGCACTAAGAGCGAGGAGAATACGGATGAGGAGGAGTCATTGACAATGTCAACACCATCTATATTCAAGATGAAGGTCGAGTCACAGCCAGTTGTGCATAATGGACTTCTAGGGCTAGACCCCCTCCCATTCCCATACTTTGTACTAGAGCAGCTGGGAAGGGGAAAGGGAAGCTGTAGATTATTTGATATTGTACTTGTATTTGCTTATAGTTTTACAAAGACAATTTGCTATTTTTAATTTGCTTCAGAGTCCAAACTATCAGACTGCAGCTACCAGCCACCAGCATTCCACATGAGGATGTGATTTTATATCCTATTTGCATTTATATGTATCTAGATCAACTTGTTTGGTTTGTTTACTCATTTACTAACTCGTTAGATGCATCTCCTAATTGAATTTTGCAACAACAAAAATGCATTTCTAATCAACTTCAAACAATTATACAAGTTCACAATATTCTCCCGAGAAGTTTCAAACTATTTCCCAATATCTTCTTTTTTGCCCTTGTTGATACGTTGCCAATAACAATATTTCGAACTATGGTTTGGCGAACCATCATCTAAGCCCTTGTTCAAATTGATTAGGAACACAATGCTGCAGCCTTAAATGATAATATTTAAATCAGTTCTATTAACAAGCTTCCTTTTCAGGTATGCTTTGGATTTCCACTATACAGATTCATTTAAAAATTAAAAAAGAGCACAAAAGAATGCATTTGAAAGTCCAAATGAACAACCACATTTGTTAAAGCCTGATAAGCCCGCATTAAAGAGCACAGAAAATGACATGAAAAGCACATGCACATTCATTAAGAGTTGAGAAGCTCTAATAAAAGAGCACAGAAAATTATTGAGAAATTCCGATAAGAGCACAGCCAGTCCCCTCCTAAAAACCACAGAAGTGAACATACAAGATCTCAACTGGTCATAAATAATTTTAATGCCAGGACTCCAACCCATACTGCAGTGCTAGAGACATACTACTGCAGCTCTATGCTAGCTATTGTGCTCTATTCAATGGCTTGGATTGGTTAACTCCCCTCTACGTGCATTCTCCATTGTCTAGTTTGGGGCTTGGCTTATTCTTCCTTGAAAATTCGTAGCTGTTTTTAAGATCCTTTTGGTTGTCGTGGGAATGTAAAAGTATATGCAAGTCAATCCTAGCACTCAAAAAAATTAAGATAATAATGTAAAGTTTCTAATATCATCTCAAGTGAGCTAAGTTTTATTAGTTAAATTCTAATTTCATATTCAATTAACAATTGTTTTGTTTAGAAACATTGTCTTGTAGTTTTCTATTTTAGGAGACTTTGTCTCCATTGTTAAATATCAAACTATCTAGTTCTATACATGGTATCAGAATACGTCTGGGTCTAACTCCTTCCCAGGAGGCCCAGAGTTTTGTGGGTTGCATGTACTTGCATGTTGCTTACATGTACTTTTTGTGAGTTACATGTGTACACTCGAAAGTGTCCCACTCTAAACCCTTCTATCCAAACGATTCCATGAGTTCGGAATACTTGGATGCCGGCTTAGAGCTCCCTATCCATGGAGTGCAAGAGAGTATATTTCAAGAATAAAAAGGCTCTCAGATGAGCCTTAGAGATACTCTTCTTGCTAGTAAACCATGCAATGGGAGGTTCTTTGAGATAAGAGCAAGAGTGCAAATATCTTCAAGGAATTCCTCAAGAATGCAATGCAAATGAAAATTAAACTAGAATGATAATGCAAAATGCAACTATTCTAAGCATGGATGAGAGTGTTACAATACCATTAATAAGCTATGTGAGATAGATTATTGCAAAATAGAAGCTAAACTAACATGCAACATGAATCTAAGCTAAAATGCTATGGTATGAGAGAATGTAGACAAGAAATAGAAGTTCTCCACAAAGCTCCAAAGAAACCTATTAGAAAACCTGCAGCATAACAATATTCAAAAGATGGATTGATTGAGGGGGAAAGCTCTCTCCCTTTTAAAGATGTATGGACGGTGGAGATCAAGATGAAGATGGTGGATGATCAATGGTGGAATTCGAAAATAGGAGTGATCCATGTGCACACACAAATCAACCAATAGAATATAAGTTGACTTGTCATATAAGACAAAAGTCACAAAGCCTTTTCTTTTAATTGCAAAATAGAAAAAGGACTTTATGTGTGCACTTTAAGTGGGTTATAAGAATGGGATCTTTTATTTAATTAAAAGGGGACATGTTCTTTTAATCAAATAATGAACTTAGGATAGCATTGTCAAACTATAGGTTATAATCAAATAAATTGATTATTAGCAATTTGGTCTAGGTAAATGATTAAATTAATTTAGCCAAAATGCTGAGAAGGGGGCTAATAGTCTAGATGACCATTTTTAGATGATTACATTTGCCCCTCTTTGACTAATGTGTGATCGATCTGGGAACACATTATGTCAAAGAAAATAGAAAGCCAAGTAGGCAGTGATAGATATAGATATCTGATTCCAAAGAATGAAATCCAGAAATAGATAGCAAGTCCTAAATGCACAGCCTGATAGCGGTAATACTGAACACTAGGAAGAGATGATGTTAGAATTCAAGAAGAATACTAACACTTAGAAAAGCAGATAGAGTGAGAGCAAGTGAGAAGATCAAACAAATGCTCCTAAGCAGTGATAGAGTATTTCTGCCCCCTCGGGATCGAAATTGAAATGAGGTAAGGGGATGCAAAAATTGGCTAGAAATGAGAAAATTAGAATATAGCAATGTCCAATATGACAGATAGATGATTAGAACTCAAGAATGACTATTAGAAACTGACAAAATGCCCCAGTTTGACTAGAGTTGACCTTGAAGGATATAGCATAAAATTAGGTCAAATCTAGTAGAAAGATGATTTAGATGTGAAATAGTGAATTGAAGTAGATATGAAGTATGGAAATGATGAAGTCATGAATAAATGAAGATGCCCCAGTGATGATTCGGAGATTAGACCTCAAAAGGTCAGCTAACTGCTTAGAAGAAAGTAGAATTTTAAAAGACAATTTTGACCATCAAGATGAACTCGAATTTGGATTTCGATCCCGAAAATGAATCTAGGACGTCAAAATTATTTAAGAGGTCAAAACTTTATATAATGTGATGATAAGATAGAAAAGAGATGAAGTGAAAGATTAAGAAGGTGAAAAGACATGAACAAGAAGAAAATAAAGAAATATATGAAAGGAGTTAGTTGATATGTCCACAAAAAGATGAAGAGAGAGCTCTCCCCATATGCAAGAATGCAAGACTAAGCTAGAAAATGAACCTAAAATGCAAGCTAATATGCAAAGTGGTTTACCAGCAAGAAGTGTATAACATTTAGACTCTTAATTTCATCATTGAGCATTTATTAGGGACATCATGAGATCATACAACCATCACTAGTATAACTATGAGGATATGAATATGATCGATATTAGATAGGTATGTGGAAATCCAATCTAAGCATCAGAGACATGTAAGTCAAGATAACTACACGATTAGATTCCCTAAGTTTAATTTAGCAAGATTACACCTGTATCAAGGCATAAGCGCCAGGATAAACCCTGAGTGCAGTCTTGCGAAACAATCAAGGATGATACATTTATAAGTCAAAGTGTTGAATAGGACAAGCATGAATGCTTACAACACTATAGACAAACAAAGGTATACCCACAAGCAGAAATCAAGAAAATATGTCCCATGCCCCCAGTCTTCTAGTCAATGACATCCTTGAAAGACTATTAGGGAGGGAATACATGGCAAAGAAATCATCATAGACAGCACAAAAAGTAGATAAAGATCAGCATAGCTCAGTCGTTTAAGTGTTAAAGTGTGTGTGTGCAAGTCACTTGGCCATTTCTTCCAGACTTGATTCTGATAGTGAGAAATATCACGACATCGAAGACCATAGGTAAACTATCTGTAAAGTGTTGAAAAACACTTGATGTCAGAGTGGGGGAAGTGTTGAGAAACACTATTTTGTGAGTTGTCAAAGAAACCCTAATGCACAAGAATACCTCAATAGGCTAAGTAGTTATGCCCCCAAGATGAGGACAAGAAACAATTCCAAGCTAGGAAATGTGTAGCAAAGTGGATGATTGAGATTGATAGACATAGGTGCAAGGGTTTCAAGTAGCGCCTGTTTCCAGGTTTTCACCACTTTGACAGATTTTTTTTTTTTTTTTTGGTGATACATCAAAGTGAGGTTTTCACTAAGATGATCATTTTTTCAGGACATTTTCTGATTTTTAAGATTTTTTCAGACTCATAGATGTATACAAGATAGCTGAGCAGCAAGCCTCTAAGTATAGAACTTCTTCAAGTGTAGGATGTTGATAGGTTCTGCAAGTTCTTCACCCTCTGAAGTAGACAACTGGTAAGCACCAGACCCAAATGATGTTGTGATAATGTAAGGACCTAACCAGTTAGGTTCAAATTTCCCTTTCTGTTCTCGATTTTGCTGATTTTTGGGATTCTCTCTAAGCACGAGTTCACCAACTTGGAACTCACGGGGGTGAACCTTTTTGTTATATTGTGTAGACATGCGCTTCTGATAAGCTCTCATGTGATCAAAAGCAGCCTTGCGCCGTTCATCCAGAGTCTCTAATTCCTGTACTCTCATAGCTCTATGGTCTTCATCGGTTATTAACCCATGTAAGGAGATGCGCAAAGAAGGTATTTCGACTTCTAATGGGAGAACAGCCTCAGAGCCATAGACTAGAGAAAAGGGTGGGCGCCAAAAATGTACACTCGAAAGTGTCCCACTCTAAACCCTTCTATCCAAACGATTCCATGAGTTCGGAATACTTGGATGCCGGCTTAGAGCTCCCTATCCATGGAGTGCAAGAGAGTATATTTCAAGAATAAAAAGGCTCTCAGATGAGCCTTAGAGATACTCTTCTTGCTAGTAAACCATGCAATGGGAGGTTCTTTGAGATAAGAGCAAGAGTGCAAATATCTTCAAGGAATTCCTCAAGAATGCAATGCAAATGAAAATTAAACTAGAATGATAATGCAAAATGCAACTATTCTAAGCATGGATGAGAGTGTTACAATACCATTAATAAGCTATGTGAGATAGATTATTGCAAAATAGAAGCTAAACTAACATGCAACATGAATCTAAGCTAAAATGCTATGGTATGAGAGAATGTAGACAAGAAATAGAAGTTCTCCACAAAGCTCCAAAGAAACCTATTAGAAAACCTGCAGCATAACAATATTCAAAAGATGGATTGATTGAGGGGGAAAGCTCTCTCCCTTTTAAAGATGTATGGACGGTGGAGATCAAGATGAAGATGGTGGATGATCAATGGTGGAATTCGAAAATAGGAGTGATCCATGTGCACACACAAATCAACCAATAGAATATAAGTTGACTTGTCATATAAGACAAAAGTCACAAAGCCTTTTCTTTTAATTGCAAAATAGAAAAAGGACTTTATGTGTGCACTTTAAGTGGGTTATAAGAATGGGATCTTTTATTTAATTAAAAGGGGACATGTTCTTTTAATCAAATAATGAACTTAGGATAGCATTGTCAAACTATAGGTTATAATCAAATAAATTGATTATTAGCAATTTGGTCTAGGTAAATGATTAAATTAATTTAGCCAAAATGCTGAGAAGGGGGCTAATAGTCTAGATGACCATTTTTAGATGATTACAACATGTTACTTGCATGTGCTGTTTTCTGAGTGCTTTCTAATTTTACTACGTGATAAAGTTCGGCCATTTTCTGAGGTATTTTACTGTGTGAAACATGGTGTTTTGCCATGGGGTTGTTTTGTTTTCTGCAGTTGTGATCGTAGTAGCATGGTGGTAGGTAATCTGAATTTTTCCCTCTAAAAATCATGTCAATGGTTTTCTCATTTTTATCCTGAAAAAACCGCTAGCTAGGTTTTAATAATTTTGTCCTCAAAAAATCTATTATTGGTTTTCATAAAATTTTCCTTATAATTTCCGAAGAGTTTTATAATTTTAGTCCATAAAAAATTATAAAGTTTTGTGTGATTTTATGCCTCAAAAATCATTTTTGTAAAAGGGTTTTACCATTTTCCTTCAAAAGAGAAGTTTTGCTTTATGATCCAAGTCTCGGAATTTTGTGCTGTGGATTTTGATCGATTTTTTCCTTATAAATCTGTTGGATACAATCATTCAATTGTATGTTGTCTTTGATGTTACACAAATGTCAAGTATATGCCAAGCAACCAATGTTTGCCGAGCTCACTCGGGAATCAAAGGAAGTTGCAGTGTATGACAAGCGTTTCAGTATTAACCAAGTTCAAAGCAAATGTTAACCGAGCTCACTCGGCTACCAAAGGGAGTTTGCAGGAAGACAGTGTCTACCGAGCTCACTCGGTTATCAAAGAAAAGTTGGCATGGAATGAGTGTTAACCGAGCTCACTTGATTACCAAAAGAAGTCTGAAGGAAAGTCGTTTCCAAGTCAACGTTGACCGAGTTGGGTTGGCTAACGAAGGATTTTCCTGTATCAGTTTTGTTGGTTAGTTTTAGTCAACTCATGGGATGAATTTCATTTATTTGAAATGCAAGCCGAATTGACAAAGTAAAACATATAAGTATAAGGTCAAGTTGAGGATTGAATTGGAGAAGAAGAAGCATGGGATTGAAAAGATAAATCAAGGAAGCGAATTAGGAGTTGACTGATCTGCAAAGAACATTTTGATCAAGGAGGATCAAGTGTTCAAGCCATAACAGAGATCTAAAATCAGCAAATATAGTTGCATCAGCAATCAGGTAGTATCATTGTTACTCTCTAATAACTATAGCAGTGAATCAAATCTCCTAACAAAGTTAGCTTAACAACTATTTGCCAAATCCTCTAACAAGGTGGCATTTCTAGATTGAAGTGTCTAAAGACCTCTAACAAGGCCATTCCTAATAGGGTGAACTAAATCTTTTAATAGGGTCACACCTAACAGTGTGTTTGTAGCCTTTAACAGAGTTGGCTCCTAACAGGGCTCACTTCAAAAGAGTGAAAAACAATAACTATTTGCAATTGGTGGTTTTTCCCAAATTGGGTTTCCACATTAAATCCTAATGTCTCTTGTGTTCATGTTATTTGCTTTATGATTCTGCAACTAAGTTAATTAAGGTTAATCACACTTAATATCATAGGATCTGCATGTTTAGTGTTTAACAAAGTAACAGTGCATATATTCAATATTAACCAAGTGTTTACCCAGTGACAGTCATTCTTTGTGTAGACCGAGTGTTTCCGCACTAACCGAGTTACAGCAGTATTTCAGTTTCAGCAAAGTTTGGTTTTGTTTTGTACTAACATCTTAAAGGATTGGGATTTGTTTTTGTGGTAACTTATTCAACCCTCCCCTCTCAATTACTCCTCTTACATTTCCAATGAAATCATATTTGGTTTTTTATATTTTAATCTCAAAATTCATTGTTCTTAATCATAATTGATGTTGTTAGTCTTAAAGTTTTTTTTATTTTGTCCAAAAAAAATCAATGGAAGGTTTGTCACCATCTTTTCCCTCAAAAATTGTGGTTTCTTGCAGTTGTTCTAGATCCTACCTAGAGTTGCTAGGGCAACAGTTTGCACAAGGGTTTGACATTTTTTCTGCAAAATCGTGGTGTTGTTACAAGAAGGGATAGCTTTGTTTCCCAACTTCAAGTTGGATGGTTTGTGCTTATATTGATCATCTCCAAAAGATCTGCAGAATTGGGAAGGATCTCGGTAGTATCCTCATGTCACAAAATGTTATAATGAGAAGGGAAGAGCCTTTTATGCATTCATGAAAGAAAGGCCTGCAGACTATGTTCTGTAAGGAGGGTACTAATATTACAATAATAGATAGTTTTTATTAACTTTGTTTAGTATCTAATGGTTATCTATTGTAATCTTCTATAAATATTAGAATGTTTCTAATATTTAGTTTTTTGTTTCTAGAATAGCATGTTTCTATTCTTTACGATTGTTTGTTAAGGAAACATCGTTCAGTCTCTTGTATAAATTGATCTCTTGATCACTATTAATAACAAGAAAATAAATTTCCAATTACTTCGTAATAATTAAGATTATAATGTAACGTTTCTAATGCTCATCTTTAGGGAGTTCAGTTTTATTACTTAGCTTCTATTTTCATATCTAATTAACAATTGTTTTGTTTGGGAACATCATCTTGTACTTTCCTAATTAAGGAGATCTACTATGTTTAATACAATTGACGACGTTGAAAAATATGTATCTTTCAAGATATTAGAATATTTAGCTATTTTTAGTCTGCTATTTTTAGTGTTCATTAGTTTGCTTTATTAGTGATCATCTTAAGTTATGCTATTTTTAGTGTCGCTATGTTTAGCACTTCAGTCTTGTAGTCTTTATTGAAGGTCTTGTCTCCTATGTTTAATACATCGGATGACATCAAAATATTTGAACATGGTATCAGAGCAGGGGACGAGCCATTAAAAAAAAATTGTGCCCTTCCACCTGGATATAATTTCCAGAAATTTTTTTAAGACATTTTTATGACAAAAAATAAAAATCTGCATGGAGATAAATGGCGTCCAGGAATCACAATCTAGTTCCTCTCTAAAAATTTTCAAGGGTTTTCTCGCATTGGAGATCTCTGCAAAATTGCAATAAGGCTTTTTCCAAAACCCATGTGCAGTTATTTCGCAGAAAAAAGCCCTGCCATTTGTTATTTTTCTGATGCAGTCAAAGTCAAGAGAAGGTTTTTAGTGCTGTTTTGGGCAAGCTGCAAGTTTGCTGACTTCTGCATTTTTATCGGCCTTTTTCCAGAAAATCGTGTTTTTCTCCCAGCTTGTGTTATGCAAGGGTTCTCTTCCCTAGTTTTTTTGTGCCTACGCATCTGCTGAGCTATGTGCACATTTTTCTCTGCATAAAAAAATATTGCCCAAATTCCATATCCTCTGTTGTTATTTGGGCCTCTCTTAACTATGGAGATTTTCATAGCATTAAAAAGGGTACAGCAGAAAAAATGCATAATCTTCATTCCAGGAAAAGATCCATATTAACGTTTGAAATATATTGGAAGCTCAACCCACTTCTCCCTCTTCACCATGATTCAGTTCTTGAATCTCTGCTGATGATAAACTGGATTATCAACAGAGTTCAGTTCAAGAAGTGCAAGAGAAAAGGGACAATCTCAATAGTAAGCTGTTTCAGATTTTATCAGAACAGTTAGGGATTTCTATCATACAGAGCATGAGGCCAAATTAGTCTGACAACTTTTTCAATGATTTCCTTATTTATGGGTAGAGGACCAGCTGATAAAAGAATTACAGTCCATGTTCGTAAGTGTTTCAATACACTTTCAGATCTACTGAAAATTTCTCATTGTTTTAACTTTTAACTGTTGTCTTTAAGACTTAGGCCATGCTATTATTAGCTGATACAAACTTGCAGCTGTTCACCGGAGCTGGCAAATCTTTCTGGTTTATATTGTGAGTACTATGATAACCTGGTCTGTGTTACCTTGGGTGACTGAACAGTAGGAGGAGATCAACTAGTATGGCATTTTGAATGATCTCAATTTTTATGTAGACTTCATTACATATTTTAAGGACTTTTAACTAGATGTATGCTGTTTCAGAGGCAAAATATATTATTAAATTGCCATGCTCAAAAAAAAGGATTCACTTCAGAGTCGCTAACGAAAGCTCCATTCTTTTAGTTTTAAATCTACCTAAGATTATATGAGAAAAATCTAAATGAATTAGAATGACTAGAATATCATTCTTATTAGATTTCCACAATCCATTGGAGTATAATTTGTGCTTCTGGATTTGATTGTGTCAAATTTTTTTTTTTTTTTTTTTTGTGACACAATCAAATCCAGAAGCACAAATTATGACTAGAATAGTTAAGAACACGTGTCTAAGTTACAATAAAATTGCATCAACAAAGCATGTTTGGTCAAAGTGAAGATGCCAAATTCAATCGATCACTCTACAAAAATCAATAGCCCATTGAAAATAAGAGAAAAATGCATATAATGAAAGAATAATTCAAAATGTGACCTATCCCACAAATGTCCACATTATCTACAACTCAATAAAAATTAGCCCCATTAGAAATTGCTTGGGGAATGCTTTTCCTTTTATCGAAATCAAAACATGATCAACATTACATAAAGCAGGTAAGAGATTAATGGCTACCAACATGCTTTAATATGTAAGTTTTAATTCTACTACTAAACATTTGGATTAAGAATACAAGCCCACAAAGAATTAAATAAAAAAAAGTACAAAACAAGGCAAAAGCTTGGAAGAATCAAAGGGGTCTAAACAGTTTATACCTTCATACAAAACAGTCAGTAAACAATAGGTACACGTCCACCAACCCCTCCCGCCCCCCCCAAAACAAAAAATCCCCATGATTCCAAAACAAGGGACTCTGCGAGACACAAGGTCCTAGGGGAGACATCCCCAACTGCATCACTAACTCCACTAGACTTTGGGGATGTTGTCAGGATGGCGGGGAAATCAGGATGTCACCAAGATGGCTAGAGAACTCCCAAGAGACCCCTAACCATCCCAGATATGGGCAGACGTCTCTGTCAGCTAGCAAGTCCAGAAAGTGCAATAAATAAAATTTAAAAAATAAATGGAATCAACAACAAGGGTTGACCAGTAATGACAAATGCACTTCACAAATGCCTCCCAAAACCCTATAAAATACCCCATGATCTTCCTTTTTACTCACAAATACATTTCAACAGCAAGGTTAGTGAGAAGTAAAAGCGTGAGTGAAGGTGTGAGAGTTTGGTTCTACAAGTGCAAGAAGGGTGGAGAGCACGAAGAAGAGTAAGAGGAGGGATTCTACACCAAGTTGGAAGGATTTTCTAAGCATAGGGTAGGATTCTATGCCCTTTTTATTATTTTTTAACTTTTTTGATTAGTTTCATATTCATATTTTAACTAGCACTTGCACCCGAAGGAGCAAGGGGTATGCCAATAGTGACAAAAGGTCCAAGTCTATATAAGATGATTTTTCACATGTTTTTGTGTCAAACATTTAATAAAATATGAAAGGAAATGTAAAAGAGGAAAACAAAATAAATATAGTAAAATTGGAATAGTTAAGTAATAAATTGTTTGGTCGCCTACATAATTTGTTCTTAATTAATATATATAAATACTATAAAACAAAAAGAAATGTAGATGAAGAAAACAAAAAACAAAGATAGTTAGAGTGATATGTGTATTGCCACAAAGTAAACTATCTTGGAAGCAAACTAAGAGATGCATTTATACACATTCTTGTTTGTAAGTTTAAAAGAATGAATTACAAGGTAATGAGTAGCTTGTTTTTGGAAGAAGAAGAAATAGATTTCAACTGCACGTAGCTACAAAAAGGGTTTGACTTTTCCTTCATAACCAACAAATCAAAAGTACAGCCAATGACCAATTCTAAGCAATAGAAGTTTGGATGAAATGACCATTGAGCAAATACTTTTCTAAATAAACATTATTTTACAACTATTTTTCAAAAAAACATGATTTGCATCATTACAAGGGGTAACTTATCAGCATAACTGTAACACAACATCCATATTCATCAAGGAGAGAGAATATTAAATTGCATAAATGTAGCCAATAAGAAAGTGATGAATTAAAGACACAAAATGACATATATTAAGGCATATAGTATACAATAGAGAAATGGTACAAAAGCATGCCAAATAATTAAAAATAAAAAAATAAAATAGTAGCTAGAAAGAATAAAATTTGGTGCACAGAAGGGAAAGTGTGATATTTGTACTTTTTTGTACTATAGTGAGAGTTGTTGCAATTGGGACTCTTCCTTTTTCTTGATAATTATATATGGATTATTTTTCATTCTTGAATATCAAACAAAGGAGAATGGTGGTTCTATGTGAAGGTTTTCTAGTGATTTAATCCTTGATATAGTTGTAAAAGTCAAATATTGTTATTTTATTTACCAATATCAATTGTTGTAAATTCTTATGAGTCAATCCTTGGGATTTATATATGGTGAATGCCCATGAAATGGATAGTGGTATTTGTCTATGATTACCCAAAGATATGGGTGTCATAGGTGAACTTTTTGGGTCATCTTGGTCCCAGGGTGACCATTTTAATTATGAAATCGGACAACCACACATAGAGGTAGTTATGGGGGTTTACAACTAGGGTGTGTGCACAAAATCTACCACCTCCCCAAGAGATCCATTTACAAGACCCATTTGATTCTAGGGGTTTGTTGTTAACATTTTTTGTTGGCCTTGACATTGTTTTTTTAACTGGTTATTTTCCAAGTTGGGTTGGTCATTAATAATGGGACCTAAACTTTTGACATTTTTTAAAGATTGGCCATTTTCATATGACCTCATTTTTTACTTCTATTTACGAAATAAGTCCCTTCCATAACTATTTTTTGAATTTTGCATCTAGCACTTCATGGCTCCTCCCTCCTATCCTTCCTCAGCGGACCCTATGGCTGTTGGGGCCGCATCTGCTCAACTTGTTCCTTCATGCATAGAATGGGGGGTTGGGTCTTTTACTTCTGTTGCAGGCGACAATGTTGCCTCTTTCGCGGATGTGGCAGCTTTCGAAGCTAATGTCCATGGATTGTGGTTCCATCTATGGACTGTCCAATTTTTTACTCGGTTGTGACTCCTATCTCGGTTAGCATTCCTATCCGGTTGGTGTTGGAGGATGATATAGTCGAAGAAATTGCTCATATGATTGAGGACGTCTCTAAGAGGGCAACTATTTTCAAATTTTGAGGCTTCTGGCCTTCCCTTTAGGCTCTTCATGCTTGGATATTTAAGCACTGGGACCCGTTGATTTTTGAATCTGTCGAGATTTACCCTATGGCTAGGGGTTTTTTCATAGTAAAACTTGATGTTGTTGATGACAAAAGGGTGAATTTGTGTAGTCACTTCAGCTAGGAGGATCGTTACCCTTTGTTGGCCAAACCTTGACATGAAGGTTTCGACCCTGCATCTGAATCTTTTTCTCATATGCCTCTTTGGGTTAGACTCTCGAATCTTCACCTTCACCTATGGCTGGATTCGGTTCTTGAAGCTATGGGAAATGCCATTAGTGGCTTCTAAATGGTGGATTCTTTGCATACTACTTATGCTCGCATCCTCGTGGTGGTTGATACTCCGAAGACCCTCCTTGAGAAGATCAAACTTGATGTCCCTAACGGTTCCTGGATTTAGACTCTAGACTATGAAGGAATTCCTTTCCTTCTAGGGCATGCTTTGGGACTGGACATATTGTTGCACGCTATCCTGCGAAATTGAGGAAATCAAAGAAAAGATCTTCTTGGTGGTTTGGAGCTTTCGTTCAGCATGACTCTGTACTTAAAGACTTTGCTCTTAAGGATTCGTTTATGGCTTCTAATGGTGCCAATAGCTCTGCTCCGTCTGACCAGGCTTTTCGTCTGTTGTTGGATGTGGTTGTCGCGATTCCCCCTCCCTCTGCAGGTCGGGTTCTAGTGGGCAATGTTTCTAGTGTGGTTTTGTTGGTTTCTCCAATTGGCTCAAATGTTGATGCTTTGGTTTGGGAGGAGGCTTCTCTTGTGGAGGAAGGTTGGACAAAGGTTAAAGGTAAAATATGCAAACGTTCCCAACAGTCCTCTAATCGACTTCTTAGATCTCACTCTTTTGGGATTAAGGGGTCCTAAATGGTTTTATTGAGTTTTATTTGGTGGCAAAAGTGTATTGTGTTATCTGTGAGGCCACCCTGGTCACCTTATTTTGGTTGGTGACCTGTTTCACCTTTGGTATGTTGTATCTTTTGTTCGGGCTCCATTGAAAATATTTTGATGTGTAAAGGGTTTCAGGCACCCTTCAAAACCTGATTTCCTTAATCAAAAACTATCTAAAATATTTGGCTCTAGAGAGATAAAAGGAATTTTAGGAAAAAGTAGATCACCATCATCTCTGAGGTTGTTATGACTAATGTCTATAAAAGAATCAAGCAACTTAAGATGTGTACACATTGGGATAGACTTATTTACAAGACCTTGCCTCTTTTAAAATCTATTCCTTCTCAATGTGTAGAGAATAAGAGAATAACAATGAATATAGATCTAATGGTGTCTGGTCTCTTCCCCCCCAATAGGATTTTATAAGTTAAATTTTGATGGTGCTTCTAGGGGCAAACCTTGTTTGTCACATGTTGGTGTTATCACTAGGGATTTATCTAGCCGAATTGTTAAAGTTGTTTGTACAAATATCCTCTTGGATTTGGTATATTGTTGAAATGGAGGCTTTGAGTTTAGGTATTTATTTTTCCTTTGCATTAAATATCAAAAAACTTGTGATTGAGGGGGGCTCCATGGTCATTTATCATGCAATTGATTATAGAAAATATAATTGTTGGAACTTGCAATATCATTTGGACAAGATCCTTTTTAAGCTTTGTGCACTATCTCAATACGAGTTCAAATATTATTATCATGAAATAAATACTTAGATTGTTGATTCTTCTACGAACAAAGCCATTGTTGATAATCTTCCTCAACAAGTTATTGATGTGGAATCCTTGCCTTCTTTCCATAACTCCTCTAAGTTTCTTTTGACATTTGGTTGTGGGTTGAATTACTTTGGCTATATTATTCATTTATAGATTCTATAAAGTACATTAATAGAAATCACAAGTATCTAAATCAGGTGGTTACATTTTTTTCCTATGTATGCCTGCTCACCTCTTCATCTTCTCCAACAATTTTTTTAACCTAGGTTGAACTCCACCTACATCATTTGAGATAGTTGATCCATCTCCTTTGTTTTTAAATCCACATCCAACTTTGCTACTTTCTTCATAGATTCTAGATCATTTCATCATATCTCTCAACATGTTAGGATGGATATGCATTGTTGTTTCAAAAAAAGACTAGATTTTTTCCATGGCTATCTTTTTTCTCTATGCATTGTGTACTCGATAATGGTTGATTGCCATGGTAATGTAAAAAATCAAGTATCTACATTGTTCTAGGATATGGCTATTTGCCATGTTATTATAATTGTGTCCTAGGTCTTAGGTTTTGCATCTAGGACTATAACCAGAGGTTTTCTTCACTCATTTTCTTTCCTATGATATTTATTACCCCCCTTAACTAGATTTAATGTATACTCTATGTTTGCAATTAATAAAATAAGCATAAATTTTTACCAAAAAGAAAAATAATTTATAATCTTTAACTTTAAAATATATAATAATTATGAAAAAAAAAATTATAAATTTAATCTTTCTAACTTATAAAACAATATTAACAAATAAATTAAAATCTTATTTTCAAAAGTATTTAATTAATATTAATAAGAATTTTTACAAATACTAAATTATCTTAGAAATAAAATAAAATATTGTCTATGATTGAATTCAATTAATTTAAAAATAAAAATAGAAACATAAAATTTATTTTTATAGCAATTGATGAAATTGTCCATTTGGCACCTATTGTCTATGCTTATTTGTCAACACATGCTTTGAATTTATTTAAAATAAATTTGAGCTTTTATTTCTTAATTGAAATCACATATATCATTTCATTCAATTTCAAATTTTTACTTGAAAAAAGGATTAATAACAACCATCTATTATTTCTTTTGTTATTAATTAATTTTTATTTAAATAAAGTGAATATTTCTTGTAAATTTTAAAAATCAATGAATTTTTAAAATAGTTTTAAAATGAAATAGCAGAATGATAATGAGTTTTTTATAAAGATATAGTAGAATAAAAATGAAATATTATGATAAGATAATGATTGTTATCTTTTGACACAAATGAATAGATGTTTAAGAAACACTAACCAAAAGTTCTCATTTGTGTGATCTTGTTAACTTGTAAATTTGGAATGGCTAAATAAGCAAGTCATATATCTATTTAATAATTGGTCCCTAAAATTGAATCACCTTAAGCTCTAACAAATGAATAATAATTTAGAGTGATTTAATGAATATAAACACAAAATAAAAACAATGTACAAAATAGTTAAAATAAAATTCATAAAATAAGACTTAGAATTTACTTATACTTTGTATATATTTCAGATTATTCCAATATTTCATTGCATATAGTGCTCTAAAAATTAAAAATTAAATTTAGAACACCAAAAATTAAAAATTAAATTTAGAACACTAAAAAAAAAAAAAATTTAAAATAGATTGGATGAAAATATAAAATATGAACATTTACAACAATGTCAACACCTGCTTTGAATTTATAAGAACCATGTACCACGTATCTAGTCTACAAATTATAATATTTCCCAAGCCCTCACGTCACTAGCTTATCTGCTTTTTAACAGAAATTAAAATGAAATTGAATTTCGGTGAATTTGGGGATTCATTCGGAATGCATCTACGGTTTTATAGAGAACACTGCGAAGTGAGTAGCTTATAGGCTGCAAAATTACTTAGAGATGAGAAGATAATTTGCATAGATGAAGAAGATGAGGGAAAATATCTGGATGCAGCACCCCCATTTTCATTGGAGAAATTTCTGGTGATTCACAGGCCCTCTGTGTGATTTTATGAGCAAAGTGTTTCTGGATTGAGGAAATTTGGAAGGGGATTTACAAGCGAGAGCCATTGCCAAATGATTCTTATAATCATCTCTTTGCAGTGGTGTTCGATACAAACTCTCTAAGTCGGTCAAGTACTACTTCAGTGCCCAGTTCGAACAACTAACTCTCAATAATGAACACAACATTCAGGCCTGGATTGATTATAGCCATCCAAGAAAGAGATAAATGTACCAATTACTCCAGCCGGTTTGCTTCGTCCACGAAAACCCCTACTATCTTTGCAAATTAAACTCCCAAAACATAACCACGAGAGGCTAAAAGTTCAAAAAAAGGCACAAAGTTTAGCCATGGAATAAAATATCACCAAAAAATTCCCCATATTTGGTTGTTACAACTACTAAATGTAAAATGCTCTACAATTTAACAACCATAGAAAAAATTACACGCTATGTACAACTCATGCAAGGTGTCAAGGCCTCAGGTGCCACACATTTCATACAGTCGTCTAGGTTGTAGCCTAGTGGATCTGTCTGTGACAAAAACTTCGAAGAGTGACAATGCAAATAATCCGAAAAAGCTTCGGCAAAGGTAATCTATATGAGGAACTGTGCATTTCAAACTATTTGGGCTAGAAGTGCATATGGGGACCCCTCACATTGCCCCGACTATGGCGACGAGTAATAACCCCACTTTATTTGTGACCATCAACGTCCTCTATAAATTGTATGAAAAAGGAACATGCCCCTCTACTTCTGCTCAAAGTTTCATATTCTACCCTATTCATATCCGTGAAAGATTTGATTTTATTGCATATATCTATGAACGATTTAAAATATGATTTAAAGAATTGAGATCATTGAGATTACACTTGATTTGATCAAATGATTGATTTTACTGATGACTAAAAGCATTTGAACGGCAACTGTAAACCATTAATGAATTTACCACTTGTATTAGCGTCGAACAGGTTTGAAGTGAAAAGCCCACCTATAATAGCCTATCGGCTAATTATATTCATTATTCATAGGCATGGTTGTCAATGCATATTCATTGTTCAATGTTTGATGCTAATATTGTCATCAAGATTCAACATGGAAATTTGAAAATTAATAAACAATTCATATTTTTAAACATGGTTGTTCTATTTTTTACCTTTTATATTTAAGTTTATTGATATATGAATTTAATTTAGTAATTTATTTGTTCAAATTTATTATTTTTAATTTTGTCCAACTAGGGTAAAATTTGGGTGTACCCTTTGCTTCTATGCTTCATGCTATTAGAAATAGGAAATACTAAGATGGGGTGGTGAATTGGTATTTTACAAACTTTAGCCGAAAACTAGATATTATTAACAATCTTATAACTTGCATATGAAAGTAAACTAACTATATTGAACAGTAAACATAACAATGCAATAAGAGAACTCATAACACCATATTTTGTTAACTAGGGAAACCCTAGCCAAGGGAAAACCCTGATGGGGATGTCATCCAGAGACAACTTTACTTTGTTTACAATGATAATGTTTATTGTGCTTTAATAGTCCCTATTGTCCCTACAGATGATGTACATATACTTTCACAAAGGGGTGACTCAATTGTCACGCGCCCTTTCAAATACAATTCTACCTGTTGGCTACAATATGGAATTTACTGACAACTGAGGATGGTACCCACAAAATGATCCACTAATCAAAAGTATCTTGTGAAAGATATTGACCCTAATAGAAGTCTATTACATCCGTATAGTGTCTCAGTTGTTGTTAGAGGACTTAGGCCTTGTTAAAAGCCTCAACCCTGTTAGGAGTTGTAATATAGAAATACAAAATGTATGCAAGATGAGCCCACTACCCAAGCATGCAATATACAATGTAGTTCCTTAATACAAAGAGATAGACACAAAAACCTCTTTAGACTGTTGCTGATATCTTCAATATTTGATACTGCCTTTACTACTCACAAAATTAGCATTCCTCAAATCATACATCAGCTTTCACACATCACATGATACATGCATAGCACACGAAAACTTCACATTTGCAATCTTTCCTTTATACCTTTGCAATTACAATATTACTACCCAATCGGACTTTTATGCTTTTACACACTTTACGAAATACATTATTATCTTTTGTTGACTTAGGGTTAACATCTAGGATGTCGTCACTAATTAGTTAAGTAATTATTTTATAAATAAAATAACTCCTTAACCCAAAATATCCAATTCTCTGTTATGCTTTGTTATGCCTGAATATTGTTGTAACTAGTGAACTACCCATAACTCTTGTCGTATTGTCTGTATTGTCCCTTGGACTTGACTGTAGACTCATCACACTCTGTACTATCTTTCCTCAAGTGTGCATGTGCCAATATGACTTCTATGAGCTGCAATGACTGAAACTCTATCTATTCTGCTAGATAAACTGTGTGATACTTGGACAATTTTCTAAGTATAAATGCCATGACTCATTCCTCAAGGTCTAACCTCTTCATACAGAGGATATGTTTTCATAAATGACAACATCCAATGTTTACCTTAGCCAAATTGCCAATAATCTCCCCCTATGATATTGATGGTGATATGGTTAAATTGGCTAAGTCCCAAAATGACAAACTTCAAAATTTCAAAACTTGGCCTTAACAAAATTTCAAAATTGTGGATCATTACATTTTAACCATCTTTCCTTATATCTACTATTATAGAACTCCCCCATTGATCATTCTCCCTTTAATACATATGCATATAATATACTTCCCTTATCCTTCTACATACATACATCTATACATTTATCCTTTTCTCCCATTTAACTTTTTCTACAATTTTCCTTATCCTTTTCTCCCCCTTTGACATCAATGACAAAGGTGCCAAAATTTATGTACAGGTCAAAAATCGTATTAGCTTCAAGGTTGCTGCTGACTGGAGATTAGAGTGATGCAATCATCAAAGTTTTGTTTCAACATGATGAACTCCATGTCTCACTTGTCTTTCACTGCATCAGCTACACTCAAAACTACGCAAAAAGCATATGACACTATCTCTAATGCATCTAAGTCTGTGTAGGCAAGCTTTTCATAAGATACCTTTACTGTCAGGCATTCTTCCAGCTGTCTCTGTACTAGATCAATTTTCAATGCAAGGTGCTCCCTTAGCAATGAAAATCTTTTCATCTTCATTTCCTTCTGCAGCTCTAACAATATGATATCATCATTTATTTTGCTAATTTTGCTCTCAAGATAAACAAACTTAGCTAAAGGATTTTGCACTTTATTTTCAAGTATCTCTAACTCAGTAAATTTGGTGCTCAGTTCATTTGATATGTCTTTGATAAGTGTGTGTGCTACAACACACTTCCCATACACAGATTTACCTTTTGTCAGACATTGTCTTAGTTCCTTGACCTTTTTATCAAGACTCTTCAGATCTCTTCTTATATTGTCACAAACTTTTTTTTATATCTCTGCATCATGTAGACTTGTACCTTTACCGCTGCAACATCTGATAAGGTAGTAAATTCAGCATCAAAAGCTTGAATAATAGCTTTTGCTCTATCCTATGGATCTGGTTCAGTCATCTTTACTGATATAGAGTTCTACAATCTGCCAGTTACCTCTATCAGTGTGTTCTGCAGACTCTTCACTTTTCTATTCATCTCAATTATTTTACTGAGTGTTGAGATCAACTCAGCTTGGTCATCATCATCAGATCCTGTAAGTGTTGTCAACGTAAGGAGTGTCTTAGAAGAACTAGGTGCACTCAACTTCATCTTCTCTTCTTCCTCCTTTTTCTTCTTCTATTCTTCCTCTTGTTTCTTCTTCTCTTCTTATCTTCTTCTTCTTTCTTCTTTCCTTCTTCCTCCTTCATCTCTTCTTCTCTTTTCTTATTTTGTTCTTCTTCTACCCTATTTTTCTCCTCTTCACTCTTTTTCTTTTCTTATACTACTTTCCTCTTTTCTTCTTCCTTCCTCTTTTTGTTATCAGCTTCTTTCTTCTTCTTTTCTTCTTCTTCTTCCTCATTTTTGGAGCTGGTATAGCTGACCAAATTGCCAACATTTGTACCATAGTCCTTAAATGGGTCCTCTGTTGTATCAACTGTGACATTAGTGATGTCAATTTGCATTGTGTCAGTACCAATGGTGATTTGCAGAGAAACCTTTGTTGTTGATGTATCCTTTACTACCTCGGCCATTAATATGAATACTACTAGTATAGTCACTAAGACTTCTCTAGCACTGTTGTGGACTCAACTGGTAATGTCTTCTTTTTGGCTATAGGGATTGCTCCCCTTAAAACTTTACTTGTTTGCACAAGACTGGGTGTTGAGGTCATAAATGTAACAATTGCTTGCTCTGTCTCCTTGTTCACTTCCTCATAATTTCCACCCATCAAAAGAATTGCTCTTTTTTTATTTCTCAGTAAGGGCTCAATACCCTTCATTATCCTCTCCATGTCCTCATCATTGTTTACTTCGCAAAATTTTCTGATTAGGTTTTCTCTATTTCTTTTGTCTCCATCTACTAGTCTTCTTCTCTTATTAATCAATCTATTGTACAAATCTTTTGGTATAACCTTCTGAATGTCTTCAAATTTCTTATTTGTTAGCATCATATGAATAACTACAGCTTTCTCTAACTGTAATCTATCCATATTTTTATAACAATTATAAAACTTATTCAATTGTACAAAATTGTTGTTGTTGATAATTTGAACATTCAAATTCTCAACCTTTGGCTTCCATGATTTCTTACCAGAGACTTTCTTTACCTTTGTCTCTGCTCTTTCAATTGGTCTGTCCTCTGATTCCTCATCATGAGACTCATCTAATTCAATTATTTGCAATGTTTTCCTTCTCTTGCCCAATCCACTAGCCATCTGCTTTGTTCTCTTCTTGGGAGGTGACTCAGCTTGTTCTTGCTTTACCTCTATCAACCTTGTTGATCTCCTAGTGTTGGTAGGGATTACTATCTGTACTTTTGTTATACTGATGTCCTCTTGATCTTTGTCCTTTTGTATTGGCTGTAGAATAGTAGATTGTACTTGGGATACTGCAGCATATGGTGCATTTACTGATTGTCCTGCTACTGTATCTCCTTGTGAAGTCCCAACTTCTGTCTGACCACTGGCCCTCATTTCCATAGCTATTCCCACTGTCCTTCAGCATTGCATCAATCTTCTTATCAACTTTCTTCTTGATATCTTTGTCGTGAAATTCATCGTGAACTTCCTTAACCTTTTCCTCATATGTGCCCCATCTAGGACACTCTACATCTCTATCAGATTCTAGAATAATCTTCGCATAGCCTTCAATCAACTCTTTTGTCATTTCATAACCCATTGGGTCAATGAATTTAACTCTAGGCTCTACTACTTCCATGCATGTCATATCAATTTCAACCATGAAACAGATGTCATCTTTATACTTCTCTACCAAAGATGGAGGGGTTTTATACCTTTGCTTCATTGTGGCTTGAAAACTCTTCATCATTCTTGAGATGTCTTCAGTTATCCTTTCCTCATATTACTTTCTGTAGTACTAAGTTATCATACTCATTGTGCATTTATCACTATCCCATTCCCGGCAAGGCATACCAGGGAAACTTCTAATAACTTGAAAGAATAAATATGTCAATAAAGACTCAAATCTGAATACAGCATTCTTTGATTTCTTCAACTTCTCAATGTTATCCAATAACTGTTGTTTCACAATTTCGCACATGTTAACTTTTTCTTTCTTAGTTGTCATAAGGTAAGCTGCATGGATAAATCCAGCAGGCACAGAGTTCACTCTAGAACTGTAGTTCATCTTGTACCCAATAATTTTACTAATACCTTTTACATTAGTTTCAATTATTAGGTCAATTCTCGTGTTTCTACCATTAGACTTGGTTTTCAGGTTTGTCTCCACTAACTTCTTTACATTCTTCTCATTAATAGGATTACAACCTCTATTGCTCAAACCAGTAAATTTGTGAATCATATTATTGTCAATCATGACAGGGATATCTCCTACCCAAAACATGCCTTCATGAATTCTACTCAGAATGATTTTGGTCCACCCATGATTATGAAACTCGGTGTAAAACATATGTTTGACAATGTTCAACTCATTCAAGCGCTCAAACCCTTGCTTCAATGACAAGTCATTGTTGCAAACTAGGTCTAAATCCTTATGAATGTCACCATCTCCAATGCTCTCAAACTTACAATGAATGTATGCCCTAATATCCTCGATGCGTAGTACATTATGTGGTACTTGTGAAATGCTCCTAGGGGATCATCCTCCAAAGACACACAAGGGTGCTTCTTAAACTTATATCTAGGACGCTCGCTCACATCACATACAGTAGGATTTGCCATTTCTTGAAATTAAAGCCTCAAATTACGACTGTGCAAGCGATAAATACCTTGATTTCGCAAAACTAGGGCTTGCTTCAATTTGACTTTTAGAACACTTCAAATTCACCTTAAATTCCCTCCAAAGCTCTCCTTTTACTCTTGCACGATTGAATGGTGCTCAATAACTTGATTTCAACCTTTATATCTCTTTCAATTCATCACGGCATTAATTGTGCAAGTACACAATCAACAGAAGTTGTTTCTAGTTACCAAGCAACTTGTTCCTTTCGCGCACTCACATACAATCTCCAAATCATTTGCGCTCTTAACCACGGCTTCAATATATAATATTGTACCTCATACTAACTGCACAAACCTTAACTCGCTCTCTATCATCAATTCTCTCTCTAATGCTCGATTTCTTATATTAAAGACTTAATTCAAATAGGATGAATCAAATACAATTACTGACTTCAATCTACCTTCAGGTGCTTCAAATAACTATTTTTCTAACACCACGTGGACTGGATGGATCTTTAGCCTTGATAAATACCTCTATGAATTCTTCCACATGTTCATTTATGTTGTCTTTCTAATTGTTATTGCTGCTATCTATTCTTCTGTCATTCCTGTTCATATCTCTTCTGAAGTTCAAATTCTTATTGTTGTTCCTCATATCCATTCTACAGAATCTCGCTATGTGACCAAAGTTGTCACACAATTGACATACTGGTGCATTTTTTCCGAATATGGGTCCAGACTGGTTTACAGGTGCTCTGCAATTTTTGGCTATATGTCCACAGTTGTTACACTTGTAACATACAATGTTGTTCCTTACTCTATTGTTTCCTTCTCCAGATCTTCTTCCTGCAGGGTTATTACCTCTAAACATTCTACTATTGCTATTATTGATATCAAACTTAGGTTTCTTACAATTTGCTGCTCTATGACCAAAACCATGACAATTATAACAATAAAAATCAGTAATTGTTTGAATGACTTACCTATGCAGTTTCTTTTCATATGACCAACTTCATTACATGCATAACATCTACCTTTGAATTCATATCTCAATTCTTTAGGTGATTCAACTTGCTCAGATTGCTTAGGTTCATCAACTTTTCAAGTTGCTTGACTTGCTCAACCTCCTTAAGTGATTATCAGATTGATTTGACTCAATCTTATTTAGATCTTCTTTATCTTGCATAGGTTGATGAATTTCAAAATTAGGTTCCTCTCTAGCTTCATATTTCTTAGCTGACTTTTCTCCAATGAAATATCCAAGACCAATCTTCTCATAAGGTCTTTGAAAAAACATTTGTCCATCAATCTTCTCACTGCTCGAATATAATTTCTCAAGTTTTTGCTTAGTCTACATTAACTCTTCTTTCACAATCGTATTGTATTTCTCAAGTTCTGCATACTGTAACTTGGTGGATTCAATCTCAGATGTAACTTTTGTAAGGTTGGATCTTAGATCTGCATTCTCAGATTTCAGATCTAACTCAACTTTGGTATTATCTATCTTCAGGCTCAATTTTGGATCAGCAATTTTCAGTTCATGCTTCAAGATCTCATTTTCTTTCTTCAATCTAGAGACTTCATCACTATCATTGCTTTCATCCATAGGCTCTTTCTTGGACTTGAGATGATCGATCTTGTCTTTCAGCTTTCCGATGTAGTCTTTTCCGTCCTCATATATCACTTTCAAAGCATCTCTTTCTTCAGTAAGAATGTCAATCTTTTCAAGAGCTTTTTCTAGGTTCTTTTGTAACCGTTTCATATCCATAGGGATCTTACTAAAGTTGTGAAGCCTCTTTTGAGTAACTGGGCTCTGATACCAATTGTTAGAAATAGGAAATACTGAGAGAAGGGTGAATCAATATCTTACAAACTTAAGCCCAAAACTGGATATTATTAACAATCTTATAATTTGCATATGAAAGTAAACAAACTATGTTGAACAATAAACATAATCATGCAATAAGAGAACTCATAACACCATATTTTATTAACTAGGGAAACCCTGGCCAAGAGAAAACCCCAATGGGGATGGTACCTACAAAATGATCCACTAATCAAAAGTATCTTGTGAGAGATATTGACCCTGTTAGGAGTCTATTACATCCGTATAGTGTCTTGGTCCTTGTTAGAGGACTTAGGCCTTGTTATAAGCCTCAACCCTGTTAGGAGTTGTAATATACAAATACAAAATGTATGCAAAATGAGCCCACTGCCCAAGCATGCAATATACAATGTAGTTCTTTAATACAAATAGATAGATACAAAAACCTCTTTACGCTGTTGCTGATATCTTCAATATCTAATACTGCCTTTGCTGCTCACAAAATTCACATTCCTTTGATCATACATCAAATTTCACACATCACATAATACATGCATAGCTCACCAAAACTTAGCATTTGCAATCTTTCCTTTATACCTTTGCAATTACAATATTACTGCCCAGTCAGCCTTCATGCTTTTACACTCGACAAAATACATTATTATCTTTTGCTAACTTAGGGTTAACATCTAGGATGTCATCCCAAATTAGTTAAGTAATTATTTTGTAACCAAAATAATACCTTAACCCAAAATATTCAATTCTCTATTATGCTCTGTTTTGCCTGAATACTGTTGTAACTAGTGAATTACCCATAACTCTTGTTATATTGTTTGTATGTTATGACCCTGGTGGGCGGCCTTCACTAGCACCTCGGGGTTTTGGTGCAATGGTTTGTACCATGTGGTATCAAAGCCTCCACCCAGGTTTGAGTCTCGGAGCGGGTGGCAACGCTGGCATTGCAATGTTCATCTGGGACTCATACGGCCAAGGGAGGGCCCACCATATGGGCGCACATCCAGCCCAGAGTCTGGACTGTAGAGCATGGTGGGATGTTTTGATCTTGGTGGATGACCTTCACTAGCACCTCGAGGTTTTGGTGCAATGGTTCGTATCACTATACTACCCTATGGACTTAACTATAGACTCATCACACTCTGTACTATCTTTCCTCAAGTGCGCACATGTCAATATGACTTCTGTGAACTGTGTTGATCAAAACTCTATCTGTTCTGCCAGATAAAATGTGTGATACTTAGACAATTTTCTAAGTATAAATGCCATGACTCATTCCTCAAGGTCTGCCCTCTTCATACAGAAGATATGTTGCCGTAAATGACAACATCCAATGTCTACCTTAGCCAAATTGCCAACACGTGCAACCTAAATTAAGGAAAACAAAAGTGAGATCCTTGGTTGACAAAGATTAAGAACAAATATTTTTATGTGTTTCCTCTACTTCTATGCTTCGTTCAACGTAAGGGAAGAGATTTTGCTCCTTTGATCCTAAGTCTTCTCCAAAACAATTCTCAACAAAATTAAAAAGAAAGTTTGTGACATCTGGGACACAACATTGTAGAAGTATTATTTTTGTGGCTTTGAATATAAAGGCAGCATTACTAGAGTTTATGCCCACCTCATTGATATCCAAGGAAAAGGTATGGAAGGATGTAAATTTTTGGGATAGACTGGCAAACTTGAACTCCAGGCTGAGGTATGTGAGCTATGAGGTGTAAGTGGTGAAGACCAAGAAACTACACTTGTATCTCCTTTGTCTCATAGGTCAATGGGTCATCAAAGCTAACCACATTGTTCTACTTCTACTCTATAGAAGTAAGTTGCACATTGACAGACTACTCCAAGGGTCAGTGTAGCAAAAGCTAGGAAGAAATGCAAGTTGGCAAGTGGTGCTCATAACCCACTAGCTAAATTATTCAATATGCAAAGAAGGATGACATAGGCAAATTTTCTTTATGATATTGTTATGAAGATTCAATTATATAGTCTTCAAGTCAAATTCATTGGCCCATTTTTCAATGGTAGTGGTTCACAAGAACCCATCCCTCATGAGAATGAATGGAACACTTAACACTCATTGCACTTAATTTCTTCTTTGCCAATGGCATTCCATTCCATGTGGCTTGATCTCCTTGCTATGAGGAGGTAATGGCATTGGTACAAAAGGCAAGACCATCATATGCATCACACTGGGAGACAGAATTGAGGACAACAATCTTGTATTAGAACTATTCCAAGATAAATGTGTTAATGGAGAAAATGGAAGTATGTTGGGTGGCAAGTTGGATAAAGTATAGTCATGGATCGGTGGATGAACATTATCAATCATTCACTCATCAAAATCATGGTTACATGTTCAAAGGACCCATATTTCCATAAGGCAATTGATTGTTCAAGGCACTGCAAAGATGTCAATTTTCAGTTTCAAAGATTCAAGGATGCTATTGAGGAGGTGAGGCAACAAAATGCGGTCTAACTAGTGACAAATGCAGTCCATGTGTGCAAAGTTGTAGGGAAATTAATTGAGGCAGTTCGTAGACATATTGGTGGACTCCTTGTTGTGTGCACACCATGAATTATGCACTCAAGAACGTGTAAAAGATTGATTGGGTCAAAGCAATGGTCAATGATGCTACAGATGTGCAGATGTTTATCTGCAACAACCACACTTCATTTGCGCTCCTTAGGACCTTCTCTAAGAAGCAATTCATGAAACTTATTGAGACTAGATAAGCGTCCTCTTTCATTCTCTTGGAGAAAATGTGTTGCAGGATAAATCTCAACTAATGTTTATGATAGCAAAATGGAATCATTGGCTCAAGTCCAATATAGAACTGAGGATAAGGATGAAGGATGTAGTGAAGAATGATGTTTTCCGAAGTGATGCAAAATACATATTCTCCATCATTACTCCAGTTTTCCAGCTCATTAAACATGGGGATCATAAATACATAATCTTCATAATTACTCCAGTTTTCCAGCTCATTATATAAGAGGATCATTCACCTAGCATTGGCAAGTTGTAAAAGTGTGTTGATACTATGCCTGAGTAAGTAACGTCTTTTGTGCAAAAGGACCCTACATTTCACTAGCTCAATACTCATTTGCACATTACGGCCTATGCATTGAGCCCCAAGTGATACAAGCAAAGACTTGATAAAGTTATGCCCATAAAATATGTTGTTATGCCCATAAAATATGTTGAAGTGAAGGTAGGATTCTTTAAGGCCATCCAAAAGATGTGTGGTCCTATAGAGATCTACATCATTCATAGCACATAGTAGGTGGACAAAATTTGTCATTCTTAAAGGTTATTCCGAGGCAGACTTGATAGAGCTATGCCTATAAAAGATGTTGAAGTTAAGGATTCTTTAAGGCGATCAAAAAGATGTGTGATCCTATAGAGACCTACATCATTCATAGTACATAATAGGTGTACAAAATTTGTCAATCTTGGGGGTTACTCTGAGGCAGCCAAGATGGATATAACTGTGGCATAGAAGGGACAATTTTGCTAAGGGAATTGCCATGGGATTTCTTTGACTACCACACAAGCCATTCAATTGTTAACCCAAGTTTAAAGTTCTTCTACTGCCAAGAGGAACTGATCTACTTATAGTTTCATCCACTTCCTAAAGAGGCACCGACTTACCTCTAGGAGAACAAAGAAGCTTGAGGCTGTATAAAGTGCTTTGTTTCATCCAAGAGAAACTTTTGTACAAAGAAAGCACAGTAGCATGGGGGGCTGTAGAGCCAGAGGAGCCAACACAGATTGATAATGATGCAAAATTACATAAGATAGAGCTTGTTGACATTTGTTTGGCAGAGATTGACCATGTCAAGTCCAATTCCAGCAATTCTAGTGATGAGAACATTGGGGATGCTTAGAGGCCTCACTTCACTCCAATTTTTTATTTTGTATCATTGTACTTGTTGTAGTTGTCAATATTCTTATCTCGCCATAGATTAATTCATGTGAACAAAATCATCATTTCATTAGGTTTTGTGATTTATTAAAAGTAAATGTCACTAGTAGAGGCTTGGGCACCCGAACTTCAAAAACAGGCAAAAAATAATATTTGTTTGCCAAAATCTTACGCTTTTTGTAGAAAGGGGAAAAGTTGAAGGTTAGTTTGACAAGTTTTTAGGTGTTCTGCTTGGCCATCTTGCTTCATGCTTTACTCCTTGCCCATCTTGTAATGGTTTGTGAGAAGTTTCTGAGGTTTCATTAAGATTATCCATGTTGTTGACCTGGAGAAAAATATGCATAAGGAAAAGGGGCTCACCTAGCACTCAACAGGTATGCAAGTTATCCTCATAACCTTTTCTTTTTTAGCTTACATGTTCAATCAAGGATAGGAGGATTCATTGTTTTACAGGGCATCTATGAGAATTAGTACATAATCCTCCAAATGAGCATTTCTTCTATGGAAAAGATGGGAAACAATGGTATCACAATATAAAGGCCTATCTGATAGAGAGCCACTTGGTAGGACTAAGAGAAGGGAAAATGCAAATGTTGAGCACGAGATTTTCAAAGGCTGTGAAAGTTAACAATAGCGAAAGTGATGCTATTCTTGTTTTGCTTCAATGTATCATTCTTGTGCTTTACTATCAAAGTTATAGGATAAAAGACATTTGTGCGTTCAACCAATTGAAGATCATATCATGATAAGTAAACACAGAAGCTTGATAAAGAATAGAGGTGAAGATTGAAGATAAAATAGGGGTAGTGATCCTCTTGTAGCCTTTGAAACCCTTGTAAATTGCTTGCTATTTACAAGTTTAAAATGCCTTTATAAGCTTGTGCCTTGGTTTGTCAAGGCCCATATACCCCCTCTCTCTCTCTATAATATACACACACATGTATACGCGCATGTGTGTGTATTGTGTGTATGTATCATGTATGTATATGTACATACATACATATGTATGTATATGTACATACATACATATATATGTCCATGGAGTTGAAAATATGACAGGACATTCTTTGGATGCTCAGTTTTTGGAATGTAGATTATTGATGACAAAGGACAATACAGGCAGAAACACGGTGTTAGATGACATGAACAAATTATTAGAAATATATAGTCCACCAATATAACTGAGGGGGGGTGAATCAGTTATACAACTATTATCACTATTATCAACCTTAATAAAACTTAACCATGTGAGCAATATAATCAGAAACCGTAACACCAGATATGTTAACTAGGGAAACCCTTGATCAGAGGGAAAACCCCGATGGGGGATGGTACCCACAAGATGATGTACTAATATAAATATTCCTTATTAGAGGATGGACACTGCTAGGAGTCTATAACAACATTCAGTACATATCAGTCTCTGTTAACAGACTTTGAATCCCTGTTAGGAGATTCCAACCCTGTTAGAAGTTGTGCCAACCCTATTAGGAGTTGTGGAAGGTAGATGGACCCACTGTCCAAACAGCTTCAGGGGCAAGACCAATGAACCCACTATCCAAATGATCTCTGTATTATTCCTTGCAAAATAGTATAATTGAACTATATAGCTCCTTCCTCTTTCTCTGTCCTGTCAACTGGACCTTTGCTCCTTCTGATCATAATACCAGATCACAAACTTTGCATCCAATAATCCCTTGGATCGCTTACTTGCATTCACCAAACACTCTGCTCCTTTTTGTACTTCCTTGATTACTTTGCATTCAATACTTGATCACACATTACAAACAAGGAAAACATCTTTCCCTTATACCGTATCTTCAAAATAATTCCTTGAGTCAGCCTTGAGGCTTTCCCAATTAATTATAATAAGATAATTAATTATTTCGTAATAACAATAGCATTGTCTGCTCACAGTCTATACAACTTATCACACGTGCGACAATAGGGCTTGTGCACTAGCTAACGTCACCATCAGACTGTCTTTTGTCACTAACGAATTGCGCATCTCCAGATTATATCTCAGTTAGAAGATATAATGAAATCACCAGAAACCACTTGTCAGGTACTTCGTCTATGTACTACTCACTGTAAATCAGGCATATCTTTTGTACGTCTTCGACTTACTTTAGACGCATTCAACCTTATCATCAGGACATAGTGTAGAACATGTCCTTAACCACGCATCACCTACAATCAAAACCTTGTTCGTACAATCATGATCTCTATCTGCTACTCTGTCAATCTTCACAGAATTACTGCTATGTTGACATCAATGACAAACGCAGTCATGAATGCAACATGTCAATACTACCACATGCTCACCAATGCTTAGGATACTCCCCCAAAAGAATACCATCAGCATTCAGGCTAACACAAACAAGGAGTAGAGAATAATGAAAGTATACCCCTATGAGTGCTTAGTTCACCACCAGTAATGTAATGAAAGCAATAGGATAGTCAAGAATAAGGCACTGATCTTCAAGGACTGCCGTGATATTGGATAAGAGAACCAAGCCTTGCCAAAAGAAGGGAATGATTCAGCTTCTATCAATGTGTGTAGGTCATCAATATAAACTAATTTGTCCGATCACCAGCCCAACATTATACCCATGAAAATGGTTGATAAAGTTGCATCAGAACGTAGGGTCGCAGGGAATTGTGACATTGTAAATTAAAAATTTGCATTAGAGATTTCTGGAGCAAAATATTCTACTGGAAACCACGAGGTCACAGGAACCAAAAATGAAAATGGAATCTTCAGACATAAGACCGCTAGAGGGACAAGGATTTCTGAGGAATAAGATTCAAAGATTAATGTGAACGTCACTTCGATTGGAACTAATGAGAAAAATTCTGAACTGTATGGAGAGAAAAATTCCAAGCTGTGTATGGAGACAGCCACAGAAACTGATATCCATTTTCTTGATGATGCTTTAGAAATTGCTCGGCAAGTTGGAAAGAAGGCAGAGCAAGAGAAAAGAGAGCTCTTTGTATGAGAAGCATGGTAGAGGAGCACCTGTGCATTCAGATCATAGTTCCAAGAATCGCGGCGATTTGATTCAAGCCAAACGATTTTTGTGAATCGGTGAATGGAATCAGCAATAAAGGGTTTATGAAATAAGTTACTAAATTTCAAGAATTTTTTTAATTTGCCAATTTGATTCCAATTCACGATTCAATTCGGCCTTGCCAATTCCGATCCAATTCCGATTCTCGTCACTTTGATTCAGATACAACTGTATCTGTCAGAGGAGAGCAGGATACCTTTCATGAAACACTTCTTATAGTTTAAAAGAGGGCAAAAGCGCAAAGCAGAAATAAAGATTTTCAGATTATGCAATTCTTGTCATTGTTTTCTAATAGTTTATTGTTTGCATTCTACTGCAAAGATGTAAGAATTCAAATAAGATAGAATACTGAAGGAAAATCTCAGGAAAGCTGTAAGCATCTAAGAATTACCTAAAACATAAATCACAATAGACAAAGAAAAAATATACAACCATTTTTTGCAGTCTGCTCAAAAAGAAAATATTTGCTGTACCAAATGTTTTCAAAATGATTGTTCATACACAAAAGCTACATGTGCCACTAGGCACTAAGAACCAGAGATAGTCAACTACTGAACTAAGCTGCAATTGAATTTAAACTAAAACATTAAAGGCAAACCCAGTGCATAGATTGTATAGTACACTTAATAACTTGGAATGGAAAAAAAGTATGAAGTATGCTACCGTGTGCCACAAATGATGAGTTTCAGAAAGAGGTATTGTCAATAAAACATGCTTATAGAGTTCAAATAGAGATTGCAAATCTGGCTCGCTCACTGTTGTAGGGCTCGTCATTGCTGATTTTATTTCCAGTGACATTCTTAAATTCCATATTTTCGCTACCTTTGAAAAAGAGCCTGTGCAAAACTTTTCTGCTAATTGTCTTGCTGCATCAACATCTCCCACCTTCAAGAGGAAACAAATATGCTCCTCTGCAAGATCTTCATTTAGACATCCTAACTGCTCAGCCCTTTCACAAAGATTGAGTAAATTCATAGCAATTTCCTCTACAGTAGACACAAAACTCCTGAAAAGAGCCAAACCTTCTGGAACTTCAGATTTATCATAGTCTATAAGGTTCTGCAAAAATTTAGTATAATACCCAAACATTTTGGATGATGTAATAGTGTTGAGGGCATCTTCATAAACCTGCAGACACATGCCACAAATACCTATCATATTGCCGAACTCTTATCTATAAAACACAGAAGAGAAAACATAATATTTATGACTGCTAAACTAGTGCAAGACAAGCATACTTTTATTCTAGAAAAACAAGCATTTGACCCACTGAATTCTTTGAATTAGAAAACAATGCTTCCACTGAATAACTATACTGAAAGAGTGACATCTGGATTACCTTCGTAGTTAGGCCATGTATTTCAACTTCAACAACAAAACCAAAATTAATAGACCCAAAGGAAAAGCCAAACTCTCCATGTAATAATTTCACAACAAGACAAACAGTCAACATAACAATAAACAAAGGGCCTGGTTAATTTTAATCGTCCTCTAAGAATTTCCAACTGGTGCAAATTAAATGTAAATGTTAATAGAACCACAAACAGTGATAATGAAACCCAAAAAGTCAACCTATCCTACAATTTCCTTCGGTGACCATCTTCTTGAGATAGTTAACAATTATGTATATCTAGAGATCTATCTTGATCATTAATTAAACTGGAACCTTGAAATACAAAAATGGTTTTTTTGCGGGATCAAAAACCTATAGCATGTTGGAATCACTGTAAATTTGCTGAATTCTGGCATGGGTATAAAAAGAAAGCACAATTTTCTAGGCTTCCAAAACGTGATCCTCTATGATTGTGAAGTTTGGAGTTACCATTTGAAACTATCGCTCCGGTTTCATTCATACAAGCTGAAATTGAATAATGAATGAAATTGACTATCCGCAAGTGTTTAAAAACCATATATGTTCAGTTACAAAGTATCTGAATACAATGATGTGCCTATGATGCCAATGCGGTAAGACTGTAAGTGCCAGACAACAAAAATTTGAAAATGAGATGTCTTTACTAAAGTATAATCTACCTGAATTGCGTTATTCAATGCAGCAACAACCTTGCCTTTATTAGTTTGTTTCTTTCGCTGGCATCTTGAAATATGTCGTCTTGCTAACCAGTTCCAGCAACTTTCATCATTTGCAAAATCTTTCTGCATGCTTTTGCACATCTCATCTTCTAAAGCATTTGCTCTTTCAACATCAAGATGATCTAACATTTCGACAAACTGTTGACGAAATCTGAGACTGGATGGAATAGCATCAACTGCCTTATTAAAAATAACATAAGACATCTTGAAACCTAACTCCCTAATTGCAAGTACTTCTGCATTCAATTCTGACTCCTTAATCTCTGTTCCCAAAAAGTCTCCATCATCGGGTTTTGCTTCGTTAAGGGACATGAAAAGGTCACTGTTTTCTTTTATCCATTCTTCCTTGTCTTCGGCATCACGCAAAGAAGAGACTTTATCAAGTCCAAGTGCTATTTTGCGGGCTCTCAATTTGTTAACAAAGATGAGCTCCATGCGAAAGTACTCCAACCAGAGAGTTTCTAACTTAGGGCATGCACGTATCCCACTCAGCATAAGAGCCCGTGCAGCCTTTACGTTTAGGTTCCGTTCAAACTCCCAAGCTGCAGCATATATCCAAAGTCCAGGAACATTTGGATGATAGTTAAGTGCTTTTTCCAAGAACCTGCAGGTATCAATTATCGATATATGTTTACACTTCAAAATATGTTGATCCTTGCAATCACTGGCTAAATAAATCATGCAACGGGAACAACATTCTACGAAACAGTATCATAAAGAGAAAATATAGATGCAAGACCTTCTTCATGTGGTTGCTTCTCTGTTCTTTGCAAAACTCCGCATACTCAAACCAGAGATTTAAGTCCCCCTTATTTCTTGTAAGAAGCCTGCGATAAATATCCAGAATCCTTCTTGCACTAGTCTTATCACAGAGAGAAAAACGCCATTTTTTATTGTTTTCCTTCAAACCTCTTTTAACCTCCTTTTTCCTCAGACACCGTAAGGCTTCGAGCTATTTTTCATATTCAATATAACGAAGATAATCTTCCTTAAGACGGCTTGGTCGCTTCAGTAGATACTCGAAGTCTCTTCTTCTCCTCACAATTTCTTTAATCTCTGTCTTGTTGAACAGACCTTTTTTATCTAAGTCATCCAGCTCTGGAATCATGCTCTCCAACTTATACTGAACGATGTCCGCGATTTTCTACAAAATCCTAGTGAACCCAAGCAATGTTATGGCGGAAACGAATGCAGTTTTATGGCATCCCTGTGTTGGCAGAAATACAGTATTTCTCTCACTTTCTCTAACTCTAACAGCCTTGAGAGCTTGCAGACCTGTCACAAAGAAGAGGTGTTTCCGCCATTTTTTCCCCTAGATAGATAGATAGATAAGATTTTAACGTCCACGAGGCCAAAAATAGCCTAAGGGACAGCAAGACAACTCAAGCAGACTTAAGTAGCGCTGTTCGCCTCTTGTGTAGACTAATGATGAGCCCCCCCCAGTTGCTCAATGTACTCTTCGTTGAACAGGTTATGCCAAGAACTGTCACATATAGTATCCGCAAACTTATCCCTGCTATCCTTGTAGGCCTCACATTCTAGAATAAAGTGCTGTTCAGTTTTCACTTTTCCAGAATTGCAAAATCTGCAAATTCTCTCTTCCCAAGCCTCCTTTGGCCTCTTCCAACGCCCGGTCTCACAACGAAGTTGGTGAGAGTTGGTTCTCAGCTGAGCAATAAGAATTTTAGCTCTCCAAGAAATGTTGGCTCCTATGTACACTTTTTCGAGTTGATCACAAGTGGGGTTGAACTCATTTATATAATATAGTTTCTTCCTCCCAATCTCGCTTCCCCAATTTCTCTTGTAGAATTTCTCCATAACAAAGACCTTTATTTCTTTATTACTTGTGGGGCACATATTGAAATGAATATTCCATTTACTCATCCACTTGATGTTTTGTTGCATCCATGTCCTTTTTCGCTTACATAGTGTGTCACTAAAGACAACTTTCGGCCATCTATCATCTTCCATTTTTTCGATTCTTTTTAGATAGCTTAAAAGGCGAACCATAGCAAGTGCCTCAATAGGCGCAGCCCCCATTTCACTTAGCATGATGTCATATGGAACAGTGCTTTTAATTTTAAACTTGCTTGTAATCAAGCGCTTTTGGATTCCTTCGATTTGTTTCCATTGTGCTATAGTAGTGCTGCTGGCCCATAATTCACACCCATAAAGAACAACTGGCAGCACAAGAAGACCAAACAAGGTTTGAATAGTTTTCCAATCCCACAACTCCGCTTCACGGCACCTATTCTGAAGAGCGTAGAAAGCCTTCCATCCACCTAATGTCCTTTTATACCTGCAGCTAGACCAGCTTAGTTTTTTGTTGAAATCGATGCCAAGGTATTTATATTCCGCAACTTCTTCGAGAACACTTCCATTGTAATAAAATTCATGTTGATGCTGTTTTTTATTATTAGAGAAAATCATAACCTTGGTTTTGCTGATATTGACTTGCATCCCCACCATTCTACAAAAGCGCTCAAGAGAAGATAGATGGTCTTGCAAACCACAAGAAGATAGATGGTCTTGCATCCCTATGCAGTTGTAGTAAATTGTAAAATAGTGAATTGAAGAATGCTTCAGCAGATGGGCGTCCACTTTCGTAAGAAGACTTTGAAGATATGAAATTTGTGGTAAATTGTAAAATAGTGAATTGGAGAATGCTTCAGCAGATGGGCGTCCACTTTGATAAGATTACTTTCAAGAAATGAAATGAAATGAGTTTTACTATCGTCCATGACTCCACAGGCCTATTGGATCAAAAGGGGATCTATTGGATCAAAAGGGGATCCACTAAATATTCTATGGGGTTGTCCTTTCTTTTATGGAGCTACATTAGTAAGACAGCCACTTTGTAAAGTCTTGGCCTCTCAAAAAGCTCTTTTATATTGTTCACTTGTATTGTTCTTCATATAACATACACTTTTTGATATAATATCATTTTGTCTCCACTACGTCCTTGTTGCAAAACCTACAAATTCTCTCCTCCCACCTTTCTTTGGAGATCTACCATCTGTCAGTTTCGCACCTCAAGTGATGTGAACCAGACCTCAATTGATCGATCAAGATTCTTGTCTTTCCTCTGATGTCAGCTCCTATGTACTCTTTGTTATCATGCTCGCAAGTGTAGTTAAATTCGTTGACATAGTAAACCTTTTTTCTACCTACCTGATTTGTCCACATAACAATCCTAACTTTTTCTAATACCCACTTTTTTATCTCTGTGTTGGTTTCATGGCACTCTTGATAATCAATGTTCCATTTGTTGAGTCATTTATTATTTTGTTTCCTCCACGTCTTCTTTCGAGGGTCTAGCTCCTCCCCAACCACTAACTTAGGTCAACAGTGTGTATCCATCTTTTCTACTTTTTTTAGATAGTTTAGTGAGCGAATAACTGCATAGGCCTCCAGCAGGAACATGCCTACTTCAGCCAGAAGAATCTCGTAGGGAATTGTTCACTTGACTTTGAGGTTGGTAGTAATGAAATGTTTTTATTTTTTTATTTGTCGTCATTTATGGAATGACAAAGTGTCATATGTGTGTAGAAGATTCATGTGTTGTAGACAACATGTGCTTAAAAGAGGTGTGGACTCCTGTGATGTCATCAAGACAACTCACAAGAGTGCACAAACTCCTAAGTGTCTTACAAATAAAATAATGCAAAATAATTAAATAATGCATTAACCTAAGTAAACTTAAGTAAGTGTAAATAGTAAAATATGTATTTACACCAACAAGAATTTTCAGAAAATAATGCAGATCCGAAAAAAATAGCAGAGATGCAGATGAAAGAAATGTAGATCTGAAAATTAAATGTACAGATCTTAAATGATCATACCAATTCTGTAAATTGGTCCTTCGGCTGCCAGTTTGCAAAAAAAAATTGCCTCACAATCGACTTTGGCCTAGGGTAGGCAGCTTTGTAGTCGATTTTCACCGATTCAGCGTTCCGGATGCAATGGCGAGGTTAGATTTGGCACTGGACACTCCCAATTTCTACAGCACTCCAGATTCGAGCTGAGGTGATGAAGCAAGCGTGGTCCCGAAATGGCTATGTGATGAGAAAGTCTCCAAGTTGCTCTGATACCATGTAAGAATTTGCCTAAGGGCAAAATTCACCCAAGAACTAAGAACTCAAACACAAGCACACAGTAGACCAAAAATGGATATGATCAATTAATCAAAGTATGTCCGAATACATTGCTTTGTTCAGAATGTGATGATCAACACACTAAGAGTGCCTGTATATAAAGGCCTCTTAGGAAGCACCTAAAATGTCTCTAGAAACAACCAGGAGATAAGACAACTAAGCACCTTATCCAACATTCTAGATGAATGGATAAGAATGACAAAGTGTCATGTGTGTGTAGAATATTCCTGTGTTGTAGACAACATGTGCTTAAAAGAGGTGTAGACCCCTATGATGTCATCATGACAACTCACAAGAATGCACAAACTCCTAAGTGTCTCACAAATAAAAATAATGCAAAATAAATAAATAATGCATTAACCTAAGTAAACTTAAGTAAGTGTAATAAGTAAATACTTATTTACACCAATAGTTTGATACATTGCTCCCCCATATTTCACTGTCGTATAGGACAACCAGAATCACCAAAAGCTCAAATAGGGTATTCCTAGTCTTCCAATCCCACAACTCTGCTTTCTTGCACTTGTTCTGAAGGAGGTAAGAGGCCTTCTAGCCCCCCTGTATTCTTTTTGATTTGCAAGTTTCCCAACCTAGATGATAACGGAAGTCAACCCCTAAATACTTGGATTCTTCCACAATCTCTAATGTGCTACCCTTAAATATGAATGCATGTTGTTGATGTCTTTTCTTCAAGGAGAAGATCATGATTTTGGTCTTAGATGTGTTGACTTTCATCCCTACTTATGTGCAAAAGGTCTCTAGTTTACTCAAATGTTCCCTCAAGCCTCTAGTAGTCTTAGCGATGAGGATGAGGTCATCTGCATAAAGAAGTGAATACCCAAAAAGATGATTTAAATCTATGAATGACTTCCTCCTCAAAATATATGACGTGTCTTATCTCCAATGGGGATCATGAATTTTTAAATTGAAGTTTTTAAGGGTAGACCACTTCCATGTCTTAAAATTGTGAGGCTCACACAAAGAAAAAGTTTATTCAAAAGTTTATTAAATTTAAATCTTAAAGAAAGTACTAGTGAAAAATGAATGTTTAAACACACCAAAAAAACCAAGATTTGAATGTAAAGATTTATTATATGTATGAAATGTATTAACATTGATTTTTTTAATCAACATTATAACAAAGATAAAGATTTGTAGAAGCAAGAGCCTATTCTTATGTCGGAGGTCTTAGGTTTGAGGCTATCTATGAAAATTACTATTGTAGTCATTGATTATTTGTCTCTTATCTTAAATGATTACTTAATTGTCAAAAATTAATTCACAACTAATATCGATAAATAACTGATGCAGGAGCATCTTGCATGGGATTTTTTATTTTATTTTTTAAAGGAATTTCTATTTTTGAGGTGCATAGGTGGCATAATAGAAAAATAAAATAAAAATGGTTGTCATTCCATTTATCAAGGTGTGTAGGTGGAATTCTAGAAGGTTGTGGATAAATCATGCATTGGGTGGTAAGTGCCAATTTAAGCAAGGCATATGAGCATTTCTAATCAAGCTTTGGAAGGTCAAGCTTCAAGGTGTGAAAGCTCTTAAGGTGTAGCTCTTCAAGTAGAAGTTCTTGGATGGTAGCTATGGAGGTCAAGGCTCTTAGTTGGAAAGTTACTCTTGGTGAAGCTCTTGGTGTGAAGACTCTACTTGTGGAAATTCTTATTTGGGAGTTCTCTTATGTTGAAATTTTTGTAAACTTCTTTTTTAAGAAGTCATACCTATGATATCATCTTGTGGATGTTGTAGGGATTTTCAAGTATAATAAAATTACTTGGGAAGCATTTTGTCTCTCTTTGTCTCCATATTGTTGCTTTCTTGGTTATGAGTTGGTAGGGTGGTGTGGCCCTTCATCAAGTGGTATCAGAGTGGGAGTTTCTGAGTGTACAAGCAAATCGTCGAAGTGTGAGGCAGTTTGTACCAGGACCTTAGTTGGGCAAAGTTTATCAGAGCACAGTTGTTCCTGAGCATGTAGACAGATCACCGAAGTTGTGGCAGTTTGCACCAGGATCGTGAGTTGGTGGATTTATTTGAGTGAAGGTTGGATTTGGTTGATTTTCTACAAAGGGTTTGTGAAGATCTTGGGAGATGGCTCTAAGAAGATTTGACCCTGAGATGATTGCAAATCTCTGTGATGTGGTGGAGAGGAATTTTCCTAAGATGTCTGCTCAGTTTGAAGCTAGATTGGCTTATCAAACTAAGAAGGAGGTTGATCAGTTTGAAACTAGTTCAGCTAAGGAAAGGATGAGGAAGGCATTCCTTAGATGTTTGTGGAGTTGGAGTCTACCGATCCAAAAGAGAGTTGTTTGGCCAGTTAAGAGACTTGTTCATGACAGTTGATGGCATAACAAGGTCAAGGTGGAAGAAGTTGGTTTTGTTGATTAGTTTGTGGAGTCTGATACAAAACTTGTAGAGTAGCTGGAGGTTGTTGCTAAGGATATTCCTAACCTTGTTGATGTTGGGATGGAGATCGATTTTCATGATCAGTTGGTTGAGTCTGACATGGAGATTGTGGAGCACTCAGTTGTGGATGATCTAGTTGTTGTTGGTGGCAACTTGTATGTTGCAGAGCATCTTTTTGTGAGCAATGAGACTGCTAGTGTCATGAGTTTGGCATATGTTGCTGCTGATATGGAGTTTGTTGTTGTTGGTGTGGATGCACTAGTTGTTGATGTGGACGAGGGTTTGTTGATGAAATATTGTGTTCAATTTGTTCCTAGGAGTGAGCATGACGATTGGATGGTTGAGATTCTGGTGTTTGACAAACTGATGCAGATGTGGAAGATTTGCATGTTGGTTTTCTTGTTCTTGTTGAGGTGGAAACCTTTGGTGAAGATGAAGATGGTTGTAGATCTTTCTTTTTGGCATCAAAGTGTGGGACACACTTTTCTATCTACAGGGGGAGTTTGATATAGGAGCATCTTGCATGGGAATTTTTCTTCTCTTTTTTTAAAAGAATTTCTATTTTCGAGGTGCATAGGTGGCATAATAGAAAAAATAAAATAAAAAATGGTTTTCATTCCATTTATCAAGGTGTGTAGGTGGTAGAAGGTTGTGGATATTGTGGAATCTTAGAAGGTTGTGGATATTGCATAGGTGGAATTCTAGAAGGTTGTGGATAAATCATGCATTGGGTGGTAAGTGCCTATTTAAGCAAGGCATATGAGCATTTCTAATCAAGCTTTGGAAGGTAAAGCTTCAAGGTGTGAAAGCTCTTAAGGTGTAGCTCTTCAAGTAGAAGTTCTTGGGTGGTAGCTTTGGAGGTGAAGGCTCTTAGTTGGAAAGTTCTTCTTGGTGAAGCTCTTGGTGTGAAGACTCTTCTTGTGGAAATTCTTATTTGAGAGTTCTTTTATGTTGAAAATTTTGTAAACTTCTTTTTTAAGAAGTCATATCTATGATATCATCTTGTGGATGTTGTAGGGGCTTTCAAGTATAATAAAATTGCTTGGGAATCATTTTGTCTCTCTGTCTCCATATTGTTGCTTTCTTGGTTATGAGTTGGTAGGGTGGTGTGGCCCTTCATCAATAACACAACTACAACTTCACCAATAAAATATAGAAAGAATAAGTAACACAATGACACAATATTTTCAGACAAATTGTCCCTAGAAAATCCCCTAAGGGAAAATTAGTTCTACATATGAGGAATTATATCAACAAATCAAGAGATACCAAATTTCTTGCCTCTTACTAGAAAAACTCTGCCAACCTCCCAATTTCTCCAGTTGATATTTTCCACTACTATCTCTAACATTATCATTGTGCCCTTGCTCACACTACAAGACTATTTGTTATCATTGCAAATGATTCTCCAACTTGTTTTCTCCAAATGTCCCCCTGCCTCCCTTATAAACTACTCCTCTTGGTAAACCAATGGTCGAGATTGATTCTCAATTAATGATTGAAATAAGACAAGAGCCTACAACGCATTGGTAAATTGCAAGCCTCTCACCAAGTAGGTCTTGGGTTCAAATCTACTCAAGATTAACACATAATACTAATTAATTTAACAGTGATAATAAAAATGAATGATAAATAATCTAGGCTTCGTCGATTACCTATCAAAAAAAAAGATTGAAATAAAAAACAACTTAACAACCCTAACCAAGTTGGTTTCTAGTTGCTTTTAAAAGGAGTCGATTATTTAACTAATAATTGTCCCTACTCTAACTAATTAGTTAGTAAAAACATTATTTGCTAAATATTTACATAAGGACGACCAGTTGTTCAAAGATACCAAAACTAACACTTCCTCTTAGCGAGGAAGTTGTTATGCATGGCACCCAACTTATCTCTGAAGAAGATGAATTTTGTCTTCCCTAATGCCTTAGTTAGAATGTATGCTACCAGCTCCTCTATAGGTATGTATTGTAGTTGAACAACCCCCTATTGTACACAATCTCTGATGAAGTGATATATGATGTCTATATGTTTAGACCTATCATGAAATATTGGATTCTCAGACAACTTGGTGCAACTCTGGTTGTTGCAGTGTATCATAATAGTCTCAACCTTCTAACCAAACAAGGCTACTAACAACTTTTGAAGCCATATAGCTTCACATGTCGCCATGCTAGTTGTTATGTAGTCTACTTTTGCTAAATTCAGAGCCACAAACTTTTGTTGCTAAACCAAGATAGAACTCTTGATCCCAAACTGAAACATCACACTAAAGTGCTTCTTTTGTTCATTGTATTGCCTACCCAATCTGCATTAGTATAGCCTATCAATTTGATACCTTCACCTTGAACATATATGATCCCATACTCAATTGTACCACTTAAGTAACACAACACATTCTTAGTCATTATTTAATGCATTCTCTTTGGTTCAATCGTGAATTGACTAAGAGAGTTTACTGCAAACACTATATCTGGCTTGGTGTTGACCAAATACATAAACAAACCAATCAACTTCCTATATAAGGTGGGATCTACATCCTTCTCCCTGAATGAATCTATATAAGGTGGGATCTACATCCTTCTCCCCAGATGTATCTACCTTCCTCTTGTTCATAATCATGGGTGTAGACATCAGTTTGTAATCCTCCATCCCAAATCTCTTGAAGATTTCAATGCAATATTTCCCTTGACCAAGGAAAATCTCTCCACTTGTCTGCCACACCTCCATGCATGGAAAGTAGTGCATAAGTCCCAAATCCTTCATCTAGAACTCTTCTACAAGGTCCCTCCTGCAATCCTCTATAAGCCCTAGTGAACTTGTAAGAAACAAGTCATCCACACATAGAACAAGAATGAGAACCTCACCCTCAATCACCAAGTAGTAGAGGTTAGCATTCGCTTCACTCTTCACAAAGCCCATTTCCTGCAAGTGTGTATCAATGTGCTCATACCACACTCTAGGAGCCTACTTGAGTCCATACAAGGCTCTCTTCAATCTGCACATATGGGTCTCTTTGTTGTATGCTACAAAGCCTTCTAGTTGCTCTATGCATGCCTCCTCCTTCAACTCACCATTAAGGAATGCAATCTTGACATCCATTTGATGGATTTTCCATCCCACTGTGCTACAAATGATATCATAGCTCGTATATAAGTATACTTGGCCATTGGAGAAAATGTCTCCTCATAGCCTATTCCCTCCTTTTGAGAGAACCCCTTTGCCACAAACCTTACCTTGTATTTCTCGATGCTACCATCTGCACCATACTTTATCTTATAGATCCAACATGATTCAACCACTACCCTATCTATTGGTCTAGGCACTACCTCCTACACATCATTCTGCACTATTGAGGGATATTCCTCAACCATAGCATCTCACCATACCAAACGTTGTGCAACCTCTAATAGATAGAAGGCTCACTATCTACCAACTAACTAATGCTACATAGTTATTGAACTTGGTTGGTTGTCTTTTTTGTCTTGTACTTTTCTAGGAGCTCCCACAAACTCCTCAGCATTCATTTGTGTATCTTGAACCTCACAATTCTTCTTGATGCATTTTATGTTGCAACAATTGCTCCATATTTAGTGAATCTTCACCACCCAAGCCTATGTTTGTACTGGTAATTGTACTTGAGCTTTGTTGCCCTTGACTTGGTCTTGGAGCTTCTATTGGTTGCTCGCTTTGATCATCTCATGGCAAATCTCTAGACTTTCTAAATGCATTATCTTCCACGAACTTGACATCACGTCTGACAATAATTATTTTGGTATGATTTTGTCTTTGAGGTTTCACTATATCCAACAAGGTACCCTCTCTCTGTAGCCTGATCTAACTTCATACGTGAATCATTTGAAATATGACAATATGCCAAACTCCCAAATATCCTGAAGTGACCAACGTCTTGCTTCTTCCTTGTGAAAGCTTCATCCAATGTCATCTTCCCTAGCACCTTGTGTGGAACCTTGTTCTAAATGTAAATTTTTGTACTATACGCCTCTGCCCATAAGTAATGGGTCATGTCATGGTCATGTAGCATAGCCCTTTCTACCTCCAATATAGAATGGTTCTTCCTCTCAACAACTCCATGCTATTGTGGATTGTAAGGAACAATCCATTATCTCTTGATTCCTTCCCTGGTATAAAACAACTGGAAGACGTTTCCTTTATACTCACTTCCATTATTTGAATTAAGAACTTTTATCTTCCTTCCTGAAAAGTTCTCCACAAGAGCCTTAAACTCTTGGAAGCAACTAGAAACCTCATCCTTGGTCTTCAAGAAGTATATCCAAGTCTCCCTAGAGAATCATCAATAAAAGTAACATAGTTCTCATATCCTTTGAGAAATTTTATCGGCATTGGTCCACAAACATCTGAATGTACTAGATCAAGAACACCCTCAGATCTGGTGTCACTACTTGGAAAATATGCTTTCGCAAACTTCCCCAACACATATCCCTTACATACATCATCATGTTTGGTACTCACATCTGGAATACCGGTCATTGTCTCACAAAGCAATTTAAGTGCTCCATGACGAATATGGACCATCCTCCTATGCCATAGCTCTCTAAGATCTCTAGGATTACCATTGCTCATGATTTCCTTAGGAATATCAAACTACAACCTATAAAGACAACCACTCCTAACTCCAATAGTAATGGGTGACTTCCAATACTTATGCTTGATCAACACATGTGCCCCACTAAAGAGTAAATTATACCCCTTATTGTGAAGGATAAATACGAAAACCAAATTCATACCTAAGCCAGGCACATGCAACACATCATGAAGTGGAATTATCTTTCCATTCTCCCTCTAAAATTAAACAGTCCCTTTCCCAACTAGGTTGATTTTGGACAAATTTCCCATAGAGATTTCGATATTGGTTTTATCCTCCTCATAACTAGAGAAGTACTTTTTAACTCTTGTCATATGAAATGATGCCTCACTATCTATATTCCAAACATCTGTGAGGTTGAGCTAACCATTCAAGTTATTAGTGCAAACTCATCTTCCATTCTAATAGAGAGTTCTTTTGTACTTGTTGAAGCTGCCACCTACTTCTTTCCCTTCTTCCTTTCTGGACAATCACTGACATAGTGACTATACTCTTGACAACCAAAGCACTTGACCTTAGAAAGGTCCTTCTTCTTCTCACAATGTGAATTCACTCATTTTCTAGACCCCTTCATTTCTTTCCCTTTTCCTGCTAGGGCAACGTTCTCATGTTCCACCTCACTTTTCTAAATCTTGTTGGCCCCATTGACAAGACTTAGTCTAAACTCCTCCTGAGTGAAATCACTCCATAGTTGATCCCAACTCAATAAGGTGTCTCGTCTACTAATAACTTGAAGAAAGACACTCCACTATGTAGTAAACCTGTTTAGGGTTGTTTTCACTAGCTCATCATCACTAGGGCTATCTCTAATAGCTGCTAACTCATCCTTGACAAGTCTAAGCCTGGTGAGGTAACTTGTGACATCTTCTCCCTAGTTCATCCGAGAATTCTTCAACTTTTCTATGAGAATCATCTTCCTATTGGTGGTAGCATTCTAGTATAGATTCTAAATGATATCCCACATCTTCTTTGTCATGTCTAGCTTTGATATATGTGGAACAATATGATCCTTGACACCATCAAGGATTACACTCCTCACCTTTGCACCATCCTTTTTGTATGGTGCAAGTTGTGTCGCATATGTAGGTACAACTACAACATTGGTAACATAATCCTTGATACCATTCTCTTCCTACAATAAAGAAAGTTTGGCCTTCTAGACACTAAAATTTGAGGAACTATCCAATATATCTTGATCTCTCTAAAAAGTTGAAGCCATCTCAAAGGATTAAAGTAGTAATAAATCTGTAGAGATCAACTTAGGTTTTATAAACCCTTAATTTCTTTCCTAGGGCAAAACTCTTCTAGCCTCAACACTGCTTTGATGCCATGTGAAAATTCCTATCACAATCACTGATTATTAATCTCCTATCTTAAACAATTATTTAACTGTCAAAACTTAAATCACAACTAATATCAAAAAATAACACAACTGCAACTTCACCAATAAAGTGCAGAAAGAAATAAGCAACACAAGGAGACAATATTTTTGGACAAATTGTCCTTGGAAAAACCCCTAAGGGGAAACTAGTTCTACAGATGAGGAATTATATTAACTTCAGCAAATCAAGAGATACAAAATTGTCGGAATACTTTAGAATAAATGGGGGGGGGGGGAATCAATTATTCAACCTATCCAAATGTACAAATAAAAGTTTTCAGTACTGTAACTTATTCTTATGCATGCATTGGTCATTCAATATCTTAAACATTTGCATATTGTTGTCCTAGGTCAAACTAACTTTACAAAAATGTAAACATGCAATACCACAAAATCAATCACACATCTTGACACAAGGATTTTATGTGGAAACCCAATTTGGGAAAAACCACCAGTAATATGCTACCAATTTTCACTCTTCTGAAGTGAGCCCTATGAGGAGCCAACCCTGTAAAAGGTTATAATGCACATTGTTAAATGTGACCAGGTTAAAGGATTTCAATCACCCTATTAGGAGTGAGCCTTGTTAGAGGATTTTAGAACATTCCATTTGAGTGTCACCTTGTTAAAGAATCTACTAATGACTGTTAGGTCAACCTTAGTCCAAAGGATTTATCCAGAGTGATACAATTGTTAGAGAGTAACAGGATTTGATCTGATAACAAGAACAACTTACTTACAGATTATAGGTCCCATATTCAGTCCTCCATTCTGATTGGCATTCATCATCTTTGTCTATAATAGCTTGTTCACCCTTCAAGCCTTCTTGCTCAGTATGCCAATTGCAAACTATTCCCTTTGGCCATCAAATGAAGCAACATCCTAGACTTCTTGTCTTTATCAAGTTCTGGCACATGACACAATTGCTTCTAATTTGTTATCTTCTTATATAGAGAATTTAGGTCTTTTTCCACTTAACCATAATCGTCCATCCTAGGGTTAGGTCAGATTCATTGAATCTACCCATCTTTTCATTTTATTCCATTCTAGAAACTTCCTCTACAATCCTCTTTGAATTTGACTCAAAATGGTTTATCTTGAATTATGTGCCACTAACTCATCTTAGTAATCTTCCACACGCTTCACACAATTCAAGAATTAACTCTATCAACTCAAATTTGTCAAAACTTTGATCTAACTCATTTTACTATCAGTCGGCAATAACACTTTGTTTGCTTGGAAAACACTATCTTCTGATGCTCGGCCAACAATGGGTTGCTCGACATACACTAAGTCTTTACTGGTGGTTGACACTTTCTTCACTCAACACCAACTAGATTTCTCTTTGCTTGACCTACACTAACTTGCTTAGCTTCCACTATTTGCTCAGTTAGGCTTGGCAAACAAATTTCTTTACTTAGCCTTATTCTAGTCTTTGCTCAAGTATCCTTTCACTATAGCCTTAAGTAGATAAACAATACACTATATCATCAAAGGCTTGCTTGGTCTTAGTCCTCCTTTATACACCATATAACTCAACCTTTCTCTAGGTTCTCTTGTTATCCTTTCTTTTCAAATCATTTTCATCAATCAAACAAATGATAACATTCAAACCAAAGTAAGAAATTGTCTCACCAACAAGTAACAGGTTCAACATCAATGACAAAATAATGATTGTTCCATGATAGGTTTCATTAATCTTCTTCATCTCAACAATCTCTCGCTTTGGAATTGATGGAAAACCAATACCAACAACAATACCAAAAAGAAACTTAACACCTTTTATTGAAATATCTCCCTCTATCAATATGTGTGCCTTCCTATGTATACGTTGATCTCTTCCTCAGATTCATCATTGGATTGTTCTTCAACAATGTAACAAGCCTTCTTTCCCTTGTCCTTATAGCCTTTGTTACCATCATCTTTTCTACCTTTGAATTTGTCTTCATTCTTCTTGTTTGACTTATTAGGACATCTTGCTATAATATGACCAACCTTTTTACAATTAAAGCATATGATGGGCAACTCACCTTTATATTTTCCCTTACCTCTATGAAATTCCTAGCAAGCAGTGCTTCTAGCTCTTCTAGCTCTTCATCATCTGTATCACTGTCACTAGCAGCAAGTTTGACCTTTTTATTTTTCTTATCTTTAGTTTATTTTAGTGTTAGCTTAGCTCTAAAAGCATATTCAACATTTTTAGATTTGAAATTATCAAAATTTGAAAGTTCAAAAGAAATGAGTCTACCAACTAGTCCTTCAAGGGTCAGATTACTACTAAGAGTACACCTCAATTCTTGTATAGCAAAGACTTTAATAGCATAGATAGGCATCAGGGTTCTCAATACTTTATTTATCATAGTCTCATCTTCAATCTATCCATCAGATCCTTGAATTGCATTAACAACATCTTTTATCCTTGCATAATACTGGACTATAGTCTCACCTTCTTGCATTCTCATTTCATCCAATTTTCCTCTAAAACTTTTAGCTTTAGCTCTCGGCACATTCTTGTCTCCTCCATAGATATTTTGTAGGGCATCCCCCATCTTCTTAGTAGAATCACATCCTTTGATATCATCAAACTTTGAATAGCTTAGGGCAGATGCAATCTCCAACATTGTTTGATTCTGTTCAGTAGTTGGAGCTCTAGTTAGATCAACATGCTTAGTAGTGATAGTTGACTATGCATAATCTCTAAGACCTCCTAGATATAGCTTCATCAAATTTTTAGATGGTGGAAAGTTTTCCTTGTTTAACTTGGGCACCTCCTTTCTGTACATCTTGATCTTTAGCTTTAAGTACCTTCAAACTTTCTCACAAGCACTTGGAGCTCTAATACCAATTGTTGGAATACTTTAGAACAATTGAGATATGGGGTGAATTAGTTATCCAAGGTCCAAATGTACAAATAAAACTTTTTAGTACTACAACTTATTCTTATGCATGCATTGATCATTCAATATCTTAAACATTTGCATATCATTGACCTAGGTCAAAATAACTTTGCAGAAATGTAAACATGCAATACCACAAAAGTAATCACGCATCTTGACACAAGGATTTTACGTGGAAACTCAATTTGGGAAAAACCACTAGTAACATGCTACCAATTTTCACTCTACTAAAGTAAGCCTTGTGAGGAGCCAACCTTGTTAAAGGTTATAATGCATACTATTAAATGTGACTTGGTTAAAGGATTTCAATCACACTATTAGTAGTGAGCCTTGTTAGAGGACTTTAGAACATTCCATTAGAATGTCACACTATTAAAGGATTTACTAATGACTGTTAGGTCAACCTTAGTCCAAAGGATTTACCTAGACTGATACAATTGTTAGAGAGTAACAATGAGACTTGATCTGATAACAATAAAAACTCACTTGCAGATTATAGATCTCACATTTACTCCTCCATTCTACTTGGCATTCATCCTCTTTGTCTCCAATAACTTGTTCACCCTTCAAGCCTTCTTGCTTAATATGCCAATTGTAGACTCTTCCCTTTGACCACCAAATGAAGTGACACCCTAGAATTCTTGTCTTTATCAGGTTCTCGCACATACCATAGTTGCTTCTGGCTTGCTATCTCCTTATATAGAGAATCTGGGTCTTTTTTCGCTTAACCACAATCGCCCATTCTAGGATTAGGTCAAATTCATTTAATCTACCCATCTTTTCATTTTATTCCCTTCTAGAAACTTCCTCTACAATCCTCTTTGAACTCAACTCAAAATGGTTTATCTTGAATTCTATGCCACTAGCTCATCATGTTAATGTTCCACACGCTTCACACAATTCAAAAAATCAACTATGTCAACTTAGATTCATGAAATCTTCCATTTAACTCATTTTATTGTCACCTACAAAACACTATTTCTAATGCTCAGTCAACATTGGGTTGCTCAACATACACTGAGTCTTTACAAGTGCTTGACACTTTCTACACTCAACACTAATTAGATTTCTCTTTGCTTGGCACATACTGAACTTGCTACTCAGGTTCAACTCACTTTTTGCTTGGCTACACTAACTTGCTCAACTTCCACTGTTTGCTTGGTCAGGCTTGGCAAACACTTTATTTAGCCTTCTCCTAGTCTTTATTCAAGCATCCTTTCATTATAGCCTTAAGTAGATAAACAATACACTATATTATCAAAGTCTTGCTTGGTCTTAGTGCTCCTTTATACACCATATAACTCAACCTTTCTCTAGGTTCTCTTGTTATCCTTTCTTTTCAAATCCTCTTCATCAATCAATCAAATGATAACATTCAAACCGAAGTAAGCAATTGTATCACCAACAAGTAGTAGGTTTGACATCAGTGACAAAATAATGATTGTTCCATGATAGGTTCTATCAATCTTCTTTATCTCAACAATCTCCTTATAACAAAATTTCATTGCCTCTTACTAGCAGAACTTTGATAACCTGCCAATTTCTCCTGCTGATATTCCCCACTTCTATCCCCAACACTATCATTGCACCCTTGCTCATGTTGCAAGACTATTTTCTATTACTACAAATTCATTTTCTCTCCAACTTGTTTTCTCCAAATGACCCCATGACCCCCATATAGACTACTCCTACTAGAAAACCAACGATAGATATTGATTCTCAATCGACGGTTGAGATAAAAAATAACTAAATAACCCTGACCAAGTTAGATTCTAGTTGCTTCTAAAAGGAGTCGATTATTTAACAAATAATTGTCCCTACTATAATTAATTAGTTAATAGAACCATTATTTGCTAAATATTTACATAAGGATTAACAACTTATTACAAAGTACTTGGAAAATATTTGCTTGTTATTAACAGAGACCAAGAGGTCTATATATATGGCAAAAAATGGAACAATGTTTCCTTGGGAAATGATTGTAAAGAATAGAAACTTTATATTCTAGCTAAAAGAAAACTAATAGTTATCTACAACTAACTAAAGAATATAAACATTATATTCTAGAAATAGAAAACTAAATATTCGAACATTATAATATTTATAGAAGATTACAATAGATAACCATTAGATACTAAATAAAGATAATACAAACTATCAATTATTGCAATACCCTCCTTTACTGGTTAAACTATCTAGAGCATGAAGCTGTCAAAAAGCATAAAAGACAGATTTTGTTTCCTCGAAGTGCTCCATGTTGTTTATTGTGGGCTATGAACTAGATTTCTTAGATAGGGTAGCTAAGTGCTTCCGACATTCAACCTTCATGTGCCCATACTTGTGGCAATAGTTGCACTGAACGTGTTTTTTTCTAGAGCCTTATGAATCTAGAGCATAGGACCTCTACTAAGAAGACTACTAAGAACCATAACCACCTTATAATTATCGTGATATTCGAGGATGGTTAGCATTCACTATTTCCACGTGCCATAATGGTGATTGTTGAACTTTTGATTTCCCTCGAGCCAAATATTAGTCAGAAATGCCATACCATATTTTTTAGTGAAAAAGATTGAAAATCTATGAAGGTATGCTCTTCAAGGTAAAAAATGGAAGACCTAGAAAATTTGAAGGATGACCAAAAAGAGACCTTGAGAAACTTAGAAAGAATATGGTGTCAATTTTTGGATCCGTTGGCTTGAAAATCAAGGCATCCAAAAAAAATAGATGACAACCTAATTGAGATCTCAAAAAACCCACCAAGAATCTGTATTTTTTTTTGTTCCAATACAAAAAAAAAACCCTGCTACAAAAAAACCACAAAAAATGGCAAAAATGTGCAAAAAAAACTAACGGATTGGACAAAAATGGGTTGTAGAACCCAAACCAAAAGTCGGCGGATTCAAATTTCTCAAAACAAAACCCCTAGTTGGATTATAGAGAGAGTTGGAAGCAAATATGCATGTAAATAATTTAAAAAATAAAAGACAAATAATTTCAACCAAGAAATTATAATTATTTTCAAAAAAAATTAGAGTATTGGCTTTGATACTATATTACGAAGTAATTGAAAAATATATGCTTGCTATTAATACAGACCAAGAGGTCTATATATACAAAAGAATGGAACGATGTTTCCTTAGGAAATGATCATAAAGACTAAAAAATTTCTATTTTAGCCAAGAGAAAACTAACAATTATCTACATCTAACTAAAGAATAGAAACATTCTATTCTAAAAACAAAAAATTAAATATTAGAAATATTCTAATATTTAGAGAAGATTACAATAGATAATAATTAAATACTAAACATAGATAATAGAAACTATCTACTATTGTAATACAACTATCCAAAGCTACCAAGACTAACACTACTCAAGCTTAGTGCCTAATAATAATTAAATATTGTATAGATTTAAAACAATTAAATAATTTTTTTTTTTACTAAAATTATAAAATAAGTGGATGATTGTATAGAAAAAATTAGATTTTAAAATTTATAAAAGAAAAATTAATAAATTAGTTTTACTATTTTAATTTATTTATTAAGATTTAAGATTTTATTTTTATAATTATATATATATATATTATGGAGGTTCAACTTTTTTTCGCCTAGCCTCTTTGGTTAAGAAGCAAGGACTGAGGGGTATCCATTTTGCCAAGTTTGCCTAGGGCACGATCCCGACCTCATCCCTTTTAGATGTCGCGAGCCTTGCACTCAACATGACTTGATCCCTGGTGGGCTCTTTGTGAGTCTTTCAACTTCATTAGTAGACCAAGGTTTGACTGATGAGTCATCTTCAAATTTAATTTTCCTTTTTCAATCACTTATAAAAAAATTAATTATTGAAATTTAATTTTCTCTTTTCATGTTGTAAAAAATTCAATAAAAGTTTAACTCTCCTTTTTCAACATGTAAAAAAATCAATAATTATAAAGTTTCTATGTTTTATTTTTGTGTTAAGTTTCCCACAATTTCTATTAAATAACTAATAATTACAAAGTTTCTAAATTTTATTTTTCTATTTAATTTTCTAATTTCTTCACTGTTTCAATAAAATATTTAAAGAGTTTATGTTGAAAGCAATGCTATACTAGGATATGAATTGGGAGCAAGATTGAAGCATGCTTGTAATTTGATATAATTGTAAATATATGTTTCATATATTGTCTCCTACCATCTATATTTGTATTTTCTTGTACTGCTAAAAAAATTGTCAATTGTTACAGACTGGTGCAGATTGGGTAATTTGTTATAATTACTAATGTACACACATTGAAAAAATATTAAATTTTTAGTTTGTATTTTTCTAGTTGATTTGACACTAGCCCATTCTTGTATTATTTGTGGTTTTTTTTCATGATGTAACGTGTAAGTAAAGTGGGGAGCCAACTTTGCACATAATAGGCACTAGATTATTCATATTGTCCTCACAATTTAAACACAATGTTGGAAATTACTAACACTGAAAATGTAGCTATTAAAATTTAATTAATTAATTTATAATATTTAAATATAATAATTTACCTTCCATTTTTTAATTGTAAAGATAGAGCACAAGTGCCTTAATTTAAACTATTATTTTATATTTTATATTTTCTTTCATTTAATTTTTATATCATACTTGAACTATTTGACAAATTGAAAGATCAAACCTATCACCTCATTGTCACAAGCACAAAAGCTTGCAATTGCTAGTTATTGATTATTTTAAGTAAAATGACATCAAATTCTCAATAAATTATTGTTTAGTTATTTAAAATGATCTCAAATAAAAGTAGATTGGTAGTCACACACTAAATGTACAAGTTTATCTAACAATTTTGAAGTTACAACTATTAGCTCTATAATATAAAAGTGTTAATCTTTCTATCTTTAAAAATATTACAAATAATACTTTAAATAAAGATGTTCTAAATAAATAGTTACTCTTATAAACAATGCAAAAATGATATTTTTTCTTTAAATTTTTATATTTCACAAAAACCTTTCCAAGATTATTGCAGGTATCTTTTATATAACTTTAATATTTCAAATAATAATATAGTTAAAAAAATTATAATTTTATAATTTTTCTAGAAATAATGACATGTTTAATTTTTGATATTAGGAGGAGGAAGTGATGGAGAGGAAGAAGACAAAGAAGGAGGGGGAAGGGGCGGTGGGGGGCAGGGGACGAAGGAGGAGATAATACTTTAACTAAAGATGTTCTAAATTAATAGTTTTAGATTACAGTAAAAACAGGTTTTGAAGGGGCCCCGAAACCCTAATACAACAACAAAAAGGATAGAGCTATAAAGTCCACCAGGTTTTACAAGGACCTGAAACCTACTAGAGAAACAGATATCAAAATCAGGTTTTACATGGACCTGAAACCACTAAATAAGTCCAAAAACCCAAGTTTTACAAGGACTTGGAACCTAGTAAAAGATAAAAATCAAAAAATAGTACAAACAACAAAAACTAGTTTCCACAACTAGAAATTGAGACCTAAACCGAGACAAAACCAGAAAATAGAACCCGTTAAAGATTTCTATTGCAGCTCTTTAATCATTTTGGTGACCTCCTTTCTAATCACTGTAGTGTCCTGTATGGAATCAACAGTTGAAGCAACAACAGTCTCTAGAGCCCTCTTCCTGGTACTCTGCTTGGTCCTCCCAGAGATATAATTTCCTCATTTTCTCGCTTATTAAGACTAGCAACCACTGCACAGATACTTGAAGTCACTTGTTCCATTTTAGTCCCACTTTCCTTAACGAGCATCCATAAGTTTTGTTCATGCTTTTTTAGTTTGTTTGGGATATCACCCACTTGCACCTCCATTTGGCTAATAGTGACACAATTAGCTTCCTGGTTATGTTGCATAATATCCATTTTCTTTTTAAGACCCATAATTTCATTGTATATCCATGAATCAACTTGAAGCATGGAATCAGATTTGAGCTTGGTTGAATGCAAAAAGGATAGCTTAGTTTCTCTCTGCGATGAATCACTAATATCCTATTCTACAACCTCACGAGGAGGTGAAACCACCCTGTCTGTCTGATCCTCAACCAAGTGGTGGTCGGGTCCTCATTCTTGTCCTGTTCCCCAATCTCTTTGGCTAGTGAAGGGGTCTTTACAATCTATTCCTCTGCAATAGGGTCTTCAATAGCCTTTTCCATCTCTTCTTTATCAACACTGGATTCCATCTTATTACCCTCATCACCAGTTTTTCCTTGATTAGAATTATCTTCACTATTTTCTTTCAAGTCCTCTGTCCCACTTTTTTCTTTACTTTCTGGATAACCATATAAATTGGAACTAAAATCCCCAACATCTGTACCTTCCTCTTCCTTAGGGGTTTCATTCTCTTTACTATCAGTATTTACAGACTCAGAGTCCTCTTCCACCGTTGGTTTTTGAGAATGTGAAGTATTGTGTCTCATCCTCCTCTGTTTGTCTTTAAACTTCTCATCCTTCTTGATTTTTTTGGAATGGGAGCCAGAGACAGAACCCTTCTGTTTGTCCAAAGAATAAGTAGAAACAATGGACTTATTTTTACAATAACCCTCAATGAGGAGAATCAGGCTTTCATGCAATATAGGATGAGGCTCCTTTTTTCTATGGGCATGCAGACTTTGAAGCAAAGAGAAGCACAAATAGAAGGGAAAAGAAAGTCTATCCTTATGCCTGAAATGATTCAGGAAGATAAAATGAAACTTATGAACTCTTTTATTTCTACCATCAAGGATGAAATACTCATGAGTACAGGAGAGCACATCCTACCAAATTTCCTTTATCTGGTCCAACTCGTAGAAATCTCCATTCTTTTCTAGATTTTTCTCCTTAGCCTCCGTCTTTGGAAATTTTTTGAATGCCCCATTTGAGATGCTTGTCTACTTAGTGAATTTGAAACCTTCCATGGGTAAACCTATGATTTTAGCTATGAAATCCTCCGTTAATTTCATAGTGACACCATGTAAGGATACCTTGTCATTAGTCCAATTTTTGAAGAAGGCCATGGTGACATGTAGTTTAAACCCATGCAGTTATTCTAAGTAGTTGGTCACCTTTCCTTTTTGTAAGATCTTCCATACATCCTTCTGAACCTTCCAGACATCGCATTTACTGGGTTCTTGTTTCCTTGGTTCACTTCCCATTTGTAGAGTATTACTGAGAGACCCAAAAACTAGAGGGAGCCAAAAGCAGAAAGCAATCAGGTAAAGTTGAAACCAAATTTTCACATCAAATAAAACCCTCTTCGGAAATGATACATGCAAAGCCCACATTGTAATCACATAAGTGTACTTCCTTGGGGAAGGAACACTAACAGTCGTAGACCCACTATCAAAAATCATTAAATTTCTAATCTTGGCATATCTTTGCCACCTTCGAATGAATGGCATCATAATTAATAAGTTCTTTTAGATCCACATGCTTATTACGTTCACCGACCCACGTCATCTTATATCCCATTTGGATTGAATGGTTAACCACCCAATCAACAACCCCATTGGCCTCTTGATACGTATGGGAAATAATAACTTTTTCAAATTTATTAAAAAGAGATTTAATCTCCATGACCATTGCCTCAATTGACCATGTAATTGAATTTTTGTTATTAAGAGTATTTATAATATTCAATGAGTCCCCTTCCAACCGTAGCTTTGGGTACCCCATATCAGTTGCTAACTTCATGGTATATACAGCAACACTAGCTTCAACAATATGGCTGTTTGATTGACCTATAGGAACAAAAATGGCATCTATTACATTTCCTGCATGATCTCTCAAAACTCCTCCACATACAACTCTTCCCAGATTGCCCTTAGCATCCCCATCAAAGTTTTCTTTTATCCATCCATTAGGAGGCTTATTCCATCTTATGGTCAATCTTGGGTTATCAAAATTCAAAATAGGACCTTTTGATCACAAAGGATTATCAAGTTGAAAAATTTGATCAGTTTTCCTCTGAGATTTAAAGTTCTCTTTGATTGCTCTAACAATATTTTGTCCTAGGACCCATCCTAACAAATCCTTATTTCTAAAGATTCTATTATTTCTTTCTTTCCAAATACCCCACTAGAGATGAGGAAGAGGTATTTTCCAAAGAAATTGAACCTCAAGATCCTTAGAAGGACATTTCCAACTTTTGAAACAAAGTTAATATTATTTTGATGAACCCAAGTCATACTCTAGTAATTTAGAATCTCATTCCAAACTTGATGACTATAAGAGTAATTCAAGAATAAGTGGTCTATATCTTCAAATCCATTTTTTCATAAGGTGCATCTATTAACCACATTAATTCCTCTTTTCTGCAAATTGTGCTGGGTTAGGATTTTGTTTTGGAGCATAATCCAATAGAAGATATATATTTTTTGGTATGAGGCCCTTAATCCAAGCTTGGGACCAAAAGGGATGATTGCCCTTCTCCCTTGAAACAAAGAGAGTAGAAACTTTAAATTAGCCACTTGGATCAGCGTTCCATATCATCTTATCCTCAAAAGTGGGATAAAGAGAGAAGGTATTCAAACTCAATTGTATGTTATTGAATCCTTGATCAATATCTGTCAATTTCACCCAGGAATTATTATGCCAATACTGATAGACAAAAGTGCCATATCGCTGCTTACATATCTTAACTTGATCATTATCTAGAAAATCAAGAATCAAGGGTTGATCCAATAACCAAATGTCTTCCCAAAATCTCACCTTTTGCCCATTTCCAATTTTCTAGGAACATCCTTTTCCAAGAGTATTCTTTGTGCCCTGAATAGCTCCCCATATTATAGAAGGATAAAGAACATTAGGAGAGGAAAGGAAATCAACCAAAGAATTCACATTGAAGAGGTACTTATATTTCCAAATAATACTCCATTCTTTATCATCATGATAAGTTCTCCAACCTTGTTTGGCCAAGAGGGCTTTATTCATACTTCTTATTTTCCTAATTCCCAATCCACCTTCACTAATAGGTTTACAAACTTGGTCCCAAGCAATTAAGGATATTCTCTTTTTTTCCTTAGTACCAGACCACAAAAAATTCCTTTGGATTTTTTCAATAGAAATAGAAAATTTCATAGGAATTCTAAAGAGGCTTAAAGCATAAGTAGGTATGCTTTTAAGATAAGCTTTGAGGAGAGTTAACTTACCTACCTGGCTTAAGAGATTACCTTTCCAACCACCAACTTTTTATGGAATTTATTAATGAGATCTTCCCAAAAGGAATCAGGGATCTTCAAGCCTAGAGGTAGACCCAAGTAAGTGGAAGGGAAAGATCCAATAGAACACCCAAGGATATTAGCAATTTTATTTTGTCTTGGAATAGGGGTATTTATAAAAGATACTGTACTTTTATTCCAATTAACCAATTGACCCAAGGCAGAAGAATAAAGATTACTCTTGTAAACCATGCAAAAATGACATTTTTTCTTTAAATTTTTATATTTCCCAAAAACCCTTCCAAGAATATTGCACATATCTTTTATATAACTTTAATATTTCAAATAATAATATAGTTAAAAAATTTATAACTTCTCTAGAAATAATGATATGTTTAATTTTTGATATTAGGAGGAGGAGGTGATGAAGAGGATGAAGACAAAGAAGAGGGGCAGGGGTAGGGGGGAATGAGGAGGAGGGGAAAGGAAATGGAGAGGAAGAAGACAATGATGAGGAAAAAGAGAAAGAGGAGGATGAGGATAAGAAGGATAGGGGTAAGAGGAGGAGGAGGTGATGAGGAGGAGGAAGAGGAGGAGCATGAGGACGAAGAAGAACAATATGAAGAGGAGGAGGAGGAGGAGATGTAGAAGTAGAAGAAAGAAAAGAAGGAAACAAAGAGGAGGTGGTGGTGGAGAAGGAGGAGAATACAATGAAGAAGAAGAGGAAGAGGAAGAATGGAAAGAGGAAAAAGTGAAGACAAAGTCGAAGAAGATGAAGAAAAAGTAGCATTGTGTAACACCCCACCAAGGGATCCAAAAGAATTAACCTAAAGTTTTACTAAGTTTGCCAAACATTTTTTTTAAAAGTAAGAAAGAATACCATACATATCAAGCACATAGTAGCGGAAGCAATGACATACAATCAACTAAAAGTATAAATAACAGGTTACACTTCTTAAGGATCTCATGACGTTGAATTACATTTAAATCTAATCTAATACTAAGTCTAACAACTACCACATCTGCATGAAAGAATAATTATAAATTCCAATGTCCTTTTAATATACATTTGTTTCGAATGCCTCTTAGAAAATTAATTCGGAATGCTCATTCATCCACTGTACATGTCACAGGGTATGAAAAGCTTAAAAGAATATACATATGTAAAAATAGAAATACATCATCCTCTTCGGATCCATGATATGAACAATAAAATAAATGAAACCATATACCATACACGATACATCCATACATCAAAAAGATATAACATCCATCATAAAATCTATCCATCCATCATAATGATCCATGAATAGAATGAAGGTAAATGCCAACAAAGAATGCTCCAACCACAATGACTACGGATGAATCTCAATGGTAAGAGTAAAAAACACTACCACCCAACTGCGTGGAACCTAAATGGCCCACTCCCACCGCACTGAGGAGATAGTCTCAAATCCCAAACAAGATATCAAATCACATAACACAAATACTCTCTAAGTCCAAGAAATCCTAAAAGTATACTAACTCAAAGGTTCCAACACAGATCGACATCTAGACCTAGAGGCACACAAAGACACGTAGTAATCTACTATATAAGTGGGCAAGTGTCATCGCACGAATCATGTTCGGAGTTACCCGAGCAATCCCTTAGGAATCTCGGGTCCCTACTAATCCCTGCGGCCACTAGTATCCTCTCATACTGATGAGGCATACTACGGAATGCAAGGTCATAACTAAGCATTCTCTCTACTCCCATCCTAGTTTGTACTAGCACTTGAGGCATGGGCGAGAACATACAATTAATCTTGTTAGGTTCATTTTACTCTCATTTAGTGTAAATGTTATCACTTATTAAAACAACTTACAATAAGTTACCCTGGCAGCCACTTAGGGCCCCAGCCTCCATTGCAAGCCACTTCCTAACACTACATTTAGACTACCTACCCTAAGCTCATAAATCACAAATCAAAGAATCATAGTAAAATCACCTCATTCATATACACAAGTGACTAGAAAGCATCAAGGGATAATCATAATAATCACATCAGTTCTACATGAGCAACTAAAAAGCATCAAATGACAAATCACAATATCCATCAGTTCTCCAACGAGTAACCAAAAGGGATCCGACAATATTCATTGGTTCTCAACAAGCAACCATAAATCATCCCAAAATAATATTGATCGAAGACTCCAAAATGGTCAAGTCAAACATGTCACAACATGTCATCACCAAGATCAAATCATCCAAAACATCTTAGTCCTCTCAAAGCGACTAGAAGGCAAATCAAATATAACTGATCGATGACTCAAAAATGGTTAAGTCAGGTATCCCATATACATACACCTCAACTTCACACAAGGAAACTAGAAAGCTATAACAATAAATTATCCATACACATCATAGAGCATGCCATTGCATTACCATGGTTGGGTTAAAGAGATCGAGATCAAACATCAACATGACATCACATATACATAACTCCCAAGCCTCTAGTAACAACCTAAACAGGTCAACATCTAATCAACCCCAAAACCCCAAACATAAACATCACATAGAAGACAAGGTGTAACTTCATATTTTGGCTTGTTTGAAATCACATAGTTAAGTTGAACATAAGGCTTCAGTTTTCATTTCAAAGTATATTCCAAGTAGATAAGATTCATCATTTTACCCCCACAATTTACCCCATTCTTATACTCAATTATAAAGTCCATTTACCCATTTGATTTAAGTCCATTTTCTAAAATATTCCAAGGATAATTATTTATTTAAATAATCTTTATTGTTTTTAAATAAAATAACTATCAATTTTATTAAAACCAAAATCAATAATAAGTCAATAATTATATAACTCCATTAACTAATTAATCTTAATTAAAATTATATTTAATTAAGCTAATTAACAATTATATAACCAATCTTATTACTAATTCTACAACCCAGATTCATCATTAATTAAATTTAATCAAAATAATTTAAAAAAAAAATTAAATTAAATTAGTTAATGACTATCAAACTAATACTTATATTACTATCTCGACAAATATCAGTTATTATTAATTAATTATTTCATCAACAATTTTATTAATTAAAAAATTATCTATATTTAAAAGCATTAATATTAAATTAATAAATCTTATTAATCAAACTCTTTATTTAAATAATAATTAAAAGTAATAACAATTAATAATAAATCTTTATTAATAATGATTATTAAATAATAATATAATAATTATTAAAAATATGTAATAATAAATATTATTAATAACAATTAAAATAATATTAAAATGTATTAGTAAATAAAATTAATAATAATAATAAAAAGGGCAATGCATTTTTTAAAGGTCCGCGCGGCCTTGCGTACTACAGCGACAGTGTACACTGCTATCGCAGATAGTAGTACTACTGCTGCTACAACCCCTTTTAAGGGTGCCGACAGCGGTACGAGGGGGTGCGTGGGATTTCCCACCCCTCCCCACTCATATATATATATTTTTAAAAATGTTTATGTTTATTTTTATTTTTAAATTAAATATTGTTATAATATATTTTACAAAAAGAAAAGTTTTTAAATGAATTTATGTATTTATAAAATTTATAAATAACCTTTATTAAACACTCTCTATTTTATTTTTATACATATATTTTTTTAAAAGTTGGTTTCAACACAAATCTGATAGGGAAAATACATTTAACCAATCAAATTTCTAATTAAAATTTTTTCTTTTAAATCTCAAACCCTTCTCGGATTATCTATGTTTCCTTCTTTACCTACGAATGGGGTTTCAAATTGGTTTATTTTCTTTCAATCTTTTATACAGATGAAATACAATACGCATATCATAGATTCTGAACAAAAGAACAAAAGATTTATGCAACGAAATTTAGAGAATCATTTTCAACAATCACGAAGAAGACAAGATTATCTAAATAACACAATTTTAATTGGGTACATAAAATTTCAAGAACCCTGGTTCTGATGCTAAGATCGCAACCACCCAAAGAATATGTGAGAGAATACGCTCCTATGCAAGATCTTCTCTCTAAAATTTTTCCAAAATTTGCCTTCCAGAATTCGGTCTTCCAATTTGCTCGCAAAATTCGAAGTCCCTCAAAAATGAACCTCAAAGTTGTGATAAGGAGTTTTCTCCTCAAATCGGAGCACTAATTGTGCGTTCACTCGAGAGGACTCCTTGCTCACAACTCTTAACTCAAAATTAACTTTTATTTATCTTTCTTAATCTTTTCCATGCACATCAAATGAATTATTAATTAACTTTATTAAATTTTCACTTGGCTTTGTTTTAGATTAATTTATTAACTTTTAATCCCATGCACACTTTATGAAATTTAAATAACATTATTATTTTCACTTATTTTATCTTTTTAATTAATTTCTTTTATTTTCAACACATGCACGCATCATGCGATCTAGAATCTTTTATTAAATAATTATATTTTCAGTTTTAAAATTATTTTAGAAGCTTAATTGATAAAATATTTATTAACTCAAAAAATAATAATATTTAGCATTTATTTAAAAATGAACTCTAAATATATTATTATTAAATTAACTAAATATTATCATGTTCTAAATTTATTCTTATAACTTTTATCTCCAAATTTAATTATTTTTATTTAATTAATTTCTCCATTAATTAAATATTAAAATATCATAATAATTTTCCATTAAATTAAATCATTAATTAATCTTTTAATTAGGCTTAATTAATAGAAAATACACCAAAAACTCATAAAACAACATATGAAAACCCATCCTAGCACAACACATACTAAATCAAACAAAAGGGTTATAATCACGAATTAACATCATTTGACGCATTCAGAGGGTACTTGAGTTAGATACTTGTCCTAATTACCAATTAGGACAAATGGCTTAAGGGTTTAGGATTTGGACTTAAGAATTTATCTCCCCTCTCTTACCATTGAGATAATGCAATAAGGTACGCTCATCCTAGCAATTCAGGGAAGTCGATACCTAGTACCTGCAACTTGCATAAAATCCACGCATGTACATACATAATAATCTAAGCTAAACAAACAATGGAAAGAAGTGGTGCATCGTGTAGATCTCGACTAGCGGGTGACTATGACTCCCTTCCTTAACCACATCAGAAACGCCATACATAAAGAAAACAAACACGCACACCATACACATGCAGTATGGGGTAAATATCCACAAGAAAACACATGATAATAAACCATCTAACTAATCATCATCAATAATTGAAAGCACTAAATAATCATCATACATACATGAAATATAGAGTACCAAGTAATCTCATCATATAATCACTAAATCTGAAACAATATCTAAAAATCTAAAAGTAATGCTACTAAACATTAAGCATAAAACTGGCCTAAAAGAGTTTGACAATGAAAGTAAAATGCAAACTAGGGGCAGGCACTACACATTGACAATTGATTGTATTGAAGTAAATTAGTTGAGATTGTATCAAAACAATTTTGGAAGCCTCTCCAACAATGTCACCACAAATAATTGAGAGATAATATATGATGTAAGTTGAACAAAACATTGTATTCAAGCTATGCAAATTTGTAAAATTGAAATCATAAGAGAAGTTGTGAAAATATTTACCACACAACATATGGGTTGTTGGAAGCATGTTGCAATTTACTATGTGAATTAAAATACGATAAGTATTACACAATGAAAATTATCTCAACATTGAAACATGTAGTCCACCTTTTTCAAATGACACAATATATAAAATATTACACCTCTTCTGGGTACAACTACTAGTTTTATTTGTGTATAATGAAGGTATTTAAATAATTTTGTGCAACTTTTATTCCATACATACATACATACATACATACATACATACATACATACATACATACATACATACATACATACATACATACATACATACATACATACATACATACATACATACATACATACATACATACATACATACATACATACATACATACATACATACATATATATATATATATATATATATATATATATATCAACATATGGACATGATTAGCTGATAGATTTTAATATTTTGAAGGGAGTGGAGAATAATGGTAAGTGTTAATATTGAGAAGGATTTATTTATTTATTTGTAGATGATAAAACTATTTAAATATCTAATATAATTATTAACTTGTAATTGTACTTTAGGGTGTCAAAGAAATATTGAAAGTTAAATAGGATAAAAAAAGTAGGTGTATTAAGTAAACTTTTTGAAACATTCAAAGTCCTCATTTAAGTTGAAAGCCTCTATTTGGATTAGGGTTCTCCAATAGAGGAAGGTATTCAGCTTAACCAAGTATGGAAAAATTGATTTCATCAGCAGAAGTCCCTTCACTCCTTTGGAAGATGAAGAGATGGGAAGGCTTCTTAGAAAGCCATCTACAGGAAGCCCTAAGTAGTACTCTAACAAAAATTTAGTGGCTCATACAATGAACACAAAAAAATTGAGATGCCACCAAACCATTACTTTAATTAGGATATGACAAGTCGGGATGGATCTAGTGTGGATACAGGTTGGTGTATGGTCAATGGGCATGAGAGACTTCGAGCCCTAACACAGAGAGAGGAGAAAATTTAGATTATTCTAGTTTCAACCAATCTATTTTTTTCTATTGGTGCCAATATAATTCTATTAGGGTAGGGGATCTCTCCTCCTTGGCTACCTGCAATGAGACGATGACCCCCCTCCCAACCTCTAGCTAATTCTAGTAAGAAGGTGCAAGGTCTCTAAAGCATCATTACCTAGATAGATTTTCTAAGATTCCTTCAGCTTCATTGAACTCTTCAGTACAAAGAAGTCTCTTGCCCCCCTCCCCCCCCTAATAGATAATATGCAAACCATAATTTTGAATAATGTATATATATAATGGCTTTGAGATTATTGTAAATCTAATGATTTTTTTTTAATGAAATTGGGTAGTATGGGGATTTCATCAGATCGTATAGGGAATTAGATGAAGGATTCTTGTAGTAATCAAGTAAATACCTCTACTTTTGATCAAGATTTTCTATTGGTTCATCATAAATTAATAAATCTTAAAAATAATCTTATGAATGAATGCCCTACTTTTTTTGAAGGTTGTCATCTTAAATTATTGAACGATCTCCTAATTTTGACCCTAAAAAAATTAATGATTTGAATGTTCTTAGATGGATTTTGATTCCTAATCACCCTATTTAACTCCTCTATAGCCAAATCTTAAAAAGAATTGACAATACTCTTGGGGTTTTTTAGGGCCTTGAGGAAAGTTTTGTCTCCTCGTGGAATGTTAAAATCTTAGTTAAATAGAACTTGGTATTAAGGAATTAAATCCTATTAAGCTTATCACTAATTAGTCAATTTACTAATTATCTTCTAAATTTTATAAAGGATCCATTAATGTGAAGGTTTTACTATAATCGTCACACATATGTAATTATTTGATCTGATGAACGGATCTAAACTATTTGCAGTAATGAATGCTTAATAAAATCAAATTAAATAACTCACAACTTAGCGGAAGTCTTAATTTATTTACTATCAATGAAATCAAAACTTAAGATGAGAAACAGAATTGAGAGAGAAGATAAGAAGATGCAAACAGAGTTTGATTTCGGAGTTCGCCACAAACGTGACTACGTCTCTGAGTCGGCTCCAATAGAGTACGACCGATCCGATTAATCTCCAAAATAAATTACAAATGCACCAAGATTATTCCCTTAAACACATCAGCATAGCATGCCCTCAACGTGCAGAATAGTCTTCAAAAATCTCTTAAACATTCTCCTGTTCTCACCACCTAAATGCCTTTTCAAAAGGCCTAATACCCCCTTTTTATACATAAAAATTAGCTTAAAATAGGCCTAAACTATAAAATATAAAAATAGGGTCTTTTAACAATCACCCCTCGAAAATACCCTTTAGCCATTTTTGAAGATTTGGCTTCATGTTAATTTTAGGATAACAAATTAACAAATTAACCTTATTTAGATATAAGGTTGGCGGCAGTTTAAAAGATAAATACATATAGGTGGAAAACAATTTTTAAGTGCTAAAATAGCGCAACGGCCCAAAACGTTTTATAGTAGCCGCCGGTCGGGGGTTCCAACCCCGCCAGTGGCATCCTTTGTTTAAAATTGGCCGCTAGCCAATGTTTAAATAAAAATTGCCGCCCATATATCTTAAAACACATGTTTGGTCGAGTGGTGAGGTAATTAGTTTTGGAGGCAATGGGTCAAGAGTTCAAATCTCATTAGAACCTTTTTTATATTTTTAGTTTTTTGGTCTTTAAACTGCCCCATGATGTCATCAAGATTCAAATGACACTTTTACCTCCAAAATTCAAACTGCCATAACTTTCACATATGAAGTCTGTTTTTGATGAAACCAACGCCGTTGGGAAGCTCTCGATAGGATCTTTGATTTGAAATCCATTGTTGACCACTTTTGAGATGGTCCAATTTTGCCCCTTATCTAGCCCTCTAGTCTATCTATTGACCAAAACTTTGACCGAGCATAACTTCTTCATTCAGACTCCATTTTTGTCTGTTCAAGTTGCGTTGGAATCAGGACGCTGAGATCTTTCTCATGGTGTAGATTTTGGAGAGAAATGAGACACTTCAATTTTCACTAAAAATATCCATCGGATCAGGCCTCCCCACTGAAGACCTTTTGGACCTCCAAAAGTGACATTTACTCTGACATAAAGTGAGGACTTGGCCTCCCCACTTGTCCTGTATCATCTGTACATCTAAATACCTGGCTCACAAGCACAATGAAGGCTGCAACAACTTTGTTGATCATAAACATTATTCTATCACTTCCATAAGCATCTACATCAGTTGTCGTAGCCACTAACCAACAAACATTGACTAGCATCAAGCTGAATAATAATGCAAAAATGAAAGAGAATAAGTCAACAACATATCGATCCTTCACAACAGGAACATTTTTACCCAGGGAACCATCAATGCTTTCAATCATCATTCCCTCATGTTGTATTGCAGGTGCATCCTGCAACATCTGACCCTGGTTAGCTACTCCAAGTTCAAGTGTAGAACCACCTGTACTGATAGACATAAGAGTTAACTCTTTACTCGCATTAATTACCCTCTTTAACTGCCCTGTGTTTGCAAAAGAACGATCAGTCTTAATCCTGTGAGAATGTACAATATATTGAATGCCATCTTTAAACAAGTGATAATGATTCTTTTCCCTATAGAAAACTGCTTTTCTATCATAAAGATAAGGGCTACCAAGCACTATCCCACAGATATCTAGTGGAACCACATCAAATTTTACTTCATCCACAAATTTACTAGTGATTGTGAATCTTAAGGTGCATTGTCTTGTTACTTGCAACTTATCATTTTCACAAATCCAGCCTAGTGGATAAGGTTTCTTATGTAATGTAGTTTTCAATCCCAAGTTCCTTACAACACTTTCGGAAATCAAGTTCACTTGAGAACCACTATCTATGAGTGCATCAATTTTAGTGTTCTTAGAAACAACCCTTAAATGAAACAACTCATTCCTTTTTTTATCTTCAGGGAAATCATTAACTTTAGACGAAGAAGCGCAACTATGAACAGAAACACCAGAGATAGGAGCTTTACCTTTTACACCCATAGCTTTTATCTTAGTTTCATCATCTGAATCTGAACCAAGATCCATAACAACATTTGTGGCTTTCTCCTTACCTTTTTGTTTCTGATTCTGTCTTTGAGCCCACTTAGGCTTCGATTCGGGATGCAACTTCCAACAATGTTCTTCATCATGACCCTTTCTGTCACAATGAGTGCAAGAAAGCTTCTCATCCTTCTTAACTGTAGCTGCCTTCTTTCCTTTCTCTGTCTCAGCATTCTTAGAAGATTTCTTTACATCATTATCAAACTTATCAATAAAAGGTCCTTTACCCCTTGATTCTAAGTGCGTAGCTTGAACTGACACTTCATCCAAATTACAAGGGTTTAATACCAAAATAGAATGTCTAAGGTAGGAATGTAGACCTCCTATGTACTTCAACAAAGTATCCTAGGTGTACAAAGGAACATTCAAAGCAATAGCCCTTTTTCTAAATTCATGGCTGTACTCTTGGACAGTTTGACCTTTCCCTTGCCTAAACATTTGCCAGTCCATCATTAACTGTTGCATATGTCCTAGGGGATAAAATTGCTTCTTAAGAGCATTAACAAACTCTTCCCAAGTTAAACTAACTCTACCATGTCGTGAAACTTCTGCCTTAGTCTTACTCTCCCACCAGGTTAAAGTTGTACCCCCTAACCTAAGAGTAGCTAATTGAATCCTATCAACATCATCTAATAGGTTCTGGACTCTACAATAGACTTCTACTTGCTGAATCCAATCTTCCAATTTTTCAGCATTAAGTTCACCACAATACTTAGGCAAGTCAAATTTTACATCCAGTTTGATCTTAGGCTTATACCCACTCTTGAAAGGATTAGAAGAAGTAGAATGAGGAGAAGATGGAGAAGAAGGAGAAGAGGGAGGAGAAGAAGAAGAGGGTGGATCTGGTTTCTTGTCACCATCTCCATGATGTTTCCCTTTCTTGTCTTCACGTTCTTTCCACTCTTGCCTCTCCTGAAAAAGAATGTCCACCTTAGCTTTCATCTCGAGGAATGCTCTTCGAAATTCTTGCTCACTGATCTCATCAAGAACCTCCATTCCAGAAATAGACATCTTTGGAAATGTTCTTCGCTTCCCGATCTCAGGATTAAATTCTCCAAGCTTGCCTTCACCCTTCTGAATCCTGGATCTTGTTAGCATTCAAGAAAACAACTGCAATAATAGTCAACTGGGCTCTGATACCACTTGATCTGATGAACGGATCTAGACTATTTGCAGTAATGAATGCTTAATAAAATCAAATTAAATAACTCACAACTTAGCAGAAGTCTTAATTCATTTACTATCAATGAAATCAAAACTTAAGATGAGAAACAGAATTGAGAGAGAAGATAAGAAGATGCAAACAGAGTTTGATTTCGGAGTTCGCCACAAACATGACTACGTCTCTGGGTCGGCTCCAATAGAGTACGACCGATCCGATTAATCTCCAAATAAATTACAAATGCACCAAGATTATTCCCTTAAACACATCAGCATAGCATGCCCTCGATGTGCAGAATAGTCTTCAAAAATCTCTTAAACATTCTCCTGTTCTCACCACCTGAATGCCTTTTCAAAAAGCCTAATACCCCCTTTTTATACATAAAAATTAGCCTAAAATAGGCCTAAACTATAAAATATAAAAATAGGGTCTTTTAACAATCACCCCTCGAAAATACCCTTTAGCCATTTTTGAAGATTTGGCTTCATGTTAATTTTAGGACAACAAATTAACAAATTAACCTTATTTAGATATAAGGTTGGCGGTAGTTTAAAAGATAAATACATATAGGTGGAAAACAATTTTCAAGTGCTAAAATAGCGCAACAGCCCAAAATGTTTTATGGTAGCCGCCGGTCGGGGGTTCCAACCCCACTGGTGGCATCCTTTGTTTAAAATTGGCCGCTAGCCAATGTTTAAATAAAAATTGCTGCCCATTTATCTTAAAACACATGTTTGGTCGAGTGGTGAGGCAATTAGCTTTGGAGGCAATGGGTCAAGAGTTCAAATCTCATTAGAACCTTTTTTATATTTTTATTTTTTGGTCTTTAAACTGCCCCATGATGTCATGATGACATCATCAAGATTCAAATGACACTTTTACCTTCAAAATTCAAACTGTCATAACTTTCACATATGAAGTCCGTTTTCGATAAAACCAACGCCGTTGGGAAGCTCTCGATAGGATCTTTGATTTGAAACCCATTGTTGACCACTTTTGAGATGGTCCAATTTTGCCCCTTATCTAGCCATCTAGTCTACCTATTAACCAAAACTTTGACCGAGCATAACTTCTTCATTCAGACTCCGTTTTTGTCCGTTCAAGTTGCGTTGGAATCAGGACGCTGAGATCTTTCTCATGGTGTAGATTTTGGAGAGAAATGAGACACTTCAATTTTCACTAAAAATATCCATCGGATCATTATTATAAAGCTAAAGAAAAAAACCCTAAGAAAATTAAATTAAATTTATCTAATCCAATTGATGGTGTCTCAATTCAGCTCAACCAAAATGGTATTGGCTTCTCTATTTTTGCACCCAAAACCTCCATTGGGAATGATGTCAATAATGTATCCCTTATTTAGGATGTACCCTAGATCCTAGAGGATGGGGAGATTAAGATAATGAGGAGAAAGATAACCTAAAATCTCCTTCTATGTAGGAAGCAATTTCATCCTTTGAGGTCAGGGTGGATGTGTATAGTTAGAAGAATGTGGTTGGTGTTTCTCTAGGCAAGACAATTAACCCTAGCCAAACTCCTGAAGAGGATTTACCTTCCTTAGCATACTCAAAATCTTATTGCTCTATTGAACAACAATAATATGCCTCTCTAGACCTAAAGATTGATGACATTGTTATTGAATCTCGTAATAAGGATCAACATAGTGATCTATTTTTTTGTATCTTAACTAAAAACCTCATTAATACCTTTGCTAGTGAATTGATTGAGGATGAAATTTTTTTTATTTTTAAAATGATTGTTGGTTGATGAACTACTTAAACTAGGCAGTGCGAACTAATCAATGAATGATTAATGGAGGACATCGTCCACCTAGCGAATTGGAAAAAAGTAATGGGTGTTGATCAAATTGAGGGAGAAGTGTGCACTTTGGAATATACTAAAATATATAAGAAAAGAGGTTGTAAGTCTCTATTGGAATTGAAAAATAGAGATGTTGAGGCTGAAAGCCAAACTAAATTAACTGACATTTTTTCATGTAGGAAATGGGAAGCACCTTTCCAAGGAGACACAAGAGTCCTTAAATGGAATGTTAGGGGCTTGAATACCCCTAACAAGTAACACTTATTAAAGTGTTGCATTAGTATTTTAAAACTTGCCATAATGTTCATCCAGGAAACACAAATGGATTTAAATGGATTGGAATTGTTTAAAAGGAAGTTAGGCATGAGAGATATCTTTAGTAGTCCAACCTCTAGAGCCTTTGGTGGTCTAGCAATTATTTGGGATATCTAAATAATCTCCATCTGCCTATACAGGATTGTACAAAATTAGACTAGTTGTAATGTCATCAATATTAAATAGAATACATCTTCCTTGTTAATTAATATCTATGGTCCTACTCAAATGCATGATAAAAAGAGGACTTGATGGGAGGTGGATGAATACCTTATATTTGTTGGAAATATAAGGTATGATATGTTACTGAGAGGGGAGGGGTGAATCAGGAACCAATAAAACTTTAACTCACTTCACCAATTAATCCTTCACATATTATTCTAATCTAATTGCATGCATGAAAGAATAAAAGCAATAAAACATTCATAACACATTGATACAAGATATAGTGACCCAGAAACCTTCCAAATAGAAAGTGGGGATGATACCCATAAGATTTAGTACTATAGTATAAAGTTGACCTATTAAGGCTTACAATTGACCACTTTTGGTGATCTGCCCTATTAGGAGCAATAATGACTATTAGGTCCACCTTGTTAAATGATTTACAAACATATAGTGAAGTATGCACTCTATTAGGAGATTTAGCAAAAGACTAAGTCCATCCGGTTAAAGGATTTGACTGATTCACCTGTTAGGATGAATCAATGGCTAATCTCTGATCTACAACTTTGATTTGTTGAATGAGATTCCTTGAATTGCAATAATCACTTGATTGTGATAGATGAGTCTCTATTGTCCCTTATACTGCTTGTAGCCTTCTTCAATTCACACTCATCTGCTTCTTATTTCTTCACACTCTCATTAATTTCTTCTATTGGATATGATACTATATATATATATTCAATCCAATTAATTACCTTATGGATTTGGGTACAATATAAAATTCATCATAATTCACAAAGTCGGCCCATTGTTGTAACTCGGGTTTAGAAGAAAAAATCAGTGATGTTCTGACACTCGAAAAATGTAATGTCCCCACTAATTGGGTTAGTTAAGAACAAGTAATACCTGTAAAAATGAATGTTAAAATCATTATAATAAAACTATGTTATTCTACCCTTTAAATTAATCCCAATCTTAAGGACATCTCCAGATCGGGCTTCATAGCTCATAGCTACTTTGCTGTCATCCTGAGAGCACAACCCTTAATATTCTTCTTGGACGGGCATCCTCTATCCAAGGCCAATGACATATGCATATGTTTGACAACATTAGAATATTTTGGAAGCATGGAGAATTCTTGACCATGGTGGTCAGTTCAAGGTGTTAATACCTTGCTACCCCCATGCTTCAAGTCTTATAATTCTCCTAATAGATTAATGTATTATTACTTGATTTCAATGTTTATTTTTCCATACAAAGGATTGATTACCACTAATGTGCATAAAATAACTAAATTTAATAAATATTTATAAGATATAATAACTATCACCTTTGGGAATGTCTAATATAAATTTTAATTTCAAATGTATGGGTCATGGCAATTAATATTACTTGTACCTCTCATGGTGGACCAATGCTAACTGACTGATGGCACGACTGGTACTATGTAAAGGACATGTTTTCCTTACCGATGTGCTTGTAGATTTGATAATGGGCTGGTGTACGTTGAGTGGTACCCTATGAGGTGGCGGATGTTGTTTGACTTGCATCCTTCTTTTTACAACACCTTCTTCTCTTTTGCCTTTAATACATTTTGTGGCTTGTCTTTATTGCCATGTGGAACGTCATGTCCAAAACAATTTATTGCACCAATGCATTAACGATTTATAATGTATGTTTTATGTTACCATTAATATATCAATATTCCATTATAATTTAATATAATAAGTTTCATACCAATTTTCAATTGATCTAATTAATATTAAATCTAACATAATGAAATTCATTCTTGATTTGTAACAATATGATATTCAATTATAAATAAGAAATAAGAATGTTTATAACAATTGATCCCATTATTTTTGATATTCAATTTTATAAATAATAAGAATATTAATCAAGGTCCATTACAGTCACTCGGTCCTAATTTTGCTTGTCCTCAAGCAATTTCAAGATTTCTTCATTCTCTCAGGTGGCATATAACTCTGGTAAATTTTTCCATTTAACTAAGAATTCTGTAATAGATCTATTCCTTAGATTACATTCTCGTCTCTCAAGAATACACTCAGGTACTAAGGTAAGTTATCCTTCATCATCTAAAGGGGGTAGATCGGTACATGGATCTACTTGTTGTCCCAAAACTTTCTTGAATTGCGACACATGAAATAAATTATGAATTCTACTATTTGTTAGAAGTTCTAGCTCATATGCCACTTCTCCTATTCTTCTTATAATCTTGTAAGGTCCATATAACTAAGTTTTGAGCTTTTCCACTCTATTCCTCTTGATTGAGATTTGCTTGTAAGCTTGTAGTCGTAAGAATACTAGATCACCAACGATGAAGGATCTTTCTGTACACTTCCTATCCACATTTTTTTTGTTGATTTTGAGCCTATTGCAAATTATTTTTAAGGGTTTTGAGGATGTCTGCACTTTTCTTAACAAAATATTGTGCACCTAGAACTTTGCTCTCTTGGTTTATCAACTTTTTAAATGATGAGGCATCATAACCATATAGTGCCTTAAAAGGGCTCATTCTAATAGACATATGATAAGTGGTGTTATAACAATACTCACCTAAGTGTTTCCACTTAATCCATGCATTCTATTGTTTGGTAACATAATTTCTTAAATATCTTCAGTTTGCCCATTAGTTTGGGGGTAATAGCTAGTACTCATAGTCAATGTTGTCCCCATTAGGCAAAAAAGTTCTTGCTAGAGTTTGCTAAGGAATTTACTATCTCTATTCCTAACAATATTTTGAGGAAGCCCATGGAGTCTGTAAATATCTTTGGAAAATAACTTGACTATTTGGTGTGCCTTATATTCTATGGAGATAGTGAAGAAATGAGTACATTTTGTAAGTCTGTCCACTACCATGAAGATGTTGTCCTTCCCTTGTACCTTTGGGAAACCTGTTATGAAATCCATAGATATGCTTTCCCATTTTTGGTTTGGAATTGGTAAAGGTTGTAGTAATCTTGCTAGATGTGTCAATTTGGTCTTATTTTGTTGACACGTCATGCATTCTTGTACATGTTTCTGTATATCTCTTTTTAAGCCTTTCCATGAATACTTTCCCCTAATATGTTTATATGTCTTGTAGTAACCTTGGTGACTTGCTAAGGGACTATCATGATATTCTTTAAGAACTTTTTCCTTAACCTTTGAGTGCAGAGTCAAAAATACTCATCCTTTATATAAAATGATGTCATTACATATTTTCAAATCTTTATCAGAAGAGTTCCCTTCTAATATGTCCCTTGCCTAAGAGTCCTTGGCATATTCTGATAAGATGTCCCATTTCCAATCTTGTGTAATGTTGGTGATGCTACCTGTACATGATAAAAGAATGTGTATTCATGAGATTTTAACGTAGGAAGTAAATGGATTGATGACAAACAATGCTAGACCCAATATATCACCAGCAACAAGTAATCTCTACAAACATCTCATGTCTTCCTAACTACAAGCACTAAAATAGCTCTCAAACCAGCCTTTTAGTGATAGCTCTAGAATGGGATATTTGCTAAAAATGCAGATCTATGATGAAGAATGCATGATCTATGACTATAATGCTAATTATGTGTGTGATGCAACTCCTAGAAATGCTCTTGAAATGATCATGCCATGAGCTAAATATGTAATAAATGAAGTTAAATGATACTAAATGACATAAAGTGATACTAATAATGCTATGAAATCGCTATAATGACAATGCTAAAACAATGAGTCTAAATATGCCTATAGTGTAGATGCATAAAAACTTGGGTCCCTTGTCTCTTAGATTTCCCTCCTTTTTATAGGATTTCAGAAGGGGTTGGGGTAAGAACCAAGATTTTCACTTTTGACTAGGGGTAAAAGTGAAACTCAAAATATCTCATAAAAGGCCAGGAGGAAGAGTTCAATAGACTTGGTTTTGGGGATAATATGAGAATTTTTCAAATTCTTTTAAATAGTAAAAGGGCGATTTTCATCTTGTGAGGATAAAGTGATTTTATTGATTTACTAAATGATTTATTTTCTACACTTTGTCTTTTTCTTTTTCCCTTTTTTGCATTTTATTTTATGAATTTGAATTGTTCTCTTCCTCTTTTAAAGTTGATTTAGGTCTTGTCGATTTAAAAGGTGATTAATAACTTGATGCGATTTTTGATTTAAAAGTTTGTTGTGCTTCTTCTGATTTTCTCTTTAGTCCGATCTTGATTGATCGGGATTGCATGATTTAAGTCTTTGCCAAATTTTGGGTGTCTACAAATGCCCCTCTTTGAGCTAATGTGCAAAGCATATTAGTTCAAAGATTGTTTTGATCTTCTGATTTTAGGTCAAATTCTGATGACTTGATGCCTATTTGATGATATTCTATGATTTTGTCATTGTCGTGGTCTCTGTCTATTGATGGCTTGATGTTTGATCGTTGATGTTTTGATTGTCGTTGATTTGATGATTTGATTGACATTGATTTGATGATTTGATTGTCATTGATTTGATGATTTGATTGTCATTGATTTGATGATTGGATTGCAATGTTGATTTGGTGTTGCAATAGTTTTGTTTGGATACCATGGTTTTGGTATATTTGATGTTTGAAATTTTTGGTTGGGGTAGGACGTTTTTGATGTTTCAAAAAATTTAATGCCCCAGCTTGGATGCCTCAGTTTGATTTGATGTTTGAAATTTGGTTGTGGTAGGACATTTTTGATGCCCTGGTGTACTGTCCCCTCAGAAATTAAATTGGAAAAATGGATGTGTGAAATAGGGATGTTCCAATTTTATTTCTGAAAATATTTGATGAGAATAGTTGATAGGGAATGTGTAGTCACAAAGTGATGTGTAGGGTCAATCTGGAAATGATGATGGATAGAAAAGGTGCCCCCCTTAGGATACAGAGTAGGGAAAACTAACATGTCCATCTCAGGATACAAAATAGGACATACAATTGGTTCAAGATAGAACCATTAGCTGAATAACTAGATGTTGAGATTTGATTGATGTAGAATGATCACTTGTGATTAAAAATTGATGTCGTTGTTCAGTTTTCAATTGTTCAAGATGGGATGAGTACCCCCCAATGAGCAGGGACCTTCAGATTAGACATAGACAGATGATGTATGTAGTGTGACACAGGGTTGATTTGTGGAGCTTTTGTGTTCATTTTATGGATTGATCATGTAGGTGAGAAATGATGAGGATCCTTTTATGTTGATGATGAGGACCTTTTGATGTTGATGATTCAATCTTTTTGATTTATGAGATATTCAAGCTTGTTGATGTTTGGACTTGTGCACTTGTTATATCATGGAGTTTTGTATACATGTGATAATCTTGATTTGAGGATTATGGTGGTAGTGGATGTGGATGTGTATATATATGTGAATGATTAATGTAGATGGATCATGATTTAGAAGAGATGGTATGTTACTGATGATGTAATGAGAGCATGATGTGGTAATATGAATATGTAATGTAATGCAACGAAATGGATAATGAAATGTAATGAAACAAAATGAGATGTGATAACATGTAAGGAAATGAAATGAAATGGATATTGAAATGAAATGATAAGAAATGAAAATGAAATGGAATATGAAATGATATGAAAATGTGATGAAATTGTTTGAGATTCAAAGGCTTTGAGATGGAGTGTCAATTTTTGTGATTCAAAAGCCACTAAATGAATGGATGAAATGGTGAAATGAAAGAGATGGATAATGAAAAAAGGTGATGCAATGAATTAGATGAAAATGGGAGGTGGTTAAATGAGACTGTATGAGATTCAAAAGCCATGCAAGGCAGCAAATGAGGTGGTGCAATCTGATGGTGGATTTATGACATGTAATGTTGGCATGGATGAGGTGAAGAAACAAAGTCCATGAGTGCTCATAAGCATGTTGATGGTGTTGCACGTGTTGTTTATAACCAGTTGTGAAATTGTTGAGTAATGTTGATGAATTGTAACCTAATTGTGTACCAACCATTTGTTTCGCAAGGAACCCAAGATGAAAAATGTGAACTAGATGAATGCAACTAACTGTCACTTTTTTAAAAGAAAGGCAAACTAATTGTCATTATAGAGCATGTGATAAAAAGTGACTGAGTACAACCACCACTAGCTCAGCTATAGTGATATGAATACTTTGTCATGCTGAGAAGTACCAAAAAAGAGGAACAATGTACAAGAAAACATGACAACCATTAAGAAACAAAAGCTATAGCCATAGAATAATAAAAATAGGCACGCCAACCAGTCACATGTCAGATAAAAGACCTCACCTAAGGTAATGCACAAAATTGGTCAAGGTACACATGGCGTTCCATCTGAGAGGAGGCTCTTATAAGTGGACACCAGTAATGTGTGAAACTAAAGGATCATAGGAAGTAAGTAGTGAAAAACCAAGAAAATATCATGACTATATCTTGGTACCTCTAGTTGAACACATCGTCGAGATACCAAAAGCACATGATAGCATAGAAAACCATGATGTGTGAACCAAGTGTGCTTCCAGTTGTGTGTAATAGCATCATGTTGTTTTGTTTGTTTCATTTAGGTCTATTGGGGAGTAACTTTGTTGCATCAGGTGGATGAAAAGGAATGGGATGTGTCAGCAGTGATCTAGCAGCAGGATCCATGGGCGGTGTGCTTCGGTGGAAATTTGGGTGATAGAATGTCAAAGTTGAAGGTCAAATGTACCAGGTACTAGTGCAATAGGGTGCAGAGAGTGGATATGAGGAAGACTGGTGTAGAACGAGGCTCAAGTGAATGATGGCTATAAGGAGGTGGATAGTGTGATAATGAATCAAAGTAAAGCGGAGAGTAGAACATGTTTATTGGGGATAGTGAGAAGTTGTGGGAATTTTGCAAATGAAAGTATGTCAGGCTCACCAGATCAATCGCAGTAAAAGAGTGACGCTAACCAAGGGAGGTGGATGAGGCAAGGGCAGGGAGAAAAATGCATTAAGTGATCTTCCAAGGAGGGGGTGGAGCAACCAGAACTCCAGGTGGTGATTTTTGGTCCAGGTGAGACAAGCCAACTCGGGCAAAGGTCTGCATAACCTAAAGGGGTGGGGATGGAGATGGACGACATGCCTTTGTCAGCTTTAATGATGTTATCCAGGACTGTAGCATAGCAAACACTACAAGAGGTAGTAGATGATGGGTCAAAGATGTAGGTGGAGGATGGTCCATCTGAAAAGATGAAGAGTATGTTAGGGGTAGAGGAGGAAGCAGGGGAATAAAGTCTCCTAAAAAGTCTATGGGAGAGGCCATGAAGGATGTGGGAGGTGTTGGTGGTGGTGAATTACTGAGTGGAACACAACAGTGGATTAGTCTCAAGACACTGGGACGAGGTTCAATAGAAGGGGGAGTGAGCATTGTAAATGTAGGGGAGCTGGAGCTAGAGGTGGGGGATAGTGACCAAGCATCACAAGATATGGAAGGATTATGAAAACTGTTGGTGATAGAGAGAGTGTGAGCAAAAAATGCTGAAGAGGAGGTCACATTTTTGCTAGGATTGATGGAGAAGGCTCAGGAGGATGGAGCACAAACATAGGCAAAGCGACTGTAGGAAATGATAGACGCAGAGGGAGCGCGGGTGCAATCACTAGAGATGAAGTTGCATGTGGAACATGCATGAGCAGAGGGAAGTGATGCAGGAATGTGGGCTAAACGATCAAAGTCACAGTGGTTGCAAGAATCAATGAAGATGGTATAAGTAGGTTTGGAGAGCACACATAATGAGCTAGTGTTATTGCAGTTGCAGTCTGAGTCATTTAGGGAAGCAAATGCAAAGGCGAACACCTTGACATTGAAGTTGCAAGAATGGTTAGCATTAAGTGAGGGGAAGGTGAGGCAACTACAATAGCGTTTGGGCAAGGTGAAAGTAGATGTGGAGAGTTGGTGAATGATGACTGATCAAATGCAACAAGAGTCAGATGCAGCCCAACTAGTGATCACTGCACAGGGGGTAAGCAAGTTGGTGGAGAATGTGTTCGTGGAAATGCACCAGACGGCCAAGGTACACCTGGAAGCTGCTAATTGGATGGGATTTTACTATCAGGCATTCCCACATAAGGACCAATAGGAGACACAATTTATAGATAAAGAATTTATAGCTCTATTAAATGCGCAATTACATGGCGGAAGGTTTCCAATTCCTATGGAAGCGTTATGGACACATTGGGGGTTGACACCGGGAGCTTCTTCGTTTGGAGCTAGGCTAGAAGAGACACCATTAATTGGACATCCTATGATGCCACCTCCTTTGGGGAACCAGAATAAATAATCCACAGGACATTTTTGGGATTTAACGTAGTTAATGTTGTCGTAGTGGAATAAAAAGTTGATGTTTTTTGTTGCGGCAACTGACGCATTGTCATGTGTATTTTTGGTATTTTTGAAATATATTTGGATGTTTTTGTGATTTTTGCAAATATTTAAATGTTTTTGTGATTTTTTGGGCAAATATTTGGATGTTTTTGTGTTTTTAGATAAATGTTGGAATGGTTTAACTCTCGTAAAATAGGAACAATACCATCCGTAGAGTGAGGATAACCATGACGGGCTAACAATAATGTCTGTGTGCATATGGAGAACTAGTACAAACAATAATAATGCCAACAGGAGGACATTTCTCAAGGGGTGTGACGAGACAAAAATTTTTGAGGCCTACGAAAAGGCGTTGGGGCCCAAAAGAGGACATGTGGGTCTCAAGTATGCAAAATGGAGCTTTGAAAAGATATTTTTAACTTGAGAAAGGCCTATTAGGGGCCCAAAAGACATCGATTGTCTCAAAAAAATGATGAAACGGGGCCTATAAAAAGGTGTTAGGGTTGAACAAGGCATTTGAGGGGCCTAAAAAGGAACTTTGGGCCTAAAAAGATGCTAGGGTCTAAAGAGGATGCTTGGGCCTTGAAAAAGGCGCTAGAGGGGCCTAAAAAAGGATCTTTGGGCCTAAAAGGGTGGGGTCCAAAGAGGACACTTGGGCCTTGAAAAAGGCGCTAGAGGGGAAGGCCAAGCTCACACGCTTACATCTACTTATTTTGTATTTCTGGTTGAGTGAGGGTGAAAGAGTTCGACGGATATCTATGCTCTCAAGATAACATTGACATATTTCTTGAAGGAGGCTAGACTAATCATGGCCACTAAAACTAAAATAAGACTAAAAATCCTTCTTGATTTACATTAATAATGGCCACATGGAAGGAAGGCGACAGTCGACTTTGTAGCATCTCTTTCGTTATCTAAGTTGTGCCAGATTTTCGTAAGCCCAAAATTATGTTTCAAGACATTACCATGCTTCTTCTTAATAGTAACAGGGCATGTTGGGGGCTGTTGTCTTGTTGTGTAGCCAAATTGAGAAATTGAGAGGAATTTTGGGGTGTTGTTGATAGGAATTGCCCCCATTTGGAATGTTTTGGGCTAGCTGTGAATTTTTGGATGATTTTTTGATTGTTTTGACATTGTTGATAGATTTCTAGATTTGTTTGGTATTTTTGGGCATTTTAAATTGTTAAATTTTTTTTTTTGACATTTTTGGATTTTTGGTATTTTTAAGCTATTTTTGAATTTTTTTTGGTTTTTTAAAGCTATTTTTGATTTTTTTGTTGACATTTTTTGAATTTTTTTGGTATTTTAAAGCCATTTTTCGAATTTATTTTGACATTTTTGGAAATTTTTGGTATTTTAAAGCTATTTTTAATTTGTTTTGGTATTTTTAGGCCATTTTTGGATTTGTGGGGATGAAATGGAGGATGTGAGAGAGATTTGGTGGAATATGGGGGTGGCCAGGACCATGTGAGGTACCTAAAGAGGCAATGAAGGAGTTTATGATGCCAAATGGGTTGACTGAGGGATATGATAAGTATGGGTGATCCTTGGGCGAGGTGGATGGTAGAGATATGCATTGATTTTCTTGCAATTCATGTCTATGGTATATCAATACATAATCAGACTCTTTGTATTGCTGAATTTGTGGTGTTCCCCATTGGGGTTGCCATACTAGTTGTTTCCACTGTTGTGCACATTCAATCTAGGAAAAGGGCTTTGATTTGCTCTTGTTCTTGTTATTACTATTGCCGTTATGAGCTCTATTTCCCTTGCCTTACTATTGCTGCCATACTAGTTTATTTTTACTGCTATGAATCCTCTCTTGATGCCAAAAGATCTCAGAACTATAACCCACAAATGTTTCTCAAGGGGGTATGTGTGAAATTAATTCTAGATCGAATGCCAGCCTGATAGATTATGCTAGCTTCTCAACCTTAGATAAACAAATAATTTGCTACCAAATACCTCCCAATAATTCAACTGTAAATGCTACCCCTTTCACTTATTCCCATCTTCTATTAATTGCAATGGAAAATCGCAAAAAACCAAAATGTGTCTTAGAGATAGTAAATCAACCATTCAACTGTAGCCCTTTTGCAGCATTGAAGGCCTTGTATTGGAAGCCTAAAAGTGTTATCTCTTGTCCCTTTTCAAACCAAAAGTGATGTTCTCACTTCTTTTTCACCAAATTTTAATTTTAATTTTTTTTGGTATTTTTAATGTTTTGCAGAGCTTTTAGACATAAAACCACTTAAGATGAATGTTGTTGATAGGTTCTACTGATTCAGTACCATCACAATCTAAAAGTCGGTAGGTACCACTCCTAAAGGATTTTGTGATGAGGTAAGGACCAATCCAATTAGGCTCCCATTTCCCTTTCTTTTCTCTTGCTACTTGGTTCTTGGGGTTTTCTTGAAGCACTAGGTCACCAGTCGAAAAAACACAAGGTTTGACCTTTTTGTTATAATGCCTTGATAATCTATTTTGATACTCTTTGAGGTGGTCATGGGCCATATGCTGATGTTCCTCTAACAACTCTAGCTATTCTAGACGAGCCACTCTATAATCCTCATCTGATAGGACATCTTGAAGAGTAACTCTTAAGGATGGGATCTCAACTTCTAAAGGGAGAATAGCCTCACAGCCATAAACTAGAGAGAAAGGTGTCGCACCAACAAGTGTCCTAACACTTGTCCTATAGGCCCAAAGGGTGGGGTTTAACTGTAAGTGCCAATCCCTTCTAGCATCATTGACTATTCTCTTAAGGATATCGATGATAGTTTTGTTGGTAGCTTCCGCTTGGCCATTGCCTTGGGGATAATGAATAGATGAAGAATGGTGTATAATGCAAAAATTTTCACATAATTCATCAACCATTTTTTTTTTAAAATACAAGGCGTTATCTGTGAGAATTGAATGAGGTATGCCAAACTGACAAATGATAGGATTGAGAATGAAAGAGGAGATCTTTTTTCCTGTAGAGTCTGCAAGTGGCGCTGCTTTGACCCACTTGGTGAAGTATTTAGTGGTAGTGATAATCCACTTATGCCTATTGGAGGAGGGTGGATGGATGGCTCCAATCAAATCAAAACCCCACTGATAAAAAGGCCATGGTGTGGCTAAAGGATTTAGCTCTTGGGTTGGTGCGTGAACAAGGTTGCCATGGATTTGGCATTTTTTATAGGTTATGACAATATCAATAGAATCCTTTTCTATGGTTGGCCAAAAGTAGCCCATTCTCAGAATCTTCTTGGCTAATGTGAACCCACTAGAGTGTGACCGGCAAATCCCTGCATGGACTTCTTGCAGAGCAACTTTAGACTCATCCTTTTTGAGAAACCTAAATAAAGTACTGTCAAGACCTTTCCTATACAACGTATTAGCCACCAAGGCATAATAGGAGGCTTGGAAAATGAAGTTTCATTTTTAGTTATGTGAGAGGTTAGATGGAAGGGTGTTGTCATGAAGGTAAGTGATAATGGGATCATGCCAAAGGGAATCGGGGGTGTTTAGATGGAAAACAATAAGGGAATCGGGTTGAGTAAACACGGGTTGAACCACCTCTTCCGCTAGGAACTCATACCGCTTGTGTTGTTCCAAGAGTTGAAGTAAGGAGGCCAAGGTAGCCATATCATCCGCTACTCTATTCTTGTCTCTAGGAATTTGTTCGAAAGTAATGTGAACAAAACATCCTTGAGTGCATCGACAATATGTTCATAGGGAAACAATTTTTCATCTTTTGTTTGATAAGTATCATTAACTTGATTGATGATTAATTGGGAGTCTCCATAAACTTCTAAAGTTGTCAGTTTCCATTCCAAAGCCAGGTTGAGACCCAAGACCAAAGCTTCATATTCGGCCATGTTGTTGGTGCAAGGGAAGAGCAGTTATTATGATTTGGGGATGGTAACACCGAGTGGTGTGATGAACAAAATACCTGCACCTAATCCATGGTGTGTGTAGGAACCATCAAAATAAAATTTCCATGTGACTGGCTATGCCTGAAGGATGTGCATATCAGGGAAGTCAACTAAGATAGGATTGAAACTTTCTATAGGCACATTTTCCAATTTATCAGCAATGACCTATCCTTTTATTGCCTTCCTATCCACATACTCAATGTCAAACTCGCTTAGGATCATTACCCATTTAGCCAGTCTACCTATTAATGCTATCTTGCTGAGAAGGTATTTGAGAGGATCAGTCTTGGATATGAGTTTAACTTTGTGCGTCAAGAGGTAATGATGTAGTTTTTGGGAGGCAAAAACTACGGCCAAGCAAGCCTTTTCAATGAAAGAATAATTAAGCTCATAGTTGACTAAGGTGCGACTGATGTAGTAAATGGCTTTTTCTTTTCCTTGGTCATTTTCTTGCTCCAAGAGGGCTCCAATTGAATTATCCATTATAGAGATATACAATAGTGATGCCTTGTGCGATACTGGGGGTACCAACACAAGCAGATTCATCAAATAGGTTTTAAGCATTTCAAAGGTCCTCTGACATTGATCATCCCACTTAAAAATTATGTCTTTATGTAATAGGTGTGTGAATGGTATGCACTTTTCTGCCAACTGACATATGAATCAATGCACTAATTGAAGCCTACCTTGAAGGGAGCGTAACCGATTCAGGTTCTTTAGAGGTTGCATACTAACTATGGCTTGTACCTTCTTGTGGTCAATTTCTATCCCTTTAGTTGAGACAATATATCCAAGGAGCTTGCCTGATTTGACACCAAAAGCACATTTCTTGGGATTGAGCTTGACCTTAAATGCTTCTAGGCAGGTGAATATTTTGGTCAATATGGGAAAATGTTCTTCTCGACTATGGGATTTGGCAAGAATGTCATCCACATAATCTTCCATGAAGACATGCATCATATTATGAAAAAATAGTGGTCATGGCTCGTTGATAGGTTGCCCCAGTGTTCTTTAACCCAAAGGGCATTACATTCCAACAAAATGTGCCCCATGCATAAGTAAAAGCTATTTTCTCTTGATCTTCTGGTGCTATTCTGATTTGATTGTATCCTGAAAATCCATCTATAAGGGAAAAGATGGAATGGCCTGCTGTGAGATCGACTATGGTGTCGATATTAGGGAGAGGAAAGTCATCTTTAGGGCATGGTTTGCTTAAATCCTAAAAGTCGATACAGATGCATATGTTGCCATTCTTCTTTGATATTGGGATAATGTTGGAGATCCATGATGCATATGCTAAGGGCTGAATGAAATTGGTACTGATTAATTTTTCCAATTCTACTTTCACTAATAGAGCTATATGTGGATGCATATTTCTGAGTTTCTGTTTGACCAACTTAACCTCTAGAGAGATGTTAAGATGGTGGAGGATTAAGGTTGGGTCTAAGTTGGGCATGTTTGCATAAGACCATGTGAAGTTGATCTATCTTTCTTCGAAGAGGTCAATGAATGCCCTCCTTTCTTCTGGACTCAAAGATTGTGCTAAATAAATGACCTTTGGTTCTTGTTTTGTGCCAATGTTGACCAGTTCCGTAGGCTCAATCAAAATAGAAGATCGTTCCTTAGAATGTTTAGGTAAGGTATCAATTACCCCATCCGTGGGTGCCATAGTTGGTTTTCACCTTGAGATATGTCACTTCTATTTGTTTCCACTTTTTTTTATCAAGATTAGCCACAACTTGGTGGTGGTTACCGAAGTTGTGGTACACTTGCCCTGTCCTAGTGTGACTAAGGTGATTGATACCTAACCCAACCATATGTTCTTCTTCCATTCATTGTCAGTGAGATGGTTCAACCACGTTAAGGTAAATGGAAGCTTCACATTCGGTGTCAAAATTAGGGAGGTGATAAGGTTCAGTTGTATCCCAGTTAATGAGCTTAGGATGGACTAGGGAAAGTGATTCATAGCATGGGAACGGTTCAATGGGGTTTAAAGACATAACTTTGTTAGATGGCTCATATGTTGTATCCTTAGATCTATGACATGGGCTTCTTCTAGAGTGTCAGGGAAAGTAGAGCTTGCGAGATGCTCGTAGTAATCATCTTTGACTTCCACTAGAAAGAAGTGAGGGAATAAAGTTTGAAAGTGAAATCCTTCAATGTGTTCATCATCTTCTAACCTGCCCTACTATGTTATGTTTCTTGGAGAAGTGGTTCTTGGACTTTGAATTGTTCGTTGTGTAGCCAAACTATTAGGGGTGGGTATGTGGACAACATTACATTCTTTGTTGTGGAGAGATTCCTCAGATAGTGACTCAAATTCCCACTTAGTGGAATCATCGTTATATTCATTATTGGAGGTATTTAGGGGTGGTTCTTCTACAGAATGTGAACTAGAGAGGACCAAATTCTTATGTATGTCATCAATAGTTACCGAGGTATAACTATCCTTTGGTTTGGGTACCCATACCAAGGTAGAGGAGGTTTGTGCATTGTCTTGTCCATCATACCCTACTCCTGTTTTAGATTTAGTGGACTTGAACTATGCCATCAAAGGTTCTATGATTCCTTTCCCTTTCCCTAAGGGACCATCTCTGGTGTATCCTATCTTTTTCATTAGATCAAAGCCTTTCCCATGTAGGTGGGAGGAGATGTCAATGTTCTGTTGACTAATGTCCTCCACTAAGTTTGGAGGTGTGCCACTTGCTTTGACAAAATGTGCATGATATGGTTTGGTGGAAGTCAATTTTCCATGAGACCTCAGAGAAAGTGGGGGATCAAATAGGGAGATTGAGTACTCACCTACCCCTTTGCGATGCAACTTACATTTTCTATCAAAATCCTTCATCAACTTATCCATTTCTCCATAGTGTAGTTGTTTGGGATCTGTTGATGATGATGGCGGTGAAGGAACAAAAGGACCTAAACAAACCACTTTCTCTTTACCCTTAGCTAATGTTGATAAGTGGTTGCTTGTTTGGTTTGTTGAGTGTGAAGTGCCTGTAATTGTGGGCTGACTATTGGCATCTGTTGGTGTATCAACTTCTTCTCTATTATGAGGGACAAGTGAGTTACAATACTGTGCAAAATGTTGATCTCCTAGTATGGTTATCTCTTGACCCATGTATGGAAATTTGAGGCATTGGTAGTAGGTGGAGGGAATGGCTTTCATGTTATGGATCCATGGTCTTCCTAGTAGGATGTTGTAAGTTAATTGTAAATCTAAAACTTGATAGATGGTTTGTTTTATGACCGGCCCTACTCTACTTGGTAATATGACCATGCCTATGGAGGACCTTTCTTCATCATCATAGGCCTTGATGGTGATCTTTTTTCTTGGGTCAACAACGTCCTCTAGATACCTGAGGGCTTTCACTAAACTGAGTGTGCAAATATTCAGACTAGCCCCACCATCGACCAATGCCCTTTTAACTCGGTTCTTATGGATGAATACTTCTATGTGCAAAGGAGAGTTTTGTGGCTGTATGATAGACATGTCATCTCGCACTGAAAATGATACGTAATGAGGAGCGACTAAATTGATGACCATGTTTTAGAATCTACTCACATCTAGGTCATTTGGCACTAAGGCTTTAGTAAGTATCTCTTTATGCTCTGAGGAGATTTGAAATAGTTCAAAAATGGAGATGTGGGCCAGAGTCTTAAGCAATTAGTTAACCAAGTCATATTTGGGCATGGAGGAATTTGGAGTTGCTTGGTCAGGATTTGTCATTGGTCCTGGTAGGGTAATTTTGGAGGGTTGACCTTAGGTGATGGCATTTGAGGACTATTTTTAATTTTTATCTTTGATTATGATGACATTTATGATGTCATCAAATCCAGAAATCATGCCAATGGTATTGTTGTAGTGGTGCACATAATTAACTTTAGTTTGCAGAGGCACATTTTGATTAGCCTTAGAGGACTCCCCTTTTTATGACTCATGAAGGGGTTCTTAAAGGCTATATGATCTTTATTATTATTGAGATTATTTACTTCAATGGTTCCATCATTTATTAATTTTTGAATGATTCCCTTAAGGTCGAGGCAATTGTTCATTAGATGCCCCCGGTTGTGATGATAGGCACAAGTGTGTTTCTCTTTCCACCATTTTGGCTTGAATTGGGGTTCATATGGTTTAGCCTTGGGTAATATGATGAGGTTGTTGGCCAAGAGTGTTTGTAAAGCACTCTCATAGGACACCCCGATGGGTGTATACTCCTTAGATATATCAGAAGACTGATATCTTCGTGGTGGAGGAGCTTGATTGTAAGCGATTTGTTGGTTGGATGCTGAGGGAGTCTTTGTGCTATGTCAATAAAATGGGTTGGTATTGTTTTGTTGAGGTGCAACATTGGGACCCAGTTGATTTAAAGGGGGTTGAGTGTGTGTTTTGACATGATTAGCTTCAACTGCCCCCTCATTTGTGAAATTTTTGTTATTGTTTCTCTACCACAATTTTTTTTGTATGTGGATAGATCAGAGGAGTTGTGTGTGTGTGTGTGTGGAGTTGTTGGAGAAGCCTTTACCATCTTTAGATAATTTGATTATGTCGTTGTTTACCAAGGTTTCTTCCACCTTGGTTGCATTTTCTAAAGTGGTCTTAAAATCTTTAGGCCCTTGAAGTTGGAGCCAATAATTCATCGATTTGGAGAGACTATTGATACAAATATTCATCTTTTCCTTATTTGGTATGTCTCTATGGTACTTAGCAAACTTGTGCCTCCATTGTTGTAAGAAGGTCTTGAAAAATTCTCCTGGGAGTTGTTTTGTGACGCATAGATCGATCATCCTAACCTCTCTTTCAATGTTGTAAGAGTATTGAGTGATGAAAATGGAGGCCAATTGGTCAAAAGTTTTAATGTTGGAGGGTAATTTGGAAAACCACTCCATGGTTTGCCCCCAAGGCTCCTAGGAAATAGATGCATCAAGTATGTTGTGTCATGGACAAACTCCATACTTAGCGTGTAAAATTTCCTCAAGTGATCTTGTCGATCCAACATGCTGAAATATTTGTCATACTTTGGTATTTGCACATTTGGAGGAAAAGGTGTGAAGGTGATGTTTTTGCCAAATGGTGGGGGACATACTTTTTCAAGGCTAAACTCAATGGGTTGTGCTTTTCCTCTCTTCATTTTTTCCATTTCTAATTATAGGTCTTTCAATTTTTGTGTGACCACATCTAAGGATGATTCTTCTTGATCTTGTTTCAAATTGGTCACATCAAAATTGGATGGCAGTTTTGCACCTTGTTGTGCTAATGTGAGTATGTATCGTTCTTTGTGTTTTTCTAGAATCTTGTCCATGATGTCAACAAGTTTGGGATTTTGCTAAAAATCCTCGATCTTAGATTCAATGCTTATGTCATTCCATGTGTGAAATGAGCCCATTATGGCTAGGGATTCTAAATTTTGATCAAATAAGGGTGACTCAGGAGTAACTTTGTTTTGCACACAATCCGTTGTTGTAGCAGATTTTGAGAGGTTTGAAGGTTCTGTGCGTTTGGTAGTTTTACTTGCTATTCTGGCACTTACTCATATGGGTGACCATTTTGCTTTTGTTACTACACTTGTTTTATGCAATGGCACGAAAAGTGAGTAGGATCCTTTTAGTGTTTAAGCATTTTTCAAGAAGCGAAAGTTTCTATTGACCGTGATTTGCTCATAGCAACAAGCTAATTTGCATAAGGTGATTGCTGATGTTGATAGGATGAGGTCCAATTTTGTGAAGTCAGGAATAGATGTGTGTTTCCAAATGTTCCCGACTTGATGTGCAAAGTGAGGTAATTGCTGGGTTGCCGATGATGTAGTTTTGCTTGTTTTTGAAAGATGTTTTTTTCGGGTTAGATACAAAAAAATTTAGACTTTGTAAAATACTAGCATAGAAAAGGGTATCCAAATTTACAATTTTTTTACAAGTATTATGTTTGTAGATAGCCTCTGTTTCATGTTTTTGCTCAAATGCATCAAAGGAATGTTTAGATGCGTTGTTTTAGTAATCAAATACATTGTTTTGTTGTTCATATGCACTATTTTAATGCTTTAATGCGCTAGTATAATTCTTGTATGTGCTTTTTGGTGAATCAAATGCATTGTTTTAAGTCTCAGATGTTCTATTTCATAGGTATATGCATCATAACAACAATCAAAAGTGTTACAAGAATACTCAGAAGCACTGCTTTATGTAGTGTATGCACAATTTCAAGGATTGTCTAGCAATATCTTCGTTTTACTCCTAGTTTCTTAATATCAGTTTGAGGTTTGTCCTTTTGGAAAGTTTGTAATTCACATTGGTGTTCATTATTAAGTTTGAAAGCACTCAAGCACAATAGCAGTGAGATCAAAACAAAATGAAAAATCACAAGCACCTAGAAAATGAAAAAGATGGTTTCCTAACACGGTTATCTAAGGCTAGTGACTAGTAGGTCTTAGTGTTCCAATCATGTTCAGATTTACCTCTCTTGTAATAGAGAGCTTCCCACCAATGCCAAGGAGGTTTGGCACAATCCCTTGCAGGACTATTAGAGGAAGGCTATGCGCCGAACACGGGTGGCTTGCATTCAATTAGGAATGCAAGATTGGGGGCAATCCCTCTCACTGGCCTTGCTAAGGCAACTTGAGAGGTAGCACTTCTATGGCAAGATTATTTTACCTAGTGAAAAATGAGAAATGGAAGTCAATTGACAGGTTTGGGAATCTAATCACTCGAGAGAGTGAGAGCATATCCTTGCTGCTTTGGCTCCCCAAACACATCGAACACAAAGGATTTATTTCCAGCCCTTATACTATGGAAAATAGGGGGGCTCCTAATTAGACTATGTGTGGGTTCTTTTCCTCATTCAACTATAATCGATCTTTACAGAAGGTTAGGCATTCTAATAAACTCAAAGGAGTTGAGAGCATAGGCCTACTTCTTTATCAGATCAGTAAACTTGAATGATCTAATTAAACTATGTTTGAAAGCTCAGAAATGCCACACTTTTAATTGACAAGAGAAATGGTCCACCTACCTGATTCGAAGCTAGTAAGGGCTAGGCACATTGATGAGGTTCTTCATTCTTATCACACACTGTCTACAACTTGAAGGCTTGTTTGTTGATGCAGAAGAGACCTGTAAGCAAAAAAAAATTTGGATTTGGAAGTTAGACATAGAAAACTGCAACTTTTATCAAATGTGCTACAGAAATGCTCATATGCATCACATGAAACCTTATATGTGCTACTTTATCATGCAAATGCGCTATTTTATCATGCAGATGCTTTATTTTATTGTTCAAATGCACTATTTTATCATGCAAATGCTCTATTTTATCATGCAAATGCTCTATTTTATCGTGCAAATGTGCTATTTTATTATGCAAATGCTCTATTTTATCATGTAAATGCTCTATTTTATCATGGAAATGCTCTATTTTATCATGCAAATGCTCTATTTTATCGTGCAAATGCGCTATTTTATTATGCAAATTCTCTATTTTATCATGAAAATGCTCTATTTTATCATGCAAATGCTCTATTTTATCATGCAAATGTTCTATTTTATCATGCAAATGCTCTATTTTATCAAATGCACTATACAGAGATGAATAAGAATATCAAATGCGCTATAAGAATATCAAATATGCTATAAGATGCTTCAGATGCTCTACAGAGATGAATAAATGCGTCACAGAGCCCTTTAAAAGCACTATAAGAATATGCAAATGCGTTACAAAATAAAGCAAATGCGTTATAGAATGATGTGTAAGAGCTATAGAAAGATTAAATGTGCAAAAATAGAGTTCATAAGCATTAGAATATTTCTTGAAAGCATTGAAATGAAGCACAGAAGTGTCAGAAGACTCAGATCTGGCTCTTCTATGCTCGAGAAAGACTTTAGAATGTTGTTCTTGCTGACATGAGGCCTCCCAAACACAATAAAACCTGTATTTGATCAGATCTACGCAAAATACAAAAAGCAAAACATAAATCTATACTAAAAAAAGAAGGATTAGATTGAAAAACTCGAAAGTAGAGAGGCTTTTAGTTCAGCCCCACGGCGGGCGCCATTTTACAAACGATTAAAGAACGCATATTCATGAGACTTTAACATAGAAAGTAAATGGACTAATGACAAACTATGCTAGACCCAAGATATCACTAGCAAAAAGTAATCTCTACAAACATTTCATGTCTCCCTAACTACAATCGCTAAAATAGCTCTCAGACCAGCCTTTTAGTGATAGTTCTAGAATGGGATATTTGCTAAAAATGCAGATCTACGATGAAGAATGCATGATCTATGACTATAATGTGGATTATGTGTGTGATGCAACTCCTAGAAATGCTCTTGAAATGATCATGCCATGAGCTAAATATGCAATAAATGAAGTTAAATGATACAAAATGATACAAAATGACATAAAGTGATACTAACAATGCTAAAAGAATGAGTCTAAATATGCATGTAGTGTGGTCCCTTGTCTCTTAGATTTCCCTCCTATTTATAGGATTTCAGAAGGGGTTGGGATAAGAACCAAGATTTTCACTTTTGACTCGGGGTGAAAGTGAAACTCAAAATATCTCATAAAAGGTCAGGAGGAAGAGTCCAATAGACTTGGCTTTGGGTATAATATGAGGATTTTTCAAATTCTTTTAAATGGTAAAATGGAGATTTTCATCTTGTGAGGATAAAATGATTTTATTGATTTACTAAATAATTTATTTTCTACACTTTGTCTTTTTCTTTTTCCCTTTTTTGCATTTTATTTTATGAATTTGAATTGTTTTCTTCCTCTTTTAGAGTTGATTTAGGTCTTGTCAATTTAAAAGGTGATTAATGACTTGATGTGATTTTTGATTTAAAAGTCTATTGTGCTTCTTCTGATTTTATCTTTAATTTGGTCCTAATTGATCGGGGGATTGCATGATTTAAGTCTTCGCCAAATTTTGGGTGTCTACACTATTGATATGTGGTCATCGAGAGAGTGCATTCGCGACTCCATTGTTTATCCCTTTTACATATTCAATATCAAAGTTGTAAGGTTGAATCTTGCTTACCCACTTCTATTGCCTATTGTTAAGATCTTTTTGATTTAAAAGAAATCTTAGACTATTATGATGTCATTACAACAAATCTTCCGCAAACTAGATATTGTCGAAATTTGGCTAGAGCGTGCATGATAGCTAAAATTTCATTATCATATATAAAGTAATGCTTTTCTGAACTATTGAGCTTTTGGCTTTCAAAGGCAAGCAATTTTTTTCCTTGTATGAGTACTATTCCTATCCCTTCTCCTGATGCATCAATTGCAATTCAAATGGCTTGGTGAAATTTGGGATGGCTAAAACTGGACAAGAACTCATGATTTCTTTAAGTTTATCAAAAGCATGTTGTGCTTCTCCATTCCATGTAAAAGCTCCTTTCTTTGTCAAATCAATAAGGGGGGATGCTAACTTGGAGAATTCCTTTACAAATCTTCTATAGTAACTGCATAAAACTACACATCCTCTAAGCTGGGTTAGTGATTTGGGTTTTGGCCAACTTTTTATGGCCGTGATTGTTTCCCCATCCACACATACTCCCTTGATACTAATTTTATGCCCTAAGTATAGAATTTCTTCTAAACTGAACTCACATTTTGAAATTTTGACATATAGAGAATCTTCTTCCAAGATTTTTAGAACTTCCTCAACATGGTGAAGGTGTTCTTCCCAAGTTTTGTTGTAGATGAGTATGTCATCAAAAAATATAAGCATGAACTTTCTCAACTATGGCCAAAAGATGTGATTCATACATGGCTTGAATGTTGTCGAGGCATTAGTAAGACCAAAAGGAAGGATGAGAAATTCAAAATGTCCATAATGATACATGAAAGAAGTCTTGGGTATGTCTTCTTTCCTCATTCTTATTTGGTGGTAACCTGAGCATAGGTTAATTTTTGAGAGGTGATGTGCTCCATGTAGTTCATCCATTAATTCATCAACTATGGGGATAGGATATCTATTTTTTATGGTTTTCTTATTTAGTGCATGATAATCAATGCACATTCTCATAGTACCATCTTTCTTTTTCACTAATACTACAGAGGAAGCAAAGGGGCTACTGCTAGGTTGAATATGTCCCACTTCCATTAGTTCTTTAATGGTTTTTTCTATCTCTTCTTTTTACTTCTGAGGAATCTTGTAAGGAGTATTTATTATAGGTTTTTCTTCTTCTTCTAATTCTATGGGATGTTCAAAACCTCTCTTTAGAGGGAAACCAAGAGAGATCTCTTCAAAAACTTTTTTATACTTGTTTCATATAGGCTGAATATTATCATGAATTATTTTCCTTGGGGAAGCTGATTTATCTAAAATCATACACTATGCTATCCATTCACTCTGGTTATGACTGAGAATCTTTTCTATTTTCTTGCAGGTTACTATTTTTGGGCATCCATCTGATAATCCTTTTAATGTAATTTCCCTCCCCTTGTGATTAAAACAAATTTCTAATTTAGGGCCATCCATAATGAATCTTCCTAAAGAGTTTATCCAAGGCATTCTTAGAATAATATTGTTCTAGATGTTTGCCACATAGAAGTTTCTTTTGATTTTGTGCCCTCCAAGGGTAACTTCTAATTCTAATACAATCCTGGTGCATTGTTCGATGGATCCATTCCTGAATGCTACTTTGAATCCATTGAATTTGTTGGTTTGCAATTTCCTTCTAGACATTATGTGTTTATTAATAAAATCATGTGAGGCTCTTGTATCAACTAAGTGTTGGTCTCAGATTGGTTTTGACAATTGAGTGTCAACATACTTAACCAATTTTCATATAGAAGCCGAGTACACTATATATGCCGAGCCATAGTATGTGCCGAGCTAGAATTCCAATAGGTGCTGAGTGACTTTAGATGTCAAGTGATATGTAGGTGTCGAGTCACAATTGATGTCGAGCAAGGCATAATGCAATAGGTGCCTAGCAAACTAGAATCATATATGTGCCAAGAACTAGTAATCCAGTATGTGCCAAGTAACATAGAATCAACATACAAGTTTGTGCCTTCACAAACTTAGATGTAAATTGTTTTTGGATGAATCACAAAGGGATTAAAAGATAAGATTGAATCTTTTATATTTCCTATGTAATCAACATACAACCAATAATAAAAATGGAGAAGGCATGCAACCAATAAGAAAAGTGAAAGGAATGAGTGGGAAATAAAGATTTAATATGGATCGTAGATTCATACCTAACACTAAGTCTTCAAAATTCTTAAAAGGAGGATGAAACCCCATTTTATGCATGGATGAGAGAAGTGTATGGGAAAACTATAGTGAAATTCAGAGGGAAGTGTGAAAGACTTAGAGGAACAAATTAGCATTGTATATTTAGTTGATCAGAACAAAGCAAGGGTTACGAACAGATATCAAATCTCAAAGGATCAAGATCAAAGAGAGTAGATCAAGTGCCTGAATTCAAAAATCAAGGATTGTAAGCTATCGGGTTTATTAATCTAATACTCTCTAGAAATTGTATTAGAAAGAAAATCCTATGTTGATAGGTTATCTTAATAGCTAGGTTGTAGAACCTTTGACAAGGTGATAAAATCCTTTAACAGGGTGACACTTCAAGTAAAGTGTTTGTAAATCTTTCAAATAGTTGAGAAAAAGGGTTTAATCCATGTCCTAGCTTTTCCCATAGTTTTCAAAATTGAGTGGATCAGAATTTTTCTCAGCCAAATTCATGATGGTTGTTTGTGGTTAGGAGGACCCGTGAAGATAACGAAAAGAATAGTGCATAGGGTTATAGGTTTTCCAACCCTAGATTGGCATAAGACCCTGTGTAGTGATTCTAAAGAAGCCATTGAAAAGAACATTGGGGCTAAATGGAACAAAAGGGGTATTACCATTGATACAATCACATATCCCTTTTGGACTTTGTTATAAGAATCATATCTCATAAGTTTTATCAATCTAGCAGATTGAATAGTGTACCATGTATTGCTGTGGATGTGGCATATAAACTTGTCAAGAAGGATCATACATATGATTTGGTAGAATTGTTGTTGCAGAAAATCATGGAGAATCTAGGAGCAATTAGAAGATCTAAAGGTGCTCAATGTAAGTTTGGATCAGTTCTTGTTTGCATATTCTTTTATGTTTTGGAAGAATTTCCCTCAATTGGTAAGTGAACTAGAAATCAAACGAGTCAGCCATTACACAAATCAATGAGTACATTGAGAAAATGGGTGATAACTTTGAAGCTCAAATGATAAGTTATTTTGAGGATTTCAAGAAATCCATGAAACAAATATTGAGGATACTAGTTTCCCTAGTAGAACAACACATCAATGACATTTGCTTCTTAGTTGACACTGATCACACTTATATCCAAGCAACAGTTCCAAGGGTTAGATGGCTAAAACCATTGGGATATGACCTAGACATTGATGAAGCATCAATAACAATCACAACATTGTTTGCAAAAGACATTGGTAAGACTGCCAAACCTTTTGGAACATATGATGCTGTGAAATCCAAAGTTGAAATAGAGTTGAAGACAACCTCTATGATTAAGAGGAAAGATAAATTGGTAAAGAAGATAAAGAAGAAATTTGGAGAAGGAATTGAGGGGGTCATAGAAGAAGAAGAAGAAGATGCCGAGGATGATGATGATGATGATGAAGATGAACAGGGGCAAGGAGCATTGGAGATAACTCAAGGCTTAGGTGAAGATAAAGACAAGGAAGAAGAAGTTGAGGAAGCACCAGCTCAAGCCAAGCTCAAGAAAAGAAAAGCCAAAGCTCAGCCTACAACCCAACCCAAAGAAAATAAGGCTGCCAAGCCAAGCCAACCTAAGCCAAAGACACCAGTAACAAGAGCCACCACAAGGGCCTCAACTCAAAAGGCCAAGGAGCAAGTGAAAGAGAAGAAGAAGGCTACTAAGCAAACTAGTCAAGTGAAAAAGAAACCAAGAAGAAAATATGTTGCACAACCATAATTTGATGATTAGGAAAAGATAGAATTAAAGCATATCAGCTAGTTTAAAGTGGTAAGCCATCCTCGCAAGTCAATTATTGATAAAATCTGTGATAAAGTTAAGAATGTAGATTTTTCTAATTTGAAAAGTATTGATTTCAATAAATTAAGTAGAGAAGATTAGAATAAGGTAGAAGAATCTATATATGCCATGGTGGCAGAATTCAAGAATACACCTCTTGAATTAGACAATATTATGCCCAAGGAACTATATGAAATTATTGAAAATAAGTGGTGTTATTGTTTGAAAATGGAAGGAGATAAGAGAATCCACTTTGGCACAAGTGATGCCAGAATTGACTAGAGGTCAAATTGCTAAGGAAAATAAGAAACATGGAGGCAAGTTTGCACCAAAATATAGAGCCTTTAGCATCTTGCAAAACAAAATTGAAGAAGTTGTCAATAAGTCCACAAAATTGTGGAAGTCAATATATAACTTGACTACTGACAAGGATGGAAAAGAAGAGGAACAAAAGATAGAGGGATAGGATCAAGATGCAAATAAGGCTAAGACCAGTGAGAGGGAGAAGGAAGAGAAACAAAAGGAGGAAAAGGAAACAAAGAATTGAGAAGAAGAGAAGAAAGATGAAGAGGAAAAAGAAAAAGGAGAAGAGGAGGAGACATAAAAAGGAGAGGAAATGGCAACAACTAATCAGCAACAGCAACAAGAAGAACAAAGTGTACAAGACACACAATTGCCACCTTCTAGCCCTCCACATGTCATCACCACATTTGTAGACACAATAACTATGAAGGATGTTCCTGACATATCTTGTCAAAACATCAATCCACTTTCTACAAAAGATCTCAAGAATATCCTTCACCAATCAACACTACAAGCACAATTATGCACAAATCCAATATTGGTGAGCGTGGATGAGTTGCAAAAGACAGTAGTAGATCCAATTAGAGACAATGTGAATCCACAGGAACTACCTTCTACAATCTATATAGCTACAAGGGTTCAACTTCTCATGCCTCCAATAGTTGACACAATTGATACCATACAGTAGAAGCCGAGTGTAGAAGTAGAGAAAGAGACATCAACAGAGAAAATAGGATAGATTGCTACATCTGATCCTGCAATACAAACAATAGGTACACCACAAATAGTTGTAATTGATCAGGGGAGATTAGAAGAGGAAAATGACACATCAAAAGAGGAGGAGTAGGCCACAATACAAACATTAGTAGAACTACCAACTACATGCTCTATTACATTTTCCACTTCTTCCAACACTTGTGCATCTCCCAACACTTCAAAGCTTTCCAACATGCCTCCATCAAATAAAGAACCTAATGCTTTCCACATTGACTACGTGTATCCTCAAAGGCTACCTCTAAAAGAAACTCAAGCTAACCTTCACTTGGCTGCAAACCTTTTCCATGCTACTAATCTAAACATCCTCAACCTTCATGCACTACTATGCCTAATCCAAACACTACTTCATTCACTTTTCATTCTCCCTTGTCCTTGGAAGTGGCTCCATGTCAAGAGGACTCTCAAAAAGAAAAAGCTATAAATGTCAAGAAAGATCAAGATCAAGCACCCTTTCATCTCTTTCAAAAATTTTCCCCTCCATATCCTATATCTTGTCCACCTCCTAAGTATGATGAAGATACCACTTCCATTATCTCCCTTGAGCTTACTGAAAATTATGAGAAAAGTTCTCTTCATATGCTATCCAAAGCTACTTGTCAAGATCAAAGCATCCCCTCATGTTCTAATTCTCAACATCCACTTCAAAATTGTGCTCAAGCTTCAAGTGCTTCTATTAAAAATGTTGTTCCTATCAAAGGAACTCATGAGTCTATTGATGGCTTTGACCACGTTGCTCACTCTAAAGATGTTGATATCCCTTTTCACTATCCATTTGCATTTCCTAAGTCTATCCTTGGTCCTTATCCATCAAAGCTAAAGCATTCAAACCTTCCATCTATATTGGGACCTTATGTTCCTTCATCTTCTACATTTTCCACTCCTAGCTCATTCCCTAGCTCTCTTATAATACCTCAAGATCAACAAAGACACTCATCCTTGGTGACTTTTCACCCATCTATACATCTAAACCAGTCATATCATCCTTATTCATCCACAAATCCCAAGTCTTTTGGAAGTGAGAATAAACATAAGAATCCATTGAAAAATGAAGATCACTATGTCCCATCTAATCGACATGTGAATGCTAAGAAGGAGAATGCACAAAAGAGACTACAAAGGTCCACTATTATAAAAGCTAAATCAAAGAAAATATGGGTTCCTAAACCCATTATTGAAGAAATGTGTTTTGAAGTATCCAAAGGAAAATCTAAAGCTATATGGATCCCCAAGTTTCTTTTAAAAGACTTGAATATTGAAAATACTTCAAAGTTGACATTCAAGCTTCCAAAGGCTTCCATTCCATCTTCTTCCAAAAATATTTCTAAAAATATTCCAAAGCCTTCCACTCCACTTTTTTACAAATCTCTTCTACCTTCTCATAGATCTAAACCTCAAGCTATTTCATCCATGATTCCTCCATCATTCCAATACCCTTCAAGGTGTGTGTCAACATTGATCTTGTCCAATATTTCAACTACCCTCATGAAATCCTCTAAAGCTTACACTTACTTTCTATAAATGAACTATTATCCTCCATATACTCTTCCTACTACCATTTCTCTTTCATCACCCTATCAACATCTTTGAGCATACCTTTCTATGGTCTTGTCTTATCATGACTTATCTTTCCTATAGGAGCACTGTCTACATTCAAAAAGCTTGAGCTCTTTCTAAAAATTTAAAAAAAGAAAAAAAAAATGAAAAAAATACAAACGTGCCTTGGTGAAAACCACTTCTTGTGGCACCTTGGTAGCAAAAGTAAAGAGAAATAAATTTATCCTATGGTGAAAACTACTTCTTGTGGCACCTTGGATAAGTACCATGATGAAAACCTAGCAAACAGGCATCATGCGTAATTCTTCCATCATCCATCTATCCCCTCTTCTCTCTTTGATCTTGACAATGTTGAGCTATCTTTGCATATTGGCTATCTTATCCATGAGATTTTCTATTGTGCTCTCCCATTCACTCATAGCCTCTATCTTGAGCTTTATTCTTATTGCTCTATCCCATCACTATCCTATCTAGTTGACCCATTGGTCTTGATCATGATAAATAAAAAATGGTTCCTAGGTCTCTTGACATGTCTACTCTTTTGGACTACACACTTCATGCTATCGCACTTGTTGGCTTCATCGCTTATCCTACATGCTATCTTTCTCATTAATTTGATTTCTTATCCAAAATATGCTTTATATGACTAATTCACCTCTTTCCCTAGCTTGGGTACTCTTGAGGAGTCAGTTTTTGAGGATCACTTTCACTTGCTTCACATTCCTTTCTTATGCATTATTGCTTATCCACTGGCTTGTTTCTCCACCATGTCCTATACCTTGCTAGACATTAGGAGAAAATGATGTGATCTTGCTCGAGAACTAGTAATCTCTAAAACCTTCTAAAAAATCCAAAAAATCATATATGATGCTGAAAAAATCCTAAAAATCAAAAAATGTCTTGAAAAAAGGATCTTCTTAGTGAAAACCTAGCAATAGGCACTTTGATGTATCACCAAAAAAATAAAAAATACAAAAATACAAAAAAATTGAAAAAATCTGTCAAGTGGTGAAAACCTGGAAACAGGTGCTACTTGAAACCCTCGCACCTATGTCTATCAATCTCAATCATCCACTTCACTACACATTTCCTAGCTTGAAATTGTTTCTTGTCCTCATCTTGGGGGCACAACTACTTAGCCTATTGAGGTATTCTTGTGCATTAGGGTTTCTTTGACAACTCACAAAACAATGTTTCTCAACACTTCCCCCACCTTAACATCTAGTGTTTTTCAACACTTTTCAGATAGTTTACCTACGGTCTCTGATGTCGCGATATTTCTCACTATCAGAATCAAGTCTTGAAGAAATGCTCAAGTGACTTACACACACACACTTTAACACTTAAACAACTGAGCTATGCTTATCTTTATCTACTTTGTGTGCTGTCTATGATGATTTCTTTACTATATGTTCCATCCCTAATAGTCTTTCAAAGATGTCATTGACTAGAAGATTGGGGGCATGGGGCATGTTTTCTTAATCTTTTCTTGTGGGTATACTTTGTTTGTCTATAGTGTTATAAGCATTTATGCTTGACCTAGTCAACATTTTGACTTAGAAATGTATCATCCTTGATTGTTTCACAAGACTGCACTTGGGGTTTGTTCTGGTGCTTATGCCTTGATACAGGTGTAATCTTGTTAAATTAAACTTAGGAAATCTAATCACATAGTTATCTTGACTTACATGTCTCTGATGCTTAGATTGGATTTCCACATACCTATCTAATATCGATCATATTAATATCCTCATAGTTATACTAGTGATGGTTGTATGATCTCATGATGTCCCTAATAAATGCTCAATGATGAAATTAAGAGTCTAAATGTTATGCACTTCTTGTTGGTAAACCACTTTGCATATTAGCTTGCATTTTAGGTTCATTTTCTAGCTTAGTCTTGTATTCTTGCATATGGGGAAAGCTCTCTCTTCATCTTTTCGCAGACATATCAGCTAACTCCTTTCATATATTTCTTTACTTTCTTCTTGTTCATGTCTTTTCACCTTCTTAATCTTTCGTTTCATTTCTTTTATATCTTATCATCACATTATATAAAGTTTTGACCTCTTAAATAATTTCAACATCCTAGATTCATTTTCGGGATCGAAATCCAAATTCGAGTTCATCTTGATGGTCAAAATTGTCTTTTAAAATTCTACTTTCTTCTAAGTAGTTAGCTGACCTTTTGAGGTCTAATATCTAAATCATCACTGGGGCATCTTCATTTCTTCATGTCTTCATCATTTTCATACTTCAATTCATTCTTTCATTTCTAAAATCACCTTTCTACTTGTTTTGACCTAATTTTTATGCTATATCCTTTAAGGTCCACTCTAGTCAAACTGGGGCATTTTATCAATTTCTTATAGTCATTCTTGGGTTCTAATAATTTATCTATCATATCAGACATTGCTATATCTCGATTTTCTCATGTCTATCTACTTTCTGCTTCCTCTTACCTCATTTTGATTTCGATCCCGAGGGGGCAGAAATACTCTATTGCTGATTGTTACAGCTATCTATTTCTTATGAGTATTTGTTTGACCTTATCACTTGCCCTTGATCTTTTCACTTTGCTAGATGTTAGAATTCTTTTTGGATCCTAACATCATATTCCTAATGTTTAGTACTACCGCTATCAGGCTATGCATTCAGGACTTGCTATCTATTTCTGCATTTAATTCTTTGGAATCAGATATCTATATCTATCATCGCCTACTTGGCTTTGATTTTCTTTGACATAATGTGTTCCTAGATCGATCACGCATTAGTCAAAGAGGGGCAAATGTAATCACCTAAAAATGGTCATCTAGACTATTAGCCCCCTTCTTAGCATTTTGGCTAAATTAATTTAATCATTTATCTAGACCAAATTGCTAATAATCAATTTATTTGATTATAACCTATAGTTTGACTATGCTATCCTAAGTTCATTATTTGATTAAAAGAACATGTCCCCTTTTAATTAAATAAAACACCCCATTCTTCTAACCCACTTAAAGTGCACACATAAAGTCCTTTTTCTATTTTACAATTAAAAGAAAAGGCTTGTGAGACTTTTGTCTTATATGAAAAGTCAACTTATATTCTATTGGTTGACTTGTGTGTGCACATGGATCACACCTATTTTCAAATTCCACCATTGATCATCCACCATCTTCATTTTGATCTCTACTGTCTGTACGACTTTAAAAGGGAGAGAGCTTTCCCCCTCAAAGGATCCAATCCATCTTTTGAATATTGTTATGCTGCAGGTTTCTTTGGAGCTTTGTGGAGAACTTCTCATTTCTTGTCTCATTCTCTCATTCCATCATATTAGCATAAGATCATATGGCATTCTTAGCATAGTTGCATGTTAGTTTAGCTTTTATTCTTGCAATAATCTCACATAGTTTAAATAATGGTATTGTAACACTCTCATTCACATTCTAGCATAGCTGCATCTTGCATTTCCATTCAAGTTTAGTCTTCCATCTTGCATTGCATCTTTGAGGAACTCATTGTAGACACTTGCATTCTTGCTCTTGTCTCAAAGAACCTCCTGTTGCATGGTTTTCTAGTGAGAAGCACATTTCTAAGGCTTGGCTGAGAGCCTTCATGTTTGAATACTAGCTTCTTGTACTCCGTGGATAGGGAGGTCTAAGCCGGCATCTAAGCATTCCAACTCATGGAATCGTTTGGATAGAATGGTTTAGAGTGTGACACAAATCCAGTGTACAACCCCAAAGTTCCTAGTTAGGAGGTTCCAAACTTTGGAGGAATAGGAGTAGCGAATAAATAAGTGATTGACCATCTCCAAGTCGTGCTTGCATAAATTGCATCTATTGGGTATAATGTCGTCTCTCTTAGCTAAATTATCTAGAGTAAAGATTTTGTCTTGGAGCAAAAGTTGGAAGAAGATGTTGATTTTTGGGGTAAGGCCAAGAATCCATGCCTTAGCCCAAATGGGTTTCTCCATTCTATCCCATAATGAGAAGTACCTAGAGGTGACAGAGTATTGCCCATTTGAGTTACCTCCCTAGATGACTTCATCCCTCTTATTATTTATGAAAATAACATTTAGGCTAATCATCAAAGAATTAAGGTTTGAGGATATCATAGACAGGTCCTGCCATCCATTACTAGTTCTATTATCATTGACATTCAGACCATATCTTCTTATGCATGGCTCTGCCCATCTACCATAATTGGGGTGATTATTAAGAGGTCGTTGGCTCATTCAATCATCCTACCAAAATAAGATTTTCTCACCTTTACCAATTTTCCATTTAGCCTTGGACTTAGCCAGGGCTTTTGCCTTTAGGATCCCATTCCATACGAAGATCCTTGAGGAATCTCAGTCTCATTAAGCAAGAAGCTAAGAGACTGCCTTCATAGGTACTTCTCAATCATAATTTCCCTCCATTCTTTGGAACTCTAAAAGATGCGCCAGATCTATTTGGCTAAAAGGGCATTATTGAGATGTCTGATTTTTCTAATACCAAGGCCCCCATAACATTTAGGAAGGCAAACATGGTCCCAAGTGAGAAGATAATATATTTTGTGCTCTTCAACCCCTGTCCAGAGAAATTTCCTCTGAATCTTCTCCATTTTTTCAGCTTCCTTAGTCAAAATCCCAAAGAGGCTTAAGGCATAAGTGGGGAGATTTTGGAATATTGATTTCACCAAACTGCATTTTCCATCTTGGGTGAGAGTAGCACCTTTCCAACCAGCTAATATCTTGTTGAATCTATCAATGATGCTATTCCAAAAATATTCTGGGGGTTTGGACCCCAAAGGCATACCAAGATAACTTGTAGGAAGGGTTCCAATACCACTTCCTAAGATATGAGCAATTTTCCTCTATCTCTCCAGCATAGTATTGATGAAGTAGACCAAGCTCTTATCCTAGTTAATAGCCTAGCTAGAACCCCTAGTATAAGTATTCAACAAACCCTTAAACACTCTAGCCTCCTAGACTATGGCCTCTCCCCCCAGAATAGTATCATCCACAAATTGCTAGTGGGTGAAAGAAAGATGACTAGATGAAGGCTTAAGACCTCATAGACTCCAGTCCTATCTTTTTCTTATAATTAGCCTTCCCAAACAATCAACCAAAATGATGAAGAGAACAAGGGATAGGGGATTACCCTATCTTAGCCCTCTTGAAGGGAAAAATAATTTTGATGGGGAGCCATTAATCAAAATAGACAAAGAGGGGGAAGAGACAAGCTGAAAGATAAGTTTACAAACTTGGGAATCAAAGCCAAAAGCTTGGAGGACCACCATCAAGAAATTCCAATCCACCCTATCATAAGCTTTAGACATATCAAGCTTGAGCGAGAAACCTTCCCTCTTGCTAGCTTCAAGAGAGTGAATCACCTCATGCATTGCGATAATAGAGTCTAGAATCTATCTCCCTGGAACAAAGCCAACTTGTTGTCAGGATATAATCAGGTGAAGAACTCTAAGAAGCCTAGAAGTAAGGACTTTGGATATGATTTTGTAGAAAGAGTTGCAAAGACTGACGGGCCTTAACTTATCCATCGAATCTGTCCTCAAGATTTTTGGAATGAGAACTAGAAAAGTGGCATTGAGTTCTTTCAAAAGGTTTTTGGCCCTGAAGAATTCTTGCATAGCCTTCACAATCTACCCTTTGACCACCTCCCAATAGACCTGGAAAAATAAAGTTGGAAAACCATCTAGGCCAGAGGCCTTATCACCCGAAAGGGAATTGAGAACTTGAAAAATTTCCTCGAGGGTTGGGATAGCTTTGAACATAGAGTTGTGGTGGGCTTGTAGTAGAGAAGGAATAGTAGAAAAAATATCCTCTTGATCAGGCATTGAGAATGATCCTTAGAGAGAAGAGAAGAGAAAAACTGCACTGCTTTATCCTCTATCTTATTATCTTTAGATAACAAAGTCTATGCTTTCTTGATGCTGGAAATCTTGTTATTGGCTCAATGTTTTAAAGTAGATAAGTGGAAGAACCTAGTGTTCTGGTCCCCTTCTTTAAGCCAATTAACTCTTGATCTTTGTTTCCAAAAGTGTTCTTCCCTAGAGATGATGTTATGAAGGTTAGAGAGAATAGACCTTTCCTCTAACTAATTTTGATCATTATATCCATCTTGCTAAATCTCTTCTTGGATTATGCAGAGTTGATCAATCTTCTTATCCTTATCCTGGAAAATGTGGCCAAAGTCTTATTTGTTCCAAATTTTAATATTTCTTTTCACATTCTTCAATTTTTGGGCCACCTTGAACATTGCAGTACCTTCCACCTCAATGTTCCACCATGAAGAAATCTTGGTTTCTAAAGCTAGGTGGGAAACCCACATTTTCTCAAAATAGAAAGGGAAGGACCTTTTGAACGTAAGAGGACAAATAGAGAGAGATATGGGGGAGTGGTCCAAACCCATTCTAGGAAGAAGGGAAAGTCTGAAGGAGTGGCTTTGCAACTAAATAGGGTAATAAAGGCTCTATCAAGATGGACTTGGATACAATCCCCCCTAACTCTCTTGTTAGACCAAGTGAATTTTTCCCCCAAGAGATCAACATCCATTAAAGCCAAGTTGTTAATGAAGTTTGAAAGGTCTAACTTTCCTAATCTGGGACAAGCCCGTCACTTTTTTCATCATCAAAGAGTGGGGAGTTAAAATCCCCCATAATAATCCATTTGTTTATGTTGTTGGTGTTAATAACCTCTGTCAACTTAGCCCATAATACCTTTCTCTCCCTTTTGGAATTGGGAGTATAAAGATTTAAAATAAACTAGGATTCATCACTATGAATATGGGACACCTTAAAAAGGAGGGCATTACTTGCATTATAGATAGTAAATATCAGATAAACCTTATTATTATAGAGAATCAACACCCCTCTTGTAGCTCCCTCCGAGTTCGTGGCCTCACTACTCATGTTTTTGTTGAAAGAGAGCTTGCCTACCACATCTTTTCTCATTTTGGTTTCTTGAATCAATAAAAAATCTCGTCTTTTGTCTCTAATTATATTCCTAACTAACTCCTATTTGTGAGCCCAATTTAGGCCCCTTACATTCCAAGAAATGATCTTCATTTCTTATTTCTAGAGTATTCCTTGATGGTTCTCTAGCTCCTGTCTGCCAAGTTCTTTCTGGTCTCTTCCTGTAATAACTAATTCAAATTTTTCCTTCTCGGAGTCTTGAATTTACCCCCGACATCGGCCTTAACCCTACTTATGGTTATCACTGGTGACAGAGGAGGGTGGTCATGATTCTTCTTCTTTTTTTAAACCAAACTCCAACCATTTATACTATCTTGAGAGCACCTATCAATCCAATCTTCCAATTGTCAAATTTGATCTGCAAAAAGAGTTTCTAATAAGCTTTATGATCTTAATCCCTAGAACTTTGGATGTTGGCAGGTTTGTTAGAGGAACAAGACTACTTGCCTAACCAGACCCATCATCGATGACTTCATCACATTGATTGTGATCCACCACCCTCAAGGAACCATGAACACCATTATTCAGGGGGTTTGAGTCAAAGACCCTTAAAATCTCCACCCTGGGGTCTCCTGCCTGCCTACATTCTACTCCTTCTTAGACATCACATTATCTTCTACAACAACTATGGCTACAACAATTGGGTCATCCACCGTAGTCCCCTTTGGAACACTACTGTGGACATCATCCTATATAACAGAGTTAGAGTGGTGTGGACTGTTACCACTTTTATCGCCTTGGACTCCATTTTTCCTAGAGGTGTTACTCTTAGCCTCCTTGCCATCTTGGTTCTCAGGCTACTTAGTAGGTTTGCATCTCCAAATCAATTTCTTCTTTCCCTTGGAAGAGGTTCTAGGGGGCTTGGATTTCTTCTTTACTTTGGCTGAGTTAATAGGAGCCTAACTTTTCTAACTTGGAGCCTGACTTTTCTAACTATTTTGCTCCAAAGCACTTGGGAATTGCTTTGCCTTATAACTAGCCTTCAAACAAAGAAAACATGAAAAAGACACTATTTCATATATCAGTTTTTGAACATGCACTCCAAGTTTTGAGTGAAAAGCCATAGTTTTTGACATGTCTTTTCCTTCTCTAACCCCTATGTAGATGCGAGCATAGTTGAGTCATATTTTAGAGGCAGTGATTAGATAAATATATAGATTCTCTCCAAAAGACCTAGCTAGCCCCACAAAAACATCTTCATTCTAGAATTCTAAAGGCAATTCAGAAATCTAACCCACATAGGGGCTTGAACAAAAAATGAGTCATTTAGATTCAGTTTGGAAGACCACTTCTGGAGGACCAAAGTGGAATGACCAATAGCCCATTAACCTTGGATAAGAATGGAAGAAAGGTCTTCCATGCAGGTGAAATCAAAAGACAGAAAGCCCTTTTCCATGGCCGTGACTAAAACATGACCTTTAAGAGCCCATTTCTTCTTTATAAAAGACCTCATGTAATATATATTCGGTCTAGGCCCCAGGAATTTGCCAATGAAGGTAGAAGCCATGGATTGAATGCTATGATCCATGATTTCATCTGGGATGGAAATGGCACAAGAACCTTTCTCTATCTCAGGAAGAATCTTAATAGGTGAGAAAGATGACTTACTTGAGGGCTTGATCCCAAAAAGGGAAGACCATTCAGCTAGTTGACCCCCATTGGGAACCAAAGGAATCTTGACCACTTCCTTGGGGGGAACATCTGGGTCCCCATCAGCATTCTTTGACTGATCCCCTCTATACAACCCCTGACCGTCCCACTTTTACAGCTTGTAATCCCATCTAGGGATCTGATTCCAATAGTCTAAAGGGATCTCGCCCTTTTTAGAATTCAAATTTTGAAAACCTCCCTTGCCTCCACTTGTGCTAACCATCATTTCATCTCAATTGTATGTGTGCCAGAGCAATAAGGATTGTCAAGCCCACCTTGTTAAATGATTTACAAACATACAATGAAGTATGCACTATGTTAGGAGATTTAGCAAAAGACTATTAAGTCAACCTAGTTAAATGATGTGACTGATGCACATATTAGGATGAATTAGTGGTTGATCTTTGATCTACAACTTTGATTCACTGAATGAGATTCCTTGAATTGCAATGATCACCTGACTGTGATAGGTAAGTCTCTATTGTGCCTTATACTACTTATTGTAATCACCTAAAAATGGTCATCTAGACTATTAGCCCCCTTCTCAGCATTTTGGCTAAATTAATTTAATCATTTATCTAGACCAAATTGCTAATAATCAATTTATTTGATTATAACCTATAGTTTGACTATGCTATCCTAAGTTCATTATTTGATTAAAAGAACATGTCCCCTTTTAATTAAATAAAATACCCCATTCTTCTAACCCACTTAAAGTGCACACATAAAGTCCTTTTTCTATTTTGCAATTAAAAGAAAAGGCTTTGTGACTTTTGTCTTATATGACAAGTCAACTTATATTCTATTGGTTGATTTGTGTGTGCACATGGATCACTCCTCTTTTCGAATTCCACCGTTGATCATCCACCATCTTCATCTTGATCTCCACCGTCCATACATCTTTAAAAGGGAGAGAGCTTTCCCCCTCAATCCATCTTTTGAACATTGTTATGCTGCAGGTTTTCTAACAGGTTTTCTTTGGAGCTTTGTGGAGAACTTCTCTTCCTTGTCTACATTCTCTCATCCATGGCATTTTAGCTTAGATTCATGTTGCATGTTAGTTTAGCTTCTATTTTGCAATAATCTCTCACATAGCTTAATATTTGGATTCTAACACTCTCATTCATATTCTAGCATAGCTGCATTTGACATTCTCATTCTAGCTTAATCTTCATTTGCATTGCATCCTTGAGGAACTCCTTGGGACATTTGCATTCTTGCATCTTGTCTTTGGAACCTCCCATTGCATGGTTTACTAGCAAGAAGAGTATCTCTAAGGCTCATCTGAGAGCCTTCTTATTCTTAAAATATACTCTCTTGCACTCCGTGGATAGGGAGCTCTAAGCCGGCATCTAAGCATTCCAACTCATGGAATTGTTTGGATAGAAGGGTTTAGAGTGGGACACTTTCGAGTGTACATTTTTGGCGCCCACCGTGGGGCTTGAATCAAATTTTCAGCTCCATTTGCTTTCATTTCTTATCTCTGGTTTTTTACAGCAGCATATTGGGTCTAATCAAATGCTTTTGTAGAATTTTCACTTTGGTTTTAAGGCCAAGCCATAAGTAAATTGGTTTGAAGGCCAAAAACTTAGTTGGTTTAAAGATTTGATCATATCTTTTAAACCGCTTAGAATTTGGTTCTGAAATTTTGTTTGTAGGTTGCGTATATGCTCAAAATGTCTCAGTCCAATTTTCAGAGCATTTTGACTTGATTTTCGGAAGTTATGATATTTTCTTTATTTTTCATAAAAAGCCGTTTTTGATCGCAAATCAGCGCATTTTTTGGAAAAACTTATATTTTCAGAAAGATTTTTGAATTCTAATGGGGGTTCTTTCTTTGTGTTTTTAATTTTGAGATCGTATTAAGAATAAAAAATTCGATTTGATAAATTTGGCCTGTTTTGACAAAATCAATCTCTAGGGAGCAAATGAAGAGATTTTTTAAAATTTCTTGCATTTTTGGAAAGCTCTCTGATTTTTAACAGGGGTCTCTTTTTTTCATTTTCATTTTTGGATACGAAATCATAGCAAAAAAGTTCAATCTTGTTGACTAGGTCAAAACCAAAGAGTAAAAATGAAAGCATTTGTGATTAACTTGCACTTTCTTTGCATGTACTTGGTTGGAGGATAAATTAGATTTTTGAAGCAACTCACCACTTTTTATTGCAGATTTTTATGTTATTTCACACTAACTTGTGGTGCTAACAAGTTGTGATTGCAGGTTGCCATCCTTGTGAAAAAAATTGAAACATTGCATAAAAAGAACGCATGTCAAAGCTTCAAATGCACAAGGGTTACTAATGATTGTTTGCAGGGCTGCCCAATGCATAAAAACCCAATTTTGCTTATTCTTTACTTTTACATGTGTGGCATATACTAGTTGTTCATTTTTCATAGGCACATAAAACTTGTGATTGGAGTCTTTTGGTAATAGGAGAGTATGCTCTTCACCCTTGTGGTGAATCAGAAATCTTGACTTGCCATTTGGTTTCAAAAGCAAGGGGTAACTGAATCTTCTTGGCGTGTTTGGGAGAAAATGATTGGAATAGGAGAGTATTCTCTTCACCCTTGTGGTGAACCAGAAATCTTGACTTCCAAAATTTGATCCACTTTGTGTAGTTAGAATCCTTTAGAGGGCCTGCTCTCGGACAACCTGAGAGGAACGACCCAAGTGGGAACAAGCCGATTACCTGGCTCTTCCAACCCACTATAAACTCAAGGCTATCAAGGACACAAAACCTTGGTAGACGTAGTGTTTATCTTCGTCTAGTGTGATCGCTTATGGGATTTCGACCATAGGGAGATCACTAGGCAAGAATGCTTAAGGTACTCTTGTGATCGCGAGATCGGTTACTCATCGCAAGGTGAGGTGTCCCGTAATTGGAAGCAAGAGGAACACTATGAACGGAAGCCCGATCTAAAAACTCTAAGTTAGTAACTACTCTTTTTAGCCGCTCAACTTCTTGGTGCAAGGATCGATCCTAGTGGACTACCCGGATCACCCCAAGATTTACACTCACCATATGTGTTCCCTTGGTTGTGCTTATGGCACTTCCATGACAAAGGCAATATCTCTTGTGGGCAACCACTTGGTGTGAGGCGAAGGAGCATCAAGCGTGGGCCAAGTTGTTGAGTAATGAACCATGACTTCTAGGTAGATATTGCTTGATGTGTTCTCGAATGTGGTATACTTGTGAAAATCTTTTGAACATACACATGACGATAATTCTAAGAAATTCTTTTCAGACGTCACATATGCTTGTATCATGCAAGGTTGCTTTGTCCCTTGCTTGATTGTTTGAAGACTACTCCATGTGTCACTATCTTGCTTGGAAAGAAATTTCTTTTGAACGTCAAATTTGCTATGCTATCAATTATTGTCAAACTTTGTCAACCAAGTCAAAATGTCAAGTGCAAATATTTTCTTGTGTTACTTACTAAGGGAGGTTTCATCATTTGGCTATGATTTGTTATGTCTCTAGTGCTTAAACATGCTTAAAGTGGCTCTTTGGTCTTAGTGCTCTTGGTCTTTTTGTCTTCATGGTCTATGCATGCTTGCTAGTTATCCTTTTACTAAAATGGTTACCTTGATTTCTTGACTACAATCTTGGGTTGGGAAAGTTGTTCACTTGTCAGCCTGTTTGCTCTATTTATTTGGCTATTTGGGCATCTTGCCTAGCTATTGACTTGAGTCATTCATGTCGTAAGTTTCTTGGACATATTGTTTGACAAGTCACTTTAATCTCTCTCTACTATCTTGGCAAGTGAACACTCTACCTCCTATAGTTTCAACATCAAGTTATTTTCTAGACTATTTTATGCTTGGCTTTGCATCTAAAACTATGGGATCTAAACCTTGTGCTACCAAACATCAACCAAATCTAGATGATCATGATATCCTCCATGTCACTAAAGAGTTTCAAGATCTATATGCACAATACAATGAACTAGAAGAGACAAATGATCTTTCTTACCTTCATCTCTCTAAGCGCATGATAGAAATGAAGTCTAAACTTGAGAAAAGGTTAGAGGAGAAGATTGCATTATTACATGAATCTTCCTTAAGGTCTTTACATGCATATGAGTCACCTTCTTTGAGGTCATCCTCTTCTTCTAGGTCTACATGCTCTACTTCAAGACATCAAATGTCTTCTTCTTCTGGATCTAAAAACCTCTTTAGAGAACAAGCAAGTGATACCTCCTTTGAGCCTATGCTAAAATTTCATGATGGAACTATCTTTGACCAACATAATGATGAAGACATGGATGTATACCATTCACTTGAGAAACAACAAGAAGATCCTAGACATATTTTTGATAGAACTTTTGCTCCCTTGGAAGATTCTTATGATGACACTTTGCAAAAACTTCTTGGCAATAAGATCATCATGTTACCTAAGTCTAGCTCATATGGAAACCCATTCTTGGATATCTATTGTGCTTATCATCAACATAATGAGCATAGTACTTCAGATTGCATTGAGCTAAAACATAAAATCCAAGATCTTATTGATAATGGAATTATTGATACCTCTAGTGACTCATGTGGTGAAGATACTTCTCTTGAGCAAGATTACATTAATGAACCTATGTCTAGTAGCAGCTCTATTACATCTTCCACTTCTTCCAACACTCGTGCATCTCCCAAAACCTCAAATCTTTCCAACATGCCTCTATCAAATAAAGAACCTAATGCTTTCCACATTGACTACATGTATTGTCAAGGGCTACCTCTAAAAGAAACTCAAGCTAACCTTCATTTGGCTGCAAACCTTTTCCATGCTACCAATCCTAAACATCCTCAACCTTCATGCACTACTCCATTCACTCTTCATTCTCCCTTGTCCTTGGAAGTGGCTCCATGTCAAGAAGACTCTCAAAAAGAAAAAGCTATAAATGTCAAGAAAGATCAAGATCAAGCACCCGTTCATCTCTTTCAAGATTTTTCCATTCCATATCCTATATCTTGTCCACCTCCTAAGTATGATGAAGATAGCACTTCCATTATCTCCCTTGAGCTTACTGAAAATTATGAGAAAAGTTCTCTTCATATGCTATCCAAGGCTACTTGTCAAGATCAAAGTGTCCCCTCGTCTTCTACTTCTCCATATCCACTTCAAAATTGTGCTCAAGCTTCAAGTGCTCCTATTAAAAATGGTGTTCCTATCAAAGGTACTCATGAGTCTATTGATGGCTTTAACCATGTTGCTCATTCTAAAGATGTTGATATCCCTTCCCATTATCCCTTTGCATCTTCTAAATCTATCCTTGGTCCTCATCCATCAAAACTAAAGTCTTCAAACCTTCCATCTATGTTGGGACCTTATGTTCCTTCATCTCCTACATTCACTCCTAGCTCATTCCCTAGCTCTCCTATAATACCTCAAGATCAACAAAGACACTCATCCTTGATGACTTTTCACCCATCTATACATCTAAACCAGTCATATCATCCTTATTCATCCACAAATCCCAAGTCTTTTGGAAGTGAGAATAAACATAAGAATCCATTGAAAAAGAAAGATCACTATGTCCCATCTAATCGACATGTGAATTCTAAGAAGGAGAAAGCACAAAAGAGACTACAGAGGTCTACTATTAAAAAACCTAAATCAAAGAAAATATGGGTTCCTAAACCCATTATTGAAGAAATGTGTTTTGAAGTATCCAAAGGAAAATCTAAAGCTATATGGATTCCCAAGTCTCTTTTAAAAGATTTGAATATTGAAAATACTTCAAAGTTGACATTCAAGCTTCCAAAGGCTTCCATTCCATCTTCTTCCAAAAATCTTTCTAAAAATATTCCAAAGCCTTCCACTCCACTTTTTTCCAAATCTCTTCTACCAGCTCATACATCTAAATCTCAAGCTATTTCATCCATGATTCCTCCATTGTTCCAATACCCTTCAAGTTGTGTGTCAATGTTGATCTTGTCCAATATTTTAGCTACCCACATGAAATCCTCCAAAGCTTACACTTACTTTCTATACATGAACTATTATCCTCCATATACTCTTCCTACTACCATTTCCCTTTCATCACCCTATCAACATCTTTGAGCATACCTTTCCATGGTCTTGGCTTATCATGGCTTATCTTTCCTATAGGAGCACTATCTAAATTGACAAAGCTTGAGCTCTTTCTAAAAATTCAAAAAATAAAATAAAAAAAATGAAAATGTGCCTTGGTGAAAACCACTTCTTGTGGCACTTTGGTAGCAAAAGTAAAGAGAAATAAATTTATCCTATGGTGAAAACTACTTCTTGTGGCACCTTAGATAAGTACCATGATGAAAACCTGGCAAACAGGCATCATGTGTAATTCTTCCATCATCCATCTATTCCCTCTTCTCTCTTTGATCTTGACAATGTTGAGCTATCTTTGCATATTGGCTATCTTATCCACTAGATTTTCTATTGTGCTCTCCCATTCACTCATAGCCTCTATCTTGAGATTTATTCTTATTGCTCTATCCCATTGCTATACTATCTAGGTGACCCCTTGGTCTTGATCACAAAAAATGAAACATGGTTCTCATAGGTCTCTTGACATGGCTACTCTTTTGGACTACATGCTTTCATGCTATCTTACTCATTGGCTTTCATCACTTATCTTATATGCTATCGCACTTGTTGGCTTCATTTCTTGTCCTACATGCTATCTTTCTCATTACTTCCATTGCTTATCCAAAATATGCTTCATATGACTATTTCACCTCTTTCCCTAGCTTGGGTACTCTTGAGGAGTTAGTCCTTGAGGATCACTTTCACTTGCTTCATACTTTTTTTTTCATTCATCTTTGCTTATCCACTAGCACATTGCTCCATCGTGTCCTATACCTTGCTAGAAATTGGGAGAAAATGATGTGATCTTGCTTAAGAACTAGTGATCTCTAAAACCTTCTAAAAAATCCAAAAAATCATATATGATGCTGAAAAAATCTTAAAAATTAGAAAATGTCCTGAAAAAAAGATCATCTTAGTGAAAACCTAGCAATAGGCACTTTGATTTATCACCAAAAAAATTCAAAAATTCAAAAATACAAAAAAATTTGAAAAAAGTCCTGAAAAAATCTGTCAAGTGGTGAAAACCTGGAAACAGGCGCTACTTGAAACCCTTGCACCTATGTCTATCAATCTCAATCATCCACTTTGCTACACATTTCCTAGCTTGGAATTGTTTCTTGTCCTCATCTTGGGGGCATAGCTACTTAGCCTATTGAGGTATTCTTGTGGATTAGGGTTTCTTTGACAACTCACAAAATAGTGTTTCTCAACACTTCCCCCACTTTGACATCAAGTGTTTTTTAACACTTTACAGAAAGTTTACCTATGGTCTCCGATGTCGCGATATCTCACTATCAGAATCAAGTCTGGAAGAAATGGCCAAGTGACTTACACACACACACTTTAACACTTAAACGAATGAGCTATGCTGATCTTTATCTACTTTGTGTGCTGTCTATGATGATTTCTTTGCCAGGTGTTCCCTCCCTAATAGTCTTTCAAGGATGTCATTGACTAGAAGACTGGGGGCATGGGACATATTTTCTTGATTTCTGCTTGTGGGTATACTTTTGTTTGTCTATAGTGTTGTAAGCATTCATGCTTGTCCTATTCAACACTTTGACTTATAAATGTATCATCCTTGATTGTTTTTGCAAGACCGCACTCAGGGTTTATCCCGGCGCTTATGCCTTGATACAGGTGTAATCTTGCTAAATTAAACTTAGGGAATCTAATCGTGTAGTTATCTTGACTTACATGTCTCTGATGCTTAGATTGGATTTCCACATACCTATCTCATATTGATCATATTCATATCCTCATAGTTATACTAGTGATGGTTGTATGATCTCATGATGTCCCTAATAAATGCTCAATGATGAAATTAAGAGTCTAAATGTTATGCACTTCTTGCTGGTAAACCACTTTGCATATTAGCTTGCATTTTAGGTTCATTTTATAGCTTAGTCTTGCATTCTTGCATATGGGGAGAGCTCTCTCTTCATCTTTTTGTGGACATATCAGCTAACTCCTTTCATATATTTCTTTACTTTCTTCTTGTTCATGTCTTTTCACGTTCTTAATCTTTCGCTTCATCTCTTTTCTATCTTATCATCACATTATATAAAATTTTTGACCTCTTAAATAATTTTGACGTCCTAGATTCATTTTCGGGATCGAAATCCAAATTCGAGTTCATCTTGATGGTCAAAATTGTCTTTTAAAAATCTACTTTCTTCTGAGCAGTTAGCTGATCTATTGAGGTCTAATCTCTGAATCATCACTGGGGCATCTTCATTTCTTCATGTCTTCATCATTTCCATACTTCATATCTACTTAAATTCACTATTTCATGTCTAAAATCACCTTTCTACTCGTTTTGACCTAATTTTTATGCTATGTCCTTCAAGGTCAACTCTAGTCAAACTGGGGCATTTTATCAATTTTTTAATATAGTCATTCTTGGGTTCTAATCATCTATCTGTCATCTTGGACATTGCTATATTCTAATTTTCTCATTTCTAGCCAATTTTTTGCATCCCCTTACCTCATTTCAATTTCGATCCCGAGGGGGCAAAAATACTCTATTGCTGATTGTTACAACTATCTATTTCTTAGGAGCATTTGTTTGATCTTATCACTTGCTCTCAATATATTCATTTTGCTAGGTGTTAGAATTCTTTTAAGATCCTAACATCATCTTCCTAGTGTTCAGTACTACTGCTATCAGGCTGTGCATTTAGGACTTGCTATCTATTTCTGCATTTCACTCTTCGAAATCAGACATCTATATCTACCACTACCTACTTGGCTTTCTATTTTCTTTGACATAATGTGTTCCCAGATCGATCACACATTAGTCAAAGAGGGGCAAATGTAATCACCTAAAAATGGTCATCTAGACTATTAGCCCCCTTCTCAGCATTTTGGCTAAATTAATTTAATCATTTATCTAGACCAAATTGCTAATAATCAATTTATTTGATTATAACCTATAGTTTGACTATGCTATCCTAAGTTCATTATTTGATTAAAAGAACATGTCCCCTTTTAATTAAATAAAATACCCCATTCTTCTAACCCACTTAAAGTGCACACATAAAGTCCTTTTTCTATTTTGCAATTAAAAGAAAAGGCTTTGTGACTTTTGTCTTATATGACAAGTCAACTTATATTCTATTGGTTGATTTGTGTGTGCACATGGATCACTCCTCTTTTCGAATTCCACCGTTGATCATCCACCATCTTCATCTTGATCTCCACCGTCCATACATCTTTAAAAGGGAGAGAGCTTTCCCCCTCAATCCATCTTTTGAACATTGTTATGCTGCAGGTTTTCTAACAGGTTTTCTTTGGAGCTTTGTGGAGAACTTCTCTTCCTTGTCTACATTCTCTCATCCATGGCATTTTAGCTTAGATTCATGTTGCATGTTAGTTTAGCTTCTATTTTGCAATAATCTCTCACATAGCTTAATATTTGGATTCTAACACTCTCATTCATATTCTAGCATAGCTGCATTTGACATTCTCATTCTAGCTTAATCTTCATTTGCATTGCATCCTTGAGGAACTCCTTGGGACATTTGCATTCTTGCATCTTGTCTTTGGAACCTCCCATTGCATGGTTTACTAGCAAGAAGAGTATCTCTAAGGCTCATCTGAGAGCCTTCTTATTCTTAAAATATACTCTCTTGCACTCCGTGGATAGGGAGCTCTAAGCCGGCATCTAAGCATTCCAACTCATGGAATTGTTTGGATAGAAGGGTTTAGAGTGGGACACTTTCGAGTGTACACTTATAGCCTTCTTCAATTCACACTCATCAGCTTCTTACTTCTTCAAAATATAATACATATATATCAATCTAATTAATTACCTTCTAGAGTTGACTACAATACCAAATTCATCATAATTCACAAAGTTGGCCCATTGTTGTAACTTAGGTTCAAGAGACAAACTTGGTGATGTTCTGACACTCGAATAATATTGTCAACACTCAGCATAATTTGGCACTTAGTTGATGTTGAAGCTTGGACCATACTAATCACTTCAAGTAGCACAAACTTGGTTAGCACTATGTGAATCAGTGAACACTAAGAAACTCAGTAGATATTGAATCACTCGGTTGACATTGCATTACTCGGTCAACATTGAATTCACTTTGTTAACACTGCGAGCTCAGTAGACATTGAGATCTTCATTACTTCTACTTGAAAGCTTAGTAGACTTGACTATGCTTGGGCGATATTGTAAATTGTCTTAGATGCTTAGTAGACACTATGAAGCTTGGCATGAACTACAATCTGACTGTGTAGCTTGATAGCAACTGAAACACTTGGTTAACACTTCTTGATGAATGATAAGCTTGGTAGCAATTGTAGAGCTAAGTAGAAATGTAACCAAATGACTAAGTATTAAGTCACTAATAGACAAATTTACCTTAATGTTAACAATATCCTCTAATCTAGTAAGTATTATCCCTCTGATGTGATTCCAAATAAATCTTAAAAATGAGATGTTTACAATAGAATTTCACAAGAAACACTTGACTTTACCCACTGGCTAGTAAATCCTCAATTTTGGAGATTAAAACTAAACATAAAGGTTTTACTTGGAAGAATAGATGCAAGTCTTTTAGTCTTATAGAAAAAAAACTTGACAATTTTTTTATATGGTATTCTAGAAGTTGAAACTCTCCCTATTTCAGGTTTTCACCATTTCCTAGTCCCGTTGAAAACTATTTTAGGAAATTGACTAAAGACATGCCCCTTTAAATTTGAACAAATGTGCCTTAAGGATTAAATTCTATTAGCTAAAATAGAAGAATGATGGAAAGAAACTAAGGTGTCGAGATCTAAACTTTTTAAAGTTATTAGCAAACTTAAGGTTATCAAATGCAAGTTAATCTAATGGAATAAAGACCACTTTTGTAAATATCATGGATTCAAAATATGCTTTAGAAGAAAAATTAGAGGATGTGAATTCTATGGTATTAAAAATAGGTGTGAATGAGGAATTATACATGAAGGAAATAGAATCAAGGTCAAAATATGAGGATTTTCTAGCTAAGGAAGAATTGTTTTGGAGATAGAATTTGAGGGAAACTTGGTTTGAAGAATGGGGATAGGAACACTAATCTCTTTCATAACTACAAAAATAGTGAAGATATGTTAACAATATTATTGGTATTAAGAATAAATATGGAAATATCTTAAATGGACCTTCATTGCTTGCTTCTTAAGTATTTAATATTTTTGAAAATATCTCAAATAACTAGGAGGGATCTCTTAAAATGAATCAAGAAATATTTTTAATGAATGTTCCCAAGATAATTACTAAGGAACAAAATAACTTATTGATGAACAAATTCTTAAGGAAGAAATTGAATCAACCCTAGCCCAAATGAGGCCGAATAAATCACCAAGGCTAGAGGGCTTCTCTACTCCTTTTTTCCAACAATGTTGGTTCTTTATGAGCAATGAAATGGTGGAAGCTCTAGAAGGAGCTAGAAATTTAGGGAGCTTCTTGAAATAAATTAAGAATTCCTTCTTAGCCTTAATTCCCAAAAATGATAAGATAGAAAGTTTCAATGATTTTAGACCAATAGAACTTTGCAATACATTATAAAAATTACTAAATAAAAATATTGACAATAGGATCCAAAAGCTTCTCTCCTTTCTTATTGGTGAGAAGTAGACAAGTTTTTTTCTAGATAGATCTATTTATGATGGAATCATCATTGTTCAAGAAGTCATTCCCTCAAAAAAAGTGGAAATCTAAGAAAGTTAATAAAACTTGATGTTTGTAAGGCTTATGATAAGGTGGACTGGCATTTCTAGTGTAAAAATTTAGAATCCTTTGACTTCTCAAAGATGTAGAATAACGTCATCTTTGAACACATTCCAACTCCCAAAATGCCAGTCTTGATTAATGGATCTCAAGAAGTCTTTTTCTCCATCTCGAGTGGACTCGAGAAAGGGGATCCCATCTCACCCTTTTTGCTCATTCTTATGGTTAAATCCTTAAGATTATCTTTAACTCATATGAGGAAACTTGTCCTTTTAAAAGGACTTAATATTACTAGCAACATTGATCCTACTACCCATCGATAATGTTTTGATGATGCTATGTTATATAGTCAAGGGGATGTCAAAGAAGAAAAAGTTTTCAAAATAGTTATGGATTCTTACGTTAGGGCTTTTGGGCATTAAACTAACCAAGATAAATCAAAGATATTTTTCTTCAATACAACAAAAGACACTAAATTGGAAATTTGAAAAATACTAAACTTTAAAAGAGGAACTTACTTTGTATGTATGTAGGAATTCCCCTTAACAATGGAACATGGTCATCATCTTTGTAGCATGAGATGTTGGAGAAAACTAAAAAGAGGTTAAAGTCTTGGAAAGGTAAATTACTATCTTTAGTTAGGAGCTACTATGCTTAAGTATATCATTTTCGTGTTGCCCATCCACCACATGTCAAGTATTTATTTATGTTATGGTAAATGGGATATTATGGACAAACTATTGAGATCCTTCTTTTGGCAAGGGTCAATTGAAAAATAGAAACTTTCCATTGTATCTTGGGACAAAGTCTGTGAACCTAAAGAGAAGGTGAGTTTGGAATTAAGAACTTACGGGGATAAAGGGTATTCACTTAGTGAAAAGTGTATTTGGAGAGTGTTTCAAAAAGTGCAGCTTGAATGGGTTAGTATCCTTAATAAAATAAAATGAAAAACCCTAATCTAGTGGGCATTCTCTAAATCCTCCTAAAGGATATAGAGTATGGAAATTCACGTTGAATTGTAAATACATTAATCAAGAATAGCTAATTTGGAATATTGGAAATGGGTAGTTGGCCTTCTTTTGGATGGAATCTTGGGGTGGTTATAAAGCTATTTGTGATATAAACGACTTTCAAATTACTAGATCACTCTTGGAATCTTAATGGGGTAAGTCTATTTGTGATTATAGAAATATTGGATGGGGAATTATCTCTAGGTTGGAAATGGAAATTATTTGTTGACTTTGATATCCCTACCCAAGAAATATTAGCATTGGAAAAGATATTGGCTAATAGGGTCATTTCCTTTAACTTGGGGACTAATAAGATAGTATGGAATGGATTAAAAATAGGCTATTGCAATGTAAAAAATGGTTATAACTATTTAAATAAGAAAATAATATGTTCAAAAATTAATATTGTGTTGTGACTAAGTTGGGATAAGTTGTGTATCCCTAAAGTAGGAATTTTTTCTTGGTTTGCTCTACAATATTTGAATTTGACCTTTGATAAGCTATAAAAAATGGCTTATGAAGGACCAAACATATTTTCATCATGTGAAAAATTTGAAAAGGGCATTGAACGTATCCTTCTTGGGTGTCAAATTTTAACACATTGCTGGTATTGGTTCTAAACAAATTGGGTTTTAAGACTATATTGCTCAAAATAATCCTAATTTTGTTCCAAGAATGATCTATTTTATAAAGTAATAGTACATGTAAAGGTTTATGGATCATTTCCCCCTCAATTATCATTTGGGAACTATGGGAAGAAATGAATAAAAGGTTTTTAAGAGCACAAAAATGACTTAGGAACACCTATATATTAAATTTGAAACTTTAATATTTAAGGCACTCAATTACAAAATATTCAAAATAAACTAGATGGATATGAAGATAACCCCTTGGGATGGGGAGATGAGAAATACATGGTCATGATTAAAAATCCCTCCCTTTTTGGGTCAGGGGGTGATAGGAGTAAGCCAAAAAGAAATGAATTCATCTAGAATCCCCCCATATCTAATTAGTTTAGGTTTACTATTGATGACACTTCATAAGGTAACCCTTGAATTGTAGGCATTGGTTGTTGCATCCAAGATAGTAAAGGTTTAACATGATTTGCTAACTTTTGGTTGTGTCACTATTCCCAAGAGTATTTATGAAATAGGATTTCAAGGAAATAAATATCTTATCATCAATGCCATGCTTAAATATTTTGTTATCATTCAAATTTGTTTCATTCATTGTTAACTATTACTTCTAGCTTGTGTATTCTATGATGATTACGAAGTTGGAATTCTTGCCACTCATTACTCTATCTTAAATAGAGAGTTTAAAAATTAATGGTTGCAAAACTTCAATGCTTATTTAAGACTTTGTCTATTTTTTCCTCTTTAATTTTGTATGAGAAAGACTCTTATTAAGCTGAGAAGTAACAATAGGTAAATGGATTTTCATACTGAAATCACTTTAGATCGATTGAAATAATTCTTTACTATAAAAAATACAATCATTTGAAGGGTTGTCCTTAACAATCTGGGAGATAATTTTGTGAATTTCAACACAACAATCTCTTTTGAGAAAGTCCATACATCCCAACCATGTTTATAGTTATTTTCATGCAAATAAAAAGGGAATTATTGCAAGGTCATGTCAAGTTATTTGGATAGGGTCTTGGTTAACATTAGGAATGATCTTACCATTCCAAGAGCTAGGAATTATAGCATTTTGATTCTTAATGATCAACTAGTTCCTACAATTCCTATTAGGTTATCAAAATATTTTGATGGGTATTGGGATTAGAGGGATGCTATTATGCGTATTAAAAAAATTGTGATGATGTATTTTGAGGTTCTCATCCCATATGATGACAATTAGTTGGAGAACTATTTTATGGAAGAAGAAATTTTGTAGGATAGACCTCTGGTGGAGGCTATGAAAGATCTTAGGAAGGTCATTTGTATCTCCAGATAATGGAAATCATTTTGCTTCCTTTGTTGTCATTAGTAAATAGATGGAAAATCATACTTAGGGGACTCTCTTTTTTCTTACTTCATCAAAAGGTGTTAAATATAGTTTATGATCTTTGGAAAGTTTTGATTTTATACTCATAAACCAGTGACAAGTCTTTTAACTATAAATTTTATGAGATTTTGGTAATTTTGAACCATTGTAATGGTAATATAATGCTAATGGCATATCATACATCCAATTTATATTTTTAAGGTATAAGGCTCTATGTTTTATATGGCATCTAGAAGTCTGATTTATTTGGCGAAGATGCTCTGAGTTTAAAAATTGGGGTCAAGTATGACAATCTTGAAATATTATTTCGATTTGTGCCCTTTTTAGATAATTTTTTTTAATCCTCATGATTTATTTATGAAAATTAGGGGTTGTTGTTATACATTCATGGGAAGGGATATCCTTCACTATCATCACTCCTATAAAATAAGAGTGGTTTCAAATGAGTTATATTTTTCTTTATTTCTCTACACTCCCCCAAATAATTTTTATGAGAGGTTTTCCCCACCTAAGATAAGCAAGAATTAAATAATTGGTATCTTTGATAAGTTATGTATTTGTTCTTTAATATTCCATCGAGGATACTCCCAAATTGATTAGTGAGGCACAAATGACATAATAAAATATTTGACTTCATTCTAGGATAGATTGGTTTGGTTTATATGTTGGCCTACTTACAAAAATGAGGCAATATTCTATAATTCTCTATGATGGTATGCTCTTTTGAAGTACATATGAACTTCTCATGGGTTACAAAAGAATTATATGTTAACTATAGAAGGTAAATTTACTCTCAAAAATTATCTTCATAACTCTAGATAGATGTAGAATATTTGCTCAATGTGTTCAATTTTTCATTATTGGTATTGGGGAAAAATGAGATTTCTTTTTGGATTCTGGAGAAGTATATTCATACTATACTATGTTGATTAAACTTGAATAGGCTCACCTTAATTCATTCTTAATATGTATTAGTTAGTGATAATTTTATCCTTCATGTGGCTATTTTATCTTTATTTCTAATCCTTGATTAGGAGGTTGATAATGTGGTGTATGTAACTCAATATGTATATTATATTGTGTTGATTAAACTTAAGTGAGGTTGCCTGACTTTATTCTTGATGTTAATTAGTTACTTGGAAATATTATCTTTCTTGTGCTTATTTTATCATCACTACTAATCCATGGTAAAGAGGTTGAGAATGTAGTGTATGCAACTCATTCATCAATTTATCTGGCCTGACAATATTGGATTAGTAAAGGGAAGGTGGGTCTCCAACCATGCAAATTTATATAGATCTTGATTGTAAATATAAATGATCAATATAATAGCTAATTGTAAAGCCTTTAAAGCTATAGATAATTTATCAATATTTAAACTTAAAACTAGACATGTAATGATAATCTAAAGATTATCAATTTTTGACAATGGGTCCAATATAGATACATTATTTTGTATACATATATGTTTTCCAAACTAAATTAGTCTTAGGAAAGACCAATGACTTTCTTTACTCTATTCTTTTCTACCGATGGCTATACTAAATAGAGTTGAGATCTTGTCCTTTTAATTAATAAAGAATATATTTGAGATCTTACCTTTTATTGATAAAAATAAGTAGGTCTATTTTTTTTATACAATACCACAACCCAAATTTTAAACACAACTCTAATTATGATCGTTAAATAAACCTGAATCATTACTATAACTCTAAAAAAGATCCCAAAATTAACCATAAAATAATCATATTCCTATATATAACCTAAATCTTGGCCTTGATCATAACCCTGGTCAAAATCCTAACCCTAACCATAATAGTAACTATGATGCAACCCCTTACACTAACCATAATTGTAACCCAAAACCTTTTTCACAACCCTAACTCTAACTTTGTCCCAACTCAAACACTAAACCATGGTCCTAAACAAGATCATAATCCAAACTCTAAATCTAATCCATACTCTAACATGGGATAATGGTTAGAGAGAGAGGAGAGTATTAAGGGAGAGATTTATAGATATATAGGAAGATACAAGTTCTTGTAGAATAAATAGGATCTTCTTTATATAGAAGTTCATATTGGAGTGTGGAAACCCAATAATGCCAACCTAGCTAGGACCTTCACAAAGCAATTAAGCTACCTAATTTGGGAGCATGAACCTATACAAATCTCTTCGATAAAGACACAAGGAAATATGATTATGCATTCCATTAAATTCATCCAAGATAAGATCCAACTTCTTCTCTTGTAATGTTGGAACCTTGTGCTCAACAAGATTTAGTGCTTGGTTTGCTCATTTGACAAAAACAATTTATCTCAAAAGACAACACTTATTAAGTATTTGTAAAAATAATAGTACTTCAAACATAAAAATAACCTTAATTAATATTTAATTTTTTTAAATATTTCATTTATACTATTAAACTAATGATTATAATACTATTTTAAGAAAAAAAAAGTTAAAATAATCAAATCTTAAATAATTTCATAAACTAAAATAAATTTTGTATTTATAAAAAAAATTTTATCAGTATTTGAAACCACCTTAACCAATAAATAGTAATAAAATAAATAATATATAAATTTAAATTAAAATAAAATATATTTATTCATGTTTTTGTGTGAATTATATAAAATAGTTATTTTATTGCATAATTGATTACTTGAGAAGATTGTTAAGATAATTGAAATATAAAAATGATTTTTAATAAAAAAATAAAATCATTTCATATAAATAATAATAATATATGGAGGCATATACAAAATATAAAGGAAAAAAAACTTCTGAACTTTCCAATTCTTTATAGGATAATGGCGTCAGACACCACAATTCATACGTCTCTTGTCAATTTTAAACATAATATTTTTTTTGTAAATATATTTCATAACAAAAAAAATTAAATATGTGGGATTACTTTTTTATCAGATCGATGTGCGAAATAAACCAAATACACGGGAGTAATTTTTATTAGATCAGTGTCACAAAAAGTCAATAAATTCAAAGGAAACCAATACTTCTCAAAACTTCTCAACAATACTTCTCAAAACTTCTCAACAATACATGAATTTAAAATAATGAAACCAATATTACATAGTCATTGTCCAACTCATTCAAGTACCCATTGAATACCTTACATATTAACTATGACTTCATCATACTTTCTTCAATTCCTCTTCATCAATCTAATGTTGTGGTACTTTCCTGAGTTAGCATAATGTCTAGCCAACTAAGAATTTGACATTAATGACTTTATAACAAGTGATATGATTCTTTTACATACATTCATAGTGTGATCACCTAACAATCTCCCATTATCAATTATAATATCAGTTTGGGATAACAATATCCTCCTTTGGCATTGATGACAAAACATAACATAAGATTTTACAGTACAAAACATGACAAAAGATAATCAAATGTATGCATTGAAAAAAATTCAACTTTTCAATTTTGGTTCTTAAAGCTTGTACTTGGTCTATATCTTTAGCAACAACAAAAATTTGTGACTTCTTCAACATTACTCCCCCTTTGATTATGATATCTGGTTTTAGGTTCAAGCTTTTATCATCTTCATCTTTGTAGTTCCTCCCCTTTGGGTTATCTCCCTTCCTTTACTGTTTCATTTACTTTTCTTCATTGTATTCTCTCCATTGATTCTCTCTCTTTAGTTACACTTCTCCCACTTTACAATATATTATCCCCCTTTTCTACCCTTCTATCCATTCAACATATTCTCTCCCTTTGACAACAATGCCAAAGGTCCTTATAAATTTCATCATGAAACTTATAGAACCTTGTAGTCACCCTTGTACCTTGCATGTACAAATTACATCATTTTCATCATACTTAACTTCACAACTTCACAAATACTCCTAAAGTGTGAACACTTTTGCATCAACTCCAAAAAATATTTCAATTAATCTATGAGTTGATGCAACACATAGCTTCAACTATTTAATTTTGGATAGGGACAAGACCCCCAGTTTGCCTCTTAGATACTTAAACGCATCCGTAGGCAATGACTTGGTAAATATATTAGCAATTTGTTCCTTATACCTTACATACTCAAGTCTTACTTTCTTCTCTTGTGCCTTCTCCCTCAAGTAATGATATGTGATAGATATGTTCTTTGTCTTTGCATGCATCATGAGGTTTAAAATTTTTTTTATAGTACTTTTTGTTGAAAACAATTGTGTCATTGTATGTTGTCTTTGATGTTACACAAAATGTCAAACCTTATTGAGCAAGTCAGTGATTGTCAAACTCACTCAGGCATTGAAGATAGTTTCGTGTGTATGCCAAGAATTCCAGTTATAACCAAGTTTAGAGTTAGTTCTTATCGAGCTCACTCAAGCATCAAAGGAATATCTTGTGTTAACTAAGTTCACTCAATTACCAAATGAAGGTTAGTTCAAAATCAATATTGACTGAATTGGGTTGGTTAACAAAGAGTTTCTCCAAGTTGACCAAGTACTCAATTCTATATTAGCTGACTGACAACATATTAAGCCTAAAAGATTTGTTGGTTAATGCTAGTTGACTTAAGGGAGGAGAATTGTTTGGTTAAAAGTATATTCAAGCCAACTTGACAAGTCTATTCATATAAGTATAGGGTCAAGTTGAGGATTGAATTGAGAGAAAAAGCATGGGATTGAAGAAGATAAATTAAGGAGACAAACTGGAAGGATATTAGAGTATCTGAGTTGATTGAGCTGAAATGAATATTTAGGTCAAGGAGAATCAAGTATTCAAGCTAGAACTAAGATATAAATCTACAAATTTAGTTGCATCAGCAATCATGTCAAGTCATTATTACTCTCTAATAGATGTAGTAGTCAATCAAATCTCCTAACAAAGTTAGCCTAACAACTATTTGGTAAATATTCTAAAAAGGTGGCATTTCTAGATTGAAGTGTCTAAAGATCTCTAACAAGGCCACTCCTAATAGGGTGAATTAAATCCTCTAATAGGGTCACACCTAACAATGTTTTTTGCAACCTTTAACTGAGTTGGCTCCTAATAGGGCTCACTTTAGAATAGTGGAAAACAATAACTAGTTGCAATTGGTGGTTTTCCCAAATTGGGTTTCCATGTTAAATCTTGGTGTCTCTTGTGTTCATGTTATTTATTTTATGTTTTTGAAACTAAGTTAAATAAGGTTAATCACATTTGAATATCTTAAGATCTGCATATTTAGTGTTAACCAAGTTACAACTAAATATTTAGTGTAAGCCAAGTTACAACAAGTTATTGGTTTTATATTGTGTTGACATCTTAAAGGGACTTTTGGATTTGTTTTTGTAGTAACTGATTCACCCCTCCCCTCTTAGTTACTCCTTTCCATTTCCAACAATTGGTATTAGAGCATTTGGTGCTTGGAGATAAGGTTTCAAGGACCTAAGCTAAAGATCAAAGATGTCTTATAAAGGGAGATTCCTAAGCTAAACAAAGATAACTTCCAAGCATACTAGGAACTCATGAAGCTACATTTGGCAACCATTAGAGACACAAGCTTGAAATATCTAGATAAAAAATATGAGGCACCTACTAGACCTTTGTTTGTGGATCAAATTGTTGAAAAGAAGAATCATAACATAATGATGATTGACATTGCCTCTACTCTCAAGTATGCTAAAGTTTGATGAAGTCAAAGATTGTCCTACTGCTCATGAAATGTAGAACAAACTACAAGATATCTATGGAGGAGATGACAATGTGAGGAGAGCTAAGCAAGAAAACTAAGAGGTCAATTTGATCAAATGAAGATGAGAGAAGATGAAAACATTTCACAATACATTGAAAGAATCAAAGAAAGTATATGTGCAATCAAAGCTTTAAGAGGGAAAATAGATGATGTGACAGTAGTCAACAAGGTACTTAGAACTATTCTTCTTATTTATGCAATTAGAGTGTCAACTATTCAAGAGATGGTATGTGATCCTACAAATGATATAACTTTGGATGCACTAGTGGGAAGGTTGACAAACTTTGAGTTAGATAAATTTGATAATTATGTTCCTAACTCTGGTAGCATTGAGTCTGCATTTCAAGCTAAAATATCACTCAAGAAGAAAGGTGGAAAATATAAAAGAAAAATTTTGATAGTGAAGATGAAGACAATTCTGATGATGACCTTGAATTCATCAAAGCCCTACTTGCAAGAAGATTCCCTAAAGGCAAAGGAAAGTACAAAGGTAAAATACATCTAATTTTTTTTCTTGTGAAGAAGTTGGTCACATTGTTGTAAGGTGTCTAAACAAAGAAGGCAGAGAAGAGAAGAAGCATGCCAAATATAAAGGAAAGAAAGATTTCAAAAGCTACAAAGACTACAAGGATAAAGGTAAGAAATTTTGTTACATGACTAAAGAATTTGATAGTAGTGATGAAAATGAAAATGGTTTACATTACTATAAAAGATGATGAAAATGATAAGATACCCCTCATTTCTCATATTAGAAAGAATGACACATGGATTATTGATAGTGGTTGTTTTCACCACATGACTAGTGATAAATATAAATTTGAGGACTTGGAACACTATGATGGTGGGAGTGTCAGATTTGGTAATGATGAACCTTGTTATGTAAAAGGAAAAGGTTGCATTACATTGACTGATGAACTCAAATGTGACAATGTTTACTAAGTTGAAGGACTGGAATACAATCTACTTAGTGTGGCATAGTTGAACAACATTGAATTCAAGGTAGAAATCATGAATGGCAAAGCCAAGTTGCTAGATGGGAAAGGAAATCTAGTTAGGACTAGAAATCAAACCAAAGGTAATCTATTCGATTTAGATCTAACTAAAAGTTCATGTTTCCTAGCTCAAGTAGAGGAAACTTGGTTATGGCATAAAAGGCTATGTTATGTGAATTTTGATAACTTGGTCAACATAAGCAAGAACATTAGAGTGAGAGGCATTCCTAGTCTAAAAAAGATATGGGCATGTGCAAAAATTATCAAATTGGAAAGATGGGAAAGACAAGATTCAAAAACAAGAATGATCATTCTGAAAAAGTTTTGGAGCTGGTTCATACAAATCTTTGTGGACCCATTGGCATAGAAAGCTATCATGGAGATAAGTACTTTATTTTATTTGTTGATCATTATTCCAGGATGATGATAGTTATGTACCTAAAAGATAAATCTAAAGCCTTTAAAAAATTCAAATGGTACATGGCTAGAGTGGAGAAAGAAATAGGAAAGAAACTAAAATGTCTAAGGTCAGATAGAGAAGGTGAATTCAATGAATTCTACAATGAAAGAGGAATCAAAAGATAGGTATCTACACCTCGTTCACCTTAGTAGAAAGAAGAAATAGATCCATTATGGATTAATGTGTAAGAAAACTGATGGTAGATAAAAATGTTGCAATAAAATACTAGAAGGAAGCAATCAACACAACAATTCATACCTTGAACCGAGTTCAGTTGAAGGACTTAGGTCAAACAACTTATAAATTATGGTATGGAAATGGATGAAGAGATTGATCAGATTGAAAGGAACAATACTTGGACTCTTGTTCCTAGACCCAAGGACAATAATGTAATTGGCACAAAATGGGTATTCAAAAATAAGTTGAATGAAAATGGAGAAGTTTCAAGAAGCAAGGAAAGATTAGCATACAAAGGTTATGCTCAAGAAGAAGGTATTGATTATGGCGAGACTTTTGCCCCTATTGCAATATTAGAAGGTGTTAGAACACTACTTTATTATGCTACTCATAAATGATTCAAATTATATTGGATGGATTTAAAGTCATCTCCCTTGAATGAAATCCTAGAAAAATAAGTCTACATTGAACAACTTGAAGGTTTTATAGATCCAAACAAATGGGACATGGTTTGCAGACTAAAAACCTTTATATGGTCTCAAAAAAGAACTTAGAGCTTGGTATGAAAGATTGCACAATCATCTGCTAAAGATTGGTTTTCAAAAGACAAATGACAACAACAACCTATACATCAAGGAAGGACTAGGTAAGAAGATAGTGCTAGTAGAAATCTTTGATCATACATTATTCATTGGACATGATGTTTTATGCAAATATTTTTATGAGGAAATGAGTAAAGAATTTGAAATGTTAATGTTTGAAGAGATTAAATTCTTTGTTGGCTTGCAAATTCAACATAATAAAGATGGTATCTACATTACTCAATCAAAGTACATCAATGAGGTACTGAGGAAATTTGAAATGGAAGACTCCAAACTAGATGGAACACTATGTCTATTGGACATAAGCTTTCTGAAAATGATGATTCCAAAGAGGTAGATCAGACTACATACACATCAATGATTGGAAAACTTCAGTATGCAGTACACACAAGACCTGATATTGCATTAGCAGTTGGTATGGTGGCAAGAATCTCCATTAATCCAAAAGAAAATCATATAATGGTGATACAAATAATTATGAGGTATCTAAAAGGTACTAAAGATTATGGTTAGTGGTATAAGAAAAGAGACAACTTTGAATTGAAAGCCTTCACTAATGCTAATTGGGTAGGAAGTATTGATGATAGGAAAAGCACTAGTGGTGGAGCATTCTTTCTTGTAAAGAGGCTAGTGTCTTGGACAAACAAGAACTAGAATTGCATATCTCAATCTATAGAAGAAGAAAAATATGTTGCAGTAGTATTTAATTATTCCAACATCATTTGGTTCAAGCAACTGATGATAGGTATGAAGGAAGAAATCAAAGATCCAATAGTTATCTTCTGTGATAACACTAGTGCAATTAACATATCCAAGAATCCTGTGATGCATACCAAGATTAAACACATTGCAATAAAATATCATTTTCTGAGAGAATTAGTGCAAGAAAAAGAGGTGAGATTAGAATATGTGAATACAAACGAAACAATTGCAGACTTATTCACCAAGCCATTTCCTAAGGATGCATTTTTGTATCTAAGAGGTAAGTTAGGTTTTATTCCCTTATCTGAAGCTCACTAAGAAAATTTTAGTGATGCATCAATTAAGCATTTTGGAGATCATACAAGCTGATACAATATTGTCAAAGTATATTGCATATGAATCAGTACATTAGGTACATGAAAAACACATTGATTATTGTCTTTGGCATGAGATGTCAAAGAGGGAGAGTTTGATGTCATATCAGATCTAAAAATTTGTATCAGTAAAGAAGAAGAGTTTTTTGTTAGAGGGAGAAATTGTAGTTAGAGAATCAATCATTTTAGAGGAAGAGATTGATGTTAGAGGGAGTTCTCATGGATGTGAATCAATTTGAAACTACATATATTATCCTTACTTCTATTTTTCTCTAAAATTTCATTGTACTATGACATATTTGTACACTAGAAAAGGTGCACTTCTCTAAATCATTCTATCCAAAATTCTCCATAGATTGGAAAGCTCGAATGCCAACTTAGAGCTCCCTAGTCATGGAGTGCAAGGGGCATACAAATGAGTATATAGGAGCTCTCAGTTGAGCCTTAGAAATACATCCCTTGCTAGTAAACCAAAAAATGGGAGATTCTTTAGACAAGAGCAAGAGTGCTAGTGTCAAAGAACTCTTTAGATCATGCAATGCAAAAATGAAACTAAATTAGGATGAGATGCACAATGCAAGCTATGCTAATAATGAGATGGGAATGTTACAAATCCAACTATTAATCTATGTGATCTAATTATTTGCAAAGGAATCAAAGTTAAACTAAAATGCAACTATGCTAAGAATGCCATATGATCTTATGCTAATGTGATGGAAATGAGAGAATGAGACAAGAAATGAGAAGTTCTCCACAAAGCTCCAAAGAAACCTGTTAGAAAACCTGCAGCATAACAATATTCAAAATGAGGATGGATCCCTTGAGGGGGAAAGCTCTCTCCCTTTTAAAGATGTATGAACGGTGGAGATCAAGATGAAGATGGTGGATGATCAACGGTTGAATTCGAAAATAGGAGTGATCCATGTGCACACACAAGTCAACCAATAGAATATAAGTTGACTTGTCATATAAGACAAAAGTCACAAAGCCTTTTCTTTTAATTGCAAAATAGAAAAAGGATTTTATGTGTGCACTTTAAGTGGGTTAGAAGAATGGGGTCTTTTATTTAATTAAAAGGGGACATGTTCTTTTAATCAAATAATGAACTTAGGATAGCATAGTCAAACTATAGGTTATAATCAAATAAATTGATTATTAGCAATTTGGTCTAGGTAAATGATTAAATTAATTTAGCCAAAACGCTGAGAAGGGGGCTAATAGTCTAGATGACCATTTTTAGGTGATTACATTTGCCCCTCTTTGACTAATGGGTGATCAATCTGAGAACACATTATGTCAAAGAAAATCGAAGTCAAGTAGGCAGTGGTAGATATAGATGTCTGATTCCAAAGAGTGAAATGCAGAAATAGATAGCAAGTCCTGAATGTATAGCCTGATAGTGGTAGTACTGAACACTAGGAAAAGATGATGTCAGAATTAAAGAAGAATGTTAACACTGAGAAAAGCGGATAGAGTGAGAGCAAGTGAGAAGATCAAACAAATGCTCCTAAGCAGTGATAGAGTATTTCTGCCCCCTCGGGATCAAAATTGAAATGAGGTAAGGGGATGCAAAAATTGGCTAGAAATGAGAAAATTAGAATATAGCAATGTCCAAGATGACAGATAGATGATTAGAACCTAAGAATGACTATATAAAAAAATTGATAGAATGCCCCAGTTTGACTAGAGTTGACCTTGAAGGATATAGCATAAAAATAAGGTCGAAATGAGTAGAAAGGTGATTTTAGACATGAAATAGTGGATTTAAGTAGATATGAAGTATGGAAATGATGAAGAAATGAAGAAATGAAGATGCCCCAGATGATTCAGAGATTAGACCTCAAAAGGTTAGCTAACTACTCAGAAGAAAGTAGAATTTTAAAAGACAATTTTGACCATCAAGATGAACTCGAATTTGGATTTCAATCCCAAAAATGAATCTAGGACGTCAAAATTATTTAAGAGGTCAAAACTTTATATAATGTGATGACAAGATAGAAAAGAGATGAAGCGAAAGATTAAGAAGGTGAAAAGACATGAACAAGAAAAAAGTAAAGAAATATATGAAAGGAGTTAGCTGATATGTCCACAAAAAGATGAAGAAAGAGAGCTCTCCCCATATGCAAGAATGCAAGACTAAGCTAGAAAATGAACCTAAAATGCAAGATAACATGCAAAGTGGTTTACCAACAAGAAGCGCATAACATTTAAACTCTTAATTTCATCATTGAGCATTTATTAGGGACATCATGAGATCATACAACCATCACTAGTATAACTATGAGGATATGAATATGATCGATATTAGATAGGTATGTGGAAATCCAATCTAAGCATCAGAGACATGTAAGTCAAGATAACTACACGATTAGATTCCCTAATTTTAATTTAGCAAGATTACACCTGTATCAAGGCATAAGCGCCAGGATAAACCCTGAGTGCGGTCTTGCAAAACAGTCAAGGATGATACATTTATAAGTCAAAGTGTTGAATAGGACAAGCATGAATGCTTACGACACTATAGACAAACAAAAGTATACCCACAAGCAAAAATCAAGAAAATATGTCCCATGCCCCCAGTCTTCTAGTCAATGACATCCTTGAAAGACTATTAGGGAGCGAATACATGGCAAAGAAATCATCATAGACAACACACAAAGTAGATAAATGTCAGCATAGCTCAGTCGTTTAAGTGTTAAAGTGCGTGTGTGTAAGTCACTTGGCCATTTCTTCCAGACTTGATTCTGATAGTGAGAGATATCGCGACATCGGAGACCGTAGGTAAACTATCTGAAAAGTGTTGAAAAACACTTGATGTCAAAGTGGGGGAAGTGTTGAGAAACACTATGTTGTGAGTTATCAAAGAAACCCTAATGCACAAGAATACCTCAATAGGCTAAGTAGCTATGCCCCCAAGATGAGGACAAGAAAAAATTCCAAGCTAGGAAATGTGTTGCGAAGTGGATGATTGAGTTTGATAGACATAGGTGCAAGGGTTTCAAGTAGCGCCTATTTCCAGGTTTTCACCACTTGATAGATTTTTTCAGGACATTTTTTTTTTTTTTTTTTTTTAGGTGATACATCGAAGTGCCTATTGCTAGGTTTTCACTAAGATGATCATTTTTTCAGGACATTTTTTCATTTTTAGGATTTTTTCAGCATCATAGATATATACAAGATAGCTGAGCAACAAGCCTCTAAGTATAGAACTTCTTCAAGTGTAGGATGTTGATAGGTTCTGAAAGTTCTTCACCCTCTGAAGTAGACAACTGGTAAGCACCAGACCCAAATGCTGCTGTGATAATGTAAGGACCTAACCAATTAGGTTCAAATTTCCCTTTCTGTTCTCGATTTTGCTGATTTTTGGGATTCTCTCTAAGCAAGAGTTCACCAACTTGGAACTCACGGGGGTGAACCTTTTTGTTATATTGTGTAGACATGCGCTTCTGATAAGCTCTCATGTGATCAAAAGCAGCCTTGCGCCGTTCATCCAAAGTCTCTAATTCTTGTACTCGCATAGCTCTATGATCTTCATCGATTATTAACCCATGTAAGGAGACACGCAAAGAAGGTATCTCGGCTTCTAATGGGAGAACAGCCTCAGAGCCATAGACTAGAGAAAAGGGTGTAGCCCATGTAGGAGTACGAATAGAGGTTCTATAGGCCCAAAGTGCTGGTTTTATTTGCAAGTGCCAATCTTTCCCAGACTTGTGAACTGTGCGGTGTAGGATTTTCAGCAGTGTTTTATTAGAGGCCTCAGCTTGGCCATTCCCTTGGGGATAGTAAATGGAAGACCAGTGTTGCTTAATTCGAAACTTTTTGCACAGTTGTTTTAAGTCTTTATTTTTGAACTGTCCTCCATTATCTGTAACAATAGAGGATGGGATACCATATCGACAAATGATGTGATTTAGTATAAATAGGGAAAAATGTTTGCCTGTAGCAGCAGATAATGGTACAACTTCAACCCATTTAGTGAAATACTCCGTTGCTGTGATGATGAATTTATGACCGCTGGATGAGCTTGGATGGATCTTTCCTACCAAGTCAAAGGCCCATTGCTGAAATGGCCAATATGTCACAGAAGGGATTAACTCTCGCCCAGGAGCATGTATCAAGTTACCATGGAGTTGACATTTCTAACAGGACTTTGCATAGCGCACAACATCAGCTTGCATGGTGGGCCAGTAATAACCCGTCCTAAGCAGTTTTTGGGCAAGTGCAAGGCCATTAGAATGCGCCCCACAAATGCCATCGTGGACTTCGGCAAGTGCCTTCTCAGACTCTTCTAGCTCTAAACACCTAAGCAACGTTCCGTCTAGACCCCTCCTATACAAGTCACTAGAGACCAAAGTGTAGTGTGAGGCATTACGAAGGAGTTGGCATTTTTGGTTGCACATGAGGGTTTCGAGAATAACCTGATCACGTAGGTAGGAGAAAATAGCCGCATAGCAGGAGGAATCGTGACCCACAATAGTGTAGATCACCTGGTTATCTGAAGAATCATAGGCTGGATGACGCAATTCTTCCACCAGGAACTCAAATCGCGATTCATGTTCTTGTAATTGGAGGATAGATGCTAAGGTGGCCATAGCATCAACAGCCTTGTTTTCTGCTCTAGGAATTTGTTGGAATGTTACAAAGGTAAAATAGTTCCTTAGAGCATCTATCAACTTTTTATAAGGGATCAATTTATCATCCTTTGTTTGATATTCATTATTCACTTGGTTCACAACCAGTTGAGAATCCCCATAGATGTGTAGCTCAGTTATTCGCCATTCAAGGGCCATTTTGATCCCATTTGTTAATGCTTCATACTCTGCAATATTGTTTGTACATGGGAACAATAATTTGTAGGATTTTGGGATCGTATAACCATGAGGGGAAACAAACAACACCCCTGCTCCTGCTCCATTCTGTGTATGGGATCCATCAAAAAACATTTTCCATGTTCTGTTAGTAATGTTCATGATTGAGGCATCTGGAAACTCAATTTGTAGAGGTGCTACATCTTCAAGTGGGAAGTCAGCCAACTGGTCAGCTATGGCCTGTCCTTTGATTGCCTTACGTTCAACATACTGAATGTCAAATTCAGAAAGAATCATCATCCATTTAGCAAGGCGACCAGTAAGTGCAGCTTTACTTAATAAATATTTCAAAGGATCTATCTTGGCAATCAAGTGAACTGTATGGGCCAACATATAATGCCGAAGTTTTTGGGAGGCAAAAACTACAGCAAGGCATGCCTTCTCTATACTTGTATAATTTAGTTCATAAGCCACCAAAGTTTGACTAATATAGTATATGGCTCTTTCTTTACCCGTCTCATCACTTTGGGCTAAGAGTGCTCCTAGAGAAGAATTCGTAGCTGAAATGTACAGAATCAAAGGTTTTCCCAGAATGGGTGGCATCAAAACTGGCAGTTTCGCCAAGTAGCCTTTGATTTGGTCTAAGCTTTGTTGACAATCACTGTTCCAAATATGGGTAGATCCTTTATGCAGATTTTTATTGAAAGGTTGAGCCTTATCAGCTAATTGAGAGATAAATCTTCTTATGGATTGTAGCCGTCCTTGCAGACCTCTAAGCTGACTGATAGTCTTTGGTGGAGGCATATCCATGATAGCTTGGACCTTTTCAGGGTCAACCTCAATGCCTTTTGCTGAGATGATATAACCTAGCAATTTTCCAGAAGTGACACCAAAGGCACATTTTTTTGGATTCAACCTAAGTTGGAATTGTTCCATACGGTCCAATATCAAACTAAGGTCTTTGAGATGTGTGTCTTGTTTCTTTGATTTTGCCAGTGTGTCATCAACATAGTCTTCCATGTTTTTATGCATCATATCATGAAAGATGGTTGTCATTGCTCTTTGATATGTAGCGCCAGCATTTTTGAGCCCAAAAGCCATGACATTCTAGCAAAAGGTACCCCATGCACATGTAAAGGCTGTCTTTTCTTGGTCTGCTGGAGCTATCTTTATTTGGTTGTACCCAGAAAATCCATCCATGAGCGAGTACATCTCATAACCCGCAGTCATGTCCACTATCATATCGATATTTGGTAGTGGAAAGTCATCCTTGGGGCATGCTTTATTGAGATCTCTAAAATCAGTACAGACTCGTATGGATTTGTCATGCTTGGAGACAGGTACAATGTTGGAAATCCACTTAGCATAATCAATGGCCCTAATGAAGTTTGCATTCAATAGTTTTTCTAACTCTGTCTTGACTAGTAGAGCCACATGTGGATGCATTTTTCTTAACTTCTGTTTGACAGGCTTGACATCTAGTGAGATTGATAAGTGATGCATGATGAGATCTGTATCAAGCCCTAGCATGTCAAAGTATGTCCATGCGAAGTTGACCTTCTTGTCTCGAAAGAATTGAGCAAACTGTGTCTTTTCTTTATCTGACAAAGATTGAGCTACATGGATAATTTGAGGACATTCTTCTGTTCCCAAGTTGATAGGCTGTGTAGGTTCAACTAGAACCAAAGATCTATCCTAGAAATAGCTTGGCAGACTACCAAGTATCTCATCCGCAGGTGCCTCAGAGAGGTTTTCACCATTAGATACGTCTTTATTTTTACTTTTTTGAGGGTCAGACACCGCCACAATGTGGTCTTCGCCATCTGATCACTTATTTTTTCTTTTAATTTTTTGACTGAGGTACTTGATATTTGATTCCGTCATGTTAACCGCGGGTTCGCTGGTGTAAGAAATGATAGGTTCAATTGCATTTAGATAACAAGCGATCTCATAGTCATTTTGGAAAGACCGTATTTCAGGTTTTTGATTTTGGATAGACCAATCTATGAGCTCTGGGTAAATTAGTGAGAGTGAGGGAGAAGTTTCAATGTGATTGATACGGAAGGAGTCATCTCTGGTGACTTGTGAAGTTGAGCCTATAGAAAATGTCGCAAAAGAGTCCAGCTCAGGAATAGTCCTAGAGGAACTAGCGTGACCCATTGAGACATGTTGTGAATCAAACTCATCTGACCTCATACTAGACCGTTCGACTACATCGGGTTGGGTTGCATAGGCATGAATGACATCCACCCCTAGCTCGCAAGATGCATCAGAGAGACTTTCCCATTCATACTCATGAGAATATGTACTTTGACCCCCTATTTATGAGATGAGCAATATTCTGCCTAATTCGTCCTCTATTTATGTCCTCAGAAGTAGACCCTTCTTGTTCCTATTGTTGGGAGATAGAAGCTTCTTCATTATTAGCAGTAACTATGTCTTCTCCCCAAAGGAGGGAAGTGAGAGGAACAAAGTCTTCGTCTTGTGTAGTAGTAACAATTATGGGAGAGTCATCATCCTCTGATTCACTAGACATGAGTAATCTTTGACTACAGTTTGGTGTATTATTGTCTAGCCCAAAGCCTAGACCAGCGATTTCTCGAGCATCATGACCTTGAGTGTGACTTAAAGGTTCAACTAGAGCATTCTTACAACCAGTTAAGGACTCGTGGCCCTGGTAGCCCATTTTTGTCATAAATTTATAGCCTTTTCCATATTTTTTGGGAGAAATAGGGATAGTCATTGTAACCTCCTCATCTTCTTCTTCTTTGTAGATCTAGTCCCTAATGGCTTGTTCTTCCTTCTCTGCTTCCAGTGGTATGGAAGATTGCACAAAAGTGCCAAAAAGTGTCATAGCAGAAGCATAAGACTTCTTTGCAACAGTTGGTTTTCCATAAGACCGAGGGGAAATTGGTAAGGCGGCAATAGAATCCAAAGTATACTCGCCCATACCAAGGCTCATCATTTTTAGTTTTTGTTCACATTCTGTGAAAGATGGTGCTAGCTCATGAGAAGAGCGATTGTACGGGACTAGCGTTTCGGCAGCAGATAATGTGTTGATAGACATGGAGTTGTCACCGGGGACAACTACTTCAGTACCATTAAAAGGAAACTTAATGCATTGATGGTATGTAGAGGGTACTACTTGCATATCGTGAATCCATGGTCATCCCAACAACAAGTTGTATGCAAGTGGTATGTCTAAGACTTGGAAGACGGCATTCTTCTCAACTGGACCAACTCTGATTGGTAGTACAATTAGACCTTTAGAAGGCCTTTCAACCTCATCATAGGCCTTTATAGTGATCTTACACTTAGGATCGATGGCAAATTCAGACATGCCCAATTGTTGGATTAGATTGAATGAAATGATATTTAACCCTGCACCATTGTCTATCAGGACTCGACGGACGCGGGTACGAAAGATTTGAACTTCGATATGAAGAGCAAGGTTATGGGGATGACTGAGAGCTCGGTCATCTTCTTCAGAAAAGGTGAGATAGTGAGGCTAGGAGATGTGGTTAACCATAGCTTGGAATTATTCCGCATCAATATCTGTGGGAACATTGGCAGTACGTAAAGCTTTCTCAAGGATATCCCTGTGCAAAGGAGATAATTCTAGCAATTTGAAAATGGAGATTTGTGCTTGTGTGCGTTGCAGTTGGCTAACAAGATCATAGTTGGAGATTTTGGAAGTAATTGGCTATTTAGACGATGAAGCATTTTTAGGATCATTAGCAACTTTTAGGAAAACCTTAGATTGCCCCCTAGTGACAGCGTTGAGTGGTTCACCTTGAGAAGATGAAGACTCAGCCACCCGGAGTACCACCTTGGGTCTAGTATCAGTATGATTTTGAGGAGTGGATCGTGTCCTTAAGACCACTTTTGGTCGTTCATCTTCAACATCATAATTTGGCCAGTTGTCATTGTTGGAGCTTGTCATACATACGTATTAAATGGGCTCAAGCATGCTTATAACATTATCAGTGTTAGCATAAGCATAACTGATTTTGGTGTCATGATTCTTTTTGGTAGTTACCCTTGAGGTCTCACCCTTTTCATATTCAGGTAATGGCTCTTGGAAAGCCTTATGATCAGTATTCTTAACAAGGCCATCTGTAACAACTTTGCCAGCTTCGATGAGGTCTTGAATTACATCTTTGAGTTTGAAGCAATTCTCTGTGTTATGTCCCTTACTTCGGTGATAGCTGCAAGTATGATCTTCTCTCCACCATGGAGGTCTAATGGGTGGATCATAAGGACGTGAGTTGTCTGGCAAGGTGACCAATTTGTTTGCAATTAAGGTTTTTAAAACCACTTCATAAGGTTCAACCATAGGTGTGTAAACACGTCGCTTCTTTTCAAATTTAGAGCCTTTGTCAAAGGTTTGTGGTTTCGAACCTTCTTGTTGCTTTGCTGCATAGATGGCATTGGAAAGGTTAAATGCAGGTTCCTTAGTCTTAGGGGTGTCCACTACTTCGTCATTGACAACATACTTGTTTTTGTTCCAAGGTTTTCCTTTGTCTTTACTGTTCCCATTGTTAATCCTATCCTTGTTTATGGTAATATCACCTTTTTTGATAGCAACATCCTCAATGCGATATGCACTTTCTACCATGGCGTTGAAGGATGTGAATAACTATTTTCTTAGATCAAAGTATAATTCGGGTACAAGCGTGTTGACAAAGATGTCAATTTTTTCAGCCTCAGGCACTTGCTGAGGATACCGAGAGTATAAAGATCTCCATCGTTGAAGGTATATTGCAAAAGACTCTCCTGGTCTTTGTTTGATGTTGCATAAGTCTAGCACTGTCACAAGATGTTGAATGTTGTATGAATATTGCTGGATGAAATGTTGCGCAAGTTCGTCAAATGTTTTAAGAGGAGGACTCAATTTTGTGAACCACTCCATAGCTTGTCCTCTTAGACTTCTAGGGAACAAACGCATAAGAAAGGTGTCTTCATGCATAAAGTCCATGCTAATAGCATAGAAATGTCTCACATGGTCGTGAGGGTCACCATTTCCATCGTATTTGTCATACTTAGGAACCTCTATATCCTTAGAAAATGGTAGCATGTATAGACCCCTATCAAATGGAAGAGCGCAAATTGATTCAACAAATGATGTCTTTGGTGGCTCTTTTGAAGTTTGCAGTTGTGTAAATTGTTTTCTTAGTTCTTGTATTTCTTCCCTTAAGATTTCAGCCTCAGTGGGCTCTTGTTTTGGGATAATATGTTCAACATTAAAACTTTGAGGGAGTTTCCATCCCCTAGCTACCATGTATCAGAAGTATTGGTCTCCATTTTCCTCTAAAGCTCTAAGCATTAGTTTTTGGGCAAAGCCATCTTGTTGAAATTTGATCACATCTTCGCTAGTTACTTCTTCATCACTATCATGATGAGATGGTTTAGGTGAAGGACATGTGCTGAAAGCAGCTCTAGGAGTCCTTGGAGGTGTGTGATTACCATCATTATTTTCAAAGGGATTTCGAGGACAAGTTCCTTTATATCCTTCGTAGCGTGCCTGATTGTCAGTTTCAGCTTGTTGATTTTCTCTCTCCGTAGCGTATATAGCCTCCAAAGTCTTTTGGGTTTCACGCGCTTGTTCTTCTAAGTGACGTTTAATTTCATCAGGATGCACCATAGTGACTATACCACTTGTACCCTCGGGTGTCTCAAAGGGTGTACCAAATGGATTTTTGAAACTATAAAGTGGGTTGTGCCGAATGCTAGCTGTTTGTGTTTGATCAAATTCGAGGTTCTTATCACAAAGTTGTTTGCGAGGACGTTTGGGTGGTGTTTCCAATTGTTTGAAAATGAAAGGCGTGTGGCTATTTTTACCACCTTGATATCTAGTTGTGACCTGCATGTAAAGAGTTGTCTTTGTTTAGTAGGACAAGAAAATCGAGCTGAATTTGAAGCTTTTACCATCAGGACTAGTCACTTGTCAAAACGTGATTAGATGGCTTGTCAAACAGTGCTCAAGATCTTACAGCATGGGTGACTCAAGCTGAGTGGACGAGCGAGAAGCTTAATAGTGGATAGCTAGAAAGATAATAACTGAATTTTGACAAGTGATTTATCAAGACGTTTCAAGACTTATATTCGACGGACTAAACCCATCTTTTCAACTTAGGATGAATTCTTCACACACTGATACGTGACCAGGATCAAGGGTGACTAGCGTGACGCTCCTTAGACCAAACAAATCTGACGACAAACTCTGTTTTTGACCCAAAATGACTCTGGGCGATACTTTTTCAAAAGGAGGGCGACATAAGTTTAGCAAATAATGTCGTGCGATAGAATTTCAGGAACAGTGCAATACTTTTTGTCCAGGCGACAGATATTTATACCAAGTGCGACATAATATTAGACACAGTGCGACATAATTTAATACTGACGGGCGACATAATTTTTGAAAAAAATGTCGTGCGATATTTCTCGTCAAAGCGTGCGACAGAGTGCCAATTTTGTGTAAAAAAAGTTAATTTTTTGGTTTGGAGTTCGTTTCAATTTGTCAATCAGACAGTCGTTTCAATCAGACAACGTTTTGTCTCAGCTTGTATCAGTAATCAGCAAAGTTTGCAAACAGTAAGTGTTGTAACATGTCTTCAAAACAATTGATCAAGGGTAAAAACAACCTTGTCAATACGCACTTGGGATATCAGAATAGCCTTTCTAACAACTCTTTATCGAAATGTTTATGTTGCAAGAACGTTAACATTGGTCAAAACATCGAAAACAATAGCCAAGCAATCTGCCTTAGAGTCACACTTGAAATGTACACTCGAAATGTGTCACACTCTAAACCCTTCATTCCAAACGATTCCATGAGTTTGGAATGCTTGGATGCCGGCTTAGAGCTCCCTATCCATGGAGTGCAAGAGAATATATTTCAAGAATAAGAAAGCTCTCAGATGAGCCTTAGAGATACTCTTTTTGCTAGTAAACCATGCAATGGGAGGTTCCAAAGACAAGATGCAAGAATGCAAATGTCCCAAGGAGTTCCTCAAGAATGCAATGCAACTAAAGATTAAACTAGAATGAATATGAAAAGTGCAGCTATTCTAAGCATGGATGAGAGTGTTACAATCCAAATATTAAGCTATGTGAGATAGATTATTGCAAAATAAAAGCTAAACTAACATGCAACATGAATCTAAGCTAAAATGCTATGGTATGAGAGAATGTAGACAAGAAATAGAAGTTCTCCACAAAGCTTCAAAGAAACCTGTTAGAAAACCTGTAGCATGACAATATTCAAAAGATGGATGGATCCTTTGAGGGGGAAAGCTCTCTCCCTTTTAAAGATGTATGGACGGTGGAGATCAAGATGAAGATGGTGGATGATCAACGGTGGAATTCGAAAATAGGAGTGATCCATGTGCACACACAAGTCAACAAATAGAATATAAGTTGACTTGTCATATAAGACAAAAGTCACAAAGCCTTTTCTTTTAATTGCAAAATAGAAAAAGGACTTTATGTGTGCACTTTAAGTGGGTTAGAAGAATGGGGTCTTTTATTTAATTAAAAGGGGACATGTTCTTTTAATCAAATAATGAACTTAGGATAGCATAGTCAAACTATAGGTTATAATCAAATAAATTGATTATTAGCAATTTGGCTTAGGTAAGTGATTAAATTAATTTAGCCAAAATGTTGAAAAGGGGGCTAATAGTCTAGATGACCATTTTTAGGTGATTACATTTGCCCCTCTTTGACTAATGTGTGATCGATCTAGGAACACATTATGTCAAAGAAAATCGAAGCCAAGTAGGCGATGATAGATATAGATATCTGATTCCAAAGAATGAAATGCAGAAATATATAGCAAGTCCTAAATGCACAGCCTGATAGCGGTAGTACTGAACATTAGGAAGATGATGTTAAGATCCAAAAAGAATTTTAACACCTAGCAAAGTGAATAGATCGAGAGCAAGTGATAAGGTCAAACAAATGCTCCTAAGAAATAGATAGCTGTAACAATCTGCAATAGAGTATTTTTGCCCCCTCGGGATCGAAATTGAAATGAGGTAAGGGGATGCAAAAACTGGCTAGACATGAGAAAAATATAATAAAGCAATGTCCAAGATGATAGATAGATGATTAGAACCCAAGAATGACTATAAGAAATTGATAAAATGCCCCAATTTGACTAGAGTTGACCTTGAAGGATATAGGATAAAAATTAGCTCAAATTGAGTAGAAAGAGGATTTAGATGTGAAAAGGTGAATAGAAGTAGATATGAAGTATGTAAATGATGAAGACATGAAGAAATGAAGATGCCCCAGTGATGATTTAAAGATTAGACCTCAAATGGTCAGCTAACTGCTCAAAAGAAGGTAGAATTTTAAAAGACAATTTTGACCATCAAGATGAACTCGGATTTTGATTTCGATCCCGAAAATGGATCTAAGATGTTGAAATTATTTAAGACGTCAAAACTTTATATAATGTGATGACAAGATAGAAAAGAGATGAAGCGAAAGATTAAGAAGGTGAAAAGACATGAACAAGAAGAAAGAAATATATGAAAGGAGTTAGCCGATATGTCCACAAAAAGATGAAGAGAGAGCTCTCCCCATATGCAAGAATGCAAGACTAAGCTAGAAAATGTGAACCTAAAATGCAAGCTAATATGCAAAGTGGTTTACTAGCAAGAAGCGCATAACATTTAGACTCTTAATTTCATCATTGAGCATTTATTAGGGACATCATGAGATCATACAACCATCACTAGTATAACTATGAGGATATGAATATGATCGATATCAGATAGGTATGTGGAAATCTAATCTAAGCATCAAAGACATGTAAGTCAAGATAACTACGTGATTAGATTCCCTAAGTTTAATTTAGCAAGATTAACCTGTATCAAGGCATAAGCGCCAGGATAAACCTTGAGTGCGGTCTTGCAAAATAGTCAAGGATGATACATTTGTAAGTCAACGTGTTGAATAGGACCAGCACGAATGCTTACAACACTATAGACAAACAAATTATACCCACAAGCAGAAATCAAGAAGGCATGCCCCATGCCCCCAGTCTGCTAGTCAATGACATCCTCAAAAGACTATTAGGGAGGGAGGGAACACATGGCAAAGAAATCATCATAGACAACACACAAAGTAGATAAAGGTCAGCATAGCTCAGTCATTTAAGTGTTAAAGTGCATGTGTGTAAGTCACTTGGCCATTTCTTCAAGACTTGATTCTGATAGTGAGAAATATCACGACATCAGAGACCATAGGTAAATTATCTGAAAAGTGTTGAAAAACACTTGATGTCAAAGTGGGTGGGGGTAGTGTTGAGAAACATTGTTTTGTGAGTTGTCAAAGAAACCCTAATGCACAAGAATACCTCAATAGGCTAAGCAGTTGTGCCCCCAAGACGAGGACAAGAAACAATTCCAAGCTAGGAAATGTGTAGCAAAGTAGGTGATTGAAACTGATAGACATAGGTGCAAGGGTTTCAAGTAGTGCCTGTTTCCAGGTTTTCACCACTTGACAGATTTTTTCAGGACTTTTTTCAATTTTTTTGTATTTTTATATTTTTGATTTTTTTTGGTGATACATCAAAGCACCTATTGCTAGGTTTTCACTAAGATGATCTTTTTTTAGGACATTTTTCTGATTTTTAGGATTTTTTCAAGATCATATATGATTTTTTGGATTTTTTAGAATAATTTAGAGATCACTAGTTCTCAAGCAAGATCACATCATTTTCTCCCAATGTCTAGCAAGGTATAGGAAACGATGGAGAAACAAGCCGATAGATAAGCAAAGATGTATAAGAAAGGAATGTGAAGCAAGTGAAAGTGATCCTCAAGAACTGACTCCTCAAGAGTACCCAAGCTAGGGGAAGAGGTGAAATAGTCATATGAAGCATATTTTGGATAAGCAATGGAAGTAATGAGAAAGATAGCATGTAGAATAAGCAGTGAAGCCAACAAGTGAGATAACATGAAGCATGTAGTCCAAAAGAGTAGACATGTCAAGAGACCTAAGAACCATGTTTCATTTATTATGATCAAGACCAAGGGGTCAACTAGATAGTATAGCAATGGGATAGAGAAATAAGAATAAAGCTCAAGATAGAGGCTATGAGTGAATGGGAGAGCACAATAGAAAATCTCATGGATAAGATAGCCAATGTGCAAAGATAGCTCAACATTGTCAAGATCAAAGAGAGAAGAGGGGATAGATGGATGATGGAAGAATTACGCATGATGCCTGTTTGCCAGGTTTTCATCATGGTACTTATCTAAGGTGCCATAAGAAGTAGTTTTCACCATAGGATGGATTTATTTCTCTTTACTTTTGCTACCAAGGTGCCACAAGAAGTGGTTTTCACCAAGGCACATTATAATTTTTTTTTCATATTTTTTAAATTTTTTTTTTAGAAAGAGCTCAAGCTGTTTGAATGTAGATAGTGCTCCTATAGAAAAGATAAGTCATGATAAGCCAAGACCATAGAAAGGTATGCTCAAAGATGTTGATAGGGTGATGAAAGAGAAACGATAGTAGGAAGAATATATTGAGGATAAGAGTTCATGTATAGAAAGTAAGTGTAAGCTTTAGAGGATTTCATGAGGGTAGCAAAAATATTGGACAAGATCAACATTGACACACACCTTGAAGGGTATTGGAACAATGGAGGAATCATGGATGAAATAGCTTGAGATTTAGATGTATGAGGTGGTAGAAAAGATTTGGAAAAAAAAAGTGGAGTGGAAGGCTTTGGAATATTTTTAGGAAGATTTTTGGAAGAAGATGGAATAGAAGCCTTTGGAAGCTTGAATGTCAACTTTGAAGTATTTTCAATATTCAATTCTTTTAAAAGGGACTTGGGAATCCATATAGCTTTAGATTTTCTTTTCGATACTTCAAAACACATTTCTTCAATAATGGGTTTAGGAACCCACATTTGCTTTTATTTAGCTCTCTTAATAGGGGACCTTTGTGGTCTCTTTTGTGAATTCTCCTTCTTAGCATTCACATGTCGATTAGATGGGACATAGTGATCTTTATTTTTCAATGGATTCTTATGTTTATTCTCACTTCCAAAGGAATTGGGATTTGTGGATGAATAAGGATGATATGACTGGTTTAGATGTATAGATGGGTGAAAAGTCATCAAGGATGAGTGTCTTTGTTGATCTTCAGGTATGATGGGAGAGCTAGGGAATGAGCTAGGAGTGAATGTAGGAGATGGAGGAACATAAGGCCCCAATATAGATTGAAGATTTGAAGGCTTTAGCTTAGATGGATAAGGACCAAGGATAGAATTAGGATATGCAAATGGATAGTGAAAAGGGATATCAACATCTTTAGAGTGAGCAACATGGTCAAAGCTATCAATAGACTCATAAGTACCTTTGATAGGAACAACATTTTTAATAGTAGCACTTGAAGCTTGAGCACAATTTTGAAGTGGATATGGAGAAGTAGAACATGAGGGGATGCTTTGATCTTGACAAGTAGCCTTGGATAGAATATGAAGAGAACTTTTCTCATAATTTTCAGTAAGCTCAAGGGAGATAATGGAAGTGTTATCTTCATCATACTTAGGAGGTGGACAAGTTATAGGATATGGAGACGAAAAATCTTGAAAGAGATGAAAGGGTACTTGATCTTGATCTTTCTTGACATTTATAGCTTTTTCTTTTTGAGAGTCCTCTTGACATGGAGCCACTTCTAAGGACAAGGGAGAATGAAGAGTGAGTGGAGTAGTGTTTGGATTAGGCATAGTAGTGCATGATAGTTGAGGATGTTTAGGATTAGTAGCATGGAAAAGGTTTGCAGCCAAGTGAAGGTTAGCTTGAGTTTCTTTTAGAGGTAACCCTTGAGGGTACGCATAGTCAATGTGGAAAGCATTAGATTCTTTATTTGATGGAGGCATGTTGGAAAGATTTGAAGTGTTGGGAGATGCACGAGTGTTGGAAGAAGTGGAAGTATCAAGGAAACCATCACTAGACATAGGCTCATTAATATGATCTTGCTCAAGAAAAGTATCCTCATCACATGAATCATTAGAGGTATCAATAATTCCATTATCAATAAGATCTTGGATTTTATGTTTTAGCTCAATGCAATCTGAAGTACTATGCTCATTATATTGATGATAAGCACAATAGTTATCCAAGAATGGGTTTCCATATGAGCTAGACTTAGGTAACATGATGATCTTATTGCCAATAAGTTTTTGCAAAGTGTCATCATAAGAATCTTCCAAGGGAGCAAAAGTTCTATTAGAAGTACGTCTAGAGTCTTTTTTTTGTTTCTCAAGTGAATAGAATGCATTCATGTCTTCATCATTATCTTGGTCAAATATAGGTCCATCATGAAATTTTGAAATAGGCTCAAAGTAGGTATCACTTGCTTGTCCTCTAAAGAGGTCTTTAGATCTAGAAGATGAAGACATTTGATGTCTTGAAGTAGAGCATGTAGACCTAGAAGAAGAGGATGACCTCAAAGAAGGTGACTCACATGCATGTAAAGACCTTAAGGAAGATTCATGTAATGATGCAATCTTCTCCTCTAACCTTTTCTCAAGTTTAGACTTCATTTCTGTCATGCGTTTAGATAGATGAAGGTAAGAAAGATCATTTGTCTCTTCTAGTTCTTTATATTGTGCATATAGATCTTGAAACTCTTTAGTGACATGGAGGATATCATGATCATCTAGATTTTGTTGAAGTTTGGTAACACAAGGTTTAGATCCCATAGTTTTAGATGCAAAGCCAAGCATAAAAGAGCCTAGAAGATAACTTGATGTTGAAACTATAGGAGGTAGAGTGTTCACTTGCCAAGATAGTAGAGAGAGATTAAAGTGACTTGTCAAACAATATGTCCAAGAAACTTACGACATGAATGACTCAAGTCAATAGCTAGGCAAGATGCCCAAATAGCCAAATAGATAGAGCAAGCGGGGTGACAAGTGAACAACTCTCTAACCCAAGAGTGTAGTCAAGAAATCAAGGTAACCATTTTAGCAAAAGGATAACTAGCAAGCATGCATAGACCATGAAGATAGAAAGACCAAGAGCGCTAAGACCAAAGAGCCACTTTAAGCATGTTCAAAAACTAGAGACATAGCAAATCAAAGTCAAATGATGAGACTCTCCTTAGCAAGCAACACAAGAAAATGTTTGTATTTGATGTTTTGACTTGGTTGACAAAGTTTGACAATAGTTGATAGCATAGCAAGTTTGATGTTTAAAAGAAATTTCTTTCCAAGCAAGATAGTGACACATAGAGTAGTCTTCAAACAATCAAGCAAGGAAAAAAGCAACCTTGCATGATACAAGCATATGTGAAGTCTTAAAAAAAATCTCTAGAATTATCATCATGTGTATGTTCAATAGATTTTCACAAGTATACCACATTAGAGAACACATCAAGCAATATCTACCTAGAAGTCATGGTTCATTACTCAACAACTTGGCCCACGCTTGATGCTCCTTCGCCTCACACCAAGTGGTTGCGCACAAGAGATATTGCCTTTGTCATAAAAATTCCATAAGCATAACCAAGGGAACACAGATGGTGAGTGTAAAATCTTGGGGTGATCCGGGTAGTCCACTAGGATCAATCCTTGCACCAAGAAGTTGAGCGGCTAAAAAAAGGTAGTTACTAACTTAGGGTGTTTAGATAGGGCTTCCGTTCATAGTGTTTCTCTTGCTCCCAATTATGGGACACCTCACCTTGCGATGAGTAACTGATCTCGCGATCACAAGAGTACCTTAAGCATTCTTGCCTAGTGATCTTCCTATGGTCAAAATCCCATAAGCGATCACACTTGGCGAAGATAAACACTATGTCTACCAAAGTTTTGTGTCCTTGATAGCCTTAATTTTATAGTGGGTTGGAAGAGCTGGGTAATCTGCTTGTCCCCACTTGGGTCATTCCTCTCAGGTTGTCCCTGAGCAGGCCCTCTAAAGGATTCTAACTACACAAAGTGGATCAACTTTTGGAAGTCAAGATTTCTGGTTCACCACAAGGGTGAAGAGCATACTCTCCTATTCCAATAATTTTCTCCCAAATATGCTAAGAAGATTCAGTTACCCCTTGCTTTTAAAACCAAATGGCAAGTCAAGATTTTTGATTCACCACAAGGGTGAAGAGCATACTCTCCTATTACCAAAAGACTCCAATCACAAGTTTTATGTGCCTATGGAAAATGAAAAATTAGTCAATGTCGCACATGAAACAAAAATCAAGCAAGTTTGAGTTTTTATGCTTTGGGCAGCCCTGCAAACAATGTTAGTAGCCCTTGTGCATTTGAAGCTTTGACATGCGTTCTTTTTATGCAATGTTTCAATTTTTTTTCATAAGGATGGCAACCTGTAATCACAACTTGTTAGCACCAAAAGTTAGTGTGAAATAACATAAAAATTTGTAATAAAAATTGGCAAGTTGCCTCAAAAATCCAATTTATCTTCCAACCAAGTGCATGCAAAGAAAGTGCAAGTTAATCACAAATGCTCTCATTTTTCCTCTTTGATTTTGACCTAGTCAACAAGATTGGACTTGTTTGCTATGATTTTTTATCCAAGAATAAAAATAAAAAGAAGAGATCCCTATTAAAAATTAAAGAGATTTCCAAAAATGCAAGAAATTTTAAAAAATCTCTTCATTTGCGCTCTAGAGATCAATTTTGTCAAAATAGGAAAAATTTATCAAATTGAGTTTTTGATCTTTAATACGACTTCAAAATTCAAAACACAAAGAAAAAACCACCATTAAAATTAAAAACCCTTTTTGAAAATGTAAGTTTTAAAAAAAAATTCGTTGATTTTCGATCATAAATGTCTTTTTATGAAAAACAAAGAAAAACTCATAACTCTTGAAAATCATGTCAAAATGCTCTAAAAATCGGACTAAGACATTTTGAGCATATACCCAACTTGCAAAAAAAATTTCAGAACCAAAATCCAAGCCGTTTAAAAGATATGATCAAATCTTTAAACCAACTAAGTTTTTGGCCTTCAAACCAATTTACTTATGGGTTGGCCTTAAAACCAAAGTGATAATTTTACAAAAGAATTTGATTAGATCTAATATGCCGCTGTAAAAAAATAGAGATTAAAAATAAAAGCAAATGGAGCTAGAAACTTGATTCAAGCCCCACGGTGGGTGCCAAAAATGTCCACTAGAAAAGGTGCACTTCTCTAAATCATTCTATCCGAAATTTTTCATAGATTGGAAAGCTCGAATGCCGACTTAGAGCTCCCTAGTCATGGAGTGCAAGGGGCATACAAATGAGTATATAGGAGCTCTCAGCTGAGCCTTAGAAATACAACCCTTGCTAGTAAACCACAAAATGGGAGATTCTTTAGACAAGAGCAAGAGTGCTAGTGTCAAAGAACTCTTTAGATCATGCAATGCAAAAATGAAACTAAATTAGGATGAGATGCACAATGCAAGCTATGCTAATAATGAGATGGGAATGTTACAAATCCAACTATTAATCTATGTGATCTAATTATTTGCAAAGGAATCAAAGTTAAACTAAAATGCAACTATGCTAAGAATGCCATATGATCTTATGCTAATGTGATGGAAATGAGAGAATGAGACAAGAAATGAGAAGTTCTCCACAAAGCTTCAAAGAAACCTATTAGAAAACCTACAGCATGACAATATTCAAAAGATGGATGGATCCTTTGAGGGGGAAAGCTCTGTCCCTTTTGAAGATGTATGGACGGTGGAGATCAAGATGAAGATGGTGGATGATCAACGGTGGAATTCAAAAATAGGAGTGATCCATGTGCACACACAAGTCAACCAATAGAATATAAGTTGACTTGTCACATAAGACAAAAGTCACAAAGCCTTTTCTTTTAATTGCAAAATAGAAAAAGGACTTTATGTGTGCACTTTAAGTGGGTTAGAAGAATGGGGTCTTTTATTTAATTAAAAGGGGACATGTTCTTTTAATCAAATAATGAACTTAGGATAGCATAGTCAAACTATAGGTTATAATCAAATAAATTGATTATTAGCAATTTGGCTTAGGTAAGTGATTAAATTAATTTAGCCAAAATGTTGAAAAGGGGGCTAATAGTCTAGATGACCATTTTTAGGTGATTACAATATTGTGTTGTCATAAATGCCAAAGAGGGAGATTGTTGAAAATAAGTATACAATTGTATGTTGTCTTTAATGTTACACAAAATGTCAAGCCTTACCAAGAAAGTTAGTGATTTCTGAACTCACTCGAGCTTTGAAGATAGTTTCCTATGTAAGCTGAGCATTCTAGTTATAACCAAGTTCAAAGTTAGCTCTTATTGAGCTCACTCGGTCATCAAAGGAAGATCCTATGTTAACCTAGTTCATTCAATTACCAAAGGAAAGTTAGTTTAGAATTAGTATTGACTGAGTTGGGTTGGTTAATAAAGAGTTTCTTTGAGATGTTGACCGAGTACTTAATTCTATATTAGTTGACTGACAACATATTGGTTTTGATAGATTTATTGGTTAATGCTAGCTGACTTAAGGGATGATTTTATATATATTAAAAGTATATTCAAGCTAACTTGACGAGTCTATTCATATAAGTATAAGGTTAAGTTGAGGATTGAATTGAGAAAAAAGGCATGGGATTGCAAAAGATAAATTAAGGAACTGAATTGGAATGATATTAAAGTATCTGAGTTGATTGAGCTAAAAAGAACATTATGATCAAGGAGGATCAAGTATTCAAGCTAGAATTGAGATATGAATCTGTAAAGTCAGTTGCATTAGCAATTAGGTCAAGTCATTGTTACCCTCTAATAATTGTAATATTGAATCAAATATCCTAACAGAGTTAGCCTAATAGCTATTTGGTAAATCCTCTAACAAGGTGGCATTTCTAGATTGAAGTGTCTAAAGACCTCTAATGAGGGAACTCTTAAAAGGACATTCACAAAATTTGCATATTCTTATTATCTTTCTCCAAACACATTGAATAGAGGCTCATAACACTTTGGTAGCCCAATAAACAATAATATCCCCTCAATATAATAACATCTATTAACATATATTATTCCACGATTGATTATTGAATCAAAGCACCCATGGATATCTTACCTTCAACACTTATTGCATGCCATGATTGTGATTATACTCACCACCTCATGACTAGTTCTAATTCATTTCCAATGCCTTTTCTCATGTCAAAGATTGAGTCTCAAAGTATCATGATCTCTCCCCAAGACCTTTCATGATACAAGTCTACCATCTGTACCTTCTCTACAATAGTCTTGTTGCTATATAATAGTCTTCATTATGTCAATCCATGATCGAGAGGGAACAAGGAATGCTATCACCTTCTATTTTTCTTTGTAGTCTTACCTAGATCTGACTCCTCCTTACTGTGTTTAGGCTTCTTCCCATTATCTCAAGCTTACTTCTTCTTCTTTACAAGCTTGTTAACCTACCACCACCTTGCCTTAATAGTAATTGAGTTCTTCTCTCAAACTCAAGTTTGCTCCTTATCCATTCTAAATGCCACATGCTTAGTCCATACGACTTCACCCATATGATGATTTAATTCACCATCCTCTCACCAAAAAATGCAATCATAAGATAGAGGGGTTGAGTTCCTCCTTCACCTTATCATTTAAAAAATAAGAACTCATTATTGTTAATGGTCTCTATAACTGAATCCTCCATCACCCCCATTGTTACTAGGTTCTTCCTAGAGTTGTGCTAATCCCCCATTATCATCGAGCTTTCCATATTTTCCCATTGATATGGAGCTCACACAAAAACTATGATGCATGTGTCAGTTCCTCTAAACTTAGCCTTTCTCCAACTTTGAAACCTGAAATGAATTACTATTATGTTCTTTCACATAAGGAGGATCACACAAATCGATAAAGATATAACTTAATAAAACTAAAATTACATTAAATATAAACATATACTACCATTAATATATTTTCTTTAGATTACAAATATGTAGCTCTTTGGCTGCCATTAGAGACCCATTTGGAGTTTCTAACTATTCACTCTTTCCCCAACTATTCTCTCCCTTTTGAATGCTCTCTTTACATTATGATATGTCTTATTTAAAGACTATCTTAATGGTTAGAAACCATTCAACTACCTTAAGATTGTTTTTATTCCCATGTGCCTTTGTATTCCATTTAGCATTTTGATTACAATTGACATATAATGTCCTTTCTAAATTATTACTATGCAATTAACAATTTATCTTTCCTAAACATGATCACATGACTAATCAAGTGAGCCATTACTTTAAATAATGTAAAATTTGAGGGGGGAGATGTTTCCCTTGCACCATAAATCCTCTAATAGGGTCACACCTAATAGCGTGTTTTGTAACCTTTAATCGGGTTGGCTCCTAACAGGGCTCACTTCAGAAGAATGAAAAATAGTAACTAGGTGCAATTGATGCTTTTCCCAAATTGGGTTTCCACATTAAACCTTGGTGTCTCTTGTGTTCATGTTATTTCCTCTATGTTTTTGCAACTAAGTTAATTAAGTTTAATCAAATTTAAATATCTTAAGATCTACATATTCAGTGTTAACTGAGTTACAACAGAATATCCAGTGTTAACTGAGTTACATCAAGTTATTGGTTTTATATTGTGTTGACATCTTAAAGGGACTTTTGTATTTTTTTTTGTAGTAACTGATTCACCCCTCCCCTCTTAGTTACTTCTTTCCATTTCCAACACTTGTATTATCACAGTAAATAGTGACAGACTCAGTTACTTCTTCTTGCATTCCTTCCAATAGTTGTTTGACCTCTATACTATTTGAACAATTGATTGCAACAATAACATATTCAAATTCACCAGTAGATTGTGAAATAAAACTTTGTTTCTTACTTATCCAAGTAATCAACCTTTCTCCTAAAAGGAATGCTCCTCCACTTGTACTTTTTCTATTAGCAACATTTCTAGCCCAATCAACATCGTTGCAGACTTTAAGATTAAGTTCATCTTCTTATTTATACCATAGGCCATAATATTTAGTTCCCTTGAGATATCTAAATATCCTTTTCATAATAGTCATATGAGTTTCCCTTGGATTAGATGAAAACCTGGCAATGATTCCAACAATTAGGGCAATATCTAGTCTACTATGCACAACATACTATAGCTTTCCAATCATATATCTATACTATGTTTGATCAACTTCACCAATAGTGCCTTTTTTTGACAATTTTACTCTAGTCACCATATGTGTATCAACTGGTTTAGATTCATCCATCCCAAATATTATCAATATTTCCATCACATACTTAGATTGAGTGACATAGATACCTTTCAATGTTTGATAAACTTGTAATCCAATGAATTTCTTTTATCTATCCAAATATTGACATTTCAAATTCAGTTTTCATTTGATTAGCAAATGACTTACTCAACATATCATTTCCTCTAAATATTATATCATCAACAAATATTTCAACAAGCAACACCATATCTTGTGCTTCATTCTTCAAATACAATTTACTATTTTCACTTGTTCTAAAAAATCCTAATTTAATAAGATAAGAGCGTAACCTTTCATACCATGCTCTTGGGGCTCATTTAAACCCATACAATGCTTTTTTCAACTTGTAGACCTTGTCCTTCTTTCCAGATTCAAAAAATCCTTTAGGTTGTTCATTGTAGACTTCCTCTTCAAGTATTCCATTCAAAAATTTATATTTAACATCGATTTGATATACCTTAAATTTCTTGTAGGTAGCATAAGCCAAAAATTTTATTACACCTTCCAATCTTGCAATAGGTGCAAAATTTTTAGCATAGTCAATTCCTTCTTCTTGTGCATAACCTTTACAAACCAATCTACCCTTGTTTCTTACCGCTTCTCCATTCTCATTTAATGTACTTCTAAAAATACACTTTTTTTGTAATCACATTCTTATCAACAAGTCCCAGTACAAGTGTCCAGGTATTGTTCTTCTCAATTTGATCAATCTCCTCATTCACAACATTAATCCAACATTAATCATCTAATGCATCCTTAATTGATCTAGGCTCAAAATCAGTGACTAGAGATGTAACTTCTCTTAGTTTGCCTCTTGTTTGTATTCCAACACTTCTATCTCTAATTAGTTTTTTAGGTGAATGGATCTATCTCATATATTTGGCCAATACAGGCTCAATTCTCTAATTTTTAGCATTTTCTTCACTCGATGGGAGTTCAACTTCCTACTTGGGTTGTATTGTCTAGTGCTTGGGTATAGCTATTTGAGACTTGGTAGCCATTGTCCAATGTTCAGTAGGCTTGTACTATAACTCTGGTAGAGTATATGGTGCATCTTCATAGAAATTAAAAAAATTGCTATAATCTTTAGCTTCTTTCTTTCTTTCTACATAATTTTTCTCCGCAAACTCATCAAATCTTACATTTGCACTTTCAATCATCTTGTTAGTAGCCTTGTTCAAATATTCACAAGATTTTCTCTTAGCTGAATATCCTAGGAATATACCTTCATCACCTTTAACATCAAGTTTACCATTTCTAGCATCTTTGCAAATGTAACATCTACTCCCAAAGATTTTGAAATAACTTACATTCGGTGTATGACCATAACACAACTCATAGAACATATTATTTTTTCCTATCTCATTTGTACTTAGTTGAGAGTGTAAAAAAAATACTGATTAATTCTCTCTAGAATATCTGAGAGACCTCCTTCTCAATCATCAATGTCCTTGCATAATCAAAGATAGATCCATTTCTCCTTTCAGTAATACCATTATGTTGTGGTGTCATTGGTGTAGATAACTATCTTTTGATACCATTCTCAACACAAAAGTTCGTGAATTTAACAAACATAAATTCACCACCTCTATTTGATCTTAAACATTTCAAATATTTGCAAGTGTCCTTTTCAACTCTTTCTTTGCACCACTTAAACATATAAAAGCATGTGATTTCACTTTCATGAACATTATAGTCATCATCCTTGAATAATCTGAAGGATTTGAGCAATACAACTTTACAAGGCCCAAAGAATAATTGCATGCAAGAACCTATCACAAAGAAAAAAATCAAAGAAGAGGCAAGGGTTTTGCTCTAAAAATATACAAATGTATTATTAGAATGAAAAAGAATGAGAGATAATTACAAAAGATCAATCTTTATAGAAGGGGATCAAAAACCTAAAAGGGAAACCCTAAGAGGTAAAAGTCATTTAATAATTACTAATTAATTATTAAATGAGAATGCATAAACTGAAATCTTAAGAAGGGAGTATAAGTAAGTTAATAAATTAAATTAAATTAATACTTTAATCTAACACCCCCCTTAACATGAGTGACAATGTAGCTATAAATAATGCATAAACTACAATGCAAGGAAACTACAAAGCAATGCTGAAAGCAAACTTAGGTCCCACAACAAGACCTGATGAGGTACCCAATCACAACCAAATATCTATGAAATGGATAAATAAAGAAAACCTACTAGGAAAAATTCTACTAAAAAATGAGATAGTAAGAAAAGAAGGAAAGAAGGGCTCATCTGTGAGACCCCCCAGGGACAACTTCCTTCACCTCAAGCATAGAACACAATTGAAGATACCACAGTGATGCAAAAGGTTTAGTGAAGATGTTTGAAACCTTCTCAGTAGTGGGAATGTACTCCAAGCTCAAAGCACCATCCTAAATCAAATTCCTTATGAAGTGCATGTGAAGCTCAATGTGCTTGGTTTATTGATGCTCAACTGGCTTGTGGTAAACGTGTATAGCACTATGATTGTCACACAATAGAAAGGTGAGACTATTAGGAGGAAATCCAAACTCTGTCATCAACTTTCAAAGCAACAAAACCTTTGGACTAGCTAGCACAACTGCACTAAACTCTACCTCTATAGATGATAATTCATGAGCATGCTACTTCTTGCAAGACTATGTGATAGGACCAAAACCAATATAGAAGATAAACTTGAAAGTAGGCTTGCAATCATCAATATCACCAACCTAATCTAAATCTATGTAACCAAAAATGTGAGGATCCCTTGACGTGTAGTGATTTCCATAACATGTTGTACTCCAAATGTACCTCAAGATACATTTGGATACTTGCCAATGAATCTCATGTAGATCATGTGAGAATCGAGAAACAAGTCCAACCGAAAAGGAAATATTAGGACAAGTGTGAGTTAGGTACAACAAACTACCCACAAGCTATCTGTATAAAGTGGAATCCACTATAGGAGTAGTGCAAGTGGTAGATAAAACAACACCTGATTGAAAATGTGTGGGGGTAGGCTTGCATTCAAGCATGCCAAATTGTTGAAGCATATCAAGAGCATACTTTTGCTAGAGTATTGCTATCCCATTCAAAGACTGAACAACTTGTAGACCCAAAAAATAGTGCAGAAGTCCAAGGTTTGTCATCTCAAATCACTCTTTCAATGCTTTCTAAACACTCTATATCATAGAGGATGACCTACATGTAATGATGAGATTATCTACATAAAGCACAAGTATCAATAAGTCAATCCCATGATGCTAAATGTAAACTGTAGGATCATAATGACACTAAAAGAACTATGAAGCAAGCAAAAAGGAATCCATCTTCTCATACCAAGCCCGAGGGGCCTGTTTGAGACCATATAAAGACCTCCAAAGCCTGCATACTAAATAAGAGTCCTACACAAAACCATGAGGCTCCTCCATATAGGTCTCCTCATAAAGGTCTCAATGCAAAAAGGCACTTTGCATGTCCATCTAAAAAATTGTCCATCCCTATGAAGCTACAAGAGAGAGTATAAGATGAATAAAATTCATCTTGACAACATGGGAAAAGGTCTTAGAGTAATAAATACCCTCAACCTATGAAAAACCCTTTGCAACAAGACATACCTTGTACCTATCAATAGAACCATCTGCAACATACTTGGCACTGTAAACCTACTAGCACCGAATCAAATTTCTTCCTTTTGGAAGAGAACAAAAATCCCATGTGTGGTTCTTCATCAAAGAAGAGTACTCCTCATCCATATCCCTATCCCACTCTAAGTGTCCTATCCCTTATGAAAAACTTTGTGGATCATATGAAATGGCATGACTCAAGAGGCTAATACCTGCAGTCTGAGCACACATGTGACGAGCATCAATAGGATCACCTAAAAAAGGTTTGACTACATCAATAGTATCATGAACCCACTTGGGAACTTGCTGAAGAACTAGTGGAGGTGGTGAAGAGGGATTAATGTCAAAATCTTCCTTAAAGGATGCATAATCCTATGGAGGAGTAGAGGAAGTACTAGGTAGTGAGAAGAAGATGGTGAAGGTGGGTTCATCTAAGGATAACACTCATCAAAATAAACATCTCAGTGAAATAAGAAATCTCTAGAATTAGGATCAAACAAGTTGTACACCTTCATATCCTCATAGTAGCCAAAAAATATGAGTGGTTAGCTCTTCTTCTCCATGGCTTTTCACTAAGCATCTGGAATAAATGCCCAAGCCTCACTACCAAAAATGCAAAAAGTAGAAACATCAGGCTTTACATGAGTCCAATCCTTCTTAGAAGTCAAGTGTCACAATGCCTTATGAAGCATCCAATTTTGAATATAGTTGGCACAATTGATAGCTTTAACACAAAATGAAGAACTCATAGCTTGAGACTAAAGCATACAATTGGCCATCTCCTGTAATGTTCTATTGTTTCTCTCTACAACCCCATTCCACTGAGAGGTATGGGGAACTATGAACTAATGCTGTAAACCATGGTCGATGCAAAAATCTTTAAAATATTGATTCACATATTCCCCCCATTATCAGTGCATATTCACCTAATAGAAAGACTAGACTACTTCTCCAAAGATGTGTTAAAGATTCAAAGTGAATCAAAGACATCAGAGAAGTCATCTATGAAGGTGATCACATATCAAGAACCTAAAAAAGATGGAGTGGGAAATGACATAAGATCATTGTGTATCAAATCCAATGATTCCTTAGCACATGTGGATCTACCTGCCAGAAATAGATCTCTGTGATGTTTTCTGAGTGTAGAACCTTGAGACACACCATCAGTATAAGAGATTTGAGGTAACCCAATCATTAGCTCCTATGTACTCATCTACTATAGATATCTATAGTTGACATGGCCAAAACACTCATTGCAAAGTTTTCTCACTATGTCTACATGAGTAATGAGATAAACACTTGTAGAATCAAAACTCTCAAAGCCATCAAACTAATATAAGTGAGACTAAAGATCAACACTCCTAGTAGTAAAAACCAATTCAAGATCATGGAGGTCTCAAATAACCACCTCATGTGGTGAGAACTCAACTGTCTTTCTAGAGTCTGAATGGAAAACCTGAAAGACAAATAGGAGGATAGTAGAAATATTAGGAACTAAGAGAACATCCTGTAGTGAACCACTTTCTAAAGAGATAGTTCCTGAACCTATGACTAAAAGATGTCTAGAATTACGAACTACAATTTGTGTAGTAACACTCTAAGCAAGTGAGGTAACCAAATAAGGTGTGTCATATGATGTGAAGCTCTAGAATCAAGAATCTAAGTAGCTATAGAAGACAATGCTTGTGTAGAAAGATCATGTCCTTTCCCTAAAGGAGCAAGTGGTGGCTTCTAAGAAGCAATACTATGCTGCTACATGGCCTCCTCTAAAACCTCAAAATGTTTCCAACACCTGGAAATTGGATTTCCTTCCTTGCCACAAAAAATAAAAGAATCACCTATGTACTTCTTAGTCTTGGAGGAAGAATGACTAGACTTAGAAGATTTACCCTTCTGAGATGGTTTCCAAGCATCTAATTTAGGAGTAGGCTTGGAGGAACTCTCACTTCCTGTTGAATCTGACTTGTGTTTTGGTTTCTACTTTGTCTTCCCTGTAGATGTCTAAGCAATAATGCTCGTGTCTTTGAATCATTAATAATATTTAACTATGTAAGCTTGGACTAGTCAAGTGATCACAAAAGACTTCAAAAGTGGGCATAAAAAATCTAGAACCCAAGGCATCCATAGTGGAATGGAAGGTAGAAGATAAAATCTGAAAGTTTCCTAAAAGCTTGGAGAGAATTAGGTAGATGCACTCCTTATCTATCTTCTCTTTCCTGCATCACTGTAACAGAGTCCTCTACTAACCTCATAATAAATTCCTCAATAGAGGGGAAAACATCAAGTACAAGAGAAGTAAGCTTTTCCTCAATTTAAAGTGCTTTGAACTCATTGATGGTGCCAAAGAAGTCTATAAAATTATCCCACATTTCTCGAGGAGTGGGGCACTCATCAAGATGAAACTATAAGCTATCTAAAACACTCAAAGAAATAATACCCATGGCTTCATCCATCTTATTTGTGTGCTGCAAAGTCAAATATTGACTTTGAAAAATTGGTTGCACTATATCTAGACAAGGCCACAAACCCTTTGAACGAAGAAGCTACTACATATGGGAGTTCCATGTATGATAGTTTTATAGGTTTAGAAGTACTAGATAAGAAGAGGTCTTGGTCATTATTTTAGAAGGGGTTTTAGAAGTTTTTTTGATACGTTGATATTCTAAAAAAAAGTAATATAAAGACACCCCCCACAATGCAAAAAACCAAACCTCAGCTCGTAAAAGGAATGTGTATACAAGAAAAAAGAAGAAAAGCTTTAGTTTTGAATCACAAATATCTGGTATAAAATACTAGTGAAATTATAGAGAATCTAGAAATTTCTCAAGAAGAGCATTTTGGTTCTTTATCCAGGTCAAAAAATGGAGCCATAATGAATAAGTTATGCCCCTAAAAGATGGAAGCCATCAATGAATTTCAAGCACAAAAAGGTACCAAATTGGAAAAAATTCCAAAAAATACTTGCACCATTGTCTCTGTCTCTAAACCATCTTTCCAACATTTTTTTGGGATTAAAAAAGACCCTTGTATGCTCAAGATATCACAAAAAATAGACAGGACCCTTAGAATGATAATTTTTTTAAAAAAAAATTAAAATAAATAAATAGATAAATAAATAAATATACCATCATGGTTGTGGCATCTAGGTAGTGCGTTGGAGGCTGGATGGTGAAGTAACTAGAGATGGGTAATGGAATGGCGGAGTGGCCAAAGATTGGCGATGGCAGTGTTTGGGTGGCTATCGGGTGGAGCACTGCTGCCAGAGGCCATATGACCCTGGTATGCAATTTATTTTTACCTCCTAGGTCAACGTTGTCCACAATCAAAAAACTTTATATGAAAATAGGGGTTTGAGGTCTATTTGGCCTCAAAGTGCTCCAAAAATCAGCAACCCCAATATTTTCATAGAAAATACTTGGAAAACACTGAATCTATTCTGTCAAACCCTCATTCTTCTTTTTTCTCCAAATACTAAACAAGCTACAATACATCCAACTCTGATACCATGAAGGATTTGAGCAATACAGATCCACAAAGCCTGAAGAATACCTACATGCAAGAACCTGTCACAGAGAAGAAAAAGAAAAGAAGAGACAAGGGTTTTGCTTTGAAAATATGCAAATGTATTATCAGAATGTAAAGAATGAGAGATAATTACAAAAGATCAATCCTTATAGAAGGGGATAAAAAAACTAAAAGGGAAACCCTAAGAGGAAAAAGTCATTTAGTATTTACTAATTAATTATTAAATGAGAATGCAAAGTGTATAAAGTGAAATCTTAAAGATGGAGTAAAGGTAAGTTAATAAATTAAATTAAATTAACGCTTTACTCTAACATAGTCATCCACAAAAATATAAAGTATCTATCACCAAAGTAATCTTTGACTCCAATTGGACCAAATAAATTAGTATGCACTGATTCTAGAATATTACTGGAAGTGTGTGTCTTGCTAGAAAAACTAGACTTTTCCATCTTACTGATCTGACATTCTTTACACAACATTTTCAGGTTTTTGCATATTTGGTAAGCTTCTTACTCTTTTCTTTCTATTGATTTTCACCATATTTTCAAAGTTAACATGACACAACCTTCATGTAATAACCACACATATTCTAGCAAATACAAATGCCTCAACTATACAATCAAGGTAGAATAAGTTACCTTTTGTTTGCATTCCCGTTCCAATAAGATTACCTTCATCATCAAAGATCTTGACCTTCCTTTTCTCAAATTCCAACTTGTGACATGAGTTATTCAACTAATAAACACTCAAAATTTTATATTTAAGTCCTTAAACCCAATATGCATAATCACATTTGATCTTATCATTCAACATCAATGATCCTTTACAATTCACTAAGTATGGAACATCACTACCAAACTTAAAAATTCCACCATTATTAATTTCTTCAAAAATTTCAAATTTACTTAGATCACCAGTCATATGTTGAGAACAACCACTATCAATAATCCATGAGTCAATCTTAGTAACATGTGAAATTAGGGAAATCTCATTCTCATACCTTTCACCATTTGGCTATTCTTTGATTGCAACATAGACCATTTCAACTACTTCCTTGTTTATCATCATAACTTATCTTGGTATGCTCTTCTTCAACAATGTAGCATGACTTCCTGCCTTTGTCTTTGTAATCCCTATTTTTCCTGTACTTTAATTTATTTTTTCATTTCTATCATTTCTATCAGATTTGCCTCTATTAGGACATTTGGCACCAAAGTGACCAACCTCATTACATTTGAAACAGATCAAGGGAATTTTACCTTTGTATTTATATTTACCTCTTGATAACCTTCTTGCAAGTAATTCTTCAATCTCATCCAAACCTTTTTTAGTTTCAGATGCACTTTCTTCTTTGGTTTTCTTTTCTTTCTTTGGATTGTTAATGGTTAGTGAAGACTTAAAAGCATTTCCCATTGTAATTATACTATTATCATAATTGCTTAACTCAAATGCAGTCAACCAACCAACTAGACAATCAAGTGTCTGATAATTTCTAGGTATATAAGCTTGTACTTCTTGAATATCAGAGGCTTTGATAACATAAACAAACAAAAGAGTTCTCAAGACTTTACTTACAATTTCAAAATCCAAGATGACACCTCCACTAGTTTTAATTGTACAATATGCTTGATTCGGTTCACATATTGTGCATTATTTTCACCTTCTCTCATTCTCATGTCATCATACTTACCTCTCAAGATTTTAGCTTTGGCTCTTCTTACATTTTCATCTCCACCATAGACAAGCTTTACTTTATCCCACATTTTCTTAGCATTGGCACAATTCTTGACATCATCAAATTCAACATCATTGAGAGAAAATGCAATATCAATCATCAAACTATTATGATTCCTCTTTTCATTCATTTTCTCAATAGTTAACAGACTAGTAGGTGTGATATATTCATTTTCTAACTAGTGTGTGATATTATCTCCAATACTTGAAAGATATAGCTTCATTCAGTCTTGCCACGAGGAAAAGTTATCCTTGTTAAGCTTTGGTGGCTCTCTCTTAAAAATCTTGATCTTTAGCTCAAGTATCTTTACAATTCTCTCTTCAAGAACTCAGCTCTGATACCAAATTAGGGGAGGGGTCAAATCAATTATGTCTACTTATCTTATAGTCTCTTCAAAAATTTCAACACCATCAAAGCATCATAAACATAAACAATAATAACTTCAATATATTCAATCACTTTGTAGACACATCCAACTATTAGACATTTTAGCTCCCCCTTTTTTCCCTTGTCACCATCATTGAAATATAATTAGAGATATCTATTCATGGCATAAAGTTTTCATGGTGTGCGAGGAATGTGTCTCAACCTAAGAAAAACCTTAGTTAGCCCCTTCAATGATATAATTTTTACATTACCTTTTTGAAGGGTCAGATTACCCATGCATCACTTAAGTTGGGTCCCCTTTTTAGGTTCATTCACTCTAAGTGTTGACCCTACACCTTATTCATTTAAATGAAATCATGCACTTATCATATTTTTTCCCTAAGTCCATTTTTAGTGGGACCCAGTGGTAGTGATATAGCAGTGGCTAGGTGTAAACATTTAAGGAGGTCTTGATGAATCGAGAGAAGAAAAGATTCAAAGTCCCGTGATCAATCATGACTATTGATCTAGATGTGGATCAATGTCTATTATATTCTTGCTTTCTAAAGATGCATGAAGAATAGACAAAGCAAGAAAACAATGAGATGACACGTGTCCTATTCACCAAAAGATAAAGACAGGAGATTGTATGATCATGGATTAATTTTGGCTTAAGGAAATTCAAGTTGCAATGTTACAAAGGGTTAACATGGCAGTTTAAATTTAGACAGTCTCTTTGTCACACATGGTTAAGTGTAGCCTGGGGTTAAGGTGGAAAAGTTGCAAAATCCCATTACTCACACTTTCACAGGGTTAAAAGATGGGTTAATGTTTTTGGTTGTGACAATACGAGGAGTTAGTTTAATGGTTGTCACCATTTCACAACAATCAGTAGAGGGAAGTAGTAAGTGGCTATGATAGAGTGATCAATAGAATAAAGAGGTTTTTTTAGCTCCATAGTTGGAAACATAGTTAAAATTTTCTTAGTTGTGAAGTAATGATGAAGAGCTGCATAGTCAAAATGACAGTTGTCACAAAATCACACAATTAAGTCAGGAACAAAGATTTTAAGTTACAAAACTATGAGAATCATTTGGAAATTAAAAGAAATGGTCTTCACACTATCACAAGGGTTTTTATTGAAGTAAAAGTTAAGTTGTGAATATGTGAAAGAGTAATTAGGAAAGTTAAGGTCTATGTTGATCGCAACTTTGCTGGGAGTTAGGGCTAACCTATGATTAAGGCTACAAAGTGGTGAAACACTTCATTTGCTCGTTCACGAGGTTAAAGATGAGGTTAATCTTTGAATAGTTGATTTAAGGGATAATTGCATCTTTGCAAGGTTTCATTTGTAGTTAAATTTCTTGGTTGTAAAGCAGTGAAACAATGATGGCAATCATCCACCATAGTGTTCACAGCATCGCACAGTTAAAGTAAGTTTTATGTTTGGTATTTGTAAAGGGGTGACAAAGGTAAAGATAAAGGAATCATAGGTAAATAAAATGCTAAGATCTAAATAGTTGTGAGGATACAAGTAGTCAGTTTAATGGTCATTGGGCTAGGTCATAGTGGTTAGTGAACTGAAGTGATAGACAACTATGAAGTAGTGCTAAGGCTTAAAATGAAGAGGTCATGGTTTTGTGAGGCCATGTAGTCAATAGAGGAATAAAGTTGGAAAAAAATGAATAAGAGAAAGCACAAGATTGACATGAAAATTAGAAAAGCAAGATGATCTAGTAGAGCACTTCAAAGATGTGAGGCCATGTGGTGAGATTGACAGTCAAATCCTATTGAATGATGACACAACTGACTTGGCATTATTGTGAACACTATCAAGAGGCTCTTTGATGGTGAAGACATCCTTTGATCACCTACAACCACTTTTTTGTTTTCTCAAGGTTTGATAAATGCAAAAGACATTCCTCTACCACCATGGTAATCCATCTACCAGTTAGAGCAGTTATGGCCGCCGTTTCTATCTCTTTAGGGACCAAGTTTGCACGTAAAGATCATATTTTCTACATATGGACATGAATTCAATAAAATCTTCCTCAGATTAGTAGTTATTATTCTCTACAACTTGAAGATAGTGGTTGAGTTTTAGGTTTTCAATGGAAGTCTTCTTAGTTATGCCTAAGCTATAAGAGGTCTTCTCAGTTATGCCTAAGCTATAGAGGTAGATTTTGTAACTCTTTCAAGGGTTGGTTTCTCCTTGATCTCTAGCAGTTGTATTATATACTCTTCTACTATAATTTCCTTTCTGTTTGAGTGAATATATTTCTTGATCATATCTCTTTCTTCCATTAATATATTGTGCAATATCTTCTTGCCTTCTGTTAATGTATTGCTTTCATTCTTTAAGTTGTATGTTGTATCTATTTTTTCTTTGAATGGTATGGAGTGAAGTTCCTTCCTTATAAAATTCCATTAATTTTTGATCTGTATGTGATTGTTGAGTTAAAGAAAAGATTGAATCTATGTACTTTGGGATTTTATTGATGAACTATTCAATTTTAGGTAGATATAAGACTGAATGTACTATTTAGTGTATCACCCCTCTAGATTAGACTAGGTAGTTTGATTTCATAAATTTCCTTCTCCCTTTTCCTTCAAAAAGTAGTTAGGTGCATCCTGATAGTGAGGAAGCCAACCTTCTCTAGAGACAATTTAATTGTTCAAGTCCCACAACTTGGAGATTGTTTCCATATTTCACAAGGTTGCCTTTAGGTCAAACTTTAGGCAAGGGTGCAAACTTGTGGGGCAATTTTTTTTGGCAAGCCCATTGGGACCACATTTAAGCTTACTAAGAAGTCTATTTGTTTTCTAGTGTCAAGAAAAGGACTTCAACTTCTATGCTGAGGAAATAGTGTTGCTTGTAGCATTTTAGCCTTTAGGAGGCTCACATTCAAGCACTTGGCAAATCTATCTCTACATCTTGGTTTCCAGACCATAATTGTTATAATTCATGCACAAGGTTAAAATGAGGGCATATTATAGAGGTACTTTTCACTTTTGTGAACTTTCATTTTCAAATCCTAAAAGAAGGAGAAGTAGACTCTCTCTATCACTAGTTAGGAGTTTAGAAGTAGCACATACACTTGTTAGATCTCTTTCTACTCCTCCAGTCGATAGATCACAACCTAGAATACCATCTTTTCATTTGAATAGATCTTTATACCACATGGCCTTCCCTAGGAATCAAGTTTTTGCTACCTTAAATGGAGGGAGCCCTCTCATCTTTGCCAAAAGACATGATATCCCAATACCTGCTCTTAATAGCCTACTATATTTACTAGTGAAAGTTCTATTTCCCCAGTAAAACATATTCAGGAAGTTTCAAACATCTGCGATATGCATGGCATTATAGAGGATGCTATTGTTGTTAGAATTTTAATCTCATTGTTATAGGGAAAATCTTTACAATAGTATGGGGGATTACCACATAATTTGATCAATAACTAGGATGAGTTAGGAGAAATATTATGCAAAAATTTTGAAGATAAAAGTTACCACCTATCACTTTTAGAACAACTAACTACCATTAAGAGAGCACCCCATGAATATATAATAGATTTTAATTATATATTCCAAAAGACCTGCAATAGAATACCTATTGTAGTTGAATCTTCCCCTAGTAATGCTTTCTTGTATTACCTAAGAGCTTTCAATAGTGATATTTCTACTATTTTACAAGCCATGGGAGGGGATACCTTACCAACTGCATATGAAATTGCCATAAGAGTAGAAAATACCCTGATTCAAGGAGGGAAGTTATCTCCAAGGCCTCTACTACCTTTCTTTCCTGACATGCCTAATCATTAGCCTAAAATAGCCCCTATTCATACCATATCCATGAGCCAACCTCTTGCCATAACCCAAATAGCCTCTACATCCTCCAACGAGTTAGGAGAGTTGAAGAATATGATGCAAGCCCTAATGTTAAGTCATTAGAAGTTGCAAGATTAGGGTTCCAATCTAGAAAAGAAGTTGGAAGACATGCTTCTCAGTGGTGCAAAATATAAGCAATAAGGTGGTGACCTTAGAAAGGCAACAAGCTCAAAAAAATAGGCCTCTCCAACCTCGTCACCAAAACCCCACACTTAATAGACCACCAAATCATGTTCAAGCACCATGGATGAAAAATAGGACTATGGGTCACACCCTTGCTACAAACGTAAGCACAAATTTAGTAAGGAGATTAGATCCTCAAAAAAAACCTTGCTCAAGAGCAATTTTTTTTCCTTCTTGCATTTATTCATATGCATATTGGGTGTTCTATAAGGTAGAACCATCCCAAGCACTAACCACACAAGATCAAGCAGTAGGTTATTATGTGGGTTTTTCCAAATATTTTTTATGGGCTATAATATTCCCACAGAATTAGCCAAAAAATGTGTGGTACAAATACATTCATAGATTAGTAGGTCGTCTCAATTCTAATCAATAGTGAAGTCTCAATTTCTCAAATTGCTGAGATCATTGTTGAGCTAGTTATGAGTGTGATGACTGAAATTTAGGCAAAGGTGATTAACTTAGACCCCTATCTATATGTTATTTGTAATTTTAGTTCATTCTTATTTAGTACATACAAGTTAGACTATTAGTGGTCAGTTATCTACTAGGATCAATGACTAGTATGACTGAGTTATGCAGTAACCAGGGAGACCTAGGACATCTACATTTTATATTATAGGTTGTACAACCAATGAACACTATTTAGATAAATATATGTAATAAACTATAGCTGACTGACACTTTTTGAAAAACTTGAATTTTATGGCAGCCTATATTTCTTGGGAGATGTTGAACACGAACAAGGGTAAGAGTCCAAGAGTCCTACATGCGGTGGAAGTCAAGAAAAGCCAACCAAATGCACTTGTAGAACCTTTTCATCATATTTTATTGGCCAATATTAGGAAGCTACAAAATCACAAGCACATTTATAATATTCCCATCCACTACCACTATTAGTTCCATTGACACATATTGAATAAGTTGGCGAACTCAATATCTCTAATCATGATAAACTTGAAGTAGATATTTAGGTAAATACCCAAAGTAGCAAGAATAATATAATAGACTTGGATGAGAATTAAAAAGATGGTGATAGTGTATGACCATGAAAGGGAAAAAGGAAATACAATGCAAAAACTGATGCAAAATCCAAAAAAGATCAGAATTGGGATCTATCAATCAAGAACTTTCAAATAGAATGGGCCTCAAAGTAACCATTCATTGAACCTAAATGCAATCCAAAAGAAGGTGAGCCTCTGGTATAATGTAGATGTATGATATGCACAAGGATAAATAAAAAGGAAAATAGGTTATAGCTAAATATTAACACCCTAGAAAAGAATATGGGAACTATTTATGAGAACAAAATCATAGATGGAGTGGAAAAACCAGTGACAAGAGAGAAAATTGAGAAATGTAAACATGTTAAGAATGCAAAAATATTAGAATTTTAGGAGAAAATACAAATGAAGCCTACTAAATTAAAAGGCTCCATTGAGTCTTTTCTTGGAAAATAAATGGAAGTTGAAGAAATGGGCAACGTTCTTTGGTTAAGTGTCGTCTTCTATATTTTGAGCAAAGTGCATGCCATAATAGACTACCCATTATTGAGTAGTTTATTACACTTTCTAAAAGTTCATTATTATCTGGGGAGTTATTGGTCAATAAATAGTGGATGAGAATGGGCAAGTTGTCTTTCTGAGGTTGAAAAGGAAAATATCAAAGCAAATATTAAAAAGTCAAATTTCATTGTATTATCTTTCTAGATAAGGTGACAACAAGAGACAATGCTTCCTAGCTATGCATGCATGTCTTTATTGTACACAATTTTGTCTGACAATCCAATCTACTAATTATTGTTAAAATGAAGGCTAATTCAACAACATAAAACATATTTAAATATGGAGGTATGGATGAAATGATGATTGCCCAAAAGTTGGTGTGTTGGAGTAGACAAAGCTTCAATAACACAATGACACAATAATGGTTTTATCACAAACTTAAAATATTTTCTTGTACCTTACATTTTTTTCATTCACTACATGACCCACATAATTAATCTAGCTCTTGGAGTTGTCATCAACTTTCAAGAAATATACAGAGTTGAAGTTTTAATCAAAGAGATCCATAGGCACTTTTGTCAAAGTCCTAAATGGTTTAAGGAATTTCAATAGTTTTCCAAGGGACTAACTAATGGGAGAAAGCTTCTTAATGGTAATGATGCCAGATGGATCTCTTTGGATGGACTAGCTCATCAATTTTTTTCTAAATATCCATTGTTACTTGGTACAACGGAGTCAACTCACGATAGTTAGGGTGGTCAACAAAAATATGGTGAACTACTTGAAAGGTTAAGTAATGTATCAAAAATCTTAATGTTAACAACCATTATCCTCATGCTAGAGGAAATGAGTAATATAATGAAAAATATCCAACAAATATTTATCTATATTGTAGAATATAGTACATTATGTAAAATGACATGTGTAACCCTCAATAATCTTTCTAGAAATTCAAATTCATTTTCTATGGATGAATTTTTTTAGGGTGGATGAGAATCATAGATTTGGATAATATTGATGACTTTTTAAAGATTTATGCAAAGGGGGAGTTATATGCCAATATACGGGGTATTGAGATACCAATCGACTGCAATAGAAGGCTCATATTCATAAGAAAATGAAAGAAATCCATGTAGCCAAAATTAATTGTTACAAAGGAAGTGTTTGAATAGATTATTGAGTTTGTAATTGATTATGTGAAGGAAATTTCTTATAATATTTTCTTATAAATTAGAGAAATATTGACTCAACATGAAATAATTGAATCAATGTGTATTGTGTTTCCCTATTATTGGAGTTTAAGAAGTCTTAAAGATTTTAGAGATAAGTTATTGGTTTTGATAGATCATTTTTGCAAAATCTAAAAAGTCAATGGGGTACTTGTAAATGGAGTTTTAGATGAATCTCATTTGAGAGAGTAGTTCTATCATTTTCCCATTACAATGAAGGAACAATACGATCTTATGTGAAACCTCAGAGAAGAAGGATGGGTAACCAAACTTTGGAGAAATCTAGCTCAAAGTGAAGTGTTGAGGGATTCAATATCATAAGTTTTCAAGCTTGCTGAAATATGTTTGACCATTATATTAGTGTCTGTGGAGGATGAGAGAGTTTTTGGTGATTTGGGGTTCCTAAACTCAAAGGTAAGAAATTAACTAGATAAGAATTTGGAAAATTATTTGAGGCTATGTAGATCTAGATATGAAGTCAATAATTATCCTTACGGAAGGGCACTAAAATTGTGGAGGAAGAAATGTCAAATAATAGGTTTGGGAAACATTTCAAACAATGAGATCACTAACTCAAGTAGTGGTACTAGTATTGGTAGCATGGATGTTGAAGCTGAGGATTGGGCAAGAAAAGGTATGTAGATTGGAGAAAACATGGAGCATAATGAAGGGTTGTTTGAACTAATTCAAAGATTTGGATGATGAGATGCTGTGGTAAGTTTAATAGTTATAGTATGATGTGCCAGCTTTGAATTTATTACTTATTAGTAATTACTATAGTCTACATTCTAGATTCTATATAGTATTCTATGAATCTCATCATGATTCATTTATCATGCATAATAAGTTATATCATTTTCTAAATGTCCAATGTCAAACAAACATGTACATTTTATGTTAGATGATGCCATGAATCAAGATTCATTCAAATCTTACCATTACTATAGTTTTTTATTTGCATTATTATGCTCATATGATACATTGTTATGGTACAATCCTTGATGATTTTTATAAAAATATAGCAATTCAAATGATAAAATTTATATTCATTCTCATTACTATTTTTACACATGATAATTAATACAATTCAATGAATTCATGTTGCAAAAGTTAAATTTGAATACCCTAATGAGGCCAATTATTGCCTCTAATTTATATTTATTTTAATACTTTGTTTTTAATACTGCTAGGAAATTTATAAACTCATAACCAGTTGAACTTATGATAAAGTCCAGATAGAACTATTAAAACATGGGTAGATATTTATGTCATATTTTGCAAATATTATACATATAATACAGTATTTCATATAACCATCAGAATGTGTGTTCTAATATTTGGATTTAGTTTGATTATGCTTATTTGCGTCAATATTTCTGCATCACAACTAACTTTCTAGGAAAGGAAGAAGCTAGAGAGTGGTCGACAGAATTCAAGGACTGTCAAGGCCCAACCGCAACAGAGGAATCATTATGGCACTAGAAGACATGAATGCTATAAAGGAGGAGCCATTATTCTAGGAATAAAATGATGAAGTGTTGCTATATTCCCTCTACATTTACTATTGTGCTGAATTGGTTGCCCAAACTTTGTTGCTTATTCGACGGGAGGTTATATTTCCCTCTTCTTCTCTGGTAGATATTCAATCAGTTTGTTTTCTTTTCTGTTTTAGAATAAGTGTCCATACTCTATTTATAGGGATTAGATTGATAGTTTAAAGAGGTTGGAATTTTTTTATGAAAAAGCATTGTTGTATCTTGTAGCAAGTTATTTACAGTTTTATGTATTGTTCTTATATAAGGAGTTTTTGAAATATAATGAAGTAATTCTTGGTTACATTATGTCTTAGTAGGTTAGTAGAAGCCAACCAAGGGGGCCCACTTGGGAGGTGTATTAGATTAGAGTAGTGTATATTTACTTCTAGCATTTTCAGTATTTCAAATAAAAGTTACAATTTCTTCCTACAACATTGTACTTTGTGAATGTTCCTATAGCATCTACAAGAGTAGTTATAGTGGATGGTCTGGGTTGGAATATAGGTTAGCATAGAGTTTCATTTCCAACATTCATTTTAGTAAGGAGTTAAGTGTGTTACTTTCCTACAACACTAGTGTAGGTTCTTTATATGCATTTTACTTTCCTACAGCATAAGCATAATGACTCTTCAAGGAATCTAGTGCACGTACTATGTTGACCAATTCAAGTATATGTCCCTGGGTTGAAAAATTAAATGCACCTTATGGTGGGAGAAGTAATCCTTAGATTGAATAAAGTATTCCTAAGTAAGGCTTTGGGCATGATTATCACACACCTATTGTGAGGCAGACCATACCCAATTTCATAATCAAGAGTTATAAGTACTAGATTTATAACCATTACATTTAGAGAATGACCTTGAATTCCCTTCTATAGAAATATAGAAATAAGGGAGCAAAAAAAACTTTAGGTCATTTTACCTCATGGGAAGATTCTTAGAGTAGCATCAAATTTGATACCATTTGCCTTTGCATTTGACATGCCTATTAAGCAAAATAGAATTTGGTTTCTACTACATTTATCCTATTGAAGAAACAAAGTTCAAACTTTATACCCATATCAAACAATTACAAATAGAAATAAAGTAAACACTACAAAGATGATTAAAATCACTTTCCAAGTTATCATACTCGAATTGATGTCTACTGAGCTGATTGAAGTTTTGGTCAACATTTTTAGGATGTTGAAATCTACTTCATTTGGAGTTTTAACATTTGTTATTTTATAGTAGATGACCTGCAATTTTGTTAGACATCCATATTTGGAATATTTACTTGAAAGGAAGGCTACATCCTATAATGCATCCAAATTTGCCAATGGTTTGATGCAATTCAAAATGTCTCCAAGATTTGTATCCTAAAGAAACTTAACTACTTCAGACATTATTTTGGCCTCCAACTCTTTTTGGTAACTTCCCTTCCAGTGAATTTTGTTAATGATTTACTAAGGAAAGGATTGGGAAAACTAAGAGTTATCATTAATTTTTCTCTATCATCCATCTTGGTGAGGTTTCTCCCAAATAAGTTTAAATATTCCTCTCCTTCCCTTATACTTTGGTATTTTTGAATGATAGATGATGACTTCATTGATGTAATAATGTGGTCATGAATTTCATTGCTGGCCAAATACCTGTCACTTTTTGTATTGATTATGTGTACAATCTATCTTGCAAGTCTTCTCGAGCTTAAAAAGGTCTTTATTCTTGTCAACATTCTCTTTGATACTCCCATAAACAATTTGAATAATGTGATGCAACTCAAACCCATCATACAACCTATTATCATTTTCCATAATTTTTAGCTCCCACATTTTTTCTTTATGTTTCTTGACTTAATTTTTAATTTTTTCATTTGACTTAGTCAAGTTATGTTTAGAGGCTATGGTTTTTTTCTCTATCTTATGTATCTCTTGCACCATTTGTGACTGTACACTAGGTTTGTGCACTTCTCTAAACCCTTATATCTAAGGTATCCCATAGATTAGAACAGTTGAATGGGGGCTTAAAGCTGCCTATCCATGTAGTGCAAAGGTGTGTGCTTGTGTACATGAGTATCTCTCAACTAGGCCTCAGAGACACAACCCTTAATAGTAAACCATGCAATGGGAGATTACTTAAACAAGAGAAAGAGTGCAAAGGATCTCTTGAACATGCAATGAAAGAAATGTTCTAAGCTAGAATGAAATGCACAATGAAACTATGCTAACAATAGATAATGTTACCAAGCCATACTAATTAAACTAGGTGATCTAAGATATTGCAAAAGGAAATTGAACTGTTCTAAATGACTCTAAGCTAAGATGGAGGATGCAAGAATGAGACAATATGAATAGAATTTCTCCACAAAATCTCCAAGGAATCTATCAATAAACTTGTAGCATAACATTAGCTCAAATGTGAGATCCTTAGAGAAGGAGAGATCTCTCTCTTTTAAAGGTAGATGGATGGTTGAGATCAAGATCAATAAATGGATGATCATGTGTAGGGGTTGACTTTTGACATGATCCATCTGTAAGAGCAAGTCAACCAATTGGAGAGAGTTGAATTTTCATGTGAGACAAAGTCTTTTATTTTAATTTGTAAATAGGAAAAAAAATTTATGTGTGAACATTAAGTGGTTTAGAAGAATGTGGTCTTTTATTTAATTAAAAGGGGGACATGTTATTTTAATAAAATATGGACTTAGGATGTTATTTTGAAGGGGTCCTTTACTTAATTAAAAGGGAGACATGTTATTTTAATAAAATATGCTCATGAGTATCTAAGAGGTAAATTAGGGGTGGTACACCTATTAAAGGCTATCTAAGTAACAAGAGGAGTGCCCTGCATAAAACAAGCTAGTATTCATATGCTACACATTGATGCAGAGGATCTTACTTTAGGAGCTGCCTAAAGTAATCATAGAACTGAAACTTCAAATCAGTCACAAGCAAGGTGACAGAGGGAGAAACTAAAGAAACTGCAAAAGTCTATATTTGCATGTTTAAGATGACATGTTTTTGGCATATGTCTTTGGCATTGTTGTCAAAGAGGGAGATATTCTATTGATCAAGAATTAGAACATATAGAGGGAGATATTCTACTAATCAAAGAGGGAGGATAGATCAAGCCAGTATCAGTATGATTAATGAGAAAGAGAGATATATCAAAGACATTAGGAGATTGCTAATTAGAGAGATAGAGAACAATTCAAGATAGAGGAGGAAATCCTAATCTACCTAGTTAGAGGGAGTTATAAGAAAGAGTGAATTTTGCAACCTAATGAGAAGATGGAAGTTGTTGATAGAGGGAGAGATATAAATACAAGTTTTCTTTTTGGTATTGTCTTATTGTTTTAACCTAGTCAATTTGGTTGAACAAAGTTGTTTACCATTTTTTTCATTTGGTTGATTAGTTTGGTTTGCCATTAATACCAAAGAGGGAGATTGTTGAGATCTGATTGAAAAGATCATTGTTGATTATTGAAATGAAGGAGATTTTGAAGAAGATTATATGTTTCAATCATTGTTTTGTTATTGATTTCAAACCTACTATTTGCTGGTAAGACAATTTCTTATAAGATTCAAGTACTATCACTTAGTTGATTGATGAAGAGGATTTGATCAATAAGAGGTAACAATAGCACCTAGAGAAAAGGTTGAGTTATGATTATGTAATGAAGTACAAGGATTAGTTAAGACAATGATGACATAATGAATTGATAATCTACTTAAGGTTACAAAGGTTGGTTACACTTAGAAAGTTTAGAAGAACAAGCTACAAAAAGTTTGTCTACCAACCTTGACCGAGTGCATAGTAGGTATCAAGCGAAGTCAGTGCAAGCTGAGAAGAGAATTAGTTGAAGCAAAGTAAAAGATTCATTCTAGTGTATGCTAAGAAAAATAGTTGATGCAGAGTAAAGTTTAGTTGATGCTGAGTAAAGTTTAGTTGATGCCGAGCATCAATAAACTTTAGTAGGTGCTGAGTAATTTCATAGTGGATGCCGAGCAATATAGTATGTGTCGAGCATCATGAGGTTGATAATGCCAAGCTGCTACATTATTTAAAAGATTGAAGATTTGATGAATCTAAGTTGAAAAGTTTGTTTTCTTGGATTTTGTGAGCCAGGTGGAAGATAAGGTTGATGAGTTGGTGGCAAACAATTTGAAATAAACCATTTTTAGGTGAGTTCAAGTGGATTCTAGAAGGAGTTTCTAGAAGAGATATAAGATATGGGGTAGATACATTGTATCCTACCTAATCCATTCGAACCCTAAATTTGGATGATGGAAAATGAGTGGGAAAATATCTTAATTTCCTACTTATAGGATTGTCTGGTCATGAAGAAAAGTTGTCATGTTCGAGAACCTAAGGGAGACAAGGAGTCAAGGGTTTTGCTTCATCAAGTGACCTAAGAGAAGAGTCTGTAATGGCATGTTAAGAAACAAGGCTTGAGGAGATGAATGCTTGAAGGGTCAACAAGCTATCAGAGCTGTAAAGTATGAAGGAAAAGTAGAATTGAGGACTAAATAGAGATCTTTAATTTGTAAGAGAAGCTGTAAGATCAAAGCTCTACTGTTACTCTCTAATAATTGTATCAGTCTAGGGTAAATCCTTTGGATTAAGGTTGACGTAATAGTCATTTTAAAATATTTTAACCAGGTGGCATTCCAAGTGAATGGCCAAAAGCCCTCTAACAAGGCTCACTCCTAACAGGGTGATTGAAATCCTTTAATAGGGTCACATTTAACCATGTGTATTGTAACCTTTAATAGGCTTGGCCTTTCACAAGACATCACTTCAGAAGAGTGAAAACGAGTAGATGTTTTTGGTGGTTTTTCCCAAATTGAGTTTCCATGTAATCATTGTGTCAAGTGTGTTGATGAATCTATTATGTTTCATGCTTTACATTTCTACAAGTTGGTTTGACAGTAACCTACAAGTTTCAGTGATTGCATAATCTTATGGATGCATGCATGAGTATGAATGTTTTATGGGTTCACTAAGTTGTGAAATTTTTTATTTATACATCTAGACCTTGTATAACTAATTCACCCCCCCTCTAAGTTATTCTAAAGTATTCCAAAAATTAGTATCAAAGCCATTTGCTTAAGAGAACTAGTTTGAAAGTACTAGAAGCACAAAGATTGAGATGTCTAAAAGAGAAGTACCCAAGCTCAATAGAGACAAATTTCCTGCATGGAAAAGTTTGATGAAGCTATACCTTGGAGGATTTGGAGATCATGCACAATCTACCAATTCTGTGGAACATGTTGATCCTGTTGGTGCCCCAACTACTGAAGATATGAGGAAGAAGAAAGAACACAATCAGACAATGCTAGAGATTGCCTCTACCCTAAGTTATGCTGAATTTGATGATATCAAAGGTCTTGATAGTGCAAAGAAAATTTGGGATGCCTTAACTACCATCTATGGAGGAGACACCAATGTTCTTAGAGCCAAAGCTGAAATCCTTAGAGGTAAGTTTGATGAAATGAGAATGGAAGAAGGTGAGAATATTGCTCAATATGTTGAAAGGATAAAAGAAGTGGTTAATGCAATAAGGGGATCAAATGATAAACTGGATGAAGAAACTATTTTAAGCAATGTTTTGAGAATACTACTACCTATATATGCTATCAGATTTTCTGCAATTCAAGAACTAAGATGTATTCCAGGGAATAAGCTATCACTTGAAGGTCTAGTAGGTAGACTTACTACTTTTGAGCTATCTAACTTTGATAATTAAAAAACTAAAAAGATTGAATCTAATTTCAAAGCTAAGGTGTCATTAAAGGAACTTGATGAGAAGAAGAAGAAGAAGAAGAAGTATGTGTCCAGTGACAATGATACAGATGAGAAGGATGTTGGACAACTTGAAGCATTATTGGCAAGAAGATTTCATAAAGGTAAAGGCAAGTTCAAAGGTAAGTTACCCAACATTTGTTTCAATTGCAATGAGGTTGGTCATATTTCTGCTAGATGTATAGAGAAGAAGAAATACAAAGGTGGTGACAAATACAAGAGTAGAAAAGATGAAGACAACAAAGATTACAAAGAAAAAGGCAAGAAGTCTCTCTACACTGCTAAAGAGAATGATTTTGAGGAACATGATGATGAGGTGGTATATGTTACAATGAAGGATGAATTTGATGAAGATGATAAAACTACACTTGTGACTTGTGTGAACAAGAATGATAGACGGATCATTGGCAACAAATGCTCACATCACATGATTGGAGACAAAAGTAAGTTCATTACCCTGAATTGTTATGATGGAAATAATGTAAGATTTGGTAATGATGCACCATGTTTGATAAAGGGAAAGGAAAAGGTTCTAACAAACTCATAGATAAGATTTCATGTGACAATGCTAACTATGTTGAAGGACTAAACTATTATTTGTTGAGTGTGTCACAATTGAACTATTTGGGATGTAAGGTTGAATTTGAAAACAAGATTGCTAAGATATATGACCTAAATGGGAAATTGTTTGGAAAGGGTGATCAAACTAAAAGTAATCTAATATATCTTGATATAAAGGATGCTACTTGTCTTGTTGTAGAATTTGATGATGTGTGGTTATGGCACAAGAGGTTATATCATGTTAACTTTGATAACTTGGTTAGTATCAGTAACATGAAGAAAGTTAGAGGTTTGCCTAAGTTGAAGAAGCTTGATAATGTGATGTGCAAATAATGTCAGTTAGGCAAAATGACAAAGTCAAGTTTTAAGAGTAAAACTTATACCTCTAGAGGAATACTAGATATTGTTCATACTAACTTGTGTAGACCAATTGAAGTGCAAAGCTACACAGGAGATAAGTGCATAATGCTATTTGTTGATGACTATTCTAGGATGATGATAGTTATGTTTTTAAAACAAGAATATGATGCTTTTCAAATGTTTAAGTGGTACTTATCAATAGTTGAAAAAGAAATAGGTAAAAGTCTAAAATGTTTGAGATCTGACAGAGGGGGAGAATTCACTTCAAATGAATTTTAGATGTTCTGTAATGACAGAGGAATCAAAAGACAAGCATCTGCCCCAAGAACCCCCCAACAAAATGGAATAGCTGAAAGGAGGAACAAATAATAATGGACTATGCTAGAACACTCATGATGGAGAAGAATGTTGCTCTAAAATATTGGAGAGAAGCTGTAAGCACAACTGTGTATACCTTGAACTACATGCAAATAAAAAAAGGTACCAATTCAACACCTTTTGAACTATGGTATGGTTACTCACCCAATGTAAAATACTTTTAAGGTATTTGGAAGTAAGTGTTACATTCTTAAAGATGTTATGAATGGATATCTTGATGAAAAAAGTGAAGAAGGTAAATTCCTAGGACACTCCATAAGAAGTAAAGCTTATAAGTGTTTGAATACTAATAGTAACAAAATTGTGGAAAGTTCAAATGTGAACTTTGATGAATATAAAGAAGTATATGAGGCTGAACCTATGAAAGAACTAGAAGAATACAAATCATTTGTAAAATTTTATGAAGGAATTCTTGTTGAAGAAGATGTTACAAATCAAGTTACAAATCAACAGCAAGCTATCGTGACTGCCAAGTCACACCCTATGAATGCCAAGTTGCATTTAGGAAATGAGTTGCATTAAGAAGCCAAGTTACAAAATGAAGTTGATGCACATTTTAATTCTAATATTAGTGTACACGAAAGAGATGCTGAACTATCTGATAGAGACATACATAGTGATCTTGAAGTTGAAACACAAAATGAAGAAACATGAGCTAAATCAAGATTGTCTAAGTATGTCAAAAGACATCATCTTACTACTCAAATAATTGGAGATAAAGATGCTAAAACAATGATAAGAAAAAAATTGAGAAGTGAAACATGCTTGCTAAGCTTAAATGAACCCAAAACAGTAAAAGATGCACTAGAAGATGTTAGCTGGTACAAAGCCATGGAAGAAGAGATTGAACAAATAGATAAGAACAAAACATGGAGTCTAGTTCCTAGAGCAAATGAAAAAAATATGATTGGTACCAAGTGGGTATTCAGAAATAAGCTAGATGAGAATGGTGAAGTCACAAGAAACAAAGCAAGATTAGTTTGCAAGGGATATGCACAAGAAGAAGGAATTGACTATGGAGAGAAATTTTCCCATGTTGCTAGATTGGGAGGAGTAAGAACTCTACTTGCTTATTCTTCATACAAAGGTTTCAAAGTTTATTAGATGGATGTTAAATCTACATTTCTGAATGGCATACTAGAGGAAGAAGTTTACATAGAACAACCAAAATGTTTTATTAATGTTAACAATAAGAACATGGTATATAGACTGTATAAAGCTTTATATGGTTTGAAACAAACACCAAGAGCATGGTATGAGAGAATTCATAATTATCTTGTGAAGATTAGATTTGAAAGGACTGATGATAACAACAATCTATACATAAAGACCAAAAAAGGCAAAGGTATTTTACTATCTGAAATATTTGTTGATGATATCATATTTGAAGGTCAAGATGCTTTATGTAAGGATTTTGCAAATTAGATGAAGCAATAATTTGAGATGTCCATGTTTGGAGAAATCAAATTTTTTGTGGGTTTGCAAGTTTATCAGATCAAATATGGAATATACATCACTTAATCAAAGTATGTCAAGGAAATATTGAAAACTTTTGGATTAGAGGATTCCAAACTAGTAAGTACACCTATGATGATAGGACATAAATTGTCCAAAAATGATGATTCTATTGAGGTGAACCGAACAATGTATAGGTCTATGATTGGAAAATTGTAATATGTAGTACAATATAGACTTGATATTGCATTATCTATAGTGATAGTTGCAAGATTCTCTACTAATCCCAAGGAAAATCATTTAAGGGCGGTAAAGAGAATAATGAGATATTTGAAAGGAACAAAAGAGTTTGGTCTATACTACAAGAAGAATGAAAAATTCAAATTTAGAGCCTACATTGATGCTCATTGGGCTAGAAACATTGATGACAAAAAGAGCACTAGTGGAGGAGAATTTTTCTTAGGCAAGAGATTAGTTATATGGACTAGTAAGAAGTAAAGTTGTACTTCACAATCTACTGTTGAAGTTGAATATGTTGCTTCTGCTATAAATTGCATAAACATTGTATGGATCAAACAACTACTCAAAGGAATGAAGGAAGAAATCACAGAACCAATGATACTTTATTGTGATTATACAAGTGCTATCAATATATCAAAGAATCTAGTATTGCACACAAAGACAAAGCACAATATAATTACTTGAGAGAGTTAGTTCAAGATAAAGAGGTGAAGATGGAATATGTTAACACAAAGGAGAAAATTGCTAATATCTTCACAAAATAGTTACCTAAGGATGTTCATGAGTATCTAAGAGGTAAATTAGGAAAGATACCCCTATTAAAGGCTATCTAAGTAACAAGAGGTGTACCCTAGATCAAACAAGTTGATATTCATATGTTACACATTAATACAAAGGATCTTACTTTAGGAGCTACCTAAAGTAATCAAAGAACTAAAATCTCAAATTGGTCACAAGCAAGGTGACAAAAGGAGAAATTGAAGAAACTGCAAAAGTATATATTTGCATGTTTAAGAAGACAAGTTTTTGGCATGTCTTTGGCATTGTTGTCAAAGAGGGAGATATTCTACTGATCAAGAATCAAAACATATAAAGGGAGATATTCTATTGATCAAAGAAGGAGGATAGATCAAGCTAGTATCAATATGATTTGTGAGAAAGAGAGAGATATCAAAGATATTAGGAGATTGTTGATCAAAGAGATAGAGAACAATTCAAGATAGAGGAAGAAATCCTAATCTACCTAGTCAGAGGGAGTTATAAGAAAGAGTGCATTTTGTAACCTAATCAGAAGATGGAAGTTGCTAATAGAGGGAGATATATATATATACAAGTTTTCTTTTTGGTATTGTCTTACTATTTTATCCTAGTCAATTTGGTTGAACAAAGTTGTTTACCATTTTGTTCATTTGGTTTATCAATTTAGTTTTCCATCAATGCCAAATAGGGAGATTGTTGAGATCTGATTGAAAAGATCATTGTCGAGAAGATTATTGAAACGAAGGAGATTGTTGAAGAAGACTATATGTTTCAATCATTGTTTTGTCACTGATGTCAAACTTGTTATTTGATGGTAAGATAATTGCTTATGAGATTCAAGTACTATCACTTAGTTGATTAATGAAGAGGATTTGATCAATAAGAGGTAACAATAGCACCTAGAGGAAATGTTGAGTTATGATTATGTAATAAAGTACACAGATTAGTTAAGACAATGATGGCATGATGAATTGATAATCTACTTAAGGTTACAAAGGCTAGTTACACTTAGAAAGTTGAGAAGAACAAGCTACACAAAGTTTGTCTACCAAGATTAACTGAGTAGATAGTAGGTGCTGAGTGAAGTCAGTGAAAGCCAAGCAGAAAATTAGTTGGAGTAGAGTAAAATATTCATTCTAGTGTATACCGAGAAAAATAGTTGATGTCAAGTAAAGTTTAGTTGATGCTGAGCATCAGTAAACTTTAGTAGGTGCTGCATAATTTCATAGCGGATGTTGAGCAATGTAGTATGTGCCGAGCATCAAAAGGTTTATAATACCAAACTACTGCATTATTTAAAAGATTGAAGATTTGATGAATCTGAGTTGACAAGTTTGTTTTCTTGGATTTTGTGAACCAGGTCGAAGATAAGGTTGATGAGCTGGTGGCACAAAATTTGAGGTAAACTATTTTTAGGAAAATTCAAGTAGATTCTAGAAGAAGTTTCTAGAAGAGATATGAGACATGTAGTAGATACATTGTATCCTACCTAATCCATTTGAACCCTAAATTTGGATGATGGAAAATGAGTAGGAAAATATCTTAATTTCTCACTTATAGGAATGTCTAGTTATGAAGAAAAGTTTTCATGTTCAAGAACCTAAGTGAGACAGAAGTCAAGGGTTTTGCTTCATCAAGTGACCTAAGAGAAGAGTCTGTAGTGACATGTTAAGCAAGAAGGCTTGAGGAAATGAATGCTTGAAGGGTGAACAAGCTATCAGAGCTGCAAAGTATGAAGGCCAAGAAGAATTGAGGACTAAACAGAGATCTGTAATCTGTAAGAGAAGTTGTAAGTTGTATAAGATCAAAGCTCTACTATTACTCTCTAACAATTGTATCAGTCTGGGGTAAATCCTTTGGATTAAGGTTGACCTAATAGTCATTTATAAATCCTTTAATCAGGTGGCACTCTAAGTGAATGGCCTAAAGTTCTCTAATAAGGCTCACTCCTAACAAGGTGATTGAAATCCTTTAATAGGGTCACATTTAACAGTGTGTATTGTAACCTTTAACATGGTTGGCCTTTCACATGGCATCACTTTAGAAGAGTGAAAAATAGTAGCATGTTATTAGTGGTTTTTCTAAAATTGGGTTTCCAAGTAAATCATTGTGCAAAGTGTGTTGATGAATCTATTATATTTCATGCTTTACATTTCTAGAAGTTGATTTGACAGTAACCTACAAGTGTTAGTGATTGCATAATCTAATGGATGCATGCATGAGTATGAATGTTTTATGGGTTCATTAAGCTATGAAAGGTTTTATTTATACATCTAGACCTTGGATAACTGATTAAACCCCTGCCTCTTAGTTATTCTAAAGTATTCCAACATATTTCTGACCCATCAGGATCAAAATTAAAATGAGGTAAAGGGAATGCAAAAATGAGCAAGATATGAGAAAATATTGATATAGAAAAGTTCATGATGGTAGATATGTGATTAGAATTAAAGAGTGACCATAAGGAAGTGATAGAAGACCCTAGTTTGACTAGAGTTGACCAAGAGAGATAAAGCATAAAAAGTAGGCCACTCAAGTAGAAAGATGAGAGAAAGATGTGAATTGAAGTAGGTACAAATTGTAGAAATGATGAAAATATGGAGAAATGAAGATGCCCCAACCAAGATTCAAAGATTAGACCTCAAAATGTTAGCTAATTGCATAGAAGAAGATAGAATTGTAAAATAAAATTTTGACTATTGAGATGAACTAAGATTTTGATTTCAATCTAGAAAATGGATCCAGAATATTGAAATTAGCTAGGGGTGCAATTTTCACTAAATTTTGAGGGGCTTGAAAAATAGGTGAAAATAAGATTGAAGGACTATATAAGGGGTCCAAGGGTCATTTTCAATTCATTTTTCTTTTGTGATTCTTGAGAGCTCTTGAGTGATTTTGAAAGAGATCAATGGCTTTATCATGTATTCTGACCCACATGCACCATTTCGAGCATAACCAGTTGCACAATCGACCTGCTGACTATGAGGCCTTGGTGATTCTTCAAAATTTTCATATTTTTCGAGCTTTTAAATGCATTTAAACATGTTTTTGATGTATTTTTATGAGTTTTTGGCAAAATACCATGCGATACTTTGAAAGTATCACATGACTACTCTGAGAAGTATTGTGCAATACTTTTGCTACACAAATTGTATCACACACATTGTAAAGTTTTATCATATTAGGCATACCCAAATATCACATGACATTGTGCGAACTATCACACAAAAGAAAAGTATCACACGTATACTGTAAAAAGTATCGCACAATACTGAATCAACAAATTGTATTGCCTGACTATTATGAAAAGTATCACATAGTCATATGTTGAGCATTTTTGCATGTGTAGAAGCATATTTTGCGTGTGGGAGTTTTTTTTCCTATCATTTTTATTTGTTTATGATGTTACTTGAGCTATCACAACCAATACTGATGCTTCAATGTTTTCTTTACTTGGTTTTGCAAATTGTCTTCCCAACACTCTTGATTAGAGCCCCCAAGATAGTGAGGTTGCACATCCTCTGTCATATAGAGGATGATGAGAAGGTTGCTATAGATAGCATGGGATTTAGGTGGTTGCTATGGATGTCTCATATATGGGTGAGTTGTTAATTTCTCAGATCATTTCTACAAATGTAGAATCATAGCCATTGTAATTGATTCTTTCCAAATGCAGATTTGGATCTCATATAAATATGAGAGGAGGAGACATGCCTCATGAAGAGAAATGTCTCTATGGTGTAATCACCATTTAAATAATATTATATTAATATGAATAATAATATGTATAATGATATATTATATATAAAAAATATATATATATATTATATACTATAATATATATATTATATACAATAATATATGTGTGTGTGTATTATATACAATAATATATATTATTAACATAGATAAGTATATATATGAAATGATGATTACCATTAACAATAATGTATAGCAGATCGAATCAATCTGACTGAAGGTACAACTTTAATACTTCCTCTTAGTTAGGGAGGATTGATATAGAACACATTATGCCCTTAATAATATAAAGAGATATCATCTCACCTTTTATAACACACAATTGAAATAAATTCCATAACTTTAATATAAACTTAAACACCACCTTAAGTGTGGTCTATAATAGTAACTATGTCATGGTGTCTGATAAGATTTGACCCAAAGAACCATAACAAGTTGGTTATCATTGTGTTCAGTGAAATCCTTCCCAAAGAACCATGATGAGTTGGTTATCATAGTGTCTAGAAAAAATTGGCCCAAAGAACCATGATAACAAGTCTAACATTTATAAGATCACCACCTTACAATGGTTACCTTCTATCTGTTTGTTATCATGACTTCCATTACTCTGAGATAATAGTTTAATGAAGTTTGTCATGATAAAATATCTACCATTTATAAGATCATCATCTTACAATGATTACCATGTATTTATATATGTCAATGAAAGATCATCACCTTTCATTACATGTCATATGTGAAATAGTAACCACTATGGACAAAGGCTTTCACCTGAATTTTCTTTCACAAAGAAGAATACATTACAAGGAGTTTCACTTAGAACTTCTCCTCATAGAGAAGATATCATTAACAAAGGATTGCACCTCAAAAGATTTCTCCCTCTAAACAATGATCCTGAGAAGTTAGGTCTAGTAGTTACTCCCTTAGAGACTCTCTTCTCCAAGGATTCTTGTCAGACTCATTCTAAATTTGATATCTAATTTTCTGGTGATAAAACTTCCTCATGATATACATATGAGTGGACCCATCAAAATCATGCATTTATACACATGTATTTCTAAACTCCTTCTGAGTATCAATCTTCTAAGTACCTTTGATGCCTTAGAAGAAGTATCATAATCCCTTTTAATGTAGAATAATCTCATAATCTCAATTGAATCAAAGATGTTTTCTTCAAGAGCCTCACTTTATCCATCAAGTGATTATTAGGGTCTTCGGAGCTACTATCATTAGATTGAGTTTGTACAATATTTGGTAGCATATGTAGAGTACCAACCTTTTTTTCTTGTAAGAATATCCTCAAACATAAAGGATAAGATCAAGGCAAATAAACCTTATAGTATGTATAGAATTACAAATAAGAGAGAGACTAAAAAGAGTAGGTAAATGTAAAAGATAAAAATACTTATCTCCACATGAAGATTAAGAAATTTTATTTTAAATTATTTAATAATGAAACATCTCCCCTCTAAATAAGGATCAAATGGGAATGGAGAATTGATTATTATCACCCCTACAACTCATTCTTATTTGCTGAATAATTTTGTATCAAATATGAGAACTCCTTTCTAAGTTTGAACTTGCTCTTTTTGCCCATTAAAGGTCCAAACATTCATTTAGTTTAATAGTAGAAGTGAACATGTCCTTCCATTTTATCAAACTCATCCACAATACACCAATATCTTGATTAAGTATGATTGTGCCACATGAATGACTCTAGAACTCATATGTCAAGTTTTAGTCATCAAGGAGAGACTCGTATATGGTTCAAATGAATTCTTAAAAACTTCATTAACATCTCACAACAACTCAAATTTCCTCACAGTAACTTATGAAGTCAAAACTCCCTCTAATTCTAATATCATCAAGATCTTTAAGGATAAACTAAAACACATTCTCTATCCACTCATGAATGTGTTAGACTCCCTCTAAACATCAATCTTCTAATCTTCTTATCCATACTTGCCTTTAACAAAGTGTGAGACTCCTTCTAAATCTCAATATCCCCCTAAGTCTAATATCAATCTTCCTTTTCCTGCAATAACATTCTCAGAAAAGACCAAGGAAAATAGCTCTTATAGTACATACGAAAATAAAAGAATAAGAGAGAGACTTACATAATACACAAGAATAATTATGCATAATGATATAATATCATTATAATCTAATATAGATAAAGATCAAATTTAAATATACACTTTGAACATACATACATACATACATACATACATACATACATACATACATACATAAATACATATACATATATATATGTATATTCAATCTTCTAAATATATATCTTTAATCTATCTACATTCACTAATATTTACATGTATATTATTGCTTATCACATTTGTAAAAATTAAATATTTATATTACCAATTTATTATATAAAAATAATACACAATTATTGTTATTTACATGTATCATATCTTATAGAAATTAATATTTATTAAAGTATAATTAAATAACATATGAATGTATCCTCTATTGGTTATCACTTCACACTTTTAATAATTACTAACAATTCTAAGTCATACTCATATATCTAATAATCTTTGAGTTTCATTCTATTTGTATTGTAATCCAACATAATTGTTTATTATATTATTGCTCCTATATTTATATAAACATTTTCCTATTATAATTTTATAATATTAAGAGGATTATATATGTTTTTTTCCTTAACAAGAGAATATGTTACCTTAGTTTACCTTTTAAGTGGTCTTAACACTGCATTTCACAAACAGTCTCCTTAGTCATTTGACCATCTATTGGGATCTTGTTACCCAATTTTACCCATCACCTTTGTTTGGGGTGAATGATCTGGTTTACCCTTGGCATTGAATGTGACATCCTTGTTACTATCCTCTAACTACAGTGATTTTCTGGTGTCTCTAATTTGTGCGAGTTCTGCATTGACTATAGTGCACTTTCTTTTAAACTTAATATCTGAGTCCCTTTTATAATATATTTTCAGTTCTTATAATATTGAAATTGGTCCATGTTGGAGGTTAGTCTTCTCTACTTTAGAGGTGCATGAGATGACATGCTAAAAAATATTTCTTCTAAACTTCCTCCGATTGGCAGTATTCACGGAGTCTTCCCAGGGTGGCAACATTCACATAGAAGATGACCCTTCATTATCTTTTATAAGGGGTAGTCAATTAATATGATTTTATTATCATTTCTATTGATGGAATTAAAATCCTATTAATAATTATCTTCATTTAAGATGAGTGTCTAGAAGCGTCTTTCTTATTCATTTTCCTTCTATTTAAGGGGTGGGATAATCAGAGATGGACTCTAGAGTTACTTAGCTTGACTATTCCTGAACTGCAACATAATGTTAATACTATGCTTTCCCTCTTTAATAGTCCAAAACACTCTCTTATGAATTAAAATTATGTTATTTTACTTGAGTATGTTTAAACCCATGTTCTCAAGGACTTGGGATGAAACAGATGCGGGCCTAAGCCATAAGAGAGGAGGAGAGTGAAGGGGAAGAGGAGGAGGAGTGTCCATTGAGATACATGAGGGTGGAGAGGGTGGAGCCATAGTAGGAAAAACCTATAGGATGGTATGGAGAGGATATGAGGGATGCTCATACACAAGCACTAGAGGAAGAGATACAGGTAACATGGGTGACCATAATCATGTGGGATTAGCAACTCATTGATGAGCAGGCATGAAGTGAGGAGCTTTAAAGAGAGTAGAATGTAGCAAGACATGATGTAGAGCATCATGGTGCATGGGAAGCCTATTACTATGTTTCATACAAAGGTGTGGTATCACCAGGACAGGGACTGCCAGACTACTAAGGGAGATAAGAGGGTGTGGTACAACAGCAAGACAAGAGACAAGCTACACCACCACAACCACCACAAGCATAGGAGGGTGGGAGTTGGTCTTAGGTCTAGGAGTAGATCTAGGTTGATGTCCTTCTGACACTTTTTGTTGTATCATATGTACTTTTGAGACCGTTATCCAGATTTTGGATCCCATATTTAATTTAATTTATCATGATATATATATGAGATACTGGATTCTATCAATCTTCTTTGTGTACTTGTCTCATTTTCTATGCTCGTGTGATAGTTTTTGTATATGGATATTTCAAAACTTGTGTTTATGCTTCCATGTGATGTTTCAATTTCTGCTCATGTTTATGTATGCTCAATTTTATGTTCATCTTTACATACTCATGGATCTCTCTCATGGATAGTTTTAGTCCTCATGTATATGATGTAGAATCATATTTTGAAAATGTGATACTTGGATAGATTATAGGTGATAATTAGATTAACCCAATGTGATGACATGTATAGAAGGAGCAAGAAAGTGGATATGGTTGAGGAGTGGAAGATACAGTTGAAAGAAAATTAAAAGAATGTGAAATCAGTTAGCTAATGCATCCATGAAAGATGAAGATATAGCTATCTCCATATGCAAACTAAAAGACTATGCTAGAATGAGCCTATAATGCAAACTAGTATGAAAGATGGTTTACTTGCAAGGGACGCAAAATATTTAGACTCTTATTTCATCATTGAGCATTATTAGGGACATTGGAAGATCATACAATCATCTAAAGTATAACTATGAAGATAGGAATATGATCTATGTCAAATAGAAATGTGGGAATCCAACCTAAGCATCAAAGACATATAAGTCAAGATGACTAATGCAGTTAGATTCCCTAAGTTTAGTGTATCAAGATTACACATGTATCAAGGTATAAGCTCTAGGATAACCCTTGAGTGTAGTCTTGAAAAAACATATAAGGATGATACATTTGTAGGTCCAAAGCATCAAGTAGGACAAGCACAAAGGTTCTAAACACCTTAGACTAACAAAGTATACCCACAAATAGAAAGAAAGTAAAATATGCCCCATGCCCTCAGTCTTCTAGTCCATGACATTCTTGAAAGACTATTAGGGAGGGAGCACTTCAATAAATAAATCCTCATAGACAACACACAAAGTAGGTAAATTTCATCATATCTCAACAAATTTAATGTTAAGTGTGTGTGTGTGTGTGTGTGTGTGTGTGTATGTCAGCTGAACATTTCTTGAAAACTTGTATCTGATAGTGAGAAATATTGCAGCATCGTAGACTATAGGTAAAGTATCTGAGAGGTGTTGAGAAAAACTCAATTTCAAGAAGCAAGTGTTGAGAAATATTGTTTGAAATGAGTTTCCAAAGAAACCCTAATGCACAAGAAAACCTTGATAAGCTAAGAAGTTGTTCCCCTTAGATGAGGACACGAGACAATTCCAAGCTAGGAAATGTAGTAGTAAAATGAATGAGCATGAAGTGAGACTGATAGAGATAGGTGCGAGGGTCTCAAGTAGTGCCTATTTCCAGGTTTTCCCTGCTTGGAGTATTTTGTTGAAGACTTTTATCAAAAATTTTGAATTTTTTGAATTTTTTTTTTGGTGATACATCAAAGTGCTTATTGCTAGGTTTTCAATAAGATGATCATTTTTTTTAGAACATTTTATATTTTTTAGAATTTTTTCAAGATCATAAGATGTATATAGAAAGATGAGATTGAAGAGCCTTAGGCGTAGAACTTTTTCAACTTTAGAATGTTGATGGACTCAACAAGTTGTTCCCCTTTAGGAGTAGAGAGTTGGTATGCACCGGATCCAAATATTATTGTAAGGATGTAAGGACCAAACTAGTTGGGCTCAAATTTCCCTTTCTATTCCCTATTTTGTTGATTCTTAGGGTTCTCTCAAAGAACATGTTCACCCACTTGGAACTTACAAGGATGGACCTTTTTGTTGCAGCTAGTAGACATCCTTTTTTGATAAGCCCTCATGCGATCAAAAGAGGCCTTGTGGCACTCGTTGAGGGTTTCTAGTTTGTGTATCCTCATAGCTCTATGATCATCATCATTTATCAACCCATGTAGGGAGACTCACAAGGAGGGAATCTCAACTTCTAAAGGTAAGACAACTTCAAAACCATAAACTAGTGAAAAAGGTGTAGCTCTTGTGGGAGTATGTATAGTGGTCCTATAAGCCCATAGGGTCAAACTGATCTAAAAGTTCCAATCTCTACCTAATTTTTGGACTATTCTATGTAGGATGTTTAGCAACGTCTTGTTACAGGCCTCAACTTGGCCATTCTCTTGAGGATAGTATATAGAGGACTAGTGTTGTTTTATCTTGAACTTCTTGCAAAGTTGCTTGAGGTCCTTATTTTTGAATTGTCCTTCATTATTAGTAATAATGGAAGATGGAATACCATAGTGACAAATGATGTGGTTGAGAATAAACAAGGAAACATGCTTTTAGAGAGAATCATCATCCATTTAGCAAGATGTTTGGTAACTATAAACTTTACTTAATAGATATTTTAAGGGATCAATTTTTGCAATGAGATGCACCATGTGAGAAAGCATGTAGTGCCTAAGCTTCTAGGAGGGAAATAACGTTGCAAGGTGAGCCTTTTCAATGTTGTTGTAATTCATTTCATAAGCCACAAAAGTGTGACTAACGTAGTATATAGCATGTTCCTTTCCATTCTCATCACTCTGTGCTAGTAGTGCTCCTAAGGAGGACTCTGTAGCTGAGATGTATAAGATTAAAGGTTTCCCTAGTACAGGTGGCATTAATATTGAAGGTTTATCCAAATATCCCTTGATCTTATCTAATATTTTCTAACATTCCTCATTCCAGATACATGTGGAGTTTTTGTGCATGTTTTTATTGAAGGATTATGCTCTATTAGGTAGCTAAGATATAAAAATCCTAATGGATTAAAGACGTCCTTGAAGACTTCTTAATTGACTAATATTCTTAGGAGGAAGCATTTCCATAATGGATTGCACCTTTTTGGGATCAACTTCTATGCCTTTTGCAGATATGATGTAGCCTAGTAATTTTTGTGATGTGACACCAAAAGCAAACTTTTTGGGATTTAACTTGAGCTAAAAGTATTTCATGGTCCAATATCACACTCAGCTCATTAAGATGTGTATTTATTTTTTTAGATTTGGCCAATGTCATCAACATATTCTTCCATATTTTTATGTATCATATCATGGAAGATAGTAGTCATGACTCTTTGGTAGGTGGATCCTACATTCTTTAACCCAAAGGGCATGATGTTCCAACAAAAAGTACCCCATGCACATGTAAAGATCATTTTATCTTGATCCCCAGGGGCAATTTTGATTTTATTGTATCTCAAGAAGCCATCCATTAAAGAATAAATTTCATAACCCATAGTCATATCCACTATCATCTCTATGTTGGGAAGTGGATAAACATCCTTAGGGCATGCCTTGTTCAAGTCTCTAAAGTTAGTACACACCTAATGAAATTATCATGTTTGGACATAGGTACAATTTTGGAGATCCACTTTGCATAGTCAATGGATTGAATGAAGTTTGCACTTAACAACTTTTCAAGCTCAACCTTTACTAGTAATTCCACATGAGGGTGATTTTTTTTTAGTTTTTGCTTAACAAGCTTGACATTAGGAGATGTGAATAGATGATGCATGATAAGATTTGTGTCTAAGACATGCATATTTGAATAGGTCTATGCAAAGTTTGTCTTTTTTTTTCCTAGAAGAACCTAGTGAATTTCTCCTTTTCTTTAGTGAATTTCTCCTTTTCTTTAGCTAATATTGATTGAGCAACATGAATGATCTTAAGAGACTGTTCTATACCAATATTGATAGGCTATGTAGGTTCAATAAGAATTGAAGATCTATCTTGGAAATAGAGATGTAAATTACCAAGCACCTCATCCTCAGGTTCCTGAAAGAGGTTTTCACCTTTGGATATGTGTTTATTTTGACTTTTTTGATGTTCAAACACCACCATGAAGTGGTTTTTTTCCATCTAAACACTTATTTTTCCTTTTTTCTCTTTTTTTTTTGACTAAGGCACTTATATCTATTTATGCCATGTTAACTGTGGGTTTTTTGGTAGAAGATATCATAGGTTCAATGGAATTAAGGTAGAAAGTGATCTTGGTCATTATAAAAAGATGATAGTTTTGATCTTTGGTGTCGAGCAGACCAATCTATGGGATCTGGGTGGCTTAATGAGAGAGAAGTGGATGATTCAAGGTTTTTGATGTGGAAGGAATCATCTCTAGTGACATGAGAGGTCAAGACTATAGCAAAATCCCCAAATGAATAGAAATCATGAATACTCATTTGACCCTAGACTAGACTCGTTGACTATGTTTGGTTGTGTAGCATATGCATGGATGAAATCCACTTCTAGCTCACAAGAGGTAACTGAAAGAGAGTCCCACTCATATTTTCTAGAATCAATGCTTTGGTCTCGAGCTAGTAATCGAGAAATATTCTCTTATATCCTTCCTCTGTTAGGATCCTCATGATTAGGCTCATCAGATTTAAGTGTTCTAAAGGTGGAAGCCTTAGTATAATTATGGGTAACCATGTGTTCTTGTTCCCTAAGGAGGGTAGTAGGAGGCATGAAGTCTATATCTTACAGAGAAATAGTGACAAATGGTGGGTCATCATCCTCTAGACCAAACATGGGAGCCCTTCTCTTGAATTTATCCTCTAACCCAAAGTCTAGTCCATCAATATCTCTATTTTTGTGTTCCTTAGTATGACTTAAGGGTTCAATAAGAGCTTTCTTGTCACTAGTTAGAGACCCTTGTCCATGATAGCCCATGTTTTTTAGAAATTTGTAGCCTTTTCCATAATGCTTACGAGAAATGGGAGTAGTGACTGTAACTTCCTCCATATCTTCCTTTTCCCTATAAATTGAATCTCTTATGGCTTGATCTTCTTTTTCTACTTCTAAGAGAATAAAGGAATATAAAAAGGTCCCAAAAATGGTCATAGTAGAAGTCAAGGGCTTTAGTTTGTTTAGAAGGCATTCCATACGATCTAGGAGAAACTAGAAAAATAGCAATGGAGTCCAGAGCATATTCTTCCATACCAAGGTTCATCATTTTTAATTTCTATTAACACTCCTAGAGAGATGGTTTGAGCTCATCGAAAGAGAGATTGTGAGGGACTAGCATTTCAACAACAGATAGCATGTTGATAGACATTGAATTGTCCCCTATAATAAATTCTTGGTACCATTGAAGGGAAATTTTGTACAATGATGGTACGTTGACAATACTGCTTGCATGTCATGAATCCAAGGTCTTCCTAGCAAAAAATTATATGCTAGTGGGATGTCTAAAACTTGAAAGACCATATCTTTTTTAATAGGACCCACGTGAATCAGAAATACAATAAGGCCTTTAGAAGGTCATTCAACCTCATCATAGGCTTTGATGGTGATCTTCCACCTCGAGTTGATATCAAATTTAGAAATACCTAGTTATTGAATAACATTTAAGGAGATGATGTTTAACCCAACACTATTGTCTATCAAGACTCAATGGATGTGAGTATAGAAGATTTGTACTTTGATGTGTAAAGCTAGGTTGTGGGGATGACTAAGTGACTTGTCATATTTTTTACAAAATGTGAGATAGTGGGATGAAGAAATGTGATTGACCATAGCCTAGAATCACAAAAAATCAATGCCCATGGGAAAATTGGTTGTGCATAAAAATTTCTCAAGAATTTTCTTGTGCAAAGGAGATAGTTCTAGAAATTCAAAGATTGAAATTTGTGCAAGGTTTCTTTGCAACTGACTTAAAAGATCATAGTTGGATATAGGTAGAGAAATTGCTTGTTTGGATGAGGAAGTATTCTTAGGATCATTTGAAACTTTAAGGATAACCTTGTATTGCATCCTAGTGATAGCATTGAGTGTCTCACCTTGCAAAGAGGAAGATTTTGCACCCTAAGAACTACCTTAGGCCTAGTGTCCCTATGATTTTGTTGAGCATTGTATGTTTTTAGGACTACCTTAGGTCTTTCATATCCATGTCATAGTTGGGTTCCTTGTCAAATTTAGGTCCCATCATGCAGATAAGTTCAGTAGGTTCTAGCATGTTTATGACATTGTCTACATCAATGTAAGTATAATTGATCTTTGTGTCATAATTTTTCTTATTAGCACGGGATGATTCCCCTTTTTCATATTAAGGTAATGATTGCTTGAAGGCTTTGTGGTTAGAATTTTTAACTAAGCCATCTATTATGACTTTGCCTCAATCAATGAGGTCTTGGATAATATCCTTGAGTTTGAAGCAATTTTCTATGTTATGTCCCTTGCTCCAATGGTAATTAGTAAAATGACCATCTCTCCATCAACTAGGCTTGACAAGTGGGTTATAGGGTTGGGAGTTGAATGCAATCGTGACAAGCTTATTTGTGAGAAAGGTCTTTAAGACCACTTCATAAGATTCTACCATGGGTGTATAAGCATGCTTTGGTTTAGATTATTTCTATTTCTTGCAAAAGGTTTGACATTTTTTAGTCTCTTGTTGTTTGGCAGCATAAATGACATTAAAAAGGTTGTGAATAGTGTAAAAATGGATATTTAACAATGCCTCTAACATTCACCACTATTCATATATTATTTTAGAGTTGATATGAAATAAGTAATGAAAATACTTGAAATTAGAAAAGATAAGATACATACCTCATAATAGAACTAGTCTTGAAATGCCTATTTTTTGATGCCTTTCACAATTTTTGGAAATTTTGCAACCTATTCTAGACTAGAAATGTCAAGATAGAGAAAACCCAAAAAAACTTTTATCTTTTTGAAGGTAGGTCGACCTTGACCTAGATAGCAAGGCACAATCTTACTCGGGGCATAATTATGCCCCAAAAAGTTGACCTTGACCTACACTGCTCCAATGAAAATTCTATTCGCGAATCTTAGAAGTTTTCCAAGAAGGGTATCCAATTCTACACATTGATTCTTTAAAAAACACCTGCATATATTTGAAAATAGGGTTTTTTGGGTGGCTATATAGGTTTTTTCCTTATTCAAACCCCCATTTTGGTGATTTCCACCTCCACGAATAGCTAGATATAATAGAATATGTGTGTGTATTGAATATGTTATGCCAAAATCTAATCCACTATATTAAGACCCTAGCATGAATATGTATGAGAAAGAAATGCATAGATTTGAATAAGATAAGAAAACATACCAAGCCCCCAAGGCTAAAGTACTCCTACCAAACTCATAATCTATAATTGCTACCCCATGATTGTATCATTGAATATTTGAATACTGATAATGGTGGATTAAGGAAGATAGGCTCTCTCTTATTCCAAATAGATGTTCACAATTGTGTGTTCATAAAAATGCTTCGTATCCACAATAGCTTGATATTCTATATCATTCTCTTCCAATCTTGTATCTTCATAGCGTCATCTTGTTCTCTTGTTATCTCTTGCTTCTAGTTGTCAAGTTCTAGTTGTAAATGGATGCAAATGAGATTCTTTATATAGAGGCTTCAAGGTGAGGCTTTTAGAGTAATGTGATGACCCACAATTCAAATTTTACTTTAAATTATGGTCCAATCACAATAACCAAAAAGGAAAAAAAATGAATCTTAAATTAAAACCCTTTCGCATTCGGATCCAAAAGCCTGACATTGATTTCAGGGCCCTCCAAGACCAAAATTTATAAGGGGGATCAAATATCGAAGAAAGTCAAGGATGAACTTGACCCTAACCTAGATCATGGATGACCTCAACCCTACCATAGGTTAGGGTCAACCTAGACGACCTTGCCCTAGGTCAGGGTCAACCTAGGGGTCTAGAGTAGAAAATAGGAGAACTTAAGGATGCCCATAAACCTAGAAATAATATATGAGTAGGACTAAATGCTAGGAATAGACACAAAATCCTATAATGAATATGATAAAGGCTAGGAGGACCTATTCCTAAGTCCTACCTAGAAAATAGAGCCATAGAGGAGGGAGAATCTTCAAGATCCTAACCCTAATTTCACCTAGAATGAAGGAATAAAGTGCAACATGCATCCTAAATGAAAATCTATCATGATAGATGTACTAAAAGAGGGTGCTACACCTACCAAGATGGAATTTTTTCCATTTTAAGATGATACATTTAGCCATCAATTTAGCTCATATATAACACTACATGAATATGCAAGATAAAGTAAGAAAACATCATAGTAAATAAAAAGGATATATCCAAGTCTTCGATGTAGAGATCTTGTAAAAAATTGTTAGAACTTGCAACACACAAGGTTAATGAAAACCCATAAATCACCTAAATCTTACTAAATGACACTTGAAAAGTGCATAAATCCCCTTATGCCCCATGTTTTGGCTTTCTATTTCTGAAGGGTGAAATAGGGTGATAAGGATAACTCTAGACACTAAATATGAAATTTGTTGGAAATATCTTTCTTAAACCAATTAGAAGGATTTGTACACTTCCTAAATTGATTCAAGGATTTAGGCAACCAAATTATGATATTCCAACATCACTATTGACACTAAAAATGAAGTTACCAAGCTCAAGTTATGATGAAAAGAGTGAATGTCTATCTAAATGTATTAGATAAGGGGAATCCAAGTTTACCATGAGTAAAGCCTAAAAGAAACCCTAAATTTTACCTATAAATAATGAAAAGGAAATCATACTTACTTATTCTTACCTTTTATAGATTCAAAAAGAGGATGCAAAATGTCGAGGAGAGAAGAGCTTTGAGAGACAAATGGAGCCTTTGAGATAGTGCTTAGCTACCGAATGATCACTTCTTCAGGTGAGTTTTCTGTTGTTTATTTCTGTACTTTGTAATTTTTTTTTGATTTCTATACGAAAGGTTCACCTTGACCCTTAAAGTTCCACTCTAACCTAGCAATGGCAACCTTGACCAAAGAAGGTTGATATAAATTGGTAGGTTTCCACTCATTCTGGGATGAGGTTATCCTTGACCCAAGAAGGTCAACCCTAACCCACAAAGGTTCACCTTGATCTAGGAAGGTCAAACCTAACCCAGGAAGGTCAACCCTAACCTAAGTGAGGTCGACCCTAACCTAGTCAAGCTTAATTTGTAAATTTGATGATACAAAATATTGATATGCTATTTGTTTGTGCTTACAGGACATGGTTCATCTTCGAGAGCATCCCTTTGGAGAGTTGCTTGTTATCATCATAGAGAGACTGTCTGAGCTTGATGAGGATGAGACACAACAACTGAGAGATGTAGGACTGTATTGGGTAGTAGTCCTACCATAGATCAGGCTACACTGAGCCATGTTATCAACTCTAATAGAGAGGTGGGATAAGGATACATGCTCCTTTCATCTTCCATTAGGAGAGATTATAGTGACATTAGAGGATGTTTATAAGATCCTACGACTTCTAGTCCAAGGTGAGACCATCATACCTAGACCACAATGAGTCTGTGAGAAGATGCCTATAGACAAGGAGTGTTGCTTGGGATAGGTTCCATAAATGCAAACTTGATCAGATCATGTCCTTCTATCATCCATACTATTAGGCCCTACAACTTTGGTACTAAGAGTGATGCTTGGTATAATATCCTTGGTTGTGTTACCCAACTCAAAGGGTACCATATTTTCTACACCTCTTACCCATATTATATGGAGGATGGAGGGCGAGACAATTGTATTCTCATGGGATCACAACATGTTAGCCCATCTATACCATGAGCTATGTCAGTTGGTGAGATATCAGAGAGAGAGTCTATTGATACACACTCTTACAGATTTGGTTACTTGCACTTTACATATACATATCCACAAGATATCCTAGTGATGGTAGATGCAAGTACACCAAGTCTTTTCTTATCCTCTGAAGAATGCCTAGTAGTTTGGAGATATCCTTTATTAGAGAGTATCTCTAAACCACATTTTGAGTGCAGATGTGATATGGAAACCCTATTGCCAGATGTTAGAGTGGCCTCCAAATGTGATACTCATAATGGTGAAAGTTGCTAGAGGATCATTAGAATCATATAGTGATTCCACATTACTATGATTAAGTGATGAGATAGTTTCACCTAGTATAGGGAGTCCTTAGAGTAGTACCTTGCTATGTACATTCGATGAGGTATTATCAAAGACATAATGCCATACACTGACCATCAACAATAGACATAGAGGCTAGTAATGCCAATGAGATAGAGGATATAGAGGTACCATTAGATGTGACCTATTTAGGCATGAGCCTAGATTACATTAGGTACTAGAGTTTACAAGGGTCCTACCCCATCTTCCCTGAGGATTATCCTATAGGTGGTCTAGGTTTTTTAGAGAGGACATCCTAGGATGATGGTATAATAGAGGAGGAAAAGGACATTAGAGATGAGGAGGAGCACATCTCCAAGGGAGATCCCATGGAGGAGGAGAGAGTAGAGGAGATGCCCCTAGTTTGTGATATTGGTGCGAATGTACACATTCATCACATATCACCATTGAGATCTTGACAACCTCAACATGCACACACGGATACACCACCAATGAGGCCTAGACATAGTGAGTATGGAGAGAGTAGTTACTCCATGCCCCCGCCATCCAAACCTTTTAGTGATGTCCAAGAGGGAGACCTAGGTATGAAATATGCGATATGATTGAATATGTAATATGATTTGAAAAAGGTAAGAAATTGATAAATATAATTTTTATTCTACAACTAGCATAGCGGAGTGGAAGATTTTTGTATCTGAGATTCTAAAGGATACATGCATATCCTACTGACTACTAGCGAGCGAGCAAGAGTCCTCTCTTGGCTATAGAGATCCTAACAAACATGCTAATATCTTTGCAATTATCTAATGAGAGTTAAGTATGTGCAAAGAAAGGGAGGATATCCAAGATCCATATGTGGACATACATATCTAAATCTTCCTATTATAGGCCAAAGAGATCTGACAACCATCGACCATCAGAATACAGTGATAAGTGTAGTGATAAATAGGGCCATTGGCCACATATGTATTAGAACTAAAATCACTTTTTGATGAATGTAAAACTTTCTTTATTAATTAGTTCTATGTTTGATTATAAACTTAATAGAAAGAAAGAAGGTGCATAAATATATTCAATATGTAATTTTGCTAAAACTACATAACCTATAAAAAAAAGTGTATAAGGAATATATGAATGTAGAAAGAAAAGAATAAACTTAAGGATAATAACATTTAAGATGCATAATATTAATAGGTTCCTTAAAAGAAACACCATCCATAGCAGTAAGTTTATAAGCATCTCGAACCAAAATCTTCAATGACAACAAAAGGTCCAAGCCAATTAGGGCTAAAATTTCCTTTTTCACTAGGTAAAGAATTCATATTTTTTTGATTCTCATATAAATCTAAATCACCAACTGAAAATGTCTATTCAATCACCTTATAATTATATTTCTTTTGTAGAGATTTATGATAAGCTTTTAGATGTTTTAATGCAGGTATTCGTTGTTCATCCAACATTTTCTAGCTCTTGTAAGCATTGCTCCTGAAAAGTATCTTTGTTAATTATCCCATGAAATGAAACACACAAAGAAGGTATTTCTAATTCCAAAGGAACAATAACATCAATACCATAAATGAGATTGTAAGGATAAGTACTTGTGGCAGTACAAACACTTGTCCTAGAAGCCCATAAAGCATATGTCAATTGAGTATGTCAATCTTTCACATGCTTGTTAACTATTTTTCTCATAATCTGCTCAATAATTTTATATGATGCTTCAACTTGACCATTAGATTAATGGTAATAAGGAGTTGAAAATTTATGTTGAATTCAACATTTCTCCAAGAATTTCATGACTTATTTTTTTAAAAAAGAGGCACCATTATCCAAAACTATCATTGAAGGTATAACAAATCGTGGTATAATATTATTAAGGATGAAATCACAGATAACATCCATAGTTGTTGAAAAAAGAGGGACAACTTCAACCCACTTCATGAAATGATCTATAGTAATTAAAATGTATGTCCTTGGGAAGAAGCCAATGAGATTTTTCCAATAAGGTCAAAACCCAAAATACTAAAAGACCATGGAGAAAATTGATTATGAAGCTCACGAGCATGAGCATGAATCAAATTACTACATTATTAACATTGAGGATATTTATTAAAAAACATAAAAGAATCTTGCTTCATTGTTTACCAATAATATCCCATTCTAAGTAATTTATTAACTAGAGATTTTCCACCAAACCTCCACAAGAACCAGAATGAGCTTTTGCCAAAGCTACATAAATTTTAGTTCTATTGAGACATCTTAATAAAAATCCTTCATAAGAGCATTTGTAAAGTGTATCTCCTAAAATAATGTAACACACTACAAGCTTCCTAATACAATTACGCATGTTTCTTGTTGTTGATTCAGGAAAAGTACCATCTTTCAAAAAATGAAAAATGTGGGAATACCATTCATCCAAATGAAAATTGAAACAATCAAAGGTAACCTTTTTAGAAACTGTATGGTTTTTAAGAGTTTTTATAGTAAACTAAAAGTTTTCAGCATTATTTTCAAGACACACCAAAGAAGCTGTGCTTGCCATGACATCTGCATGTCGATTATCTTTCCTTATAGGTTAGATTTGAACCATACAAGAAGAGAATTGTGAAAGCACATCAAGAGCCAAATCTCTATATTGTGTCATTTTATCATTCTTAATTTGATAACCTCCTTTAATTTTTTCAACAATCAATTGTGAATCTCCATATATTTGCAAGTGTTTGATGTTAAGGGATGAAGCTTCTAGTAAGCTAGCTATAAGAGCTTTATTCTCCATAATGTTATTAGTACAAGGAAAATTTAATTTGTATGATTAAAGAATTGGCTTTTTCATTGGAGGAATTAAAATAATACCAACACCAGAACTTGTTGTACATTTAGATCCATCAAAATATAATTCCCAAATATAGTCGTGTTGAATAGCTAGAATATTATCATCAGAAAATTCCATAGAAGTAGAACACGTATCTGAATGAGGACAAGGCGCTTCAACTAAATAATCTATTAAAGCTTGTCCTATAATAGAATTTTGAGAAATGAAATTAAGATCAAATTCTGTAAGTAACATCACCCACTTTTCCAAATGACCAAAGAGATCAATTTGTGAGAAAAGATATTTCAAAAGATCAAACTTGACAATCATATCGACTTTAGCATTTATAAGATAATGCCTAAGTTTCTGACATGCATAAACTATAGCTAGACATTGTCTTTCCAAATTTGTGTATCTTGTTTCATAATCAAGTAAAGTCCAACTGATGTAATGCATAGGTCTTTCCTTACCGAAAAAAATGTTCCCAAAGGTGTTATAAATGTAGTTTTAAATTGATCTTCAGGAGGAATAAATATTTGATTATAACTGGAAAATCCATCTATAAAAGTAACAAAGCATGACCCACTGTTGAATCCATAATCATATCAATATTGGGTAATGAGAAATCATCCTTTAAGGATGCCTAATTTAAATATCTAAAATCAGTACACATCCTTATCTTATTTTCTCCTTTTGAAATAGGCATGATGTTTGAAATCCAATCTGAATAATCAATAGAACAAATAAATCCAGGATCCAATAAGTTTTTAATTTCACCTTTGACTAATAAAGAAATATGTGGATTCATGTTTTGAATTTTTTGCTTCATAGGTTTCATGTTTGATTTTAAAATAATGTTATGAGTAACAAGCTTAGAATCTATATTCGACCTATCTGAATATGTCCAAGCAAAAATTTCCTTGAATTCAAGTAAAAGGGAAGACAATTGATCATGTTCATCCTAATTAAAACATTTTTCAATCTTTATTATCTTTTCAAGATTATTCTCATCCATTTGAATATCAATAATCTCAGTCATTAATGAATCACTTCGTATTGGAGAATCCATTGGTAAAGGAAGAATATCCTAATTATCATGTTCTCCAAAATAAACATTTGTATTTAAACAATAAGGATACCTTTGTTTGTGATGGAACTTGGGTAAATTTTCATAAACCCTTAAAAATTCCATCAAGGTTTCATCTTCAGAAAAAAATCCAAAGTAGGCTATTGATTTATGTCAATGAGAAGTGTGTTAACCAATTTCAACTATCCACCATATATATGATTAACATTAAGGGGAAAAGCTGATGGTTGTTTATATAGATTAGATCCTAATCCATACGTATGATCATAAATTTCATTATCTAGAGGTACTTGTATACCTTGCTCATATTTACCACATCCTTTCCCATTAAATCCCAATTTCTTAAGAAATTGATAACTAGAACTATACCAATCAACTATTGATTTAAGATGGATTCCAAGGAGTGACATATGTCACAATGTTAGAACAATCAAATTACATCATTTGAATCATTTCATTAATCAAAGTAGAAACAAAATTACCTTTTTAGTTCCTCAGAAAGTGGAGAAGGAACAAAAACTTATTGCTCAAATTCAATTTTTTTCTTCATGAATTCCAAATTAGATACCTTATATTCTCCAATGAAAGTAGGATTAGAATCTAATGTCCCCCAATCATCCTCAATCAAAGAAGAAGATTGAATTTCTAATTGTTGAATCTTTGGTTGTTGTATCTTAGGTTGTTACTCAATCTCTTTACTTGGTTAAAGAGGCTTACAGATTTTAACATATTCTACATTTAGGCAAGGATTTGGCACATCATCCACATGTAATGTATACATTAAGTTGTTATAAATGAACCTAACCTTGTGATGAAGAGTATAAGGAACCACATACATAATATGTAACCATGGTCTTCCTAAAAGAAGGTTATAGTTGAGAGGTCCAAGCATAACATGAATAGGCATATTTAGAATAACTGAACCAACTTTAATAGGTAAGGTAATAATGCCCAAAGTTCTCTTCACAATATTATCAAATCCACATATAGGGACATTATTAGGTTGAATAGTAGTAATATTAGCCTTAATTACTTTAAGAATTTCCATGCTACAAACATTAATCCTAGATCCATTATCACTTAGTCATCTTCAAATAATACTCTAATTGATAGAAACAACAACCTTAAGAGAATTGCATTGATTCTGCACCTAAATAGAAGGTAAATCATTATAAAAAATAATAATAGGAGGTACAAAAGGCATAACATGCATGCAATCTAAAATAAAATGAATGTTCTCTTGATTAGGAGGTGAAGCGGGAAGAGTGGATAAAGATTTTCACAATGCCTCATAATATGTCAGAGAAGATTGAAGTAACTCCCATAGAGATATCTTAGAAGGAGTAACATGTAATTGATCAAGTAAGTTATATTCCTTAAAAGTAGAAGATAACTTAGGAGCTTGAGGAAGAATAGGTTGAAAAGGTAGTAAAGAAACCAGAACAATAGGTTGAGGGTTATTCCATGTACAATAAGCATGTGAAATAGAATCCATGTTATCAAATAAATCCAAAGGATATCTAGGTTTACCCTTAATTTTTATTCAAGGACATCCTTTTATTATCATCAAAGGTGTAGGATATATCATCTTAGGTTTATCAATGTTGCATATAGTGGAACATGAAGGTAACCATGCACTCACCCTATGGTAAAGGTCAATAGGAGAGGTTGTGGAGGAGATTGAAATAGGAATAGGATCAATGGAGATCTTATCCAAACCATTTTCATCTTCACGTCCATATACCTCATTAGGGAATCTATCCTCTTTTGTAATAAAAGCCTCACCAACGTATTCCAAACAAGAATCATACATATTGAAATACTAAAAACATGAAAATATAAATGTTTTTGTATTTTTAAAGAAATTTTGCAATTTTTTTGTATTTTTGAAACATATAAATAAAGGAAATCTAATGCAAGATTCAAATATAATTCCAAAAAGAAAGAGTTTTTAAATTGTGGATTTACCAAAATTTTAATAGGGTGAAAATGGATCTTTATCAATGCCTCTAACATTCACCACCATTCATATATTATTTTGGAGTTGATATGAAATAAGTAATGAAAATGGTTGAAATTAGACAAGAGAAGTTACATACCTCATAATAGAACTAATATGGAAATACCTATTTTTTGATGCCTATGCACAATTTATGGAAATTCTACAACCTAATCCATACTAGAAAAAGTTAAGACAAAGAAAACCCAGAAAAAAATATCTTTTTAAAGGTAGGTCGACATTGACCAAGATAGTGGGGCATAATCTTACCCTGGGGCACAATTATGCCCCAAAAAGTTGACCTTGACCTATACTGCTCCAATGAATATTTTTTCATGGACCTCAGAAGCTTTTGGAAAAGGGTATCCAAATTTGCACTCCAATTCTTGAAACAACACCAACATATATCTAAAAATAGGGTTTTTGAGGTGGTTATATAGGGTTTTTCCTTAGTCAATCCCCCATTTTGGTGATTTCTATCTCCATGAATAGCTGGATATAATAGAATATGTGTGTGTATTGAATATGTAATTCCATGATTCAATCCACTATATTGAAACCCTAGCATGAATGTGTATGAGAAAGAAATGCATAGATTTGAATAAGATAAGAAAAAATACCAAGCCTCAAGGCTAAAGTACTCCTATCAAACTCATAATCCATAATTGTTACCCCATGATTGTATCTTTAAATGCTTGAATATTAATAATGGTAGATCAAGGAAGATAGGCTCTCTCTTGTTCCAAATAGATGTTCACAATGATGTGTTCATAAAAGTACTTGATATCAAAAATAGCTTGATCCTCTATATCATTCTCTTACAATCTTTCATCTTCATAGTGTCGTCTTGTTCTCTTGTTGTCTCTTGCTTCTAGTTGTTTAGTTCTAGTTGTAAATGGATGCAAATGAGAGTCTTTATATAGAGGCTTCAAGGTGAGGCTCCTAGAGTAATGTGAGGACCCATAATTCAAATTTCACCTCAAATTATGGTCTAATCACAATAACCAAGGAGGAAAGTAAATAAATGAATCTTAAATTAAAACCCTTCCTCATTTGAATCCGTAAGCCCGACATTGATTTCGGGGCCCTTTAGGACCATAATTTAAAAGGGGGATTAACTCCCAAAGAAGGTCAAGGCCCTGAACTAGGTTAGGGATGATCTCAGCCTTGACCTTGCCCTAGGTTAGGGTCAACCTAGTTGACCTTTCCCTAGGTTAGGGTCAACCTAGGGGTCCAAAGTAGAAAACAAGAGATCCTACGGATGCCTAGAAACCTAGAAATGATATTAGAACATGACTAAATGTCAGGAATAGGCACAAAATCCTATAATGAATATTATAAAGGATAGAATGACCTATGCCTAAGTCCTACCTAAAAAATAGAGCCGCAGAGGAGGGAAATTAAGGAGAATCTTCAAGATCCTAACCCTAATTTCACCTAGAATGAAGGAATAAAGTGTAGATTGTGTCCTAAATGCAAATCTATCATGATAAGTTTACTAAAAGACGGTGCTAAACCTAACAAGATGGAAGTGCTTCCATTTTTAATGATATAGGTTGAAGGTTGATTCCTTGGTCTTAGGAGTGTCCACTACTCCATCATTGACAATGTATTTATTCTTATTCGAAGGTTTGTTTTTGTCTTTTCCATTCCCATTCTCATTGCCATTTTTTTCTTTGTTCAACACAATGTCACCATTTGTAATAGCAACATCCTCAATGTGGTATACCCTTCTAACCATGTCATTTAAGGATGTGAATAATTATTTCCTACGATCATAGTAGAGTTTAGGTATGAGTGTATTGACAAAAATTTCGATCTTATTGGTCTCAAAAATCTATCGAGGGTACCTAGAGTGTAAAGATATTGATCATTGGAAGTATGTGGCAAAAGGTTAACCTTGTTTTTTCTTAATGTTACAATAGTCCAACATAGTGATAGGATCTTGAATGTTATAGGAATATTTTGGATGAGTAATTATGTGAGTTTGTCAAATGACTTCATAGGGGATGGCAACTTCGTGAACCATTCCATTGATTGGCCTCTCAAGCTCCTATGGAACAACCTCATAAGGTAAGTGTCTTCATGCATAAAGTCCATGCTGAGAGAATAGAAATGTCTTACATGGTCATGAGGATCATCATTTCCATCATATTTTTCATATTTAGGAACCTCTATATCTATAGGAAATGAGACCATGTAAAGACTCCTATCAAAAGGAAGAGTGCATATCATTTTGACAAAAGAGATTTTGGGTTGTTCCTTGGAAACTTGTAATTGAGTGAGTTGATTTTTAAGGTCTCACATTTCCTCTCTTAAGATCTTAGCTTTAGTAGGTTCTCATTTTTTTAATATACTATTTATTCATCAAAATCATGAGGGAGTTTCCATCCCTTTGATGTCATGTATTGGAAGTACTAGTCCCCATTTTGTTCTAAGGCCTTTAGCATCAACCTTTGGGTGACCTTATCTTGTTGAAATCTCATAAGATATTCACTAGTAATTTTGTCATTAATCTCACTTTTGTGATATAACCGTGAGTGTATGGGTGGAGATGGACATGTTCATGCGGTTACTTTATGAGACCTAGGTAATCAGTTGTTTCCATCATTTCTACCAAGAGTAATGTTATCAAAAGGATTGCTATAGTAGCCATGTCTATTATCAACATTATGTGTGTGGACATCAGCCTCAGCTTGAAGAAAGGATCTTTCTCTATTAGTCATGTGTATGGCCTCTAGGCATGCTTATTCTCCTAAGCAATGTTTCATCTCTTTTGGATGTATGGTGAGTGACATACTATCCTCAGCCATAGGAGTGTAAAAGGGCATATCAAAAGGGTTTTCAAAGATATATAATGGATTATGCCAAGTTTTAGCTTCTTGAAACTTATCATAGATAGGTTCCTCCACACTAGGTTGTCCATGAGGATGTCTAGTTGGGAAAGAAGGATGACTCCCTTTACCAACTTGGAACCTATTTGTAACTCAAATGTAAGGATATATCTTCATGTAATGGGACAAGATAGATATTTTTGGATTTGACGCTTGTAAGGTAAAAAATTATCACTTGTCAAAGATTAAAAAATGAGTAAGTGGCTTGTCAAGAGTGCTTAAGAATTCATAGCACTAATGACTCGAGCCAAGAGAGTGAGCAAGAAGCTTGATAGCAAGTAGTTAGCATAGAGAGATAACTAGATTTTTTCAAGTGACCATTAGCAATGTTTTTAGATTACATTTGACAAGCTAGACCTATCTTTTCAACTTAGAATAATACCTAACATGAAGATTTTATACTAGACTCAGGTAGGATGAAGTGACAACACCCCTAAATCAGCTATGATGCAATTTTGATTCTATTTTCTAAGCAATAGAGATTGGGCAATATTTTTCAAAGAAGTAGGTGATATTTGGTTAGAACAATGTATCATACAATATAATTTATAAAATGTGGGCAATAATTTTCTCTCATACGATAGTTTCTCTTAACTAGTATGATAGACTTGACAACTGGTAGGTGATAGAGTTTATAATAATGATGTGATAGTTTGACAGGTATGAAATATCATATGATATTTATTAGAAGGTCATGCAATAAAGGGCCAATGAATTGTGAAAAATGCAGTTTAAAGCTCAAAAAAGCTATGTTTTAGTTTGATTTCTCGAATGTTTCAAACTAGAATATAATTTAGACAACATAGGACATCAATTTGTAGTAGAAAATAATATGGTTTGAAAATAGTAAGGGGATTTAACATGTCTCAAATAGTTGGAAAAGGGACAAAGCAACGTTGTTAACACCCAATTGGGATATCAAAAAAATTGCTACAAATGTTAACAAGATTGTTTGATGTTCAAGAACATTTACATGGTTCTCTTCACATTTAAGGACACATGCCAAGCAATACTACCTAAGTTCATCACTCAACAACTTGGCCCATTCTTGATGCTCCTTCAACTCACACCAAGTGGTTACCCATGAGAGATATCGACTTTGTCATGAAAACACCATTAGCATAACTAAGGGGACACAAATGGTGAGTGTAAAATCTTGGGGTGATCTAGATAATCCACTAGCACCAAGATGTTGAGAGGAAAAATAAGATAGCTTATAACCTATGGTATTTAGAAAAGGGCTTTCATTCATAGTACTCCCCTTTCTCCCAATTATGGGACACCTTACCTTGTGGAAAGCAACAAACCTTGTGACCATAGGAGTACCTTTTGAATTCTTTCCTAGAATTTTCCTCATGGTCCCAATCCCACATGTACTCACACTAAGCAAAGACAAGCACTATGTCTACCAAGGTTTTGTGTCATTGATATCTTTGAGTTTAGAGTGGGTTAGAATAGCTAGGTTCACTTGTCCCCACTTGGGTCATTCCTCTTGATTTATAGTCAAGAGCATGCCCTCTAAAGGATTTTAAACTACACAAAATGGATCCACTTTTGGAGGTCAAGATTTTGGAGTTACTGCAAGGGTGAAGAGCATACTCTCCTATTCCAATAATTTTCCTAAAATACACTGAAGCTTAATTATCCCACTTACTTTCAAAATCAAAAGGAGGGTCAAGATTTTTGATTCACCACAAGGATGAAGATAATATTTTTCTACCGTCAAGAGATCCCAATTGCAAGTTTTATGTGCATATGAAAGATCAAGAACTAGTAATATTGCTACACAAAAAAATACAAGAAATAAAGGACACTTGTTTGTTTTGTTTTTATGATTTTAGGTAGCCCTACAAACAATCATTAGTAGCCTTTTTTCATTTGAAGCTTTGGTATGTATTTTTTACGAGCAATTTTGAAAGCATTTAGAGAAACTCTACAAGAAAAATGTTAGTCCAACAAGAGGGTTAGTCCAAAATAAGGTAAAACCTACAACAATTCTTTGTAAAATAATAGTGAATATGAGAAATCCAAAAAAAAATAGGACGCCATAGACCAAAAATTGACTAAAGAACTCAAACAACAAGAAGTTCTAGACTCGACGATAGTTTTTGCTGACATAATATCAAATGATACTTTCCACTATGTATGGATGATATTTCTATTTTTTCTAATATTTCATACCATACCCAAGTAGTAGAACTTTATATACAACTGTGACAAACTTTTGTATAGGCATTAGATACTTCTACTAGAAAAGTATCGCACAATAGTACTAAGAACTATCATAAGATACTGATAGAGTATTAGAGGATAATTTTGACTACAAAAAAAAAGGATCGAATAGCAATTAGAAAATGAAAGACCAAAATGCACATTGAGAGGCAAAACCAAATTGTTCTACCCCATAGTCGGCACCAATAATGTACACCAAGTTTGTGCACTTCTCTAAAACCTTCTATCCAAGGTATCCCATAGATTGGAACACTTGAGTGGTTGCTTAGGTCTTCCTATCCATGGAGTGAAAAGGTATGTGCTTGTGTATATGAGGAGCTCTCAGTTGAGCCTTTGAGACACAACCCTTGCTAGTAAACCATGCAATCAGAGATTCCTTAGACAAGAGCAAGAGTGCAATTTCAAAGGAGCTCTCAAACATGCAATGCAAGAAATGTGCTAAGCTAGAATAAAATGCATAATGCAACTATGATAACAATTTGATAATGTTACTAAGCCATACTAATTAAACTAGGTGATCTAAGCTATTGCAAAAGGAAATTGGACTATTTTAAATGATTCTACACTGAGATGAAGGATGCAAAAATGAGACAAGAAGAATAGAAATTCTCCACAAAAGCTCCAAGGAATCTATGAATAAACCTACAACATAAAATTAGGTCAAAAATGAGATCCTTAGAGAAGGAGAGAGCTCTCTCTTTTAAAGGTAGAGAGATGGTTGAGATCAAGATCAAGAAATGGATGATCAAGGGTGGGGGTTGACTTTTGGCATGATCCATGTGTAAGAGAAAATATAGTTAAACTTACGATATTATAGTCAAACTATAGGTTAAAATAAAATTAATTATTTTTTAACAATTTGGCCTAAGTAAATAATTAATTAATTTAGCCAAAATGTTGAGAAGGGGGCTAATAGTCTAGGTGACCATTTTTGGAATTTCATTGACAAATAATTTTCACTTTGTTTCTTTGTTTCCTTTTCTTTCTCTTCCCACTATTTTTCTTTTTCCCTTTCATTGTCTAGTACCCTATTTAAGTTATTGATTGTATGTCTACTAGACTCCAACATTTTGAAAATATTTACTGTAGATGCTCTTTCATTCTCAAGTAGTTCATTGGTTTCTTGAAATTTGTTACTAATTTCTTTGAATTTTATATCTGCATCCATATTAACATGATTCAGCCTATCCCTGAGTTTTTTTATTTCTTTCTTCCAATTGTTCCTTCAACTTCTTGATTTTTGCTTCTCTCTCTCCACATTGACATCACTTAGATTTTTGTTTCTATCTTTGAATTGTTCCTTCAAAAATTTCATTTCCCCCTCCATATTTTATGGGTTTGTAGTCACTTCTTGAGAGGAAGCACTTGTTATCCTTCTCTCTATTTCTTTGCACCTGTTACCTACCACTTTCTCCTTTGCCTTTGTATTTTCTGGGTCTTCTTTTAACTTTCCAATTGCATTCGTCACCCCTTTTTTCTCTCTCTCCATCTTGAACAATGAATTGTAGATCATAGAGTTGGTCTTTTTTGCCACATTGAATTTGTCCACACTTCTTACTTTGGAGAAATCCATTGATAGGGTGCTAACATGAAAATTTGGTGGATTTATCTCTCTCTCCAATGGATTATTATGTAGTTGTGTAGGGGAAACTATTGGTGTAAATATGCATTCACTATTTACACTTTACTTAAGTTTACTTAGGTTAATGCATTTTCATATTAGTTGTCATGTAGACACCCTGGATCTTTCATATTCATATGAGTTGTCATATAGACAACACAATAGTTTACATCTTATTTGAGATACACCTTTGTATTCTTATCTTCTCATTGTTGCACGTAAATTCATGCACAATGGATAATAATCCACTCTTGGTGGACATGTGCTTAGTTTTTTCTTATATCTTTGCATGACTCCTAGTCATTTTGATCACCTTTAGATAGAAGACACTTCTATGATGTATTCGTCCAATTGTCTGATTAATCCATTCTCATTTGATCATCTCTTGTCTCTCTTGTGCTATCTTTTGTAATTCTTGATCTTGGCATTTCATTCTTTCCTTAGGAAAATTCTTACATTCTATAAGAGCTTGAGGTAGATTCTTACATGGTATCTGATCCAAAGGAGCATTCATTGAATAGGCATTGGAGGAATTTTTTTTGTAGGTAAAGATTGGAACTTGTTGGAGCAAATCATACGTTGGCTTCACATTTAGAAGGTCAAAAAAGTTCTCAATCAACTTCCGTTTCATCAAAATTAGACATCTGAGGTGAAATATAGTGTCATTTAATTTTTGGAGGTGTGATGGTGGTGATTCAGGAAAAATAATTACAGAGGTGATTTTCAAACAATGATATCTCACTTATTTGGACTACTTTTTTTGAGCATTTTTTTTTTTTGGGGATAATTTTGTGATCTATACATTGCTATCTAGGTTGTTTATAATATTTGTTCTTGAAATTTTTTGAAAATTGTAAATCCCAATTTTTGCAACTTGAAAGGCTTTGTTTGGGATCACATGGACACATATTGAGTTGCTAATTTCTTTTGAAAGTACATAATTTTTTGCCTACTTTCCATATCTGATATCAGTTTGGGGTAATTTTCGGTGGACATAGTACTTTCAACATTTGGTCATTTTTTTGTCTATTTTGGCACTTGCAATTAATTCGATCCTTGAAAGATGTTGTGTTTTATCTTGTTGAGTCTAATATAGATTCATATTTACTATTGGAACCATCAAAATCAAAAGTCCACTTTGGTTCATTTTGACAAGTGGCAATAGTACACCCACTAAGTATAAAGTGCCAAAATCATCCATGGGGTAGTTCTTTGATTGAGTGATTTGTGGGGGAGGATGGGGGTTTCTTAAGTGTTTATGCTCCTCTTTCTCTCATGTTCTTTCATTTTGCATCATGGGTTGTCCTAGATTTCTAGTTTTAGGGTAAAAGCACAAACCTGTGTCACCTTTTATAAAGGAATGAGATATCAAACTGTGATAGTTCAACATTAATGACAAATAAAATGGTATTTGTGTTTTAAATATGAAGATGATGTAAACTGATGAAATGTGTAGAATTCGATGAATTTTATGCCTATAATTTTTATAATTTTTTGAGTAAGAATTTATTCATTTTATTTTATTTTGAAGTCCCTTTTTTAACTGTAAAAATTTAGGGTGTAGTTTCTGTCAAACAGGTATATGCAAATCATCTTTTTTTGTTTTGATTTGAAAATATCTTATAGATGACATGTATAGCTACTAAGCAAAAAAATAAATAATTTATTTTGATGTATATTTTCTTTGTTATAAGTACTCAAGTTTCAGAATCCAACAATTTTTTCCTCCCATCAAAACTTTCCTATCAAATCTATACCTTCTTAAAAAAAATTACATATTCGTGAAGAGGATTCTCTCCTCTAGAGATAAATATAAATTTTTAATTTTTTTGATATGATTTACTATTTTTTTCCTTTTTTGAGGGAGCATCTTCTGAAATGTTGAAATATTGAATTATAATATTTTGAGATTATAACATATTATAACTAATCAAAACACTCAAAAATTTATATAATAATGATATTGAATCTGAGATCTATAAAAGGGTTTTTCTATTTTTTGATAAAAAATGAGTTTTGATAGAGAAATGAGATTTGACCAGAACATGTTTTTGGTATCACAAATGGTGATACAGATTTATGCTTTTACCTTTTAACTCCACATAATTATGCTACATGGAAAATTAGAGCATGGAGTAAAATGATGCAAAAATGTTTAATTGATTATATTGATGAACCATGGTTGCACCACCTGATCCTGATAAAATAAATGAATAGAATCATAAAAATAAGGTATCTATTGATACTTTGAGGAAGCATGTACTCGATCTTATCTTCCATATTAACAACTGTAAAACTATAAAGGAAGCGCCACATAGGTTTGCTAGCTTGTATGAAAAAGTAGAAAAATATAGGGGTTTTTAACTTGATAAAAATCTCATGTCATTAGATCTTAAGGAGTTTGAAATAACTCAAGACTATATCATCAAGGAACATGAGCTAAAGGTAAATGGTTAAGGAGTGTGGAATTATGATAGAGGATGAAAAATTGATCCATAGCTTGATGAGAAAACTTCCTCCAAATTATGTATCATTTGTTTCTAGCTTCAAAACTCATAGGTTGACCTTAGGTTCTTCCTACACCATGCCAATTTGATGTCTTCATATAGATCTTGATGGTAGAACAATCAAACTTGATGAGCATTGGGATTCTCAAGTCTTCAAAGACTAAAAAATTGGTAGCTAGTAAAGGGAATCAAGGAAAAGGGTCTAACAAGAAGCATAAATCATGGCATCAAAATTCAAAACAAGAGAAAGAATACTTAACTTCCTCAACACAAGAAAAATACAACAATAAGGTGAAATCATCCAAGGAGGAGTTTCTTACTTGTGTATATTGCAAGAAGAATGGACATGAAGAACATCATTGTTACAAGAAGGAGATAGATGAACACAAGAATCTTCTTAAGAAGAATCAAATTAATCTACCTTCAATAATGACTACTTCATCCTCTTCTTCACACTTAGATTTTGATAAAGGAATGTATCCAATGGAAAAAGTTTAAGCGTTAGTTGCTACTTCAAGTCATGATTTAAGGAGATGGCTTCTAGATTTAGGGGCTTCTCATCACATGACATCTTCATAGTCTATTTTTTCATCATTTGTTCCTTGTCAAACTCCATCTATATTGATGGGAAATCATACTTAAATAAATTTTATTAGGAAATGAACTATTGATAAAGGGGAGGGATACTTTAGAGATGTGTTGTGTATACCTCACCTACATAATAATCTTATTTTCATCTATCAACTCACTCATGGAGATAGAAGGAGGGTTGTAGAATTCACACTTGATTCAATTTTTATTAGATAATTGGAGACTAGATAGATCGTTGCTAGAGGGGTGGTTGATAATGCATCTCAACTATACTACTTCTCAAACTTAGGTTCTAATGATGATAGTAATTTTTCAACAAATTTTAATCACATTTATAGTGATGATTAAGATTTTGAGTAGAACTTTGGCTACTTGAACTTGGGTATTCTCACATGTGATCAAGTTCTTGAGTCATCTACTTCTTATCCTTCTATTGATATTACATTTATTGTTTCTCTTGATGATGCTTGTATTCACACAACCATGGATTCAAGTGATTTAGTGTAGCAAAATATTTATTGTCTTCCATACTCAATTCCATGGGAGGAATTCTTGACAAACATTGCTAATTTTCTTGTGGAGTCCTATATTGCAAACTTGGGGGACACTATTGAGGCCATTATCTTCTCTCTGATGAAGATGATCCTTCTTCAATTTTTTCAATGGAACACTTTAGCCCTCATCTTCATTCTCTACTTGATCATTCTTTCAAGGTTGACATGATGGTGGATACTTTGATACATTAGTCGGAGGAGGTCTCTTTCTCTTCAGAGGAGAAACTTGAGTCTTTGATTCATATTCTACATTCATCCTTAAATGAACCCGACTTTCTTTTTTGGTAGAGTGGCATACACATGATTTTTTGGAGAAAATTTTTAGTATTGAGAAGGGGACACTTGAGAAGGTTTCAGAGATTCCATACATTTTGAGGTTTCTTCCTACGGATGGGTGAGGCTTCATTGATATGCCTTTGGTTTTGTTTCTTCTTAAGGGGAGGAATGTTGTTCTACACTCATGGAGTAGCTTCTACATTGATCTTTGAGCATCTACCATAGGTGTACATTCTAAATTGAGGGGGGGCTACTTGGTCTCTCTTCCACTTCTCTTTTTGGGGGGAATCTTTTCTTCACATGAGGTCTTCTTCTCTCTCATTTCTCTTATTGTACTTATCTCTCTTTTTGGAGGGGGGGGGGGGGGTGGTTTCCCATGTGGTTTCCCCTCTTTCTCCATGTTATGAGAGATTGTATTTCATATCTTTTTTACTTGAATATTTTACATGGGTACCTAACATGACCTAGTACCTAAGCTCCATTTGGCATTTTCATCTAGCTTATGTGAAGTGCATTCTCCTATTGGGGGTGGGGAGTTGGTGTAAATAAGCATTCACAATTTACACTTTTCTTAAGTTTACTTAGGTTAATGCAATTTCATATTAGTTGTCATGTAGACACCTAGGAGTTTTCATATTCATGAGATGTCATGTAGATAACACAATAGTTTTCATTTTATTCCAACACATGTTGTCTTGCACCTCTCTTTATGAGATACACCTTCATATTCATATCCTCTCATTTTTGTGCACACATTCATGCAAAATGGAGGATAATCCACTCTTGGTAGAAATTTGCTTAGTTGTTTCTTATCTCTTTGCATGACTTCTAGTCATCCTAATTGCCTTTATATACAAGGCACTTCTATGATGTATTCATCCAATTGTCTGATTAATCCATTCTCATTTGATTATCTATGGTCTCTCTTGTGTTATCTTTTGTGCTTCTTGATCTTGGAATTTCATTCTCACCTTAGGAAAATTCTTACATTATATAAGAGCTTGAGCTAGAATCTTACAAAAACAACCATAAACTCTAACATTTCTTTCTTTGGGTTATATGTTAAAAATATCCTATTCAATGAAAGTTCTTCTGAATGAGCCACATCAAGTACATCCTTCTTGAATGCCTTATTATTTTTTTGATTCATTTTTTTTATTTCTTGAAAATTTATTACAAATTTATTGAATTCAAAATTTTGGTCTACTAACACAATACAATATTTGAAAGGAGAAAAATCACTTGCAATATTGTACTTGTCTCCACCAATGCCCAAGTTGGTAATAATTGAATTTTGAGGATTATCAACGACATGACCCCTCCCTAATCTTTCCCCACTTTCACTAACAAGTGGAGTCTTTGGACTGTTCAAAGGAATTGTGACTGATATTGTATTAGTATGAGTATGTATAATCTTTTTCTTCTGTGCACATTGATCTTCACTAGTTTGGTCAAGGTGCACTCGTAATGTCCTTTTTGAAGATGTACCAATAGTGGGAGTTGGAATTTCAACTGGGATGAACAATTTCATGGGTTCACCTTTTTTTGATGAACTTGATGGGCTATGTGACTAATCCCCAATGACTGGTTTATGACTAGGATTTTGTGGCTCTTCTAGGGGGAGTGGATACTATGGTCCTTGACCTTTTGGGTCCAACCCACCATCACCTAGATAACCCATTTTTTCTATCATCTTCACCCCTATGCCATAGTTTTCCCTTATCTATTAATTGAGTACAATATATTATCCAGTTGAATAAAATATACTAATAGTAGTAGTTTGGGTAGCGGATTCAATGGAACCAACGGAAGTACCTGAGGTGATAGATCTATGATCCCAAGAAACCTCACTCATTGTCTTCATCGTTAGCATCATGTTGTTCTAATGCTGCATCTAGATGCTTAGTATCCCATAATTTTCTAAAAGTTTCATCTTTAGGCAAGTCTTGAAAATTTGCAGAGGTCTTAAGGTCCCCGAGATTCTTCCTCATTTTCCAAAAAAACATTAATTTTTTATCGACACCAATGTGAAACTACACAGTCTTTATTTATGGTGTCTAGAAGATATTTTTTACTTGTATGATATTCTTTCTAGTAGAAATTATAGGATGTCACACACTATACTTTTTCTTTTTGACTGTCCAATTTTTAATTTGTGCTGACAATTCCTCTATTGAAATATTTTTCTCACTGGCACATTTCTCCATCTCTATTTTTACCGCTTCGTAGGAGTCCATGTTTAATTTTTTTTTTTAATCAATGGAATACTCTCATACTGACATTTTCTTGTGGAGTTCCAATTCTATATAAGATTTGTACCAATTATGTTTAGTGGATCATATTGTCAATGCCTGGCAACATCCAATTTAAAAACTATAAAAAATTCTTGTACCACTTTGAATTCTCTTCTCTCAACTGTGAATCCTTTGCATGTGATAGTCAAGGAAGGAAATATGGTTTTCTTTTGCTGACCATGAAAGATTACATCTATACTTTCCATCTTCCATGCATATTCCAATGTAAATACCCTCTCCGTCACATGTATTGAAAGTTTTTAGTGTTCTACCATTGAACCATAAAATCTTGATATAGTGAAGTCTTCCATAAAGTACCAATTAGCTTATTGAATTTGACTTCCTAGTTGAATTAATTGTTTACAAGACACATTCAATCTAGGCATTAAAGTTCCTACAAATTTATGATAAAGGAGTGGCAAAAAGATGTCTACAAAGTGTTTGTAGTCCCCTTGAGGATTATTCATCCTAATCACTAGTGTCAATTCAAATATTTGTTTGCCAAAATTAAGTTGAAGCTTGTTTGTTTCAAATATTTGACAATGCTTTGATAAGAAAAGATAGCACAAGTAGGTCATGTATCTAAATATCTTCTATGAGTGTGATTGTGAACTTGTTTTAATCATTAACAATTATTCCTGCATGTCATGAACAATGCTTTCAATATAATTATATCTTACTTGATCTCATAGACAATGAATATTGAAAATCATTTCCATAATGTTGGCACCCACTTTATGGTTACTTTCCAAACTCAAACACATTGATAGAACGGATATAATATCCTAAACCTGTTGCCAAAAATATCCAATTCATAAGGTAGTTTATGATCACGAGGCACATTGGAATTGAATTTGTATGCTTATCCTCTCATATATGAATATTTTCTATCTAGTTGTACGTTCTTACATGTTTCTACAAATTTTTCCAAGTCAATGTGGGTAGGGTTTTGTGCTTCATACCGTGGGTCCAATAAACTAGCAAATTCACTTTGTGTTATTGACAAATTTACCTTCTATGTATTTTGATTGGAAATTGCCTTTCTTTCTTCATCATAATTTTCAACATGAACCATTGCAAATTTTAGACAAGGGATTACTGGAGGAAACACAAAGCAGGACGTTCCTGTAGTCCATGTTGTAAATTTATTTACAATGGGCTCTATCATTTTGTTGTTTTCAATATAGTTTAACTTGAGGCATATTGGAATTGAATCCATCTACTAATCCTCTGATATATGAATATTTTCTATCTATTCATAAGTTCTCATATGTTTCTGCCAGTTTTTCCATGTCAATGTGGGTAGGGTTTTGTGGATCATATCATAGGTTCAATAAACTAGCAAATTCACTTTGTTTTATCAAACAAATTAGCTCCTATGTATTTTTATTGATAATTTCCTTTCTTTCTTCATCATTTTTTTCAACACAAACCATTACAAATTTTGGATCAGAGATTATTGGAGGAAACCTAAAGAGGGTTGTTCCCACGGTCCATGCTGCAAATTTATTTACAATGGACCATATTGTTTTTTTGTTTGTAATATATTTTGACTCTTTTCATGGATCATCCCATTTATCTCGAATTGCATGTCTATTTTTGCTTCGTACTCCTTCCATAGATAAAAGGATCATAGATATTATAGAATTTCATCATTAAAACCTAGTATTTTAACTAGTTTGTGCAAGTCAAAAGATAGTTTCCCCATCTCCTATATTTTATTTTGGGTTGCACTTCCACTGCCAATGCTAGTCCCACTCTTATATATTTTCATCATTATTGAAAACTTTATAGAACTATACATAGTCACAAATTATAGGCGCAATTGACATTTAAACCCTAAATTGTAAATCTAATATTTTACTTTGCAAGTCACTTGGCTGCTAGAGTGTAAACAATTTAGGCTTACAATGCATGATAAATTCAAAATTAAACCTAAATTCTATGTCCAATATTACACTTACAATAATTTTTTTTAAAAATGTGATAAGAAAAATGTATTCAAAATCTTACCTGAAAATTTGAAACTCAAATATATAACTGTAGTTTGTGAGCTATCTTAGAAGACTAGGATTGTGTTACAACTTGCAAATCGTAAGTTCATAACACCTTTCTGATCAATGATGCTTCAATGCTTTTGAATAGATCTTAGTAGTTTGTGCAGAGATCAAAGATTGAACAATGAAAACAAAACCTTATGGTCTAGACTCAACACAAAAGAAAATTCTACAAATTGTAGAAGTGGGAGAGTCAAGACTATATTTGATATTAAGTGTTACACACATTGTATAATGTAAATCTCGTACAATAATTTATTAAAATTTTCTTATGAAATGTGTAATGATAAAATATAAATCATGATTAACTTTACTGATTATTGCTAATTTATGTCTCTGAAGAGTGAGAGACTTCTTTCTAAAGACTTCTTTTCTGAGGAAATTTTGAAAAAACAACTACTGTAGCCAAAATCAACTTGAAGTGCATTTCCAACTATTGATCTTTGATTATCCAATGGTGGTTGGTGCATTGACCATTGCTTCTTTAGAGGTCACATTAGTACATAATGTCATACTCATTTTTCACTTGATATGTGTATGTCAGGTGCCTACTTTCTGGGATTTTTTTTAAAAAATAACTACTGTAGCCAAAATTGGCCCGAATACATCTTCAATCATTGATCTTTGATGATCTAATGGTAGTCGGTGCATCAACCATTTCCTCTTTAGAGGTTGCATTGGCACACAATTTCATACTCATTTCTCCCTTGATACATATATGTCTTGTGTTTTCTTTTCAAGGGTGTTTGAGGAAAGGAGTTGGTTGTTATCAAAATTGGACCAAAATACATAGGGGTTGTTGATCTTTGTTGATCGAATGGTGGTTGGTGTGTCGCCTTTGGGCCCTTTCTAGTACAATAAAAATGATGTTGACGCTGTGTCATTGCATGTCACTATGTTATTTACTATCTCTAAATGAATATAGATTAGTCACATGTGATACATGCATGACATGTGCCTTCTCTTCAGGGTGATTTAGGAAAACAAGTTGAGTGTTGCCCAATTTCACCTAAAATACATCTTGAGCCATTGATCTTTGTTCATCCAATGGTAATTAGGGCATCCCATTTATTATATTAACACTTGTGGTATTATATTAAATTATAATTATAATATTAATTATTATTATATAATATTGTCAATTCTTGTTCTAATTTTTATATCTAAATTTGACAATGATGAGAATTACAAAAGTGCCAATAGTGGCATGTTGTGATGGTTAAGTTTTTGCATTGTTATCCTTGCCATCAAGGTTCAAATCTCATGGGGATGAGGTCCCCCGTTTGTGGCCTTACTGGTTCATAGCTCCAGGTCAAAGCGTTTACCCCTTTATTAAAAAAAAAAAAAGAGAATTACAAAAGTAGTGAAATATTGAATAGAGTAGTATTTCCTAGACTCAAAAACTATGCTTATCATAGTCAAAACCTAAATCAACAACCCATGGTGAATAAGTTCTGCCCTAACAAGGGCACTACTTCCACCCAACTCCCATTAAAGCAATAAGAAGAAAGGTTGAAAAGAAAACATGTGATCCCCTATATTCCAATCAGAAATTGATTCGCAACATTAAAAAAAGTGAATCCTAAGCCGAACACCTTCAACTCTTTGGTTAAATAGCATGAAGCTAGGGATAGGAAGATCTCAATATTGAATAATAATCCATGAAAAAATGAAAATGGGTAGAAAATTGTAATATAAAACAAGAATCAAAGGAGAAATGCATCTCAAAAAATCCAAAAAAAGAGGTTGATGATGGAAGGAAACAAGAATAATCAGAAATTGCTCACCCAAAACATTGAACCATCAATGAAGGAAGGGCAATAGACAAAACTGGCAATAGTTACAACAAGAATTGATAAAAAAATGTAATCAGGCAATATATAAACCTACTAAAATATCCACAGCTAACTATATATCATTAGGGAAGAAACAACAACAAACAATATCAAAAAAATAAGTTAGGGCTTTCAATAAAAATCAAAAAGTCTATATACCACCACATAAAAGAGAAAGTAGTACTTCAGACAATATAAAGCTACCAATGCATAAAGAAATATCTGGAAAAAGGGGCATGAAGACAACCTCATCATTAGATAAGGTAAGGAAAACTAATTGTTATAATTTCTATGATACACTAATCATCAGTGATAGGTACACATAAGATAAGTGGACAGAATGTTTAGAGCTAGGAGTATATGTCTACTAGAGTAGACCAAGCAAGCATTAATCAAAATTGACAAAGAAACTAGAGAAGATCTGCAAACAACAAGTAAGCATTAGCATTTCCTTAAAGTCTTCAATTTATCTTCATTGCAAAAATAGAGAAATTAGGAAAAAAATAGTTTCAATATCAAATTGTTATTATAAAGGACATGTAGTCAAATTTCAAACCTAGGTGCCTAATTGGAATGAGGAAAAAGAGCATTTGGTACCTACTTGGTATGAATCTAGTAATCTTCCAGTAGAAATTAAACATTTATATACATTAATTAGAATAGGTAAACATATAGGTGTTAGTGAATAGATTGTCCTTTGAAGAAATACATGCAAATTTGACCTTGAATTAAATGATCCCTATACTTCTACTCTGAATCAATAGAGTTGATAGTGTTCAATCTGAGCCTTGATTCTAAATCTACATGCTAAACCAATTTGAACCATCAAACCATTTTGAACTACTTTGAACTTCAGTTCAAAGTGGTTCAAAAACTTTGCACTTAAAGTTTTAAAATCATTTCCATATGAGGTGCTAACAGGGGTTCTAATTGTGGGACTGATTTTGATACAAAATCAGAGAACTCTAGCAATCTCTAGAAGAAGAACAATGCCTTATCTATGGGCAAATAGAGTCAACAAGAAGAGAACATTGGGGGCTGCTTGCAGAGAGGGCAAAGGGGAGCAGGGAAAAACTAGCAAACAAAACCAACAACCAACACCTAAACTACCAACAAGCACAAGGCTTGCACATTATTTAGATTACACTACGCACAACAAAAAATCTTATTTACAATATTTACAAAGGTAGGAAAAGAACTTAGCATAAATATTGGAAGAAAGAAGAAGTTAAGTGAATCCATTTACCAGTTGAGAGAAATATGAGCCTTTTTGAATCAGCAAAGCATATATCAATGAAATAGCTACAAACCATTGCTTGGTGACGACTCCTTCAATGCAAAACTTCAGACTAAAAGCGTACATGCATATGCTAATCCAACATTCTTTTTCAAACAGCCACAACTCATCATAGTACTCATCTTCACTTAAGGATCAATCCTTCTCCTTGGCATGATTTGATTCTACCTCTAGCTGAAAAATATGAAATGAAAAAGCCTCACCAAAAGATTATGTGTAATCCTGAGAAATATTGTCATGCAGGTTCAACTCCTGTGCATGGCCATGATCAATTTGCAACCATAATGATGCCTCCTTCAACATAGGATCAGTCCTTATATATATGTCTCCTTCACTTCTTTCAAGGAACCAACTGTCATCGATCATGCCATAAATCCCATCACTCTCTCTTTTCAGAATGTTATCGCATATCTCAGCATTTCTTTTACACTCCAAATCAATGACATTATGCATAGATGAATGAGAAGGGAAGTTTTCAATAAATGCTACATTTTGAAACTGATTTGAACAGGTACCTAAGGTATGGTCAGGAGAATGATCTAGCTTAAGTGATGCTAGAAACATACCTATGGTTTCTTCTTCTTCATAGATGGGATTTTCGCGTGGTGCTTTAGCAGAGTTTTCATTTGGTTGGAGATTATTGAACACATTTTTATTATTTAAGTGTGAATCTTGAAATTGGAAAAGAGAATTTTCTTTAATATTAGTATTCTCATCAAACCCCATCGGCATGAAAAGTGGATTGAGGTCACCCCAGACAATTTTACCCTCTTGATCTTCAGATTTTTCTTCACCTTTTTTATCATTGGTGGTAGGATTCTCATTTTCAACCTGAGTATTCTTGTTCTCCCATCTTACTTCATCATGGTGAAAATAATTTTCAAAGTAAGATAAATTCTTATCAGCATATGTCACCTTACTATCAGCACAAGTTCCCAAAGGAGAATATGATATGGCTTCATTATCATATATGACAGATTCTTTAACTTGCTGATTATAAATTTTTAGAATGCAAAGAATCATCAATACTCATTCTTTCAATGTGACTAAACTCTTCAATACCATTCTGAAGATCTTTATCGTTTGGACCATTTGAAACTAGATAACATTCTGTACCTATGGATTTGGGAGATCTAGTCTTTGGGCTAAAGAAAGATTGCGGTGAATCCTTGTTACCTACATTTACAAGCTCTTTAGCATTGCTTTGTTCCTCCTTATCATTTTCAAAATGGACGCAATAGAATCCTGATATCTTTAAAGCACCATCTTCAACCAACAAGGGTTTTTAAAAATCTCCATCATTAAAAACTGTTAGATTCTGAAAATGAGCAACCTTGGGAGTAAGATTGGCTTCTTCTAGAATGTGCTTCTTTTTTGTAGCCTTTTCATCAATGTACTATCATTGTCCACATAGGTATTCTTTTGTTGGGGGAGTCTTTATAGATTTCATACCACTAAGAATTAAGGCATCATCTAATCTGATTGCTTCTTTTTGCACATTTACCAAATTTTGCATTCCAAGGCGTTGTAACCAAAACTTGACTTCAACATCCATAGCAGCAATAAAGAAGCATACCTAATTTCTTTCATTCAGTTGGATGGCTAGTGGAATCTTACCAACAATCTAATTAAATCTATCAATGAACTCCCTTATAGATTCATCATCTTTCATTTGAATTTGAAATAGATTTACCAATAATTGATGAGAATTAATTGTGGGCTAAAATCTTTCAAGAAACCTCTATTCAAGATCATCCCAAGTTGTAATACATCCATCTTGAAAATGTTGAAACCACTCTGTGACTTTTCCCATGAGGCTTTGAACAAACAAATTGACGAACACATCTTCTTTTTGCATGCTAAGAATCTCGCATGCAACAATTATTGCTTTGGTGTGATCAGTCGGATCTTGTGTCTTGTCTCCATGAAACTTGGGAAGGAATTCCCATGACCTTTTTGGTAAGGTTGAATACTGGGCCAAGGCAAATGGTCCTATTTGAGCCCCCCATGGTTGAGCTGCAACTGCTGCCATAACAAAAACTAAAATCCCACAATCAAAGATTCAATGGGTTCAAAATGTAGAGTCGTCAATCTCCTGTACATGGAGATAGTCACAAAACTGAGGAAATAAAGGTTAGGTAAAGATCTTTGTCTCCTTCCCCAGCAGAGTCCCAAAAAAATTGTTAGTGAACAGATTGTCCTTTGAAGAAATACATGCAAATTTGACCTTGAATTAAGTAATCCCTATACTTCTGCTTTGAATCAATAGAGTTGACAGTTTTGAGTTCGAGCCTTGATTCTGAATCTACGTGCTAAACCAATTTGAACCATCGAACCATTTTGAACTACTTCGAACTTCAGTTCAAAGTGGTTCAAAAACTTTGCACTTAAAGTTTTAAAATCGTGTCCATATCAGGTGCTAACAATAGGTAAACTTATAGATATAAATTCAAAGTATGACAAAACTAGTAATGTTAAATTCCTAATAGATGAGGAACTAGATCAAAATACACTAGGGAAAAAATAATTATAACAAATAGATCCATCTATGAGCTTGAATTTGTGAAATATGAAGGGGAAATTAAAGACATTATTAAACCAAATCTAGAGATTGATCATAAAATTTCAAATATAGAGGAATCCTTTAGAAGCATCAGAATAAAGGATAAGAAGGAACATAAGACTAAGGAAATTAATAAGGTCAAGAATAAGAAGGTAGAAGAATTAGCAAAAAGAAAAAGTATAGAGCAGAGTACACAAACATTAAGTACACCAATAGTGAAAAAGAGTACAAAACAAAGACAATAGGAAAGATCAAAAGTAGTAGAACAGAAAGGAATATATAAGCAAATGATATTAGTAGCAATATTGAAAGAATGCAAAATTTTTCATAGGGAGAATGTCATCTTGAAAGAGACAAAAAGAAGCATCAAAGAGTGGTATAAAATGACCTATGAGATTAAGTTACTACAGGCAGACATTAAAGATTAGACTATGTTAGGGGAACAATATCATCAAGAACATGATTTAAGAAAACAACAAACAAATCATACAAAAGAGAATGAGAGTAATAATGCAAAGATAGAAATTGGAATCAATATGGACAATAGTATGACAAACAAATCAGAAATAGACAAATTAAGGGAAAGTAGCAGTCAGAGATATTGGGATGGAAAATGTATGAAGAAGAATATATAATTCTAGCAGTAGATTCAAAATAATGGAGTAATATAATGATTAGGAAGAAAGAAAAGAAGAAAAGTTACAAGTTTTGGCAAACACCAACAGATGGAAAAGATATCTTTGGAATAAAATCTCTAGAGGATATGGATAAAATAGAGGAATATATGGTTCCTCTAGAATTAGAAGCTTTCCTAAAATATTTTGAAGAGAAAATTCAAATAGATGACATCACAGAGACAAAATTTTTTTGGAGTGTCATAGAATTGGGAAGAACTCAGGGTACTTAAAGAAACACCAAAGACATAGGAAAAGGCAAGCTTAGAAAAGGATATAGATACAGATATAGATGAAGAAGAAAATGAAATAATAGAACAGATTATAAAAGATTTAATAGATGAAGAAGCAAACAAGGAAGAAACTACAAAAGAAAATAATAACTAAATTAGTATAGATAATTTGGGTATTTCTATTAATTAGGAAGGATTCAAAACTCCAAAATGTGGCAAATCTAAAATGAAAAGAGGAAGTATATCACTAAATGAATTAAGAGAAGTAGATGGCCAAGACAAGGAGCAAAAAAATATATTTGAGGTTCTTTAATCAAGGATGGGGAAGATCCTTCCGAAAGAACAATGAGGTTCGTTATGTGGAATGCTAGGGGCCTGAATGCTCCTAGTAGACAAAGAATGCTAAAATGTAACCTAACACTATATGAGTCAGACATAATTATGATACAAGAAACTAAGATAAACAAAGAAGAAGGGGAGAAATTAAGGAATAGACTAGGCAGATGGAATGTAGAAATGAAGGAATCAACTAGAGCATCAGAAGGAATGGGAATCATTTGGAACAATAGAGCAGTTAATATCAAAATTATAGTATCAAATAATAACTGGATGGGGAGTGAGGTATCAAGTAACAAGCATAATCTTCAGTTCATTCTCATTAATATTTATGGACAAATACAAACTACAGAAAAGCAAAAAGTTTAGGATGAAACTAATACATTCATGAAGCTAAATCCTAAGACGAACATGGTCCTAGGAAGTGACTTCAATGCCATTTTGGACATCAAAGAGAAATTTAAAGATTCTCTGACTTTATCAAGAGTCACAATAGAATTCAGAGAATGGGCTAGAGCTAATAAAATGTTAGAAATACCTACCAGCAATGGAGCATTCATATGGAATAATAGAATAAAGGACTTCAGTTAGATTGTAGAAAAACTAGACAGATTCTTTTCAAAGGAGAATTAGTATAATTGGATTTCTCAATCATAGCCTCCATATAGCCTACAACAGGATCAAATCATTATCCAGTTAAAATTGAATTAACAGAACCAAAAAAACCTAATAGGAATCATTTTAAATGTGAAAGTGTGGTTCTTAGATAAAACATTCAGGGAAAACATTAAACAATGGTGGGATGAAGGCAAGTTTATAGGATCAAAGATGTATTTTTTTGTAACAAAACTCAAAATGCTTAAAGAAAACATACAAAAGTGGAACAAAACACATTTCAATAATATATTCCAAGATAAACTGAATAACAGAGAAGATCTCAAAAAAATGAATAATGAAATTATCAAAAATGGCATGGATAACAAAAAATTCATTAAAGAGAAAGAACTACTAGCCAAACAAGAGGGCATTCTAGAAAAAGAAGAATTCTTCTAGAGATAAAAATCAAGGGAAAAATGGCTAGTAGAAGGAGATAGAAACACAAAATTCTTTCATAATAGTACCATACATAATAGAGCTATGAAAACTACTACTCAAATTAAAGATAATAATAGTGCTATTATTGATAATCCAACAGAAATAGCTCAAAATTTTGTCACATATTATGAAAATCTATTAAACAATTATGACTCATCCAACTTAGTCAAGAAAGAAATCATGTTAAAAAATATACCAAAAGTAATCAATGAAAATGATAAATTGAAACTCAACAAACCTTTTACAAAAGAAAAAATCAAAATAGTCCTATTCAATCTAAGTTCAAATAAATCTCTGGGGCTTGATGATTTCCAAGTTTTTTTCTTTCAAAAATGCTGGGAAATCTTAGGGGAAGAATTATGGAAAGAAATTAAGGCAACTAGAAATGGGGAATCAATTGCGACTGAAATTAATCATACTTTTCTAGTATTAATACCTAAAAAAGTTGTGGCTGTATTACCTTCAAACTTTTGTCCCATAGTATTATGTAATAGAATATATAATATATATTCCAAAGCAATAGTAAATAGGGTCAAAACTTTTCTCCCAAAAATTATTTCAGAAGAACAAACTAGGTTTGTACTAGGCAATTCAATCCTTGATGGAATATCCATCATATAGGAAACTATACATTCAACAATTGAAAATAAAGAAGCATGTATGTTTATGTAGTTAGACATACAAAAAGCTTATGATGTAGTAGACTGGAGGTTCTTATGTAAATTCTTAGAAAAGTTTGGATTCTCCAAGCAATGGATAAATGTCATCTTTAACTACATATCTACTCCAAAAATCTCTTTTCTTATTACTGGTACTCCTAAAGGATTCTTTAAGATTTCAAGAGGAATCAGACAAGGCAACCTCTTATCACCTTTTCTTTTCATAATAATGGCAGAAGCATTTGGTAAAGCAATTCAAAAGGCACAAGGTGAAGGCTTAATTAAAGGGATTACTATTACAGAGAATGTTCCAAACACTACTCATCAACAATTTGTCGATGATACTATTCTTCCTAGAAGTAGTACCAAGGAAGAAACCAAAGGTTTTAAACAAATTATATTGGATTATTTAGCAACATTAAGACAAAAGGTGAATGCAGAAAATTTGGAAATTTTCTTTTTAAACACCCCAAGAGATATGGAGGAATATATATATGCAATCAAATGGGATACAAAAAGAGTAACTTTCCATGTAAATACTTAGGGATTTAATTAGAAAAAGGAGTTAGGAGCAATAAAGGATGGAATAACATCCTAGAAAGAATCAAAAAACAAATAGAGTCATGGAAAGGAAAAAGGTTGACTAAAGCAGGGAGAGTAAATAAACTTAAATCCATTCTGTCAACTATTCCTACTTATCCTCTATCTTTCCTTCCTCTACCAACTTCTATTAATAAAAAGTTGGAAGGGAAACTTAGAAATTTTTTCTAGAGTAGAACTGAAGGAAAAAAGAAACAAGTACTAATAAAATGGGATAAGATAAGTTGACCAAAGAATCAAGGAGGTTTGGGCATCAAAAATCTCAATTGGAAAAATGAGGCATTACGAGCAAAACTAGTATGGTGTATGTATAAGGAAAAAAAAGAAGTGGGCAAAAATACTTTATAAAAAATATCTAAACCCACTAGACCCTTCCTCTCTTTTTAGAATCTGGAACCCACCAAGTCGTTCATAAAATTGGAATTTTATGATGAAGTGCAAGTCTCTGATCAGCTAACATGGGGTTTAGGTAGAGGAGACGAGACATTATTTTGGGAAGATTCATGGGATGGCTAGCCTCCGATCATTAACTCTAGAATATCCTTAATGATTTAATTAATCTATGGGGACTCAAGGTTTCAGATGCCAAAACCTTGATAAGGATTGATGAGATTGAGACTTAGGCATGGAAATCTTTGGATAATGTAAATATACTAATTATACATAAAACTATCCTTGAAAATATCTTCAAGGAAAGATCGATGATTCACAATAGTAAAGAAGATAAACTTATCTAGGGAGCATCTCAAGATGGAATATACAAAGTTAAGCTAGGATACGATCTTATAATTAACTCACAAAGGTGGGATAATATTGTTATTCCATTGGACTTATGTTTAGATTCGGCTTGCCTACCTAAGGTAGGTATCTTCCTCTGGGCTACAATCCAAAATAGGAATTTTATAGCTGATAAACTCACTAAAATGAGATTTGAAGGACCATCTAGATATAGTCTATCCACAAATGACTCTGAAAGTATGGAGCATATTTTTTAAAGTGCCCCTTTGCTCAAGATTGTTGGTATTGGGTTAAGAATAAACTGAATTGGACATCTCCTTTACCTTAGGATATTTAGGGACTACTTAGGGGATGACCTATTAAGAATGAGGCTAGCATCTATGATAAATTATGGAATCTCACACCTACAATCATTGTGTGGGAAATATGGAAGGAAAAAAATAGATGAATATTTCAAAATATAGAGTTTAGCAAGACATCGCTTCTTAACAAAGTCGAGGCAGCCATCATGGAAATTATGAATTTCCATCTCAGGAACAATCCTAAAGTTGAAGGTACATTCATAGAATGGGATGGGATGATGAGGAAAAATTGGTTACATCTGATTAACTCCCCATTAGTTTACTCTAAAAAGGATACTATAGCTAGAAAAGAATGCAAATGGGTAGCACCTCCACTGGGGTGGAAGAAACTAAACTTTGATGGAGCATCTAGAGGGAATCCTGGGAAAGTAGGATTGGGATGTATAGTAAAATCAAAAAATGGAGAATGGTTATTAAAATGAGCCAAATGATTAGGCAATGTAACCAATAATATTGTTGAACTAGAAGCATTAAAAGAAGGCTTAAAATTAAGCATAAAGATGAAGGTTACAAAATTAGTCATTAAAGGAGACTCACAAATTATCTTAAATGCAATCAAAAAGTGAAAAACACTGAATTAGATTTTAAATGCTAAACAATAAAGTGTATTAAGCCTTACAGATCAATTTTAGGAGATTAGAATTCAACATATTTTTCATGAAGGTAATTTAGATGCTAATAAGTTAGCAAATCAAGGAGTGGAGGGAGAAGACTTTATACACATAATAGGATAAATTATGTTAGTGTAAAAACTAAGGCTTAGAGTAAAGAAAAGTTTAGAGGATCAATCTTGCATCATTATAAGTAGCAATTATTAGAAATACACCCATAGTGAGAAGATCTACTAATACTCATGAGGTATCTGAAATTAATCATGAAATATTAGGTCTAATCTTTTTAGTGTCTTTTAATGGTTACCTTCATACATGTAAGCTGACATTAATTAATTCTTAACACTTCAAGTGTTGCCATCTATTATTTAAGGCATGATTTTCTAAAACTTATGATGGTTCTTCTTTCTTTTCTTCCCTTGTAGTTACTCTATTAGAATGGAGTCATAAATTACCCTCTTTCATGCTCTAGAAGTGAGGATGATGGCATTTAGAGGGTCTGTGAAAAAGGAAAGGTGGAATAGGATCCTAAATCCAGTAGACAATGTTACTAGGTTTGCTATATCATGGGCTATTGGGGAGAGAATGTTTAATTAGGATTATTCTTGGTGAACCAACAACTCTGTCATAGGCTCATTTATAGGATGCTTGGCTAGGGCTAATGTTGAGAAAGGGGAAATCGTTAGGTTATGCTATAATATATTTGACATTACCTGGCTAGTGGGTTTGGAAAATGCTATCATGAGCATGGATGAGAAACTGTGTATCCCACTCCCTAAGGTATACATGACATATGAACCAGAGGAGCTTCAGCTTGTCAATGTCACTAGGAGGCCGTCTATGTTCATCAAAGATAATATAAAATTCTTTAATGCATGACTAATGATGGTGGCTAGTATTAACTTCTTTCTAAGATGGAGAGGAGTTCATGAAGACTATAAGGACTGCTAATCAACTTTCTTCAAGTGTTTGAAGCCTATGTTGAGCTAGATATCAATTTTGATGATTTGGGTAGGGTGGAATTTATACTGCCAAATTTTAGAAAATCCAGTAGAGAGCTTACAACTTATGTATTTCCACTAGGATCAATAGTAGATGATGTAGACAAAGCCAAGGACATAGTCATGGTTTGCTAGAAGAAAGAGGAGGAGGCTCAGTGCTAAAAAAGCCTTGTGATGGCACAGGTTTTTGGCTTGCAATATTTAAATTTTTCCTTTTAGGCTTTGGTTAAATTTATCAGATTAGCAGTATAGAACTAAGCTATGGCCCTAGGTGTGGCTCTTTTTGGTTTTTTCCTTTCATTTCCTCACCTAGATATAACCCCTATTGTATAGGGGTTCCATGTAAGTATAGCTGATATAGTATAAGGATATACAGTTAGTATATAGGTAGCTTGAATCTGGTGTGGATGGAATTACATTCTTTGGCATTTTGGGTATGAGACAGAATCCTGTTAGTATGGATAAAACCAATGGTTTAATGAACAAATGGTATATAAATGTACTAATGATTTTATTAATGAACAAATGGTTTTGTTATAATGGAATAGTATTGACCTGTGCTATATGATTTTCTATCTGCAATTAATCATAAAGGAGGTCATATTAGAGTAACAAGATGTTCTATAGTTGTGTGGAATTGATATATAAATTTGGGTTTTTTATCTGTGTTTTGAATGCAAAGTAGAGATTAAGGTTTCTCCTCCCCCTTCTTCATTCTAGTTTGAGTCTGTGCTATATTTTGAATTAAATAGAGCAATCATCAATTTGGCTATTTGAACAATTTCTAGTTGGGATACAATATGTAGTGCCTACCCTCGTTCACATCTTTTTCGAACATTGTTGTTGTTATTATTAGACTATGTTGGACTAGTTTTATGTTGATGGATTAGTAGTATTTTTTTGAGACTATCAGACATTATGTTATGGATTTAGTGCTTATATGATGAGATCATTTAGACTTTACATTTCATGTATGCATGATGATCATTACATTGCTTTTGGTTATTGTTTATGATTAGTCAGATGGTTTATTATTTCATGTGCTATATTATGGATACTTACCCCATACTTGCATGTGTATGGTGTGCATGTTTTCTTATTGTATGGCATTTTTGATATGGTTAAGGAAGGGAGTCATAGTCACCTGCTTAGTCATAATCTACACAATGCACCACTTCCTGCCATTGTCTACTTAGCTTAGCATTATATATATTGTATGTACATGCATGGTTTTTTCTGCAGGTTGCAGGTATCGGGTATCGACTTCCCTGAATTGTCAGGATGAGCGAACCCTATTATACTATCTCAATGATAAGAGAAGGGAGATAAATTCTCAAGTCCAAATCCCAAACCCTTAAACCATTTGTCCTAGTGAGATAGGACAAGTATTTGGATATTTTACCCACCGAATGTGTCAGATGACATATTTCGTGACTTTTAACCCTTTAGATTGATTTTGTGTGAATTGCTCTATGATGGGTTTTCATATTTTATCTTGGAGGTCTATGGTGAATTTTCTATTAATTAAGTCTTAATAAATAGATTTAATTAATAAATAAATTAATTGAGAAAATTAATATAAAATATCATGGGTTTTGATATTTTGATTATAATTAATTAAATGAGAATTAATTGAGGAAAATGAATTAAATAAAATAAAATTAGAAAATAAAATTAATAATAATAATAAAATAATAATAAAGTAATAAATAAATAATAATAATAAAAGTTATAAAAATTAAAATAAAAGTTATAAAAATTTAAATAGAAATTATATAAAAAGTAAAATTGGAGTTATAAGCTTGCCTAGGAGTTAACGCACCTTTCTATTTCTCATATGTCAACAACACGAGGGTTAGTGCATCAATTAAGCACATGGTGTCTACAACCCTATGACTCATCTAGAAGGTTGGAAAAGACACATGCTTAGTTGGTGACACCTTCTAGCTGTTTCTAGAAGCATTCTAGATGTTTCCTGAGAGCTCTTTATATTCAAGCTTTCCTAGAAGCTTAGACATAGCGTGGAGAGCATTTGGAACATTGGAGGACTAGGGAACTCTGAAGAAGGGAAGAGATTGCCCTATGGGTTTTCTGAGGAAGAGTGAATTAGCATTAGAATTCGGGTAGATTCTTGTGATTTTACTTATGTTATTTTCGCATTTTACATTCCCTGTCTTCTTCGTGTCTTCTTCCATATGTCTTCTGAGGGTTTTTTCTATTTAATTTGTATGCATTCTCAATATGGGTAGTTAAAATTGATTATATGCATAGATCTAAAAAGTTCACGGGGCTAGGGTTTAAATTGTAGCAAAATCCATTAGATTAATATTTGGATAAATTTGAGATTAAAAGTTTATAGGAAAATTCTGAAAAATTAGAATTTCTAAATAAACTGTCTATATACATGTTTATATTTTTGAATCTGCATACACATATACATATACATATATATATGTATATATATGTATATACATATATATATATATATGTATATATATGTACATATATATACATATATATATATGTACATATATATAATATATATATATGTATGTATACATGTTTATATGCTGTGATTTTTAAAACTCTACGTGTATATATATATATATACATATACCTTCATATATATATATATATATATATATATATATATATATATATATATATATATATATATATATATATATATATATATATATATATAATATATATTTATTTAATTAAAAATCAAACATCATACCAGTAATCGAAAATGTTTTTGAAAAAAATGTTAAACCTTATTAAAATCGAAATCACATACCCGAATGGAAAATCGCTTATGCGATTTTAAAAAAAGTGATATGCATTAATGGGGGGGGACGAGACCCGCGCCCCCGTGCCTACTGCGGTCACAGTGTACTGGCTGCCGCAAGTACTGCGACGATAGGGGTATATAGTACCTACTGATGTCGCAGGCCCTACGATCGCAGGGCCCTACGTACCGTCGGGGGTACACACTTTTGTATATATGTGGTATGATAGTCGTTTCGTATGAATTCGACTTTTCATTGTTATTTAATTTTCATATGGTATATGGTATCAATCGAAATTATTAATTCGATTTAATAAAACGTAATAATAATTATTTATATATTTATATATGTATGTATATATATATTTAAATATAAATATAAATATATATGTAAATATGTTATTAATAGATTTAAATTATTATTATTTGATAAATGATTAAAGGTTCATAATTTAATTGTTTTAAATTATTAAATAAAGTATATTGATAGTTTGGTGGGGGACGTTTTCAAACAAATATTATAATTGAAAGATGGATTTTAAGGAAAAATTTTATTCATCCAAAATAATATATGTGTTAGGAAAACTGTACAAAATGTTCCTCCATTCATTCCCCAAACTTGGAAACATAAACTGAGACCTCTACATTTAAATTCAAGTATGTAAATTTAGCAAAACCAAAACATGTGTTTGCATTGCGTATTCTTTTTTCTATTGTTTTGGGTTTTGGGTTGACTAGTGTTGACCAGTTATAGGATGTCTACCAGAGGCTTGGGGGTGATGTGAATGTGATGTCATGATGATGTTTTAATCTCGATCTTTGTAAACCCAACCATGGTTATGTGATGGAATGCTCTATGTAATGTTTGCAAATTACTACTTGTTATAGTTGAGATTCTTATGTATGAGACACTTGACTTAACCATTTTTGGTCATCGGTCAATTATCCTTGGTTATTTTCTAGTCACCATGATGGGACTGAAATGTGGATTTATTCTTGATGATGTCATGTTGTGACATGTTTTGACTCAACCATTTTGGAGTCTTCGATCAGTATGATTGAGATATATTTTGATTATTGAGAACCAATGGATACTCTTGATTATCAGTGATACTTCAATTGCCAATAGAGAGCTATTGTGATCATGATTTTCTATGGATTCTTGCTCATGGAGATTTGATGCTTTTATGCATATTTGATGATTTTATTATGGATTATCTTTTTTGATTTTGAGATTTATGATTCCATGAGCTTAGGGTAGGATATCTGCATGTAGTGTCGGGAAGTGGCTTGCAATGGGGGCCGAGGCCCTAAGAGGCTGCCAGGGTAACTCATTGTAAGTTGGATTAATAAGTGAAAACATTCACACCTAATACTAACTAAATGAACCTAAAAAGATAAGTGTTTTGGTTCTTGCCCATGCCTTGAGTTCTTGTAGAGACTAGGATGGGAGTAGAGAGAATGCATGGTTGCGACCTTGCATTCCATAGTATGCCTCGTCAGAATGAGAGGATACTACTGGCCGCATGAGATCAGTATGGACCCATGGAGTTTAGCTAACTGCTAGGGTAACTTGTACGTGATAAATGTGATGACACTTTCCCGCTTGCATAGTAGGTTCCTACATGTCATTGTGTGCCTCTGGGATTAGATATCGATTTTGTGTTTGGAAACTTTGAGTTAGTATACTTTTAGGATTCCTGGACTTATAGAGATTTGTGTTATGTGATTTTGATAGCCTATTTGGGACTTGAGATTATCTCCTCAGCACGGTGGGAGTGGACCACTTAGGTACCACGCGGCAGGGTGGTAGTGTTTTTCCACTCTTATAATTTGAGATTCATTGAGACATTGTGGTTGATGTGTCCTTCATGATGGTGGATATTTATCCTTTCATTGATGATTAGCATATGTTAGATGATGTTATCTTATGCTTTTATTTGCATGTTAGATTACTTTCTGCATATGATATAGTATATGTTAGGAGTGACATTCCTACTATGTTAATACCGATGATCTCTTCGGTGATTTTGGAATGTTACGCATGGAGGGATGGCTAGAGCCCACGATGGTCTAATGATGCTATTAACGGTTGGGAGGAACCATGCACTTAGTTTATTATGTTTGATTTTTATGATGGATGTATATGCCTTCTATGATGATGTATCATGTGTATCATGTGATTATCTTTACTTTGATGTATCATGGATTAGAATAGGATGATGTATCTTATCTCACATATGTATATTTTTTTAGACTTTTCATACCCTGTGACATGTACAGTGGATCATTGAGTATTTGGAAATGTAATGTATAAACATTGGACTTATCATTATTATTTCATGTGGGTGTTGTACTAGATGGATTCATGTATGTTAGTTGTTTAGATGTAATTCAACGTTAAGGGATCTTTAAAAAATGTAACCAGTTGTGTATGTTATGATTACTTTTAGATGGACATTGCTATTGCTTCCGTTATTGTGCATAAGTTATATGTGGTATTTACTTTCATGTTTTAAAAAAAAAAATGCTGCCAAACTCAGTGAAATTCTAGGTTAATTCTTTGGATCCCTTGGTGGGGCATTACACAATATTTTTTTGAAAATTTAGTAATTTATGATAAGTAAAAAAAGGTATAATGAGCATCTTAACCTTTAAATCTAGTTAATGTTACCAAGATGGATACTGAGTTAAGCTTTTTGAGGCTTCTGAATACCACATTCATCTTAATATAAAACATATTTAAAGTATAACATAAATTCTTCTAATAAATCTTAGAATAGCTTAGGATAATTATTACTTTTAATGGCCAGTATACTTACAAATGACTAGCATGTGATTTAGTGAATGCTGGGAGTTCATCTAAAATTTCAAAATGTTTTTTGAGGTGTGGCTAACTCAACTTAGGAATAAATGGGTATCACTTCTTTAGTACATTGTTATGAATAGTTTTACAGATTGGCATTTGGTTTTTTACTTTTTACTTGGATTTTGGTTTCTTAATCCCTTTTGGAAGATACTAGTTTTTGTCTTGCAAATGCTTGGTCATGCTTATTTTCATGGATGGACTATCAATTCACTTTGTTGGATCCTTGCCCTATCTTTCTCTCACTTTTCCTAAAATTTTGATGTAATATTAGGGCTTCAACATCATAGATAAATAGGATTATTAGAGCTTAATTAATACTGGGGTATGCCCCTTTTAAATCTGTATAATAATGGATTTCGATCCTGGGCAAGACTAGAGGTTTCTTTCTCTATTCTTTCCTACCAGTGCTCATTTGAATGGAGTATTTTGTAACTTCTTATTTATTCATCTAATATAATTCAAAGGTCTCAGCCATTTACCGATAAAAATTAATAATAATAATTATTATTATTATATAATCATAACAACATTGTATTAACACTTGTTGAAGGCTCTAAAGCGATCTAAGGTACATCCAAGATTAAAATTTTAGCTTTAGATAAGGTCTCTTATGATAAAATAAGTACTATGTAGTGGCTTTTATTTGCCGTAACTTGTAATAATTTAATTAAGGGCAGTAAAACAAAATTTTATTAAAGATAAAATTTACTAATTAAAAATAAATAGAATAAAGGTATTTTATGTTTTATTTTAAGAAATAATTTGGCTTATTTTTGTTATATTTTTAAAGTAATTTTGTGATTGAATAAGAAGATATTCACAACAAATTAAATAGAATTAGGAATATATGTATTTGTGCACTGAATTTCAAACAAAATTATTTACGTTAACAAAATAATTATCTTATCTTATGCTTTTGATGATGATTAAAATATAAAAAAGTTGGTATATTATAATCAAAGTGTTTGTATGAAAATAGAGTAGTTTATAAATATTTAATATATTGACTATTATGTTAGAACTTAGAAAACTAATTCAATAATTATATTAGGCTATGATTAAGGACTTAATGCAATATAGTTAAATCATTCTAATTTATATAGCATAATTAAATTTTTAATTAAAATTTAAAAGTTATTGCAATATGAATAATTCAATAATGATACATCATTACTAATTTATTAGTTATTAGAGTTGACAATTGTCTTCTTTCTGGGTGCATTTATAAAAATGGTTGGGTGTTCCCTAGATTTGCCCAAAAATCATCTCTGGTCGTTGATCTAAGTTGATTAAATGGTGTTAGTATGAGCATAGTGATTTCACACTTGATACATTTTTGCCATGTGTCTTCTTTCTAGAAAATTTGGAAAAGCTAGTCTATTGTTGCCGAATTCAACCCGAAAAAACATCTAGAGCCATTGATATTTGTTCATCCAAGGGTAATCGTGACATCACCTTTATAATACTACTAACCCAGTTCTTAAATATATTATAATATTTCTAATTTTTAAAATAAAATAGTTTTTCAATGATACTTAAAATTTGATTGTAAAAGTACCTACCGATTCTGATCCACATATTTTATTATTCTATACTATTGAAACCGAACACTAAAGTAAGTGATTTATTAATTAAATTAATTGTTAAACGGTAAATTTCAATATGTTAATTTTAATTCAATATTAAATGTTATATCCTGTTTCTTAGTAATTTAATGGAAATTTTTGAAAATGCCAAAACATTGCATAAGTAAGCATAACAATAAATTATAGTTTTATATGAAACTCCAAAAATTTCATCTATATTCATTTAAAATTATAATTTGATAAAACAAAATAGAAAGTGAAATCAAACTACAGGGGAAAACCATAGTACTAAGTTGTACTAGTCTTTGTAGAAAGTATGAGACCAAACTAAGGCTGTGAATTCTTGAAGCCATGAGTTGTCATGTGCTACTTCATCCAGATTACACTATTTTCAAAGAAAATCCAAGCCAATTCATGCCTATTTCTTATGGTGCTTCAATTTCCCAGTAGTCAGGCCCAATAGAAATGGTTATAGGGCCACATTCTAGCCAGGTTTTAGACGCTTGTTGATTTCACCTGCCCAAGGTATCCCCACCCCTAATTCTACATGAGCTACAATCTCAATGTCATCACTTAGGTATTTTTCTTTAAAATTCCTCATGAGCAACAAAATCTCAACCCTTTCTTCTTTGAGGTTGAGTAGATACGCTAGAAAATGGGACGTAATGTTTGTGTTGACATGATACTTATTCTCATACTCCAAAAACTCATGCCCCAAAACCATTTTCAGAGCATGAATAATGAAATTTACAATGGGAACAACATCATTATAAATTAACAAGAGGTTCTCATCAAGGATGTCAACTAAAAAGGCCTTTTGTTCCTTTTCCATTTTGCATGTTAGGCGAATCAGAGTGTCCATCTTGATTCATTATTTACAAAATAATTAATTATAGAACAATGACTACATACTATTGACTACAGAGCAATGACTACCAGTCTACCACACCAAGTAAACAATACTGGAATGTAATGAGAACTACAAGTATACCAGACTATTGACCACCAAAAATGAGATGAGTAATGACAAAAGAAGCTAAATTGCCTATAAATAAGCTGAGTGGTTGAGTGATGGTCCCTACACATTGTTCATTCGGCTTCCAATTCAGTTATTTTAAATGATTAAATCTTTGTAAATCTTCCACATAAATGCAAGTTTATGCCGAAAAAGCTATAATGTGTGCAAAGATGATGGAAGAGAGAATGTCACTGGTAGTGATAAGATATCTATTTAATGTCCACTGCAAGTGGTACGAGGTGGAAGGAGATGTGTCACCATTCCAAAGACTTGAACAAGATCAAGGCTTCATTCATGACATTTGGCCGAAAATAAGCCTTCAACTATTGATATATTATCACCGGACAATAATTTGTAGATGGATGTTACTAGTTACACAATACATTGCAACTATGACATTATTTGAAACATTTCCCAAAAATCCATCACTTTAGACATCAATTCTTACTCGCATGTAGCATGTATTGTATAATACTACTAACTAGTAAATACTTACAAGAAAATAAAATTACGATTCACACAAATTTGGAAAGTAATAATTAAGGACATCATATAATTACTGTAAAATAACTAGAGCCCAAAAGAAAATGCCATGCCACTAAAATATCAAAAATATCAAATACCAGCAAAAAGGGATTTAGTTTTCATTATATTCTTTGTATCTACTTTACATCTGTACACACACACACACACACACACACACACACACACACACACACACACACACACACACACACACACACACACAAATACACTATACCAAAAATGGTTGTGGTTTCCCTAAAAAAGAGAAGTGACAAGCTTCAAACTGTTACATTATAAATTCATACACTTTTTGATAATATGTTTTACAAATTAAACCCTAACTAAATTGATGATTCTTCTTGTAATGCTTCTTTTATCCTTCAAAACATCCCAAAAGCATTGAAGTTCTAGGTTTGTTATTCCACCACATCTGCAATTTGTTCTTCAAAATTAGCAAAGTTGAAACCCATTTCAATGAACATTGCTTAGAGGTCTGCCTTTTCCTACTCCTTTTCAAGCTCTTTGATGGCACCCCTAGAATTGTCAGATCCACAAAGGTGACCACCATTCCTTGGACAAAATGAGCCAAAAATAAAAAATTCACAACCATTTTATTTGTTGTAGACATGAGAAAATAAGAGAAATGTGAGAGTTGTAGGGATATAGGTTGCAAGTTTGCAAGATAAAAGACTAGAAGTGTGGTAGTTTGCAAGATGAAGTGATAACACATGATAGAGGGACTACATTAGGGAAGTTGTGAGTTTGCAAAATAGTTTTTTAATGCAAAAGATGGGTCAAACTTGGAAGCTATGGGATGTAGAATGGTGACATTGAAAAAAATGCCCAAGCATGATTACAAATGATGCTCAGATAAGGTGACTACAAAGAAAACTTCATCTAGAAAAATGAAAGAATTGGTGCATAAGATGATAAAAATGACTATTGATCTGGTGCAAGATGACGCCCAACTATTATCAAAATATTAGCACAAAAAAGATAATTTTTTCAAAAAAATGAATAAAAAATTTTCAAAAAGAAGTTTTGAAAAATCTTAGACAATTTTTTTTATGAAGTTAAAAATTTTCAAAAGAAAAATTTGCATCATATTACTATAACTCATTGATAAATTATTTGTTGTATTGACACATGATGGAAGAAAACGTTATAAATAATTTACAAATATACAAAATAGAAAGTTTCTAATAAGAAATTTAAGAAGCTAATAAAAACCATCTTATTTACACGTAATTAAATATATAACATAATTGACCATTAAAAAATAATAATAATTAAATATATAAAATAAAAAAGCTGACTCTAGTTACAGTATTATATGACTAGAGTAGATACATAGAAACATATCTATGGATAGATTTTAGGAGTCTGAGAATTTTCTTTTAAAAACTCAGGTTGAATTTTCTTTTCAAAACTTCGGAATCTAATAATAAGAAAGAACTCTACAATTATACTTCAATCGAACTTTCATATAAGATTTCAATTTCTATAGGTAAAATTATTTACAAATTAATTGTTCCGTCCTTGCCAATCAACCTTAATATATGATAATGCAATACTCATTTTTCTTACAAGACCATGAGACTATTACCCATGAAAAATGACCTACGACGAAAATGACCATATACATTTGAGCTTTTTCTTTTTTCTTTGAGCTATGGATTTGGTTTTTCAACCATAGCTTCCATGTGATTAGCCATGCATCTCTTTTGTATGGAAGGTAGGTTTTTCGTAAGGGGGTTTTATGATTGTGTGAATTGTGTCTTTAAGGGTACCCAATATTTTGCTTTTGAATTTTGATACATATTACTAATGAAATTCAATCTAACAATTTATAAATGTGGAGGGATAGTAAAAAAAGTTCACAAGTTCAATTGATCATCTACAAGAGTTGCAATTCAAGTCAAGGCAAGCTTGCCATGATAGGGAGTTAGGTTCATTAAGATTCAATTGAATCATTTTAGATTCTTTGGGATGAACGTGATAGCTGAATGATTTCAAAAATAGCTTATTGAAATCATTATTATTGATAGTAGAAAATCAATCTAGATATTTATATTTTGTTTGAAGATTTTTCTTATGAAACAACATTAAAATATATTGAGTATTCTATCATCTTTAGGAATATTGTTCAATCTTTAACTCTAATGGAATAATACTATTTTTTAACATATTCTATTATTTATTAAAAATACTGACTTTTCTTTAGACTTTTGGCCAGATAAATCAACTAGAGTTACTAGCAATATTAGTATGCTTAATTATATATTTTGATCTATTGAAAAGATTGTTATTCTTTATACTATTTTTTTATCAAATCTCAGTTTGATTCAACACTAATATCATATTATAGAGTATTCCTAAAGAGCACAGTACTTCATAATTTTAACATTGTTTGATATAGAAAATTTATTCTTTTGCAAAAGCCTTTGAGCTATCACATTCATCTAGTACCTCCAATGCCTTAGGTGCTACGATGGTTGAATATTTACAACTGAGAAGAAAAAATATAGGATAAAAGGGAAGTTGTTGTTTTTGGTATTTGTTCAAAAGAAGATTCTAATTTATAGTTTTCAAAGCTTGGGATTTATTTATAAGAAGGAGCCATGCAATTATAGGGACTGGCTAATCCCTAGAAAAAATGCACTAAAGACAAATAAAAGTCAATTTTTAAATTTTTTCTTTCAGTTTCACAAAAACATAGTGGATTTTTTTCAAAGTTTTTGCTGTTTTCGATCACAAAATATGTAGACCGTGAAGATCAAATGATGAAAATTTCAAAAATATTCATTGTGTTTTCAATTTTTTGAAACTTGGTCAATGGTGCATTTTGTAAGGAGAATAGTGACGTCCTTAGTTATATGCTTCAATTAAACTTTCATATAGAATTTCAAATCGTATAGTAAAAGTATAACTAACATTATGAAAGTAATTGTCCCATCTTCACACAAAAGATTTTTCCTATACATTATTAAAGTAATAGTCTGAAAATGAATGCATGAAATATCATTTTCTAGAGTAGGAAAAATAGATCCAATAGTGAAAAATAATGCAAGTTAATTGTCACAAATATGACATGCTCAGGTCAATATATCTAACCACCTTTTCATTCCGTGACTGCTCTTCTTAATTAGATAGAAGGATGCATTTAGAAGTATTTGGTGTGATAAGTCTGACATTCTCATCAATTATTGTTTTCAGTAAAGTAAGAGCAAAAAAGCAGCCCTTGAATATTTCATTGCACTCGTGAAGCACGTAAGCTGATTTGATTCACACCATATACAATCTTCCATTTTCATCTGGTCTTTCCATGGAAGACTGGTATTATCACCTTTTGATCTATTTTGAAAGTTATTTTTCATTTCCATGAGTACACGAGAAGAAAAATTAGAGCTCTACTGGATTGGAGTCACACCGGATTTCTTGACAATCAGGTGGTATAAGATTTGATTAAAGGTAATTTTGTTTTTTTATCTTTGCTGATTTGATTTAGATGCAAATTGCATGCTTAAACATTCACACAATATCTTTAAAAATAACCCAGATTACAATTTTATCAATGGTTTGCACTTTATTTAAATCTTTGATTCGATAGAATTGAGTTTATTAATGGAGTAACTGTAATAAAATGAATGATCCCTGTCTCAATTTAACTTGTACAACTTCCTCACCAATTAGTATGTACGAGAACACCAGTGGATAAATTAATGATGTTGTTGGGAAAAAAATAGATTTTATTATTGTTTGAATTATCATTTTATCCATAATTTGGTTTAGAAAAAGGAAGTTGAATTGAAACATATTAACAAGTTTGAAGTGATATTTACTATTTCATTTACTCATTTACACATAATGATTTAATCCATAAAAAACTACTTACTATTTATAATTTTAAGATATACAAGTTACTTATTAGTGATATTTATTTTACCATTTCATTCACTCATTTACACATAATGATTTAATCCAAAAAACATCACTTACTATTTATACTTTTTATTTCCTTTATTTTTATAAACTCCTTTATAGGAGGTAAGAGGGTCTGGGTTTGAGTCTACCCCAGCTCAACAAATAATAATTAACAACACATAATAATGATTAACTTTGACTTTGACCTATCAACCAATAAAAATGAGCTATTTATACTTTTTTATAGATTTTATTTTGATTTTAAAATGTAGCATAATAATTGATTTATATTTGCAATTTATTTTTTCTTTTATTTGTTAATTTAATATTTAATAATGTCAATGTTTTTAAATATATTTTAGTTTTGATGGTTCATTCTTGTTTGTAAGCTAAATTCTCATGAGATTGCATGTCTAATATAATATCTTAATCAATGTTATTTTTTAAATTTTCAACTAAATTGTATTATGTGTTTTCAAAAAGAGTTTTAAAAGTATCTATATTAAAAATACAAATTCTTTATTTTGTAAAATTTTATAAAGAGAAATGGTAAAATAATCTTAAATAAAAACCATATACCAATTTACAAGTTAATAAATTTATCTCATATAGTGATTTATTCTTCTAGCCAACACAAACACACATACATAATTTAGATACAAAGTTAGTTTTAGAGTTATGGGTAAAACCACAAAGTTGTATCACCTTTAAGGACATCTAGGAGGGTTATGATCAGAAAGGGTCCAATCAAAATGCTTGCAGTTGAACCCATGTTGCATCAAGTGGCATCGAAGTAGTGCGAAGATGGCAAAATGGGTCCGACCATAACCCTTTTATGTAAGGAAACTTGCAACCAAAAAAAACAATGTTTCCACATAACCCATAATATATTCAAAATAAATAAGAACTTCAAATCCACATGCAAGCGAATAGACAACATGCCCAAAAAAATGTGACACAAGATATATCTAGAGAAACCCTCATTGAGAGAAAAACCCAAACTCCAAAAGCATCCACCACCATGTATTATTAAAAAAACACCACTGTAATACAACTAAGGAAGCCTTCAAATCCATAGCCATAAACAAGTAATCCATGTGAATAAGAATGAATCCACACATCTCATACCATGCTTCCAACCTCGACAAAGGCAACCTTGGCTAACCTGTCTCACGTTGTCTCTTTTTGACTTACTTATAAACAACTAGCTTTGTGGTTTCTTTAATAGAAGGAAGCTCGCACCAAACCAACAATTCCAGTATTACATAAACTATGTGATGCATAACCTCCCCTTAACCCACATCTAATATTGGGCATTTAATTTGTTTTTATCCAAGATTGAATAATTACATCAAATATTATTAGTACAACTCATCAAGAATATTCTATGTGAATCTCTCCATGTTGCATGTCCATCTAGGTGCTCTTAGGTGAAATATTACATAATAAAATAAAATAATACAATATAAAAATTATTATGCAATATGTGTAATACACAATCTCAACAATCTCCCACTCATTGTATACATTTCATAGGGTAGTTTGTGGCCACATAAATGAACAAGGGAACAATCCCTCCTAGTAAATCCACCATCATGGATCAAAGTATATCATGTTCTCCATATTAGTACCCACACCAAAATCAAAGCATCTCCCATCTTGAACATGAATGAGACCACTTCCTATTATGCCACTTCCATCAGACATGTATAGAATCTATCCAAAGAGAAAGCCACCCAACTTGTCACATAAGAATCATAAATTCTTGTACCAACTAAAATTCTAAGCACAAATACTTGATCCAATGGTAATCACATGTATCTGTAACTATCAAAATCCATATCTGAATTAATACTCACAGCAAGTGCCAACCATCAACATATCCAATTTGTAGCTTGCAATCAAAATCTTTAAGAGCAATACCTAACACATATACACTAAGAAGCTCCCACTGCAAAAGATAGTGTCAACTCTATAACCAATCCACAAATAACATATCATAGAATTGAACCTATATAGTATTAAGGTCATCCACAACACATAAACCAATAACCTATGATAAAAACTTCCATAACAAGTCTTTGACACTCTCCCAAGTTATCCACAATCAACAAAAGAAAAAGATAAAAGAATAACCATGTCATCTCTCACATGACATGCATGAACATAGACAAGTGATCACAAGCTCCAACCAATATCCAATCCAATGTAAGTAAAATCAGACATCTAGGAAGATAACCAATACTAAAGAAAAACCATGCAAATCATAACCTATATCATGTCCCTTTGCACACACCTCTAGATGTAAATTGTGCCAAGTGAGATCTCCTCCATAAAACCCCAACCAAGAAGCTACAAAAACATCCAAACCATACCATATAACTACTCATGGATGTAAGCCTCTCATAAAAAGATCAAAATCATATACCATTCCTAATATAAGAAATATGTCCAATATAAACCATCTCCCAAACTTAACCAACATAACAAAATATGCACAAGGAGATAACTAGTGATAAATTATCTCTCAAATGAACCCTCCAGAGCTATCTTATAGTATAGCTCAAGATCCATATCTATGAAAGACAAGCATTAACACAATTTCCCTAAGAAAAACAATGGGTTATACCTCTCAAGTAGTAAACTGCCAAGTAGACCAAGAGCGGGGAATGAGAGTGCTAATTAAGATATCCAAGTATCCAACCAAGTCTAACTTAGAATAATCTCCACTCAAGTCCATATCAAGTGAATGTCCTTTGGACTTTATGCTAAAATTATTAACTGCCCTAACAAATACATCTCTTTAATCTAAAATAAATCAGCATCACCATGACTATGCAATATAGAAATGTCAAGAAGTGTCTATGAATTATCAATATACTCAAAGTTCTGTGGCCTTAGCAACATAAACATGACAAACATGATCTAAACCATCTCAACCAAAAGAGATAACATGCTCCATATGAACATACCATAACATGTCAAAACTCTAAACATGCATCAAGACTATACCATGACAGAATAATGAAACTATCCTAATACTAAGGATAACGTGTCAAATTAAAGCATAAACCTCACCTCTACCAAGAAACTCATGAGTCCTTAGGATGCAACCATCTCCAAAGACCATGAAGATAACAAGTGCACCATGCAAATAGCAAATAAGCTTCTGCAACAATAGGATCTAAAACATCCTCCAACATCTGCAATAGTAAATAAATATATCAATACCAAAAACTCTAAATTAACCATAAAACTGAGTCACCCATGGCATCATAAAATCCATATCCTATATAAAGATCCTCTAGGTCTACATACACAACCAATTTGTCAATATCAAGTGAAAAACCAAGATCTCCAAACTAAGAAGATACAAACCAAACTAAGAACCAATCTTGCATTGCCACATCACCATTTTCATAAGCTTCTACTAAACTATGTAACTGAGATATCCATGAAAGCATGATGAAAAACCATCCTCTAACCATGAGAATCAACCAAGGCATCAAACCAAAATTTAATTGCACATCATGAACTCCTCATAAAATAATTAAATAACCATGATCCTCAACCAAGAAGATATATCACCATAACCAAATTAGGAATCCAAACCAATGAATGTCAACAAAGTAAATGTATATAAAAGAATGTCATGCCAAAATCTATGACACCATCATCATTTCCATGAACTAAGCATCTAATTAAATCTTAAATTGTCCAATGTGTCAACATTAAATAGTCAACCACAATTTTCCATCATGATTGTACCTAGTAACAACATCTCATCCACCTCTACATGAAGACAAATCAGAAAATCATGTAACTAGGGGAATAAATAACTCAAATCCAAGACCCTAATTAGAATATGCGACAATGATGAAAGATCAATGAAAAAAGATCAATTTTAGTTTTTTGTAACAAAAATACCGATAGGATCAAATTTGATGACAGTCACAACTTGCAACTTAAAAACCTTTGCATTTTCTCTCAACACGGCCAAACTAAGGCAAATTATATATCAGAATTTATGGAAAAGACAATCCAAATCCAATAGTGAGGTATATTTTTTCCCAAGAGGTCATTTTTTAAAGATCCCCCCTAAAATCCTCATTTAAATGACCATTTTGACCAAAAATCTTACATGCCCAAGAATCTTTCAACATCCCAACATAACAGAAAACCCAGAACCCTCATATTTGCAATAAACAACCTACAAAAATCATATATCTTTCCCTTTCTTTTATTCTTTCATGCATTCCTATGGATTCAATCTAGGGTTACAACAACACCAATCCTAATACCACTTGTAAGAAAAATTACAACAAAAAATATCATCATTTCTACATAACCCATAATAGATCTTAAAGAAATAAACACTCAAAATCCATATGAAAGAGAATATACAACATACCCACAAAAATGTGACAGGAAATATATCTTGGAAAACCCTCATTGAGGTAAACACCAGCTTCAAAAAGTGTCTATCATCATGTATTATTCAACAAAACACCATTATAATACAACTATAGAAGCCTTTAAAGCCATAGCCACAACCTATCTATGTGAACAAGCATAAATCCACACATCCCATTCCATGCTTCTAACTTCCACAAATGCTACTTTGGCTAACTTGTTTCACCTTGTCTCTTTTTGACTTACTTATAAACAACTACCTTTGTGGTTTATTTTATAGAAGCAAGATCCCACAAAACTTCCAAGTAGTATTACATAAACCATGTGCTGCCTAACCCCCCATTGACCCACATTTAATATTGAATATTTAATTTTTAAAAATCTAATACTAAATATTACATCAAATATTATCATTACAAGTCATCAAGAATATTCTATGGAAATATGTCCATGTTGCACATCCATCAATGTACTCCTAGGTGGAACATTACATAAAATAATAAAACAATACAATATAAACAATATTATGTAATGTGTTCAACACACATAATCTCAAGATTTTGGCCAAAACAGTTCTATCCAAAAGGGTTTCGTCTAGACCCCCATAATGTGTGTGTGTGTGTGTGTGTGTGTGTGTGTGTGTGTGTGTGTGTGTGTGTGTGTGTGTGTGTGTGTGTGTGTGTGTGTGTGTGTGTGTGCATGTGCATGTATCTATATATGTCGAAGCAAACCTTAGTGGGTCATTTTCACTATTGCAGTTTCAAGAGTGTATGGAACAAACAATTAATTGTTTCGGTCAGAGCAAATAGGCCAATTTTTATTTTTTTAATTTAAAAAAAAAATTCTAAGTATTATTTAGTTAGTATATTAATGTTAAGATAATTTAACTTAGTTATATACAATTAAATTTAATTAATATATTTTGTATTATAAAGTTTTTAGTTGAATGATAGTTAATTATTGACATAAAACAAATGTAGAAAACTATAAAGTAAAATTTAATCTAAATAACCATAGATGCAAACTGGACATAGATAACTATAGTTTTGAAAGTTAATTGATTTAATCATAGACATAGATCAAAGTAGATAACCATAGTCAAATTTAACCCTAGTTAATTATAGTCATAGATTAAACGTAGTTAACATAAATTAATTTTTGTTGATTGTATTTTAAATGAAGTTAACTTAGTAAACCTAATCTAACATATCTAACTTAAGTATTGTTGTCACTTAGATTGTACCCTTGTGCTAAAGTTTAACTTTTAGCAATTTAGTGAAACATGAGATGATCTTCAACTTGTGAATATGCCATAAAGAGGATCAACCTTTGGTATAAAGGGTCATCTTTCCTTGAATCACCTACTAAAACTTGACTAAAAATGATGGGAAAATGGATAGAGAGATTGCATGTAACATAACTTTAACTTTAACTTAGGTGATTCACCAATGTTATGAAGGTAATGCAGCTTTGAAGGGGAAAATCACAATTGAAACAACTACACAATAGCCTTTCACAAATTGACCTTATTGAATTTGGGTGCATGCAATGTAAAAAGGTGTCAATTTCTAAAAAAAAGGAACTTAGATTCACAATCTTTAAACTTGATAACACATAAGTCACACTACTATACAAAAAAAAAATCCACTTTCACATGCCTCAAAACCATTTAAAACTTTTATGTAAAGGACTGTAAAGATCATAATAACTTAGAAGTAAAATTTGTAAAAGACAAGGAAAAGATAGATAAGACCAAATAGGCTCACTACTCCACATTATTTAGAAGAAGAAAAAATGCTCAAATTTCCATCACAATAAGATGTGAGCTATGAACAATACAGTCTCTCCAAGGATCTAGAAAGTAAGAATTCACAAGGAGGTAAAATATAAGAGCTAGCTGAAAAACAATAAAGAGGTGGGAATATATAGCCCTTAAATCCAAATTTGCATCCTCCCAAAAATATGGAATGACATATGCCACCAACATCAAAATTGGGAATAAAAAGAGAAATTGGCACCCACTACAATCTGGAATTCTATAAATGAAGTCTTGGCTCCATGGATCATGATGAATATTGACAACCCACTCAAAATCAGCTCCTAGGTGAGGCCAATTTGGGAAAGCACATAATTTTCCTAGGGTATATATTGCATAGGGTAGTTTGTGGCCACATAAATGAACAAGGGAAAAATCCCTCCTAGTAAATCCATCATCATGGATCAAAGTATATCATGTTCTCCATATCGGTACCCACACCAAAATCAAAGCATCTCCCATCTTGAACATGAAAGAAACCACTTCCTATTATGTCACTTCCATTAGACATGTATAGAATCTATCCAAAGAGAAAGCCACCCAACCTATCACATAAGAATCATAAATTCTTGTACCAACTAAAATTCTAAGCACAAATACTTGATCCAATGGTAATCACATGTATCTGTAACTATCAAAATCCATATCTAAGTTAATACCTAGAGCAAGTGCCAACCATCAACATATCCAATTTGTAGCTTGCAATCAAAATCTTTAAGAACAATACCTACCACATATACACTAAGAAGCTCCCACTGCAAAAGATATTGTCAACTCTATAACCAATCCACAAATAACATATCATAGAATTGAACCTATATAGTATTAAGGTCATCCACAACACATAAAATAATAACCTACGATAAAAACTTCCATAACAAGTCTCTGACACTCTCCCAAGTTATCCACAATCAACAAAAGAAAGAGATAAAAGAATAACCATGTCATCTCTCACATTACATGCATGAACATAGACTAGTGATCACAAGCTCCAACCAATATCCAATCCAATTTAAGTAAAATCAGACATCTAGGAAGATAACCAATACTAAATAAAAACCATGCAAATCATAACCTATATCATGTACTTTTGCACACACCTCTAGATGTAAACTATGCCAAGTGAGATCTCCTCCATAAAACCCCAACCAAGAAGCTACAAAAACATCCAAACCATACCATATAACTACTCATGGATGTAAGCCTCTCATAAAAAGATCAAAATCATATACCATTCCTAATATAAGGAATGTGTCCACTATAAACCATCTCCCAAACTTAACCAACATAAAAAAATATGCACAAGGAGATAAACAATGATAAATTATCTCTCAAATGAACCCTCCAGAGCTATCTTATAGTATAGCTCAAGATCCATATCTATGAAAGAAAAGCATTAACACAATGTCCTTGAGAAAAACAATGGGTTATACCTCTCAAGTAGTAAACTACCAAGTAGACCAAGAGTGGGGAATGAGAGTGCTACTTAAGATATCGAAGTATCCAACCAAGTCTAACTTAGAATAATCTCCACTCAAGTCCATATTAGGTGAATGTCCTTTGGACTTTATACTAAAACTATTAACTGCCCTAACAAATACATCTCTTTAATCTAAAATAAATCAGCATCACCATGACTATGCAATATAGAAATGTCAAGAAGTGTCTGGTGAATTGTCAATATACTCAAAGTTCTAACCATGGACTTAGGAACATAAACATGACAAACATGATTAAACCATCTCAACCAAAAGAGATAACATGCTCCATACGAACATACCATAACATGTCAAAACTCTAAACATGCATCAAGACTATACCATGACAGAATAATGAAACTATCCTAATACTAAGGATAACGTGTCAAATTAAAGCATAAACCTCACCCCTACCAAGAACCTCATGAGTCCTTAGGATGCAACCATCTCCACAGACCATGAAGATAACAAGTGCACCATGCAAATAGAAAAGAAGCTTCTACAGCACTAGGATCTAAGACATCCTCCAACATCTGCAAAAGTAAATAAATATATCAATACCAAAAACTCTAAATTAACCATAGTACTAAGTCACCCATGGCATCATAAAAGCCATATCCTATATAAAGATCCTCCAGGTCTACATACACAACGAATTTGTCAATATCAAGTGAAAAACCAAGATCTCCAAACTAAGAAGATACAAACTAAACTAGGAACCATTCTTGCATTGCCCACTCACCATTTTCATAAGCTTCTACTAAACTATGTAACTAAGATATCAATGAAAGCATGATAAAAAACCATCCTCTAACCATGAGAATCGACCAAGGCATCAAACCAAAATCAAAGTGCACATCAAGAACTCCTCATAAAATAATTAAATAACTACGATTCTCAACCAAGAAGATATATCACCATAACCAAATTAGGAATCCAAACCAATGAATGTCAACAAAGTAAATGTATATAAAAGAATGTCATGCCAAAATCTATGACACCATGATCATTTCCATGAACTAAGCATCTAATTAACTCTCAAATTGTCCAATGTGTCAACATAAAATAGTCAACCACAATTTTCCATCATGATTGTACCTAGTAACAACATCTCATCCACCTCTACATGAAGACAAATCAAAAAATCATGTAACTAGGGGAATAAACAACTCAAATCCAAGACCCTAATTAGAATATGCAACAATAATGAAAGATCAATGAAAAAAGAGAATCCATATTCATGTCATAGATGCACAATGTATAAGTATATAATACTTACAACACTACACAATGTGTAGACCCAAAAACTCATCATACATATCAAAGTCAAACAATAATGAGTATCTCATCATGAGACCAATATAAAATATAGGCTGAGAATACCATGCCCTCAAACTTAAATCTCTAAAACATACAATACCATAAACTCACAATGTTACCATAGTCAATATAAATTATAAACCATTCAAATCAATATATCACCAAATAAATAATGCTAAACCTACACCAAATCTAAACCAATGTGTAGAATCTCTCTAAGAGCTTTTCATTGATTATTCGATGTCCAAAATTTGATTTTGTATTGCCAAGTTATGCCCAAATCTATGCTAACATAAATAACATATGACTGTCAGGCTCATAAAATATGAAAACATGTCAAAATCACATAATCAAACCTATACCAAATTGTCGTGCTTTGAATTAGCTTTCCAACTACTATAAGAAGTCCAATATTTTAATTCCTAAGTGAAAGTTATGGCCATTTGAACAAGAAAGTCTTTTAAACCATTTTCAAAGCAAGTTTTTTTTTTTTTTTTTTTTTTCAGTTTTTTATAACAAAAATACCGATAGGATCAAATTTGATGATAGTCACAACTTGCAACTTAAAAACCTTTGCATTTTCTCTCAACACGGCCAAACTAAGGCAAATTATATATCAAAATTTATGGAAAAGACAATTGAAATCCAATAGTGAGGTATGTTTTTTCCCAAGAGGTCATTTTTTTAAGATCCCCCCTAAAATCCTCATTTAAATGACCATTTTTACCAAAAATCTTACATGCCCAAGAATCTTTCAACATCCCAACATAACAGAAAACCCAGAACCCTCATATTTGCAATAAACAACCTACAAAAATCATATATCTTTCCCTTTCTTTTATTCTTTCATGCATTCCTATGGATTCAATCTAGGGTTACAACAACAAAACCATAATCCTAATACCACTTGTAAGAAAAATTACAACAAAAAATATCATCATTTCTACATAACCCATAATAGATCTTAAATAAATAAACACTCAAAATCCATATGAAAGAGAATATACAACATACCCACAAAAATGTGACAGGAAATATATCTTGGAAAACCCTCATTGAGGTAAACACCAGCTTCAAAAAGTGTCTATCACCATGTATTATTCAACAAAACACCATTATAATACAACTATAGAAGCCTTTAAAGCCATAGCCACAACCTATCTATGTGAACAAGCATAAATCTACACATCCCATTCCATGCTTCTAACCTCCACAAATGCTACTTTGGCTAACTGGTGTCACCTTGTCTCTTTTTGACTTACTTATAAACAACTACCTTTGTGGTTTATTTTATAGAAGCAAGATCCCACAAAACTTCCAAGTGGTATTACATAAACCATGTGCTACCTAACCCCCCATTGACCCACATTTAATATTGAATATTGAATTTATTTTTATCTAATATTAAATATTACATCAAATATTATCATTGCGAGTCATCAAGAATATTCTATGGAAATATCTCCATGTTACACATCCATCAAGGTACTCCTAGGTGGAACATTACATAAAATAATAAAACAATACAATATAAACAATATTATGTAATGTGTTCAACACACATAATCTCAAGATTTTAGCCAAAATAGTTCTATCCAAAAGGGTTTCATCTGGACCCCCATAATGTGTGTGTGTGTGTGTGTGTGTGTGCATGTGCGTGTGTGTGTATCTATATATGTCGAAGCAACCCTTAGTGGGTCATTTTCACTATTGCAGTTTCAAGAGTGTATGGAACGAACAATTAAGTGTTTCGGTTAGAGCAAATAGGCCAATTTTTATTTTTTTATTTTTAAAAAAAATTCTAAGTATTATTTAGTTAGTATATTAATGTTAAAATAATTTAACTTAGTTATATACAATTAAATTTAATTAATATATTTTGTATTATAATATTTTTAGTTGAATGATAGTTAATTATTGACATAAAACAAATGTAGAAAACGATAAAGTCAAATTTAATCTAAATTACCATAGACACAAACTGGACATAGATAACTATAGTTTTGAAAGTTGACTGATTTAATCATAGACATAGATCAAAGTAGATAACCATAGTCAAATTTAACCCTAGTTAATTATAGTCATAGATTAAATGTAGTTAACATAAATTAAAATTTTTTGATTGTATTTTAAATGAAGTTAACTTAGTAAACCTAATCTAACATATCTAACTTAAGTATTGTTGTCACTTAGATTGTACCCTTGTACTAAAGTTTAACTTTTAGCAATTTAGTGAAACATGAGATGATCTTCGACTTGTGAATATTCCATAAAGAGGATCAACCTTTGGTATAAAGGGTCATCTTTCCTTGAATCACCTACTAAAACTTGACTAAAAATGATGGGAAAATGGATAAAGAGATTGCATATAACATAAGTTTAACTTTAACTTAGGTGATTCACCAATGTTATGAAGGTAATGCAGCTTTGAAGGGGAAAATCACAATTGAAACAACTACACAATAGCCTTTCACAAATTGACCTTATTGAATTTGGGTGCATGCAATGTAAAAAGGTGTCAATTTCTAAAAAAAGGAACTTAGATTCACAATCTTTAAACTTGATAACACATAAGTCACACTACTTTACAAAAAAAATATCCACTTTCACATGCCTCAAAACCATTTAAAACTTTTACGTAAAGGACTGTAAAGATCATAATAACTTATAAGTAAAATTTTTAAAAGACAAGGAAAAGATAGATAAGACCAAATAGGCTCACTACTACACATTATTTAGAAGAAGCCAAAATGCTCAAATTTCCATCACAATAAGATGTGAGCTATGAACAATATAGTCTCTCCAAGGAGCTAGCTGAAAAACAATAAAGAGGTGGGAATATATAGCCCTCAAATCCAAATTTGTGTCCTCCCAAAAATATGGAATGACATATGCCACCAACATCAAAATTGGGAATAAAAAGAGAAATTGGCACCCCCTAGAATCTGGAATTCTATACATGAAGTCTTGGCTCCATGGATCATGATGAATACTGACAACCCACTCAAAATCAGCTAGTAGGTGTGGCCAATTTGGGAAAGTACATAATTTTCCTCTTGAAAACTTTCCATCTATCAAATCCTCATGGCCCAGACATTGTAATTGTTGCTTTGAGGTGGTAGTAATGTAGTTCTGATGGGCCCTACTATTCAACATGGGCAATTGATTTATATGCCCTCATTCACATTAAAAGAAATATTATACAATAATATGATCTATTTATATATTTACAATATGAATATGTGCAAATAATGAATAGACCAACCCCCTACAAATAGCTAGTAGCATATATCTCCCTTTCCAAAACTTACAAAATCTCACTTAATAAAATCCCTCCAATTTTGCATTTGAAATAACATTTTAATAAAATGATTTATTATCATCATTTTATTAAATGTTTTACATTAATGGTACAAAATAAAAAATAAACATCTCATTAAATCAATTTTCCAAATACTCCACCATGAAGAGAAATACCCACTTAGCACTTAGAAATCTTCACATATCCCCTACTTTACATCATTATAGACCCCTTTATTATAAAACCCCTCATAAAATGACATCATAAATATGAAAAAATGATTATGAAGGCTAAAATATGTCTCCCATACATTCAAAGCCTTCAAAGATATGTCCAAGTTCAAACTGGAGGAGTTTTTGGAAAGTTTCCGTGATAAGAGAGAATTTGAGTCAGCTTTGTTAAGTTTATAACAATGATAACATACTAGTTTGAGAGTGCAAACCACACTATAGTATTCTTCTTCTAATGCCAATTAAGGCATTATATACCTTATACTTCATGAAATGATGGGAGGCAATTCTTGGTAAATGTTAATGTTAACACTAACTATAACTTAATAGTTATATAAGTTTATGTTTAATTATCTCTATTGGTCGCCAATTTCTAGAAGTAGAGTATGAGCTGACCTAGAGAGGGTCATGTCCCTTTTAGGGACATGCCCTTTGGTCATGGTATAAAAGGTAGGTATTATTTTAGTTTGAGGACACACAATAATCACAAGTCTGCTCCCTCAAGCAATATTGCCCCATACAAATTTATTGCAAAAACAATTAAATTTAGAACAACATTCAACATTCTGATAACTCCTTCTACATCTAGAAATAAAAAGATTATCTACAACAATCAAAGGATATTAGAAAACTCTGATTTTTATAACAAATTTTGCAAAAAATTTACATGGTATCAGAGCTCTGGTATTCGAACCCAGGCTTTGCAAATTAAGTAATCAAACCTTATATATATCTAACATCATTCTTCTATCTTCAATGGCATACACAATTAGACCTAAGAAAAGATTTGATGGGAAAAAACACTTTGATGCCTGGAAATTCAGAATTGTGATGATTCTTAGACAAAATGATGTAAAATAATTTGCTAAATCAACATCCGAAAAACCTACAGTTGAACCTCATAAATCCTTCTAGATTAAAGGAAATAGGAAAGCCATTTAGATCATATTAGATGGAGTGAACAATGATATCATACCCATGCTAACAAAACATCAAACAACATTTGCTATGATGAATGCACTACTAAATGCATATGAGCTTAACAATATAACTAGAGTTCTCACACTAAAAAGGAAACTAAATCACATTCAAATATATAAGGGAGAATTGATGAATTCTTACTTCCTAACGGTTGCCAGCCTAAGAGATGAACTTTCAAGTATAGGAACCATCATTAGTGACACAGAACTAACACTACATTTTATCATCATTTTATTAAATGTTTTACATTAATGGTACAAAATAAAAAATAAACATCTCATTAAATCAATTTTCCAAATACACCCCCATGAAGAGAAATACCCACTTAGCACTTAGAAATCTTCACAAATCCCCTCCTTTACATCATTGTAGACCCCTTTATTATAAAACCCCTCATAAAATGACATTATAAATATGAAAAAATGACAATGAAGGCTAAAATATGTCTCCTATACATTCAAAGCCTTCAAAGATATGTCCAAGTTCAAACTGGAGGATTTTTTGGAAAGTTTCCATGATAAGAGAGAATTTGAGTCGGCTTTGTTAAGTTTATAATAGTGATAACATATGGTTTGAGAGTGCAAACCACACTATAGTCTTCTTCTTCTAAAGCCATTTAAGGCATTATATATCTTATACTTCATGAAAGGATGGGAGGTAATTCTTGGTAAATGTTAATGTTAACACTAACTATAACTTAACAGTTATATAAGTTTATGTTTAATTATCTCTATTGGTCGCCAATTTCTAGAAGTAGAGTATGAGTTGACCTAGAGAGGGTCATGTCCCTTTGACGGACGTGCCCTTTGGTCATGGTTTAAAAGGTAGGTATTATTTTAGTTTGAGGACACACAATAATCACAAGTCTGCTCCCTCAAGCAATATTGCCCCATACAAATTTATTGCAAAAATAATTAAATTCAGAACACCATTCAACATTCTGATAACTCCTTCTACATCTAGAAATAAAAAAGATTATCTACAACAATCAAAGGATATTAGAAAACTCTGATTTTTATAACAAATTTTGTGAAAACTTTACATGGTATCAAAGCTCTGGTAGTCGAACCCAGGCTTTGCAAATTAAGTAATAAGACCTTATATATATCTAACATCATTCTTCTATCTTCAATGGCATACACAATTAGACCTAAGGATAGGTCTGATGGGAAAAAACACTTTGATGCTTGGAAATTCAGAATTGTGATGATTCTTAAAGAAAATGATGTAAAATAATTTGCTAAATCAGCATCCAGAAAACTTATAGTTGAACCTCATAAATCCTTCTAGATTAAAGGAAATAGGAAATCCATTTAGATCATATAAGATGGAGTGAACAATGATATCGTACCCATGCTAACAAAACATCAAACAACATTTTCTATGATGAATGCACTACTAAATGCATATGAGCTTAACAATATTACTAGATTTCTCACACTAAAAAGGCAACTAAATCACATTCAAATAAAGAAGGGAGAATTGATGAATTCTTACTTCCTAAGGGTTGCCAGCCTAAGAGATGAACTTTCAAGTATAGGAACCATCATTAGTGACACATAACTAACACTAATGGCTATAGATGGATTACCAGATTCATGGGAAACTTTTGCACAAGGAGTAAGTGCCAAAGATAAACTTTCTAACTTCAATAGACTTAAGGGAGATTGTCTTCAAGAAGAATCCATAATATTAAAGAAAGGAGGTAAATTGAAAATATAAGATGAAGAACTTCATGTTCTTAATATGAACTCCTATAAAGGTAAGAAGAAGCATTCCAAGAAGAAAAGGGGTAATAAAAAAAATGACAAATCTAAGGAAGATCTATCCTAAATAAAGTGCTTCAAATGTGAAAATTTTGGACACTATAGATCTAATTTCCCTAAGAATTCTAAACAACAAGTGAACTACACAAATTTTACTAGGGAAGAAAATAACTATGATCCCGAGAATCATGTAGTGTATTCATCAATATCAAATGAAGTCTCAAGTAAAGCATGGGTAAGTGATAGTGGATCATCTAGACATAAAATAGGATAAAAAGAAGCACTAGACTCTATATCAAAAATGGTTAATGGTGAAGTCACCATCGGTGATAATTTAGCACATTTCGTCAAAGGAATTGGAAATTGCACCTTGAAACTAAAATCAGGAAATTCTCTTCTTCTCAAAGGAGTACTCTATGTACTAGGAGTAAAAATAAATATAATCTTGGTTGCAACACTTGAAAATGATGGACATAATATTGCATTCACAGAAGGTGAAGTAATAACCTAGGCTAAGAATTCCTCAATTAAGAAAGCAAAGTTGATTGGTCAGATAAAGGGGTATTTGTATGAATTAAATTCAGAACCTATATGATCTATTTAAGCTTTAATTGATGATGAAATATGACATAGAAGGTTAGGACATTTAAATTTCAAAACCTTATCAACTATGGAGAAGATGACTATTGGTTTACCTAAACTAAATAAAGACCACTCAAGCATATGCAAAGGGTGCGCTCTACGTAAGAACACCAAAAGTCCATTTAATGATAGCATTAGAAAAACCATAAATATTTTGGAATTAATTCATTCAAATTTATGGACCTGTGTCTTTTCCTTCTCTTGGAGGATTTTGGTACTATATTTTGTTCATAGATGACTTCTCTTGGAAAACATGGGTTTACTTCTTAAAGTGCAAAGAATCAAAAGAAATCCTAAAGAGATTTAAAGAATTCAAAACTTTAACTAAAAATTTATTAGGACAAAAAAATTAAAACTATTAGAATTGATAATGGAGGGGAATACACCTCAGAATTTTTTAAAAAGGTTTTGTAAAGAAATAGGAATTAAGAGGGAGTATGTTGTTCCTTATAATCCAGAACAAAATGGGATAGCAGAAAGAAAGAATAGAACAATTATAGAAGTTGTTAGAGCTATGATATTTGATCAAAATCTAGAATATTATTTTTGGGTAGAAGCCTCTTGTACTACTATTTATATTCAAAGCAGAAGCCCTCACACCTACCTTAGAGATAAAACTCGTAAAGAAGTCTTTACTAAGGTTAAACTCAGTATAAGTCATCTTAGGATTTTTGGGTGCCTTGTATATATCCATGTTCCAAAATAAAAGAGAACTAAGTTAGAACCCTCCAAAAGGAAAGGTATTTTTGTAGGGTATACTAAAACATCTAAGAATATAGGATTGTCATACTTGGATAGAAAAGTATTGAAGTTAGTAGGGATGTAATTTTTGAAGAAGATCTAGCATTCAAAAGAGCCCTAAGTTCTAAAGAACCCTCTCCTTTACCTAGTTCTGAAAGAAATACTGAGTTTGAGTCTTAGAGGGAGAACATAGAAGAAATTGAAGATGGAATTCAAAATCTTAATCTTGGAGAAACTCAAAATTCTAAGAAAATACCACTTTGGGCCATTAAAATAGTCAAGGAAGTACAAGACTTTGCTGCACCTTTTGGAACAATCAGAGAAAGAAAAAGACCCAAAAAAATTTCTAGTTATAAGAAAACATGAATGATTTGTCCAAAATAGAACCAACCAATTCCTTAGATGCTATTAAACATAGAACTAGGAAAGAAGCTATGACAGAAGAATACCAATCTATTATGAAGAATGATGTTTGGAAAATTGTTCCAAGACCTAAAGGAAAATTTGTTATTTGTTCCAAGTGGATATTTAAAATAAAGCATGCTACTGACGGTAGCATTGAAAAATATAAAGCCAAATATGTAGCCAAAGGATTCTCTCAGAAAGAAGGGATTGATTATGAAGAAACTTTTGCTACTATTATCAGATATACCTCTGTAAGAGCAGTCCTAGCCATTGTAGCATCAAAGGGATGGAAAGTACATCAGATGGATGTAAAAACAACATTCCTAAATCAAAATATTTTAGAAGAAGTATATTTGGAGCAACCTAAAGGATTTGAAACTCACGATCCTAACATTTTTGTTTGTAGGCTCAAGAAAGCTCTCTATGGACTTAAGCAGGCTCCAAGGGCTTGGTATGAAAGAATTGATAAGTATCTCACTAGCTTAGGATTCTCCAAAAATGAAGCTGATACAAATTTATATTATAAAAGGGATAAAGATGATATGGTAATTTTGATACTATATGTTGATGATTTACTAATAACAGGTGATGATCATCTCATAGATCAATGCAAGAAAGATGTAATTAGAGAATTCAAGTTGAAAGACTTGGGACTCCTTCATTACTTCCTAGGACTAGAATTATGACAATTCTAACAGCATTAGACATAATCAAGGGAAATATACATTAGGTATTTTGAAGAGATCTGGAATGTGGAATTACAAGTCTATGTCTTCTCTAATGGAGACTAATCTATATAAACTTAAAGAAGTAGCAGCAGGATCACCTTCCATAGATTCTACTCTCTACAGACAAATGATTGGATCCCTTATGTATTTGGTAAATACAAGACCTAATATTTGCTATGTTGTTAATTCCTTAAGTCACTTTATGTGTGAGCCAAAGGAGATTCACCTATTTGCAGTTAAACACATTATGAGATACTTACAAGGCACTCTTAATCTTGGACTCAAGTATGAGAAAGTTGATTTAGATTTACATGGATTCACTGACTCAGATTGGGGTGGAAGTGTTAAAGATATAAAAAGTACTTTAGAATGTTTTAGTTTAGGATTAGCAATGATATCTTGGATATGAAAAAAGTAGTCTTTAGTAGCACAAAGCTCCATAGAAGCTAAATACATTGCAGCAATGATGGCCTATTGAGAAGCAGTTTGGCTTAGAAAGTTACTTGTGGGATTATTTGGGCAAGCCATGAAATTTAGGATCATTCATTGTGATCATTAGAGTTCCTTCAAGCTTTCAGTGAATCTAGTTTTCTATGATAGGTCCAAGCATATCAAAATTCCTTACCATTATGTAAGAGATATTGTAGACAGGAATACTGTAAAATTAGAATACATTTGCACTGCAGATTAGACAATAGACATTCTCACCAAACTTGTCTCTAGAGTGAAGATAGATCACTTCAGGAAAAGACTTGGTATGGTTGAATTGTAATTCATTTGTATTCTTTAAATTATTAATTAAATAATTTTTGTTAGGCTATTAACTTTTATGGGCTCCACCATCTATATTCATTATTTAAGAGGTGATGATCTCTGAGGTAATGAATACTTGTCTAAAAGACATTATGAGAGATGATGATCCCTCAGATAATGTATTGAATAGTATAGAACTACTGTTAGATCTAGGTGAGTTCAAGATCATTTGTGACATAAGCATTTCTATGCCTATTAATTACAACTTGGATAAATGAAGAATTTATTCTTCAAACTTTATCCTATTTTCTAGTAGATCTTAACTCAAGATCAAGTTGTGATATAGGATTACCAGTTCCTATGAGTCATAAACTAGATCAATGAAGAATTTAATCATTCTTTATATTTTATCCTATGTGTATTGCATTACATGCAATATTGACATCACTAGTATAAGTGATGAGTCATATCACAAGATGGTTATAGGACTCAATATCATGTGTTCCATGATGCCATTTTTCTCAAGAAGATTCAAATAGATATAGAGTATCAATTGTTGGATACAATTGTTTAATTGTGTGTTGTCTTTGATGTTACACAAATGTCATATCAATTGGTAGACAGTGCTTACCGAGCTTAGTTGGTAAGCAAAAAAAATTTCAATGTCTATCGAGCTCACTTAGGCATCGAAGGATTTTGTGGCAGAAGTCAGTGGTAACCAAGCTCACAAGGTTAACAATGGAAAGTCAATGTTTACCAAGTTCACCCAGTCTCCAAAGGATTTTATAGGGTTTTCAGTGTTAATCGAGCTTCTATTGATTAACATTGGAAATTAGTTCCGGAGCAGTGTTCATCAAGCAGGGTCGATCAATGAAGGATTTTGTTGTATTGGGAAATAAAGTTTAATTATTTCATGTAATGATTATAGTGAATTGAGGTAATGATTATTGGTAATTGTAACTTGTAAATGAGCCAACTTGATAATTTGTAAGGTATATATGAAAGGTCAAGTTGAGAATTCTAAAGTGTAATGAGCGAGCATGCAAGTGTATTGATTGTGTAAAGAGGAAAGTGTGAGAAAACTTTGAAGGATGGTTAGATATCCATAAGGAGTAGCAAAGATTTATTCAATTAGAGAGGATCTAGTGAAGCAGATCAGAGATCTGTATTAGCAATTCAGTTGCATCAATTTTAGGTCAATTCATTGTTACTTTCTCACCATTGTAGCAGTGATTCCTAAATCTCTTAATAGAGTTGGTTTAATAGCCATTTGTAAATCCTCTAACAAGTGATAGTTCTATTTAATTATTCTAAAGACCTTATGCAAGGCCACTACTAATAGGGTGATTAAATCCTCTAACAAGGTCACACCTAACAGTGTGTTTTGTAACCTTTAACCAGGTTGGTTCCTAACAGGGCTCACTTCAAAAGAGTGAAAATTAGTAGCTAGTTACTTGGTGGTTTTTTCCATATTGGGTTTCCACGTTAAATTTGGTGTCTCATGTGTTCATGTCATTTCTTTTATGGTTGCAAGCTAATTACTGTGAATGTTTAAGATTTGTTAAAGTTAACATACACTGCATCTATTGAGTTACAACATTTTTCTGTATATTTACTGAGTAACAATAGTAACTAATTTTATCAGACATCTAAGGGATCTATTGGATTTGTTTTTGTGGTAACTGATTCACCCCTCTCCCTCCCCCCCCCCCCCCCCCCCCAATTACTCCATCTATATTTCCAACAATTGGTATCAGAGCTTTTTGTGCTTGCAAGAAGGATTTCAAGGATCTAAGCTAAAGATTAGGGTGTCTTACAAGAGGGAAATTCCAAGGCTTAACAGGGGTAACTTTTTAGCATGGCGAGGTCTCATGAGACTCCACCTAGCTTCCATTGGAGATACAGGATTGAAATATCTTGATGAAGAGTATACAATTCCTTCTGGTACATCATCTGTCAATTACATTACTAAGAAGAAGACTCATAACACCATGATGATAGACATTGCATCTGCCCTAAGCTATGAAGAATTTGATGATATCAAGGACTGAAAAACTACCACTAAAATGTGGAACAAGCTAAAAGATATCTATGGAGGTGATGACAATGTGAGAAGAGCCAAAGCAGAAAGTCTAAGAGGACAATTTGATCAGATGAGGATCAGAGAGGATGAAAACATTGCCAAATGTGTTGAAAGAGTCAAAGCAAGTGTTAGTGCAATCAAAGCTTCTGGAGGAGACATCAAGGAGGAAATAGTAATAAGTAAAGTTCTTAGAACATTGCTTCCCATTTATGCAATTAGAGTATCTATAATTTAAGAAAGAAGATGTGAAGAAAATCATGAGATAAACTTGGATGCCATAGTAGGAAGGTTGACAACATTTGAGCTAGATAATTATGACAATTATGTTCTAGCTTCCAAGAACATTGAATTAGCATTTGAAGCCAAGCTTTCACTCAAAGAAAAGAGAAAGAAGATAAAGGACTCTCAGTCAAAAAGTGAAGAAGAATTAGAGGAAACTTTTGAAAATGATCTTGAAGTAGTTAAAGCTCTACTTACAAGGAAATATTCTAGAGACAAAGGAAAATACAAAGGTAAGGTTCCCCTAATCTATTATTCATGTGAGCAAATTGGTCATATTGCTGCTAGGTGCTCAAACAAGAAAAACAAGGATGAAAAGAAAGGTCAGAAGTGCAATGGCAATAAAGACTTCAAATCATTCAAGGACAAAGGTAAGAAAATATGTTTCACGGCTAAAGACTCTAAGGATTTTGATAATAGTAAAGATGAAATTGTTTACATTGCTATGAAAGATGAATCTAATAATGATGAGGAAGATAAGATGGAACTCATCTCTCATGTAAGAAAAAATAATACATGGATCATATATAGTGGTTGTTCTCATCATATGACTAGTGACAAAACCAAGTTTGAACATTTTGAAGACTATGATGGTGGTAGTGTGAGGTTTGGTAATAATGAACCTTGTTGCATAAAAGGAAGAGGAAGAATCTCACTAACCAAAGAGCTTGTATGTGATAATTCATATTGGGTTGAAGGACTAAAAAATAATATGTTGAGTGTGGCAAAGCTAATCAATATTGGATTCAAGGTGGAATTCATGCATGGAAAGGCAAGACTGTTGGATGACAAAGGAAAGCTGATTGGATCAAGCATACAAACAAAAGGTAACTTGTTTTATCTTGAACTTGGTGAATGATCATGTTTTATTGCTCAAGTTGAAGAAAGTTGGTTATGTCATGTGAATTTTGATACAATGGTAAAGATAAGCAAATTTAGGAAAGTAAGAGGTATTCCTAGTATAAAGAAACCTGATGTTGGTCTATGCAAGAATTGTCAGATTGGTAAGATGGGAAAGACTAGCTTTAAAAGTAAAAATTATCAATCTAAAGATGTTTTGGAAATTGTGCATACTGATTTGTGTGGATCTATTGGAATTGAGAGCTATATTGGAGAAAAATTCTTCATTCTTTTTGTTGATGACTACTCTAGAATGATGACTGTCATGTATTTGAGAGAGAAGTCAAAAGCATTTGAGAAGTTCAAATGGTATTTGGCAAGAGTAGAGAAGGAAATAGGGAAAATATTGGAATGTTTGAGATCAAACAGAGGTGGTGAGTTCATTTTCCATGAATTCAATAACTTTTGCATTGAAAGAGGAATCAAAAGATAGGTATCAGCTCCTGGAACTCTCGAGTAGAATGGAATAGCTGAAAGGAGGAATAGATTTATCATGGATTGTGCAAGGAATCTAATGATTGAAAAGAACATTGCTATCAAATACTAGAAGGAAGCTATCAGCATTGTAGTTCATACCTTGAATTGAGTACAATTGAAGAAGGACTCATTCAAAACCCCCTATGAGTTATGGTATGGCTATAAACCCAATGTAAGTTACCTAATAGTATTTGGAAGTAAATGTTACATATTGAAAGAATCTAGAAAAGACAAATTTGATGTGAAAGGTGATGAAGGTATATTTTTGGGATATTCTTGCAAGAGTAAGGCATATAGATGTTTGAACTTTTCTACTCACAAAGTCATAGAAAGTGCACATGTGAAAGTTGTCGAGTTTGCAGAAAGGACTGAAGAAGAAAGTAAAAAGAAAATAGAAGATTACAAGAGACTTATTTTCATTGAACTTGATACAGTGCCAGAAACATCTATCAATCAGGAAACTTCTACTCTTGAGTCTTCATTAGTCACCAAGTTGCCAGAAGTTCAAATCGAGTTGCAAGAACTTGAGTCACATTTAGATGCTACCGAGCTAATACCTACCAAGTCTAAGCAGCTAGAACCTGAAGTTGAAATTCAAGAGGATGACAATGGAATTCATTCGAAAGGAAAGGAACCTGTATTGGCCAAGAATGTCAAGAGATATCATGCACCAAATCAGATTATTGGAGATAAATCTGAAGGTACTATGACAAGAAGTAAGCTAAAAGGTACTTGTTTACTTGCTGATTTTGAACCTAGAAATGTCAAAGATGCATTGGAAAATGAAAGTTGGATTGAAGCTATGAATGAAGAGATAGAGAAAATAGAGAAGAACAAAACCTGGACTCTTGTACCTAGGCCTAAAGATAAAAATGTGATTGGAACTAAGTGGGTATTTAGAAATAAGTTGAACGAAGATGGTAAGGTATCAAGAAACAAGGCTAGATTGGTATGTAAAGGCTACTCTCAAGAAGAAGGAATAGATTATGAGAGACTTTTGCTACTGTTGCAAGATTAGAAGGTGTCAAGACCTTACTTGCATATGTTGCACATAAAGGATTTAAGGTATATCAGATGGATGTCACATCAACATTTCTCAATAGTATTCTAGATGAAGAAGTCTACATTGAGCAACCTGAAGGTTTTGTTGATCCAGACAAGAAGGACATGGTCTAAAAATTACACTAAGCATTGTATGGTCTGAAACAAGCTCCTAGAGCATGGTATGAGAGATTGCATAATTTTCTTATTCAGATTGGTTTTTAGAGAACTAATGATAACAGTAGTTTGTACATCAAGGAAGGACTAGATAACAAGATTGTTTTGGCAGAAATATTTTTTGATGATACTTTGTTTACAGGGAATGATGATCTATGCAAAGAATTTTCGGAGCAAATGAACAAAGAGTTTGAAATGTGTATGTTTGGTGAGATTAAATTCTTTGTTGGTCTTTAGATTCAATAGAGTAAGAACGGTATCTACATCACTCAGTCTAAGTATATCAAGGAGATACTCAAGAATTTTGGTATGAAAAATTCAAAACCAGTTGGAACTCCCATGTGTACTAGACTAAAACTTACCAAAGATGATGATTCAAAAGAGGTAGATTAGACCTTATATAGATCAATGATTGAAAAATTGCAATATGTAGTTCATACAAGGCCTGATATTGCTCTTGTAGCTAGTATAGTGGCAAGATTTTCAGCAACTCAAAGAGAATTACATGATGACAATCAAGAGGATCTTGAGATACTTGAAAGGCACTGAAGATTATGGACTGTGGTATAAACTTGGAGGTAATTTGGACTTGAAAGTGTTTATTGATGCTGATTGGGTAAGAAACATTGATGATAGAAAGTGTACAAGTGGTGGAGCATTCTTTCTTGGAAATAGGTTGGTGTCTTGGACAAGCAAAAAGCTAAATTGCACATTCTAATCTACAGCAAAAGTAGAGTATGTTGCGGCAACAATGAATTATTCTAATATTGTTTGGTTCAAACAATTGTTGAAAGGTATGAAGGTTGAGATCAAATAACTAGTTGTTATGTTTTGTGACAATACAAGTGCAATTAACATATCAAAGAATCTAGTGATGCATTCCAAAACCAAGCACATTGTGATAAAATATCACTTTGTTAGAGAATTGGTGTAGGACAAAGAAATCAGATTGGAATATGTCCATACAAAAGAACAGATTGCAAACATATTCACTAAGCCATTACCTAAGGATGCATTCTTGTATCTAAGAGGCAAGTTAGGGGTCATTCCCCTATTTGAAGCTTACTAAAACAAAGTTTTAGTGATGCATCAATAGGAACCAAGTTGAAGATCTATCAGTTGATGTAGCATAGACATGAAAAAATTGCATATGAATCAGTACGTAAGGTGCATTGTTACTCATTGTGGTATGTGTTGTCTTTGGCATGTGTTGTCAAAGAGGGAGAGTTTACTGTCATATCTTTCTGAAATTTGAATTTTTTTATGAAATTTGAGGGAGAGTTTATTGTTTGAAGAAGAGGCTATGTAATTCTTCATAGAGGGAGATTACTGCATTGGAGAAGTTTGTGGCATAAAATCTAAGAGGGAGAAAAGTTCTGTCAAAAAAGACTTGTTTTCAAATTTCATTGTGCTATGACATGTTGTGTTGCCATCAATGCCAAAGAGGGAGATTGTTAGATACAATTGTTTAATTGTGTGTTGTCTTTGATGTTACACAAATGTCATATCAGTTGGCAGACAATGCTTATCGAGCTTAGATGGTTAGCAAAGCAAATTTTAGTCTCTACCGAGCTCACTCGGGCGTTGAAGGATTTTGTGGTAGAAGTCAGTGGTAACTGAGCTCACAATGTTAACAAAGGAAATTCAATGTTTACCGAGTTCACTCGGTCTCCAAAGGATTTTTTAGGGTTTGCAGTGTTAACCAAGCTTCTGTTAGTTAACACTGGAAATCAGTTCTGGAGCAGTGTTCACTGAGCAGGGTTGGTCGATGAAGGATTTTTTTGTTTTAGGAAATAAAGTTTAATTATTTCATGTAATGATTGTAGCTGACTGAGGTAATGATTATTGGTAATTGTAACTTGTAAATGGGTCAACTTGATAATTTGTAAGGTATATATGAAAGGTCAAGTTGAGAATTCTAAAGTGTAATGCATGAGCATGCAAGTGTATTGATTATTTAAAGAGGAAAGTGTGAGAAAACTTTGAAGGATGGTCAAATATCCTTGAGGAGCAACAAAGATTTATTCAATCAGAGAGGATCTAGTGAAGCAGAACAGAGATCCATATCAACAATTCAATTACATCTCATTCAGGTCAATTAATTGTTACTTTCTCACCATTGTAGTAGTGATTCCTAAATCTCTTAACAAAGTTGGTTTAACAGCCATTTGTAAATCCTCTAACAAGGTGACAGTTCTATTGAATTGTTCTAAAGACCTTTTGCAAGGCCACTCCTAATAAGGTGATTAAATCCTCTAACAAGGTCACACCTAACAGTGTGTTTTGTAACCTTTAACCAAGTTGGCTCCTAACTGGGCTCACTTCAAAAGAGTGAAAATCAGTAGCTAGTTACTTGGTGGTTTTTCCCATATTGGGTTTCCACGTTAAATTCGGTGTCTCATGTGTTCATGTCATTTCTTTTATGGTTGCATGCTAATTACTGTGAATGTTTAAGATCTGATAAAGTTAACATACATTGCATCTATCGAGTTATAGTATTTTTTTAGATATTTACTGAGTTACAGTAGTAACTAATTTTATCAAACATCTAAGGGATCTATTGGATTTGTTTTTGTGGTAACTGATTCACCCCCCCTCTCAGTTACTCCATCTATATTTCCAACATCAATATATGCTTATTCATCGTAATTGATGATACTAGATATGTTATCTCTCAGTATGATTGTCAAGTTAAGAGGGAGTGTTAAGTTTATAACAATGATAAATACTGGTATGAGAGTGTAGATTGCACTATAGTCTTCTTCCTCCTAATACCATTTAAGGCATTATATACCTGATACTTCATGAAAGGATGGGCAGTAATTCTTGGAAAATGTTAATGTTAACACTAACTATAACTGAACAATTATATTAGTTTATGTTTAATTATCTCCATTGGTTGTCAATTTCTAGTAGAGTATGAGCTGACCTAGAGAGGGTCATGCCCCTTTAAGGGACATGCCCTTTGGTCATGGTATAAAAGGTAGGTGTTATTGTAGTTCGAGGACACACAATAATCACAAGTCTTCTCCCTCAAGAAATACTACCCCTTATGAATTTATTGCAGAGACAATTAAATTCAGAACAGCATTCAACATTCTAATAACTCCCACATTCAGAAATAAAGAAGATTATCTATAGTAGTCAAAGGATATTAGAAAAGTCTGATTTTTATAACAGAATTTGTAGAAACTTTACACATGTAGCTCAAAAATTAGAACCATGGGAGTGGGGGTGTCTATTCTGAATGTATACAATAATATTAGAGGCTTCACCCCAATGGTGAGATTCTCAGTTTTGAGCATGCATCTTTGCTTTGATAGCTTCAACTATAGTTTTCTTTTTCTTTTCTACCACCCCATGTTATTGGGGGTTGTAAGGAACTAACAAATCCCTCTTCATCTGAATAATTTCACAAACATTATGAAAGATATCCAATGTATATTCCCTTCCTAATTTTCTTTCTAGATATGTTTTCTACTAGAGTTTTTTAAAATTCTTTAAAATTTATGAGAATCTCTTTAGATTCTTTACATTTTAGGAAATAAGTCCACGTCTTTCTAGAGCATTCATCAACAAAGATAATGTTTTTCAAGAATCCTCTTAAGGAGGGGACAAAGATTAGTCCACATAAAGTAGGACGAAAAAGTTCTAATACATCTTTGGATTTTCTTTCACTATTGTGAAAGGTGTTTTTAATATTCTTTTCTAATTGTGCAGCCTTTACATGTTCCTTCATGACTAGGTTGGAGTTTAGGTAATGATGTTACCATGTTCTCTAAAGAATGTAATCCTTAAAAATGGAAATGCCCTAATCTCCTATGCTAGATTTCATTTTCTTTGGTAGATTCATGTATTAGTGTTGTAGGCCCACACATGTGTTTAGCTTATATAGTCATTCATCTTTTGTTCCAATTGTATAAGCATTTTTTATGTTTGAGTTCTTAGGCCAAGCTAAGACTTTTCCTTCCATAAACATGACCATGCATTCTTTATCTTCAAGTGTCAATATTGAGATTGAATTTCTCTTTATACCAAGTACATATAGTACTTTAGTAAAATCAAGTGAGATTCCTAATTTAAGATTGATAGTACATGTGCCAATTCCTTTTCCTGGATAGCTTGTATCATATGCAATAGTTACTTCATCAACATAGTCTTCTTTGATAAAATCTAATTGTTCTTTGAAACTGGTAATATATTGAGATGCTCCACAATTGATCACCCAAGTATTTGATTTGTTAAGTTTTTACTGGATAGAGATGAATAGAAGGTACATTTCTCTAAATCTATATTAGATTTGATGACTTTGGTGAAGGACACTTCATGTTTAGTCCATTAGGACATTTTGTTGCAGAGTGGCCATAGTTGTCACATCTAAAGCATTGTATTTTAGAGTAGTCTATATGTTTCCTTTTTTCCTTTGAATTTTGGTTTCTTATTTCTTTTATCAACTTGGATTGTGAGAATTTGAATATCATCTTTCTTGGAAGTAAGACCAATTCCTCGAGATATTAATATGCACTCTTCTTGTACACAGTCAACTTTAAGTTAGTCAAATTTAGGAAGCTTGGATTGAGAACATGCTTCTTATCTAAAATTTTCCCATGATGTTGGAAATCCTTTTAGAGTTATTGTAGTTAACTCTTTTCCATCATAGATGTGACCAATTGTTGAGAGTTGATTTCTAATCTCTATTATTCTCATAAAACATGAAGAGATGGGCTCTCCTTTATTCATCTTTATGTTGGAGAGTTGGTCTTTTAGAGTGAGAATTCTACTAGTGTTATTTATCTCAAACATCTCTTCAAGTTCTTTGAACATGTCATATTTCGAGTCTAGTTTTGTAGTAATGGGTAGTAGGTGATCCTTAACTTCGTCCACTAGTAACTTCATGGATTTAGTTTTGTCTACTTCCCATTTGCCCAGATCTCCTTTGCTTGAGGAGATGTTTCAATAATTTTTTTTAGATGGTGCTCCTTTAGGATTAACATTATTCACAATTTTCATGTTGAAAATTTTGAGTCACCTTCATGTATGTCCTCAAGTCTCATTCCATTCATCATTTTGGTAAATATAGGATCTAAGAATATTAGGGTATATTGATTTGATAAAATCTGATATGGATCATCTTTCAAACCTCCTTTCATACCATGTTAAAACTTATGATTAGATTTGATAATTTGATTTCAATATCAGACATATATTTTAGTCAATCTTAAATGTTTACTCTGAAGTTTGATTACAAACTATAATCTCCAATTTATTTTAAGTATGATTTCATATTGTGGTACTTGATGTATGTATATAAATTTATTATAATTACAGGGACGATGATAGACTAGATAATGTTCTTAAGCTGCAACAGACGCTTCCTTTGAATACTATCTGTTCTCGAGCGGCTTAAACTTCACATACTAAGGCTTGACTCCTAGAAGTGTTAAATAATCAAAGTTGACTTATTTTTCCAAGCTTAATTTCTTCCTTAGTGTGTGAAGTTTAAGGATGATCGTTTGTTCTATGTATTCATTACTAATTTGTCTGCAGCACAACTCCAACTAAATATGATATCTTAGAGTCATGACAATGATGGGAGTGACTCAACCATGGAGTCATGTCCCATCAGATCTTGACTCATAACATCCTTGTTTATTTACAGACAGCTTAAACATCACACACTAAGCTTCATTCTAACATGAAAAGTGTTAAATAGTCAAAATTGACTTATTTTTCCCAAACTTGATTCTCTCGTCAGTACCAACTAGTCAGCTAATCGAATTCAACGGTCAAACATATTAGTTGATTAGTTCGCTAAGTATAATAGGTAGTTAATGAAATAATTCAGTCGGCCATGTTAATGTAATAATTTCTAGTAGAGTATGAGCTGACCTAGAGAGGGTCATGCCCCTTTAAGGGACATGCCCTTTGGTCATGGTATAATAGGTAGGTATTATTGTAGTTTGAGGACACACAATAATCACAAGTCTGCTCCCTCAAGAAATACTACCCCATATGAATTTAATGCAGAGACAATTAAATTCAGAACAACATTCAACATTCTAATAACTCCTACATTCAAAAATAAAGAAGATTATCTATAGTAGTCAAAGGATATTAGAAAAGTCTGATTTTTATAATAGAATTTGTAGAAACTTTACACATGTAGCTCAAAAATTAGAAACTATGGGAGTGGGGGTGTCTATTCTGAATGTATACAACAATATTAGAGGCTTCACCCCAACGGTGAGTTTCTCGGTTTTGGGCATGCATCTTTGCTTTGGTAGCTTCAACTATAGTTTTATTTTTCTTTTCTACCACCCCATGTTGTTGGGGGTTGTAAGGAACTAAAAAATCCCTCTTCATCTGAATAATTTTACAAACATTATGAAAGATATCCAATGTATATTCCCTTCCTAATTTTCTTTCTAGATATTATTCTACTATAGTTTTTTAAAATTCTTTAAAATTTATGAGAATCTCTTTAGATTCTTTACATTTTAGGAAATAAGTCCACATCTTTCTAGAGCAGTCATCAACAAAGATAATATTTTACAAGAATCCTCTTAAGGAGGGGACAAAGATTAGTCCACATAAAGTAGGACGAAAAAGTTCTAATACATCTTTGGATTTTCTTTCACTATTGTGAAAGGTATTTTTAAAATTCTTTTCTAATTGTGCAACCTTTACATGTTCCTTCATGACTAGGTTGGAGTTTAGGTAATGATGTTACCATCTTCTTTAAAGAATGTAATCCTTAAAAATGGAAATGCCCTAATCTCCTATGCTAGATTTCATTTTCTTTGGTAGATTCATGTATTAGTGTTGTAGGCCCACACATGTGTTTAGCTTATATAGTCATTCATCTTTTGTTCCAATTGTATAAGCATTTTTTATGTTTGAGTTCTCAGGCCAAACTAAGACTTTTCCTTCCATAAACATGACCATGCATTCTTTATCTTCAAGTGTCAATATTGAGATTGAATTTCTCTTTATACCAAGTAAATATAGTACTTTAGTAAAATCAAGTGAGATTCCTAATTTAAGATTGATAGTACATGTGCCAATTCCTTTTCCTGGATAGCTTGTATCATATGCAATAGTTACTTCATCAACATAGTCTTCTTTGATAAAATCTAATTGTTCTTTGAAACTGGTAATATATTGAGATGCTCCACAATTGATCACCCAAGTATTTGATTTGTTAAGTTTTTACTGGATAGAGATGAATAGAAGGTACATTTCTCTAAATCTATATTAGATTTGATGACTTTGGTGAAGGACACTTCATGTTTAGTCCATTAGGACATTTTGTTGCAGAGTGGCCATAGTTGTCACATCTAAAGCATTGTATTTTAGAGTAGTCTATATGTTTCCTTTTTTCCTTTGAATTTTGGTTTCTTATTTCTTTTATCAACTTGGATTGTGAGAATTTGAATATCATCTTTCATGGAAGTAAGACCAATTCCTTAAGATATTAATATGCATCCTTCTTGTACACAGTCAACTTTAAGTTAGTCAAATTTAGGAAGCTTGGATTGAGAACATGCTCCTTATCTAAAATTTTCCCATGATGTTGGGAGTCCCTTTAGAGTTATCGTAGTTAACTCTTTTCCATCATAGATGTGACCAATTGTTGAGAGTTGATTTCTAATCTCTATTATTCTCATAAAACATGAGGAGATGGGCTCTCCTTTATTCATCTTTATGTTGGAGAGTTGGTCTTTTAGAGTGAGAATTCTACTAGTGTTATTTATCTCAAACATCTCTTCAAGTTCTTTGAACATGTCATATTTCGAGTCTAGTTTTGTAGTAATGGGTAGTAGGTGATCCTTAACTTCGTCCACTAGTAACTTCATGGATTTAGTTGTCTACTTCCCATTTGCCCAGATCTCCTTTGCTTGAGGAGATGTTTCGATAAATTGTTTTAGATGGTGCTCCTTTAGGATTAACATTATTCACAATTTTCATGCTGAAAATTTTGAGTCACCTTCATGTCTGTCCTCAAGTCTCATTCCATTCATCATTTTGGTAAATATAGGATCTAAGAATATTAGGGTATATTGATTTGATAAAATCTGATATGGATCATCTTTCAAACCTCCTTTCATACCATGTTAAAACTTATGATTAGATTTGATAATTTGATTTCAATATCAGACATATATTTTAGTCAATCTTAAATGTTTACTCTGAAGTTTGATTACAAACTATAATCTCCAATTTATTTTAAGTATGATTTCAGATTGTGGTACTTGATGTATGTATATAAATTTATTATAATTACAAGCGCGATGATAGACTAGATAATGTTCTTAAGTTGCAGCAGACGCTTCCTTTGAATACTATCTATTCTCAAGCGGCTTAAACTTCACATACTAAGGCTTGACTCCTAGAAGTGTTAAATAATCAAAGTTGACTTATTTTTCCAAGCTTAATTTCTTCCTTAGTGTGTGAAGTTTAAGGATGGTCGTTTGTTCTATGTATTCATTACTAATTTGTCTGCAGCACAACTCCAACTAAATATGATATCTTAGAGTCATGGCGATGATGGGAGTCATGTCCCATCAGATCTTGACTCATAACATCCTTGTTTATTTACAGACAGCTTAAACATCACACACTAAGCTTCATTCTAACACGAAAAGTGTTAAATAGTCAAAATTGACTTATTTTTTCCAAACTTGATTCTCTCGTTAGTACCAACTAGTCAGCTAACCGAATTCAACGGTCAAACATATTAGTTGATTAGTTCGCTAAGTATAATAGGTAGTTAATGAAATAATTCAGTCGGCCATGTTAATGTATAGTAAAATTAAAGTACAAAGGACAAGGAAGGAGTGCCCATACAATCCAATATAATCACTTTAAATCGCTCAGCAGCAATGCAAAACTAAGAATGATGCAATAAATAAATTTTCCTTCAAATAATGTCTTCTGATATTGCTTTTGTAAGAACTGAGCATGCCTCTTAAATCAAAAGTAGAAGACGCCATGAGCAATATCAAGAGCACACACAGTTCCCCAGAGTGACAACAGTTGCAATCATTCTATTCTGTGAGAAAACGTTAAAGTGCTGTTACTACTTATTGTCGAAACGATTCAATGTGATTCTTTTGGAGTTTAGATAGAAGCCAATTTGTTTATTACACCCTTCTCAGTTTTCCATCGCTGTTCAGTTATTTTGGAGTTTGTTCAATCGACAAACAACGAGCGCTTCAATGTGATTCTTTTGGAGTTTGGGTGAATCAATTCAATAACAGAAAGAGACTACTTTGAATCACTCGCTACTCTTTAATAACAATAACAATGAAAAGTCTTTGAATCACTCGCTATTAAACTAATAATGACCATAAACAAAAGCTTTTCGTGATGCCCAGTTGGACTTCGAGGGATTTGTTTGTAACGTTTGATATAACAATGTCATAGCCATGATCAACAATGGGAGAATACAGAGTCAACAAACCTACTTTTGTGATAATTCTATAACTACTTATAAATATATTTATAAGTTCTTTTTCTACAATTTGAAATAAAATGAGTAGATTTTATTTAAATATTCTTAATTTGTGATATTTATAATGAAATTGTTGAGTCAAACTTAATGTCTTCTATTTTATGAGTAGTGGTTATACAAGCATTTATCTTTTATGAGAATGAATGGAACCTTTAACACTTATTGTGTCTAGGTGATGTTCAGTAAAATGAAGCAGGAGATCACCCAATGCAATCACACTTTGGTTACAATCTCATTTACAAAATCTTCAACAAGTATTGTGTCTTATGAACCATTTTATTATATATTGAGTTTTGTTCAATGTAAGATCTCCATATAGAAGAATGCGAAATACATTATATTTTAGATAATTTTGTTGAAAAATAATATTTGACATTCTTTTCTCTTAGATTCATATTTCCAACAAAAGTTTCAAAAAAGATATTGATTTGATATAAAATCTTCCAACAAATAATGGTATAAAAATTAATAAACCTCTTCTTTATATCTTGATCTACTCTCATGAATAATTGGATTGAGCTTTCTTATAAGCGTGATAAATAATAAAGTATAAATTGAATATATGTAAGAAAAAGTGCTATTAAAAGTACTTATGCTGGCTCAAAATATTTTGAAATACCTTTTTTTCAATTTATTAAATTTCATAATTTAGAGCATATTTATATGAAGAATGAATTTCAAGTACCCAAATTATGATAAGCCAGCAAAAAAATTTAGAATTGAACTTTGTAGTCACCTTCTTAGTTACTCACTTTTTATTCTTCTTCAAATTACCCTAAGCACTACTATATATATATATTAAATATTAATATATAATGTTGAGATACAAGTGTCTTAACCTCGCAAATTTTTCCTAGAAAATTCTAAAATGTGTTTGTGGTAGTTTTCCACATGTTTATGTATTAGAAAAAGGTGTATGAATTGTAAAAAGGTACCCTATCCATAGTAGAATATAGGAGGGTCATTTTTAGAGCATAAATTACTCATTATATGACTTTTATGAGGGTCTAAACTAGGGGACAAAATTATGTATGAGATTTCTATTTTAACTTGGTTGTTTTTCCCATCTTGGAATTACAAATGTCAAGGATGGGAAACATGTGGCATGGTAGTTTTTCCCATGGTTTTGTAAAACCATAAGTTGTTTCCAGGTTATGAAATCACTATATAAAGATGGCTTGGGGAGGAGTTTGAATCGTTGATTTTTTTTTGTAAGGATGGGTGCTAGAAGGTGTCTCTCCAAGTTTGAAGTTGTGGTGATGCTCCTATAAGAACTTTTATTACAAGTGTATTGTAATCCTCTTGATTTTGTAATATATTATGTGGGTTTTCGAGGGTCGGGTTTTTCTCCTGTAAGGGTTTTCCCACTATAATCATGGTGTTATGTGTTCATTATTATTTTGATTGTTCATTAATGCATTTCTTGAGATCTTTTGTGATACTTAAGTTGATATTTGCATAGTCGTCCTCTCAATATTAGCGTAGGAAGCATTTCCACATACCTTTGCTTCCTTACATTATAATAGGCAAAAATATATTACTTTTAAGGCACCTATTACACTTTGAAAATTGATGAAAAGTGTATATAAAGTTAATAGATTTAGTTGTACATAAAGTTTGTTCTATATGTATTCTATTAGTGTCATCATATTCATTCTTCAAAATCGTGGTATTTTTCATCTACATTGTTAAGACTCTATTATGTCTCTCTAATATTTATGTCTCTCTAATATTTAATACTCAAGTTGTTAATACTAGCCACTGAAGGAAAAAAAAATGGCACCCCACAACTATATCATTAAAATACTTTTCAAATATTTGAGGCTCTCTTGTAGCCGGATATGTGCATTTGCAAAACAAATTATCAAGACCTCCATCCTTGTATATTCCTTTTTTTTTTTGACATATTTAAGAATAGTAGCTTCTGATTTAGGTGTATGCTACTTAAAATCATTAGTATCATGTGTTTTTGCACGCAAGAACTAATGCATCAACATGTATCTCTAAAAGGCCTTCATATAACACCTTAATTTTATCTTCTACAAGCTCCATGATTTTCATATAGAACTTGATGAATTCTTTGAAGAGTGTTGAAGGATATCACCAAGAAAAATATTGTGCAATGGAGTAAACTAGAAAAGGTTGATCTAACCCTATGACATTAGAACTTTCAATGCATTTCAACTGTTAGAGTGTGAATGCTCAAACTATATTTAATAAGTTAACAAGTCTACAATTGAATCTAGGTAAAGTCCAAAAGATTCACCACCATGTATATCACTCTTCTTTTCATCAGTATTCTTCTCTTCTAACTCCTTCAAACTCTTCTCGTCCTTTATAAACTTCACTACTCTCATCTTAAAACCCTTTTTTTTATCATTCTACTAATTTCATTTTTTCTTTGGAGTAATTTCAACATTTGTAAATTTAGGAACACTTACTCAAGTTTCTAGAAGAGAGATGTTAACTAGACTTGCATCAATATCAGTCTTCTTTGAAGGAGAAGACATAGATCAAATATCTAGGATTATCTCTACACTCTTCTTCTTTATGTACTTAACATGTATCTACATATTCTTTAGATCCTTTTAGTATAATTGAATGCACTAATAGTGCCAAAAACATCAGTAGGTTTTAGTACATTGTTTGCTCAAAAATGAGCCTCAATGGCAGGGCAAAATTTGGCCCCAAACACTTCCAACATTCGGTGTTGTATTAAAAATTGTAGGTAGTACCAAATTGTCAGCCTCATCCAACACCAAATGTTAAGCCATAAGAATCTCTAAGCCCAAATTGGCACTAGGAAAAATCTCAACAATATGCATCAAATTTGATACCCTATATAGTGGTATGGTTGGCTTCCACTTCACCCCCTTTGTAATGGTTAAATTTTCTTATGGTTTTACTTCTAATCATGCTTTGAGTTTTGCTTCTTGTTATTCTTCTAGTTTTTCTTCTATTGGAATCTTCTTTGTTGCTTCTATTTTGGCCTCCCATTCTTCTTGTTGTTTATTCTACTTTGGCTTCCCATTTTTATTCAAGTTTTTCTTCTGCATTGGCTTCCCATTTGGCTTCTAGTTTGTACTTCTATCTTAGCCTCGCATTTTGCATCTAATTTGGCTTCCTACTTTTCTTCTGCATTATCTTTCCATTTTGCTTCTTGGTTTGCCTTTGCATTGACTTCCCATTTTGCTTCAAATTTTGATTCTATGTTGCCTTCCAGTTCTTCTTTTGCTTAGGATTCCTGTTGTGCTTCTTGATTTGCATTTACTTTGGCTTCCTAGTTTTCTTCTTATTTGTCTCACATTTGACTTGTACATTGGATTCCCTTTTGGATTCCAATTTTTCTCCCATTATAATGCCCTTTGTTTCTTTTGGTCATGATTCATGAATTGCTTCTGCTTTTTCTTATGGTTTTTGCTTCCATCGTAATACCATTTTTCTTCTTCTATCTATTCATCTATAACATTATTTTAATGCCATTTGTCACTTTTTTATTTTCCTTTTTTATTTCTTTTTTTATGACATATTTTCTTATAATATATCTTTTATTATTCAAATCTTTTAGATCTTTTATTTCTTCAAACATTCTTGAAGCTTTGCAATAGTTTGTTATATGATTCTGAGCATGTACCATGATTGCAACATGATTCTTACTTTTCACAATTATTAATGTAATTTTTTCAAATACTAATTAGAAAACCCCAAATAATATGAATTAATTAGAAAACAATAATAATTCATATTAGGGAGAACGACTAATGTGACATAAAAATGCATGTATTGGGTTTGTAATGAACTTTTCAAACATTCCCAACACATTACAAATAATCTACTATATGATTTTGAGCATCTAGTGTAATTATAACATGATTCTTAATTTCAAAATTCTTAATTTAATGTTGTCAAATACTAATTAGGGGACCTCAAATAGTAGGAATTAAGTAGCAAACAATAACAAGCCATGTGGGGATGAACATTAATTAACTAACAAATCTCAAAGCCATAAAACCCTATTAAAGCCATTGTAAATTAACTACCAAATTTAGTAATGGAAGCATTTTTGAGAATTTGAAAATTAAGATTTACTTTTCTTTATAAAGAAGTGTTTTAAAAAAACTGAAAATTTTAAAGAAGTGAACTTTCAATTTTGACTTTATGGGACCAAACTGAAACATCTTTAAGATCGACCAATGCCAAAAGAAATGCAATAGAGTCAACCCATAGAATCCTCACTATAACATCTCAAACATGTCTTGAAGATGTACAATTCTCTTTTCTATATTTTTATTTCTTCTAATTCTATTGCAACTTTTTTTAATTATGATATCAGAGTTATTTTCTTGTTCAAAAAATTATTCAGTATGTGCTTAAGAAGATATTTTCTTATGTTGTTCAAGTAAGTTATAGAAGAAGCTATCAAGGAGATGAGGCTTGGATAAGCATCACCATACATGTGTCACAAGCTTAGTGAACTCTCTTCAAAATTTATTGTGAGGCTGCAACCAACTCATCACAAGTTACCTTTTTTCATTGCATCCTCACTATCCATCCACCTTAATTACAGTTTAAATCTAGGAAATTGTGACATACAAACATACTAATGTGTTTATTCACCAAATACATACCACACAAAACATATGTGCTTCACCAAATGCCAAAACTAGGTCCCATAAAATAAGTTGCAAGGCTACAAGAGGGCATCACCATAATATTTCATTTTCATTGCAGGCTAGTGGCTGGAAAATATTTACTACACTAACCATCATGAAGGTGTGAGGTACCATCAAAAACATTAATAAAAGGGAGAAGGCTGGTAATATTAGATTTATTTATTGTAAGTTGTAATTTTTGGTGCTTTGTAGATGAATAAAAATGAGAGATATTTTCACAGTAATGAGAATCTATTAGAAATAGGGAATACTGAGAGGGAGGTGAATTAGTGTTCCACAAATCTTTGCCCAACTATGGATATCATTGATAAGCTTTAAGCATGCATATATGATTGAACTAAAAATTAAACATAACCATAACACAATGTAACTCATAACACCATTGTTGGTTAACTAGGGAAACACTGGCTAAGGGAAAACCCTGGTGGGGATAGTACTCACAAAATGTTCCACTAATCAAAAGTATCTTATGAAAGATATTGACCATGTTAAAAGTCAATTACATCTGCATAGTGTATTTGTCCTTACTAGAGGAGTAGGCCTTGTTATAAGCCTCAACCTTGTTAGGAGTTGTTATTACAATACAAAAGTAGCAAGCTGGTCTCACTGCTCAAACATGCATATACAATAGTAAAATCTATATACAAAAGGTACATATACTAAAACCTTTATGATTGTGTTGATATCTTCAATATCTTATTTGTCCTTTGTAGCTTTCTTCACAAAATAGATCATAAATTGGTACAATATCATACTATCATCAAGTCCACATTAATTGTGGTCATATAAAGTGTGCATCACAACATTATAACATTATATTTCAATACCATACTTACTAGAAAAAAAAAGTGTCTTCCTTTATACCAAACTTCTTAACTAGTTGGCCTTCAAAACATTGCATATTTCCAAAACTTAAAATAACTTCTTACCAAGTGAGGGTTAACATCTAGGATATCATCCCAACCTTATTAAGTCATTATTTTGGTAAACCATAACAATCCCTTAACCAAAATGAATTTACTCTATCATCTTCTCTATTTAGCATGTTATAACTTGTACTTAGAAGATTTTCTTTAACTCTATTTGTACAAAAAAATTTCTTGAGCACTTTTAACCACACATTCATTACATCATGTACTTCCTTCCCTCAACTATGTATAGTTTGAAGTGCCTTCAATGAGCTACGCTAAAGAAAAATTCATAACTATTCCATATTTTTTGAATAATTCTTAGACAATTTTCTAAGTCCAAGCATTTAAAACTTAGTATTATGTTTTGTCTTTTTCATAGTAGGTATATGTTAACATAAATGACAACCCTATATCATCCTTATATTTCCTCCTAGCCAAATTGCCAACTAAATCATAGAGATTTGCACTCAACAATATTAATAAAAATCAAAGAGATTTTCATTCAACAATATTCATAAAAAATATACTCTTTCAAAATCAATCTTCTTCATAAAATTAAAAAAACAAAGAATGAAAGTCCTATAATGACTAATGTGTAGGTAGCCATGAACAATATTTCATAAACTTCTGAAAAATATATTATCATTAATTGTTTTAGAATAATATTTTTAATTAAATAGTATATCAATGACCTACAATTGAGTAGAAAACTAGATTATAGTGGATTGTACACCATCATACCACCCCTATCAGCTAAAAATATTTCAAAACTAGATTTGTATAGTATAACCCTAATCTTACACTACCTTTTTCCCAATAAATACAAAGTTTGAAATATATTATCAACAATAGAATTTGAGGGTTTATAACCATCACCTATTAAACCATGATTGTTAAAGTTTTAGTGACATAATTATAGTAAAATTGAAAACTGAAAAATTTAAACAAAAAAAAAACATCAAATGTTTAGAGAACCTAGGTTGTGGCTTGTTATCTCATGCATTGTGAACTCTTTTGCATCACATTGCCTCTAACCTCAATGACATCTCCTTGGGGTGCCTCAATTGACTTGTATCTTCTCACCTTGAACCTCATTGAATGTATCCTTGGGGGGTGGGGGTCTTTGCAATCCCAATATATCACTCTAATTCTTCAATCCTTTTATATAATTCTCTTATTACTAAGACCAATTTGAGAGTCGTACACCCCCTAAAATCTTATTTAAAGAAATTTGTACACTTCTTCTCATTAATCCTCCAAACTAGAGGGGTATATAATTTGGAACCTTTGACCATCTCAAAATTCAATAGGTCATCGCTAAAATGTCACCATCTAGTATACTGCTTGAATTGCCCCTTTAGTTGCAAAGGCCAATGAGATCAATTTGATAAGGTGTCTAGCTTAGTTCACATGCAAAATCCTAAAGTCATTCAGAGAAACTAATTCTCCACCAATAAAATCTACATAATTATTGAAATGACAAGGTTCGGTGTATCTTTGCTAATTGTATGAATAATTATTGTGGAATACCCTTCAATGTACAATTTTGGTGTCCCTAAGCTTATTTCTACTTTATGTTCCACCAATGCTTCATCTTCTTTTGCTAGATTTTTAGTTTCATCTTCTAGTCTATTACCACCTAAGGCTATAATGTTACATGTCTAGTCTTGAGTAATAAATCATGCACTTGATAGGCCAAGATTTCTCATTGAATCCCCATCGATGTTCACTTTCCACTACTTGTCCTCTAGTTTTGTCCACATACTCCATATAATTGGATCTGACACCATAGACATTGGCCTAATAATAATCAAGTATTGGGATTAATTATCCAACATAAATAAATAAGTCATTAAATAGGATTAGGTGTCTAGTGTGTCTAAGTTAGTTGTTTATAATTCTAAGCTAGTTTCCAATAAGTTCTAGTAAGTTGTAAGTCATAAGAACATTATTTGGAGTTTATTGTCAATAACAAAAAGAAAAATAATCTACCTTTCAAATTAAAACACACTAGTACCTAACTATGAATCACAAAGTAAAAATAAAAGTAGGATCAAATGGTCTAGTAGGTTTGTGTGCCTGATAGTTAATCATGTGTGTCCACCAACATCTTTTGCATGCATGTGTATGTATGTATGTAGACTTGTGGACTAATTCCTTAGTATCACCATGGAGTGTAAATGTTTTTTTCCTCTATATGGATGGACAAGGGTCTATTATCTGTAGAGATAAATGTGTTTGTGTGTGTGTTTGTAAATGTGTTTCCCTCATATGGAGAAGTATGGATGATACCCATTAGGGAGTGACATGTTGCAATGTAAAAATAAAAGTGCATAAAGAGTAAAATAGAGTGCAAGGAGGGCATATGTATTGCCCCCTCCTTATGATGGTTGTGTAGCTATGGACATCATAAGGAAGAGATTCAAGGATAACTACTTCTAGCAACAAGTAGATATCCTTAAATGATAATGTATGCCCTAAAACTTAGAGAAGAGCATTGGCTCTTATAAGCTTAAAAAATAGATAATTGTGAAAGGATATGTCACTTATGAGAAGATACCCTAGAAAGGAAGATATCTACCTTTAAGAGGAATGTTTGAACAAAGATAATAACTTCAAGACAAAGGAGGGGGAAAAGAATAGAAATTTTCCTGTTATCCCCCTATATCTAGGTGAAATAGGGATTGTAGGATGGAGGATGACAAACTTTGAACCACAAAGTAAGGTTAAATGCTTATAATGAACATAATTTGTGAGAGATGGAGAAGGAGATGGCTCATCTAGTAATTTTCTAATATCAAGGTTATGAACCATACCTTTAAGGTCTTGGAAGGTAGTAGAAGTATGAGAAGGTGGATCATGAGTATGTGGCATAGGACCAAGGTCATCACTAATAAAATATCTAAAGTCATCTAAAAGATGAATAAGAAATTGACATGAAATCCTAATAATACATTGAAGTTCATTTTATTGGGAAGCCTTGTATTAGTTAACCTCATAAAACCATATGCAGAAAAGCATGTAAGGACATGAACATCATGAAATGAAAGAAATGTGCATGACCATAATAAGTATAATAAAGAGATACAAGAACAATAGTGACCATAGAAATGATTATGCTCCATAGTACCTTAGAGAATGTGATTATTAAATAAAGGAAAGATAAAGGAATCTAACATCTCAAGATAGCCAAATCTAAGTACACAAATTACAAAAAACTAGAATGCACAAATGAGAAATATTACTTCAAAAAGAAGGGCACAAGTTGGGCTCACCAAAATGTGTAGTGGTAAAATGGAAGAAAATTAATTTAACAATGTTAACTATGTGAAATGAATTCATTAACTAACCACTTTTACACTAATTCATTAAATACAAGAGAAAGAGAGGCTACCAAACATAAATCTCAATATAAGCCAAATAAATTGGAAAAACCCAAGTAAGAAAAAGGGATGCTAATGCTAAACCAAATTATATCAAGGAAGAACAAAAGCAAGTCCTCTTTCATGGAATATTAGTTAACTTAAAAATATGCAATGTGAATGTAAATTAAACTGATTTATTAAATGACAAGAGTAAAATAGATCTTGGTGTTATGCAATTAACCCAATTAAGATATAAAAGTAGGACTATACTAAGAGATTAAAAAAGGGATGGAAAATGTACCTTAAAATATGCAAGAGAAGATTCCAAATATGGTTATGCGATCAAGATAGAAAACCCAGAATACTCTAAAAAGCTCAGGCATTTGGGTATAGGTTAACTAAAAGAAAACCTACTAGTAGGTTTATGGAAAGTTGGACATGTTCTCAAGGAACTATAAAAAAGTTCACCTAGGTTCTCCTAAGAGTCCTCGATGAGTAGTTTTTCATATCTAAAATCACAAATTTGATATTGTGTTCCTGCATACACACAAAAATGGGTTTTAATTTTTTGTGTGAGGAATTTTCTTGGCCAAGCCTTAGATTGAGGAATAAACATGTATATTGAGATGAAATAATCATAAAGGAAATTCTCTCATGTAGTAGTACTTAATATATGCTAGTGAACATATTTGTCTTCCAAGAAAACACTTACAAATTGACACTAAAACACCCAATCAAGAAGATTCGGTCTGCACTAATAGTTGGGTCACTTCACTATTGGAATGCGTAAGTGCCCTCTAATTTATTTGGGTATAGCTCCCCATACAATATCTGCAATGAATTTTCCTAAGCTACAAATTGTGAGCTTTTAGCTTGAAAGCAAGAAAGGTGAATTGCCATCTACTCATAGCTATGACATAGATGCTGGCATTAAACTAGATAGAGAGAAAGAGATAAATGAAAAAAGAAAATAAAAGAACGCACAAACTCGATCCAACTTTTCCATTGTAAGAAAAAGATGATTAAATTAAATAAATCACTTCCAGGAGCACATTTGCATGGAAATTCAAAGCTTTACATGATAAATCTAATTATGAATAGAAACATATTGAGGACAATAAAAAAGACTCAAAGTTCTATCTAATCTAAAGAAGAATGCATGAACACAAAGTTTGAGAAAAACACTCTTCCTTACTCCTTCAATACTTAGTTGTAACTAAAAAGATTAAAACTAACTAAACACAAGTTCCTACAAAATAAAGACATTTCACTCTCTCCCTTTTCTTTACAATGGCATTCTTTACAATGGAGTTCATAAATCAATCCCCAATCACTATGTTATTCTCAACCAAAATTCCCCTATAGCACAAAGTCTACCAAAACTGCTCCAACTCAAACCCTACTCGATGTTTTTACAATATATAGAATTTGTGAGGTTGGTGCTTGGTTATTGTAACCGATTCTTTTATTAAAAAAAGCTAAGAATTAGTTTTTCTTCACTTATCCATTCTCTCTTCTCTTGTGTTTATATCCTTTTGGACATTTGGAGTTTAAGGTAATAATGTTTTCGTATCTTGAATATGGTTTGTGAACAATGTGGAGAGAAAACACCTAAAATGATGTCATGTGTTCACAAGTGTACTCCAAGTGCCATTATTTGCACTCTTACATTACTGTCAAGCCCTTGCTTACTACAAATTTCTTTAAATAGTTTTTAAGCATGGTAGCTAGCTCAAAAGAAATGATGTCAATTCTAAATCTTGACTTTGTCCTCCTAACATTGAGCAATAAGCAAATTGAGAGTCTTTTCTATGGCTAGGTTTGACAACCATGTGATTCTTGTTTCCATTAAAACTTTTATCTTTTTTTCTTCATTGTTAGATGCTCAATAGTTTTCTTCAATTAACACTATATTTAACTCATTTTGTTCCATAAGTTACCATGCCTACAGGCTATCCTTGCATCCACTTTTAGACTCATTTTTCTAACATACAGTTGTGTTATGATGCTCCAGATTGAACATGTGAGAATCAAAATAACAATGACAACATATATTACTATAGGGTCATGAACACTACTCCAAATATCCAACCTCGTGCATGGCTCTATAATACTTATCTTTTCTTATTGCACCCATCATGTTGTCATCAATAGTACCCCAATTACTACTATGGAAGAGCTCCCTTTATTGCATACATCCAGTGTTGAGTATATGTAGAGAATCATGGAGATATGTCGATTCAAAGCCATATTCTTATGTTGTGTCGAGTCTTTTGAGCTTTTTAGAATTAGACTTACTCTTACTTTAGCATCAAGAAATTTTTTTGATACTTTCTACAGTTTCTTTGAATTCATTTTTTATCACACTTTCACATATTTGGCCTTTACAACTAATATCATGAGTTTAAGAAATTGTCTCATAACTTTTTTCTTGGTCTCTTAAGACTATACCTATACTTTATTGAACTCTAATGATCTTGTACATGTTGGAGCTTCAAACCTAAACATATAGGAACTCGATGAATCTTTTGAACCTCTTAAATCTAGTTTGCACCTCTGAACCTTAAACTTGAACTATGCATTTTGAATCTTTGAACCTCGGACCTTTGAACCCATCGAACATGATGAACCAATGAATCCTTTATACCTATCAAACTACTTTGAACTTGTTGATCCAATTGAACCATCTTGAACCATATTGGACTAGGGGAAAACCACAATTTTAAAATTTTAAAGAGGTCCATAGGACTACTGACAATATATCAATGGGAAATACAATTACCTTTGTAGATGCAATTGATTTTGATATGTTATCAAGTATGCAAATCTAATTGCCTTGACTCAAAGAAACCATGAAAGTCAAAACCTTATGAATGGAAATGTTTGTGATATTCCTTGATGAATAATAGAAGAACTTGAATTATTTGGATGATAGATCTCCTCCTTAGAAGCCAAACTCCACTACCACCTAGAAGGAAGAAGCTTAACCTGCAAGAATGAAATACTTGATCTTGATGAATGCCTTGAAAATGATCACTTCATGTCATGTGTACACATGTATGCTTTCTCATGATAATAGATGGATAGCATGATGGATGAAAATGAAATTACCAAGCCTCCTTATATAGTAGTTTTTAGGATAAAAAATAAAGAAGAACGACCTAAGACAAAATTGAAAGACCTGAGATACTTTGGGCCTCAGGACCTAAATACTTTAAGGTATAGGTGAACCTAATTCAACCTATACCTTAGGGTCCTAAGAAAAGTGGACCATGAAGTCTAATAGGAAATGCAAAAAGATTCTAGAAATGGTAAAACTATTGGAAGATATGGCCAAAAAGGTGATAAAATAACACATAAAGGGTCATTCCAAAAAAAGGATGGCCTAGAAGTTTTAGAAGGATTGGAAAAGAGAGAAAGAGACCAAAACTATAGTAAGTAGGATGGTCTCAAAATGAATTTCTTCCATTTTCAGATTGTACAATAGATACCAAGTTATTTTTTAAGAGTTATTGTTCAAGATGTTCATTGGCATTATTTTAGTGTTAAATCAACTTATAATTTGTCTATCTATTTTCTATGTAATTATCCCATGTAAGAATAAAAGTAATGTTATTGGTCAATAAATTGCATATTAATTTGTGCAAATTAAAGATAAATTAGTAACTTTTATCATATTTCTTTTTTCTACATTACTGAGCATAGAATATTCATAAATCTTATGTGTTGAATGTAAATTGATATTATGGGGATAATTATTGTTTTAACAAGAAATCTATTATTTTTAAAATAAAATAATTACATGTTTTAAATAGACTTTAAGTTATGTAAATGGTACAACAATGATGATGTAGAATTTGAATTAAAAATCATATGGTTTTAGCCACTCTCAAAAAGACTAATCCAAATTTTTCTTCTCATTGGAAGAAGAATTCTTAAGTAGATTAACATATTTGGGTCACCATAGCTAATCCAACAACCAATAATAAACCATTTTAAAAATGAATAAATGAAAATGAATACTTTTGATACCAAGTCACAAAAGAGATAAACCAAAAAATCAACTAAATAAGACAGAAACAAAATTTATTCACCAATTTTTTTCATAATAAAATTTTAAAAGCCACCAAAGAATAAAAAAACCATTAAATTAGAAAATAAATTCAATAAATCTCAACAATCAAACCAACATCTAAAATTCTTGCAATTTTAGCCACTGTGAGGAAGACTAAATTACTAAAACCAAAAAAACATTTTTAAGGTTTATGGTGATATTTTGGTTCACACAATAATGTTAAATTGCAAAAACCCACAAAATTTAGGGGAAAAAAAAAAACTCAAAAAAAGTAGTATAATTAGACTAGGGTCTAAAATAGCTAAATCGATAATGAATTATAACCCATTTTGACAGTGAAATAATGACAATAAAAAACTAAACCAAGAATAAATTGTAACCCATTTTAACAATGAAGAAATGAATTTTTTTTTTTTTTTTTTGCAATAGGAGACATCATAGCTAAACAAAAAAATCAAACAAAACAATAACAATCATGATACTTGGCCAGTCAGCTTAATACCTTAGTAACAAAGGATTGGACATCCTTTCACAGTGATTCTATGGTCAGACAACATCATGTGTTTTACTTATAATAGTACACTAACTTCATTTAATTTGTCAACCCGAGAGCGTAAACTTGAGAGGATGACTGCAAAGTATATGCTCTAATTCTTCTTTAAGTCATTACAACTAAAGCGAAGGAAATGTTGAAGGAAATCTATGCTAGAAACTGAAACAGCTTAATTCAAAGCTTAATGTAATGCTACAAATAGTAAACCTATCTAGGCACCTATGTTGTAGGAACAGTTCACTGATTATGTTATCAATGGCTACAGGAGCAACAAAATTCTACCTTGCAAGGAAATAGACAAGAAAATGAAATCTACTCTAACGGAACAGTTCACTCACCAAGTGGGCCCCCTTGGATGAGTGAACATAAAAGACAATAAAGAATACCTCAAAACCATCACTCAACCCTTCCTTGCCTTTTTCTTATCCCTTGCTCAAATGAAAATGTTAAATAATAGATTACCAAAACCCACAATTTTTAAAAATAAATTGAATAAATATATTAATATCATTTACTTTTGTCCATTGCTAGCAACATTAATTCATTGTTTTCCTCTCACCAAACATTTTTATAAGGTTCATGGGTATGTGTAGGATCATGGTCAACCAAACTATGGCCTTAAGTGGTAGTAAAAAACTAGCAAATCGGGGTTATGTCAACTTGACACATAATTTTAAAGTGGTTTTGCACTTTATATCAAAAAGTTGTAAGAAAATAATCTGTAGGAAATTGAATGTAGTTTCTAAACTACTAGGCCTTATCTAGAGAAAAAAAATATTTGATTGGTAAAAAGTTTGGATTTAATGTAGTACTACAAAAATTTCAGGGCGAAAATAAAAAGTAGGTGTATGTCTGATCACCTTAATCAAAATGAAATGATAATATTTTTCAATAAAATTATAGATATAAAAAGTAGACTCATGCCTGGATGTGACGCATATTTTTGGATATTTTTATTCCAAGTAAATAATTAAATATGAATTTTCTACTATAACTTTTCCAAAATAAAAAAAATTCTTGTGTCTGACCACCTTAACTAATTGAAAACTTTACCAAATTTTTTTTCCCCTTATACTAGGTGAAGCATAGAATGTGATGCAACTTTTGGATTTCAAAAATGTTATACCATTTGAAATTTATAGCTATTTTTCAATTAGTATGTGAATCAACACTCTACAATCATCTTCATTAAAAGTAAACTAATAAATACTTATCGAACTCAGAACTTGATAGCAATTATATTGATGGAATCTTGAGAGTGTTATAAAAAAATTCTTTTCATTTCATTGAATGTTGATGAAAATAATATTATCAAATGGCTATTGGAAGTCTGAATGTCAGTGAAACCTTTCTCAAACATGTTTTTTGAGTTTACCAAACAGGTTTGGTAAATACCAAGCCTAATCGGATACCTGATTTCAAATTAGGGATCCGATATCAGATTGGATACCCGATATGGAATTAGGTACCCAAAAAATGGTGGCCAGAATACCCATATTGGAGGGAAACCAAAATTTGGGAAGTGTGGGCATTATTATTATTATTTCGTATGATTATGATTACTATTAACTATTATTATTATATATGATTATGATGATTATTATTATTATAGAATATAGTAATATATTATTATTATATTAAAATATATAGTATTATATTATTATTATTAAATATAATATTGTCATGAAATGCATTCAAAGGGATCATAGGTTAACCTATGATGCTTTTCGACATATTTGAACTAACCAAATGGGTGCCCAGGGATCGTAGGGCCCCTAGGGACATATGTTGTTATGAAATGTGTCGAAAGGGGTCATAGGTTAATCTATGAGGGGCCCTACGACCCGTAGGAACCCATTTGGTTGGTTCAAATGCATCGAAAGGGGTTTGACGCATTTGAACCAACCAAATGGGTCCCTAGGGGTCCTAGGGCCCTTAGGGACATATGTTGTCATGAAATGCAGTTCCTATATATATTAATATATTATATTTATAGGTCATAATAATAATAATATATTACTATATTATATTTAATAATACTAGTAAAAGTCATAATAATTATATATAATAATCATATATAATAATCAAATTTGTTCATAGGTTATATTTGGAATGCATCGAAAGGGGTTTGATGCATTTGAACCAACCAAATGGGTCCCTAGGGGTCCTAGGGCCCCTAGGGACATATGTTGTCATGAAATGCAGTCCCTATATATATTAATATATTATATTTATAGGTCATAATAATAATAATATATTACTATATTATATTTAATAATACTAGTAAAAGTCATAATAATTATATATAATAATCATATATAATAATCGAATTTGTTCACATTTCCCACACTTTCCAAATTTTGACTTCCCTCCAAAATTTGGGCATCCATTTCAAGTATCTAATGTCATATCGGGTATCATATTCTCTGTCATTGTAGACCTGACAATCACGATTTTTGCGGGTCATTTTCATGGATTTGGAGAAAACTAATTTTTGGGGCTCATATAATCAAAAAAGGTTCTATAATGGGTGCCCAGGGGTTCAACATTATTTTATGAATGGGGAGCAATAGTCGTCAAAGGGATGAACACAAAAGGAAAGTATCAAATGAAGACATTGCAACATATAGGGATAGGGACAAGGTAAATCACCGAAGGAAGAGACAAGGTATGTTAAATGTGAGTCAAGTTGACGATGTCTTGATCGAAGGTGAAATCATAGAGTCAGATAATGAATATATGTAGTTGGGGAATGAAAATGTACCAATTGATAACAATAATGTTGGGATTGAAAATTTAAAGAGTGAAAATTTGAAGAATGAAATTTTACCAGTTCATAATGTAAATTGCATGATTAACAATGTCAAAAATGACAATGCACAAGAATGCTACATATCTCCTAATTATAATCGACATAAAGGTTCTAGAACACCAAAATGGATAATTGAAATTGATGAAACAATTATTGCCAATTTGGAAGAGAAAAAATCAGAAAGAGCCATTTGGATATGGACTTCAAGACTATATAAGATGTTTTTCGACAACAAGACAATGGTGGAGCAATATCAACTTTTTATGCACTTATTAAAGGTGCAAAAGATGAGACCTATTCTTTCCAAATTGAAGATTCATGTCAAAAAAGAAAAGAAAAAGAAATGTCATTATTGTGAAGAATCTTTTCAGTGCTCTCAATAGCATTGGAAAAAATAGTAGAGAAGTATAAGAGAATTGCTTGAAGGGTTACTACAACCTCTTTGGTAAGTCATCATTTGAGAAAGGGTAGATATATGAGACAAACTTGTATTGACTTGAACCTAAATCATACTACTTTGAGAAGAGCACTTAGTAGACGAGAGAGAATTAATGATCCTTTTCAAAATGAAACATGAGCTTTTAGTGGGAGACTTCCATGTTTTGATAAGAAGCTATCTGATGATGTGAAGGAAGAAATTACATAGTTTTGGAACTCTATCTCAAGAGTATCACCCAATGCTAAAGATGTGTTAAAGTTGAGAAACGGCATCAAAGACTACACACCACATCCTAAACAATATTTGGAGGTAAGTCAAACTATGTTGTTCAAACAATTTAGATAGAGTCATCCAAAATTGCATATATCACAAAGGCCTCTTTAATCTTTGAAGCTATTTTATTGTGTGCCATTTAAAATTCAAAATACATGTTGTTACAAATATCATGTTGATTTTTCTATGCGCCATGAACTATTACGCTTCATCCATTCTTCTTTGCATAGTAAAGAAATGTTGGAGAATTTTGGTGCTAGTGTCTTCCAGAATCATCAAGAGACTTACTAGATCAATTTTTATGTCATACAGTTGATGGTTGTTTCTTTTATAGAAATGTTTGCTTAAATGAGAAGTGTTCAGAATGTGGTGGCTTATCCAAGTTTGACACATGTTTTCATGAGGGGTGTGAACAAGATCTTGGGAAGACAATAGTAAAAAAAAAAGTATATGAAATAATGAAATACACATTGAAGAGTGGGGGTGAGGGCTCTAGATGTGAATTGGTTGCAAAAGAAATCAATGTGGCTGGTTTTGTTTCAGATTTCAAGACAAATCTTTTCTACAAGTATGCAAGACATAGTCACAGGTTTCAATGGTTGGATCAACAATTTAGAATGTGTAAGGAGACTTCTCTCATGGGCAATATTATATCAGTTGTTGACTTTGCTAAGAACTACACATTTTAGCCTCAAAATGAGACACAATCTCAGTATTACAACTCCATTTAGATTGTTATTTTTGTCCACATAACATATAGACATGCCCCTGATAGTGCGGAAGATAATCAGAAGATTATTAGAGAGTACCATTTTTATATGAGTGATGATAGATCTCACTCTCACAAGTTTGTGCAACATTGTTTTGAGAATTATTTTGATTTCTTATAGGAGCATGTAATTTCTATGGATAGGCATATTCTTTGGTTAGATAATTTTACAGGTCAATTCAAGAATGCTCACATGTTTTATTGGTTGTGTAGGATGCACGTAGAGAGGGGGTGCCTCATATTTGGAGTTTTTTTGAGTCCTCCCATGGGAAAGGGGAACATGATGGAGCAGGGGCATGTGTGAAGAGAGCTCTAGTTAAGGAGCAATTGAAGATTTTAGGAGTAGAGCTTCTCAATGCTTATAGCATTGTTGATTGGTGTAGTTCAACATTATCACACTGGAGACTCTTGATTCAGCAGTGCATAGGTTCTTTTTGTTGGTTGAGGAAGGGTCCATAGGTGATAGATTAGATTGTGCTATTGTGAGTGACTCATCAAAAATGTATTCATTCCAGAACTTTGATTCTAGTACATGGACCATTTGGAGATGACAACTAGCTTGCTTTTGTCCTACTTGTTTTTAGTGTGATTGGGATCATTATGAGTCGAGTGAGTGGGTGGACACATGGGCTCCACATTATCTTACTCCATTATCTATCATACCCTACATCAAAAATGATGACATGGAAAGTTCGCTTGAGCATAACCATCTATTAGATCTTTTTTAGCCAGGACATGTCTTTGCATTGGTTGCACCATAGGGGAATGATGAGAAATTAGATTATTGGTTAGCACATTGTGTAAGAGGTAAACAATTTTTTTCACAATCACTCACAAATGATGATGGATTCACATATCCTACTGGTTCAGTGGTTGTTGTTCGAACATGGCTATGGACATAGATGCTTAAAAGGAATGAAATTCCTATATTCGAAGACTATCAAAAGCACAAAAATATTCTCATATATTTGCATCTTATTATAGCAATAAATTTGAAGTTGTTGAAGCATCAAGGAAGACCAAAAGTAAAATAATTTTTTACTATTACTAATGCTAATCATGAAGCCCTATTGGAGACCCTAAAATAGAGAGAGGACCCTACTGGAACACTCGACTAGGTATATTTACTTGTTATGTTATTTTATTCATAATGATTTGGTGAATCGATGATTATCTTGTTCAATATAATAAGTTACTAATATTTTTATGATATTGGAATGTAGGTATATCATGAAGAGTAGCCATGCATGAAGATAAAAAACTAAATAAGGAGCAGAATGAAGAAAAATCTATTCTATTTTTGACACCACAATTTTTGACACTACAATTTTTGGTAGTTATGTATTGATGTAATAATGATGAAACACTTGAGATATTGTAAATGCAAACTTGTTGAATTAATGTAAGAAAGAAAGATGATTTTTCTTAATGCAATTTATGTGGAGGGACCTTAAAAAATGATGATTTTAATACATACTAACACCAAACTTGCACTATGCCCAATGCCAAAAAATTGAGAGAGGTAAAAAATAATGTTTTTACTTAATATTAACCCCAGTGTTACCCTTGTTCCAGCTGTGGAGAGCCTCTATCATTTGCAACCACCATGTATTGAAGAGTCTCCAAGGTGCTATAAGTGTGTTTTGAGTTTGATCTTCTGAGGGTTGTAACTCAGAGCTTGTGAGGGCTATTGATGAAACATTGAATGCTATAGGACGATCATGCCAAGGCCTAAAATAAGCTGTCTCATTTTTGAGAGATCACATTCCATTTGGATTTGGCATAATGATCTCACTCCATGCCAAAACTCGTAGTGTGCCTCAGTTCATAAGTACATCATAGTGTAACTTTGAAACCGCTGATCTTGGCATCGAATCATTAGTGTCATTAGCTCTAGATGGGTGGGTGAACCTTAGTGACACCCTTGTTCTAGCTGCAGAGTGTTGGAATTTACAAGTGGAAAGATTTACTTCTGAGAGGGGGGGTGAATTAGAAGTAACAAACTTTAACCTCTAAAAACTTTTAACTAAGATCAATAACATGCATCTAACATCTCTAATAAACATTAAAGTAAAGACATGCATGGAAATAGATAACACAAAATTTTTATCACCTAGAAACCCTCCAAAATGAGAAGGTAAAACTGGGGTGGGGATGACACCCACAACTTATCATTGCAACAATATGTAACTAGTTAAGGTTAAAAAGTTTGACCACCATCAATGGTTTTCTTTATGAAAGGCCTACCTTGTTAAAGGCTTTACACCCTATTAGAAGTGACCTGGTTAGAGGATTTACAAAAATTCACTTAGAATGTTACCCTGTCAAAGGATTTACAACCCTATTAAGAATCTAAAATATAGCTATTAAGCCAACCTATCATCATAGGATTTTCATTCTCCTAATACAATGGTTAGAAATTATAGTAGAATGTCTTGACCTGATGACTTACAATCTTCAATTGTTGTTTCTAGATCCTTGTTTTGCTCAATTTGATCTGATCCTTCTTGATTTGATATAACTCTATTCATAGTGCTAATACTCTATTTTGATCAACTTTATTTTGCAGTGTTGCTCTTCCTCTTAGTCCTTACACCCCTTTTGCTTCCTTAAAACTTCACTAGCATTCTTTCATGCATTCCCACACAACCTCTTACTCACTTCCACTCAACACTAAATTATGGGGTTTTGACCTCCTTATAAAGGCTTCGAGACTTAGGGTTAGGTATGAATCTACAATCGAGATTTATCCATCTTTCTCGCTTAATTATTTTAATATTTCCATATTGATTGCATGCTTTCTCCATTTTTTTGATTGATTGCATGCTGATTACATAGGAAATGTAATAGATTCAATCTTATCTTTTAGATCCTTCGAGATTCATCTTGAGTCAGCTCAAAAATAGTTTACATTTGAGTTTGTGAAGGCACAAACTCATATGTTGATTTTGTGTTACTTGGCACTTACTGATTACTAATGCTTGGGACATATAGGATTTTTGTCTTGCTCGGCTCCTATAGTAACTCTATCTCGCTTGACATCTATACTGGCTCGGCATCTATGATCACTTAGCATCACTTGTCACTCGGCACTTGAAACTTGCTCGGCACCTAAATGACTCAGCACCTGTTGAACTTCTAGCTCAGCACATACTATAGCTCGACATCTATATTATACTCAGCTTCAACCTTAGAATTTTATTAAGTGCGTTGACACTTAATTGTCAAAACCAATCTGAGACCAACATGGAGAGCCTCCATTGTTCACGGCCACCCCGTACCAAAGAGTCTCCAATGTGCTCTAAGTGCATGTCGAGGTTGATCTTCTAAGGGTCATAAATCAAAGCTCATGAGGGATATTGATGAAACATTGAATGCTACAAGATGTTCATGTTGAGGCCTAAAATAATCTATCTCATTTTTGAGAGATCACATTCCATTTGGATTCGGCATAGTGATCTCACTCGATGCAAAAACTTGCAGTGTGCCTCAGTTCATAGGTGCATTACAGTGTAATTTTGAAACCATTGATCTTGGCATCGAATCATTAGTGCCATTAGCTTTGGATGGGTGGGTGAACCCTAGTGAAACCCTTTTTCTGGCCACAAAGAGCCTCCATCATTCACGGCCACCCTGTACTAAAGAGTCTCTAAGGTGCTCTAAGTGCATGACAAGGTCAATCTTTTGAGGGTTGTAACTTAGAGCTCATGAGGGATATTGATGAAATTTCAAATTCTATAGGACATTTATGTCAAGGCCTAAAATAACCTATCTCATTTTTGAGAGATCAAATTTCATTTGGATTCGCACAGTGATCTCACTCGATGCCAAAACTTGTAGTGTACCTTAGTTCATAGGTGCATCATAGTGTACCTTTGAAACCATTGATCTTGGCATTGAATCATTAGTTCCATTAGCTCTAGATGAGTGGGTAAACCCTAGTGACACCCTTGTTCCAATTGTGAAGAGCTTCCATCATTCATGTCCACCCTGTACCAAAGAGTCTCCAAGGTGCTCTAAGTGCGTGCGAGGTCGATCTTCTAAGAGTCATAACTTGGAGCTCATGAGGGATATTGATGAAACATTGAATGTTATAGGATAGATATGTCGAGGCCTAAAATAACCTATCTCATTTTCAAGAGATCACATTCCATTTGGATTCGGCACAATGATCTCGCTCCATGCGAAAACTCACAATGTGCCTTAGTTCATAGGTGCATCATAGTGTAACTTTGAAACCTATGGTCTTGGCATTGAATTGTTAGCACCATTAGCTCTAGATGGATGGGTGAACCCTAGTGACACCCTTGTTTCGGCTGCAGAGAGCCTCCATCATTCGTGACCACCCTGGTGCAGGAACATCTAAGTAGGCTAGTTTGTACCTAGTGCTTCTTTCTTTTCATTTTAGCTTTTAGTTATTCTAGCCACATCACTAGTGGCTTAATAAGACCTATTAGGTCCTTAGGTAAGGTTAATTTAGTTGCTAAGTGGGTTTTTGCTCCTAAGTTGTTGTTATGCCTATAAGTTGCTCAATAGGGGTTAGGTTGATCAAAGTGGTAGAAAATTTGACCAAGGGTCAAAAACCATCTTGGAATATCTAAATCAACCTAATAGGACCCCTTACTAAGTTTGGTGAACTCGTCTAATTAAGAGTTTTAAGTTATAGCGAAAATTGCTCAAAATTGCAATTTTGCAACTTTTTCTTGCAAAGTTGAAAATGAGAAAAAATAGTTAGTTAGAAGTTTGAGCATGAATTAAAAAAGGTTTTAAACACCTATATAAGTCCATTCTTGATTAGTTTCAGGGGTTGGAAGTGTTTGGGTCATATAGTGTATGGGTTGGGTATTGAAATGCATATGAGCCACTATGTAAATGAATGTTTTTGGTGTTGTTTTGGATTGAGAATGTGGATCTTTTCCTTGGATTAGTTATTTTAATGTTTCTTATTGTTTTCTAAGACTTTAATCAAGGTTTTTTTGTTTTGCTAAGTTTTGTACATAAATTTTTTGTTTTAGACTAGTTTCTTGTAAAAAAATTCAACATTTTGGTTTCTTGCAGTTTTCTTCCTATTCCCATGATATAATGGCTTGAAAATGTGGGAAATGGGAGGTTACATTATTTTTCCAAAAGCAGGGCTCAAGAAAATGAAGGCAACCATTTTTCTGGTGATGCCCTAGGCAAGAACAGTGTTTTGGCTAGTGGAAATATGGTTGTAACCAACAACATGTCACATGTTGGGTGTTTGAAAATATGAAACCAAGTATGGGAAGTCGTAGGAATGTTTCTATAGTAATCTTGGTGCAATTGGAGGTGATGATGTGCTCTAGAAAGAAGGTTATGTAAGATTTTGCAAAATCGGGTTCAAAACCCCCTTCTAGCTTTGGTTTTTAGCCTTTTTGTGTTTTGGGTGTTTGGAATATGGTCGATGCCTAAAAGTGATGGAATATTCTCTATTTTTGAAAAGGGTATTCATATCCATAAATTTTTTTAGGCTTTTTATGTGGCTTTTGTGAGAAACACACATCCCCAAGTGTTAAAACCCTCTTTTCTTGGTTTGTAGCAACAACACTTTACCATATTAGTGCATTTGGTTCCAAGAATTATCTTTGGTGGATTTTTTCAAGTTGAATCATGAAATTTTGGACATGTTTAGATAGTTGAAAGATTAACTATGCCTTTGTAGGAGTTGTGGCATGCTAAATTTCTTGTTTTGGCATTCTTGAAATGCACTTGCAGCAACACTAATGATAGAGGTTGGAAAAAAACTAGTAAGAACTTCATTTGGAACTTGTTCTTGAGTTGCAAAATGCCAAATTTCATACGCTCAAGGTTTTGGAATCCTCTCATGCCATGATAATAGTGTGAGGTGTGAAATGACCTTGCTATAATTGTGATTTTAATGTGTTAACAACAACAACTAGTTAAAATTTGTTTGAGATATTGATTTTTAGTTATTGTAGAGCTGTTGGTTGATCCAAACTCATACATATCAATGTCATGATGCTGATGGAAGCCTTGAATCTTTCTTGCATTGCCAAAATGTCATGTGGGCTTGGTAAGCCAAATGTGTAGTAAAGTCTCATAATAGCACTTGTTCTCATTTTTCTTTGTAAAGTTGATGTATCGAGGTGAAGGAGGTGGATCTTAGTTGGATCCAAAGTGGAAGAAGCAAGAATAAAACAACAAGGTCTTGAATTTGACCTTTGGAAGTCCTAAGAAGGACTAGTTAGTGTGAGAAAGCCTTGTAGTACATCACACCCAATATTGAAGAGTCTTCAAGGTGCTTTGAGTGCGTCTCGAGGTTGATATTTCGAGGGTCATAACTCATAGCTCATGGGGGCTATCCATGAAATGTCAAATGCTACTTTCCAAGGTGCTCTAAGTGTGTTTGGGTGGGTGAACCATAGTGACATCTTAAGGGATTGTAGAGATTATATCAAATTAAACATATATGATAGCATTTAAAATTAAACATTGCATCAAAATTTGATAATAAAGGTTGTTAAAATGTTATCCACAAGTTATTTCATTTGAATCAAATATAATAATCATGATCAAAATGAATGATATTCCATAAACATGAACAATACACATGATCCATAATAAATTGAACAATACTATACTAAATTAATATGTATATCATTATGCACATAAATGACAAAAAAATATATCAAAATACATGTATCCATAGACAAATTACACAAATATATATATCAAAGTTCATGTATCCATAGACAAATTATGCAAATATATATCAAAATACAAAGATCCATATACAAAATGTGGCTGATCATGCCATCAAAATGTGTTTAATATCAATGTTTTTGTATACAATGTGGCATATGCCATCTCAAAATGTCTCATGACGCATCCTATGACAACTATACTATCCTAGGCTGTTAGCAGATGATCAAAATGTAGCCTCTTCACTGCACTAGGTGGATCAGATGCCTCCTACATAAACAAAAAAGGAAAACCCAAAGTTAGACTGCTAAATTTATATGATTTTATGTATCTAACATTTAATTAATCAAATTCATAATGATCTTTTTTTTAATGAAGATTTACAATATTAAACTTTCATCATAAATACATCTCTCGTCAACCTCCTGCGTCAATCAAGAGTCCTCTCATATGTTCTCGACAATGCTTGAACCTCATTGATTGTGGCTTGTGTATGTTCAAGTATGTTTGTTAGATGAATCTACAACTTAAAATATAACATTATAATTCATAACATGTTAAATTTGTAACATATAATCAAGAATTAAAACTACAACTTACCTATGTCGACTCCTCCTTTGGATACAATGGATGTGTTAGCAAAGATACAAAACTTTGGCATCCAACCTCCTACACACTAGGTGTTTCCTATGAGATACAAAATACTAGTTTTTAATATCATGGAAATCAATTTTGAATTTATTTATGAAAATAAGGTAAAAAATAAATGATACTTAATACATAGGATGGGGCTCTCACTATGAATGGAAATGCTAGAGGGTCTGCGACATGGATGTCATGCCCAAAATCCATAAGGAAAAAAACACAACTAATTTTTTAAAAAAAATTATTTAATACAAATGTAGATTCCACCAATGCACTTATACCCTATTATCTAGGCTATTGAATGGTTAGGAGTCAAGGCCTATTCTTCAGGGTCTCTGAGAAAAAGTTATGTTCATAAGGTTTTTGGACATACTTCAATTCATTCTCCAAAGTGATCCCTATACATGGTGGTTGTGTGTTCAAATGAAATGGCATTATGATTCAATGCCAAGTTTTCTGATACAACATTGGCGAAAAAGCTTAATTTTATAAATCCTTAATACTAGTATAATTTAAGATTCATAATTTTGATCACTTATGTCATAAAGGCTAGGCAATGAGACTTTTGGAGACAAGTTTGACGTAGCATTATTTTAAGTAAGTGTACAAAATTATAGGAACGTATGAAATTCTACATCTAAGGTAGGGTAAACAAATGAGATCCTTATGCGCATGTTTATATTCCTCTTTATACATGTGTGTCATGACTGAATTGTTGAACATGTTAGTTGTCAATAGGAACATGGTATGAGGAGGAATGTCTCACTAAGGTAACTAAATTTGAGCACAAGCAAGATGTTTGATTTGCTTAGCTAGGTAAACCTTCCATGTTTATCTCAACTAGAGTTCCATAGTTACTTTGTTGTCTACTCAAGTAATTTATCCCTTTCCCAAACCCTATATAGTTGACCTATTACTCCTCTTCTATCTTTCCAACGTAATTTATTAGGTTTACTTATATTACTAATGACTTCCACTATTCATCCTTGCATTCAAATTTAAATAGTCATGTCCACTATAGGGCCATTACATGTCATATTGAACAATATCTATCTATCATTCATAATATGCATTAATACGATATAGTCTCCCCAAATTATGATTTAATCACTACTAACTATCAACATGCAACTCAAACCCCAGAAGCCTGTAGTGAAATATTTCCTTAAATTTTATTTTATTTCATTTTAAACGGGACAAAGTTCTATCATGATTGTATCCCATACAATAGTACTCCATTACTCCACAATGTTGTCCCCTAACTATATTCCATTACTTAACACTATATTACTTCTACATACTAATTATCCATTACTACTATCTTCATCCTAACACACTCCTCTTTGGCTAATAACCAAGAACTCATAACATTCCACTATCAAATTTAAACTTCTATGCACCATTAAAACAACATATAATTTTAATTTCTAACTATCATGCTAATATTTTCCTCTCTCTCTCTCTCTCTCTCTCTCTCTCTATATATATATATATATATATATATATATATATATATAGACACACACACACACACACACAACCTCTTATCAACTATATTATTTAATTTACTCTAATTACTACCTTAGCTAATTTTACTAATTCATAATATAATATGACATCCCATTATTATTTATTTAATGTGCTACCAAAAGTGTCATCATTTAAAAGCCAGCTAAGTTTCTTTTCCATCTATCCTAAGCACTATCTGCAACTCCCTTTAACTAAACCCAAACATGTTTTCATAAAAATACCACTTGCTACTAGGTATCTATCTCTGTCTCCCTAAGCATTCATTTCTAGATGTGGGTGCACTTATCTACCGTGGTGCTGAAGTGACATCCCAAGAGAGAATATGCCTAGGTCTTGGGGTTAGTGTGGAGTGTGGGAAAAGTAAAGAAACTCCTTTGTTTTTTTAATATTCCTTAATACCTTAACAATTTCTCTTCACCTAACCACCCTTCCTCCTTCCTTAGCTTCATGCTCACATGAGTGGAGAGTGGTGGCATGGGAAGATGGTGAGGGGGCCACCACACGTGTGGTTTGGAAGCAGGCCCAAGAAAGCCGCCCCTTAGTGTACCATGTTTATCTTCTTCTTCTTTTTTGAGTTTTCTTTGTTAATTTTTAACAAATAAGGTGGGTTCCCTAGGAAAACTTGGTAGGGATAAGACACCACTATATATTTAATGTGTATAATTTCCTTGTCTAATGTGACAAGAGGACCAAGGCAATCACAAGATTTTGACTAGTCTCCTTGTTAAATCTATAGGCTATTATTGTTAGTATGTTGTATTTGTTTTATTTTATTCATTCATTTTTCCTATGTCTTTGATTCCTTGGAATATTCCTGGATATTATATTTCTCTGTAATTGGGGAAAGAGTTATTTCTTAGTTTCCATACAAAATTTAGAGAGTTAAATTGCATCTATAGCAAGGTTTTCACAAAAGTTTTATTGCATTCTCGCCTATACTCCATTTGATAGGAAATGAATGTAGGATTAATAGTGACTTAATTTGGATAGTATATTATATTCAATTATTAGTTCTATTTAATCTACTTGAACTCATAATAAATAAACTCAATTCCTAAGGACTTATTCATACTAAGTGCTTGATATATTACATAAATTTTATCACTTACATTTGGACAAGATTCATTATAACATCTACCAATTCATTCCTTATACTAGAACTCTAAATGAATTTTCTTATCAACTAACTACAATATGAAACTCCTTACATGAGAAACCACAATCGAATGCATTTTCCATCTATGATTCAAAAATAATTATGACTATCTTTTACATGAAACTCTCCTTTTCCATTCATGTATGACTAAGATGCTAAAACAACTCTTTTATTTCTAGTATAAACTAGACACATAATGAGAGATTCTTTCAATGCAATTAGTTAACAGAACATCCAAATTACTTTCTTCCTTCCATGAACCCATTCTTCATAGTGATATACACAAAATGGAGAGTTTATTTTGTAGCACAATACACCAACAAAAAATGGAACTTTTTTCCCTTACAACAAAATGTTCAAAGACATGGAGGAATATTTATCTCTTCACAACACTTGGTTCTTCAACATATCCAAAGAGTGGAACCCTAATCTCTTCAAGGAATCCATCTTTACCAGAACCTACAAACAAAACAAAAAACTAGGAACTATGGAGGCTCACCTCCCATCCTAGGCTTCTATGAAGCCACCCACCGAATAGGGGAAAAAAGGCCAAATGGGATACACACATGCAACATTTGATATAGCTTTTAAACATACATCACAACACATAACAATCCCTTCCAAGGTTTGCACATTGATTCACCATTGGAAGCATTAACACATTGGGTGAAGGTGGACTCTTCAAACAAGAGAATGTCATATCCATAACACAAATTCAAATTGCAATTGCATTTTTTCCTCTCAAGGCTATCATAAAACCTCCTCCTTCTTACACATACACTTATACCTCCAAAAAAACAAAAGGCATATGGCTTCAATGGAGCCCATACTCCATGAAAGAAAAAACAACTCCTCATCATGAGGTAGATTTTCTCAACTACAATGTGGAGCCCAACTAACCCCTTCACCCAAGGCTTCTCTTCTCTCCCAAGGGTAAGTGAAGCCTTTACACCCATGAGAACATTCAACATTCAACACAAAATATGGAGATCAAGGAAGAAAAAAAAGAAAATACATGAAATTCATTGCACATTCACAACACAACATAGATTACAATAACAATCCTTGACTCCATAACAACATTCCATACTTGTAGATTTATTATGCAATACTAAAATGAAATTTTCATGATTGAGCACCAGCCTTGGTCCAAGCTAAAGGAAATGATAGTTTATGTAGAGCTTCCTTAGCCTCCCTTCAAAACCCTAACTATCTTTAAACTTAGAGAGTGGGTGAGCACCCCACTAGTTTGTCCAAGACTCTATAAAAAGGTCATCCTACTAATTGTTTTAGCAAAAACACCAGGCGACTTCCTCTTACAAACTTTTCTCCCCATAAGTTTTCTATATTTGACTTCGTGGAAACATGGGAGAGAACACATGTGACAACTCCATTTTCAAATTGGTGGAAGAAGGCATTGGTAAAGGGCCCCTAGGCTATCTAGTCACTACCATGGTCAAAATTAGGTCCCTAACATGTTATACTATATATGGGTATCTTATTTTCACATAAAAGAAACTTTGGGGCCACATAATGACCCCTCAAAATCCTAGTCAAGTCTAAATTCGAATTTCCTTTGATTGTGACCCATCCTATCCCTTGTCAAGTGGGTTTACTTAGCCATTAACAAGATAATTAGTTTTAGGGTAAAATGCTACCATGACCAAAACCCTAGGTGATATGTCATCAACACACAAAAATCCACAAGTGTCAAGTGAGACATAAAAGCACATTCCACATCATCATGACATGTCCCTAATGCATCTTTGAGATTAACAATTTCACACACAAACAAGCTTACATTTACAAAATGAAACACATCACAACAAGGCTTTTGAATCTTCCAAAGATTCACCTTGGCTATACTATGTTCACATAAGTTTGGAACTTGTTCTCCCCAAAGATTTTCATGGTTCCACTTCCTACACACTAAACTCGAGCATCAGCAGTGCAAGGAGCTCATATAAATATAGATCATAAATGCATATGAATTTAAATGTTACTTAATCCATATTAACATAATTCAATGGAATTCCTTTACTTGATCATTTCAAATAAGACATTCAAAATGTTTAAATATCAAAATTAGTACATCACATATAATCATAAATCATATAATCAATTTTAGCATACTCAATTGTCATAATCAACTTTTATTTCTCAATCATTTTTGTACATGGTATATTCGTGTATTCACAAAATCTTGATGCAGAGTGCAGATAAAATGACAATCAATTAGACTAAACCCAAGAAATCATTGTCAAAATGCAAATTCTACGAACGTCTCATGTTTCTCTAACTACAACCACTAAGACTGCTCTTAGACCAGCATCTCAGTGATAGTTCTAGAATGAGAAGTATACTTAAAATGTAGATCTATCAATATGTATGCAAGATCTAAGATGAAAATGCAGATTACATGCAAATAACAACTCTTAGAATACTATCAAAATGAACATTCAATGAGCTAAACATGTGTTAAGATGATGCTAAATAACATAAAAACTAAGCTAAAATGATATCAAAATGACATAAACTTGCTAAAATAATAATGCTAATATGCTCAATATGACAATTCTGAATATGCCTATAATGCAGATTCCTAAAACTTGGGTCCCTTTGCTCTTAAATTATCCTTCTATTTATAAGATTTTATAAGGGGTTGGGTAAGAATTTGGGTTTTACCTTTAACTGGTGGATAGAAGTAAAATTGAAAATATGTCATGAGAGACAAGAGGAGAAGCCCAAAAGTCTTGATTGGAGGCTCAATGTGGCTTTTATCTCAACTAAAATGTCTCATAAGAGACAAGAGGAGGAGCCCAAAAGTCTTGATTGAGGCTAAACATGGCTTTTATTTCAACAAAAATATCTCATGAGAGACAAGAGGAGGAGCCCAAAAGTCTTGATTGGAGTCTCAATGTGGCTTTTATTTCAACTAAAATGTCTCATGAGAGACAAGAGGAGGAGCCCAAAAGTCTTTATTGGAGGTTCAATGTGGCTTTTATTTCAACTAAAATGTTTCATGAGAGACAAGAGGAGGAGCCCAAAAGTCTTGATTTGAGGGTAAATATGGATTTTTATTTATGATATAAAAGGAGGATTTTCATTTTGTGAGGATAAATGGATTTATTGATTTAATAAAAGTTCCATTTATTTTCAAAAGTTTGTCTTTTTCCCTCTCCTTTTTTAATTTCATTTTATGATTTTGAATTGTTTTTATCCTCTTTTGAAGTTGATTTAGGTCTTATTAATTTTATAGATGATTTAATTGATTAATGACCTAATGTAATCCTTAATTTGAAAGTTTGTTGATTTCCTCTAATTTCCTCCTTAATTTGCATTAATTGATCAAAATTGTGTAATTCAGGTCTTTGTCAATTTTTGAGTTTCTACAAATGCCCCTCTTTGAGCTAATATGTGAAGCATAATAGTTCAAAGACTATCTTGATTCTCTGATTTTAGGTCAAATTCTGAAGATTAAATATCTGATCGATGATGTTTTAATGTTTCGAGGTTGATATGATTTATGATTGTCAATAACTTGATGTCTAAGTCTCGTTGATTTTGTTGATTCAATGTTGTGATATTGCGATTTTTTCTTGGATTCCCTAGTTTTGTTTGATTCAATGTTTAAAATTTTTGTTGGGGTTGATATTTGAAAATTTTGATGCCCTGGGGTAGAACATTTTTTATATTTGAAAATTTTTGATGCCTCGGTATACTGCCCCCACAGAAATAAATTTTTGATGCCTTGGTATACTATGGATGCCCTGATATACTTCATGTTTTACCAATCGAAATAATGACCATTCATCTACATCAACTAAGGGTAAAGAGAAAGTTGGTTGTTCAAATTCTTCCCCTCCTTCACCATCATCATCAAAGGACCCTAAACAAACACATTATGAAGAAATAGATAGGTTGATGAAGGAGTTTGATAGGAAGTGTAAACTACAATATAGAGGGGTAGGTGAGTACTCAACCTCCTTATTTGATCCACCACTCTCTCCAAGATCTCATGGTAAACCATCATCCACCACTAGACCGTATCACGCACACTTTGTGAAGGCAAGTAGAGTTCCCCTAAGCACAGTAAATGAAATAAATAAAAAAAATATTGACATTTCCCCCCATCTAGATGGAAAAGGTTTTGATCTATTGAAAAAGATGAGATATACAAGAGAAGGTCCATTAGGGAAAAGGAAAGGCATTTTCGAACCTCTTGTAGCACAATTTCGGTCCAACAAATCTAAAATAGGGGTAGGGTATAGAGAACAAGGCAAATCATATAGCTCCCAAGCACAATGATTCTATCTCTTTTGCTCTGCCATGGGTACTAAAAGAAAGAAGTGGCAATAGCAAGCAGGCATTTGATATAATAGATGTAAATCTATCTCTCCTCAATTCACACCACACAAGAGAACTACTCATAGACACCTCCAATAATGAAGACGATGATGAATCCACTAAGTGGGAGTTCAAATCATTATCTGAAGAGTCCATCCATGACAAAGAATGTGATTTTGTTCACATTCTTGTATCCAATGATTTCACTGCACAAGGATCAACCTCTCATTTGGATCTTACTTCAAAAAGAGTTAGAGAGCAATAGAACAACTTCGGGGCTACTACAAAACAAACATGTCACACTGCATCATATGAGGATGATGAACATATTGAAGGATTCTAGTTTCAAACCCTATTTCCTAACTTCTTTCCAACAAAAGTCAAAGATTACTACTATGAGCCACTCACAAGCTCTACTTTTCATGACACTTTAGAAGAAGCACACGTCATAGACCTAACCAATACAACATATGAGCCATCTAATGATATCATGTCTTTGAACCCCATGAAACCCTTTCCATAATATGAATCACTCTGCCTAGCCCATCCTGAACTCATTAGTTGGGATACAATTGAGCCTCACCATATCCCCCATTTTGACATTGACCATGATGTCTTCATCTACCTTAATGCAATTGAACCATCTCATCCAAGAAGAACCAAAGAAACACATGTAGTTGAGTCTTATATCAATCATCTTAGTCATACTAGTACAGGCCGAGTAGTTCATAGCCTTGAGGATCACTAACAAGTTGTAGCTGATCTTGAGAAACAAATGGAAATAAATAGAAGTGACATATCTAATGGTGAAAATCCAACTATGGCACCCACAGATGAGATGATTGATACCTTACCTATGCACTCTGAGGAAAGATCATCCATTTTAATCGAACCAACCTCAATTCACACCACACAAGAGAACTACTTATAGACACCTCCAATAATGAAGACGATGATGAATCCACTAAGTGGGAGTTCAAATCATTATCCAAAGAGTCCATCCATGACAAAGAATGTGATGTTGTTCACATTCTTGTATCCAATGATTTCACCGCACAAGGATCAACCTCTCATTTGGATCTTACTTCAAAAAGAGTTAGAGAGCAACAAAACAACTTAGGGCCTACTACAAAACAAACATGTCACACTGCTCATATGAGGATGATGAACATATTGAAGGATTCTAGTTTCAAACCCTATTTCCTAACTTATTTCCAACAAAAGTCAAAGATTACTACTATGAGCCACTCGCAAGCTCTACTTTTCATGACACTTTAGAAGAAGCACATGTCATAGACCTAACCAATACAACATATGAGCCATCTAATGATATCATGTCTTTGAACCCCATGAAACCCTTTCCATATTATGAATCACTCTACCTAGCCCATCCTGAACTCATTAGTTGGGATACAACTGAGCCTCACCATATCCCCCATTTTGACATTGACCACGATGTCTTCATCTACCTTAATGAAATTGAACCATCTCATCAAAGAAGAACCAAATAAACACATGTAGTTGAGTCTAATATAAATCATCTTAGTCATACTAGTACATGTCGAGTAGTTCATAGCCTTGAGTATCACTACCAAGTTGTAGCTGATCTTGAAAAACAAATGGAAATAAATAGAAGTGACACATCTAATGGTGAAAATCCAACTGTGGCACCCATAGATGAGATGATTGATACCTTACCTATGCACTCTGAGGAAAGATCATCCATTTTAATCAAACCAATTGAAAAAGTCAACATTAGCATAGAACAGGAACCAAGGATCATCTATTTGGTGCATTCTTTAAGCACATAGGAAAGAACTGCATTCATTCACTTATTTGTAGAGAGGCAAATAAACTTTGCATGGTCTTACACAGACATGACAGGATTAGACCCAACTTTAATCCTCCATCACCTCAACATTTCTCTAGAGGTCAAGTTGGTCAAACAAAAACTTAGGAAGATGCATCCCCATGTAGCTCTACTACTCAAAGTAGAATTGGAGAAATTGATCAGTACTAACTTCATCTTGCCCCTAGCATATGCATCATGGATATCAAACATTGTGCCTATATCAAAGAAGGATGGTAGCATATGCATCTACATTGATTTTTGGGATGTAAATAAAGAATGTCCTAAAGACGATTTTCCCTTTCCCAACATTGACATCATTATAGATCTGACAGTGGGTCATTTTATGTTTTCACTTATGGATGGATTTTTAGGGTATAATTAGATTAGGATAGCTCCAGAGGACCAGGAGAAAATGGCCTTTACTTGTGCATGGGGCATGTTTTGTTGGAATGTGATGCCCTTTGGGATGAAGAACGTAGGAGCCACCTATCAGTGGGCCATGACCACTATCTTTCATGACATGATGCACATCTTTATGGAAGACTATGTAGATGATATCCTTGCCAAATTTCATACTCAAGAAGAACATCTCCCCATCTTGGACAAGATATTTATCCACTTAGAAGCATCAAAATTAGGTTAAATCCATAGAAATGTGCTTTTGGAATCAAATTTGGCAAGCTTCTAGGATATATTATCTCTGCCAAAGGGATATATGTTGATCTTGAAAAAGTACAGGCCATAGTTACCATGCAACTGCTAAAGAACTTGAGTTAGCTACATTCTCTCCAAGGAAGGCTTCAATTATTTCATTGTTTCATTTCCCAGTTAGCAGAGAAGTGTGTGCCTTTCACCCACTTATTACACAAAGACATAATTTTCAAATGGGATGATCAGTGTTAGAAAGCTTTTGATTTACTTAAAACCTATTTGATGAATCCACTAGTGTTGGTGCCTCTAGTGTCACACAAACCATTACTGTTGTATATTTTCCTGACTGAAAAATCAATTGGAGCCCTCTTAGCACAAGAAAATGACCAAGGAAAGGGTCATTTATTACATTAGTCACACCCTAGTTAACTATGAGCTAAATTACTCCTTTATTGAAAAAGCATGTCTAGTAGTAGTTTTTTCTTCCCAAAAGCTATGCCATTATCTTTTGAGACATAAGGTCAAGCTCATTTCCAAGATTGATCCTCTCAAATATCTTCTCAACAAAAAAACATTAATAGGTAGATTAGCCAATTGGGTGATGATCTTAAGCGAATTTGATATCAAGTATGTCAATAGGAAAAACAATAAAATGATAGGCCAATGCCAACCAATTGGCAGATGCACCTATAAAGAGCTCGAATCCTATCTTATCTAATTTTCCAAATATACACATTCTCGAAATAGAGCCAATAACTTCAAAGTTCTATTTTGATGGTTCTTATACACATCATGGTTCAGGTGTTGGTATTTTGTTCATCATGCCACTAGGTGTTACCATCCACAAATCCTACAAACTACTTTTCCCCTGCACCAACAATATGGCGAAATATGAAGCCTTGGTCTTAGGCCTCAAGCTAGCTTTAGAATGGAAACTAACAGTGCTAGAAGTTTTTGGAGATTCCCAGTTGATCATCAGTCAAGTAACTCACACATATCAAAACAAGGATGAAAAGTTATTTCCTTACAAACATATGGTTGAGAAACTTAAGACATGTTTTGTTCATATTACTTTTGAATAAATTCCCAGAGACAAGAACAAAGTAGCAGACACTATGGCTACCTTGGCCTCCTTGCTTCAATTACCAGAGTAGCATGAGCAATATGAGTTCTTAGTAGAAGAGGTGATTCAACCCATGTTTACTCAACCAAATTCCCTTATCATTTACCATTTAGATGCTCCTGATTCCCTCTGGTATAACCCCAGCATCACTTACCTCCGTGATAACACCATCACCTTGACCTTTTACACAACCAAAGATGTAATTTCATTTGATAGACCTCACATTACACTTTGGTGGCTGATATGCTATATAGGAAGGGTCTTAATGGTACTTTGTTTAGATATCTTAAGAAGGACAAGTTGAGAGTTGCTCTACAAGAAGTACATGTAGTGATTTATGGGTCACACTCTAGTGGTTTTACATTAGCAAATAAGATTCTCAGGATGGGTTATTTTTGGCCAACCATGGAAAAAAATTCTATCGACTATGTTAATACTTGCAAAAAATGTTAGATCCATGGTAACCTTGTTCATGTGCTAGTCCAAGAACTCAACATTTTAGCCACACCATGGCTTTTTTATCAGTGGGGTTTTGATTTAATTAGAGACATTCACCTGCCTTCCTCCAATGGGCATAAATGGATTATTACCACCATATAATACTTCACCAAGTGGATTGAAATGGCACCACTTGCTGACTCTATGGGAAAACAAATATCTTCCTTCATCCTAAACCATATCATCTATCAGTTTGGAATACCTCATGCCATTCTCACTGATAATGCCTTGTACTTTAAAAATCAAATAATTCACAAATTATGTGAAAATTTTCACATTATACACCACTCCTCATCAATTTATTATCCCCAAGGCAATGGCCAAGTAGAGGCCACCAACAAGACCATTATCAATATTCTCAAGAGAACTATCAATGATAGTAGTACAAATTAGCATTTATAGTTGAATCTCGCCCTTTGGGCCTATAGGACAAGTGTTCAAACACCTACAGGGGCAACACCCTTCTCTTTGGTTTATGGTTGTGAAGCCATTCTTCCCTTAGAGGTTGAGATTCCATCCTTGAGAGTTACTCTTTGTGATATCCTATCAGATGAGGACTATAGAGTGGCCCGTCTAGAGTAGCAAGAGTTATTAGAAGAACATCAATGTATGGCACATGAACACCTCAAAGTGTATCAGAATAAATTATCAAGGTATTACAACAAAAAGGTCAAACCTTGTGTCTTTCAGGTTGGTGATTTAGTGCTCTAAGAAAACCCTAAAAATCAAGCTGCTAGGGAAAAGAAAGGAAAATGGGAGGCCAATTGGATTGGTCCTTACATTATCACAAAGTCTTTTGGGACCAATACTTATAGACTTGCAAATTGTGATGGTGCCAATTTAGCAGAACCCATCAACAAAATCCATCTCAAAAGGTTCTATGTCTAAAACTTTGAGGAAACATTTTATCACTAGAAATACCAAAAAAATTGAAAAAGCACAAGGAAGAAAAAAAAAATTGGTACAAAAGAAGTGAGAAATGCCACCTTTGGTTTGAAAAGGAGTGAGAGACAACACCTTTGGACGTCCCTAAAAAACACAAGTCCTTCAATGCTGAAAAACAATCAAGGTAATTCCTGAGCAACTGTCTCTGTGATGAATTTTGCTTGTTTAAGGCTTATCTAGCATAGTCAAGTTAATTTCACACATATCCAATTGAGAAAACTTGTGGGTTATAGTTTAGTGGTCTCCTAGTATCAGACACAACTCATAGCAGTAGAGGCAGTCAGTATAACAGTACCAAAGGGAAGCACAACAAATCAAGAGAAACATGGAGTCAAATTATGCATTGAGATACCATAGACATGAATTATAGGAAAATCAATGCACCTCTTAGCTATATACCGTGGCCAATAATTCCCACTATTCATTTTTTCTTTTTATTTGATCCTTTTGTTATTTCAAAGATTCTTTTTGCCTTCATCATCTCCAATATAGCTTCCTAAGCCCACTCTTAGCCCTTTTTGGCCGACTTTGGTCTCCTTGACTCTTTTAGTGCCTCTACATGGTCTTGGCTATGTTCACAGTCCAACAAATCTCATTCACATCCTCGCTTCACTCGCACCAGTTGGAAAATTGTCAAAATATCAGAAAATTCAAAAATTGTCAAAAATCATCAAAAAAATCCAAAAATTGTCAAAAATTATTTTTTAAAAATTCCAAAAATTGTCAAAAATCATTAAAAAAAATCTAAAAATTGTCAAAAATCATCAAAAAAATCCAAAAATTGTCAAAAATTATTTTTAAAAAATCCAAAAATTATCAAAAATAATCAAAAAAATCCAAAAATTGTAAAAAATTATCAAAAATTGTCAAAAATCATCAAAAAAATCCAAAAATTGTCAAAAATTATCAAAAAAATTCAAAAATTGTCAAAAATCATTAAAAAAAATTCAAAAATTGTCAAAAATTCTGAAAATTTTCAAAAATTGTCAAAAACATTAAAAAATTGCTAAAAATTAGCAAAAAAATTCCAAAATTGTCAAACATTGCCAAAAATATTCAAAGGGGGGTAATAATTGCCAAACATAGCCGCAAAATCTCGACAAATTAACACCTCAAAATTCTTGTCAAACGTGGCTCACTTCAACTCAAATAGGTTATATAACATGTCATAAAATATTTAAATACAAAGTGCCTCAATAGTATTAAGAAGTAATGTAGTTATGTCCTGAAACATGTTGTTGGGCTTTGGAAAATCTGGCACAACGCTAATAGCACAAGAGGCATCAACAGAATCCCCTCTTCCTTCCTCTTGTCAAGAACAATGATTCCCAACGAATCATTAGTTTTATTTATGTTGTAGTGGTTATGATTGGTCTATCACCTTTCAACAAATATATCAATATTATCTCGAAAGCCCAGATATTTGTTGGACTCTTTCATCATCACCTAATTGGGGGCACAAAATTGTTGGATACAATTGTTAATTCTATATTGTCTTTAATGTTACACAAATGTCATATCAGCCATCAGACAGAGTCTACCGAGCTCAGACGGTCAGCAAAGCAATTTATAGTGACTATCGAGCATTCCTGAACATTACATAGAAAGTTAGCTCTTACCGAGCTCACTCGGGCATCAAAGGATTTTGTAGTAGAAAGTTAATGCTAACCGAGCTCCCAAGGTTAACAAAGGGAAAGTCAATAACTACCAAGTTCACTCAGTCATTGAAGAGAAAGTTAGCTTTTATCGAGCTCACTCAGTAAGCGAAGGAAGGTCAGTGTTTACCGAGTTAACTCAGTCTTCGAAGGAAGTTGTAAGGTTTGCAGTGTTTACCGAGCCTCACTTGGTTAACACTGGGGAAACTATTCTGGAGCAGTGGTCACCGAGCTAGGTCGGGCAGCGAAGAACTTTATGGTTCTAAAGAATCAAGTTTAATTATTTTATGCAATGTTTGCAGCCAACTGATTTAATGTTTTTCAATTGTTGTAACTTGTAGTTGAGCCGACTTGACAATCTGTAAGGTATATATGAAAGGTCAAGTTGTGAATTCATAAGGAGTAAGAGTTTGGATGTATAAGAGTGTGAATATATGGATATGGAATGAGTGAATATTGAATATATGAGCGAATGTTGAAGAAGGATTAGATATGCTTATGGAGTTGCAAAGTTGTATTCGATCAGTGAGGATCTAGTGAAGCAAAACAGAGATCTGTATTCAACAAAGATAAGTTGCATATATTTCAGATCACTTCATTGTTGCTTTCTAATCATTGTAACAGTGATTCAAAATCTCTTAACAGAGTTGGTTTAACAGCCATTTTGTAAATCCTCTAACAAGGTGACAATTCAGTTGAATTGTTCTAAAGACCTCTGACAAGGCCACTTCTAACAAGGTGATTAAATCCTCTAACAGGGTCACACCTAATAGTGTGTTTTGTAACCTTTAATAGGGTTGGCTCCTAACAGGGCTCACTTCAGAAGAGTGAAAATTGGTAACTAGTTACTTGGTGGTTTTTCCCAAATTGGGTTTCCACGTTAAATCTGGTGTCTCTTATGTTCATGTTATTTCTTTATGCATGCATGTTAATCACTTTAAATGCTTAATAAGTTAAACAGAACATCTATCAAGTTTCAGCATTTATTTGTGTGATTACTGAGTATCAGTAGCAACTATATTTTAAGACATCTAAGGATTTGTGGATTTATTTTTGGAATAACTGATTCACCCCTCCCCTCTCAGTTATTCCATCTCTATTTCCAACACAAAATAAGTAAGTGTAAGCATGAGAGCTCACCCCCCCCCCCCCAAGTGCCTTTTCAGGTCCCTCAAGTGCCATTTTAGGCCCAAGCGCCTTTTTCAAGCCCCTCAAGCGCCTTTTTAGGCCTGAGCACCTTTTTCAAGGCCCGTCAAGTGCCTTTTCAAGCCCCTCAAGCGCCTTTTTAGGCCCAAGTGCCTTTTTCAAGGTCCCTCAAGGGCATTTTTTAGGCCCAAGCATCGTTTTTAGGCCCCTCAAGTGCCTTTTTAGGCCCAAGCACCTTTTTTAGACCCTTGAAGTGCATTTTTTGGCACAAACACCTTTTTCAAGGTCCTATTTTGGCTTTTTCAGGCCCCCAAGATGCCTTTTTAGGCCCAAACGCCTTTTTTAAGGCCCTTTTGGCCTTTTTAGGCCCCCGAGATGTCTGTTTTAGGCCCAAACACCTTTTTCAAGCCCCTTAAGTGCCCCTTTAGACCGAAATACCTTTTTCAAGGCCTTGTTTTGACCTTTTCAAGCTCCCAAAGTGACTTTCTTAGGCCCTCAAGCACCTTTTCAGGCTCTAGATACCTTTTTCAGAGCCTAAATGTCCTTTGCGAAGACTTGAGTACCTTATTCAAGGCCCTCTTAGCCTCTTTTAGCCATCAAAAGACTCCTGTAGGTCCCAACGCCTTTTCACTGGCCTCATGAGCATTTGTCTCACCGCACACCTAGCGAAAATCCTAACGTTGGCCTTATGTGTGTCTATAAAAGCTATCTATATATAAAATCTTGTGCCTCACAATTTGTGTTTTAGCACTTCATACTTTTTCCACCATTAATTGCCATGGCTCTCTAACCATTACACAAATTCATACGCATCTTTCATTTGAAGCCCACATAGACATTTAGTTCCCCACATACATGTGAAGGTTTGCCTTCCTCTATAGATCATATTGTTCCCACTTTTGCAGAGATTAAAACCTTTCCAACATTTTTCAAAAATTCCAAAAACATTTAACTATTCCCAAAATTTCCAAAAGCATTTAATTTTTTTTCAAAAATTCCAAAAAATTTAAATATTCCCAAAAATTCCAAAAACATTTAAATATTCCCAAAAATTCCAAAAACATTTGAATATTCCCAAAATTCCCAAAAATATTTGAATATTCCTAAAAATCCCAAAAACATCCATAAATTCCTAAAAATGCTAAAAAAATCTAAATACATTTCAAAAATATGAAAAACAAACACAACAATATTCATTTCACACATTAACATTACCACCAGTTGTCCTTTTGCTTGCCACAAAATTGAATACAAATTTTATTCTATTATGACGACAATGACAACATTACATTCAAATATCCTCCAATGAATCATTTATTCTAGCCTCCCTAGGGGAGGTGGCAAGATAGGCGCCCAATCAATGGTGTTTCTTCGGACCCAGCTCCTATAGAAGAAGCCCTTGGCATCAATCCTCTACGTATCGACACCGCATCCATGGGAATTAGAAACCTACCACCACACAACTACACATTGAATAGTTGTACAAATTCCCTATCCACAAACTACATCTCCCATCAGTTCTCATTCAAGAATGCCTAATGATAAAGTCCCATATAATAAGTAGCTTCTCGGTGTACCTTTTTTGTCTGTTGCATATCCATGAACACGTTCTCCACCAGTTTGTTTATTCCTAGTATAGTGATCGCTCATTGGGCCACATCCCACTCCTACTACATTTGATTAGTCATCATTCGCCAATGCTCCATATCTACTTTTTTCTCACCCAATAGTTGCTGCAACTAATGATAAAGTCCCATATAATAGGCAGCTTCTTGGTGTACCTTTGTTGTCTGTTGCATATCCATGAACACATTCTCCTCCAATTTGTTTATTCCTGGTACAGTGATCACTCATTGGGCCACATCCCACTCCTACTACATTTGATTAGTCGTCATTCACCAACACTCCACATTTTCTTTTGTCTCACCCAACCTTTGCTGCAACTACCTCACCTTTGACGCACTCAATGCTAACTGCTCTTGTAGTTTCAATGACAAGGAATTCGATTTTGCAATCACCTCCTTGAATGACTCTGACTACAACTGCAACAAGATCAAATCATTTTGCACACTTTCTAACCCCATTTGTGCCATCTTTAGGGATTCTTGCAATCTCTAAGCTTGCAACTGCTCTGCCGCATCCCTACTTCATTCCCTTCCAAACATAATTGCTCCACATGGATTTCTACTTCTAGTGATTGCACCCGTGCTCGCTCTGTATTCACCACCACTTGGAGTCATCTTGCCTCCATTTGTGCTCCATCTTCTTGTGCCTTCTCTGTCAATTCTAACAGAAACTCTACTTCTTGTTCAGTGTTCTTTGCTTAGGTTCTCTCTATAGCCAACATTCTCCATAATTCTTCCATGCCACCTGATGATTGGTCTCCACCCCCCATCTCTAGCCATGATTCCTCCAAATTTACACTGCTCACTTCCCCTCCCATTGATCCTTGTCCTAGAATTTTGGGGCTAATCAACTGACCTACTCCACTCATCCCCTCACCCGCATTAACATCTCCTACATCCTTCAGAGCTTTTTTCATGGAATTTTTAAGAGATTTTATCTCCCTCACCTCGTCCTCTACTCTAGACATACTTTTCATTATCTCAAGTAGACTATTCTCTACCTACATCATCAGCTTATAGTCATCTAATACCACCTGAAATGTCTATTGTGTTGTAGTCCCTCACAACATCATTAATGTTGACAAGGGTGTTTCTTCTGCCCTGACCCCTGCATCTTCAAGGTGTGCCAAACCCCATCCCACCTGACTTGATTCACCTTGTAGTTCAGGCTAATACACTAGCTCCTCAAAGGTTTTCCAAATGTTCTTTTCCCTTTTCCCTTGCCTAGTCCACCTTTCCTGGCTAGCATCACCCTCATGTTGTGACTAATTTGGTGAGCTTGACATGCTTTCACTTACACACTACCTCAGACTTCTCAATCAATCCAACAACCATGTTTTACTCTTCACCTTGCTTCTTTCCATTCCCATGCTATATGCCTACTTACGGCCATCACTCGCTTGGACTCACTCTTTAATGATGTTACCACACATTCGCTTCCTATCACACTTGTACAGGGTACACTTCCGCCATTCCTACACCATAATTACCACTGAAAAATTTCTACCGACCTTTTTTGCCAACACATGCTCCATACATTCTACTACCAGTTTCCACTACCATATCTCATAATTTGTTGCCCAACCATTTACAACAACTTTATCCACAGTTTGAACAAATTTTACACTATTGCACACACCTGTCGAAACTACTAGTCCATAATTACTATTTTTTCTATTATTAGGCACTTCTAGTACCTCAATGATGTACTTGACTAGAGGTACCAAGATGAATTCATGATACTTTATTTGCCCTTGATTTTTCACCATTCAATTCTCATGATTCTCTAATTTCATGGATTATTGGTGTCCACTTGTAAGCACCTCCTCTCATTTGGAAAGCCATGTGTACCTCGACCAATTTTGTATGATATCTTAGGTAAGAACTTTATCTGACATTTGATTTTTTGCATGCATGTTTTTATTTATTGTGGCTATAAATTTTATTTTTCAATAAATTATCATGCTTTTCATGTACATTATCTATGATTGGTGGTACTTCTCAGTGTGACACAGTATTCATATCACCATAGCTAAGCTAGTGGTGATTGTACTTGGTCACTTTTTATTAAACACTCTATGATGACATTTAGTTTGTATCTCTTTACCATAAAAGTGATAGTTAGTTGCATTTTCATCTTGGGTCTCTTGTGGACACACGATTAGCACATGAATTAGGATAACACACACACACACACACACACACACAAATCTCATCAATAGTGCTCAACAACAAGGATACAAACAAGGAGTAAGGTTATTCAACAAGAAGTCACCACCCAACATACTAGTGCAATGATTAACATTCTACTATTGTGGACTTGGTCTCATCACAACACTACCACCTTGCATCACACTTCATTCTTTCTTATCATCTATTCTGCCTATTGCATTATGTGGCTTTTGAATCTCAAATAGTTATGGTTACTAATTTCTCCTATTTTCACCTCATATTATATTATGTGACTTTCAAATCTCAAACAATTTTGGGTCACTATCCATAACACCATTAATCATATTTCATGCATTCATTATTTCACCCATTCTTATTTGGATCTTAGGTTTCATTTGTAAGTTTCACATCTCAAATGTTGAGCCCCCTTCCTTCATGTCTTTTCATCTCCAGCATTATCATTTGCTTACATACATTTCTTTCCATCTATCATCTTATTTACCATTTCATTTCCTTGCATTTCACCTTTCATTCACTTCATTTATCATTTTCTTTCCATTTATCATTATCCTTTCATCTCATCATATTTCATTTATCGCATTTCATTTCATTCCATCATTTTCATTACCCTTAAACATATTTCACTTCTCACATCAGATATATAAAGTTCATGATATAACAAGTGTGCTAGTTTGAACATCAAAAAGCTTGAATATCTTAAATATCACAAGGATTGAATCATCAACATCCAAAGGTCATCAACATCAACATAATAGGGTCCTCATCATAAATGACATACATGATAAGCCAACAAAAGCTCCACAAATCAACCTTGTCTCACACCACTTACATCATCTATCTGTGTCTGACCCGAAGGTTCCTGCTCACTAGGGACACTCATCCTAGCTCGAACAATCAAACACTAAACAATGAATTCAATTTTTCATCACAACTGATCATCCTACATCAATCAACTCTCAACATCTAGCTATTCAGCTACTAGTTCTATCTTGGACTTGTTATTTTTCCTACTCTACATCCTAAGATGGACATGTTTGTTTTCCCCTACTCTACATCTTGAGGGGGCACTTTTTCTATCTACCCAATATCATCTAATTGATTCTACACATACACATTTCCTATCAACTATTCAACATTTTCAGAAATAAAATTGGAATATTCCTATTTCACAAATTCATTTTTTTTCCAATTTCATTTTTGAGGGGGCAGTATACCAGGGCATCCATAGTATACCAGGGCATCAAAATTTTCAAATATCAAAAATGTTCTACCCTAGGGCATCAAAATTTTCAAATATCAACCCCAACCAAAATTTTAAACATTGAATCAAACAAAACTGGGGCATCCAAGCAAAACATCGCAATATCACAACATTGAATTGGAAAAATCAGTGACACTCAGACATCAAGTTATTGACAATCATACATCATATCAACCTCAAAACATCAAATCATCATCGACTAGACATTCAATCATCTTAACACATGTTTAGCTCATTGAATGTTCATTTTGATAATATTCTAAAAGTTGTTATTCGCATGTAATATGAATTTTCATTTTAGATCTTGCATACATATTGATAGATCTTCATTTTAAGCATACTTCTCAATCTAGAACTATCACTAAGATGCTGGTTTGAGAGCAGTCTTAGTGGTTTTAGTTAGAGAAACATGAGATGTTTGTAGAGTTTTCATTTTGACAATGATTTATTGGGTTTAGTCTAGTTGATTGTCATTTTATCTGCACTCTACATCAAGGTTTCATGAATACGTGAATATACCATGTACAAGATGGTGCTAGAAGGAGGGTTGTTGGATTAATAATATCATTCATAGCTTTTCTTGTTTCAAAAAAATGGTTTTGGTCAATTTCAAGATCTCTTAGTTTGGGGAATATCAATGGGAAGAAAGGATATCCAATTCTATTGTTCGTTTGCAAATGTCGAGTATATAGATAGCTTCTATTTTAGGTTCTTTCTCAGATGTGTAACAGGATTGATTAAATGTGTTATTTCATTGATCATATGCATTTTTTTATAGGGAAAATGCGCTATTTAAAGCTTTAAATGCATTGTTTTGCAGTTATATGCATTATAACAGAGTTCAAATGGATCATAAGATTATCTAGATGTGTTTTTTGGAGTGGTAGATATGCTCTTCCAAAGTCTCTCACTAATGTTCTAGTTTTGAGCTTGGTTTCTCATTATCAATTTATAGTCACATTTTTTGGAAGGACTCTAATTCAAACTAGAGTTTGTTATTAATTTTTTTTAAAAAAAACACACACACATCCAATCACAATAGTAGAGGCCACAATAAAATATAAAACTGCACGCACCTAGAAAATAGAAGAAAAGGACTTCCTAAGAAGGTTATCTAGAGTTGGTGACTAGTGGGTTTTAATTTTTAACCATCAATGTTCAAATTTACCTCTCCTATAACAAAGAGCTTCCCACCAACACTAAGAGCTTTGGGACAATCTCTTATGTGGCTACTAGAGGAAGGCTATGTTCTAAACATGGGTGGCTTGCATTCAAATGGGAATGTAGGATTGGGAGGCATTCCCTCTCACCGACATTGTTAAGGCAACTTGGGAGGTAGCCTTTCTACGAATGAATAATCTTACTTAGTAGAAAGTAGGAAAATAAAAAAGGAAAATGAGAGCATATCCCTATTATTTTGACCTCCCAAACACAACAAACAAGTTTTGTTCAATTTCAAGCCCTTAACTACAATAGACAAAGGAGCTCCTAGTTAAACCATGTGTTTGTTCTTTCCCTGTTTAACTGTTACTAACCCTTACAGAAGGTTTAGCATTTTGATCAACTTTAGTGAGTTAACAATATAGGCCTACTTCTGATTAGATCAGTGAGGTCAAACATACTATTTAGAGTACGTTATGGACATAAAAGAAAATGCCACAATCTAATTCACAAGGGTTCTGATCTACTTACCTATTTTGGAGCTCGCAAAGGCTAGGCACATTTTTGAGGGTCTTCATTCCTATCACACATGTCTAGTAGCCTAAGAGTTCTTGCCAGCTTAGATGAGGCTTAAACAACATTAAAATTTGATAAGACCAACACCATCATGATGAGCTCAAAACTGACTTTTGGACGAAATTTCATTTTTTGAAAACAAAGTTTGGATGCTTAAGTTATGAGTGAAAACCCAAACATTGCTCCTTATGGTTTAAGAGGGCATGTATAAGGCTGTTGATGTAGTGATGACATCAGCAATCTACGAGCATGAATTTGACGGCCATATGGTTGTTACCTACAAAAGGAAATTACTTAGTGGGAAAAAATTTGGCTGCCTAAAAAAAAAGGTGTCGATCATAAGGAAACTTGGGTAGTGGTGGTTGAAGGCTGGTCGTGAGTAGTGGAGTAGGTCCCAACAACGAAAATTGGTAGTGTAGAGAAGGATTTGGGGAAGAAACCATATGAAAGAGGTGGGGCACAAAGGTTCGATGGAAGGATAGAGGAACAACAAAGCATCCATGGAGAGAAGGAATTATGGGCCGTGGTGGTGGCGCAAGCTGTGGTAGTGGTAGTGCGCTATGGAGGGAAAAGAGGGGCAAAATCTGTGCCACTGTGGGAAAATAACAAGAAAATTTTGATTTTAAAAAAAAAATAGTAACTAGGCAAAATAATAGCTCTCAAAATTATTATTTTTTACTATTTTTTTTGAAATTTTTTTCTAAATATATATATTTTGCATCTATATATATATATAACAAAATAAAACTTGCACAACAACTAATGTAATGAATAAACAATTTACAAAAAGAAAATGATAAAATAATATAATAAAAATGAAAAACAAATTTACCTTGTGATTGTGGTAAAAGCGTTGTTGCATCAAGTGAGTGGTAGATTTGATCTTTGTGAGCTTGGAAATGTCTTTGAAATTTTTTTTATCTTAGTATGAAGCTTCTCACACACTATAAAACCTATAGAAGATCATATCTACACCAAAACTAGAGAAGAAAGAAGATCAAAAAGAAAAATAATAATAGATCTAAAAGAAAGATAACAAATTAGCAAGAAAACTTGAAGAACAGACAGGCTTTAGTATGAAGCCCCATGATGGGTACCATTTTGTACACTGTATATTCGCGTATTCATGAAACCTTAATGCTGAGTGCAAATAAAATGACAATCAACTAGACTAAACCCAAGAAATCATTGTCAAAATGCAAACTCTACAAATGTCTCATATTTCTCTAACTACAACCACTAAGACTACTCTTAGACCAGCATCTCAGTGACAATTCTAAAATGAGAAGTATGCTTAAAATGTAGATCTATCAATATGTATGCAAGATCTAAGATGAAAATGCAGATTACATGTGAATAACAACTTTTAGAATACTATCAAAATGAACATTCAATGAGCTAAAAATGTGTTAAGATGATGCTAAATAACATGAAAACTAAGCTAAAATGATATCAAAATGACATAAACTTGCTAGAATAACAATGCTAATATGCTCAATATGACAATTCTGAATATGCCTATAATGTAGATTGTTAGTAAACCGTTTTTTCCTTCCAAAATTAAATACAAAGAATGACTCAAGATGCCCAAATGGAAGAACAATTGCCACTAACAATTGGAAATACTATCATGAGATTGATAGCTTTCCTCTGAATTGAGAGGTACAACTCCCTCTTAAAAGATATTCAATAAATGTAATATATGGTTATGTCTTTAACCTGAAGACACAAAGGGTTTTTCAAACATTCACCCATCAATATGGAATAAATGTGATTAAAGATTGCTAAACTAGAAATGAATGAAAAACTAGTAAACAGCCACAGGACTATCTACCATGTTTCCATATTACAGAGAGAATGGAGAGAGAAAGCTGTAAACATCTTTATGCAAAAGTGTGAATACATAACCATAAGATTATATATATCACATACGACATAATAATAAAGAATTGCATCTAAAATAGAAATAAAATGACTTCAAAATCCTCTTGGATCAGAAACACAAATGTATATGACTATAAAATCAAACACACTAATGTCCCTCTTTATTTCAGAGACATGATAAAACAATAATAGTATTGTTCCATCCCCTTATTACAATCAATCTGCATAAATGAAACTGCTTCCTCTGTTACAAAATAGAAATCTCTTCCCCTATAGCAGTAGCTATAGAACTTTTGCCTCCATAAAGAAGAACCCCCTCCTTACATCTGAATCTTGCAATAAATAATAACTTTGGGTTGTCTTTTGGTTTCTATAACCGTTTCTTGAAAAATCAATTTAATTATTCTCAAGAATAATCTTCTTTTTGCCCCTTTGGAATTTTAATAGCTGAGCCACTTTAAAGTTTCATAAATTATAACAAATCTTTTATCAAATTTAAAATGAATCCCATGTGCATTCTTGGACAAGTGGCATATGCTGGTTATAGATTCCTATCATGATTTTGTAATTGTCACTGGTAATATATTGCTGCACTTAAACAGTCATAACTTGTGATCCATCAAGAATTTTGCAAAATGGCTTGGAGATAATTTAGATAATTAGGTTTCCTCAAACATATCCAGAATTCAGCTCAATCCAATGGTCAGATTAAAAGTTGTGGGCCCCGAAACATGACTATTTTTTCTGACTGTGGCATATCTGTATTTGTTGGTGTGTTGACAGACCTACATTCAGTCCCTCATAACTTTTGACTTTGGCCAAATTTTAAAAATCTCCTTGGTGGACCTTTAGAAAACTTGATTTTGAACAACATATCCAAAATTTGATCAGATCCAATGATGGAGTTAAAAGTTATGCCACCCGCATTGTTACTGTTATTTTAATGCTGTCAAAAATTTTGACTCTGCAGACTCAAACACGAAGTTGAAGTAGAAACCTTTGGTTCAAGTTCAAGTTTGACTCCACAGATATGCTGCACCTTGGAATGTATTAACAATTCAGCCTTTTGCAAACCCAATCTTAAAATGAAGCAGAAAATTGAAGTTCTGAATTTGATGGTTCCACCTCAACATATCTTCATAACTCTATCTTCTTCACAGGTTAGATTTCATAATCTATCATCAGCAATTAAAAACCAACCCAAATCGACTTTGCAGAGTTAGCTTGGGAGTTTAGAACGTGGGTGCTAAAAGCATGGTAACACAGATGCCTAAAACTTGGGTCCCTTTTCTCTTGAATTCTCCTTCTATTTATAAGATTTTATAAGTGGTTGGGGTAAGAATTTGAGTTTTACCTTTAACTGGTGGATAGAAGTGAAATTAAAAATATCTAATGAGAGACAAGAGGAGGATCCCAAATGTCTTGATTGGAGGCTCAATGTGGCTTTTATTTCAACTAAAATATCTCATGAGAGACAAGAGGAGGAGCCCAAAAGTCTTGATTGGAGGCTCAATGTTGCTTTTATTTCAACTAAAATGTCTCATGAGAGACAAGAGGGGGAGCCCAAAAGTCTTGATTGGAGGCTCAATGTGGCTTTTATTTCAACTGAAATATCTCATAAGAGACAAGAGAGGGAGCCCAAAAGTCTTGATTTGAGGCTAAATGTGGCTTTTATTTCAACTGAAATGTCTCATGAGAGACAAGAGGAGGAGCCCAAAAGTATTGATTGGAGGCTCAATGTGGCTTTTATTTCAACTAAAATGTCTCATGAGAGACAAGAGGAGGAGCTCAAAAGTCTTGATTGGAGGCTCAATGTGGCTTTTATTTCAACTAAAATGTCTTATGAGAGATAAGAAGAGGAGTCTGAAAGTCTTGATTTAAGGCTAAATATGGATTTTTCTCAACTCTTTATAATATAAAAGGAGGATTTTCATTTTGTGAGGATAAATGGATTTATTGATTTATTAAAAGTTCCATTTATTTTCAAAAAATTTTCTTTTTCCCTCTCCTTTTTGAATTTCATTTTATGATTTTGAATTATTTTTATCCTCTTTTGAAGTTGATTTAGGTCTTATTAATTTGATAGATGATTTAATCAATTAATGACATGATGTAATCCTTAATTTGAATTTTTTTTAGTTTTTGCTAAATTCCTCCTTAATTTGCATTGATTGATCGAAATTGCGTATTTCAAGTCTTTGCCAATTTTTGGGTGTCTACAATTTTCATATAAAGTTTTTAAAATGTTACAATGTCAGAATCTGCATATCAACATCAATTTTCTAATCAAATGATCCAACAAACATTCTAAACCACATCCTAATCCATTTCCTATCAAAATGACAAAATGTTGGATCTATATTGCTAAATCATCCAATCATGAAATTTAGTTCAGATTACATACCTTAGGTCAAAACCACAAAAATGTAATCATCACAACTAGTATTCTTTGATTCAATTACATGTAGTTTGATTACTAACACTATTTCATTATCATTATGAAATATTACATTATAACGTATATGTCTCTAAAGTCACTAATGTTAGGAAATCAAGATGTTTTCATAATTATGTTTGCATAGGTTTAAAATCACTCATTAGGTAAACTCTTTATATCTGTTAGTCAATATATTATATCTTCATCTTAATCATCATTCATTGTAGCTTATCCACCTAATACTACTTGTACGATAATTGACTTATTATATTTATATTATGTCGAGCTCTACTAAGTAGGCCTTTATCTAAATTGATAAAAAAAAATTGTCCATAATTATTATTAGTACTCGCAAGGGTGGTATTTAATTCATCTTTTCACAATGGCCTCTTAAAACAACTATCCCAATAGATCATATCATACTATGAACCCATTGGCCTAGTTTTCTAAGTTATAACATCTTGGATCTTTATTCCATAGGGTCTTAGCTCACTAACCTAATAAAGTTTTGAATACGATACTTATGCCAATAATAACTATAATGTAAATCAATCTTAATAAGATCGTAGGTCCAAAATTAAGAAGGATGCCAATCATGACATACCTAAATCTGAGAACCTACTTATCATCATTCTATAATAAGGTGAATGGTAATAGTCTATAATTCACATATCTTGCATGAGAGACAAGGACATGCCATCTCACCTCCTTACGCTTCCTAGTTTTGACCATATTCATGTTATTTAAGGTTTATGATATGGTACTAGGGAAGGGGCCTTACAGTGGAATCTGCCTAGACACATCACCAATAGCCATGCCCTATACAATAAAGAATGTAATTAAATTTCACTACCACAAACATTTTATAAGAATGCATTGATATTTAATCACTTTAAAAGCACCTAATTACCTTTCTATTGTCAATGGGTTGTGCCTCATCCCCCACACTCTGCACCCTACTAACAGGTGATACTTGCAAGAGAAAAGAAATATTAGAAACCATATATGCTCCAATATCAAATAGAAAAAATAATGAGAACACAACATAATGTATTGTAGATGTCTCAAGGCCAAATGAAATAGCTGAGAGCATGACATTATCAACTTGTCTGAGCTCCTCCTCAATCATCAACTAAACATGAATGAAGATCACATACATGTATAAGTTAGTATGGGTTAAAAATTAAAATTACTCTATTATAAAGATTAACTTTAAATCACATATTTCATAATAAAAATATATATACATGTACCAACATAGAAGGACTCCATGCCTCTACATGTCCCTCCTCTCTCACATCAAGATGTGTAGCCTCTATACGTGCATCTAGTGTATCCTCCTCAAATACAAATTGATACTCAAAAAGATCATCTATGGGACCTAGAAAAATATTCTTACACATTATGCAAGTATGGGGCACACAAACATGTGATGAGCTCATAAATGATGAACTTGTGCTAGCATCATGAACATGGGGAGGCAACACTAACCTGGCCTGGGATATCAATAGGCTACTCAATCTATGGATGGCTCTAGTAGTCTAAGAGCTAGCCTCTGCACTGATATCAGGATGCTACACTCAAGGAGGGGAGGATACATCAGTAGGGGGGACAAAAGTGCCAACTTTCTTCAGTTGGGAAAAGGGTCTATCCCAAGGAGCTCCTCCTCCTACGCCCATGTTGGGCTTCATGCTCCAATAGTTCACCTTGAGGCCCAACATAAATTTGGCATACAATTTTCTAATGAAATAAAATGGCACCTCTAAATTGCTATGTGGAGGGATGTCAAAAACTATCCACCAATGATCCCAAAAGTTTGCACGCATAGCCTCATTTGTGCACCATTTAATTGATAGTTTGGGCTTTATGTGTTCTACTTGTTTAACAATTTTTTGGGTCCACAAAAAGGCTAACCATATCATCTTTACTTATATTTAGGGCCACAACCTTACCATAGTCCAACCCATCATCAAACATGGCATGCATTTGGTCACACCAATGAAGAGTAGCATTTTGTTCATTGGTAAGTATTTCAATATTATCCACTATGGTGTTTAACATAGATAACATGGGAGCCAATGCAGGTATAGTATTATATGTGGTTCACAAAAACCCTCAATTTGACAAGATTTTCAAATATCAAATTTTCAATTCAAGGAGAGTTTTGAGGGGGTAGGGGTTGGTTTGGTGGACAATTTTGAGGGGGCACTAGATCATTTGGTGGAGGGTTATGAGGAATATTATTTCTTGCCTCAATATCATCATTTGGGTCAGCCATACCTATTAATTTGCAAAACATAATTTCTATTAAAAAAACCCTAAATTTCAATAATTTCTATTAAAAAAACCTAATTTTAACAAATTCAATTAAAAATAACTAATTTATAATAATATTCATTCAAAACATTAAAAAAACTTACCCTTATCATATACCCATTTCAAAGTCTGATACTCAAATAGAGGACAACACTCAAACAAAAAAAAATGCAATGTGAAAAGAGCTCTCGGGTTTGTTTTTTTTTTTTAATCAATGTTACAGGTTTTGGGTATCCTATTTCATATTGGATATCCGATATAATATTAGGTATCCAATATGAAATTGGATACCCAAAAATGCTTGGTCCTAATTTTTTAGCTTTGGTATCAGGATGGGTGGAAAAAAGTAAGAGCAAATTCTGAAATGCTTTTAGATGTTTTCAAACTCTATTTTTTCCACATCAGCACTTTTTGGCACACCATGATCTTGCACATACCCACATGATCATATTCATGTGGCCACAACTAAACCAACAAGAAAGCACAAACCATTTTGACAATGAACAATTTGAACAAGTGATACAAAACAATGCAATTAACACATTGAACAATAAAGCTAATACTAGAACTAAACCAAGAATTCTTACAAAAAAATAGTCTCCATACCTCAAAAACCTTAGCTCTTGTTTGCTCTTTCTCAAATGAGAATAAATATCAAAATAAAATAATACAAGTTAAAACACTCCCCTCAAAATTAACCTTGTCATGCATACCTAAAGCACATATTTTGACAATGAAGTAATGATAATGAACAACTAAACCAACAACAAATTGTAACCCATTTTAACAATGTAGTGATTAGAATAAAGAGTTTGTATAATAGGAGATGCCATATATAAAAAAATAAACTATATAAAACAAAAATAATAACAATACTTCAAGTACCTTGTTCAACCCCTCCATGGATCTTTCTTGGCATTTTCATAAAGGACATACAACAAAAACCTACAAAATTTCAAAAAAAAATCAAAGAAAGGCCTAAAACTTGTATTCTTTTGTCTAGGGCCAACAACATTAATACACGGTTTTCTTCTTACCAATATTTTTAAAGGTACATAATCATATTTGTGTAGCCACAATGAAGCCAACAACAAATATTAAATCTTTTTGACAATGAACACTTTGAACAACATAACCTAACACTATAGGTAAACCAAGAATTTCAGTAAAACATAAAATAGTCATCATACCTAAAAACCCTTAGATCTTGCTCAACCCTTTCTCTTCCCATTCTTAGACCTTTCTTAAATGAAAATGCCCAAAAAGATCAATATAAGTTAAAACATTCTCATTAAAATTATCTCTAGTGCACATAATTCTTGGTAATGACTTCTTCACTTTGCATATACTAAAGGAAAAGAATTCTATCACTACTTTACAGATGGTGTCTTCCAAGGTCTAGGAAATATTTTTTTTGTTATTTCACTAGGAGGATTTTTGAAGACTGCAAAATGACAACATTGTAGGTTTCGCATCGAGGAAAGATAGGGTACATAAATACTACAAAAACATGATTACATAGACGAATGGAATGTAATTCATTTGAGAATAAGGGTGAAAATTTAATCAATAAGAAAACAAATCACATCTTGTATTTTACAAGAGATTGGAACTCATAATGAAAAGTATGTCATTCAATTCATTATGCCATTGGAAGGCTATAACCACATGACACCTTAGGAATTGGTAAGGTGTGATCATTAAAGTCTCATTGCAAAAGACTAGGTGCCTCATGTAAGACATTATTTCACATTAATATTAGCATGAAGTTAGTGATGAAAATTCCTTAAATTGGCCTCCTCATTGGATATTTTGAATGGATAACTTAATAATTATAATGGGGTTTCTTGTAGTTGAAGGATCTCCAATTGAGGATCTATATCATGCATTACAACCTAAAATTAAGGAAGAAGAAGAAGAAGAACAGACTGCATTTTGATGGGTCTCATAGAAGTTTCTCAAAATTGCTCTATCTATTACACCATCTCCAAGAGTGGTATAATTGTACTCAATAGAGAATAGGACAAAGCATAACTTTAAGATCTTTTCAAATATTTTGGAATAGACCCAACAAATTTTGAGGGCCAAATTGAAGATGTTTAAGACAACTTGGATCTCAACAATTTGTGGATGTTTTGAAGGTGGAGTGTCATCTTCAATGAATTGATGGTTATGGAGTTTCAATAGTTTTAAAAGTAATTATTGAAAATGAACTGTGAAATGATTGTAATCTTGTCACTTCCTCTTTGAGAAAATCACAACCATTTTTTATAAAGTAGAACTAGTACTAGGATAAAAGAGATAGATAGAATAGAATGTAATGTAATGTAAAAATCTTATATATATACGTGGACCTTTTTACAAAAAAATTGGTGTTGTGTGTTCTTTTTTTCTTCAAGTTTAGCCCTTTGCAATAATTTAACTAAAGATTTAACTTCCATTTTAAAGACTTGTGCATATTCTTCAATTATAACATATGTGTCTGAATATCAATAAAGAATAATAAAAATATGGTCTTGTTCTTACTGTTCAATTTTTTTTCATGCATGGGATTAAATTCAATTGAGCTAGCTATGTGTTTCGGGTATTAATGTGACTACATTAATAAAATTTGATGACTGATGGTCTATGTAGGATTCTAGACTATCTTGCAAAAGGTACACGAATCCCTGATGTAATATGACTTCATGATCCAATGAAAAAAGGATTGGTCTATAAATGATTCATTAAGTTTTGATGAAATATGATTTAGGGTTTTAATCTTTTGAAACATTCTTTTTCATCATAGAACTACATGTAGGGTTTTAGTCTTTCAAACATTCTTAAAAATTACATAATTAGAAGATACACTTGCCTTGGTAGGGTAGAACCTAAATAGTAGAGGAATTGGAACCTAAGATTTATTCTTGTTTATTGGCTAAGAATGTGTACTTGGGGTTGTAAGTGTCAAAGATTATGCTTTTAATCCCAAGTTACTGTTTTAAGAACCAACATATTAGTGACTCTGTTGGGGATCTCTAATTTAATTTTCTTTCTTTCTTTCAAGGCGGTGACTCCATTTTAAAAACCCTAGTATTTATAAAGTAGGTAGTATCTATTTTCAATTGTATAAAATGCCAAATTTTAGAAAAAAAAATTGGGTTTCCCAAATTCTTTTCTCATTGATATCAAAGATATTCTCCCAAAATTTGGTGGTATAAAAGAAGAAATGATAGAAAGGTATGTCCAATATTTTGAATACCTTATGGAAGAATATGAAGTCATGAAGATGTCTATATGTAGATTTGTTTTCAAACTCTAACAGGGAATGTAAGGGAATGGTTATATTATTTGGATCCATACTCAATAGATTTGTGGGAGGATTTGAAATCATTTTTTTTGGAATACTTTATTGAAAATGTAAGAAATTGTGTTTTGCTTGAGGAATTCACAAATATCCAAATACAAAGCAATGAAATAACTCCTTTTCTCGATGTTAGATTTCTAAAAGCTATTCAAAATTTTCCAAGAAAAATGAAGCCTAATTATGCATGGACCCTAATTATATATCCTAATTCTTTTGAGGAAAATATGAGTTTCAAAATAAGAATGGAAAACTTCGCAGACTTGTGTGAAGCATCTAAAATTACCAACAATATTGAGAAGGTTGAAAATTTGTGATGAAATTAAAACCAAATGAGGAGTCATCGCCAAAGCATTTTTTGGCTTGGACAAATGTAAATTACCCATATATTGAGTAAAGGGATCCCTCACACATAATAAACCCCTTTATTCTCCCATGACTCAAAATAAAGAAGAATCCCCACGCCCCCCACTCCTCGCCTTCCATGACATAAGTGATAATAACTATGAGAATAATAGAATTGAAAGTGGTCGGGATTCAAACTCTGTACCTAATGATGAAATGGACAAGGAATTGGAAATGAATGTTGATACGATTAATCCTTTGTTTTATCATAATAATGAGCATATAGATCAATAAATTTGTATGGGATTTTAATGGGGAGATATATAGGTATATGTGAGTCCTTTATATGATAAATACATGAAGATAATAAAATAGATACAATTAGAGCTTGATGAATAATATTTTATTGAACAAGGGAACATGTTTTGTGCTCATTGTAGAGATATCAAACTAGTGTACAAAGAATATTACTAATTAGACTAACATTCACAAACTAAGTAAATTAGCTACACTTATGATGAGATGAAGGAAACATCATTGAGGTAGGAAAACCAAGAATGGTAAGCTCCCTAAGTGTGACCTTGATTTTATTGATATGTCTTGTCTAGTGATGGGAGATGTGTGCTCAAACTTCAAGTGGTGGGTTTTGGATCATGCACGGAGATGGGTGAAAGATTAAATAATGGAAATGGGTGTGGATTTTGACATGGTAATGGTGTAAATGGCTATGTTGTGGTGGCTAATGGGACATTATAAGTTTGCATTAAAATTTGATGATTTGTGTGAGAGGAAGGGCTTAATTTATAGGCTAAGAGGTGATGAGATGGAGGGTCTGGATGTGAGGAAGGGCTAGGATGAAAGGAAGGGAGTGCATGTGGATTTCCTTCTTCAAATCTCTAGCCTTGTGACAAGTGTCACAAGGGGATTGGGTGGTCAAAGGGAATTATGAGGGAGGAGGAGTGTGGAAGGATGTATGTAAGAGCCATTAATTCTCTTGGATACAAATGTAAGAGGATAGGGAAGACTCTTGACTTTGGTTTGGGTTACAAAGTCTTAACCCATGCTTAAGTTGTGCACATGTTTAGGAGGGGGATTAAGCTTGGCTTAGGATGAGAGTTAGGAGGTAAGTCACTTAGCATTGATGGGATGGGTTAGTTAGCTAGCTAAGTGAGGTTAGTATGGGTGAATGGGTTGGTTTAGGGTTTTGGGATTGGTTTAGGATTTTGTGATTTATTTATTAAATGTTTTATTTGATAAATGGGGATGTGGGATTAAATTAAATAGATTTTGAATTTATTTAATTTAATAGAGGAATAGGGATTTAATTGATAAATTGATTTTGGGTTATCTTTTAATTTTATCAATTGGACTATAGTTAATTTAATTAATTAATTAACTAGGGGATGACAATTGATTAATTAAATATAAAATATTTAATAAATAATGTCCTAGAAGATGACTAAATAAGATTACTTAGTGATGTAATCAAATTTAGGTGTCTACACTCATTATGATACAATTGTGTACATGAATAATTATTTTTCATGTGAAGATTGTCCTTATTCGCATGATTTTTTCATTAAACAACAAGACATGCATGAAAAAGATAATCAATAGGAATGTACACATATACTTCTTCAAATGGGTTTGATACTTAAAATAAACATCATAACATAATCATTTCATTATTTCAAATTATATATACCTCTCAGTCCAAAGTTTATTACAATAAGGGAAGTTTGAGAATGAGTTCCTCTAGAATAATGGTTTTGAAAGAAGGCTACCTCATCGTATTCTGGAGATATTTGCAGAAAAAGTGTCAAGGACACAACTAATGATGATGATAAAAAGGAGAGATTGTTGGATAAAAGTGATGTTGATGAGGAACAAGGTTAGAATCGAGCTATAAAGATTATGTAGAAGAGTTAAATCAATTGTTATATTGTTACTAATGTCAAGTTGATTAACATATTGCTAATTCACATAAGTTAACATTATCTAAAGGATGTGGTACTGAATAGAGAAATGGAGAGGAGGAAAGAAGATTAGATGTTAAGTATGTGAACCTAATTGAGCAGTTGATAAATTGGTCTATGATAGTATAATGTTGGTTTGATTGTTTTACATGGATTCATGAAGTGTTGAAATGATGTTAAAGAAAATAATTTTAATCAGTAAAGGAGGGAATGAATTTGGCATGTGAAAAGATAAAGAATTTGTAAGTTACACTAAGCTAGAGATAGTGATCAGTAAATGAAGAAGAAGATGTTGGACCCAACTAATGATGCAACTGAGAATGTTATGAATGTATGTAGAAGAGACATATTATTTGTTATGTTATCATTGATGTCAAATTCTTAGTTGGCTAGACATTATGATAATTTAGTAGAGTGTCATATCATTTGATTGATGAAGAGGATTTGATTAATGAAGAGGATTTGAAGAAAGCATAATGGTAATAGAGTTGATAACTATGGTATTCCATGGGCACTTTAATGAGTTGGAAAGTGATAATGTAATGTTTATTTGATCATGTAATTTTGTAATGTAAAGATGAAATCTATGCATCCACAAAGCTACACAAGATACACCACTTTGATAAGGTGAAAGAAGGAATATAGTATTAATTGAGTGTTTGAAAAAGATAAGTTAAAGTTCAATGTTAGCTGAGTAATGCATATGTTAATCAAGTGATATATTGTCTAAGTAAAATGTAATGTTCATCAAGTATGAGTAGGAAGAACAAGTTAAGAAAGATGCGATCTGAGGCCAACTTATGGTAAAAATAAAGAATGCTTGGGAATTTTGAAGGTGAAAATCAAAGTTTGTTATAGGATCTACAACTAGAAAAATACAATGAAGATCTGATGATGGAAATTGAAACAAGATAAGGATGATCACAAAGTTTAATGTAAGTGCTATTTTCTAAGTGACTAAATACATTGAATCTGAGATCTATAGATGTGGTTAAGCAAAAGCACTTGGAAGAATCTAGAAGCATAGAGTTTACTATTTAAGGAGATGTTTGAGCAAGTTTATAGTTGGTGATAAATATTGTTAAATTGGTTATTTTTGTGAAGTAAAGAGAAAGAAAGGAGAAATATGAACCAAGAAGAGTAGAAGAGGATGGAGAAAAGTTAGAGAAAAGTGAAAGTGTGAAGAAGTGAATCGGCCAGATAGAGGAGAATAGAGGTCTTAACAAGAAAGGTAGGGCTAAATCTTACAGAACATTTGACTATTCCTTTCTTACCATTGTAGCATAAAAATATCTTAACCAAGTGGACCTAATAAGTATATTAAATCATATATGGTAACATTAATTAGTGATGTTTGAAAGTCCTTTAGAGTAGGTCACTCTTTAGATGAGATCAAGTAGTGATAAGGTCTAGATATTTTTAATGTTATAACCCTCTAGCCATGTTGTTAGAAATGTTTAGAATAACTAAGAAGGGGGGGTGGGGTGGGGGTGAATTAGTTACTCAAGGTTTATATGTACCACTTGAACAATTAAACATTAAACACATCACTGCTCTTCTTATCTTGCATATTTTGTTGTTGCTTGGTCTATATTGCAAAACTATCTTAAACTTAACTTGCATTACATAATGAAAACATCATCACATGTAAAACATTCATAGTTTGACACTAGGATTTTACATTGAAACCCAATTTGGAAAAAACACTAGCAACATGTCACTCTTTTTCACAACTTCAAAGTGAGTTCTATTAGGAGCCAACCCTATTAAAGGTTACAATACAAACTATATAATATGATCTAGTTAGAGGATTTAATCATCATGTTAGGAATGGCCTTGTAAGAGGACTTTGATTGTTCCATTTAGAATGTCACCTAGTTAAAGGATTTAAACACACTGTTAAGTCTTCAAATGACTACTAAGTCAACCTTTCTTAAAAGGATTTCAATACAAATTGTTTACAATCATAAGAAAGAAAATGGTAGGTTTTGATTTGTGTGATTACAACTCACTTTTTTCAGTTTAGATCTTTATTCGGTCCTTATGTTGTTTCACTAATAATTCTTTCATTGTCATCTCTGATCTTGATCTACTTGGACACCCTTCAAGCAATCAGTCCACTCTTCTCATCAACACTTAAGCCTTCTGGTCAAATTTACTTATCAATAATAGCATCACATCCGCAAGCTTATATCTTTTAGCTTCACATCCATTCACTTGTGTGTTTTTTATCAACCTTACTATGTATGACTTCCTTCACATACGAACTCTCACACACTAGATAGGGCTGGACTAGGCATCAAAGGTTTGGTTTTGTATTGTTGGAAATATAAGGTAGGCAAGGTTACTGAGAGGGGAGGAGTTAATCAGGAACCAATAAAACTTTATCTTACTTCACCAATGAATACTTCATATATTATTCTGATCTAATTGCATGCATGAAAGAATGAAACAAACAAAACATTTATAACACTTTGACACAAGATATGGTGACCTAAAAACTGTCCAAATAGAAAGTAAAACTAGGGTGGGAATGATACTCACAAGCTTTAGTACTATACTATAAAGTTAACCTATTAAGGCTTACAATTGACCACTTCTAACAATCTACCATGTTAGGAGCAATAAGGACTATGAGGTCCACCTTGTTAAAGGATTTACAAACATACAATGAAGTATGCACTTAGTTAAGAGATTTAACAAAAAAATGTTAAGTCTACCCTATTAAAGGATTTGACTGGTGCACCTATTAAGATGAACCAATTTCATCATAATTCACAAAGTTGGCCCAATTGTTGTAACTCAGGTTTTGAAGACAAAATTGATGATGTTTTGATACACAAAAAATATTGTCAACACTTGGCAAACTTTGGCACTTAGTTGAACTTGAAGCTCATTCCATACTAATCACTTCCAAGTAGCTCGAACTTGGTCAGCACTGTGTGACTCAATGAACATTGAGAAACTCGGTAGTTGTTAAATCACTTGGTTGACTCTTCATGACTTGATCAACACTAGATTCACATTATTAACACTCTGAGCTTGGTAGATATAGTATAACTTGGTTAACATACCATAGCTCAGTTAACACTATGATCTTCTTCACTTCCACTAAATAGCTCAGTAGCCTCTACTACATTCAATTTGCATTGTACATTGTCTTTAAAGCTTGGTAAGTACTGTGTAGCTCAAAAAATGTGCTACAAATTGACTCAGGTGCTTGGTAGACACTGTATTCTAACTACTTATCTCAAGAACAACTGAATCACTTGGTTAACACTACAAACTGAATTATGAGCTCGGTAATAACTATAGAGCTCAGTAGCAATGTAACCATTTGACTAAGTGTTGAGTCATTGATATAAAAATTGACCTTCATGTCAACATGTATTACCTTAAATAGGAAATTTTTGCTTTACTATTTTCTATATCCAGAGTAGATCTTAGGGTTTACAATTAGATTCCACTCAATTCAATGTATTTGTAGATCATCTTGATCATCCTCTAGAAACTTCTCAAGAATTCTTTTGTTAGGTCTTTACCTAATCACCACCTTGAATTTAATGATCTAACTCATCAATCTTATCTTTAACACATTTTACATCTCCCATGAAATCAACTAAGTCAGCTTGATATTACGATTTCTTCTAATTTGATCTTTTAATGTCACTTGGGAATCACTAAATTTAGACACTCGGTCAATATTAAAATACTCGATCGCTAAAAATCTTTCTGGCTCAGCATCAACTAACTTGAGATCGATTGATGATAATTCTTGGTCAACACTAGATTTTCTTGACACTAACCGTGGCTCAGTTGACACTAGCATTACTCGACACTCCTTAGTATTTTACTCTTTTGCTCGGCTTGGCTTAGCTTCCTTGACATAAAAAATTACTTTTCTTTATCAAAGTCTATCTAATCAAATGTCCATTGTAACTTCATTTTCATAACTTCAACCTTTCCTCTAGGTGTTATAGTTATGAGTAACTCTCAAATCCTCTTCATCAATCAAATAGATATGACAATTAGATTAGGTATCAATATGTCTCATCCATAGATTTGACATCAATGAAAAAACAACAATTGTTCCAATTGTAAGTTTCCAAAAATCTCCCTCTTTGGCATTGATGGCAACATCTCAAATATTTGAAATACTAAAAACAACTTAGTTACCATAATATCAAAATGAGTTCACTTCCATGAGTGACCACTATCCTTAGTTTTATTTTGATTCTCATTCATTCAAACTTTCAAACTCCCTCTATCAGTTTGCTCTCCTTCATGATTCTCTCCCTCTAAGGTTTATCTTTCTTTTCTCAGTAATCTTGTGAATTCTTGGTAATCTCTCCCTCTTTCATCTTATATTCTTAGTAATCTCTCCCTCTTTGATAGCAATGCCAAAGATGTGTAGCTCTCTCAACTTCAAATTCTTCATACATTTGAATTATGTATATTCCAAATGTTTGGTTGATACTGGTCATCTGTCTATGACTAATCTTTTATGTTGTAGTAAAGTATTCTACCTTAGGCATGACCCATAGTAGAGTTGTATTGCACCACTGTGTAGAATGTTCTAATCAACACATGTAATGTAATGCATCTTGGCTTCTTAATTATCCTTAGTTAGGGGAATAACCCCTTACTTACCTCTAGGATATTCATGAGCATCTTTGGGTAATGGTTTTGTTAATATGTTAGTAATTTGTTCCTTTATATTCACATATTCTAGCTTCACTTCTTTGACTTGAACTAATTCTTTGAAGAAGTGATACTCGGTAGCAATGTGCTTTGTCTTAGTGTGCATCACTAGATTCTTTGAAATATTAATAGCACTTGTGTTATCACAATAGATAACTACTTGATATGTAATCTCTTCCTTTCAATGATTTCTTAATTCACATTATATTTGGATAATTCACTGTACATGCCACATACTTGACTTCAGCTATTGATTAGGAGATACAAATATGTTTCTTACTTTTCCATGACACCAATCTCTTTACTAGAAAGAATGCACCTTCACTAGTGCCTTTCCTTTCATCAATATTTCATGCCCATTTTGAGTCAATGAAAACCTTTAGTTCAAATCTATCACTTCTCTTGTAGTATAATCCATAGTCTTTTTTATCTTTTAGGCATCTCATTATCCTTTTTATAGCCATCATGTGATTCTCTTTAGGAATTGTTGAAAAAATATAGCAACTATCCCAACTGCTAATGCAATATCTAGTCTTTTGTGAATAACATATTGCAATTTTCTTATCATGGATCTATATAGAGACTAGTTCTCATTAGTAGAATCATCATTTTTAGATAGCTTATGTCCTATAGACATAGGTATGCTCACTGGCCTTGAATCTTCAAAAGTCTTCAATATTTTCTTGATGTATTTGGTTTGTGAAATGAAAATACCAAACTTCATTTGACATGCTTGTAATCCAATAAAGAAATTGATTTCACCAAACATAGGCATTTTAAATTCCTTTTTCATTTCAATAGCAAATGATCTACGTAATGCTTATCTTCCTCCAAATATGATATCATCAACAAATGTCTCAGATAATAGTACTTCATTGTTCTTACTATTCTTCAAATATAGATTGTTGTTATCATTTGTCCTCTCGAAACCATTTTTAACTAAATATTTATGTAACCTTTATACCATGCTCTTGGTTCTTTCTTCAATCCATAAAGATCTTTGTTTAGTTTACATACCATGTTCCTCTTGTCTAGATCTACAAATCCTTTAGGTTGTTCAATGTATACTTATTCCTCTAGTATACCATTTAAAATGCAGATTTGACATCCATTTGATATACCTTGAAATTATTGTAGGCTAAGTATGCAAGAAGAGTACTAACACCATCAAGTCTAGCTACAAGAGAAAAATTTTCTCCATAGTCAACTCCTTCTTGTGCATAACACTTGCATACGAATATTGCTTTGTTCTTGTTACTTCACCATTTTCATTGAGCTTGTTCCTAAAACCCACTATATCCCAATGAAATTTTTGTCTTTAGGTCTTGGCATTAAGGTCCAAGTATTTTTCTTCTCAATCTAGTTGATTTCTTTGTTCATAGCTTGAATCCAATCTTCATTGTCTAAAGTGTCTTTTATTGTTTTAGGCTCAAACTCACATAATAAGCATGTGTCACCTTTTATTTTTCTCCTTGTCATCACACTTGATTCAACATCTCCAATGATTTGATAAGCTTTATGATGTCTTGTCACATATTTTGCTAATATAGGTAGTTTTCTTCTTAGTTCTTCATCAGGTTCATTTAGAAAAATAATCTATGGATCGTTTCCTCTTTCTTGTTCTAGTTCTGGTTCAATTTTTGAATGCTTGGCATTCACTATCTAATGGTTGACATTTTTTGTTTGTGACTCAACATCTTAGTCTGTTTCTTAGTACCCACTCTCTGCTACTTAGAAATTTGCATTTGCACTCCATAATTTCTTGTCTGATGGGAACTTGCAACTTGACTTGTCTATTCATTTTGAGTGTTGGGAACATCATTATCCATATTGATGAATGTACTATAGTCTTCAATTTCTTCAATACATGAAACATTACCTTTTTCTGCAAACTCATCAACTCTCACATTTGAACTTTCCACAACTTTGTTAGCATTATAATTTAAACACTTATAAGCTTTACTTTTTGTAGAATAACCTAGGAATATGCCTTCATCACTCTTTGCATCAAGCTTTCCATTCCTATTATCTTTTAGTATATAGCATCTACTTCCAAACATTTTGAAATATTTAACATTAGGAGCATAACCATACCACAATTCAAAAGGCCTAGCATAGTTACCTTTCTTGACTTCAATTCTATTCAAGGTATAGATAGCAATACTAACTACTTCTCTCCAATATTTATGTGATACACCTTTCTCCATGATTAGTATTCTTACATAGTCCATTATCGATATATTTCTTCTTTTAGCTATCCCATTCTAAGGAGGGGTCCTTAGTGCTAACACATATCTTTCAATTCCTCTATCATTGCACAATGTGTTGAACTAATGTGAAATGAATTCATCACCTCTGTCAAATCTCAAACACTTCAGACTCTTCCCTCTTTCTTTTTCAACTCTGGCTAAATACCACTTGAATAACTTAAAAGCATCAAATTTAACTTTAAGAAACATCACAATCATCATTTAGAGTAGTCATCCACAAATAAAATGAAATATTGATCTCTGTAATAACTTTTAACACCAATGGATCAACATAGGTCAATATGAACCAATTCCAAAATATCATTAGCCTTGTATGCTTTACTCATAAAACTAGACTTGGCCATCTTTTCTAATCGACATTGTTTATACATAGCATTGCTAGGCTTCTTCAGTTTAGGAAGTCCTCTAACTTTCTTCATCTTATTGATATTCACCAAATTATCAAAATTCACATGACATAATCTTTTGTGCCATAACCAAACATCTTCTTGTTGTGCAAACATACATGTTTCTCCTGATAGGTCTAGATAGAATAAGTTACCTCTTGTCTGCTCACTAGTTCCAATTATCTTACCATCACCATCATGTATCTAGGCCTTTCTATTGTGAAATTCAAATATGTAACATAATTTTTTCAATTGTGAAACACTCAACAAATTGTAGTTAAGTCCTTCAACCCAATAAACATTTTCACATGTTATCTTGTCAGTCAGTTGAATAATGCCTTTACCTTTTATAACACATGGAGTATCATTACCAAGTTTAACAAATCCACCATTGTATGGACCAATATCTTCAAATTTTTCTTTATCACTAGTCATATGTTTGGAACATCCACTATCAATTATCCATCTATCACTTTTGTTCACATAAGAAATTAATGCAGTTTTCTCATCTTCATCAAACTCGTCTTTCATAGTGATATAGAAAACTTCATCATCATTACTCTCAGATTCATTATCAATATTTCCTTTAGCAATATAACAAGATTTCTTACTTTTTTCTTCATTGCTTCTTCTGTATTCTTTGTCATCTCTTCTTCCTACTTGCTTTCCTTCTTTTCATCCTTTTCTTTTGTGTTGGGATATCTAGCAGCAATATGACCAACTTTGTTGCTGGTGGAATTCTATTAGAATAATTGAGAGGGGGGGGTGAATCAATTATTCAAGATCTAGATGTACAAATAAAACTTTTCACAATTCAGTAAACCCTTAAAACTTTCTCAACCATGCATGCATTCATTTTGTTTTAACCAAAACGGATATGTTACTATTAAATCAACATGCAGGAATGTAAAACATAAAACACAGCATATCCATCAGTACACTTGAAACAATGATTTAACATGGAAACCCAATTTGGGAAAAACCACCAGTAACATGCTACTCCTTTTTCACTCTTCTAAAGCGATAGGCCAACCTTGTTAAAGGTTATAACACACACTATTAAATGTGACCTGGTTAAGGGTTTTCAATCACCCTATTAAAAGTGAGCCTTGTTAGAGGACTTTAGGCCATTCACTTGGAATGTCACCATGTTAAATGATTTTCCAATGACTATTAATTCAACCTTTCTCCAAAGGATTTACCCTAATCTGATACAATTGTTAGAAAGTAACAGTAGAGCTTTGATTTGATACAACTTACAACCTTACTTGTAGATTATAGATCACTATTCAGTCCTCAACTTTTCTTGGCTTCCAATCTTTGCAACTCTGATAGCTTGTTCACCCTTTAAGCATTCATCCTCTTCTAGCCTTCTTGCTTAGCTTACCATTGCAGACTTCTTCACTTGGGTCACTCGATGAAGCAAAGCCTCTTCATTCACATTGTTAGATTTTTGTTTCCAAAAACTCTTTGACCTCCAACCAACATTGCTTCATGGCAAAACATCCCTACATATAGGGAATTAGAACTCTTCATTATCCATCTCAAAAATTAGGGTTTTTGATGGATTAGGTAGGATACAATGTATCTACCCCATATCTTGTCTTTTCTAGAAACTTCTCCTAGAATCCACTTGAATTCACCTTCAAAATGGTTTACATAAGATTCTACACCTCCAGCTCATCAATCTTATCTTCCTTCTAATTTACAAGTTCCAAGAAAACAAACTTGTCAACTTTTAATTAGTGAATCTTTGATCTATTTCATAATGTAGCAGCTCGGCATTATCAATTTACTAATGCTTGGCACATACTATGTTACTCAGCATCTATTTTAAAATCACTTGACATCAATTGAATTTTACTGGTACTCAGTATCAACTAAAAATCACTTGACTTCAACTATCTTGTTCAGCACCTAGCAGCTTACTCAGCATCCACTAGAAATTGGCATCCACTAGAAATCACTTTCAATCGGCTCCAACTAACTTTTTGCTTGGCTTGCACTAACTTTGCTCGACACCTTCTATCAACTTGGTCAAGCTTAGGAAATGAAATTTTTCCAACATTATTCTTTTGAACTTTCTAAGTGTAGTCAATCATTTTGTAACCTCAAGTAGATCATTAATACATTATGTTATCACTATCTTAACTGATTCTTGCACTTTAATACATAATCATAACTCAACCTTTCCTCTAGGTACTTTTGTTACATCTTGTTGATCAAATCCTCCTCATCAATCAACTAAGTGATAGTTTTTGAAACATATAAGCAATTGTCTTACCAACATGTGGTAGCTTTGACATCAATGACCAAACAATGATTGAAAACACACAGTCTTCTTCAACATTCTTTCTACTCAAATGATATTTTCAATCATATATCAATAGTTGCATGAAAAAGAAATGATAGGTAATTTACCTTTGTATTTACCTCTTCCTCTTCCAAACCTTTTTGCAATGAGGGCTTCAATTTCATCAATCTCATAATCAGAACTAACACTTTCACTCTTCAAATGTTTTCCTTTCTTCTTACTAAGAATTAGTTCTGACTTGAAATCAGATTCAATGGTAGTAGGTGTGTAGTTATAAAAATTAGATATCTCAAAAGTAACAAGTCTACCAACTACAACTTCTAAGGTCAAACTATTACTTGGTGTACATCATAGTTCTTGAATTGCATAAACTCTAATGGCATGGATAGGGAGTACAGTCCTCAATATCTTTCTTATCATTGTTTCATCTTTAATTGTTCCATTTTCTCCTCGAATAGCATTAATAACCACTTTAACTCTTGTGTGGTATTGTACTATGTTCTCACCTTCCATCATTTATATATCATCAAATTTACCTCTTAGGTTTTCTACTTTGGCTCTTAGTACATTGTCATCACCTCCATATATGGTCTTTAATTTTTCCCACACCTTCTTTGTAGTATCCAATCTTTTAGGTCATCAAACTCAGCATAGCTTAGGGTTGAGGCAATCTCCAACATTGCTTGGTTTTAATATAACTTTTGTCTCAATTCTTTAGTAGTCAGAGAAGTAATTGTTACCTCTACATATTCATTGCTTAGAAAATTGACATCAACATCACTGATACTAGATATGTGCAACTTCATTAGGGTTTTCCATGTAGGGAAGCTATCCTTATTTAGCTTGGGTACATCTCTCTTTTTTATAATGATCTTTAGATTTAAGTACCTTCAAACTTTTCTCTATAAGCACTGAGCTCTTATTCTAATTGTATTTATTACTTAAGGTCTATATGTACCATTTGAACAATTAAACATTAAACACATCATTGTTTTTCTTATCCTTCATATCCTATTATTTCTTAGTCTCTACTATAAAAATGTCATAAACTTAACTTTCCTTGAAAAATAAAAACTTCATCACATGTAAAACATTCACAGTTTGACACTGGGATTTTACATTGAAACCCAATTTGGGAAAAGCCACCAGCAACATGTCACTCTTTTTCACTCATTTAGAGTGAGCTCTGTTAGGATCTAGCCCTATTAAAGGTTACAATACAAATTGTTAAATGTGACCTAGTTAGAGGATTTAATAAGAGGAATTTGATCATTCTATTTAGAATGTCACCTAGTTAAAGGATTTAAATAGATTGTTAAGTCTTCAAATGATTGTTAGGTCAACCTCTGTTAAAATGATTTCAATACAAACTATTTACAATGATAAGAAATAAATCAATAGGTTTTGATTTGTGTGATTACAACTCACTTTTGATGATTTGGATCTCTGTTTGGTCCTTATGTTGGTTCACTGATAAGCTTTTCATTGTTATCTCTGATCTTGATCTTCTTGGACACCTTCAAGTAATTAATCCACTCTTCTCATCAGCACTTAAGGCTTCTACTCAAATTCACTTATCAACAACAACATCACATCTGTAAGCTTTTCTCTTGTAGCTTCACATACACTCACTTGAGTGTTTCTGATCAACCTTTCTCTATATGAATTCCTTCACATACAAACTCGCATACACACTACCTAGGGCTAGACTAAGCACCAAATGTTCAATTTTGTATTACCTTAAATAGGTAATTTGTGCTTTACCATTTTTTGCATCCATAGTAGATCTTAGTGTTTATGATCACGTTCAACTCGATTCAATGTATCTGTACATCTTCTTGATCATCCTCTAGAAACTTCTCTGGAATCCTTATGTTCGGTCTTTACCTAATCATCATCTTGAGCTTAATCATCCAACTCATCAATCTTATCTTCAACACATTTTACATCTCCCAAGAAATCAACTAAGTCGGCTTGATCTTATGATTTCTTTGAATATGATATTTTATTATCACTCGACAATCACTGAATTCTAACACTCGATCAATACTCAAATACTCAATCACTGAAAATGTTTCTGGCTTGACATCTACTAACTTTTTTAGTTGATTCTAACACTTGGTCAATACTATATTTTCTCAGCACTAATTGTTGCTTGGTTGACATTAGCATTACTCAACATTCCTTAGTATTTTACTCTTTTGCTCAGCTTGGCTTAGCTTCCTTGACATAAGCAAATACTTTTCTTTATCAAAGTCTATCTAATAAAATGTCCATTGTAACCTCATTTTCATAACTTCAACCTTTCCTCTAGGTGCTATAGTTATGAGTAACTCTCAAGTCCTCTTCATCAATCAAATAGATATGACATTTAGATTATGTAGCAATGTATCTCATCCATAGATTTGACATCAATGACAAAAAAAAATGTTCCAATTGTAAGTTTCCAACATAGGTCACACTAAAAATAAGTATGTAACCTTTAAAAGGTTGGCTCCTATAAGAGCTCACTTCAAAAGAGTAAAATTATTTGGGTTGTCGGTCCCAGGTGGTTTTTCCCTTTATAGGGTTTTCACATTAAATCATAGTGTCAAATGTGTGAATTTTTTTGTGTTGCAAGTTATTTTTCAAGGTATTTACTTAATAATGAAACTCAATAAAATCTAGGTAATAGTAAGATAAAAGCTAAATTATATTTATGATACTTAGTAATAGCAAAAATAGTGAGATAATAGTTTGAAGTAGATTGATTACAAGATTTAATTATGAAGTTGAATGAGATAACCAAGTAATTTCTATTGATGTTTATGAAGTTGAATTGGTATTAAAAAAATTGAATTTCCTATAGGATAACTGGACATAACTGATTCACACCCCTCCCCAGTTATCAAACAATTGGTATCAAAGCATGGTTCTTGGAGGATGAAGTTTGAAAGAACTTGAGCTAAAGATCCAAAGATGTATAAGAGAGAGGTACCAAAGTTGAACAAGGAGAATTTCTCCTCATCGAAAAAAAAAGAATGAGGATATACCTATTTGGAATTGGTGGAAATGTTATGCACTCGATGGATAATGAATATACTACAATTCTACTTCCTATGACCTTGGAGAAAATGGCTACGAAGAAAGACCATAATAGTGTGATGATTGAAATTGCACTTTCCCTAATTGATCTTGAGTTTGATGATGTCAATAACTGTGCTAATACTAAAAAAATGTGTGACGAACTGGCAATTCTACATGGTGGATATCCTAATGTGTTGAGAACTTATAATAATAAAAGTTTAAGAGGCAAGTATGATGACATGAGAATGAAAGAAAGCAAGAATGTTGCATAGTATGTGACCTAAATCAAAGAAGTTGTAAGTGCAATCAAATCTATTGGAGGAGCTATTAGTGATTCTAATATTGTAAGTAAAGTTCTTAGAACTCTTCTACCCATCTGTGCTATAAAAAAATTTATAATTCAAGAATTTAGAGCTATTCCTAGTAACGATTTGACACTTCAAAGTTTAGGTAGTCAGTTGACTACATTTGAGTTGAGCAATTATGATATCAGTTTGACTACACTTGGAAATGTTTTAAAGTCTTCACTAACCATTGGTAGTTCAATGAAAGAGAAGAGTAGTAAAAAAGAAACTAAATTTGAATGTGAAGAAGATATGGATGATATTAAAGCAATTCTTGTAAGGAGATTATCAAGAGAAAAAGGTAAATTCAAAGGTAAACTAACACTGATCTATTTTAAGTGCAATAAAGATGGTCATTTTGTAGCTAAATGTCTTAATAGAAGTAAGAGTGATAGAAATGATAAGAAATATCACAAGTACGAAAAGATCAAGGACTATAAAGACTAAGGCAAGAAATCATGTTGCATTGTTGAAGAAGAGCACACCGAGTCCAGACATTCTGATCAAGTTTGTTATTAGTGACAACACTTATTCAGATTATGTATGGCTACTAAGCTTATTGAATAGTCTACAGTGTTTGCCATGCATTTTAATTGCTACCAAGTCTTTTGCACTAATTCCAATTTCTATCGAGCATTCTAGTGGTTACAAAGTGAATTTAGTTAGCATGAAGTCCAGCAGTTCAACCCGAGCACTCCAGTGGTTACCGAGCTAGTACTTCATGTAAAGCAAAGTTAGTTTTAATCAAGATATGTGAGGATTAGTGTTTACTAAGTGCAATCATGGTAAACATGTAATTCAGTTTATACCAAGTTACATAGTGTCTACCGAGTCACTAGTGCAAACTAAGTTCAAGGCTATGTTGAAGTGATTAGTATGGACCAAGCTTTTACTTCTACCGAGTGCATGACGATGTTGAGTAATGATAGTGGATGCCAAGTGTTAGAATTTCACCAAGTCAGTTTTTTTAAAACCCAAGAATCTACATATGGGCCAACTTTGTAATATTGGTGTTAACTTGTATGATGGCCGAATTTGTAAATATATGTAATGTATTGTATCATATCCAATGTAGTATGCAAGATAATGAACATGTAAAAAATGTGAATGTGAATCAAGCAACAGATAAAGTATATTGCAAGCCATATCAGAATAGGAGCAGTAGAGTCATATCTATCACACAAAGGTGATCAATACTTCAAAGAATCTCTATCAACAATTTAGTTGCAAGTCAGAGATCAATTGTTTCATCCTAACAGGTGAACCAGTCCAAATCCTTTAACAAGGTAGACTTAACAGTCTTTCTTAAATCTCTTAACAGAGTGCATACTTCATTGTGTGTTTGTAAAACCTCTAACAAGGTGGAGCTTATAGTCCTAATTGCTCCTAATAGGGAAGATCATCAAAAGAGATCAATGTAAGCCTTAACTAGCCAACTTTATGTTGCAGTATTGAAGTTTTGTGGGTATCATCTCCACCCCAGTTTTACTTTCTATTTGGAAGGTTTCTAGGTAACCAAATTATTGTGTTCAAGTGTTATGAATGTTTTATATTTTTAGTTTCTCATGCATGCAATTAGATGAATAAATGATAATTGGATTATTACAATTAAGATCTAAATTTGATAAAGTTTTTGAAGTTACTGATTCACCCCTCCCCTCTCAGTAACCTAGCATAGTCTTGAATATATCCAACATTTGGTATCAGAGATTTGTAGTTCTTTGGAGAAAGTTTAACATCTTGAGCAAAGATCAAGAATATGGAGATATTTAGACTTGATAAGGCAATTGAAAATGAAAAGTTGGATCTAGAAATGGCCATTGCACAATTCAAGAAAGCTAAGGAGCAACTTTCCCAATCCCTAAAAAGAAGGAAGGAACTTGCAAATCAAATGAATGATCATTAGTACATTGAAGAAATAATTGAAGACTTTTTCTCTTTGAGTAGTTTAGATGTAGCAAATGATGCAATCAAAGAACTCTTAGAGATGAATGGTTCCCTGCAAGAAGAAGTAAGAAAGCTCAAAAGAGAACAAGAAATTCAATTAGTAAGGCTATGTGAAATCTTGGAACATAAGAACAAGATGAAAGAAGAAATGGATGGAAGAAACAATGGGATCTAGAACCAATCCCTTTAACATGCAAATCTTAAGGGTCAAATCTCCAATGAAAATGAGGAAATCATTAGCCAAAGATAGATCAATGAAAGATTAAGAAATGATCTAAATTTGGAAAGACAAATCAATGAAAGAATAAGAAATGAGCTGAGATCTGAAAAGTAAATCAATGAAAGATTAAAAATTAACCTAAACACTGAAAAGTAAATCAATGAAAGAATGATGCAATCCCAAGCAGACATGAATCAACTAAATCAACTAAATGAGCAGAATCTCTATAGACAAAAAGGTAAAGCAGGAATTGGATACAAAGAAGAAGGTGAATCTTTTGAACAAGGTGCTCAAAGGAATCAAAGACCTACTTGCAATCACTATGGTAAGATAGGTCATACATCAAACAAATGTTGGAGTAATGGTGAAGAAAAATGCAATGCTAAATGCTACGATTTCAATCAACATGGTCACAGGGCTAATGAATGCAAAGAGAAACCAAAAGTTGAAGGCAAGTGTCACAAATACAAGAAACAAGGTCACAAGGCATCTAAATGCAAATCTAAGTCATTCAATCTAGCAGAGCAAATTGTGAAACTAATATTCAATTGAGACTACAACACTTGGTGTAGATGTCATTACTATGGAGAATATGGACACATTGGCATGAACTATGTTAAACATCACACAAGGAAGAGAGATACCACCATAAGATGTTTCACTTGTACCAAACTTGGTCATCTAGCTAAGAATTGCATGAATATAGGTAGAGTTGAAGATGAGAAGAAAGCAAAAGCAGATAACATTCGAAAGTAGATGAGGTGGCAATGGATTCCTAAATCTACCAAGCATGTTAGTTCAAGCAATGATGGTCATGTCACTCAAGAAGTGGGTGACTCCACCATTTCCAACTAAGTTCTTATTATCAAGATCACATCTAAACAGTTCCAATTGAAAGGTGACAAAGATCCAAATTAGTATTCAAGATACAAAAGGATCATCAAGTGAGATCAATATTAGTTATCATCGAGTTGACTTGTCTATTGAGCAAGGTTGGGTCATGGACTCTACCAAGCAAAGTCAGGAGTAACAAGAACATGTTTGATTACCAAGTTATGAAGCCTTACCAAGAAATCTGAATAGATAGTGGATGGTAGGCTGTTGCGCATAATGTTAAGCATGATGTCATCATAGCTACCTTCATACCGAGCATTGATGGTGAAGTTTTAACAAAAAGTCAGGAAATTAAATTCATTTTCACCGAGAATTATAAGTGCTATTGCGAATAAGTAAATTGCAAAGTGACCAAGTGACTTAGAGAAAAATTTGTAATAAATTTTTCATAGCTTACCGAGTAACCATGACATCAAGTAGTAGAAGAAAAGCAAGGAAAGGATCAGAGATGTTGGTTCGAGGAGTAGGATGGAAAGCACCTGATTTCAAACTTGTGCCAACAATTGCTGAAACCCTCAACCCAAACAGAGTGTAGTCACAGATCCCTCCAAAGGTACTTCTCATTAATGACATCCAAACTCATTTCAAGTGTGCAATTTAGGAAATTGGAACCCTATGAAGATAGTAGCCACAGTCATTGCCTCACTTCCTCACTCTCCAAGCAAACCAAGTGCTATATCAAGCTCAAAGACAACTTCAACAAGTTTGATTGTGACCACAACAGATACATCAAATGTCTAATCACTCTTCGCTCCCTCACAGCTCAGTACATCACTGATAAAAGTGTCTACCACTTCATCTATCGAGCTGCCTCATCCCTCTTCTTCAACTATTGAGTTAGCATCATTAGCAATGGATACAATATGTTCTACAATTTTGTGCTCTTCTGTAGTAAGTACTACAATTTTGGATTCTACAATTTTGGCTACTACAGTTTTGGATACTTATGTAAGTACTTCAGTTTTGGATTCAATAAGCATACCAGTTAGTATTTCATATGTTAGCACTATACAAATTTTTACTGCTAGTCCTACTATATCTACTATTATTTCCATCCTGGATTCAAAGGCATTAAGTACAAGGATAGTTGAACGCAAGGTTCAACCGAGTACAAGATTTTTGAGTAGAGAAAAGGAGATAGAGGAGGATATAGACCTAGATGAGGAGATAAAAATTCCCAAATGGGACTTTGATAATCTTACTGTGGATCAAATGCATATAGCTGGTCAACTCCTCCAAAAGAAAGCAAAGCAGAAGAAATTGAGAGAAGAAAGAGATAGAGAATACAAAATTATTGATGATGCAAGGAATATTTTGTCTAAGGCAATAGGTATTGAGGTAGATTCTTCTCAACCTATTTTATTGCAATTAGAAGAGGTAGTCCAAAAGTTTAATGAGGACTTTAGTGGTCAAGATAAATTAATTGAGAAAGCAGAAAAGAAATTTGATAATAAAGTGCTTGAGCACATTGCTCAGCAAATAGCTATCCAACAAGTGGAGCTTTCCTCAATTTTTCCCAATCTTGAAACCTCTTGCATCAATGCAACATCACTTTTTGTGAAGTTATGTGATGTTACTAAGTTTACAAAGGAGATAAACAGAAAATTGACAAAGATTGATGAAGATCTAAAGGCTAGTGCACAACAGTAGCAACTTGACTATAGTTCAAGCTCTGCACATCATATGAAAATTAGATTCTTGTTAGATATGCAGGTAGAGTTGTTGAGAGAAGAAGCAAGGATCCACTCATCATTAATAGATATTCAAAATATGATCCTTCCCATCATGGATACAATGCAAAAGCATAGTGCTTATTCAAAAACATTGATCCATGACAACAACTTCTCCATTGCATATCACATGATAGAACTCTCTACAGAAGTGCAACTTGCTCTACATATGTGCAAAGTCTTGCAAGAGAATTGGGATAGGACTCTAGCACTTATAGTTAAGGTACATTTTGATTTTCTATCTCGTATTGGTGTCTCCATGTAAATAAGTTTTGAATAAATCTTTGGCATTATTGTCAAAAAGGGGGGGAGACACTTAATATGCTATATATGGAGAGAGACACTTGTTATACTATGTATATTGTATGGGAGAGAATCATGCAAAGGGAGAAAGTGTATATAGTAGAAAATTTGCAGATATAATATACTGTATATTCTTACAAAGACAATTTTGAAAAATCTCAAAACAGTATACCATACAAAGCTAGTATCACATTGAGATGTATATAAGTTTTGGCTGATAAGTGTTTTTGTCACTAACATTCAATTAAGTTTGTTATTAGTGACAACACTTATTTAGATTTTCTATGGCTACCAAGCTTATTGAATAGTCTATAGTGTTTGCCATGCATTTTAATTGCTATCGAGTCTTCTGGACTAATTCCAATTTCTACGGCATTCTAGTGGTTACCAAGTAAATTCAATTAGCATGAAGTCTAGCAATTCAACCCGAGCACTCCAGTGGTTACTAAGCTTTGCAGTTTCTATTGAGCTAGCAATTCATGTAAAGAAAAGTTAGTGTTAATTGAGCTATGTGATGATTAGTGTTTACCAAGTGCAGTCATGGTAAACATGTAATTTAGTGTATACTAAGTTGCAAAGTATCTACTGAGTCACCAATGTAGACCAAGTTCAAGACTACATTGAAGTGATTAGTATGGACCAAGCTTCTACTTTTATTAAGTGCATGACGATGTCGAGTAATGACAGTGGACGTCGAGTATCAGAACTTCACCAAGTCAATCTTCAAAACATGAGTATCTACATATGGGCCGACTTTGTAATATTGGTGTTAACTTGTATGATGGACAACTTTGTAATTTTGTAAATTGGATTGGTATATATATATAATGTATTGTATCATATCCAATGTAGTATGTAAGATAATGAACATGTAAAAAAATGCGAATGTGAATCAAGTAGCAGATAAAGTATATTGCAGGCCATATCAAAAAAGGAGTAGCAGAGTCATATCTATCACACAAAGGTGATTAGTACTTCAAAGAATCTCTATCAGCAATTCAGTTGTAAGTCAGAGATCAACTATTTCATCTTAACAGGTGAACCAATCCAAATCCTTTAACAAGGTAGACTTAATAGTCTTTCTTAAATCTCTTAACAGAGTGCATACTTCATTGTGTGTTTATAAAACCTCTAACAAGGTGGACCTTGTAGTCCTAATTGCTCCTAATAATGTAGATCATTAGAAGTGATCAATGTAAGCCTTAATCAACCAACTTTATGCTGCAGTATTGAAGTTTTGTGGGTAGCATCCCCACCCCAGTTTACTTTCTATTTGGAAGGTTTCTGGGTCACCAAATTACTATGTTCAAGTGTTATGAATGTTTTATGTTTTTAGTTTCTCATACATGCAATTAGATCAATAAACAATAATTGGATTATTACAATTAAGATCTAAATCTAATAAACTTTTTGAGGTTACTAATTCACCCCTTCCCTCTCAATAACCTAGCATAGTGTTGAATATTTTCAATAGAGAAAGAAGCAGTTGAAATGGTGTATATTTCTATCAAGAAAGATCCCTGTGGAGAAATTTATGAGAGTGAAAATCCATTATTTCACATGTTATCAAGAATGATACATGGATCATAGATAGTGGATGCTCGCATCACATGACTGGTGATATAAGTAAGATTGACAAACTTGAAAATTTTGATGATGGTGGAACTATTAAGTTAGGTAATGATGTTCCATGTCCATTGAAAGGTAGAGGATCATTAATTTTGAATGATAAAATTAGATGTGTTGATACATACTGGGTACAAGGACTAAAGTATAATATTTTTACTGTTGCTTAGTTGAACAATACAAGTCACAAGCTGGAGTTTCATAATAGAAAAGTAAAAATCTATAATGATAGAGGAAATCTAATTGGAACTACAATACAAACTAAAGGTAATGTATTTTATCTTGATACTACTATTGATTTCTGTTCTCTTACTAAGGTTGAGGATATATGGTTGTCGCATAAGAGGTTGTGTCATGCAAGTTTTGAGAATATGGTGAAGGTTAGTAGAAAGACAAGAGTTATAGGCTTATTGGATCTATATAAACTTGAGAATGTTATGTGAAAAGCATGTTAGCTCGATAAGATAAAAAAGATAAATTTTTCAAGGAATTCACACACTTAATAATGATATTTTGGAATTAGTGCACATTGATTTGTGTGGACCAATGAGAGTGGAAAGTTATTATGGTGATAGATACTTCATATTATTTGTTGATGATTGCACTAGGATGATGACTATCATGTTCATGAATGTAAGATCCCATGCTTTTGATATGTTTAAATGGTATAAGGCTATAGTTAAGGAAGAAACTAGTAAACTATTGAAATATCTAAGATCTGATAGAGGTGGTGAATTTATTTCTTTTGAATTCACTAACTTTTGTGATGAGAATGGTATTAAAAGACGGTTATCTCCACTAAGGACAGAATTTTTTTTTGGAATTTCTTAGAGAATAAATAGATCTATTGTGGATTGTGCAAGGACATTTTTGATTGAAAAATATGTTTCACAAATATTTTGTAGAGAGGTCGTCAACATTGCAATCTATACTCTCAATCATGTTTAGTTGAAGAAAGGAACAAACAAGATACCCTATGATATATTCATAAGGATGCAAGGAATGGTAAATTTGATTCAAAAGGAGATGAAATTATTCTCCTTGGATATTCAACTAAGACCAAAGCATGTAAATGTTTGAACAAAGGTACTAACACAATGATTGAGAGTACAAATGTGAGAATCGATGAGTTTGTAGATAAGAACGATGTGGAGAGCAAGAAGGAACCTGAAGATTACAACATATTTTTATATGTATATAAATATTTACCTAACACATTTCATGAGTTATAGAAGAGATCTACTGAGCAACATCCTTCTTAACCCAAGCAGCAAATAGTACAACCCGAGTGAGAAGTTGAACCCTAACTGAGTGAGAATAATGATGAGAACCCAAAGATTTGAACCTGTATTAGAAAAATATGTGAGAAAGAATCATTCATCTAAGGATACAAGAGTGTTGGAGTAATAAAAGGAAGTAAGTTGAAAGATAGTATATGCTTAATAGCTATTTTGAACCTAGAACAGTAAAGGTTGCACTTGAAAATGAGAATTGGATAAATGCTACAAATGAAGAAATTGATCAGATAGAGAAAAACATGTAGAGACTAGTACCAAGAGATGCAGAAAAGAATGTGATTAGAACAAAGTGGATTTTCAAGAATAATTTGAATTAAAATGGAGAAGTGGTGAAAAACAAAGAAATACTAGTTTGCAAAGGTTATGCCCAAGAAGAAGGAATAGACTATAGTGAGACTTTTGCACCTGTGGAAAGATTGGGAGGTGTAAGAACATTTTTGGCCTATGATACCTACAAGAAATTCAAAGTATATCAAATGGATGTCAATTTTGCATTCTTGAATGGAATATTTGAAGAAGAAGCCTACATACAACAACCAAAAGGATTTTTTGAACCTGATTATAAGAACCTAGTCTGCATGTTGAACAAGGTGCTATATGGAATAAAGAAAGCACCAAGAGCATGGTATGAAAGGTTACACTCTTCTTTGATTAAAATTAGATTTTCCTGAACAAGTGAGAACAATAATTTGTATTTGAAGAGTGAATCTGAAAATATGGTGTTGAGTGCTAAATTTTTTATGGATGATATCGTATAAAATTTGGTGGACATGATTTGATTTGTAAACCATTTTATGGTCAAATGAGTAAAGAGTTTGAGATGTCAATGTTTGGTTAGATAAAAAAAATCCATTGGCTTACAAGTTCATCAAACAAAGAATGGTATATATGTGACTCATTTTAAATATGTGAAGGAAATATTGAAAACATTTGGAATGGATGAGTGAAGACTAGTTGGTACACCTATGTGACTAGAGTGAAATTATGAAAAATTGATACTACTAATGAGGTAAATGAAACTCAATACACATCAATGATTGGTAAATTGCAATATGTTTTTCTTAGTAGGCCATATACTACACATGTTGTTGGAATTGTTGCAAGATTTTCATCTAGTCCAAAGGAAGCACACATGAGTATTGTCAAGAGGATATTTAGATATCTTAAAGGGACTAAAGGTTTTGGATTATGGTATAAAAAAGATGGTGACTTTACTCTTAAAATCTATACTAATGTTGTTTAGGTTGGTAATGTTGATGATAGAAAAAGAACAAGTGGCAGAGCTTTCTTTTTAGGAGAAAGATTGATAACATGGTTGAGCAAGAAATAGAGTTGCATCTCACAATCTACTATTGAAGCTGATTATGTTGTTTCTCCAATTAATTGGTATATTATTGATAAGTAGGAGATATTTCTATTACAAGTCAAATTGTGATATTGCTATCAGGATTTAACTGTTTAGTTTTTGAGTCAAAATTATTGGTGTGTGTTTCATGATTAGTGGCTCACACAAATTGATCTCTCATGAAAGTAAACATAACACTTAACACTCATTGGATCTAGGTGATATTCTAATATTATTTGGATTAAGCAACTATTAGAAATAATACAAAAGGAGATAATTGAGCATGTTACTAGTTATTGTGATAACATTGGTGCAATAAATATATCAAAGAATCTGGTGATGCATGCAAACAAAAAGCATATATCAATCATCACTACTTGAGGGAGAAAGCACAAGAGAAATAAGCAAGGCTTGAATATTTGAAGTCTAAGGACCCAACTGAAGACATATTTACTAAGTCATTATCTAAGGATTTTTTTGAGTATCTAAGAGGTAAGATGGGGATCCTTCACCTATCCAAAATTCACAGCTAAGAGATGATGCATGTTTCATCAATTCATGGATGAAAAAAAATATCTTTGAGGATTTGATGCAAGAATTCACTCTTTAGGGATTTTTTCTTGAATTTGTGAAAATGATTGTAATGAACCTGATGTAAATAGTGCATGCATGGTATAACTACAATGTTTTATAAGTTTCACATTGGAACTTATAGTTACCTTTCTCCATTTTTGTCAAAGGGTGAGAGATCAAGTAAAAAATGGGGGAATGTAACCAAAGGGGGGAGATATTAAGTAAAGGTGGAGAGAATAACCAAATGGAAATATCAAAAAGAAAATAAGCAAGTTGATATAGAAAAATGAAGATACTCCTGATCAGAAAGAGAATGTATCATAAGGGGGAGAAATGTTGAAGATTGATGATGCTAAAGATATAGACTGAATACACCTAATGATGAAATTTGTTACAAAAGAAGTTGTTTGAAGTCCAAGAGCTGAATAATTGTATTATTATCAATACATACATTTTATTATCTTATGTAATGTTTTATAGTGTAAAAGCATTTTTTTGTGTTGTCATCAGTGCTAAAGAGGGAGATGGTTAGCCCCAAGTGATGTTGTAACTAAGAATGCTATTGAATGTATGTGAAAGAGTCATATAAGTTGTTATATTGTCATTGATGTCAAAGTTTTAATTAACTAGACATTATGCTAATTCAGTAGAGTGACCATCAGTACTTTGGCAGACAAACTTTTTCCAACCAACCAAAATTAGTTTACAATTGTTCCATGATTCGTACTACAAGGTTTTGATCACAGATTTTGTACAAAAGATGTACATAGAAATTATTTATATTTGGTCATCTCAACTGAAGGTTTTTGTTGATGTTCATTGGTTGAATCTTGCTCAAAACCCTAGTTGAGTTCAAAACTAATTCTCCATCTAAATTACTATGTTTACTAATGAATTTCATTGAACCAATATCAATTCAATTAAAACAATGATTTGATTTGCTAACACCCAAGAAGATATAAAGAATACAGACCATTCCAAATGAATTCTCTACCATGGGTTTCAACCTCAACCTTAATTTGATGCTAACAATTTGAACAATTTGGTGAAACCCTTGCTAATCTAGAACCCTCAAAGCTTCCAATAATTCTTTTTGCTCTAATTCCAAAACTTGCTCCTCCAAAATATGTGTGTGTGTGTAATAATGAATCAAAAATCTTATAATATAGAGCCCTAACTTCCCCTTAGGATTTTTGTCTCTATTTTGATCAAAAGCCCTAAAATATGATTATTTTATTTAATTAATACTTTCATGTACCTCTAGCTCACTCTTTGATTTTTTTTTTCCCCACTTTATTATATAGTGCAAGCACTTTAAACATGATATTTATTATTTTAATCAATAATGATAATGAAAGTGAATTATTTAAATGGAACTCTTATAAAATCAATATTAATTATATATTTACACAAAACCAATATTTAAAATTTAAAATTTAATCTCTTATCATTTAATTTTCTATATTAGACTTTTAAATTAAATATTTTAAGTTACTACATATATCCAAATAATTCTAATAAATTAAATATCACCTTATTTTAATGTTTTTCCTTTTTAATAAAATAACATTTCATATTTTGGATGTGAAATTATTAATCTAAAAATCACAATTAAGTATTTTACGAAGCAATTCACAAAGTCAAAACCGCATACAATGAATAAGAAAAATCAACCAAAGTGAAAGTCAAACAACATACACAAGGAAAATGCACGAGTTTCACAAATGGTAGATAGTCAGTTACGAGTCATTCATCTTAGGACAAGTTATTAGGTTATGGTTGGGAATGGATTTGATCATTATCTTTACATTCTTACCATTGAGTTATTATGTTAGGGCACGCTCATCCTGGTGATTCAAGGAAGTCGATGCCCATTACCTACAACCTGCATAAAAGATAAGCATTTATGTATGCATATATATCTAAGCTAAATAGGAAATGGTGGGGAGCAATACATCATGTAGATCCTAGCTAGTAGGTAACTACAACTCCCTCCCTCAACCACATTAGACACGTCAGACAAAAAAGTAAAACAAACATGCATGTCATACACATGCAAGTATGGGGTTAGTATACGACATGCAAGTATGGGGTTAGTACCATAATAAAATATGAGTACAAATCATTGTATACCACTCATCATCATGAATATAAAACAATCATCATTTAGAGACATATCATATGGCATCATCATGAGAGTAGTCACATTTACTAAGAGTAATTAAATCATCATGATACGAAAGTAATCATAATCATCAAATAATGCATGAAATGTAATCAACTAAGTAATTTTCACTAATATATAATCCAAGTCATGAAACAATATCATACCAAAATATCTCTAAAACTAACACATGCATGAAAATGGGCCTAAAAGAGCTCAACAAATAGAATAGAAAAGAAAACTATGGGTGGGCATTACACAGATATAGTAGAGAGAGGCAATTGATACTGCTCTTTATACACTAAACTAAGTACAATTGAAGAAAGGTACAAACAAGACACCTTATGAACTTGTTAGGATATATAGTCCACCAATATAACTTAGAGAGTTGGGCGGGGGGGGGTTGGGGGTTGGGGGGGTGTGGGCGCAGTGGTGAATTAGTTATCCAACTATTATAGAAATGATCAACCTTATTAATCCTTAACCATAAGAGAAATATAATCAACAAACATAACAAGATACTCATACACAATAACACCATATATGTTAACTAGGGAAATGCTTAATCAAAGGGAAAACCCTAGTGGGGATGGTACCCACAAAATGATGTACTAATATAAATATTCCTTGTTAGAGGACGGCCCCTATTAGGAGTCAATAAAAACATTCAGTACATATAAATCCTTTATAAGAGACTTTGAATCCCTGTTAGGAGTTGTAGAAGGTAGATGGACCCACTGTCCAAATAGCTTCAAGGGAAAGACCAATGAACCCACTATCCAAATGATCTCTATTAGAATAATATAAATTAATTGTACTTTGTTTCCTCTTCCTCTTTCTTGTCAACCAAACATCTACTCATTCAGATCTCAATACTAGATCACCAACTTTGCATCCAATTAACACTTACTCACATTTACTAAATACTCTGCTCTTGTTCACACTTCTCTAATCACACATACACCCTTCTCAATCAAGGAAAATAATTTCCTTTATACCATGTCCTCAAAAAAATTCCTTGAGTCAGACTTGAGGCTTTCCCAATTAATTATAATAGGACCACATTAAGATAATAAATTATTTTACAATCACACAACACTATTGGCTCACAGTCTTTACAACTTCTGACACATGTGACTCCATACCTTGTGCACTCACTGATGTCATCATCAGACTATCCTTTGTCACTATCTAACTTTGCATTCCCTCATCCTATCTCTATTAGGAGATATAATCCAATCATCAAAAACTACTTCTTAGGTACTATGTCTCTACACTACTCTTTGTAAATCAAACATATCTTTTGCAAGTCTTTGACTTACTCAATGCCCACTTAACCTCATCATTAGGACATAGTGTAAAATGTTTCCTTAACCATGCTTCACCTTAACATAAAATTTGTGTCTGTACTACTATGATCTCTATATGCTACTCTACCACTCTTCACAAAACTACACTATGTTGTCATTAATGAAAAATACAGTCATGAATGTAACATGTTAATCATGTTACATGCTCCCCAATGCTTAGTATACTCCCCCAAAGGAATACCATTAGCATTCATGCTAACAAAACTTTAGTATGGGCATAAACCGAGTGTTAGTTACTTTAAAATATTTGGAAGTAGGTGTTATATTATGAAAGATACTAGAAATAGAAAATTTAATTCTAAAGGTGATGAAGGCATATTCTTAGGTTCTTCCACTAGGAGAAAGGCTTATAAATGTTCAAACAATGATTATACTAACAAAATGGTTAAAAGTGAAAATGTGAGAATTGATGAATTTGTAGAAAAGAGTGATGAAGAAACCAAGAGAGAACCTAAAGATTATCATAGGTTTGTCTATGTAAAAAAAGGAAGACCAAGTACCCTACCCAAGCAATAGCCAAAATTCACAAAGTAGTAGAAAGAAATACTCAAGCAACAACAACATGCAACCAAGTAACTTGTTGTGTCCCCACCAAGTAGAGAAAGTGTTGGAGAACAAAGAACTAAGCCTATTTTAGCAAAGTATGTCAAAAGGAACTACTCACTAAACTAGGTAATTGGGGATAGTGATGTTGGATTAATGAAAAGAAGTTGAGAGATAATACATTTTTTATTTGTGAATGTGAGCCTAGAACAGTTAAATATGAACTAGAAAATGAAGATTGGATTAATGATATGAATGAAGAGATTGAGAAAATTGAGAATGACAATAAATGAACATTGGTATTGAGACCCAAGGACAAGAATATGATTGGTACTAAATGGATTTTCATAAACAAGTTGAATGAAAATGGAGAAGTAACAAGGAACAAGGCTAGATTAGTCTTCAAGGGTTATGCACAAGAATAAGGTATTGATTATAGTGATACATTTGCCCCTATTTCTATACTAGAAGTAGTAAGGTTACTACTTGCATGTGTTGCTTTCAAAGGATTCAAAATTTATCAAATGGATTTCAAGTCATCTTTTTTTAATGGAATCCTAAAAGAAGAGGTCTGCATTGAACAACCTAAAGGTTTTGTCGATCCAACTTAGAAGAACATGATATTTAAGATACACAAAGGTTCATATAGATTGAATTAGGCACCTCAAGGATGGTATGAAAGGTTACATTCATATTTGATCAAAATTAATTTTGTAAGAACTAGTGAGAACGGTACTCTTTATTTGAAAAGTAAATCTAAAGATAAGATCTTGATTGCTGAAATAATTTTTGATGATATTATATTTGGAGGATGTGAACTAATGTATAGAACATTTTCTAATGAAATGAGGAAAGAGTTTGAGATTTCTATGTTGGTGAAATTAAATTATTTATTGGATTACAAGTTCAAAAAGTTAAGGATGGTATTCAAATAACTCAATCCAATTATATCAAGGAGATCTTGAAGACATTTGACATGGAAGAATCAAGATAAGTTGGTGCATCAATGATCACAAGGTGTAAACTATTAAAGGAAGATGATACTATTGAGGCAAATGAGACATTGTATAGATCTATGATTGGAAAACTATAGTATGTTGTTAATAGAAACCCAGATATTTCTCATGGGTGTAGATATTGTGGAAACATTTTCTTATAGTCCTAAGGAAACACATATGATTGGTGTGAAGAGAATCTTTAGATATCTAAAGGGACATATGACTATGGTTTATGGTACAAGAAAGAAGGATATTTTAACTTAAGAGTTTATGCTAATGTTGATTTTGCAAGCGATATATATGATTGAAAGAGTACAAGCAGTGGAGCTTTCTTTTTAGGAGAAAGACTTGTGACATGGATAAGAAAGAAAGAAAGTTGTATTCAACATTATACTACTAAGGCAGAATATGTAGTTGTTGCAATCATTTATTCTAATATTGTGCGGATCAAACCATTACTTGGAATGCAAGAGGAAGGGACTGATCTTGTAACAATCTACTGTGATAACACAAGTGCAATAAAAATTTCAAAGAATCTGGTGATGCATGTAAAAACAAATCATATATCTATCAAGTATCACTATTTTAGAGAGAAAGCTCAAGAGAAACAAGTAAGGTTTGAGTATGTGAAGTCAAAGGAACAAATTTCATATATCCTTATAAAGTCATTACCTAAGGATACCTTTGAATATAAAATATGTAAACTAGGGATCCTTCCCCTATCCAATATTCACTAAAGGAAGATGTAGGATTGCATCAATTCATGCTTCATCAAAATATCTATTTGTGAGTTGATGCAAGATTTCACTCTTTAGGCAATCTTAAAGTTGTGAAAATGATGTAATTAAGCATAAGTGATTAGTACATGAAGGTTACAAAGTACAACTACATGGAATCTAATTTTCTAATGGAATTTTATTTGTTTCTTTTACCATTGTTGTCAAACGGGGAGAGATTATTTTGATAAGAAAAAGACGAGTATATATGTATGATGAGAGAGAGTTACTTGGAGAGACTAATGAAGTAAGGGGGAGAATATGGTGAGAAGAACAAAGAATGAGATATACCCCAAGGGGAAGTATATGATAAAAGGAGAGAAATAATAGAGGAAAATATGAAGTATACCACTATGGATAGATTTAATATGATTGGTGTAAAAGAGGAATATATAATTTATAGAAGAATAGAGAAGATCAGAACTTGATGAAGATCAAAGTAGAGATTGAAGAAAGACAAAGGAAGCATAAACAAGTTAGATCATATTGTTGGACACAATCGATGTATTACTGAGAAGATAAAGTTTGGTATTGAATGGTATATTTCATAATGTTTTTCTATCAATGTCAAAGGGGGAGATTGTTGGACACAATTGATGTTGATGATAGAAAGGATAGATTCTTGGATAGAAGATGTTAATTAGGAATAAGGTTAGAACTGAGCTACAAAGAGTGTATAGAAGATTTAGATCAGTTGTTATGTTTTTATTGATGCCAAGTTGATTGACATGTTGCTGATTTGTGTAAGTTGCAATCATGTAAAGGATGTGGCATTATATAGAGAAGTGGAAGGCAAAGAAAGAAGATGAGGTGTTAAGTATGTGAACCTAATTGAGCAACTAATGAATTTTTCTATGATGGTATAATGTTGGTTTTGATTGTTTTATGGTTTCATGAAGTATTGAAATGATGTTCAAGCAACTAAGCTTGACCAATAAAGGAAGGAATGAAATTGGCAAGTGAAAAGATAAGGAATCAGTAAATTTTTTATTAAAGAAAATAGGATTTAACAAGGCCCTGAAACCCATACAAAAAGAGGAATAGTCATAAAATATTTCTTAAAGTAACAACAGTAACTAAAAGAAAACAAAAGAAACAACTTCCTACAAAAAGATAGGAACCAAAGAAAGCTAGGGAGAAAGGACAAAAAACCAGGCCACCCTAAAAAAAAGCCAAGGGCTTAGGAAATCTCTCTTAACATTTTAGCTGCATTAATTTTGAGCTCAGAAAGTCTGCCTATTGTCTCCCTAATCTCTGAATGTTCTTTATCAAGATCTAGAGTATCCTTCTTCCTCATGTTGGATCTTGTGCGCTTCCTAGAGCAATCCTCCGAGATCTTTTCCTTGGTGTTGTGGGAGGTCAAATCCTCATCCTTATTGGCTCTCTAGTATTCCATATTGTTCTTAAGGATTTTGAGGTTTTCATTGGTATCCTTAAGAATATTGTAGCTTTGTTCCACAATATTCCTCAAGGAGCTTTCCATAGTTTCAACCCTTATTGTGATTTCTTGTACCCTGTCATCCTTGTTATTTTCTTCTTCAGTGATTCTATTCTTCAAGCTAAAGTTTTCTCTTTCAAGGCTACACACCTTGTACTTTAGGTCTTGGAGTTCATGGAAGATCCATTTTGTTGTATAGAAGCTATCAATCGCATTGTTCTTGGCATTGTTGATGATGTCCATATCTGGGTGCTCCTTTGCAATGTCAATAAAAATAATCAGGGTCGGATCGATTAATTGCTCCATTAAAATTTTGCCTTCATCATCCTCTTTAACTTGAGTTCTCATAATTTCTCTATTTAAGCCCATCTTGGTCGAGGTGGTTTCAAAATTTATCCAGACCACCTTTCTGTCTTTACCAGTGATCGAGCACTTGTATCGACTGGTGCCATAGTCCTCAAAGCCTTGAATTTCATCATCCCTTTCACTACCTTTTGAAACACCCCCCTTGACCCCTATCTTCTTCTTCTTGGAATCATGATGTTTCCTTTTTTGACCCTTAATAGTATTCTCAGAATCCTCCCTATTTTTTAGCATTTTGATAGTGATTATTTTCTTTCCCTTTTTCCTCTACAAACCCTCATCTTCTCTATTCTCCTCTACATCTTCCTCACTCTCTTCCCCTATGTCCATTCCTTTAGGCCCTTCATTATACTCCCTATCAGAGGTTGAATCAAGGTTGTGCTTGGGTTGAGGAGTGGAATCAGTTTTATTTTCCTATCTAGTGTTGTGTTTCCAAGAGCATCTCGGTGGGGTATCATCCTTATCCGACTCTGTGTGCAAGTCTTGGTTGTCTTCAGTGTCTGATGATAGATAGTTATCTTTTGACTCTTCTGAGCCCTCTCTATCCTTATTTCCCTCCTTTTTAGGTTTAATTTTTTTATCAATTTTCCTAGCTTTGAAGAATTCATAAATTAAAAGTAAAAGCCCCTCATGGAGTGCAGGATTCCTAGTGTGCTTCTCCTAAAATTCATGTATATTCTCATTCATTGAAGAGTAAAGGTAAAAGGGGATAGAAATTTTGGCCCCATAATTGAAGTGATTTTAAAATCATGAACTGATAAGTGCATAGCCAATCAAATCTGGTATCAAGGGTTATATACTTGATGATAGCCCTTAAAACAAACCTGCATAGCCTCTTTATGGAAATTGGGAGATAATGGGTACCTCTCTTTGCAAGAGCTTTCTTCTCCTCTTGGTCCTTGGTAAATTCCACCACTGCTTGGCTCAAGATTTTTTGATCTCTATAAAATTTCTTCCCTATCATGGGAATACCAATGACCTAGAAATAACGTCCTCTATCATAGTAAATTTAACTCCATCAATTTTCAGGATGCCCTCATTCCGTCTTTTCACCATAACATTGGTGACTGAGGGTTTCCAACCATGAAGCCTTTTGATAAAAGTCATGAGATCCACTTTTTTCAAAATTTCCCAAACCTTCGACCTCCTAGGCCATTTCTGGGCTTCATCCTCCGGTTCTCTCCAATGCCTTTACCCAACCATCTTACTCTCATTACTAATTTGAAACCCAGTATTAGAACCCCTCAAAGTAAATGAGCTTCTTCTCATTTTCTTGAGTATGTTATCAGTTTTTTTGTCCAACAATCTAAAGACTATCATTGAATTAAGAAAATAGAGAAGATTGATGTGGGAAGTACGAGTGATATCATACTTCCACATCACATTTCTACACATTCCCCATAAAGCACTAACTATCATAATTAATTTATACATCAAATTTTTGACCCTCCTCCAAGTCGTATTATCTAACATAATGATATTAAATTATGCCCAATCTTCCTAGGATCCTTTTCGGTTGAATCATATCTTTGATCTCTAACAAGAGATTATTACCTTTTGTCCACTTGGCCATCCCATTGTACTTGATTAACCAATTAGCCAGGTTGTTAGCTACATGATTGGCCTCATGGTACTCATGTGCAACATGAATTTCTTCAAATGATTTGAGGAGAAGAACGTAATGTTCTATAATTTTCTCTGTTGTCCAAGTAGGTTTATTCTTCTCCTTAAAGCAATCTATAATGGCACCTTCAAGCCAAGGTTTTTTCACACCCATATCCAATGCTAGTTTAATGGTATAATGAGTTGTTATAGCCTCCACATAATGGTTGGTTTGAGTTCCAAGGGGAGCAGCCACCGTAGCAATACCTATGCCAAAGTTGTTTCTAGTAACACCACCCACTCTAGCCTTTCTAGGGTTGCTTTTGGCCGCCCCATCAAAGTTAGCTTTACACCATCCCTCAAGCAGATTAACCAAATACACCCATCCCTCTTACTTTTATTATTTTCATTGGTGCCAATAGAGGGGATATGACCTTTGATAGTAGAATAATTCTCCATCAAAAAATTAAAGCATTTGTTAAAAATAACCTCAGCCTCGGTTTCCTTGTCCCTAAAAATTCTATTGTTATGCTCCTTCCAGACCCCCCAAAAAACATGGGGAAGGGTCCAATTCCACAAAACCCTATCTTCACACCCAAATCTACCCTAGATCCACTACTCAAACACATCAAGGATGTTGGAAGGAAAACACTGGGATATGTTAAAAAAGGACATGAAAAGAGACCATATATTGTTAATGAAAGGGCAGTGGATGAAAAGATGATCAACACTCTCACATTGATTTTTACAAAGAATGCATCTATTAGGAATTGTATTTCCCCTCTTTTTGAGATTATCCACCATTAGGATGTGATTTTGAAGCATAATCCAAAAGAAGATGTTAATTTTAGGAGTGAGCCTCGAGAACTAGACTTTGGCCCACATTGGTGGAAGACCAAAATTTTGAAGATTCTCGTAGCCTGAGGCCACAAAGTAAATGCCATTAACATTCTCTCCCCAGATGACGAAATCTTTCTTGTGAGATAAGGGAATATGTCTAATCAGGTCCATAAGTGCCTTGAGATCCATGGAAATCTCACCCAAATCAATTCATTCATTTTGATTCCTGTAATCTCTTACTTTGCTCCCAAACTTGTTAATGAAAACATTAGCCCATCTACTAAAAGGTTCAATTTCCCAAATAGGACCAATACTGAGCCAATCATTATGCCAAAATTTGATATCTTCTCCATTGCCAAGTTTCTATTTACCTTTGTCGAAGGTAGAACTCTTATTCCTCAGAATGTCATTCCAAATAATAGAACCCCTAAGATCAGTAGCTTTGTTGATGAATTGTATGAGACTAAGGTTTGCCATGTACTTGAGCTCCATAATATGTCTCCATTCACTTTTAGAATTGAAGATTATCTAGATTTTTTTTTCTTGGAGAGCACTATTAATCTATTTCAACTTTCTAACCCATAGGCCCCCTTTTTTCTTGGGTCTACAAATATTCTCCCAAGTCACTAGAGGGAATTTTTTGTTTTGATTGGTACCAGACCACATGAAATGCCTTTGAATGGCCTCCAAATGTTCTACAACCTTGGGAGGGATAGTAAAGAGACTGAGAGAATAAGTAGGAAGGTTTTGGAGGGTAGACTTGATCAATAAAACTTTACCAGCCTGGCTAAGAGTAACACCTTTCCAACCTACCAGTTTTCTATTAAACTTGTTAATGAGATTGTCCCAAAACTAGTCAGGTGGTTTGGTAGCCAAAGGAAGGCCTAAGTAAGTGGAGGGAAGAGTCCCAATATTATAGCCCGGGATGCTAGCAATTTTCCTCTGTCTATCCAGAGGAGTGTTGAAGAAAAAAATTGAGCACTTATCCCAGTTTATGAGTTGACCAAAGGCCTTGGAATAGTTGTTGAGGATCCATTTGAAGTTACGAGCTTTATGAACTGAGGCCTCACCTCCCAAAATTGTGTCATCCATAAATTGTTGATAAGTAAAGACCAGAGGGCCTAAAGAAGGTTTTAGAGCCACCAAGTCCCCCCTACTTCTCTTGGAATTAATAAGTTTGTCCAGACCTTCTGAAAGGATGATGGAAATAATAGGAGATAGAGAATCCCCCTAACAAAGACCTTTAGAAGATTTGAATTTTTTTGAAGGGGTACCATTAACAATAACAGAAAAGGTAGGGGAGGAGATCAGTTGAGAAATTAGCTTTCTCACTCTGGAATTGAACCCAAAAGCCTCAAGTGCCCTATCCAAAAAACCCCAATCCACCCTATCATAGGCTTTAGAAAGATCAATTTTAAGCAGGAAGCTCTCCTATTTCCCTGCTTCTAGAGAATGAATAACTTTGTGGACCTCCATGATAGATTCAAGAATTTGTCTACTAGGCAAAAATCCAGATTGTTGTAGAGCAATAATCCCATGAAGTAATTTGATAATTCTATTGGTTAAGACTTCAAAAAAAATCTTGTAGAGGGAGTTGCAAAGGATAATAGGCCTAAAAGATCCAAAAGAGTCAGCCCATGTGACTTTCGAAATCAAAACCATAAAAGTAGCATCAATTTCTTTAAGCAAATTCTTAGCACCAAAGAATTCCTAAATAGCTTTGACTAGGTCATAGTGGATTATATCCCAGAACATCTAGAAGAAAAAGGTGGGAAATCCATCAAGACCAAGGGCCTTTTTAGTAGGCAAAGCAAAAACTACTTCTTTAATTTCCTCCATTTTGGGGATGGCCAATAAGGCCCTATTCTAAGCCTCATTGGTAACCGAGGGGATAGTATCAATGATAATATTTTGATCTTCAGCCAAATTTAGGTCTTTAGTGAGAATAGAAGAGAAATACCTAATGGCCTCCTTAACTATCTCATTATCTTCCCTAATCAAATCACCTCCCTTTTTAATCTAACTAATTCTATTGGTTACTCTATGTTTCATAGTGGAAAGGTGAAAGAACCTCGAGTTTTTGTCCCCTTCTTTGAGCCAAATCAACCTAGACCTTTGCCTCCAAAACATTTCCTCCTTTCCAACAATATTGTAAAGATTAGCAAGGATATCTTTCTCTATGTTCAACTTAATTTCATCATACCCCCATGTCTAGATCTCTTCTTGAACCTCCGTAAGATCCTTCATAACCCTTTCTTTGGTTTGGAAAATATTCCTAAAGTCACTTTTATTCCATATTCTGATTTCAAATTTAATGAATCTAAGTTTTTTGGCCACCTTATACATAGTAGTTCGATCAACCTCTATCTCCCACCACCCCTTAATTTTATTGAATAGGCCAACGTGCACCAACCACATCTTCTCAAAACTGAAAGGGAAAGCTTTCTTTCTATTAATTCTATCAATAGAGAGAGAGAGAGAGAGAGAGAGAGAGAGAGAGAGAGAGAGAGAGAGAGAGAGAGAGAGAGAGAGAGAGAGAGAGAGAGAGAGAGAGAGAGAGAGAGAGAGAGAGAGATTGGGGAGTGATCCAAGCCAAGCTGAACTAGTGAGGAAAGTTTGCAATAAAACTAACAAAACCAGTCCAAAGTTGAGAGAGCTCTATCCAATCTTGCCTAAATACAATTTGAGCCAATTCTCCTGTTGGACCATGTGAACTTTCATCCACCAATATCCACATCCACAAGAGCTAAGTCCCTAGTTAAATTAGCTAAATGTTGCCTACTATCCACATCAAGCGGAAGACATCCTTGCTTCTCAGTAGCCAAAAGGGGGGTGTTAAAATCTCCCATAATAATACCCAAAGACCCTCCAAGCTGAGAAAAAAGGTTCAAAATTTTATGCCAAAAGTTTCTTCTACCATTCTTAGTATTAGAGGCATAAAGATTAAGAAGAAACCATCTCTCCAAATTTTTAGGATCAAAAAAATTCATAAGATATTATCTTCATCAAAAATGATATTAGTATCTAAGGAATCTTTCCATAAAGTAAGAAGACCACCAAATGCCCCATTCGAGTTAGTAGCTGAGTTTCTCCAACCTTTACCAAAGGATATCTTATCCATTTTTTCCTTCTTCATTTTAGTTTCTTGAATTAAAAAAAGATCTAGTCTATGATCCCTAATCATATTTCTAACAATTTCCTGTTTGTGGATTCCATTGAGTCCATGAATGTTCCAAGATATGATCTTCATACTTTGAAATTCTGGCAAGCTTTCTAGATGGTCTTTTGAGATCCATCCAAAATATTCCTTCTTGCTTCTTCCTTCCTGATTTGTTACAAACTCTTCTTGCCTAGGTTACTTGAAGATCCTCCAGTATATGCTTTGACCCTACTCCTTGTTTCTACTGGTGAGACCGGTGACAGATCTCTATTGTTTTTCTTTTTCTTATGGGTAACTTGGGTCCAGGGGTTCTCCTTAGAGTCCTTGCAACTATCAAAGAGTGATTCCAAATGAATTAAGTGCTCAGGTGAAGCAGCTAAGACCATGTCTAGGATTCTACTTACCATCAATGGAGAGAACCCATTATCGTAAGAAGATTTATTCTCCCCTTCTACAAGAGTCCCATCTAGAGAGCCTGTAGTTTCCTCAACATTTTGAGTCTCTATGGTACTGGCTACCTCCATTCCAACTTTGTCCTCCTTTAACCTGATGAGAACCTTTCCTACATTTTCCTCCTCATTGTTGTTCTACTTTGGCGTAGAGTCTGTCAGGATCTCATTATTATCCCCCAAAGGGACAATAGGCTATAATTCCTTCATATATGCCATATCCCTAGTTTTTACACTTATGTCCAATGTGTTGAGTTCCTTAGGTGTAGGCACGAAGTCCTTACTCCCTTGGTCCTTCTGATGTGAGGTCTTTTCCTTCCATACCTTTTTGGGTGCCTCATCTAAGACCATTTGATTGTGTTCCCCCTTTTTGAAATTTGCTTTTTGGTTCTTTTCTTTGTCTTCAAAATTTGGGCAAGCCTTAGCTTTGTGTCTAGCCTTTTTGTAGTGCAAGCAAGCAAAAGGAACTAACTCATAGTCAATCTGCTACATTCTTTTACCCAAATGAGACTACAACTCAATCACCCGAGTCATATCCTATCCTTCAACCATAACCACATGTATGTTAGCATACGTTAGTCTCTTCTTGGTTGTTGCGACCAAATCTATGGAGAAACCTTCCCCAAAAGAGTTGGCAATGCCAACCAAAACATCTTCATGCCAATATTCTAGGGGAAGCTTTGGAAGTCTGATCCAAACTGGAGCTTGGGTAATAAAGTCATTATTCAAATCTAGATTGGAAGTCCATTTTTGAAGGATGGGAGTAGATTTACCCATAGTCCAGTTCCCCGCACAGAGAATCCTAGAGTAATCCTCTTGACAAGAGAACTCAAAGGACATAAACCCTTTAGCCATAGCCGTAACTTCTACCTACCCTTTCAAATTCCATTTATTTCTAGAAAAGGTCCGTACCAGATCAATATTAGGTCAGGGGCCAAAAAATTTTCCCACCAAGGTAGCCACCATTCCCAAAATGTTATGGTCTATGATTTTAGAGGGAACCTCAACAGCGAAAACCCCTTTATCCTCATCTGTTTTATCAATGATCTTAGGAAAAGATGACTTATCTGTGGTCTTAACACCAAAAAGATTATTCCATTTCCCCCAAGCTTAGGGGTTCCCTCCTCTAGATGCTTCATGTGCCAAACCATGAGCAGGAATCTCGCCTGGGTGTGGCTGCAGGTCATGTGGGTCCCCATCTTCGACAACTTCACCCTTCCCATTGTCATTGACCTGCACTGAAATCGTAGAATGGGATCCCTGTGTCACAATAGAATTCTCGCTCAAAGAATTCAAAACTCCCACCCCTTCCTACTTCGCTCTGCCTTGCTCTCCCATTATTCTTTACAAAAGAACTAAGGAATCAATAAGTTACACTAAGCTAGAGATATCGATTGGTAAGTGAAGGAAAAGAGAAGGTTAAGTCAGAATAGTTTTAACTGAGCAAAAAAAGGGTTAGCTAAGAAATTTTTTAATGTTAACTGATGTAATATTTAACTAAATGATGGAGATGTTCGGTGAAGGAAGATCACAATTTGGTAAAAGAAGAATTTCTTTTAAAAGATAGAGTAAAGGACAAAACAAAGTAAAGATTTGAAATATTCTAGAAGATTCTACGATAATGATAAAGACAATTAGAAAGATCAACCACTAGAATGATTAAGGAAATATTTGATGGTGAAGATTTGAAGCATGTTTCATGATCTAAGGTAAAGTGTAAAGTTCAAGGTTAAAGTGTGTCTAGATACAATGTCTTTGAGCTAGAAGATGATCAAATGATTGTGATTAAGAAACAAAACCCTAAGGAATGAGATGAAATGATAAAAAATGATCTATATAAGGAAGAGACAAAAAAGGAAAATGTTGTTGGTCAAGTGGTTGATAAGGTGGTAATAAAGTTGGTAAGCAAATTGATAATACCAAGTAGATCTTAAATCCAATGTGAAGATGATTGAAGATGTTAGTATAATAATTAGATAGTGAGATTTTTTTTGAGAAGAATAGAGATTTGAACAAGCATAGTGAGTTACATATTTATTAGATCATTTCATTATTACTCTCTAACCATTGTAGCAGAATATATCTTAACTGGGTGCACTTAATGGTCTTTATTTGAAAATCCTTTGTAAGGTGACATTCTATTGAATGTTTGTAAGTCCTTTAGAGAGGCCACTCATTGAAGGGTAACAAGGTATAGAAAATCTTCGGTGAAAATCCCCTAACAAGGTCACACCTAAAAAGTGTGCTTGTAACCTTTGACAATTTTGGATCTAACCAAGCTCACTTCAAAAGAGTGAAATATTTTTGGGTGACTAGTCCTAGATGGTTTTTACCCTAACCAAGTTTCCATGTTAAAAATCATGGTTTTAATGTGTGCATGAATGTTTTTCATGTCATTTACTTTTACATGTTAAAACTATTAGTATTTATCAAAGTTGGTTAATGAAGTTGATACTCAGTATAGGAAGTACAAATTTGTTTTTTGCATAAGGTTGATTAAGTTGTTGTGTTTATTGAGCTTATTTTCTAATAAGTCTAAGTTGTTAAAAGTGAGGTGAATTATTTAAAGGGTCTAAGGATAATGTATTCACACTCCCCCTCCCCCCCTAGTTATCTAATAACAAGGTATTTGACTGAGAAAAGCCTGCAATTTACACTTTGGTGGCCATAGGCCACCTTCAAAAATAAAAATTTGATGGTTTTCTCCTCTTGAGATAGTTGGATTCTTTCAATATCAAGAATGATATGCATCCCCTAGAAGAACCACTAATGGGACTTGTTTGTTTTGCATATACTAAAGTAAAATACTTCTATTATTATTTTGCAGATGGTGTCATTGAAGGTCTGCAAAATAGTGACGATGCTATTTTGCAAGAGGGATTTTCTAAGACTATAAAATGAGGTAACTATAGGTTTCATAAAAAGGAATGGTTGGGTACAAAAATATTGTGAAAACATGATTACCTAGAAAAATATATTTTAATTGATGAGAGAATAAGAGCACAAATTTAATTGATAAGACAACAAATCACCACTTGAATTTTACAAAGTATTAGAATTCATAATGAAAAGAATGTCATGTAATGCATTACACCATTAGAAGGATATAATAGAATGACAAGTGTGTGACACATCAAGAATTGGTGAGTTGTGATCATTGGAGTTTCATTCCCAAGAGTTGGGTGCCTTGTGTGAGACATTCTTTTACATTAATATTGGCATGCAAAGTTGTTGGTGATGATTCTTTAAACTGGTCTCCATGTATGTTATTCTCAACACATAACTTTATGATTATAATGGGGTTTCTTGTAGTCAAAGGATCTTCAAATGAGGATCTCTTTCCTGTATTACAACCTGACTTTAACGAAGAAGAAGAACAAACTCACATTTTGATGGGTCTCATGGAAGCTTCTTGAAATCTCTCTACATGCTATGTTATCTTTAAGAGTGATATAGGTATGCTCAAGATAGAATGGGATAAAGCAAAACTTTGATCTCTTTTTGAACACTTTGGGATAGACTTGATTGATTTTGAGGATCAAATTGAAGATGTTCTAAACAACTTAGATCTCAACAATTTGTTGATGTCTTAAAGGCAGAGTGTCACCTTGCATAAATTGATGGTTGTAGAATTTCAATATATTTTTATGTTATTATTGCAAATGACATGTGAAACAATTGGAATCTTGTTGCTTCTTCTTCAAGGAAATCATAACCATTTTTTATCAAGTATAAATATTACTAGGGAAATAGAGATAGATAGAACAGAATGGAATGGAATGTAGAAACATGACACATTTATACAATGCAAACCTTTTTAAAAAAAATTGGTGGTCTGTTCTTACTTTCTTCAAGTTTAGTCTTTTATAATAATTAAACTGAAGATTTAATTGTCATTTTAAATTCTTGTGCACGTTCTTCAATTCTCTCATATGTGTTTGAATATCAATAAAGAATAATGAAAATATGGCCTTATTATTGTTCAATTGATTTAGATGCATGGGATTGAATTCAATTGAACTAACCATGTGTTTTGGGTATTGATGTGATTGCATTAACAATATTGGATGGTTGAAGGTCTATGTAGGGTTTTATAGTATTTTGTAAAAGGTTCATGAATGATTAATGAAAGATGGCTTTATGACTTGATGGAAAGGGAATGGTTTATAAATGACTCATTGATTTTTTATGAAATAGGATTTAGGATTTTTATCTTTTGAAACATGCTTTTTCATCATAGAATTACTTTATGGGATGAGTCTAATCTACCTTTCATGCATTCTAAAAAACTACATAATTAGAAGGTACATCTACCTTAGTAGGGAAAAACCTAAAGAGCAAAGGAATTGGCCCTTAAGGGTTATTCATGTTCAATGGCCAAGAATGTGTACGTGGGGTTGTGTCAAAGATTATGCTCTTTTCCCAAGTTGCATATTTGAGAACCAACACTTGGTGTATAAAAAATTGCATTAGAAATGATGCACTATTTTGTACCTACAATCATACATGTGTTATAGGACACAACATGTTTTGACACTCCCCCCACCAAATTTTTCATAGTAAAAGAAAATAAAAACACAAGAAAAATGCAACAAACCAATTAGAAAAAAACATAAAACTATCCAAAATACTATTTATAAACTATAGACATTACAAATTATAGAAAAAAGTAAAAAAAAATTATCTTTAACTTGTATGAATCAATAACAAACACTTAATAAATAAAAAATGGGCATGGGAAAGGGATTACTACTTTCGCTGCCCCCCTTGAGATTCAAACTAGTCATTGTGCAAAGGCCATTGCAGCGCACCAGACAACCAAGGTAGCAAAAGAAATTGGAGTGAAATTCCTTTGAGTAGAAGGAGACTCTAAAAACATTATTGATTGCCTTAATGGAAGGAACAAGCCTACTTGGATTACTGCAAATATTATTGATGAATGCATCTAGAACCTTCAAACTTTTTTAAAAACCTACGTGGCACATGAGTACCACGAGGCACAAGTTGGCAAATTGGGTAGTCAAGTATAATGAAGTGGCTAAGTGGACGGATGGACATGATATCCTATCAGAGTTTAATGAGGTCATTGAAAGGGATCATATCCTGGGTAGATTGGGTATAATTAAATGCCATAATAAAAGTTAGTAAGTTGCAAGTTGCGGTCAGTAATAATGTTTGTGGATTTATTATGATAATCAATGATTTATGGGGAATATGCAGAGTTATGAGGTGGAAGTATGATATTTCTCATACTTCCCATATCTATAATATCCATCAACCTATGTCAAGTACTACTTGTGGGAAGCGAATTCACAAGGCGAAAAGGTGTAAGAAAATGAGGAGAGTTGAAGGCTTGTAGGTTTTGAAGGGTTCCAATACTGACTATAGAGACTACATTGAGAAGAACACTATGGTTGGGGAAAGACATAGGAGGGAACCAGAGGATGAAGTGTAGAAGTGGAGAAGAAGATCCAAGGTGTGGAACATCTTGAGGAAAGGAGAAATAACGAATTATATTGAACAACTCCATGGATGGAAACCCTCTATTACCAAAAGTATGGTTAGAAACTGGAACGAGGGCATGGTTAAAATCGATGGGGTGGAGTTCTCTATTACGAAAGAAATTATCTCCCAAATTACTGGCATCCCTATTATTGGCAAGAAATTTTATAGAGATTGAAAAGTATCTGGGCAAGCGGTGGTGGAGTTTACTAAGAACCAAGAGGAGAAAGATGCGTTGGTGATGAAAGGTACCCATTATCTCTTGAGCTCCATCAAGACTTTGTGGAGATTCATGCTCCATGCTATCATCAAAAATATTACTCTTGATATCAAGTTTGATCGCATATGCACTTACCACTTCATGCTCCTCAACAATTTTAGGTATGGGGCAAAAATCTCTATTCCCTTCTACCTTTACTCCTCCATGAATGATAATATTAATAAGTATAAAGAAAAGAAAACTAGAAATTCAGTGCTCCATGAGGGGTTGCTACTATTAATCTATGAATACTTCAAAACAAGGACTATTAGTAAACAAATCAAATATAGGAAAGAGGGCAAGAAAATAAAAGGGGATTTTGATGAGTCTGAGGAGACTTATTCACCTTCAGATATAGAGAAAAGTCTTGAAATGCGCATAGATTTGGAGGACTCTAAGACCCCGTAGCGTGGCTTGGGGAAAAAAAAACCCTCAAAGTTGACAGCAAGGAGAAAAATGTGCACCTTGAGCCCATACAGGACATTGACACTTATTTGGATAGGGGTTACAATGAACGGGCTAAGGGATGGACATGGGTGAAGATAAAGCTAAGGCAGAGGAGAAAACCAAGGAAGGGGATGGTAAGGAACGAAAGAAGAGTAAAAGGACCATCACTATTAAAGTGTCTGCAAGCAAAGTGAAGGAGGCCATGGTGTTAGGGAATCAAAAAAGGAAAATCCTAGATGACAACAAGGACAAATAGGGGGAGGAGAGTGAGAAGGTGGAAGGGGACCCCATTGATAGGGAGGGACCCAAACAAGGCTACAAGGACTTTGGCACTAGTACCTACAGATGCTCGTTCACAGGGAAGGATAAGAAGGTGGTGTGGAGAAAATTTGGCTTTGCTTCAGCCAATATGGGCATTAAATGGGAGCTAATCAAAACTCAGGTCCAAGAAAATGAAGAGAGAAGAATCCAGTTGGAGGAGTTGATTGATCCTGCTCTAGTCATCCTGAGTGACATTACTAAGGAGAACCCAAACATGGATGTCCTTAACAATGCGAAGAACAGCATGGTGGATAGCTTCCATACCACTAAGTGGCTTTTCCATGAAACCTTGACCTCAAACACATAATGAGCACTCTGGAATGGGAGACCTATAGCTTAAAGAACAGGGTCAATGAGGATGAACAAAGAATGGACAGAAGGGTGGAGGAAGTCAAAAACATAACTCGCATGATGGACAAGACAATGCAAGGTATAGTTGAGCAGAGCTCTAGCATCCTCAAGGACAATGAGAACATCAAGAAGTTCATCCACTATGCGGACGATCAAAGCATCAGCAAGGAGCAGGATCTTGACACCCACATCTTAAAGGACATGACTTTGGATGAAGGCACAAGGAAGTGAACTAGATTCAACACTAGGAAAAAGGATGCCCTAGCTCTAGATCAAGAGTTTTCTGAGATGAAGGAGGCAACAGGCAAGCTATCAGAGCTGGAGAACAACGCAACTAAAATGTTGAGAGACATCGTCTCTGTGCCCTAGCCTTTTTTGGGCTATCCTGGTTTTTTGGCATCACTTCCTGGCTTTAATTCGGTTTGTATCTTTGTTTAGGGAGATGTTCTTTCTTTTTGCTTTCAGGCTCAGTTTGTAGCCTTTTGCACTCTGTTGTAGACTGCTTTTTTATGTTCGGGTTTCAGGGCCCTTTTAAAGCCTATTTTCCCTAATAAAAAACAAACACTTAATAAAAAAATGAGTTCCTTACACACATATATATTAACATTGTTTTATTAAAAATAAATGTGTATAAGTAATGACTTTTTGTCCTATAAAAGTATTAAAAGTTAATGATTTTGAATGAGGTTACAAAGGATCGAACCCTTCACCAAAACAAGAGCTCAGGAGAGCTTGAGTCCTTGCCTTATGCAATAAGTAAATAAACCATCAACTGAATAAATATAAGCATTCAACTAATGATTTCAAATCATAAAGTATGTTCATGCAAAGAGGTTTTGTGTAAGAGATAGATGTCAAATATAGAATGTAACATGTAAAATCTTGATGATTGGATTTTATTTCATTATGTAGAAGGGGATTTAGTATGTTAAAAATGACTCTATTTTGAAATATGATCTAAAAGGAATAAATCTATAACTATCATGTTGATCTTGCACTCATACAATAACTTTGGAAGAAAGATCACTTTGGTAAGAAATAATATAATGGGTATGGAAACAAGTATGAATATATGCATAGGATACATATGATCTTGTCCTTATAAGAGCCTAAAAATATAGGGAACTATATAAGACAAAATTTAGCATGTTGAACCTCTTCCATCTCTCTAGCTATCTTTAGTAGTTTGTGTGTATTTATTAATTCTTTCCATACGTTTATGTCTTCTTAGAAATATAATGTTATTTGTAACTCAGTATTCTTTTCAGCTTGTTTTTTGTTCATTGCATGCATGATTATTTCTATTTAAATGTAGTTTTTTTTCTCATTCATTTCTCCTCTTGCTTCATCCAATCTAGATCCACCATTCATGTTTCTCCATCCTAACAATAGTCCTATACAAAAATGTTCTAAAGAATTTTTTTAAAATTATAGAAGGATTTCAATCAGGTTGCCTTTCTTATAATCATGTAGTTCAATAAAAGCACGCACACTCATTATAGTCTCAACATTCAAATTTTCCATTTGCATATGCATGAGAAGTATAGAACAAGCAACAGTTCCCATGAGAGAACAAATACATAAGCTAATTTATTTAGATACACATAAGTTGTTCCATATCTACAAAATTCAATTTGAAGTGTGAATTTCTAGTTTATAAGTTTAATCTATGTAGATTTTTTTGTATTGATTAGTTTGGACTTTGTTATTTAATTAGACTTAGTTTAATGTTATGCTCTATTTATTATATATTAAAACTAGCTAAGCCCAAATTAGATTAACACATGTTGAAAGTTTCAAACCAATATAATTACAACAAATTTTTAACTACAAATATTTGCTTTTCCTTAAATTAAGATTAGGTTTGAACTTACCTTTTTAAAATCATTATCATTTATAGCATTCAAACAAATCATTATTAAATATAAAAGAATTTTCTTTAGAAAAACTTTCAAGAAATATGAAGAAAGTTTTTCTTTTGGAAAAATAAAATAAATAGACTTATAAAGTTTCTGAAGTGATCACATGAGTGCACTTTTTGGAAATTGCCACTCTAAGAGCCATTTGCAAGAACTGCCCCTGGTTCTATTATGATAGAAAAAAGGGACTCCACTTCATAATGCTAGATTTAAGATCTTCATCCATCTCCCCAATACCCAATTTTAGAGCCTCTGACAAAGACATTGGACCCCATTTCCTGAATTGTTTGACATAATTCCCTTGTTCAACGACTGAATTTGGGTAAAACGAAAGTGATTTTGATGGGGCGATCATTTGAATCGATGGAAAATAGTTAAATTCATGTTTGTTCTTGATGTTTCATCTAAGAAATGGATTAAAGGATCTGATATGCCCATAGTTTGATTTTTGTTTACCTAGCCTACTTTGTTTCAGACAAGCTTTTGTAGATTGCATGTGCCTATGGCGAAAATAAGGGAGCGATTGTTACACAAACAATATTTGGCCACCTCATTCAAAATGACTTTGATGAAGTTATGGATGTGTTATTGTTGGTTTGCTTGTCAGTGAATCTCTTCATTTAAAAGACAATAGAGGATACACGCCTATAGATGTAGTTGATAGGAAGAGGAAATGTGAGTAAATAAAGAAGTTCTAATCAAAGTCTAAAAAGTCATATGATGTAGTTCAAGGAGAGTACAAGGGCATAAAATTATCACATCCTGCCTATGATGAGAATTACAAGCTAAGTCTATGTATGAAATTGTTGAATGCATATTTGGAGCAAGATCTAGAAATGATTTGATGGACAACATCAATAGAACCCTATTAGATATTGTTGCTTCACAAGGCAAAGACAAGCTTGTGGAAGAGCTTCTTTCCAAATGTGGAATCAATATAAAACTTTTGAGTAGAGCGGATATCTATGTGCAAATGACCCTGCATTTGGTAGAAAAATGTGAAGACAAATGGCCTTATTACTTGTTTTTCGTCTTTGATAGTCTTGTTAATCTCTACTTCTATGTACATAGGCTGGTCTAAATGGAAGGAATTGGGCGTGCAATGTATGAAGTTTTGAGACCATTAGAGCGACAACCACATAAAATACTAGAAGCTTCCACATAACTGCAACTTCTTCTTTTTTGGTTATGTTTTGAAGTCAAGAAAATAATTAAAATCCCAGCTAAATGGAAGTCCAATAGGAAAAAAAAGAAATAAATAAGATAATATTTTTATTTTTTTGATGAACAATTAATTAAAGTCCTGTAATTGAAAACATTAGTTTAGACTAATAATAAATTAGCCATGTTAATGTAACTATGGAATAATAGCCTTTGTAAAAATATAGGCTCCCCTATGGAATAGCTAGAAGACTTGGTACATGTTTTATGAAAACTTCTCATATATTTTTATAATTTTTTATTCATTTTTAATTAGTTGAAAGCGTAAATGTTCAATGCTATCCCTGTCCACATCCCTATCACCACCGCAAAGGGCCTTAACTTTAGGCTAAATTAACTCCACCGAATAATCAATAATCAATCCCATGCTTGTAAGTCAAATATTAACTACTTTATTTGCGGTTCCTCCGCAAGAAACCAATCATACTTTAACGAGTGGATGGCAAATTAAACGTTGAAATGGAATCCATCCACTACTTAAATTTCTACACCACATAAAAGGCCTTAATAAAATCATATTACTGTACCTAGCCAATAAAAAAAACCTTCCGTTGCCCATATAACATTTTGGGGAAAGTTTTCAATTCATTGAAATTGTTTAAACCCTATAATGGATTATTGTCCATTGCAAGCAAATTTATAAATTGATTTAGATTAATTTACAATGTTGACCTATTTTAATTAAACAATTGTAACAATTATTTTGGGAAGGAAATTGTAAAAGAGATAATATTTAACTATATAATTAAGTATAAGTACATAATACTAAATTGTATGGTAAGGAAGAAATAATCATGAATCAAACAAGATTAAAATTTTAAATGACCAAATTTGTGATTGAGAAGTTGATATTGTAATAGTAAAAAAAATCTTGAACACAAAATAGACTAAATAATCATTTTCATTAGATAAATGGAGGTATATGAAAATTTAAGCATAACTAATGGAAGAAAATGTTACCTTTATTAGGATGAACATGTGGATTAGATAATTGTATACGACAATGTGCAATGAATAGGTAAATGCATACTGTGAATGATAAGACTTTGCATATAAATTATGTCATTTGTCATTATGTTAAATGTACAAAGACACTCTCCTTCCATAGACACAAAACTACATTTTAAAAATGACATAAATATAATTTTTTTACCATTACAAATGTAAATATCATTTTATATATAATTATGTTGATGTCATGATGTTGTTGGTATTCAACAAATCATTTAAAAATTAGAATGATATCATCTATCTAATTGTAAAGAATAGAAGAATCTTTTTTGTATAAAAAGTTTTATGGATATAACAAGCAATACAATACAAGTAACTTAATTTAAAGTTGTGACATATCATATATTATTATTTAGAAAGTTAGATCATATACTATTATTTAGAATAAAAGCGACTAGTTGATTTTGATGGTAGGTAGTTATCTACAAGTAACTTTTGAAACATAGCCCAAAATGGGTAGGTGAAACAATTTGAATTAAGTGATGTGTGTGTGTGTGTGTGTGTGTGTGTGTGTGTGTGTGTGTGTGTGTCTATATGTATGTATATGTGTGTATGTATATATGTATTTATATATGTTTATGTGTGTGTGTGTGTGTGTGTATACATACATAGATATACATATATGTATATATGTACATATATATATATATGTATGTGTATGTGTATATGTATATGTATATGTGTATATATTTATATGTATATGTATGTATGTGCATATGTATATCTATGTATGTATGTATATACACATATATATATGTGTATTTATGTATATATGTGTGTATATATATGTATGTATATATGTATGTATGCATGTATGTATATATGTATGTATATCTATATGTATGTGTATGTGTGTGTCTAAATAAAGGAAAACAATATTTTTCTTCTCTCATAATTTAGGTTGATTAAGGAAATTTATAAGTTGATTTAGATTAATTAATAATAATTAAGATAGTTGAATTCGATAATTGTAATAATCATTTTAAGAAAGTAATTATGAAATATATGATATTTGATTTTTGTTATTGATGCTCAAAACATGACACCTGTTAGTTTTTAAAATACCATAGAATGTGTGTTTGATGTAGACAATAAGAGTTGCAAGGCAGTACAATTCTGCCAAGTGCGAGAGGGAAAGTTAACTTAGTACAAATAATATATTAGATTAGCAACATTATCAACCATGATGAAAACCTAAAAAATATTGATCATACCATTGGGATCTAAAAGTTAAACAAGAGATTTCAGCTCATAAATAAATTTCATGCCTCAAAATTCTCCATGTACCTTGTATAATGATGCAAAATATAAATGATAGTTTATTCAGAACTTGACCATGTCGTATGGTGCAGTTGATTCCAAAAATAATAAAGAAGTTGCATTTATGTTATGCTAATTCCTATTATTAACTATTAACATATGTTTTGTACTAACTCATCTAATAAATACAAAATACTTGTATTACAAATAAAGCATATCCATTTAGTTACTAGAAATTTTACATTAATATTTAATTTGAAGAAAGAATGAGTGAGTCCAAGAGTTATAACAATTATACCAGTCTCTAAAGATCTGGTCGCTGGTGTGGGAGAAATTTGGATTGTGTTGGGTGTTGAAGGAAAATTTGAGTCAATTTTTTGAAAACTGGGATTGTCCCTTTTATCACCCCAAGCTGATATTTCTATGGAGAATTGTTCCACCACACATTTGTTGGCACATATGGAAGGAAAGAAACAATAGAATCTTTAGGGAAGAGGAAAGGCTTGTGGAGGTAGTTATGGGAATTATGGAGAAACTGCTAAAAGAAAATATAATGATTACCAAATGTAAGACACCGAAGGAAGAACCAGGAAGGAAAGAATACCAAATAGTGAAAAGATGGGGCATCTACTAGAACTTAAATCACTTTGATAACTCTAAGGCAATAAAGAGACAATAGACAAGATGGAAACCACCAACAATAATTCAGCTTAAATTAAACTTTGATGGTGCTGCAAGAGAGGGTGTTGGGGCAGCAGGTGTAGTGTTGAGGAATGGAAATGGTGAAGTGTTGCTAGTCTATTTAGGAAAAATAAGTAGAGGAAGTAATAATATGGTTGAAGTGATGGCTCTACTCTAGGGTCTACAATTGATTAATGATATGCAAATAAAGGAAATAACTATAGAAGGTGATTCTAAATTAATAATTGATATGGCGAATGGAGTCTCTTAGCCAAGTTGGAATATCCAAAACATTATCACGGATATCAGACGTATCCTAAGTGGGATGGAAAAAGTCCAATTATAGCACATATACAGGGAAGGTAATATGGTGGTGGATGTTGTCATTGCCATGGGGTTTGAGTTAAAAGAAATGATGTGTTGGAGAAGCATGGATATCCTAAAGGAGGAAATTAAGGCCCTGATTTGTAGGGAAAGGGGAGTGACCAAAAATTGAGCTTGGATAAACAAATAAGGATTAGTGCCAAATTTGGCAGTATCATCTCTAGGAAGGCAAAGCTTGCTAAAATAAGAAGAAGTATAGAGGAAAAATGATGAGACACCTTTGTATGAGTTTGATGATAAATAGACACAATTTGAGGCAAGAGTGGTTTCACAATTATGGTAACATAATGCAAAATTTTAAACACTCTCTTTTTGAGAGTACAAAAAAATTTATTACAAATACTATCAAGGATTTTAGGGACATTAGAGTTATGATGCAAAATATGCACGAATCCCATAATGAAAAGGTATGGGATTTTGAAGCACCTCAGAACCATGCTTGTAGGATGATTAAAGATCCTAGAGATGTTATTTTAAACCCCGTAGTGTTGTCATTGATTAAAAATATCCCTATTGTCAACAAGCTTGAGGGTAAGAAGGCTCACATGCAAATTATTGAGATTGGGGGGTTAGGGATCATCAGAGAAGAAATGGGTGGTGATCTGAATTAATTAGAGCCAACAAAAATGGAAGATTTTAAGGAGAGGATGGTGACTTGGTTCATGCTAAAAGAACGGAGCTTTATTCCTTATATGCAGGCAATGGCGGGTTATGATGAAAATTGTGCTCTTCAGTTTGTGAATGGGTGAAATGACTATAGAGTTACCATAAATGGTATCATGTTCCAAGTAAATGAGGAGGTTATCACTATGGCCATTGGTTTGTCCCTAAAAGGGAAAAAATGGAAGAAGGTTATGAAAATGGTGGACAAGGCCAGCATGAATTTCTTTTTTGCTGATAATGAAGAACCTATTCGCTATAGGGGAGGCTTCCAAAGGGATAAGCTATCGGCTCCTTGGGATGATGTATGTCTAGTGATCATGAAGTACCTCATGCTCAAAGGAAAGTTTGGAGTCTATTATTATTATCACTTTCCTTTCTTGAACCATTTTAGAAATAGAGACTTTATTTCTATTCCATTCTTTCTGTTACATTCCCTTGAGGACATGATTAGCGATGTTAGGGAGAAGAGAAGTAAGGGTAATCATTTCACTATCATTCACTAGGGTCTAATTTTTAGACTTTACCAATTTCATCTTGCCCTCTGTCCCCCAAGGGTCATTGTTGTTGATAATTAAAGCCACCAATAGAATTCCCCTATGAGTACTAGCACTAGAACTAGAATCCACACATCACACCCTTCCCCTAGTAAGGATAATAAGAAAAAGAAAAACCCAAGCTTGGTAATTAAACAGAAGGGTGGTAAAAAAAATAAAATTGAAAAAGTCAGTGGAGGTGAATCTTGGGGATATGAAGGAGGAGGAGGGAGGAAATGGTAGGAGAAGATCAAAGAGGTTAGCCAAGTCACAAGTAAGGTATAAACAAAAAGCCAATAGATTTAGGGTTAAGGAGGAGAACGAGGAGAATTTTGAAAATAATGGGAGAGAGCTAGAGGAGGAGAAACATTTTGACTCCAAGAGGAAAAGGTGATTGAGGAGAAAGAAAAAAGTGAAAACTCTGTTGATAACACACAAGTGTCTCCTGGCAATGTCAAAACCACTGAGACTACTCATGCGTCAGGTAGTTTTACCTTGTAGCCTATCACCTTCTGTGAGGACAACAATAAAGTGGATACATCCCCTATCACCATCTCCTCTCTAGCTAAGGAAAAAACCAATGTTTTTGCTAACCCCCAGGTTTTGCAAGATGAGAACCAACCATTGACAAAGATGAAGGAGGTGTCTAAGAATGTGGAAAAAGGAAACAAGGAGAAGGAGGAGGAACAGAATGAGAAGAACACACAGATGGAGAAAAGGATCAAATTTTTATTTGTCTTGAAGGTTACCCATGCTGCTACAACTATCCTCCAATTATTGGCATGAGAGAAGGACGAGATGGGGCTAGACATGGAGGACACCAAACTCCTATATAAGTTTCTTGCTAAGGATTGGGCTAGGGTGCTTCTTGCTAGGAAAGGGAAAGATAAGGATTAGAAATAATGTGGAGGTCTCTAGGGGTTTTTTAGCCCTATTTGTTTATAAGTTTTTGTAGTTATCTTTTTTGCTGGTTTACAACTTATTCTCAAACTTGGGTTTGCTTGTTTATGCCAACAATTATTATGTTCTAAACAATCATAGTATGTTTAGTACTATAGTTTATAGAATTAGTATAGATGATACTATGGTAGTTGTGAATGATCTTGTGTTGTTTTTTGGTTATTAGTTATTGTTATCTATAGTAGTGGTTGCTCTCTGCTTGTTTCTGCTAGCAGTGTGTTGGTTGCCAGCTTTTTGGTTGTAAGGGCCAACCCCCTTGTTTTGGTCGCTTTTTATTTCAAAAATAATTACACCAATAAAACGTTGCCATTATTTTTTAATGAAACTCATCCAAAAGCAAGTGTTTCTATAGAAAGTGCAAACAATACAACTCATAATCTTTTCAAATTTAGAATTGTCAAGCATAAAAGATAGTCTATATCAAATTATATGACACGCACCTTTATTTTTCCAATTTGATTGATGCTTCACTAAGTCTTTGCAAGTGTCACTTGTCACATTTGGCATAATCGATGATAGTTCACTAATTCACATTTGACCAAAAATTCTTTGAGCTCATGCCTTACACAGGAATTAGTAATAGTTTTGTTCCAACATTTTATCAGAGGGCTCAATGATAGCATCATTATGGGTGTTAAGGTGTTCCAACCTAAAACCCTTAAGGATCTTCTTTTTTAGGATAGCCCAAGGACAATCAGTCTCAAGGAGCTAGAAGCTCTAGGAGCCCTTCTACCTTCACAAAAGGTAATCAAGATCAACAAGGAGGAAATTTCTTCCATGGTACAAGTGGTGGTTCGTAGTTGGGGAACTATCACAAATGGCAACATAGTTTGCACAATAGATTGGATCAAGCTCCTCAGGATCATAGCCAAGATGCTAGTGTGAGTATTTTTCATTATTCTCGTGCACTTAGAACAAGGAGGTTTTAGTGGAGATTCCTATTCTTGTAGACAACTTGGTCATGAAGCGACCAATTGTCTCAAACATGTACCTCAGTTCTTGGGACAAATACCCACATCTTTAGAGCTTTTAGTTGGTAATGTTGAAAGATCTCAGAGGATGTTTGCAGGTGAGTCTCATCCTCCTACAATGTAGAAGGGTCTAGGTGGACCTACATATTGAATTTTTCATTTATATATCTTTGTACTTGGCTTGTAGGAGTAAGCCTAATTCTAGGGGAGGTGGTGTTGGAAATATTCAAGATATGACAAGTTACTGAGAGGGAATGGGTGAATCAATAATTTTAAAATTTTTCTTTTTAAATTTACCACAAATCAATCTATGCTACTACATGCATTAATACTGAGAGATAAAGCATTCATCACACAGAAGAACACAATGTTTTGGTGACCCAGAAAACTTCCAAATAGAAAGTAAAACTGGAGTGGGGATGGTACCCACAAAACTTCAATACTGTAGCATAAATTTGGCTTGTTAAGGCTTACATTGACCACTTATGGTGATTTGCCCTGTTAGGAGCACATAGGACTACTAGGTCCACCTTGTTAGAGGATTTACAAACATACAATGAAGTATGCACTCGGTTAAGAGATTTGTACAAAGACTCTTAAGTCTACCTTGTTAGAGGATTTAGAAACTAATTCACGTGTTAAAATGAAGCAGTGGATCTACTTACAACTGATTGCTAATAAGATCCTGTATGCACTGATCACCATATGTGATGGATATAAATTTTCTACCTCTGTATTGACCTTGTTGTATACCTTGAACTGCTGCTAATAATCCTTCGCATGTACTTCTCAAAAATACTTCACATTACTTCTATATTGCCTCATACATATGATATCTTACAATACACCTTACATATATACCTTTCAAATTTACAAAATTGCAAGGTTGGCCAAAACACAAGTGAACAAATACATTACAAAGTCGGCCCAATAGTAAATAACTTGGGTTCATTGAACTGACTCGATGACCTTCTGATACATGACGTCCACTGCATTACTCAGCATTTTCATGCACTCGGTAGAAGTGAAGGCTCGGTCCATACTAATCACTTGATGTAGTTCTAAACTCGGTGACCACTAGTGACTCGGTAGATGTAGTGTCACTCGGTAGATATCGCACACTAAGTTTACCTTGCTTTACTCGGTAAACACTACTACTTCCAATGCTTGGTTTTCACTAAATCTCCATGACACAACCTTTCTACATGGTAGACACTATGAAGCTCGGTAGACACTACTGATCTTCACATTGCCTGTATTCACTCGGTAACCACTGTCTATTCGGTGTAAACTGCTGAACTCTTCGAAGCTTGGTTAACACTGGAATGCTTGGTGAGTTTAGAAAACTAAGTGCTGAGCTCGGTAGCTATATTGATATGGATAAGTGTCGTCACTAATGGAAATACTAACTTAATGCCAATAGGTGGATGTAGTGTCCACCCATAGTTTTCTTTTCTGCTATTATTACCAAAATAATTTAGGCTTTTTATTTTCATGCATGTGTTAGTTGCAAAGATATTTGACTTACAACTATATGGCATTATTTCATGACTTGATTAGATATTTAGAGAGATTGTGTAATTGATTTGTTTCATGTGTTATTTGATGATGCTTTAAATGCATTTTCTTTCATGATGATGACTTGTTATATTGGATTTTGATGATATTTATAATCATGATTTATCATGGTACTTACCCCATACTTGCATGTGTATGGTGTGCATGTTTTTTTTGCATATCTGGTTAATGTGCTTGATATGGTTAAGGAAGGGAGTCATAGTCACCTTCTAGTCAGGATCTACATGACGCACCACTTCCTTCCATTGCCTATTTAGTTTAGATATATACATGCATATGTGCATGCTCATCTTTTATATAGGTTTCCAGGTACCAGGCATCGACTTCCCTAAATTGCTAGGATGAGTGTGCCCTATCACAAGAACTTATGGTATAAATGGGGAGATAATGATTAGGTCCAATCCCAACCATAGCCAATTACTTGTCCTAATAAGGAGGATGTGTTTTGACTATCTACCCTTTTTAAACCCATATGTGAGTTTTGCATGTGTGAGTGATTTTGGTTTCTGGTCGGTTTTGCTCAAGTAGATTCCATGTGACTTTTGCTGTGTGATTTACCTGGTAAATGGTTTAATTTTGATGCTAAGATTTTATCCCTTTTTTATTAGTAAAAGAAAATTGTCATTTTAAATTAATTTTATAAAATATTTACAATGTTTTATCCCATTCAAAGTGTGGGCACTGGGGTAAAAAGAACAAAGAAGAAAATCCTTGGTGTGGCCCTAAACTGAAGTCCCACATACAAAGGGAGGAGAACGAAAGAACTTTAATTACAAAATTGAGAGGGCATACCCTTTGCTTATAATAGTCAATCAAATGGCTGAGGTGGTATACCACCATATATACTTGCCTTAGAGTGAGGAATTTGGGTAGGCATACCTACCCTTATAGCAAGTACCAAACCAAAGAAACATGATGGAAATATATTATACATGTGTTGAATGAAGGTGATTTTGTTGCTTCCTAGATGGTGAACCAATCTTTAGAAAGCTATATACCTACAATCAAAATAAACAGAGCATCTGAGCACAACAATATGAGGGAGGGGAAGGTTAACATGGTTCCTCATCCCTTTGAGAGTTATTGAAATGAAAAACTATTTTAACTACAAGAACACATCTGTAATGAAATGAAGCTTAAATAGAAAATTCAATCCGTCAGAGAACCTTCCATAAGGAACAAATGAGCTCTAAATAACTAAATCATAAAAGGATACAAAGCAAGAGAAGTGTCAGGCCAGTCTCATTTCTAAAAAAAAGATAACACTAAACTATGTTTTGGGGGAAAGGGTTCACCTGCCAAATTGGATCAAAGAGGTGATAGCATGTTGTTTCAATGATATTTGGATTACTAAATATTGTTTGATCTAGAAAGATGAATATTAAAATATGAGGATATTAATTAGTTAGAAATTAATTAAATATGTGCTTCAATTAATTAAAAAATCAAATTTTAGAAATTAGATAAAGAGTTTAAAATAGTAAAGATTTAATATTATTTTATTATAATTATTTAATTAATAATAATTAAATTGGAGTAGCATTTGAATAATGAGCTTTAATTATTATTATTAGTTTAAATAATAAAATATGTTTTTTTATAGCACTTGCATAATTTAATAAAGCAGGGAAAGTGAATTAAAACAATATTTTAATTAAAAAGGATTTAAGTGTGCATGAATAAACTGAACAATTACAATAATTATATTTTAATAAAGCAAATGGATTTTAGAAGATTAGATAATAGAAACCCTAGTTAGGGTTATGGCTCTTTATTAGATGGTTTGCAGTTCATTTGGAGACACGTAGATTTTGGGGAGTAAATTTTGGAATTGGAACAAAAGAATTATTTGAAGCTTCAAGGGTTTTGGATTAGCAAAGGTTTCGCTAGATCGTCCATATTAGTAGCAAGAGATTAAGGTAGGATTTGAAATCCATGATAGTAAATTCTTTTGAAAAGATATGTATTCTTTGAGTCCTTTTCTTGAGTGCTTGCAATTTGGATGTTTGATTTATTATAGTAACTTGGATATGTGCAAACAGTATAAAATTCCATGTTTAAAACTTGTTATTATCAAACCCTCAATTGAAACTTCACAAAAGAAGAATTGGAGAGAAAATAAATTAAATAAATTAAAGTTGATTGAAAAATTAGTGGGTGTGACCTATAGATTATTTATATATTTTCCCCTTGAGAAAATAAAAGAAAAAAGAAAACTTAGATTTGTACCTAGTTGGAAAAGTTTGTCTATCAGACATTGATATAAAACTAGTTATAAAAAATAAAAAATAAAAAATATTTTTAAAACATTTTATATTTTATAAAAATTATATATAAAAAGTAAAGCTTACTTGGGAGGGGTTTTACCCCTTTCCCCTTGCGCATAATAGCCAAAGGAAGCACACAGTCTGTCCAAGGCAATTGAAACCCCTTTAAGGGGATTGTTAATATGTTTTTTTTAAATTATTTAATAAATTTATTACATATTAAATTTAGCTTATTGATTTATTTTTTAAATTACATTTTATTTTAATTAAAATTTAACTATAATAAATATACTTTAGTTTTATTAAAATTTTAAGTTATTACAAGTTTTAATTAATGTTATGAAAGTTGCTTTTTATTCAATAATTTTTTTAATAGAGTTATTTAATAATATTTTGCTATCAATTCAAGTTGTTTAAATTTATAAATTTATTTAGTTTAAATCTAAAATTTGAATTATACCAAGGATTATTTTAGCAAAATAATGGGCTTTAGCTAGTTGGATTTAATGGATGGTGCAATTAGTTTTATAATCATTTGTTTCAACAATGATTATTAATAAAATTATAAATATATTAACACTATGTAATTTGAATATTTGTATTTATTAAGTCAATATTCTTATTAGGATAACATGTAAACCCTTAAAGATTGAAAACCTTAGAGAGTGATTTATTGAAAACATGTGACTAGGATTTTGAGTTCTTTATGTTTTTAGTTATTGTCTTGTGGGATTTTATTTCATAAATATTTTGAGTTGTTTGGTTGGCCATTTGGGACGTACACTAGAGGTATTAAATTTTATTTTTATATTGAACTGGATGCCATGATGCAGTTTTATACTTCAAAATGACACTTATGTTAATGAGATTTATCTTGATGAGTATTTATTGTGACTTGGGTTGGAGAACCTTTGCATTCTTGAGTTGCTTGTTAGGGAATTGATTTCAGTTATTATTATTTTCTTGAATGGGGCACAATGTGATTTGTGAAGTTAGGAGAGGTTGTCTAGGAGCATGTCTATAGGAGTGGCTTACAATAGGGGTCTGGGACCCAAAGTGGTCAGTACCAGGGTAACCTATCGTAAGTTGTGTAATAAGTGATAACATAGTAATTAAAATATTTAGACAACATTAAAAAGATAAGCTAGAGATTTGGCATTACTCATTCCTTGAGTGCTTGTCTAGGCCAATGATACCTAGATAGAGGTATGACTAGTTTCCTCATCTCCTTGAGAGGGTATTTCAGTTCTGCATGTGTCATGTTGAGGGTTTGGGGTCTAGAGTGACCAATCTAGGGTAAGTCAACACTTGAGGGTCCAGGGTATACTGAGAGACCAGTCCAGGGTAGCTCAAATAGTTTGACCATGTGACGACACTCCCTAGTATGTAGTCTAAGTCTCCTCCGTAGATTTTTGGTATTGCCACTTGTGGTGTTTTTATTGTTAGATGTTATTTATTGTTGATGGTTTACTTTCAGTGATGGAAATTGGTTATCCGTTGGTTATTATGCCTTTGACATTCAACACTTAGTTTGGAAATGGATACTGTTAAATTTTTTCTCTTTAGTTTTGATACATGTTCTGCACTTGGTATCTTTTGTTGACTTTGGTATGTGGTGTTAGTTTTGTTGATTGCCTTTTCAAATTTGATTATCTTTTCTTTATCAGTACTTTGTATACTATTGAGGTAGATTTGGCTGAGAGGATTCCTTTCCAAGGACTGATTAATGATTTGATTATTTGTGTGTGGATTGTTCATTATCTTCCTTGCATGTTGGGAGTGGTGCCTGATTAGGTGGCCACAAGGTCAAGAGGTGGTGACTTCTTACCATTGGGTTCAGACCCCACAAATTGGTAGTTATTGGATGTCCATTTATGCAGTGTACTATTCTTATTCTTGTCTTGGAGACTTCTATTCATTTGATATATCTTTGTATCATGTATCTTGAGATCCTAATGAGTATTGTATTGTATATTGACATGCTTGTATTTATTATTGCATACCCCATGACATGTGTAGTGGATGATGTTATATGGATGCACTTTATCATATCAATTATTCTTATGGGTGTTCTTATCAAATTATGTAACTGTCATTCATTTATAATTGTAAATATTGTACTTGAGACTTAAACTATTAATAAAAATCCTTAAACGTGAAGAAATCCTTGAGGAATGAAATTATTATTATAATTACATGTGTAATTGATGTGTTTGTGTATATTGCTTTCGCACTGTTACTTTGATGTGTTTAAACTAAAAAAAAAAATAGTTCAATAAACTTTGTAACATATTAGGTTTATTTCTTTTGGGTTCTCGAGTGGGGCGTTACATGTAGGCAATAAGCTTTATCAAAGTAGGGATCACACTAAAGATAAAAGCAATCATAGAAAAACATATATCGTATAATAAATTCCCTAGTTGAGGGTTCATACTAGAGAACTATTGGTTAAATCTGAAGCTAATCATGAATGAGTATTCTTGTTCCTCAATAGTTATGACTCCCTTGCAAATAGACTATTGTGAGGCATTTAAGAGCCAATTACTGTCACCACCATCACAATAGAAGAACCTGCAACATGTCACTAGATCATTCTCTAAAAGGGTAAAATTCTACAAAAAGAGAACTTGTGATCACATATAAACTCCAAAGAACTAGATAGGCTACACATAAATTTAACATGTTTATGCTTTTATTGAAGCTTACCACATTGAAGTGAGTACATAAAGGATCAGAGAGTGCATCTGCTACCTCGAATGACCACCAAGAACCACAGTTTCTCTGCTCATCCAAACACTCAAAACCCTTACTTAACTTCTAATATTCTTTTATTGAGTTAAATTATCAAAATAAGAAAAATTAATTATCCATAAAACTAGTATCAGGCTATCAAAATTTACCTAATCTATTAACATCAAGTGTAATAGATACATGTAAATTGGGAGAATCCATAAAGATAGTTAAAAATAAGTTCTAGAATTCCATATTTTATACATATAAAAAAGTATTGATTGAATCATTGCTTACAAAAAACCATGATGTCTCACTAAAAAATGTTTTCTCAAAATGAGCATTTTTTTGTTGCTACTATAATCTATTGTATAAAAGTAGTGGAAAAATCATGGAAATGCAACTATAAACCATTTCTCGAAGATAGGTTCCTAATCTTACCATGAATTTGATATTGAAATATTGACTCCGTTTGTTGGTGATCCAACTCTAAAAGATGTGCTACCAAGCATATATGTCTAGAACCATTAAATGAAAAAGTCGACAATTTTGTATCATATTTCTTACTAAAAATAGAAAGCCTTAAGATTTAACAAATAGATTAAAGACAAAAATATTAAACAATTTCATCATTTTGTAAAAGTTGTTAAAATATGAATGTTGAATTCACTTTCAGTGAAATACTAGGACACTCCAAGGATTGCTTCAAATAGTCTCAAGTTAAGAAATAGAATTCAATGAACATTTATTTTCAGCCATTTATAAAAAAACTAATTAGTTGGACTATTCTTTCTAAAGTCATTGTAACCATTGACCCATGTGAATTATCCTAAATCCATGCCAACTACAAAATCAAGATGGCACACTAAAAGTTTTTTATCTTCCACATTAACCAACAATGCTACTTCTTCACTTATATGTTGTTGCCTATTAATAAAAAATGAGTTTCATGCATACACAATTCAAAAGAATAGTTTGACAAACAAAGCTTTTGATTGATGGTAAAAATAGGTTTTGAAGGAACCCAAAACCCTTTACAATCTCAAAGTAGATAGATATTCAACAGATTCATTAGAAACATTAGAAACACTAAAATAAAGCCAACATAAGGCCAAAGAGGCTAACAAAATAGGACCATAAAGGACCAAACTAGACCAACTGCATAAGAGAGACTTTGTCTCCTTCTCTAATTCCTCTAGCCTCTACAGTGATTCAATGACTTCAGATTTCACCTTGGGCTCTTTCTTATTTTTTGGTTTAGTATCCATCTTTTTTTTTTAATGGAATCTCTTACCAAGTCCAATATTTACCACACAAGAAGTACCAAAATCATCTTCCACATTGATGACCTTCCTAGCCTTGTATCTCTTGAGTACTTCATGCATAATTTTGAGTTCTACTCTAGAGTCTCTAAAGCCTTTGTGATTTTGGGGCAAGATGTTTCTCAGAAGAGCTTCATTCTTCTCCATGTGTTCATGCATCTAATGCATTCAGACTTCCAAAATAACATTGAAGTCACTATCCACACTATTGATAGAAGCCTTACTGTTGTTTTCCTTTTGGATTTCTTTAGATTTATTATGTAGATCCTACAAACCCTTGTTAAGTTTCTTTATTTCCTCAATCATCCACTTATCAAATTTGAAAGAGTAGTTATACTTGGCCTTGATAGTTTGTAAGATATTCATTAGGTCATCTAGATTGACATTGATCTCTTCACTGGACTTTTTGGAATTGATGTCATAATTTGCTTTATCTCCTACAACTTCATTTTGAGAAAGTTATTCTCTTTGTTCCTAGTGTCAACTTGACAAATGGGTTCCTTACTAGGGTTAAGGTCTCCCCCACTACAATGAGTCAGGGTCATGTTATCAATGTTGGTAGTGTCAATATTTCTAGTTTTCTTCATTTCCTTGTTTCCATCAATTTCATGAAGGATAATTTCCACCTCCTAGTCCTATTCAGTGTTGGCGTTGGTCACCTCATTTTCAATATCACCTTCTTAATTAAACCCCCTTCTTACATAGCCTCATTCTCCTCTCCTCCTTGTTTTCCTCTATGTTAGCTTCCTTGTCATCTTCATTCTCCTCTATTATTACCCTCTTCCTCACTAACATCTTCGTCCTCCTCCTTTTTCTCTTTAGAACTCTTCAATTCCTCTCTATCATCACTATTGTTACTATCTTCATTTGATAGACAAAGTTTCATTCCAAAAAAAAGTTCTTTTTTTTTTTGTAATTTACATGTATAGATACACATTAAAAATTATTGATCATAGTGAAGTGACAAAAAAGTACAATCGAGTTAAATTTTAGAATTCTTCAAGATGTTGAGTGTTTATGACAACATTATATGCAATTAAACTAATAGTATATATTAATAGAGAACTACACTAATATTTTTACAATTTGTTATACTTCTCAAGATGTTTAGTGTTGTACTGAGTAACAAAAATTTCTATGAATTAATGTTAATCTAAAGTAGAAACCTACCAAATGATAGGTATATGTCATATCATTGCAAAATTATTATTATTAAAATGGATAGTAATCTGACAAAATATTTGATCAAAATCAATAGAAACAATACTTAAGAATTATTTAGCATCTCATTTCAAAGAAAGTCATTGTCTATAAGTCTTTCACTATCAAATTGGAGAAATGGATATGAAGGGTCACCATGGATATCAAAAAGCATATTCACCTTGATAAAAAAAATGTTAGCTAAAGTTAAAAGTAAGATTACATAAAAAAATTGAACGTACAATTACAACTCCAAACAAAAATAATAAAATAATTATAAATAAAATCAGTGTGATTTCCATAGAAAATAACATTTTAAAGGATCAAAACACATTTTTTCCATCCCTAAGGTGCTCTCTTTGCAACCTTGAATTCCCCTTCAAACTATAGATATTACCAAAAGAGCTAAAAATCTGAAAAAACTTCCAATGATTTAATGGTTGGACATGATTTTAAGGCCCAACAACTTTGCAATGGTTAATACACTCAAAAGCTCATAGATAGAAATGGTTAGAACTTGGAATGATGAGGAAAAATGCTTCCATGGGTCTTATAACCATCATCAATAGTCCTATACATAGCACTATTTAACCATTATTTGATATCACATATATAAATTTTTCATGTCGATCTATACCAAACCTTGAGCAAAACAACTTCAGTGGAAATAACAATGGACACTAGCTCCATTCTAATTATATAGTCTATACCCCCACTTATCAACTCTAGTCTAGATTATAAATAAATAAATTGAAAATAGGGGAGTTAAAATTTCCTAGATTATTGAATAAATTTTCAGTTATAGTTAATGATCCAATTACTTCCTAACTAATTTAGCTTTTAAAAATCCTAATAGAACAATATAAAAATAGGTTCTTATAATGTGACCTATAATTTTTTTGCATACATTTATCCATACCATCCTAATATTAGTGAGACAAAGAATATTTTCTTAAAAAAATGTTAGTATTCATTTAGGACACATGCATAAGAGATTGGATTTTCAAAACCCAAGAAGATTATATTTTTAATTAAGAATTTGAGGTTGTCTATTTTAAAAGAAACCACTACAGGATCAAATATAGCCATTAAAAGAGACAAAATCAATGAATCAATGATAGATAAAATATTAAGCATCACAAACAATTGATTATTTATCAAAAAAGTCAAATAGGGATGTGGCCACCCTTTTTATCAGTAATAAGTCTAATCACAACTTTGATAAAAAAAAAGATCCATTCACTGTCTTTGAGCTAATATTTTTATAGTGAAAGTGACATGAAAAAGATGCTCCAAGTGAGTAAAGGAGCAAGGAACTATAGTCAAAGGGAGATTCAACATACAATTAGAGTCTATGATGAGTGTAGTTTCCTCGATCATCCACCTCATAGTAGCATGCAAAAAAGAAAAAAACATAATTGTCAATTATTTCAATTAACCTAGATGGTGACAAAGAAGGCTAAGAGCAGGTTCAAGTAACAATACATAATCATCGCTTCTTGGCAATGCATAGTCACTAAATCCAGGGCCAATAAAAAATAGAAAGATGGAATAAATCCTAGAAGGAGGTGTTTATTTTCATTGAAAGTTTTAAAAGTTCTCCATAGAGGCCATAAAATAGTTTTTAAAGCTTTCTCTTGCCTCAAATGTTGCACAAGCTCTAATAATATGTAGAGATAAGAGAAACACCAATCATAACGTAATAAATAATATATAATTAATATATAACATAAACAAACTTGAAACCTAACTCCTTAAATTGCAAACTAGAAAACAAATATTAGAAATGTTGAAGTGTGATTGGCCTATTGAAATGTGGATTAATCACAAGTTAAGTGTTGAGGCCCTGGCAATAGTTCTCTACCATGATAGGAACTAATAAAAGAAACCTTCTTCATACATGTACATGCCCATAGAATATTCGTGTGCAAATCTAAATTCTTTTAACACAAAATTTAAAGTTTTATAATATCTTAGGTTGAAAGAATACTTTAATTCCTTGGTTCTTAAAGTGTGTCAATCGATAGTTGAATTTGGAAGGCTAAATCAAGTCTATGATTGTTAGGTTGAGCTCATGATAGTGAAAATGATCCCAAATATAGAAGGGTCAAATCATATTGTACAATAGGTAGACAAAACTACACAAATGTGTAAGCATAATAAATGCAAGAATAGGACATATATTGGGGTGAATGAAAATGTGGATGGGGTAAGGAATAAAATTGTATGACTATGTATAATGTATAGATAAATGACATATGACAATCAACATGGTTTTGCAAATAAATTATGCCATTTGTTAATGTGTTACAATATTAGGATGCTCTCCTTAAAACGTAGACAAAACTAAATGAAAAATGAACAAATATAATTTTTTAACAATTACACATATAAATAACTTCCTATGCATGAAATTAGGCTCATGTCATGCTTCTACAATTGAGACACTTAAAATAATGGTATTCACTAAACCTTTTAAAAACTAGAACGAATTCACCTATCTAATTGTCAAGAATAGAAAAAACTTTAAAGTAAAACACATTTTATGTTTATAACAAGCAATGCAAAAATTAACTTAATTCACAGTCATGGCATATCATATGACATAATTTAGAAAGTTCTAAAGTAAAAGAAATAAAACTTTTTAGTTGAATTTGACGGTTGATAGGTAGTTGTCCACAATTTTTATAGCTACTTTTGAACCATGACCTGAAATCACTGAACCTTTGATTTGTTAGAAGCATAAATGACAAAATTTGAATTGGATTACCCTTAGAATATATTTAGAACTTTTTCCATGGATTTGAATTTTCTCTATTGAAATAAATTTGCAAAATATAACTTTTTGAATAATCAATTCATTAAAAATGTCAAGATTGTATATTTTGGTAAAAATAATGAGTTGTTGTAAAGGAAAATAACATTTTTATTAGGGTTAATTTAGATTAATAAAGTAAATTTACAAATTAATATAAATTGATTGGATATATAAATTAAATAATTGTAAAAAAAGGTGCATTAGATGCCTTTATATATAATGACATAACAATAAATATCATAAATTTGTGTAAATAGTTAGCCCTTGACAACAAAAAAATACTTGTGAATCCTTCAAGATATGAATTTGAAAGGATCATGTTTATGAATATAGAGTTGACAACCCCAAACATAGAATATGACAAATCACCAAGTCCATTAGGTAAATAAAGTAAGAACTTGACACATGTATTGGGATGAATTCACATCCAAATAAAGTAAGAATAAATGTTTACGACTACATGTAATGAATACATGTAGTTTTCATATGGTAAATGACACAACTTTGCATATAAAATATGTCATTTGTCAATATGTCAATGTGTGAAGGAACTCTCATCATAGTATACACAACTAAATAGAATGTAACATAGTTAAAAGAAAATCTATTAGCATGATAAAAATAAGAATATGATGCATATTGTGAGATGAATGAACTTGTGGACAAGGTAAGGAGTAAATGTATATGACTATACCTAATGAAGAAATTTAGATTTCATATTGTAAATGGCATAACTTTACATATAAATTATGCCATTTGTCAATATGTTAATGTGTTGAGGCACTCTCATAATATATGCAACTAAAATGAAAATAACATAAATTTAAAAGAGTGGAAATGATGGAGAGCTCTCTCCATAGCTTGGCTAACCAGAGCCTCAACATAATCAAATGATTAAATGACAATATCATTCAACTGCACTCAATGATGGAGGAAAGCAATAAGGGGAAGAGGAAAAGGACAACAAGGATTCCAGGTTCGCAGATGAAGATGACTTCTTGTAGGTTGAGAGCCCTAGCAAAAGAAGGAGATTAGATAAGAGGAAGAGGGAAGAGGAGGTGTCTCTGGATGATAGTCATTTGAAGATTGACGCGTCAGAGATCATGGGAGAGCTAGAGCTCAAGAATGCAGAGCTGGTAAAAGAAATGGTGCCCTGATTGGTGCTCTTAGTTTTTTGTTTGTCCCCTAGCTTTTGGCTATTTTTATTTTGTTTAGTTCTAGTGGCTTGGTATGGCCTATTGTTTTTTGTTGCTTTGATGCTAGCACTAGACTTTAAGTAGTATTTTGGTGTTAATTGGTGGGTTTCAGGAACCCCTATAAAAAACCTGTTTTACTTAATCAAAAACATAAATTTTTAAAAAATACATATAAAGTTTATTTTATGTGTGATATTATATCCGTGTCATGTTGTCACAATTAAAAAAATTTATGTACTCACCAAATCTTTTAAAAACTAAAACGATTTTACCAAAAAAATTCTAGCAAAACAAATTCTTTTACAATAAAATGTGTTTGATTAATATAGTAATCAATATGATGTAATTAACTTCATCTAGAGTTATGCCCAATCATATGAGATTGATAATTGTTAGACAATTTTTCCATTTTTTAATCATTTTTTTGATCTATGGCTCAAAGTCACTTAGTAGTGGATTTGTTGGAAGTAATTTGACACAATTGTGATTATATTGTTCTAAAATTTTACCAAGAGTAAAGTCTATTCTTGTGTAGTTTAATTCATGGATTTGAACTTTTTCTTTTGCACTTACATAATAATTAGTGGTATTAACAAAATCTTTAGAGAGTTTGTTAAATGAGCATCTCTCCCTTTTTAAAAGTGATTATAATTTGATAGGTGGGTTTTTAACAAGGATAGAGACAATACTTTTTTTTTCAGTAAGCGTAAAATTGATGTAAGCTCATAATGCATGAATAATATATGCTATTTGATATTTAAATAAATCAAATGTGTAAAAGTGAATTAAAATTTATCTTTTCTATGAAATTATAATTCATAAATTAACATTATTATGTGTAGTTTTTAGTATTGATCATGTCAGTTTTTTTAATGGATATTTTATATCATACGACATGTGTTATTATTAAAAAGAAAACATGACAATACAATTGAACTTGTGTTTCAATCAAATAAATAAATAAAAATTTATTTAAAAATAGCTTAAATTTATGTTTAATTTAAATTAAAAATTAAAAGCATATAAATTCTTTTTAAACTTGGATAAATACTTTGGGAGATATGAACTCTTATGGTTACAAACAAGGGACCTCATCCCCATTTAAATATTTCGTAATAAACATGCAAATATTTAGAAATTTGATGAGAAGAAGAACAACACAACTTAACCATTACACCATACCAATACAAAATGAAAAACTAAAAAAATTTAAATATGATTAACTAAATCTTTTATAATGAATTTTTAGTAAGCATTGATGAATGTGTTAGGTTGTCATCCAGATATGTAATATGTATTTTTCCATTTAGGAAGAAACCTTATTAGACCTCAAATAATATCTAGTTCCAAAGACCCTTCATTTATTGTTTCTAGGTATACTAAATAAAAATCTTCCCTAATATGTTCACTGCTACCATGTGGTTTGATAAAATTAAATTGATAATGCATCAACCTAGAACCCTTATTTGGGCCAATTAAAAAAAACATGTTTTGAATCTTCAATAGAAAGGTCTCAATTAGTAAAATGATCATAATCTCGATCCATATTCCTCGATAGTGATCTCTATCTTCTAAAATTAGTTGCACATCTTGCCAATGCTTGTCTTCCCTAACGAGTTTTCCATAGAAAACCTTTTTTGGATTTAAGTACACCCAACCTTCCTCATCGAATATTAGTCTAATCAACTCCTTTGTATGTTTGTTAAGTATTGGTACTTAGAAATTTTATCGCCTTTTGTAAACCTATGCAATGTATCTCATATTTCAATTCCTTGCCCCTTGTAATAATCAAGATTACAAAGTCATGCTTCAATAGAAGCAATTGAGGATTAGATAACTAAATTGGTTGGAATAGAATTCAACAATTTCTAGTGCTATTCAAATTTCCCCTATAAATATATTTCTTTCATTTTCTGCTATCATAAGTTAATTGTTTATCCATTGGACATGAAAATTCAACACATTTTAGAATAGCTAATTGCCACAAGTCTGTATTACGCTCCCCTTCTCTTGACTTGGGAATATAATTTCAAATACCCACCAAAGAATCAAAACAAGAAGGGATTTTCAAATGAGAGGTGTTGACCTTAAAGGGCAGGTCAGAGTCTACCTTCACACAATTACCAAAAGAATCTTGAACAACTTACAAGTTGGGAGAAACGTAAAACCTATATAATTTAGTGTTTGTCTTCCCTGGAGAGTTTCTTATAGGAAACCTAAAACAATTTTTGGACTTCTTTTGGGTTTAAGTGCACTTAACCCTCCTTGTTCAATATTAGTCCAATGAACTCCTTTGTATGTTTGCAATCTAAATACTGATACTTGAAACCTTTATTACCTTCTTTAAACCTACACTATCTAGCTCATATTTGAACTCCTTGCCTCATGTAATAATTAAGATTACAAAGTTTGTTTCAATAGAAGTGATGGATGACTTAATAGCTATATTGCCTATATTAGAGTTCAATAATTTGTTTCCCTCGCAATGGTTTTTCTTTCATTTTTCACTATCTCATCAATTGTTTATCTAATGAACACAAAAAATTCAATATATTAGGTAGTAGGAAATTTCTACCATTCCCTATTGGACTCCCCTTTGTGTGCTTAGAAATAGAATTTCAAATACCCATCAAAACATCAACACAAGAAATCATACTCAAATAAGAGATGTTAAGCTCAATGTTTATTATCATAGAATTAACTTTTACAATAATACAAACAATAAGAAAGTGACTTGAAAGCATAACAATATGATTCACCTTCACATAACAACCAAAAGAATCTCACAATGACAAGCAAAATAGAAAAATTCAACCAAAAGAATCTTGAACAAACAAGTTGGGAGAAATAGAAAAACTCTCCAATTTATTGTCACTCCTAACCCACAATAGCACAAATAAACCAATTATGTTTATTCTCATTACTTTTCATTAAAAAATCATGTTAATCATGATAATGCCTATAAACAACCTTCACCATTGACCAAAACTAAAATTAGAAGTACCACGTATGCTTTTCACTTTACAACACTTCTTATCCGGTCTTCATCAATAATAATTCTGGACAAGGAAGAAAACCTCAAATATTTTAAAGTTTGTGGACCAGATAAATCCAAATCTACAAAAATTAAAAATAAACCTTTGATATTACAACTTTTGGTGGTTAAAAAATTTAGAAAGCAGCCAAGGCGAGAAAAGCCAAAACCCACACCACAAAATTGTCGAAAGCAGTTGTGCAATTTTGATCACATGAGGAAAAAAGGAGGAGAAGTCTTGGCGGATAAGTTAACCGTTGGAAAAAAGCTGAGACAACACGCGTAACGCTCCGTTTCTGTTGCACCAAACATGTCACAAATGTGTCAGTGAAGAGAAGGGAAAGCACTTCCCGGCGCACAAACGGGCCGTTAATCACATTGCGTGCCATTAATTCTCTCTCCTTAATTCTCTGATTGATGATTATTATTATAATACTTCATGCTCTTCCAAGATCCTCAAGCCGAATCTTGGCCTGAGGTAGAGTTTGAAAGAATCGGAGCTGGAATTGAACTTTCGATTGCCTCGATTTTCGCTGGGTGAAAATTAAGGGAAACCCTGTTCTTATTTTGGGTAAGAAGGTTCTTTGTGTGCCCGTGAATGCGCACTGATCAGGGCCTGGTTCAATTTGCGGTAGACATTTGGTGGTGAAGCTTTGGAGAATGGCGGGCTCTGTGAGCTTGGATATGGCGGACATGGGCGGAGATGGTGTCTCCCGTGTTGCTGGAATTGCGTTTGAAGTTCAAGTGGCCGAGTGGAATAACAGTCATGATCATGATGTTAATGGTAATCACAGTAATGGGTCTCCGCAAAGCGTGCCGAAGAGGCTGAGGCGGCGGCTGATGGAAGCGGCGGAGAATAAACCCTCCACTCTCCAAGAAATCGAAGCCAAGCTCAAAGAGGCGGACCTTAGGCGCCAGGTTTTTGTTTTTTTAATACCGTGCACCGTTTAATTGCAGGAATTTTGCCGTGAAATTCATGAAGTTCTGTAGTTGTTATATGTTGAGGAGTTATTTGTTAGAATTCTCCCAGGCCTGTTAGACACGGGGTTTTTCTTTCATGACCGCTGATATTTTTACAGCTTTTATTTTGTTTTTGCGGTTTCGCAGTTCTGGCTGTTTTCTTTGTGTGTATTTATCACGCAGGTTTAAATTCAGTGGAATTTGTTGTGGAAATGATGAGATTTTGTTTGTGTGTATCTATCACGCAGCTTTAAATTACAGCGATTTTTTTGTGGAATTGATGAGGTGTTCTTTGTGTGTATCCATCGCGCAGCTTTAATTTACAGGGAATTTGTTATGCAATTGATGATGTCTAAACATTTTATCAAATTGACGAGGTTCATGGATGAAAATTTTATTAAGAATGTTACGCACGGGTTTTGTTCTCATGCTCCCCCACACCTTTAGTTTGGGGGTTTTATCCATTCTCTATTTTTCATATAACTTTTTCATGAATAGTTAAGGAAAGTAATTAAGTTAATACGTTTTCCGGTATTATGTGTTTCTCCTAAATTGGCGAATTTTCTGTTTTAGAGTTTTCGTAGTCCTGTTATGCACACGTTTGCTTTCTCGTTGTATTTTTTCCCTCTAGTTTTGGGTTTTCAGCAGCATGCAACGTTTTACTCATTTTCTATTTTTCGTGCATTTATTTAGAAACGGTAATTGTGAAGTTCATATCCATAGTCAAACTGGTGATGTGAATCTGTTGGAACTATCTTAGCCTGGATAACACTTGGTTTTATTTTTCATGTGTTTTGCAATTTTGGAAGCCTCTGTATCATGAAATTTTATGTGAAAGTTCTCATGGTTTCTAGAATAGGTTGATAAGTTATAGGTGTTAGAATTATTTTAGGGCCTTTGCTCTCATTTTATTTCCTTTTGTGTATTGGGTTTTGGCAAGATTCTTCCGACTTAACCTTCTTGTATTTCTTTTCACGCCATTTGTTAAGTTGTTATAGTATTATTTATCACAAATTGCTAAATAAGCTGATCAGGTTTAGCTGTTGGAATTAGCCTTGCACACAGGGTTCTTTCATGTTTTTCTGTTTTCTTTGGCTTTGAGATATTTGGACGCGTGGCAGCATTTTATCCATTTTTCTCAGGGGAATTAATCATCCAGATATTCCAATTTGCAGCAATTTCATGAGTGGCTGGCAAACAAAGCTCGTTCAAAGCCAAAAAGTCCTACACATTCTGCTAATCCTGAAGACTTGGCCCAACGCCTTGAAGCCAAGCTATCTGCTGCCGAGCAAAAGAGGTATTAATTTCCTGTTAGTTTTTGGCTTACTTCCAGCCATTCCTAGGGCTGAACATGTTAAACTGATTTATAAATGAAAACTCTTCAAAAAAAAATTGTTGCAATTATTCTTATTATTGTCATATTCTCATATTCTCATATTCTTGGGTTGTGGTTTCACTTTTAAACATGTTTAGATTGCCTCAGAGTTTTAAAACTAAATATAAATCTGTATTTCATATCAGAATTTTGTCAATTAATATCTATCAATTACTTTTCTCGAAAACTATCATTTTTATTTTGCACATTTAGATGAAATATGATCCTATTTCTGTGGAACAGTATTTTCTATACTTTTGTTATTATAAACTATTTATTTTGGTCATAAAAGTTTAAAAAGTTTTTTAAAACTACTTTTATTATCATCAAACTTAAAAGGTACAGCCCGTATCGAATTGATTAGTCGGTAAAACTTTCTAATCATTCAAAATAACTTACATTACAGATATATAAAACAGATTTTAAGTTTGACAGTTCACATAATATTTAAGCATTGCAAATCGTCACATTAACTGACAAGTCTGATTCAACTTTCTACACAATTAATCGGGGAAATGTTTATTTTTTATGATGAACATTTAATGGACATGCAAGCAATGATGCTGTAAATCTTGCATATAATTGTTAACATGAAAATTTGAGGTAAGTATCTTTAATTAATTATATTTGCTTCCTGCCTGCCCAAAAGGAAAAGTTCGTTAATTAATATTTGCATACTTGTTTTAGTTGAGACCGTCAAATCTTTTACAATTTCAAAATGATGACTTACGTTAACTTCTGTGAAACAGCAACCAGAATTTTTTTTCTGTCCTAGAGAGTCTTTGGGTGTTGTATCAATATTTATTAGATTATTGTTTAACTGAAAAAAATTATTGTTCAAGTTACTCATACTATATGTTTGCGATCATGGGCACAATCCACATATTTAAGTTCCATTCTTTGTTATTAGTAGTAGTACCATATCAGGGCTGGGATCTGGCCATTTTTAATCTGTTAGCATTTTGTTATTGTAATATATGTGTTATAACTTCTATGTATACATTGTAAAACATAATTTGAGGTGGCAATTTTAAAATTTAAAGGCTGCCACATCTTCAATAAATTCTAAGCCTATTCTGCTTGATTAATTAGGAAAACATGGGGTGTATATAATAAACATAAGATCGATATGCGAGTCTTTTACATGCAAGGGCCCATATATTATGTCCCTGGGTATCCTTAGCAAGAATGAACTATTGTAGAGTTTGATATATAACTGAGTAGTAGGCTATAACTTATGAACTTAAAAAAAAAGCTTTTTGTAGATTATTTATTATCTGTTATATGTATCCATGGTGTAAAACATAGTAAGAATTGGTGTCTTACAAAATTTTAGCCTTTCACTTCTTCACATAAATTGAAAGCCTGCTCCACATGATATTTTATTAATAACTATCAGTAAATCACGGGTGTTCTGAAGCATATTTTCAATATGCATCCTATGTCGAGGTCAGGGATGCAAAATGTCCTGATTCCCTCAGCAAAAGAAAGGGTCAAGTTTTATATAACAATTGACTTGTTGGCTAAAATTATTACTTTTCCAAAAATAACCTTTCATGATCTTGCAGAACACGTTTCTCAATTTATATATGAAGATACGACAAGCTTAAAAATTTGGAAACTGTTGATTTAAATCTTTTTTACAGGATGTAAGCTTGTACATGCAGACATCTGCATGGCTATAACAAATTTTGAGTGTATCTCTGTGTGCTTGTGTGTGTGTGTAGATGGTGTAAAAGAGGGTTTAAATTGGCAGTTTACACTAAGCAAATAATTGACATGCCAGCAGTGATCCCACATTGTATCTTCTTGCATATAATCACTAGATCAAAGGCTGATGTGATTTATTATGTGTTGAAAACTTGAAACAATGTATTATTCTCTTGCATACAGTCATTGCTGTACACGTGCCGTAAATGAACAGTCTTCTTGTTGATCTTGCTCTCTCTTTTTGGTTTCTTATGTTTTGGTTTGCTTCTATCAATGTGTAGGTAGGGTTGAATTTTTTTTTACTAATTGATAAATGGACACTTGCTGTATTTAATATTTGTAGACACATCAAATGATTTTATTGGGGAACCTTACCTAATAGAGGGAAAATTTTGGCCATTTAAGCTCTCCATTTTAATGTTAAAAAGTTGGGAATTCAACATAAAATCGGTTGGGAGAATTTTTGAAGGTTAAATCTGGGCTTAAATTTATCAACTCAATCTATTTTATTATAAACTTTTCAAGGCTAAAAAAATTTATGTGGGTTAAACGACAAACATCATCAACATTGCTAATTATCTTAAGATGGTTGTTCCATAAAAATGTGTGTTGATCCAAAAAAAGTCTTGCTCATTTAATATTAGCATTGGGTCAAAAACCGATACGTTTTAAGGTGGAACAAAGAATTATTGCCATTTAGTAGCCTATGCATAGTTCTAGCTTTTATGTAGATCTGTATTGAAGACTATTAATGTTTGAATGGATGCATGAGAAATTTGAACCAGTTCACCCATTTGCAAAGAGAACTGGAAAAAATATCAGTATTTGTTTTTAATATGTTTTATCTTAATATATTGCTTTCCATTGTGAAACTTCATTGACGTTAAGGGTTAATTTATTATGACTATTGGAAAGCAAAAAGTGTGGTTGAGTTAGAGAAGCAGTATCTAAAGCTTAATGTTATGTTTAACTTTTCTTTACAAAATTGCTTGACAAGATCAACTATGGAGGAGTGACCTTAAGGTAAAACTTAGTCAATTCCTTATCAAAATACACCACAAAGTGCAAGCTAGACCAGAGCGGTTATATCTGAGATTGTGGTACAAATTTTCTTGTTCCAGTAAACTAAGTATGGTTACAGAATCATCGATAAAGTGGATAGATTATGATCGCCCTTTCCATGCTGCATATCTCACTTTGAATTTGATAGCAAGATTTACATTTTGCATCTTTGCTATGGATGTGAAAATTTTAAAATCGATCAATGTTGAAGTTTGTGTACCATTGTGATAGCCCTTTCCATGCTGCAGATCTCACTTAGAATTTGGCAGCAAGGTTTACCTTGTATCTTCACATTGGGTGGACTGGATGTGAAACTATTAAAATTGATCAATTTTGAAGGCTGTGTACCATGAATATTTAGAATGGAGAAAGCTGCACGATGTGGGTGATTAAGATAAGTAGCAGAAAGTATTCCTGCTTGGTTTTAATGTGTATGCTTGGTTTTAATGTGTATTTTTAATATTTCTTAAAAGTTGCCTAACAGAATCAACTACAAAGTAGTCCGCTTTAGGTAAAGACACAATTCCTTGACAAAATCATCACAATTGGTAAATTAGCTCAGAGCAATACAAGTTGTACAATTTGTTGTTATTCCTTTAAATTGAATTTGTATCAAATCAGGTTCATGATTCATCAGAAAATTGGAGAGATATATCTATGCTTTTAATTCCCACCCAGCTGACTTTTCTGCTTTGATTTTTTAAATATTTCTTTACCCTCTGTACGTGAATATATATGAAATGGATTTTGAATTTTTTCTTTATGGAAACATAGTGTACAGATATTTTCATTATCCTTTCTGAAAAGCTTTAAGAGAAAAAAATGAGGTTGATGTTCTAGCCTTTTCATCTTGTTTGAAAAGACATTTAATTTGTTTCATAACTGTACTAGGTTTTTGTTTATGTTGACAGGCTGGAGCTGCTATCACAGGCACAGATGCGTTTGGCCAAGTCAGATGAGCTTCGACAAGCTGCTAAAACAGAAGTGCAACTCCGTGCTGAGAGGGAACGCGAGGAACTGGAATCAAAAGTTGAATCCCGTGTGCAGCAGGCAGAAACAAACAGGATGGCTCTTCTTGAAGCAGAGAAGCAACGGAGGGCAGCTGCCCATGAGAGGATGGCAAATTCGCATTTGCAGCGGATGGTGCAGGAAGACAAATACAAAGAGCGAAAGGAGACACTTCATGCAACCATCTGTCAGAGAGTGGCAGCTGCAGAGGAGAAGCGCTTGGGCCTTTTAGAAGCTGAAAAGACTCGTGCACATTTATCAGTTATGCAAGCAAGAAGGGTAGCAAATTCTGTCTCTCTTCAGAGAGAGATGGAAATGAGGAAGCGAAAGGAGAAGCTGGAAAATCGTTTGCAAAGGGTACGTATGTTGAGCCTTAGTTTGTTTTGGTTTTTCTTTCTTTTTTTTAAATATTCTGGGAGCTCATTCTTCTTTTGGAATTACTCAGGCAAAGCGTAAGAGAGCCGAACTTCTGAGGCAGAGAGGAAGATTTGGAGGTGCCAGTCATATTAATCGCCATAAAATGGTCAAGCATGGGGAATGCCTGTCAAGAAAGCTAGCAAGGTCATTGTCTACATCCTTTTGAGGGAATTTAGAGGCTAACTTTAAGATTTCCAATTGTCCTCTTTACTTTTTAATATTTTATTAATCATTTTGTTTATTGAGATTTATGGATTTTATTGAACAGGGTCTGGAGGCAGTTCCAGAGGTCTAGCCGCACAACCTATACATTAACACAAGAGTTTGCTGCATGTGAAATTAGCCATTCTACTGTTAACTCACTTCCCTTTGAGAAGTTTGCAGCTCGGATACAGTCATTATCCACATTGCAGTCTGTAACAGCTCTTTTAGCTCGTATTGAGAGATGGTTCATGGTGTCTCAACCTAGTCATTCCAACATTGCAAGTATAGACCATCTGCTTAAACGGATTTCTCTGGGAAATAAGAGAATGCCCATGAATGGTAATAGAATTGCAAAGAGGACTGCTTCTCAAGGATCTGTTAAAGGAACAAATAGAGGTCAAAAGGAAAAAACTGACGTAAAGGAACCTTTAAGGTATCCTGCACGTGTCTTTCTTTGTGCATATATGATTTTGGGGCATCCTGAGGCTGTCTTTAGTGGCAGAGGAGAGCGTGAAATTGCACTTGCAGAAGCAGCAACTAGGCTTGTTCCAGAATTTGAATCCTTAATTCGTATTATACTTGATGGCCCCTCGTATAGTCCTCATTCAACATCCAGAAGACCTCAAACATCCAATTCCCAGCGGCCATTTGCAGCCCAGCTTGCAGTGTTTGATGCTGCATGGTGCTCCTACCTTTATCAATTTGTGGTATGGAAAGTCAAGGATGCCCAATCACTTGAGGAAGATCTGATTAGAGTGGCTTGCCAGCTTGAACTTTCAATGCTACAGAAGTGTAAGATAACATCAGGGGGTGAAGAGGGTGATGTCAGTCATGATATTAAGGCCATTCGTAGACAGGTCAAGATTACTTTATTTCTCGCATTCATCTAATGCTACCCAATTATTTTTATCAGAATTTAGTTTCTACAAAGTATATATTTAACTTTTATCATTAGACTACTATGTGCAATTAAATAGAATTCTAGTGATAATTACAGGGCGTGTTCAGATAGTAGTTATGTATTGACATTGGTTAGACCACTTTGATACCATTTACAATGGTAAGGTAAAGGAATTTGAATCTCGTTATTCTAGCCTAAGTTAAGTTAAATATGTATGCTTGGAACTTCAACTGACAACAATTGACAACATATACCTTAGTAATTAAATTGTTTGACATGCTCAACTTCCATAGATGTGATCCTGTTTGAATCCTATTGCATAGTGCTTCTTGCCATAATCATATATGCACTTTATAGAGCACTAATAGATCTTTTTAAGTTGGGATAAAATATTTGACGGTAAAGAGATAGTAACTGCAATATAAGATTCTCTTATCTGCTCACTAAAAGATCCAATTCTTAACATGTTGTATTTTGCAGGTTGTTGAAGATCAGCAACTTTTGCAAGATAAGATTCTTCGTCTAAGTGGAAGTTCTGGAATGGAAAGAATGGGAGCAGCACTATCAGATGTACGATCTAAATTTATGGAAGCAAAAGAAAATGGGTCGTCTCCCCTGCTGTCACCTTTTTCCCCTGCATCTTTTTCTTCATCTTTGACTTCTCTGGGTTGCCCAAAAAGGGTTATTGGAAAACAAAAGAAGGTTGCTCGGGCACTATTTAAGAGCAGGCCTGAAACAGAAAATCCTGCAGATGCTTCCTTGGAGTCCGGCAATAGTTCCGGGGATGCAGATAAGAAAAAATTGTCGAATGATAATGAGATTATGGTTAATGATATTCTTCATGACAGAGATAGAACATTTGCTGATACTGTGTGTGGAAAAAATCAGTCCTCAGATGAGTTCACGGTGAGGACATTGAAATGATGTGGAGACAAACAGTACTCTTATTTTTGACAGAGCAAACGTATAGTCTAGTTCATGACTCCATATACATGTTGCCCTTGCAGGTGAAGGTTAAATCGACAATGGAGACAGCATTTTGGGATTGTGTGAAAGAGTCCCTTACAAACAACCCCCCTGATTATACATGGGTTATTAAACTGGTGGAAGAAGTCAGGAATGAGCTTGTTGGATTAGTTCCTGCAAGCTGGAAACAAGAAATCCTCGACAGCATTGACACAGATCTCTTATCCCAGGTAGTATTTCTTTAGACGTCTATTTAGCTTCTGTTAACATAAACTTGTGATTTCTATTAGACTTTGAATTGTCTTATTCATCATGCAGATATTAGAGTCAGGAAGCCAAGACATGGGGTATCTGAGCAAGCTTTTGGAATACTCATTAGGTGTTGTGTTGAAGCTTGGTAGTCCAGCAAATGATAATCAATCTAAAGCAATGCATGAGCAATTATTTCATGAACTATCTGAGATAGTAGTTGGAATGGACAAGGAAACGAGCAGCTCCTTTGCACAAGTATTGGTGAAAGGTCTCCGCTTTGTTCTTCAGCAAATTCAGGTATTCTTCCCCACTTACACGTGGCCCTATAATGATGTATTGAAGATTTGTAATTTACAGATGTAAATGAACCTAGTTTGGAAATTATGCCTAACAATTTCAGGATGCTATGATGCTATCAGTGAAGAATAGTTCCTTTTGCATTACTTTTTAATATTTTTAATTATGCTTATCAATTTCTTGTGATCCTACAATTAATAATTGCTATTTTTTACAATAATGTAAGCAATGTATTGCAAAACCTTAATGACTTAGAATTGCTGTTAGTTTGGGTTTGGTGCTATGGTGTGTGGTGCACCAAAAAAATGCAAATGCCAGTCATTTGAACACCCAAATTTAATTTTGCTTTTTTGCACACATTAATTATAAGAATGCATTAGTCATACTATTATTTATAAATATGTGTATTGCAGGATACAACACTTTGACTATGGTAGCCAATGAGTAATAATGTAAAACCTTAAAGGATAAGTTGTTGGTGTACTTTGGGCTATGGTGTGCACGGCACATTAAAAAAATGCAAATGCTATTAGTCTTTTGAATACACATTTTATGATGTTTGTATTGGACACAGTAAGTGTATGAATGCACTAGTCATTTCATAAGTTTGTGTATTGCTCAAACTATCTCCCTTTAGGTATAATATAATATATTATACAGACACACTGTCACCCACCCTGATAGAGGGAGATACATCTGTTATGCTTGTAATTTTAAAGGTTGAAATGGTTTGTAAGTTACTTGACATCCAAGTAACTACTTTTATCTGTCTGTACCAGGGCTATGTATATAGGTGTAGGGTTATGTACTTGCTATCAGATGTCCATCTCAGTAAGTTACTGATTATTTTAATTGTCTGTTATCCAGGTTCTAAAGAAAGACATAAGTGCTGCACGAATCAGATCATTGGAGCCATTCGTCCAGGGATTGGCAGGTGTGAGATACTTGCAAGAAGCATTTACCACTCGCTGTGGCCCTTCCTTGAGATCAACAAGGATGTTACCTCGGACTGTACAATGGCTTACATCTGTGCGGCAATCTGTGGAGCAGCAGAGAAGTGAATTTTTAACTGCATTAATAGAGTTTAGAAATAGCCAGCCAAGTGTGCCAAGCACACATAACTCAGGGTTGCCACCAGTGGCATCACTTCGAACTGGTGTCTGCCTAGATCTGGGTAAAGAGTTGCCAACTCTTGCTGGTAACCCAGTGTTGCCTGCCTCTACAGGTTTTCCTCTAAGTCACTGTTTTACTGGCTTGTATACTTTGTATGAATCCAGTTTGATTTTTTAATTTTCTTTTATTATATGATCTTTAGGCGGGACAGTACAGGAGATCCAGTGGAACTCACAAGAGACATTAGTAAGGCTAGGTTTACTGCATCTGACAAGCAAACCTGATGCTGCGAATGAGGAGAAGCTGCCTGAGACCCTGAAATTGGACACTGGAAGATTACAGAAAGCACAAAATGATTTTCAGCATATTATTGTAATTGCTACTAGGTTAGTGAATTTGTGATTAGTGTATTGCCAGTCCTATTGGTGTAAATTCAATTAAGCAGAAAATTTTCTGATTTATTATACTTCAATATGCAGCATGTTGTTAGTGAGGCAGACTCTTACTGGAAAGGGAGTATTGGCCCCAGAGATTGATAGTGTTCTTCATGATGCAAGTGAACAATTGAAAGATATTCTGAGTAATCCTGCAGTCTCTGTTCATCACATTGGCCGGTTGTTAGCTCAGCTTTGTATGCCACTTGGGGAAAATGATGAATCCAACCAGGAACTGATGACAAGGATTTTGAACAGGAGTCTCTCTGTGGATGATGCTGTTTTTGTAAAGATTTCATCTGCAATACTTTCAGGTCTTCGAGCATTATTACTTGGTGGGAAGGGTTTCGAAGGGCGGTCACTCGCACTGCTGGCTTTAAAGCGAATTGGTGCTTCTTCTCTTGCTGACCTGCTTGCAGGGGTAGCCGATGCACTTGATGTCATTGCAACTGTGACTTGTCAGGTCCATGGTCCATGGTATTCATGTATAGCTGGGGAGATGTAATAATGAATAATTATTTATTTCTTCTGTACAGGGTCATTAAATACCATATTTCTGTGATGACTTTGTAAGTAAACATGCGATCTGTAGTATGATGGAGCACTCATACATTAAGGACAAAGTATTCGTAACATGTAATTTAACACACTGATAAAGTGTAGTTTGGGCAATCAACTCCTGTATATTCTAGTCTGCCCAATCTTTGTATATTGAAGGATGCAGATGGTGTATTGGCTGTATTGGATATATTTTTACAATTAAGAGTTCTTATGTTGGAAACATGCCACTATTGTGATGGGCTATTTATAGTCTATTACAAGGTCTTTAGCTGTGTGAAATGATGTATTTTTGCCATTGTCACACTTTGGAGGCTTTATTCTTAATTTAATCCCCCATGGTCGGTAGACATTTTTATCTTGGATTCATTTATCATCCCCGTTGATGGTGATGATGGTTTGTTTGGATAGGAGTAAATATTTCCGATATGGTGCTTAACATGCAACAAAATAGCATGTAGTTAAAAGTTGGATCAGTCTAGTCATATTCTCTTATTTCTAATTAGCCTAAATTTTGTTGGTAAGAAACACAGATATTATGCCTGTATATATTGAGCAGCAGTTATTATTATTATTATAATATTATGGTCATCAAGTGTATCTCTCGAACATGTTTAGAATTTTATTTTCTTAAGCTTGATATATAGAGAAATAATATCTTGGTAATAATTATTCTTATCAACTTCTGACTGGTGATTGGTATGGTCCTATATTCATTAGTTTGTTAAAAACGTTAAAAAACCCACAAGGTTGAAAACTTGTATTTTTTTATTATTATTTTTTTGTTATCAAGCAATTTTTAAACTAGTATTGTAGGATAATTTTAAGGCCTACTGGAGGCCAAGGCCTTTACTCTGCGAAGCAATTGAGGTGAGGACTGGAGCTTTGTGTAGTTAGACTCTGTTTGTGGCAAAGGTCATCTACACAAATATGTTTAATATTTGTTAGTTTCATTCACTGTATTATCCAAAGGCACGATATACTGATGCATTCATTATATTATATCATACATCGGCTTTATATTATATTATCATACGTTGGCTTTATTTATTAATTTCACTTGCTTCATTTCAATTAATTTTTAACCACAAATATGTGAAGCTCTAAAGTTTACATTGGCTTCATTTATTAATTTCACTTGCTTCATTTCAATTAATTTTTAACCACAAATATGTGAAACTCTGAAGTTTAAAAATGATTTATGTTTAAAATATTTTCTTCTCATTAATTTATTTTTTTATTATTGGTCATTACCATTTTTCCTAGGGGTTATATTATTTTAAAAATTCTAAAAAATAACAGTATTATTTCTCTGGAAGCTTTCAACACTTCGACTTCCACATCTCTTCTACTTCCATCCCAGATCCGGTTTCGGTTCAGGCCAGAGAAGATATGAATTTTGAGGGACCTGCTAAACACAAGGATGTAGAGAGCAATAAGAATGCCTCATTTTACTCTCTTCATAGCCACTGCAGTCTTCACCTTCAAAGATGGCATTAGACTCAGGCTAGTAAAGGCTTGTAAAGGATAGTAAAGGTTAGTTAATATACCCTTACCTTTTACATCCCATCGAACATCCCATCGAAAAGGAAAGCTAGTAAAGGCTAGTTAATATCCTCTACCCTTTACTATACAATTTAGTATCCTGTATATCCCATCGACTAAAAGATAGTAGAGGAAGGCTAGTAAAGGCAAAGTCCCTAAAGAAACAACAACAGAAACAATGGCAGCAACAACAGCAGGAAAAACAACAATCGAAACATAAGTAGCATTTAAATCAATTTCCTTATTCTATTGGGCTAATCCAGCAGCCCCATCGTTTTCAAGTCAATGTCTAACTTTGTGTGCCCCCAATCACAGCCTTATTGCAGCGACAAACCACAATATGTCAAGGGCATCCACAGATCACCCCAGTCGTCAACGAGTTTTCCTTGCTCTCCTGCTCACCTTCCAGACCAATTTATATTCCACAGCCGTACCTTCAAACCCTTGGGAATCTTCCCACTTTGGGAGGCCCTTCCTCCAAGTCCTAGATTTTGCAATGCACAAACGCAAATCCCCTAGCCCATCTGTTCACCATGCCCATTCCATGGCATTCAGCAAATACAAAGTTCTGTGTTCACTGTCAAGAGGGCTTCTAATTTAAAACTCTAGGCTTAAAATTTAAAACTCTAGCAAATCAATTCTCTTCCATAGTCTTCAGTCCAGGATTCATCAAATCTATCAAATTCGTCAAAATGTTAGCAATATTTTCTGCTAGAATCAAAGCAAAACTATGCCCAAACAACAAACGAGAAGAAAAGAAGGAAACAAAATTGTTGTTGCAAGACACAACCGGTTCAAATAATACTGGTGGAGCCTTCTAGAATGAAGCTTTCATGGATCCCCTCGACAGATTAAAAATGAGCAAAAAGCAAGCAGCCAATAGCATTAATGTATTTTTGACTCTCTAAAAAATGTTATCTAGTTTCAACATATTTACATATTTACATATTTTCATAAATGTAAATTCTTTAAAAGATCATTGGATGTCAGACAATATAAGCAGAAAAATAATTTTCACATTTAAATATTACTTTATTAGTTATGACCTTTTTGCTAGTAGTTTTAAACATTTAAAAAAATCTATTAAATTATTTCATCGTTGTTGTTTTCCACATTTTATTGAGAGCAGAGTGGGAGGAGATTAATTTGGCCTTAATGTTTGCATCATGCAGCCACAAAATTCAGCATTCCTCATTAATACTCTGCTTTCTGTTATTGAAAATGTTTTGTTATTATTAACTTATCTAGTTTTTACACTACATTGATTGAGGTGCATACTAATATATCTGCTGCTGTACGGAATACTAGTTTGGGGTTTTGTTTTAATAGTGTCAATATTTACTCTTCTTTCTGTTATTGAAAATGTTTTGTTATTTTTTTACACTACATTGATTGAGGTGCATACTAATATATCGGCTACTGTACGGAATACTAGTTTGGGGTTTTGTTTTAATAGTGTCAATATTTTCTGTTTTAATTTGGTATCTTCTTTTGATTCTTTTGATGAGGTTGGGGTTAAATGGGATTTTGTCCATTTCAACTATTTTCAACTATTGTATTGTATTGTATGCTTGTGTTTTTATATAGTTTGTATCTGTTGTAAGGATTCTATTCAAACAACAGAAAACATTTCATCTTCCGACAAACAACACTTCCACAATATAACGGGTTTGAGGAGTTAAAAGTACTATTTTATTATTCAAAATATTTCATTATTTATTTTATTTCTTACTATTGCATATTGTTAATTGTTGTTGTTAAAGTTTATTAATATTTGTAGGTCTTCCACGCGAACTGGTAGCTCTTTAGTTGTTTCGCCAACAATATGGGTTTTAGTATTATAAAGACAAGTTACTTTTTATGAGGGTTCAATGACTATATGAACATGCAATTTTAATGATTATGTAGTATCAATTCTATTCTGGTGATATTTTATGTTGCATTAGAGCATGTTCCTATGCCACTGCTTAGCTTATTTTGGCTAGCAGTGGCTGCTCAATGTTTTTAGGAAATAATTGTGGAGCTAGCGACCTCATGAATATATATTTTGCTGCTTATTTTTAAGTAGGAAATTTGAAATGTAAATTAATTAATTGAATAATAATTTTATAGACAAAAAAATAAATAAAATCTTAAAAATTAAGAGGGAAAGGAGTTTGTGAAGCCATGTGGCATTTTTGTCAATACACAGTCACTACTTATTTTCAGTCACTCTTTTCCTTTAGCTTAATTTCAATCGCTAAATAATAGTTGCTCTATCGAAATAGCTAAAGATTCTAAATTATCCTTTTTGGACAATTTAAAATGTCTATAGGAACACTTAATTGCTCAAATTTAAGCACAAAACCCACTTAAGCAGCCGCATGGGAACACAAAGTTAGAAAGATGTTTTTTCGCTTTATGAATGACTTGTGCGTAGATAGTAGGGTCAAGTTACGACCCAAAGATAAGAAGCACAAATGTCATCTCAACATTGAATTGGATCTTATCAAAATATTTGTTTTAACTTTTTTATTTTGGTGTGAGAAACATTTGTTTTGGAAAGGTGGGATTTTATATCTTCATATATTTTTTATGACTATCATCAATTGGTGTAAAATTGCTTTCAGCAAGCTAGAGTACCACTCTATTTGAGCAAATGAATCTTTACTCCTAAATGCTCTGAAAAAATTCATACATGTGATACTTTTGGTGAAAACGGCAAGTTTTCTTTTTAATGGACTAGACTCTAAGTTCTTTTGAATATGCAGGGCTCATACAAGATGACAACTCGATTGGAGGTCATTGCTACATATCATTGATGAATGCCTCTTTATTTTGAAGTTTTTAATCTTTGTTTTGGACCTTTACTTGTCATTTGAATGATTTCCAAACAAAAAGAAAATGCAATTGAAAATTTTCTTTCTTTTGAATCCTCAACAATAGATGTCTGCTACTATTTCAATTAATGATTTTAAACTTATTAAAGCTTAATGCGGTTTGTTTGGCGCATATTTGCAGCTCATTTGAAGGCTATGATTGATTTCGTGCTTTCCTTTGCTTGTACTAGATTTATTTACAATACTTCAGCTGTTCAATCTTCGATTTCACTATACTTACCATATTTTCCAGAACCTAACAAACACCAATCATTAATACAATTTAAAATTGTCTCATTTTCTTAAAATTCCTCTACTATTTTGCTTTATTTTAATCATTGTATTCGATTAAACCTTTTAGCCTAATTGAAGTTTTGAGCACCGTTATTTCACTGTTTATTTAAAAAAAGAAAGGATTAAATAATAATATTTACAATGTTAAGTAAAGTTTCATTTTAATTTTATTACTACACTTCATCTTTAATAGTTCGTTGAAACAAGCCATTTGTATCAAAATACAAAAAATATTGTTGCATTATTATGATTTGATAGATATAATTGTTCCTCAAATGAAGATGACTCAAAATGGGATAGCTGGAGTGTTTGTTTTGTCCATAGCTCTTACACTCTGGCAAAAAGAGGGGTAAAAATTTATTAAGACAGAAAGGAATACAACAAGGAGAGCTCAACAAGGAGCTCGATCCTGAGCAACAAGATCATCAAATTCTTGCACCATCTCAAAGGACAGTTGCCCCCTATCCCTAATATTCCAACCCGGATCATGACTAGAAGCCCATTTGGCTAAACAATCAGCAGGTCTATTCCATTCTCGCGGAATATACTTGAACCTAATGAACTGAAAAGAGGAAGAGAAGAAAAGAATTTGCTTAACAACAGTGGCCAGCTGCCAACTAACATCCTCAAGCTCTTGCGAAGAAAGCATGTTCACCACCACCTGGGAATCAGACTCACAAATAATCTTACTCCATCCCCACAAACAACACTGTTCCACAGTATATAAAATAGCCTGAGCTTCCATGAGATTGTTAGTATAATCACCCTTATGAATTGAGAAGAAAAATTTAACATTTCCAGAACTACAACGAGCCACTCCGCCAATACCAGCCGGACCAGGATTCCCACGAGAAGAACCATCAGTGTTAATTTTCAGAACTCCACAGGGAGGAGGAGTCCAGTGCCCATCCCGGTTAACCCGACCCTTCCTCTGATGGTGAAGCTACCTGGACATAGAAGGAAACCTATGAGCCGCAACCCCATCTTGCAGATGAGAATTGAGGCGATTACATATAGCAAGATCAACCAGATCCATACCCCCATCAAGCTCACACTTCACAAGAATAGTTTCTTGGAGAGAATGTGATATTTTCCACCAAAGATGCAAAACACCAAGCCGAACATCTTGGAATATGCGACGATTCCTCTCCAACCAGATATGCCAAAGCATGAAAGATGGGCCAGCAATCCAAGCAGCATGGAGAGAAGAAGACTTGGAGGGAGCACTACCCAAGCGAGCCCAGAACTCAGGCAAAGAGGAAGCATGCCGACAAGAGCAACCCCAAGCGCTCCACCAAAGGTGCCATATCTGAGTAGAATAGGAGCAATGGAAGAACAGATGGGAGACAAAATCCTCTCCATTACCACACAAAACACAATAAGAGGGGCCCTGAAATCCACGTTTACAAAGATTATCCCAGGTAAGACAACGGTTGTGAGCCACTAGCCACATGAAAAAATTGCACTTGGACCAAGAAACTTTATTCCAGACTTGCTTCCACCAAGGGACCTCGACATCCCCAAATAATTGTCTAGTTATCTCCTGATACCCAGCAGAGACATGATATTTACTAGACAAGGTATCGCCCCAAGCCAATACATCTGGACCAAGCAAAGAGGAACACTCTCTAGAGGCCAGAATTTGAGAAAGCTCCTAACGATCCATGTCTGTACCTCTAGGAGGCCAATCAGAGGAATGCTTCCATCTATAACCAACAACAGGTCCCAATTGATAAGGAGTCTTGTAATGAGCCACTTTATCCCATCTAGCGGCCAGAAAAGAGTCACAAAGAGGCTGAAGATGAGGGTATATGGATAAAATGGAAGGGAATCCATCCCAAGCATCAGACCAAAACAAAGCCTGAGAACCTCCTTGACATATCCAGAACAGACCCCTCTTCACCAACATCGCACCTGTCTTCAAAGTATGCCAAACCATTGAGCCACGACCTTCAAGAGGAAGTGCAGAAACAGAGCAAGGATCAGCACCATGAAAATATTTATGAGTGATAATACGAGCCCAAAGTTGATGCTGTCTAGAGCACCATCACCAATAAAGTTTAGCAGCCAAAGCTTGTCTACTCAATAGAGCAGAACGAAGACCAAGACCACCCTCCTTTTTAGGCCTACAAACAGTTGCCCAATTAACCAAGCTCCATTTAGTACTACGCAAATTACCACTCCAAAGGAATTGTCGAGAAAGAGCATCAAACTCCTTGAGAAAGTAAATAGGTGCAACATGAACCATGCTTCTATAAGTAGGAAGAGCTTGGATAACAGCTTGAAGAAGAGTAACCTGGGCAGCAGTAGAAAGCCATCTATGAGTCCAATGATTTACCTTATCCTGAAGCTTGGTAATCAAATTTTTCCAGAAGAGACGTGGCTGCCTGGAAACAGCAATAGGAATGCCAAGATAAGTCAAAGGAAGTGAACCTATCTGAAACCGTAGGATACCAACAATCCTGTGCTGAATAGAATCAGGAGTGTTAAAAAAGTAAATGAAAGATTTGTGCTCATTAACTTTCTGGCCTGAAGCTACCAAATAAACGTCCAAAGCATGTCGAAAGGCTTCAGCTTCCTTGATCCTAGCAAGACCGACAAGAGTAGAATCATCAACAAATTGAAGATGGGAAAGAGAAGGTAAGCCATTACCCCACCGCCAGCCTTGAATAGAATTCTGGGACACCTGATGCTTAATGAATCTGCCCAAGCCTTCAACCATGATGATGAATAGATATGGGGAGAGAGGGTCACCCTGGCAGAGGCCTCTAGAAGCACCAAATAGTTGTGAAGGTTGACCATTAATAAGAATAGAAAAAGAGGCAGAAGTAACGCAACTCATAATCCAACTCACCCAGTCAGAGCTAAATCCAAAAGAAAGAAGAATACTCCTTAGGAAGCTCCATTTAACTCTATCGTAGGCCTTAGCCATATCCAGCTTAACAAACATGGCTCTCTCCCTTGAAGTAGCCATAGAGTGAATAGCCTTAGTAGCAATAACCACCCCATCCAAAATTTGTCTTCTAGCAACAAAACCACCTTGTTCTTCTGAGATAATAATGGGAAGCCACCTTTTCAGTCTCTCAACAATCAGCTTAGTAATAACTTTGTAGACCACATTACATAAGGCAATTGGTCTAAAAAACTCCAATTGATTAGCACCCTCTCTCTTAGGAATAAGAGTCAAGAATGTAGAGTTCAAAGCTCGAAGCATCTGCTTGCTAGCATAGGATTCTTTAACCACCTCCAACAAATCATGATTAATGATGTCCCAAAATTCCTGAAAGAATTCAACTGGAAAACCATCAGGACCAGGAGCCTTCCCCTTAGGCATGCCAAAGACCACCGCCTCCAGCTCTTCCAAAGAGATAGGACGCATGAGATAATCATTCATTTCCTGAGTGATAAGGGAAGGAATACAGGACAAAATAATATTTTCTTCATTATCAGCAGGAGGAGAGTCCTCAGAGAAGAGGGTAGAGAAGTACGAAATAGCCTCCTGGAACAAAGCTGGCAAGGAATTTAGTTGGATACCTTGAGAATTAACCAAAGAAGAGATAGTGCTCTGATTTTGGCGAGATTGCACTGTTTTATGGAAAAAGGCAGTGTTTCGATCACCTTCTTGGAGCCAATCAACTCGAGCCTTTTGCTTCCAAAAAATTTCCTCTCGAAGTTCCCATTCTTCTAGAGCTCTAGAAGCAAGGGATTCAACCTGGCCAAGATCCTCCGAGAAACCTCGATCTCTAATCTCCCTTGTGATGACATCAAGATTTTCTTGAGCAAGCCTCTTCATAAAGTGAAGATTCCCAAAGCATTCCCTATTCCATATCTTGAGCTGCCTTTTAACATATTGAAGCCTTTTAGAAAATGAGAACATTGTAGTACCATATGCAGGGGCACCATCTTTCCACCAACAAAAAACAAAATCATGAAGAGAGGAGTCACGAAGCCACATCAATTGGAACTTAAAAGGAGGATGCTTCAGAACATAAGCCCCTATAGCGGAAAATTTGATTGGCCAATGATCTGAACCCCTCCAATCAAGGATTTCTGAAGAGATAGTAAGGGTGCCACTAAGCCAGAAGCAAGAAACAAGAAATCTATCCAGGCGTTTTGAGATAGCAGCAACACCAGTCCTGCGATTATTCCAGGTATAGAGGCCATTAGAAGGCTTAACATCAGAGAGATGCAAAAGAGATATGTGTTGCCAAAGAAGAGTAGAAGAAGGCCCCAATCTAGCCAAACCACCATGCTTCTCTTCCAGACTTAAAACTGAATTGAAGTCCCCTGCTAACACCCAAGGATGATAAGGATGACAATTTCTAACATATTGAATATGTTCCCAAAGTTCCTCCTTTCCCACAAGATCAATAGGTGCATACACATTAGTAACCATGATTACCTCTCCTGAGTCTAGAGCAGAAGCTACCATAGAGAGAGCTGAGCGAGAAGACATCCAGCCAAGAGGAGAAATTTTTTGAGGATCCCAAAATATAGCTAAACCACCAGCACTGCCTGTTGCCCCAACACACTGGCATTGGCCACGAGACCAAATACTAGAGGCATGTTGGACCATAGACTCCACAGAGAGCTTAGTCTCTTGGATACAAAAAACATCAGGACTATGATCAACCACCAAGTTATGAATAGCCTTTTGTCTAGGGAAGCTATTCAACCCCCTTACATTCCATGAGAGAATAATCATCATTGGGTAGATTTGGGAAAATGAGAATCCAAAGGTTTCACTGAACCAGACTCAATCAATATATCTCCTGTGAGTTTAATCTTCTCTTGGTCTGTTTTGCGCCCACTCCTTAGAGGGGGAGAAGAAGAAGCCCGCTTAAAGGGTCGAGGCAGCAACCCCAAGGAGAGAGGAGATCCCTTGCCCTTAGCTGATGGTAGCACATCCTTAACCAAGTCAACCAAAACAACATCATCATCTTCCAACACTACAGGAGTCACCAGAGCCACTGTCACAGGAGCTACAAGAACCTCACAATTTTGATATACTACAACTTGAGATGCCCCACAAGCATCATTAGGAACAGGTCTCTCATCTGGGCAAGCTGGATCAAAAGAGATAGGAGGAGGAATACCCTCCTCTAGAACCATACTATCCAGCACCTCAAAACGGTTAAAACCTGAATCAGATAATTTTTCTTTCAAAGGCCTCTTTTGACCACGTCCCTTAGCTCAAGGACGAACAGGGGTAAATCCATCCTTATCCTGCATTGGAGCCTTACCCTTACCTGTAGCATCTTGTGGATTCATCCCCTTGGTAGTATTAACCATTTGAGATTGCCCTTTCCTTGTAGTATCTGCCAAACCACCAGCATTTCTAGCTGTAGATCGATCCACTCCTTTGAAACTCGAGTTACGGGGGCACTGCCACAGTAAATGACCATACTCATGACAAATTCGGCAACGAAAAGGGAGGGATTCATAATCTAACTGCTGCACCCAAGAAGAATCCCCCAGACAAATTTCCAAAGAATCTGGTAATGGGTTATTCAAATTAATTTCAACACAAATTCTAGCAAAAGAAATAACCTTTTTATTGAGGGTTTGATGTGCGATCGCAGCTGGCTTCCCCAAAAAGCAGCAATTTGTCGAAGGATGTCTTCACACCAAAATTCCAAGGGAAGACGAGGCAAGCGAACCCAAATTGGCACTGTTGAAGGGAGATCCTCAGCAGAATTAAAACCTGAATGCCAAGGTTTGACAAATAACCCCACATTGTTGTAGAAATAAGGGCCTCCTTCAAAAACACGATCACGATCAGACATGCAAGAGAATACAACAAAAAAATAACTATTCCCTGTCAACATAATCTCCATATCGCCTTCCACCTGCCAAGAGCAGCGGATCCATGCCTCAAGAGCGGATAGAGAAATCCGGATTCCAAGAAATTTGCATATCAAAGCATGCTTGGTCCAATAATCAATGTCCTCCATTACAGCCGTTGGAGGAATAACCAAAACAGGACGATCATGGCTACGCGGAAGACAACCATTAACTTTTTTCAGCTTGGAGCTCTCCCCTGAATAAAATGATTCAGATCGCATTGCATGCATAGTTGGAGAAGAACCATCTGTTCTCACCAACGGAGAAGAAATCCCAGGCCCTGCCATGCAAACAATAAAACCCCCAATCCAAAATTGACTGCAGAAGATCTCCAAAAACACCGACGCAAATTATGTCCAGTAGCTAACAATCCAAAGAGAACAGAAAAATAGTAAAGATCAAACACCAAGAACAGGCTAGGGGAAAAACCCTAGCCCAGCCGACAACCAACGCTTCTCAGAGACTCCATCATCAATCAAACACAAGTCACATCACCAATAAATATTCGCACATATTTTAAGTTGTCAATTAGCTCTTACACTCTGACTAACAAGGCAATTGATGAATTTTTGTAGACTAAGATATATATTCTAGCTTCATTTAAGCTAAATTTTTACATGAAAAATAAACTTTTCAATTCCAACTATTTGTTTTAATAAGATTCTTCTAGTCTCCATCTTGATTCATCACACTACTGCATGATTAAAATAACTAAGTATGACCATGAACATAATGTTGAAGCATATGTTTCATAAGTAATCTATGATTTGTTAAAAACATTTATGCTTTCTTATATTTTATATTCCAATATCATCTTATATTTTTCTAACCAAAAGACAAGGACTATAGCTCTAACAGAGACTTTGTTTTCATACTTATAGTTTTTAAAATGAATTGCCACATTCTTGGAATGAGTGCATACTATGTACATATTATATAAATATCAAAATGTAATTCTTGCTTTTCCCTTCATCTGTCCGTTTGTCTGTGCGTCCGATTGTTGGGCAAAAAATAACCTTCTTTAAAAATTATTTGAAGCTTACAATTTTTATTATTTATTTGTTTGTTTAATTATTATTTTTAATGTGTTATAGGTTAGTTTAAGTTAGTTATAATGTAAATCCATTCAAGATTCAATTGATTTTAATAATTTTTATATTATAAATTTGAATTTGATAATGACAAATTTTTATATGTTTTTTTATATAGATTGTATATTCTATTTATATTTAGATTGTCAAACCTCTCAATGGGCTCTTTACTTGGAACAATTGAAGGGTTGGAAATGATGCTACCTCCGAACGCTTGGACAAGTTCCTTGTTTCTTGCTTTTGGATTTCTGGTTCTCTTTCACTCTCTTCTGAAATTCTTGATTGGAGAGGTTCTGACCATTGGCCTATTAAGCTCACAACTAGTTGTGTTGCTATCCCCAAGAACCCTCCCTTTAAGTTCCAATCGATGTGGCTTCGCGACTCTTCTCTTCATCACTTAATGGCTCACTGGTGGAGACAGGGAGGCCCTGCCTATGGTACTGCTATGTTCTCCTTCTCTAAAAAACTTCAATTTGTTAAAAGGAAGTTGAAGCATTGGAACAGGAATTGTTTTGGTAATCTCCATATTATGAAGAAGAGGGCTCAAGATCGTCTTGATGTTATTACCAGGTAGATTCAGGATCTAGGTTTTTCAGAAGCTCTTGGCATTGCAAAGTCCCGAGCTTCCGCTAATTTAGCTGAGTGGGATCTTAGAGAAGAAATTTATTGGAAATAGAAGGCTCGAATTGACTGGCTTCAAGAAGGGGACAAGAACATTCCATTTTTCCATAAATCTGTGTAGGCTCGACGTAACAGGAGTTACATTTCTTCTCTTGTTACTTCTGATGGGATGCGTCAGACTTCTTCTCCAGCTATTTCCAGGGAAGCTATTCAGTTTTACTCTGCTCTTTTTTCAGATGATTTACCTCCAACAGAGATTGAGGAGAATACTATCTTGTCTTGTATTCCCTTTGTTGTGACTAGGGAGATGAATGATTCTCTTATGAGGCCAATTAGTATGTCTCAATTGGAGGGGTTGGTCTTCAGCTTGAGGAAGGGAAAATTTCTGGGGCCAGATGGTTTCCCTGTTGAATTCTTTCAAGAATTTTGGGATATTATCAATCATGACCTTTTGGATGTGGTTCAGGAGTCCTTTTCCAACAAAGAAATGCTTTGGGCCTTGAATGCTACTTTCTTAGTCCTTATTCCAAAGAAGGAAGAGGCTAATCAACTAGACATTTTTAGGCCCATTGCTCTTTGTAATGTGGTCTATAAAATCATCACTAAGCTCCTAGTAGAGAGGCTTAAATTTTTCCTTCCTATGGTTATCTCTGAGGAACAAGGGGGTTTTGTGGCAGGAAAACAAATTTTGGATGGGGTGGTTATTGCTTCTGAAGCTATTCACTCTATGTGTACTTCTAGGGAACGTGTTATGTTTATTAAGCTTGATATGGCTAAGGCTTATGACAGAGTCAATTGGGATTTCTTGCAGAAAGTTCTTCTTGCTTTTGGCTTCAGTCAAGATTGGGTTAGATGGGTTCTTAGCTATGTTACTACTCCTTCCTTCTCGGTCCTTCTTAATGGTGAATCAATAGAGCTTTTTGGGGCTTCTAGAGGTCTTCGTCAGGGAGATCCCATCTCACCTTATTTGTTTATCATTATGGCTGAGGGACTTGGTAGACTTCTCAAGTTTCATGTTTCCCAAAATTTGATTCAAGGATGGCAATGGGGAAATGGTTTTCCTGCTCTTTCTCACCTTCAATTTGTTGATGATACTGCCCTTGCTGGGAGAGCTCGAATTTGGGAAGCTAAAGCCTTTCAGCTCACCTTGGATACTTATTTGGCTGTCTCTGGGCAGAAAATTAATGACCACAAGTCCTCTATTTTTTTCTTCAACACTCTTGAGCCAATCCAACAGAGGATTGCTAATATCTTGAGATTTCAGATTGCGTCTCTCCCTCTGACTTACTTGGGGGTCCCTATTGTGGTGGGTAGATAGCCTAGGCTTTTCTGGCAAAGCTTGCTTGACAAACTTTGACAAAGGGTCAATAATTAGACTCATAGGTGGCTCTCTACTGCTGGTAGGGTGACACTCCTTCAATCTATAATTCAGGCTCTTCCCATATACAGAAGCATGGTTTAGGCTGCCCCGGTGTATTTTCTTAAAGAATTTGATGCCCTCTCTCGCCAATTTCTTTGGAGTGGAAATTTGCAACATACCAAATGGAGCCTCATCAATTGGGATACTGTTTGTAGGCCAAAAAAGGAAGGAGGCCTTGGCCTTCAGTCTGATATCTTATGCAGTCAAGCTCTTGCTACCAAGCTCTATTGGCGTTGGTGTACTAGTCAGTCTCAGCTTTTGGCTCGTATCCTGTCACACAAGTATTTACCTGGTGTTGAACCTTCAGAAGTTTCCAAGTTTTCTCTTGAGGGAAGAGGCTCTATGGTGTGGAATACCCTCAAGATTGGTGCTCACCTGGTGAAGAGAAGTTTATTTTGGATCTGCAACAGAGGCACTAAGGCTGTATTTTTTGGAGTGATTCTTGGAATGGGCATCCTCCTCTCCTTTCCTCTCATCCTCACTTGCAGGCTCTTTGTGACTCTTTCCTTTCTGTTGGATGGAATAAGGTGGCTCATTATAAGAAGGTTTTTAACCTGGGCCTTGCTATGGGTTATAGATGGAAGAATTCTTCTGATTGGCCTCTAGGTGGCTCACTGGGAGATCGGCTGGAACTATATCAGATATTGGCTTCTAGGGAGTGCAGCTTGTTGTAGGACCCTGATGTTTTGGCTTGGGGAGGTGCTTCTTCTGGCAAGTATTCTGTTTCTTTTGGGTACCTTGTGCTGACGAAGCAACTTTTTGTTGAGGTGGAGGTCTCTTGGTGGAAGAAAGTTTGGAATAGTTTTTCATGGCCTAAGTGTAACTTTTCCTTTGGATTTTGATTTACAATTGTTGTCTCACTTGGGATAATCTCTGCAAGCGAGGCTTCTAGGGGCCTTCCATCTGTGTTCTCTGCCGCAATAGTGAAGAAACTGTATCTCACCTTTTTTTCCAGTGCCCCTTTGCCAAATTGATTTGGCATCTCTGGTGGAGTGTGTGGGGATGCACATGCCGGCATGTGTCCTCTTTGTCTGAATTTTGGGACCGTTTGGGCCATTCCCCTTCCAAGACTTCTTTTCTTCAAGTTGCTTGGACTATCGGCCCTTCCCTTATTTTATGGCATGTTTGGCTTGAGAGGAATAGGAGGATCTTTCATGATTTATAGGTTGAGATCACGCACCTGTGAGGGAGAATTGTTAATTCTCTTCAGGAAACACTCCTTGCTAAATGTGACATTGGTGGGGGTTTGGATCCTATTGATGCTGGTATTTACTCTCGCCTCTCCTTTCCTCTTCAGGGTTGCACTCCCTCGATCCCCCACACCCGCTCTGAGAATAGAGCTAAGCAACACTCTCAGCGTGTTAATTGTCAGGGACGTTGGTCTCCTCTCGAGGCAGGCACTCTTAAAATCAACACTGATGGTTCTTCTTGAGGAAATCTTGGTCTGGCTGGTATTGGGGGAGTTGGGCGTGATAGTTCTGGTGATATCCAATTTCTATTTTCTATATACAAGGGTTACCATACTAATAACCTCATGGAAGCCTTGGCTATCTTGGTTGCAGTGGAACAGTGTTGTCTATGTGGCTGGAAAAGAATCATTTGTGAGACTGATTCGCAGGTGGTAGTGAACTTATTGCATAATAGGAGCCTTGTGCATGTGGATTGGCATTTGGCTCTAGTTATTCAGCAGATCATTCAGTTATGCAATTCTTTGGATTCTGTGTCCTTTATGCATATCTCTCGTGAGTGGAACAGTGTGGCTGATTGTTTGGTTGAATGGGCCTCTGAGTAGGGGCCGGCCTGGAACATTCTTGATCTTAGGATGCTTCCCCTTGATTGATCTCAGATGCTGGTTCAACTTTTGGACCAGGATAAAGCTATGTAGTTCTCTTTGTTTCTTGTGTTGTTCAGCTCTCTTTGATATTCAATAAAATTTTTACCCCTCTTTTAGTTTAAAAAAAAATATTCTATTTATATTTTTAAAATTTTAAGTTTTTTTAAATAATTATTATATTTCTTTTAAAAATATAAGATAGTAAATGTTATTAGTAGATTTTAATAGTCTCATTTATCATTTCTATTTGTTGTAAAATATAGAGTTCAATCGTCAATAATTTTTTTGATATATTTGTCTATATCAAATTTTTGTGTCTGCACTACTGCACCATGTTTACAAAAATTCATAAGAAATTCATTATATATTATCATGGAACAAATTCAAATAAAACACAATTTCCTTTTCTAAATTTGTTAAATCGAGATAACAATATCACAATTTGACTCTTCATAGAAAATATCTCATATTTCTCAAATATTTTACATAAAAAATTATAACATAGTACTAGAAGAGTTTCATCATAATTCTCTAAGATGAACAACTCTATCTATGATGGATTATGTGAAGGGCAAATTGATGATTTGGAGAATGTCAAGACAATTGGTTGGTTATGTACGACCCATACATTGTAAGGAAAGCATGAATACCATTCCAAATTATATTATTTTGATGGAACCACAAATGTCAAGAAATAATTTGATCCACAAATATTTAAGTATCTAGTTCTGAAATAGAGTTTTCATACCATCGACATTTAGAAATGTTGCAACACTAGTATACCTATGCACTTATTCATTGTATATGTAAATATGTAATAAGTAACATGATACTTGTCTTTCAAATTCAATGACCTAAGAGTTTTAAAAAAAAGTTTTTAGAAATGCAATAATATGAAATTGATTAAGTGTAAATGCTAAAAGTCAACACAATTTTTTTTAGTATATATCTTATTGTTAAGAAAATATAAATTGCACTTTTACAAAGTTTCTTAGCTAGTTAATCAAAATGAATATTTAAAAATATAAAACTTATAAGAAATAAATTAAAATAAATATAAAATTTATTGTATTCCTTAGTATTTATGGATTAAGATGATATGCAAAAATTATAATTCAATAAAAAATATTTTTATAAATGTGATTGTTGTTAATAGAGAATTCAATTAGATATGCTGTTATAGCTACAAAAGTTGATGGATAAAGATAATATATACTAAAGATGCTAGTTGTGGAGAAGGGTTGTTTTACTGTGGAGATGATTGTAAATATAAGTTAAATAGGAATTTTTGCTAATATGGGCTTATACTTGCCTTTGTACACCTCATAATTTTGCTAATCTACTATGGAAACATTGTAATTTTGCTACAAATATTTAGTTTATAACTCAAGCTAGACACATGTTGAAATGAGCCCTAAAAAAATCACATTAAGTACAACATGCAAACTCTAAGTTAATTCAATCTAAATTGTAAAATTTCAACACTATTTATCATTACAAAATCTTATGTCCCTAGACAATTATACAACCTATGGTAAAAAGCATTATCTAACTTTATTTTTCTTATTACAATAGGCAAGGAGTTTAGAGCTCTTGTTCAATTTAAGTAACCAATCACATTACAAAATTAAACAAATTTCTATGGTTTACCTTTGTTTCTAATTTTATTTGATTAATATAAATCTCAAATTTCTTAAATTCTATTAGACTATACTAATTTTTGTAAGGATAAATAACTTCCATTAAAAAACATTTTTTTTTACAATAACAAAATATCTTTTTACAAATTTCAATCAAACAAATATTAGTGAAGTCTTATCTTGTTTGTACCTTTTTTTGTAGCCTTGTCAGAACTCATCGACACTTAGAAATATTTAAAAGTGAAGATGTTGAAACTAAAAACACTTGGCCACTCATGATAGGGGAGAGGACCCAGTAGTTGATCATGCATCAATTGTTGTGACAATTGTTATAATTCTTTGATCCAATTATTGTATCAACACAACCTATTAATTGAACAAAAAGAATATTGACTTTAATGTATGTACTTATCTAAATTTGTAAGAAAATAGATCATTAAAAATTTATATTGCATATATCAATGATTTACTAAAATTGATACAATTTGTGGATAAGGCACATTCATTGTATACTCCAAAATAAATATTATAAAATCTTACTTTTCATAAATTAAATTATTCTATGCACAATCTAAAAGACATGAATAAAATATTATGTATAAATTTGTTAACATTTACAACCCAATTGAACAAACACACTGACAAAACTTTACTCATTACATCTTGAAAGTAATAAATAGTGGATACTTGTTCAACTTCTAACACCATTACAGCTAAAAGTACATAAACATTCCTTCTCTAAGTCATCCAATTTAGGATAATTTGTTATATAAAATGTAGAACTTAGAGCCTTCTACAAATAAAATAGAAGTCTTCGATAACCTAAGTGGGGCAGGTGCATCATATAATATGGAGTACCTGCATCATTAAGTTAGAGGGGTGTGAGCTTGTCAATCCATCAAAATCAAACAATTAATGCAAGACCACTCAAAATTTTCTCATAAAAACCACTTCACCATTTCTAAGCTAATCAAAATGTAGGTATAAAAAGACACGGATTAACCAAACAACTTCATCAATTTTGAACCAATCAAAATGTAAACAGAAACAAACATAGATCATCCAAATTTGAAAATCAAAGCCAAAATGTAGATGCTAAAAAATAAGGCACGGACAAAAGAAAATTGAAAAATTCAAATACAAATAGTTGGAGGGAAAAAAATAGCTATTGATATGCCATGTACTAAAAGATTTCTGTTACAATACCAATTCCATTCTCTATGAGCACAAACATTCTCTATGAGCAACACTAACATTAACATTCTTTGTGAGTAGTAGTGAATAGGTGCATTAACATTCTCTGTGACCAACAGTGAACATCAAATATATCAACGAGCCCAAATTATCAAAGGGACTATAGAATACAAAATATCAAAGTACCCAACATATCAAAGAACTCATTTAACCAGCCAGGTATTTTACCACAAATTTATTGACCAAGTATTCAATGTTGTAGCTACCGAATGAATTGTTGTAGCTACTCAATGTTGAAGCTACTGAATGTTGTAGTCCATATTATATGTTGTTACTCCTGAGAAATTTTTTTGTCGATGGAAAAAGTTATAAATATAATCCATATCATACGTTGTTATTTCTGAGATTTTTTTTTTGTCAATAGTAATAGTTATAATCCATATAGTATGCTTTTATTTCTGAGAAAACAAATCTATCAACAACAACATGCTACTTTTATTGTAGCACAAAATTGTTACCAATAATAACAATAATATGTTTTTAATGCTGCTATTGTCAATAATAACAATTTAATATGTTGTTATTTCTGCTAAAAATGTTGTTTCTTCCAAAAAGGACAACAAACTATGTAAATTAGTATGTAGTACTAGTTATAATCTATATACTATGTCATTATTTTAGAGAAAACAAATCTATCAGTAACAACATACTATTGTTATTATAGCTCAAAATAGTTGTCAATAATAATGATAATATGTTGTTATTGCTGCTATAAATGTTGTTTCTTCTAGAAATGACAACATACTATATAATTTAAATTTCCTATTCTACTATAATATGTTGTCATTGCTGGTATATATTTTGTTTAGATCCTAGAAAAATGAAATACTGTATAAATATTGTCATAATCCACTATTAAAATATATTCAAATCCATTTAGTATGCTACTATGTTTGTGAAAAAACACTGTCCATGTTCATCAAATTTGCAATTTTGTAGTTACAGAATATTTGTCTATAAGCCCCTTACTATAACATTGTATGCATATTGCAGATTTAATTGCTATATTTAATGCTTACAACATCATCGATGGCATTATATTTTACGCAATACTAACAATGAGAAAGAGAATCTCTTCATAATACATTTTTATGTTGATTATAATGCGATGCTTTGTATTTAGGCATTATGACAACAGGAAAGCGAAGAAGCAAAATAACTATGAGAAAATTAAAACCTTGTTATCCATGAGCTATTAAATTACATGTGATTGATTTGATGATGGGGAATATTCTGCCAAGCCAACTCTTGTTAACACAAATAAGGATCTTGTTGCCAAGAATGCAAATGGTTATAATGGAGTTGAAAAATCTTCTCAAAGTCAAAAAAAGAAAAAGAAAAAGTTCCAAGACAATCAATGGATGGAAGAGGATATGGAACATGCCATTGAAGATGTTGAAGATAATTTCTTTTTGATAAGAGGGGCAGTAAAGAAGTGGGGCATCCCTATGAGCAACTTATCATATTGGTTAGTAGGACTCACAACAACAAAAACCAGGGGACCACCACCAATTCTCTCCTTGGAAGAAGAGCTATAACTTGTTTAGTGGTGTAAAGATTTAGCTCAACTAGGTTGTGGATTAGAGGTTATTCATCTTAAGTCCCATGTGCCTCACATATGCGAAATAAGGCCAAAACCATTCAAAATGGCTTACTAGGTAGATCATGGTGGGTTGGATTCTACAAATGCCATCCAGAGTTGACAATAAGGACATCTAAGGGTCTAGATAGGGATAGAGTAGTGATGCTATGACCAAGTATTGTGGCAGATTTTTATGATAGCATGACAACATTGTATGATTCTAATCATTATGAACCAACACACATATGGAACTGTGATGAGATAGGGGTGCAAGTAGGTAGAAACTATGGAATGAAAGTGATTGCAAAGTTGGGAAGTAGAAGTGTACCCAAAATCTTATCAAAAAGTAGAGAATAGATCATAGTACTCTGTTGTATCAATGCAACAGGTAAAAAAATACCAGGCTTCTATCTTTTCAAAGAAAAAAGAAAGCTTAAGAGTTACATTGCAAATTGTGAATTGGGAGCTTGCATTGCAACACAAGAACATGCTTGGATGATAAAATAGTTGTTCTTGAATTGGCTACATCATTTTTCTAGATTTGTTTTAGGTGGTGCTTCACCTATAGATAGGGATCTCCTCATTTTTGATGGACATGGAAGCCATATTGCATTGCCACAATTCAAGAGGCAAGATCTCTAGGTATTGATCTTCTTACATTGCCTGCTCACACTAGTCTTCAACTTCAACCTTTAGATGTCAGTGTATTTTCTCCATCCAAAGGAAATTTCAAATTTGAAAGGTCAAAATGGATGGCCAAACATCCACACATAGAAATAAGAATAGAAAAATTGACAAAACTTGCAAGCAAAGCTTTCAAACTTGCCCTTGTGCCTAACAATATTACTGCTGGTTTTTGAAGGACTAGAATTTGTCCTTTAAATAGAGATGCTCTTTGCAATGACATGAAGCCAAGTGAAGCATTCAATGTTGGAGATGAAAATGATGCTACAAATGACACTATAGATGATGTTGCAAATGATGTTGTAGATGATGTTGCAAATTATGCTGCAAGAATTGAATGCATTTTAAGGATAGTTAGTTATGATGGTGATGCCATTAAAGAATGTGTGACAGAAATGACACAATAACAACAAGATCATCCAAATGAAAACACAACTTCAGTAACAGATGATGTGTTCTCTCCAACACATATTATGCAGACACAATTTGAAAATGATTTGCATGATGAAATGAGTTTTCCAACATAGTTTGATCCACCTACTTGGGTTAAAGAAGGAGCAAAGGAATGGGGAGTGTAGATTGAATTTCAAAATGAAGGTATTTCATTATCCATTCCTTCTCCATCTCCAATGCCAAGAGATGAGGTGGTTCATTATTATGCTGAAACAAAAAATCAAAAAAATTTAGATTTGGAACCTAATGAAGATGAAGATGGCTACACTGAACATAATGTAGATGCAATGAAGACATCTATAGCTTTTGAGACAGAAGATGAATAAGTGTTATGTAGTCAGGGTTCATTAAGAAGGTTTTTGAAGCTACCAATCAAAAGGGTTACAAAGAGATCCATTCCGTCATATAATACTACTCTTAGATTGGGAAGAAAATCTCAAATGCTTACATCTAATGAGTACATAATGATGCAAAAGTAGCAAGAAGCAAGGAAGGCTGAACTTAAAGAGTTGAAAGAAAGGAAGAAAAAACAATTGGAGGAAAAGAAGATTCATCAAATTGAGTTGAGAAGAAAGGAAAGATGAGAAGAAAATTGAAAGACAAATTATTAAAAAAAGGAAACAAGAGGAAAAGGTGAAACAACAAAAGGAGAGGGAGTTGAAAAATAAAGAAAAGTTGGATTGCAGAAAAGGTAAGCTAGGAAAAGATCAAGCCAACAAGGGACTTAGAAATATTGGTGAAGGGAGTTCATTAATTACTTTTGTTGAACACCATCAAGCTATAAGTGACATATTAAACAATATATCCCCTATATATCCTACTGTAGATAACCAATAGCTTGGTTATCACATCATTTCAAAATCAAATGCAAATAGAGCAGGCCAACACAGTACTCCATCAACACCCTTACCTGAGCATCATCAAATTTTAAGGGATATGTACAACATTCTATCACCTCAGTATACTACCCTTCAGAATAGCCAAGCAACTAGTAGCCAAATCCCCCCTCATTCTCCAATAAAACAATTCCATATTGGTAGACTATTGCATGAAAATATGTTTGGGCATATGATTTCTATCACCCCACAGGTTGATTCAACTAGTCCAAGGAATCTTAGAACAAATAGTATTGAGGAGGAGCCAAAGAATCCTACAAATTATAGTACTGAGGAGGGGCCAGCTCCCTTCCCTGGCTTCATGGTGAACTAAAGATGCTGCAATGACAAATGAAGAATTAATTGTTTTGCTAGTGAGCTAATGATATTGCAATGAAGCCATAATTGTTATGGACAACAAAATAATACCTTTATAGATTGGTCCTTTTTTTATTTCATAATATGTAATTTCTTTTGCCATGCTTATTTTCAATTAAACTACTTAATGTTTATGTTGGCTTTCGATATATCAATCTATACAGATTGACTACAACTCTATTTGTTTTCTATCTTGTAATGACTGAAATGGAAATATTTAGAGATTGACTATAGCTCTAAATAATTATATCTTGTCATGACTGAAATGGAAATCTTCTCATTAATTGATTCATGTGCATGTTGATATTACTAAAAATCTGTTGTGTTTGTTAGAAGACTCATCTAATAATTGGACAACCAAAAAAATGTAAGTGTAAGATATACTATAAATTTAATCAAAGAAATAAACAAAACTTATAACAATTTACCAAACAAAATCCATTACAACAAACTTATAAATACCAAAAAGAAGAAAAAAAATGGATTAGTCATTGCCCAGTAACTTATAAATACCAAAAAGAAGAAAATATTAAAAAAAAAAAAAAAAGCAATTTTTATCATTGTTATGATAGGTTTTGAGAGGTCAGAAGTTAGGGTGCACAACTACTGGGTCCTCTCCCCTAACTCAATAAATTATCATCGTATACTCAAGGTTAACATGGGTGTCGCTTGAGTTTCATTCAAAATCCCAAATTATTTTTCCCTCTCTCGTAGTACATAGCCAAGAAACACTCTATGTACCGCTTGTTGGAAAATACTTTGCCTTTCCATTTATTTTCCTGTGTTTTATACCTACTAAAACGAAAATTCATATTATATAGCATCTAAAACTATATTGATATTTTGTTTAGCACATTGAAAATTATATATTATAAATACCCACGACTTTATCAGTATTAACTCTTCAAATTTGGAGAGGACCATTTCCTTTTGAGGGATTTTTTCAATTAAATATTAATATCTAAATATAATCTAATTTCTTTAATACTTATATTACTTTTTAAATTTTATAATATGATTTAACGTATACATTTTTTGTAATTATCATATATATTTTACAAAAGAATTACATATAAATTCTTTATTAAGATGTTTTATTAAATGAAGCTTAAAAAATTTGAGTAATTTAAAAAAAAATCTTTGTAAATTCTTAATTTTATTTTCAAAATAAAAAAATTAATTAATGTTGAGCTTGATTTATAAATATTAAACTTATATATTTAGTTTATATAGATATATTAATATTATCTTTTATTACATTGCATTATATAATAACAATATTGAGTGTTTTAATATTTATTTTAAAAAATTATTTATATATTATGTCAAAATTATAATTATTTTTATAATAGTTTTTTTATATTAAAAATTATTCAATATAAATATTATATATTATTATTTAAACTAATTTAGGACAAATGAACTCTTTTACTTGAAATTATTTTTAACAAAATATACGCATAACTATTTGCATGAAAAATGGAAAAACACACACGAGGCGGGGGCCCTAGCTCGGTTGGCTAAATCTTCCCTGTTGCAGGAGGTTGGTCACAGGTTCTAGTCTCCCTCGTCCTTGTGGTACCAGTGGGCGTGTCGCACCAACGCTACCGGTCACGTTAAAAAGTTTACCCGACGCACTGCAGTTTATAGAGGGGGCTGTGCTGCACCCGATTGCTACAATCTAATAAAAATAAAATAAAATAGAAAAACACACACACACACACACACACATATTTTTGGAATTTTTTATCTACTAAAAAGGTTATACTATTTCATAATAGTTTTGATTGTTTTACTTCTTTGTATCACAATTGAAATATTTGTTCTTATAGTTATTTTTCGTGCTCTCCCCCATCAGTTCTTATTTCAATTTCCATCCATTCTATCCAGTAACTATTCACCAACTTTTGGAATATGAGCTCATTTGAGACAGGATGGGTGACAACCTCTTGCATACATAAATCTCATGATTTTGTTGTGGACTATTCTTTTTAGGCCTTTTCCACTAAGGGTAAAAGAGTAAGAGGAGGAAAACCATTTCTATGAAACTTGTTACTGCACGATCTACCCTCATGTCGAACTTTTCAAGAGATAACTAAGAATTTACCTGAATGCCATTCTCTTGATTGAAACCATAGTATTTTGTGAATGCTCAAGTGGTCTTTAAAAGAGTTTAATTTTTTTTGATTGTAGATGCTTTTGATGTGAACTAGAGCGGTCTAATCAATGTATAGAATTGAGCAAAAAAATTGAGGGCAACTAAGATTAACAAGGAACATCAAGAACCTTGACACTATCACAAAGTACTACACACTACTTAATGAGAAATCAAAAAGTACTACAACCTACTTAAGGAGAAATCAAAGTAACTAGCAGTTGCATGCTTTTGTACATGCACCAATGAGTTAATAGGTATTATTTTTAAATTTAATATAACAATGAATTACATGATTCATTCTTGCAATCATATAACAAATATGGACTTGTTTATCATATGAATAGCAAGGAACATTAAGAGACTTGACACTATCACAAAGTTCTACACCCTACTTAAGGAGAAATCAAAGTAACTACAAGTTGCACACTTTTGTAAGTGCAAGGACGAGACAGTAGATTTTATTATAAAATTTAATATGACAATGAATTTACAGGATCTATTCTTGTAGTCATGTAACAAATTTGGACTTGTTTATCATGCATCTAACAAACTCAAATTTGAGATCTCAATTTAGGTGTTCTCTAGTTAAAATCACTGAATAAATTGTACTTGTAAAAAATTAAAAATATTAGTGCCTAGAAATGCCTTACTTGGGGATCGACAAATCTGACATGCAATTTATATGACTCGTTGGATATAATTATCAAATTTCTTGTGATTAATGGTATTTCTTGTAAGATTGGCATTCTCCTAGTTTGATGTAAGTTGCAAATTTGTATCACAAATATGTTGCAATTTTATAGCGTGTGATAAACTATGGTTGTTGGGCATGAATATTAAGTTATATTTGAGGTTATTTTTCTTGTAAATTGTATACCAAGGTTGATAAGTACATCCTCATATTAGAGAAGAAGAAGATTTAAAAATTCATAATCTAAATTTGGGATTTAAATTAATAGAAAAAAATTATAGAATTCCACATTTTTTTGTTTAATTTGCTATCAAAGTAAAAGTGAAGTCAAAACACTTAAAAGAGAATAAATATATAAACCTTCAACAAATTTCTTGTCCAAAGTGAACTATATAATCATAAAGTAACCCAATCCAACCTAAGTTTTAATTGACATTAATTTCAAAACTAGTGTCTATTGATTCCATAAAAGCAATATACAATACATATGTGATTACAATTTTAGTGGAACAATCAAATCATAATTTAACACAAATTGTTATAACAATATACTTTTCGTGACCCATTAAAAAATAACTTTATAAAAAAGTGTCCTTTAGAACTTGCTTATAAATAACCCAAAGCAATTGATACATGCGCTATATTTTTAGCACAAATATATCAAATTAAAAATGATTTAAATTTGGATTTTAAATCAATAGAAAGAAATGATTGAATATCATATTTTCAATTTAATCCCCAATTAAACCAAAGGTGAAAATAAAATCACTTATAATATAAGAAAAATCTAAAACCCTCAACAAATCACTTATCCGAATTGAATTGTACAATTATCAAGTAATACAACCATGCCTAGGTCTTAATTGACATTAATTTCATAGCTAGTATCAATTGAATTTATAAAATAACTATAGAATACAAGCTAAGAATACATGATTGTAGATCTAGCAGAATAATCCTAGCATTATTTAACACAATTTTTTAATACAATATAATTTGCACGACCCATTCAAAAACCACTTTATAGAAAAAATGAGTCCTTAAAAACCTAACTCTAACTAAACTGAATGAATTAATACAAGTGTTATGTTATGAGTACAAAGATGTCAAATTAGAACACAATAGAATCACTATTCTCATAATATATACACACCTATAAGATTTTAATAAACATATAAAAAAAGGTTAATGGGAAACTCTCCAAATTGAAACAAAAACAAAATTCCAAAAATAGTTAAACATACATGAATAACTTTGTTGATTTGGATTTTTTTATTGAATATTTTGAGATATTATTTGTTGCAATTTATGCACTTATATCTCACATACAATATAGAGATAAGGTCACAAGTAAACAAAGATATTCATTTTTTTAGGAGTAAAGATTTGACATAAAGTCTATTTACTTAATAATAATATTTTTATTCTTAACATTTTATTAGATTATATTTATTATATTTATTTTTCTTAATGTATACACTTAAGGATGAAAGGATTGACACTCTTCTTGATTATTTATATTAAGAGCAATCGACAATACTTATTGAACCAATAGTCCCTATCAACATTGGAATAGAGGAATCCCAACGTATTCTAAAGGTAGTTGCATCTTTTTTAGAATCAGAAAGAGAAGAGTTTCTATAGTTTTTCATATCTAAACAAATCAAATTTGCATGGATATGCTAATATGCCTGGTTTGGACCCAAATCTTATAATGCACAATTTTTATACATCTCTAGGGATCAAACCAATGAAACAAAAGCTTAGAAAGATGCATCCACATATTGCACTCTTAGTCAAAGCATAATTGAAGAAATTATTGGATGCGTGCCTTGTCATAGTAATTGATTATGTGAACTGGATATCAAATATTGTTCCTATTCAAAACCAAACAAGTCTATCAGAGTATGTACAAATTTTAGAGATCTTAACAAGGCTTGTCCAAAAGATGATTTTCCCTTGCCTAACATTACATCATTGTAGATCTTATGAAAGGACATGAAATGTTGTCTTTAATGGAAAAATTCTATGGTTATAACCAAATAAAGATTGCACCAGAAGACCAAGAGAAGACCACCTTCACATTTCCCTAGGGAACTTATTGTTGGAATGTAATGTATTTTGGATTTAAAAATGCAACTGCTACCTATCAAAGGGCTATGACTACAATTTTCCATGACATGATGCATACCATAATGGAAGTTTATGTCAATGACATTCTAGGAAAATAAAATAAAAAGATAATTTGAAAGTGTTGGATAAGATATTTACCAGAATGGAGAAATACAATGTTAGATTGAATCCCAAGAAATGCACTTTTGGCATTACATCTGGAAAATTATTGGGATACATAGTTTCTACAAAAGGGATAGAAGTTGACCCTAAAAAAGTTAAAGAAGTCATGGAGATGCCACCATCCAAAAATATAAGTCAGTTCATTACAAGGGTGGTTGCAATCTATCAAAAGATTTGTTTCATAGTTGGTTGACAAAAGTCATCCTTTCATGCATTTGTTACACAAGAATGTACCATTTCAATGGGATGTTGTTTGTGAAGAAGCTTTTAATAAGATAAAATAATACCTAACAAATTGACCAACTTTGATGTCACCTATCCTTGGAAAACCACTTTTTTTATACATATTAGTGACAAAAAATTCTTTGGGAGCTTTATTAGCATAATAAGATCATGAAGGAAGAGAGAAGGCTATCTATTATATCAGTCACACTTTAGTGGGATATGAGCTAAATTATTATCAATTGAGTGAGCATGCCTTGCAATAGTTTTTGCTTGACAAAAATTGTGACATTGCATGTTATCTCATATGGTCAAGTTAATTACAAAGATTGATCCCCTAAAGTATTTTCTTAGTGAATCAACATTAGGAAAGTAGGTTATGGAGCTAAGTGAATTTTACATAGAGTATGTGGATCACAAGGCCATAAAGGGACAAGTTATCATGGATCAATTATTAGATGAACCATTATTAGATGAACATCATATACATGTTGAATTCCTAGATGCAAAAATCCTGACATTATTTATACAAATTGGAAATTGCACTTTGATGGATCATAAACCCAAATATGGTTCAAGAGCATGAGTATTATTATTTACTGCACAACGATGAAGAGTAAAAAGTATCATGATTACAAGAACTAGAATTGCTAGATGAGAGGAGATAGAAAGCCCTTGACCATTTTAAGGCTTATCAAAAATGTATGTCCCATTAGTAAAATAAAAAAGTGAAACCCAAAGAATTTCAAGAGGGTGATCTAGTCCTTAGAGAAAATCCAAAGAGTCAAGTAGATAGAGAAAAGAAAGATAAATTTGAAGCAAATTAGCTAGGTCCTTTTGTGGTTACTATTGTATACAGATTTGGGTAATATTTAGTTATCAACTTAGGGTGAGTTGTTGGATGAAACTACTAAAAGTATGTACCTTAAGAAGTTCTATGTCTAAAAATCCTAGAGCAAGGGGTGAAAAATATTAAAAAAATAGAAAATTTTGAAAAATACAAAAAAAATTGAAAAAGGTAAAAAACCAAATAAAACATGAAAAGTATAATAAAAGAAAGTAGTAAAAACTTGGAAATATGTGTCATTTGTGAAAAGGTAGCTCTTTTATCTATTATGATCCTTTTGAATTCCCTATCTCATTGTATATATCCATAATAAACTTTCTCTCCATTCATCACCTAGTCTGTTCATATCCATAATAAATTGGTTACCTATGTGGTCTACCTTGTATATATCCATAATAAATTTACATCATAGCTTAGTCTTGATTAGAGTCACCATCTATACCTTCTTCTATGTATTTCTTCATCCATAATAAGTCAATCCAATACCTAATTGGGAGCATGTCCTCGACCTAGTTCTAGAAGTGGATCTTTGACAAGTCATGACTCAAAAGAGGATGAAAGGGATTACGTTTTAGCAATCTTTGGACAATAAACAATGCTCAAACTACAATTCAATAATGAAATCAATGTTGACTCATAACTTGACATATATCAATCAAAATATTAACTACACCAAAATTCAACTTATCCGAAAACCTAAACAATCACACAAAACCATAACAAGATCTTTGACAAGAGATATATATAGTTGGTGATAGTTTTGATTGATTGTTAGATTATATGCATTCATCAATTTGATTTCATTTTTATCATGTTCCTATTTTATTCCAAAATGTCTCATTGGTATGAGTTAAGCACTCCCATATACCGCGTGATTAGAATAGCTAGGATGGAACATGATATTTTTCTTTGATTGCAGTCTGTGGGCTATTTTCTATTGAAGAATTTTATTTTGGGGTGTCTATGCATAAGTTCTTTCATATATCTAATAAGAATAATATGGCGACAACTTATTTTGTCACACTATTTCTTGACCATGCAAGTGAAACTCAGGTCATCTCAATTTAATTATACCTAGATGCTTGTCAAGCTTTCAATATTAAAATCTATGTAAGAAATGCTCTAGTCATCGTGGCTTAATTATATCATGATGCTTGTGTTCTCTTACAAAAATAAAGAACTCAATGATGATGCAAAAATTATGTTACCTTGGATAAAGATGCTACAAAAGAAATAGAGATTATGACTGCTAGTGTTGCATTTACACATTCACTCACTTTTACGTCCCATACACATTCATCTCATTTGTATGTGAGGTTCCTTTTATAGATTATAGGTCCATTTTTCTAAGTCTTCTAATTCTTCCATTGGGCCTTTTAGGGTGAGACATGTTTGTTATTATTATGATTGAAGCTATTGGATATCATTACAAACAATTGCATTCCATATAGTATTATATGATTAGAAGGTTCATTAATATCTTAACATTGTTCATATTCATTTATCATTTTACCATAGGTCATCATCATATTTCATTTATTTAAAATTTAAGACATCATACAGATCATATCATATTACATCCGTATCCATTTATTCTTTTAATACAAAATTTATTTATTCATTTAATGTCATACATGTAGAAATTTATTTACAAGCATACAACATTTTTTAAATTTATCCATATCATATAATATGCATCCATATATGGTAAAAATAAATGCATTAATGTATCATTTATAAACCATCATGTAACATTTAGAAACAATGCATACAATAGATCATCCATAATACATTACATAAAATATCTATACAAACAAAACAAAAAATATTACATCATATCACATAAGTGCATAGCATCATACAAGAACATTAATACTTATATTTAACTATATCTAATAAAAATCATAACATCATACATCATGCATATGTCAATATCAATCACAAATAACCATAATAGAGAGTCCATATCATCACATAAAATAAGGTTTCAACTATCCATCATATAATGTCCATGCATGATAAAAAATAATTTACGAAGTTCAAATGTCCAATAGATGATTTCACATGTTAATAACAATAATGTCTCAAAGTACATAATCCATCAAAATACAAAATGTCTATCAACAAGTGTATACAAAGTCTCAAATTAGCACTTCCACTAGACTCTATATGTCTCTCTCTGCAAGGTGGAATAGATGGTCATGTTGTCTCTTCCCTATCAGTTCCTCTACCTACATCAGTTTGTCTACATGTTTCAAGCCTCAAAGGTCTCAAGGAAACATCTCCATTATCTCTATGTGCCTTGGATGAAGGTGTCACTGCATAGTGGCTCTTTCTAAAGCTCCCAATTTTCTAGTCCTTAGGAATGACTCTCTTATATGCATCTCTCCAGTAGGTAATATCCCTATCAACTCTAAGGGTCAATCTCAATCTCTATATGTTTGAACCCAAGGTTTGAGCCTTCTCAATCTGCTCTAATAAAGTCTCCATTGTACCTAATCTCTTTAGAGATTTGTCTCTCTTACTAAGTTCCTCTTCCAACTATGTCTCAAGATGCTCTATCCTCCACTCTAACTGTAGAACTCTTGAAACTTATTTCTCTACCTCTGCACACTCCTTTTCTGCTTGCTCTAAATCCATCTCCTCCTCCTATCCATATAGTTAAATATAGGGGTCCCCTTTTCCAACACCATATCCTATGGAAAGTCATGTGTTGGATCCTCCTATCTAGGCCTCTTTGCCTCATTTTTTTAGTTTATTGCTCTAGGTTTTTATATTGAAGGATGAAGAACCAGTCTCGATGCTCTATCTCACACTACACCTCCCTAGCATGTTTGTTCTCTTTCTAACCTCCCCTATCTCCTCCACCATCATCATGGTCTCCATCACCTCTCCCTCCTCTGTCTAGAAATGGTCCTTGACCACCACCTCTACCACCATGTCTCCCCTTCTCTTCTCTCCCATCTACTCTATCTACTAGAGGTGGCTCATAAGGGGAAGAAATCTTCAAAATTGGATGTGATTGTAGATATATCTAATACTCTCTAGTCATATCGAGATCCACTATATCCCTCCTCATTTTCCATGCTTAAAATGGTATATGCATGAAATATTGTCTGGCCACCTCATAGAAGGCATAGGTCCCCAATCACTCCTCTCCTTATGTGTCTAGGTGAACTATGTCATGCCATGGGGCATCCCCTATAATTATCCAAATTATCTCTAGACATGGCCCATAAGACACCTCTCTATAATGTGTGAGGTACAACCAATCAACCATCTTGTCTAAAAATAATAGCTCAAGTCCATCTTGTTTGAAAATAGTATCCAAACTCCATCTCATCATCCCAATCCTCATAGTCCAAGTAGGGTCTCCATATAATTGAATCTGGTGTGTCCAACACATACCTCCAATTCTCTAAGTGTCCTAGCTTAGGTTGTGACTAAATAGTAGAGTATAAGTGTATATAGGGTTGCTTGATTGTTAGAAATAGGAAATACTAAGAGGGTGTCTGGGGTAAAACAATATTTGACAAATTTTTTCCCAATTATGGATATCATTAATAATCTTATAGCTTTCATATGAAAGTAAATTGATTAAGTTGAATAGTAAACACAACCATAAAATAATGCAACAGATAACACCATATTTTGTTAACTAGGGAAACCTTGGCCAAGGGAAAACCCTAGTGGGGATGGTACCCACAAAATGATCCACTAATCAAAAGTATATGGTGAAAGATATTGACCCTATTAGGAGTCTATTAAATTTTTATAGTGTCTCAGTCTTTCTTAGAGGACTAGGCCTTGTTAGAAGCCTCAACCCTATTAGGAGTTGTTATTACAATTATGGAAAGTATGCAAGATGAGCTCACTTCCCAAATATGCAATTTACAATACTATTCTTCAATACAAGTGATATATACAAAACCTCTTACTTTTGTTGATATCTTCAATATAGGGTTTACTTTAGAGGTGAATATTCACCAAATGGTGAATCTCACTCATTGGGGTCCCTAAATTTGGCAATTTTTTTTGCACTTTTGGGATGGTGACGTCACCTGCAATTTATGAAAACTGGGTCCCATGCTCAAACCAATCACCAATAGTGATACAGAATCATTTTTATTTTGATGATGATATTGCCAATGGAATCTAATCTTTCAACATGGTAAACTAAATATTTTCGCCCACAATTTCCAAGGTGTGTCTTAATAGATGGTCACATTCACCAATCTATAGTAAAACTTTAAGTCAGGTTATATGTAAAGTACATAGATTTGAAAAATTTCTCTATTCTAGAGACTTTCTAAGGAACCTTTTATCCTTATAATCTTTGGCCCAAAATATATTATATTGTGGACAAGTGTTGTTATTTCAGAAACTTTCCTTTGATTTAGGATCATCCAACGGTCATTCAAAAGGGTTCTTATATCTTGGATGATACAAATTTATGGTTTCTAGATATTTTTACTTTTGCTCATGATTTTTGAAATAATTAAAGAATTGTACTTTAACTTTCCTTTGATTTAGGATCATCTAATAGTCATTCAAAAGGGTTCTTGTATCTTGGATGATACAAATTTATGGTTTCTAGATATTTTTACTTTTTCTCATTATTTTTGAAATAATTAAAGATTCGCCATGGTTTTACCAAATTTTCATATGACAAAAAAAATTGCCAATAAAATTAAACTTTCCCCTATTTTGAAAAAAATTGCCAACACATTTTAATTTTTTGCCGCTAAAATAATGTTGGATTTGCCATGATTTTATAAATTTTCCCAAAGGGGGGTTTCTTAAAGTTATCCTTGCTTCAATATTTAATTTTCCTTTTCTTCTCTTGACAACACTGATCATATGTCTATATTGCTCTAATCTAATATCAGAATTCACATCTCAAAACAATAACATATTAATGTCATCAACATCTCCAAACTTTGCATCTCTAGTTTTGTCCTTTATACCAAGCTATTTCACAATAACTTGTACTATCAACCTTCATACCTTTACACACTTGCCAAAATGCAAAATTAACTCTTTGTAATTTAGGGTTAACATGTAGTATGTCATCTATAATCAATCAAGTAATTATTTTGATAAACATTAACATGTAGTATGTCATCCATAATCAATCAAGTAATTATTTTGATAAAAATAATAACTCCGTAATATAAAATTTTTGATTTCTTGTCTTTGTCCTATATTGTGGGTCCAATACTATAGCTAGAAAAACTGCAACAACTTTGTCTGTATTATTTGTACAACCTCACACTCTTAGTGATGCATAGGTACACATTTAAAATATATCTTTTTGGATTACTACTCAAGAGGCTTCAACAATTTGTTCTTACACATCAATTAAGGAACTTTTACCAACTTAATCATCTAGGACAAAATATAAACTCTGCAAAGAACCATTAATAACTTTCACAAATAAAGAGATAAAACCAATTCCTTTTATGAGAGAGTATATATATCATTAATTTTTTTTTACAAAGTTATATCTCAAAATGGTAACTAGAATAAAAGTTATTACTCTTCTTCAAAAATTGCTTACATAAAAACCAAGTGCAGATCAAATGCTAATAACTTCTTCAAATCAGAATGAAATTTGATCAAACCAAAACCAATAGAAAGATGTATCAAATAAATTTTATAAAATATAAGTTTGAGTTCTTTATATTTTAATATGAAATTTTAGCAATATAAACAACAACCAAGTTTCTAGAAAATTACACAAAAAATTAACATAAAACTTCCAAAACAAAACCTCTTTTCATTTCTATTCTCCTCAAAAAGTTTTCCAACCATTAACATCAGTAAATAAATACCATTACATGATATTTTAATGTAACCTATTGTATACCTCCTAATGACTCTTGAGCTTCCTCTTTACATCAACTTTACATATCGTCAACTTTTTATGATAATATTTTAATACATATTTGACAACTGTTGCATTTTCCCATAAATGACCTTTAAACTTCATAAAAACCCTAATAACATATCAAGATAGACTATATATGAAATTTTACCTTTCCATGAGTTTATTTACCTAACTTGACCATAGTAGACAACTTGGGCAATCTATTACAAATGGCTTTATATAGCCTTACATATTGATTCAAATAGACTCAAAATACATCTAGAAGATAAAGTATTTCATCCTCATGTATCCTCTTTTTATTCCTTTTTGATAGGTTCTCCTACACTATACTCTCAAGGACAATAGAATACAAGTCCCTTGATTGTCCTTCCTCTTTCTTGTCTTCCAATTCTTTGGTATTTTTTGTTTGTATTCTTGCCAAGTATCCAAGTCATCAATTTGTGTTTCTTCATAAACATATTGCACATAAATATTCATGTAGAACTCCAAAAAACCTGCAATAAATGGATTAGGAAAAATAAATAGGACCTTATCATATATCAATTCATCAATTTGGTTCACTATAGGAAACCATGCATCTTTTTTTTCAATGTCTTTATGCTGCAATATCTCCATGCTTGGAGACAAATTCATCATTATTTTAACCTTCTATATCATCTTAGTTTCATCACAAGTCTTCCTCCTTTTGATAGGACATACCACTTGCTTACTTAACTTCAAATGAGATCCCATGGTTCCATTAACAACCATCATATCCATATCTTTCCCATCTTTATGAACCTTTTCATTATAAGGCTCATCAACAACTATCAATTTGATCTCTTTCCTATCCTCAAGAAGCTTTTTGTCATAAGGTTCATCAATAATTATCTGATGCAAAATTTTGATATCAACATCAATTTGTTCACTTTTTCCTTCCAATGGACAAATCTTCTCTTCATTGATAATCAAGTTCTCTATTCCATCTTCACGTCTTTGTATGCTCAATGGATGGCTTCTCTAAATCACCATTTTCCTTGTCAATATTTTCTTTAAATTATTCTTTTATTATCTCTAAATTTTCTTCCCCTTTTTAAAGATTCTTCATTAACATTGTTATTTTCTCTTCTATCTCTTGTTTCATTCTAGCTTCCTCTTCTCTTTTCTTTTTTCCTCTTCCTCTCTTTTATTCGCCTCTTCCTTTTTTTTTGAAGATACCAATATGAAACCCATGCATCTAATAGTATCCTCTTATCATAAGATAAATATCCTCTTGTGGAAATTTTCTCCTAACTAGGTTCTCTCTACTCAACCTAGTCTTTTGACCACTCTATAGGTTCTTTCTTCAACCTATCACAACCCACACAAATTTACAACTCACCTTTTGCAACAATTTTTTCTAAGATTTGATACCAAAAAAAGATGCAATGATACAAATTTTAAACATATCTTTTGGGATTACTTCTCAAGAGGCTTCAACAATGTGTTCTTACACATCAATTTAGGAACTTTTACCAACTTAATCATCTAGGATAGAATATCAACTCTGCAAAGAACCATTAATAAATTTCACAAATGAATAGATAAAACCAATTCATTTTATGAGAGAGTATATATATTAGTTAAAAATGTTTTTCAAAATTTATGGCTCAAAATGATTACAAGAGTAAAATTTATTACTCTTCTTCCAAAACTGCTTACATGAAAATCAGGTTCAAACTAGTTTGCACTCAAATGCTCATAAATTCTTCAAATCAAAATGAATTCAATCAAACCTAAACCAAAAGAAAGATAACTCAAATAAATTTCCTAAAATATAAATTGTGTGTATCATTTCATAGGAATCTATACCAATAGAAACAATAGTCAAGTTTCTAGAAAATTACACAAAAAGTTAGCATAATACTTGTAAAACAAAACCTCCTTTCATTTCTATTCTCCTCAAAAAGTTTTCCAACCATTAAAATCTGTAAATCAAGACCATTAAATGATATTTTAATGTCTTTTAAATTCATTTAACCTATAGTCTACCTCCATTTTAGGATTAAACATAGACTAAAATAACAATTACATGCAAATATAACCAATATCAGAAAATAATAAATCACACAGAAGAGATCACAAGACACAAGGATTTAATGTAGTTCACACAATATTTGGGCTATGCCCACCAACAATAATTCCAATATTATTATTATCTAGTGATTACAATTTACAATCCCTTATAGTTTAATACCACTGTTGGAAGCTACAATATCATCATACATTTTGAAATCCCTAATCCTAAGCCATTTTATACAAGCTTTTGCCACTTACAAAATTAGGGATAGAATAAGTCATCCAATACAAAAAAAACTAGCCCCTTTTAAAATAGTGATTCATTCTTGGCTTTGGGGGTGCTACCCCCGAAAACCTCTGTGGGTACATTGCCCCTTGACCCCACCCTATACTGCGATAGGGAGTGCACTTGTGGCCCTACACAAGGACCTTGTCTTGGGGGCACTACCCTCAAAAATTTGTAGAAATAATATGGGGTTAAATTGTGCCAAATAAACCTTTGAGTCTCATTTGGCTCCACATTACAACACTCCTAATGATTCTTGACCTTCTTCTTTACATCAACTTTACATATTTCAACTTTTTTATGATAATATTTTAATACATATTTGAAACTTCTACATTTTTCCATAAGTGACCTTTCAACTCTATAAAACCTCTACAAACATATCAAAATAGACTATATACAGCATTTTATGATTTTAACCCTTCCATGGGTTTATTTTCATAATTTGACCATACTAGACAACTTGGAGAATCTATTGCAAATGACTTTATTTAGCCTTACATATTGATTCAAATGGACTCAAAAATAAATCTAGAAGATAAAGTATTTCATCCTTATGTATCCTATTTTTGATCATTTTTTATAGGTGCTCCTACACCACTTAGATGTAGTTTCTTCATGCTCTTTTCTATCCACTCCTCGGTGTGCACATGCTAGAAATACCTCTGAACTACATTGATCAAAATAGTGCCTGTGCTGATGGATAAACTCTGTGATACTTAAGAAATTTTCTAAGTACTTCTATCAAATATTTATCTCTTTGATTTTCTCACATAATCCTAACTATATGCTACCACAAATGACAACCTTATATCATCTACCCTAGCCAAATTGCCAACATTGGCTCCCCTAAATCTCATATGAATGGGATGTGTAATAGCTATGTGCTATTATGCCTAGACATGTAACAATGTGACACCAGTAGATAGTGAAGCTCCACTGTGACAAATATCCTTGTGTAGATGATGGCACAAGTTTCCTAGCATACACACTCCCCAAGAACATTGGGTTCCCTCCCCTATCATCCACTATAATGTCTAACCCCATCCACTCAAAAAGATATATGATATCCTATCTGAACCTATATATCATGCTATCATCCCTACTAACATCATAGATAATGGCTCATAAAACTCAACCATATAATCCTAGTTGATCTCGTCATCTTCTAAATCCTCATCACCAAACACATCTTTTCACTCTATTAAACCCCTCTGCTAATCATACAACATCATCTCCCTAGTGATAGCTAATTGAAGGATATGATTAACATCCTTGAGCGTCACTCTCATCTCTCCTATGTGGAGAGGAAATATGCTAGTCTCAAAGTGCCATCTCTTTGTCAATACTTTTAGAAGACCTAGATTGGCCTTGATCATAAGCCAAGATAGAGCATGATGTAATCCAAAAGAAGCAATAAACACTCGTCTACTCTTAGTGAACAAAGGTCTCAAACTTAATGTGTCCAAGAATCTCTCTCTTGACATCAAGATATACGATATGTCCTCCTGCACAAATCATCATAGCATGAAATTAGACATTCTAGAACTACCTAATCTAGAATTTTGATCTAACTATTTCACTCTATAATTGATTTTATCACATGTTTATCACATGATTATCAAACATACCTAGCATTTGTCTATGCCTAATTGGGTATCTATCTAATGTCAGTCCAATGATGCCTAACTTAGTCATGTCAGTTATCTTTAGTTAAACAAATAAATTATTATCCTACATTATCTATCAACCAAATTCATCATTTTTAGGGCATCTTAATAAATTTTCATTAAAATTTGATCATTTAGAACAAATGTGCTGAATTGTTTCATAGATGCACAAGAACCCTAAATATTTGTGTATGTATTTTTTTAAAATGTGCCTGAACCCTAAATTAATGCACGGTATCAAAAAGTGCATAAAAGTACATAATGTTTGCACAACTTTCCTAAACCTAAGCACATTTTCTATAGATGTACAACAAATAAACATCAATGCACAACATTGTGCAATGAAAGCACATTTATCTATCTATGTCCAATTTTTCTAAACCTATGCACCACCATTTTTTTATAGATGCATAGTTGCACATCTATCTCATGTTGATGCACATAGATGGCTTATACCTATGAATCCATGTGTCACAACTGTATATCCATTCACGCCAACCAAATATTTTAAAAATAATTTCTACCTATTCTACAATCCTATCAAAATATACAAAATCTATCTCAAATTCATGCTAAATATATTAAATTATTGAGAGGGATCAATGACTTATTGACTTACCATAGTCGATTGGCCACTAGTGTAATGACACACTCAAATTGGTGGTCTACTATATGGAATGACATCTTCGAGATACATAATTTTTTGCATACATGGTCTTTTTGAAAGATTAATCAATTCAAAATGTTAAAAAAAATGCAAATAAATAAATAAATAATTATTGATCAATCTTTTGAGGGGGCATCCCTTCTAGTTCATGTCATCCAAAGTCTTAGGGTAGGGGCAACAAGGTCAAGTGCTAGTTGTCTTTGAAACAATGTGTTGTCTGTACATTATTTCAAAGAGGGGAAAAATGTGCACACTTAAAATTTGTCAAGTCAACTAATTAAATATTTTAATATTTAATTAATATTTATCTTCTATCAACTTTAATAAATTATTTTATTTATTAAGTTAATTAATTTTTTCCCAATTAATTAAAAAATATATTTAATTAATATTACTCATCGATTAGCTTTAATCAATTATTCAATTTATTAAGTTAATTTACCTAGTTTTATCTACATTATCCTAAGTCCTCTAATTATCTCTATTCAGTGATTTACTAAAATTACTTAATTGTATACTCCCCTAAGTAACCAAGTCTCTTAGTCCACCTATCTAGTCAATGTTAGGTGATACACCATCTTTACACAAATAATTAGTTTTAATAATTATTAATTAACTCTATTTATCATTGCCCATGTTGTTGGAAACTACAATTGGAATAAATGTTATGTTGCCATTGATGTCAAACCTTATTGGTGAGACATTTACTAACAATGAAGAGTGTCATAGCAGTTGATTGATAAACAAGATTTGAAAAGAGAGTTAACTAGATGAACTAGTGAAGTTGTTGAGTAAAGAGAAGCAAGTTGGAATTACAATGGACACTTGATCAATTAGTCTTTGAAAAGAGAATGTGTTGTTTAATCATTATATGAAGTGAAAAAGATAGTTGAGTTGATGCATAGAAATACAATAAGAAGTTGAGTAAAATACTAAGCTTGACTGAGTATTAGTTTTACTAGGATAATGAAGGAAAAGATTAAGGAATTTAAGAGATAGACGAGCAAACAATATTAGCTGAGTATTAGTTATGGACAAGAAATATGGTTAATAAAAATGTATTAGTGACTGAGTGATACAATGTAAGTCAAGGGAGATACAACATTAGTGACCAAGCTATGTAATGATGACTGAACAAAAGAACGTAGTGATGATTGAGTCTTGATATTTTTCATAGTTTGTGAAGAATCGACTTTTGAGGCTAGAGTAGTTGAATTTATGGTTTAGTTAAAATGCATGAATGATAAGGATTGATGAGATGGCATATTTAATGTAGGAATTGATTTTGCTAAGCGATCAAAGGTAAGGATTTAAAGAGAAGTTTGTAGAAGTGTCAAGAAAGGAGAAGGAAAAAATGATGGACAAATTCAATGAATCTAATTAAACCCTAAGATCTACAATGGTGATTAAGTGGAAAAAGATCAAAGCTACCTATTTAAGGAAGCATAAAGGATGTTAATGAAGGTTAGTTTGTTGTTGATTGGTGATTTTGTGGAGAACTCGTGAAGAACATAGTAGAAGAGGAAAAGAGAGAAGATTGGTGAAGTGTGATTGCTTGAAGGGTTTCTAGGAAGATCAAAGATGGAGAGTATAATGAAGTCCAGTGAATGAACCAACAAATGATTTGAATGGAGATCTAAATTTGAAAAGCGAGTTGTATCTTGATAGATCAAACCTAGCTGTTACTTTCTAACCATTGTGATAGTAAAAATCATTTAATCAAGGTGACATTCCAATGGAATGATCCAAATTCCTCTAACCAAACAACTCCTAATAGAGTGATTAAATCCTCTAATCAAGTCACATTTGCCAATGTGTTTTGTAACCTTTAAAAAGGCCGACTCTTAACTGTGCTCACTTCAGAAGAGTCAAAAGTGGTAGCAAGTTACTTGGTGGTTTTTCTCAAATTGGGTTTTGACATTAAATCTAGGTGTCATATATGTGTGAATGTGGTTTTTTGATGCATAATATTTATTATTGTTTTATTTCTATTAGTCAACATAAATTGAACAAAGAGCTAATGATGAATGAATAAGTTCAGTTATTGATAAGTTGCTATATTGGCTAGTAATTTTATGAGGTTGAATAAGTTGTTTGAAGTTGTTAAAAGATGAATTAGTACATCTAGACCTAAGGATAACTGATTCACCCCCTTCTTAGTTATTCTCAAATATTTAACACATTTGTCCTATTTTTATCGATTAAAAAATGGATATGTGTCTTCAAAAGAATGAGTCATAGGAACACTTGTTATCATGTAACTTGGTCTTTGGGACATATATCTCTAGGTAAGAAATTCATCCCCATCTTCCCTATCTTATAGGAGTCAGTCAGTCCACCTCGTAGGGTCAAAGATGACTCATGAGACACTTGTCCAGAAGTCCTCCTTGAGGGAAGGACCTTATCAAGGGTCTTGGAGAGATATTTTTCATGTGTCTCTCCTTCTCCTATTTAAAACCTTCATGTCTATGTAACAAGAACATATCCTCTAGTTTTTCTTTCACATTCTAACTAAGTCCTTCTTTCTCTAAACTCCCTTAATTGAGTCAATCTCATCCCTACACTTGTCTTACGTGTTCTCTCCATCATCAGATGTTGTCACCTAGGCTAGGGTCCTCCGAAACTCTATAAAAGGAAGCCTCATTCCATCACAAGATAATAAGCACTCTTAGTATTCAAGAAAATTATATTCAAGTATCCTCTAGCAATCAAGCAATCATCAAGCAATTCATAACATTTTCATAATCATATCATAGAGCCATTAGGTTCTTAGTTCATCGATCATCATTCATCATTTCATCTAGTTCTTAGAGAATTCTAATTTCATAGCATTGCATTAGAATTCATAATTCTCTAATACCTTGAAGAATCTTGAAGAAAGGATATGATTCAAGTTCGAGAGCTCATAAATCCAAGAACCCAAACTTTAGCAAGACAATGGATGCACGTTGCAATTGGTAAGTAAAGGTAAAAGTCACATCTTTAGCTTACTTTATTTTGTAATCCTTCATTTGGTGTGCATAATTAGATTAGATTATTTGTTTCATGGTCTTTTCTACATTGTCACTAATTTTTGCATACACTTATGTTTTAAGAAAATTACTACTCTATAAATCTATTTGAACATTAAGCATTTTATACTTTATATAAAAATTACACAATTAATGGATGAACTAAGCATACATAGTTTTGTTTTAAAATATATAATTTATAAATGTAATATATTAAATTATTATATAGTTAAAATATATTATAATCATAATATTTTATTGATTCTATGATATATTTTATTTGTAGTGTGTTACAATATATAGTATTTAAATATTTTAAAAATATATTAGCTAAATATATTTAAAATAGATATTTTATGATCTAAAATATATTAAATCTTTAAAGAATTATAATCATATTATAATCAATTCTATTATACTAATTATTATTATATTATGTTATGTTATACATAATATTTTTAAAAAAAAATCCAAACTTATCTCATGTGTCTTTTTGGATTGTAATTCCATTCACTAAAAATCTTTCAATTTAAATAACTTAATTAAAATAAATTGAAAATTTTAAATATTTCTTGAATTTAGAAACAAATTAATGAGTAAAATGTTAGATGAAAGTAACTAGAAAATAATGAAAGGAAAGTGGAAATAATAATTAATTAAGTTTTAAGTTAAATAAATAGGGAAAAAGACGAGTTAAAAATGGATATAACAACTCATTAATTTTCTAATAAGTAGGAAAAATATCAAGAGTTAAATGTGGAGATAACAACTTATTAATATTAAGCTTTATTTGGTTACTTTCATTTTTCGCATAGGGATTAAAGTTTGAATGTGCATGGCATGTGAGGATGAGTTGGAATTAGACCTCAAGTTGTCAGTTTTCCTGGATCTGTAACTTGTGTTGACCTCTTTGTTAGTGGCCTAGTATGAGGTGGAGAATGTGTCGTTTCCTTTTAGGGGAGGAGGGGGTTGTTTATATGCAAAAAGACACCATTGGAGATTCACTGAAGGATGATTTGGCATTCTTGGGAAATGATTCTAACTGTAGTGGGAAGGAATTAGTGACTTCTCTTAAGGTGGGTGATAGGAAAGGGACCCTAGTTGGAGAATCATCTCCTCCCCCCAACCTTTCAGAAGATCCCAAGATTTGTCTTAGAGTGGATGGGCTATTCTTCCCTAATAGTATTATGGATAAAATTTTGTCATCCCTACAACTCTTCTTAGTGGGAAAGAATATTTCCTTTAGGCTTTCTAGTGAGATGGCCTCAAAGTGGGTCTCACAGATGTGGAGATTGAAGGGTAATGTTAGTCTTGTAACTATGCCCACTAGATTGTTCCTTTTCAAATTTACAACTAATGCTGATTTGGCTACGAACCTCTTGAGAACTTGGTACTATGGGAAGCATTATTTGGTGATCTCTAAATGACATTTGGGTTTTGACCTGACTTTGAAACTGAGATGACTTGCCCCAGTTTGGGAGTGGCTCCCTGGTCTACCTTTAGAGTTCTGGGATGACAACATATTACATTGGATTAGGAGCTCTTTTGGAAATTTTGGCTTGGTGGATGCTATCACCATCCAAAAATCAAGGTTGGTGTATGCTTGATTCTATGTTAATGTTGTGTTCAGCAAAGCCCTTCCTAAATTTGTGATCTTGAACACCAAATAGGGGAAGAGGCAACAACCATTAGTGTATGAGAATGTTGACCTTTATTGCTACTAATGTGTGAAGTTTTGTCACATGGTGGTAGATTTCAAAGATTGACTGAACAATGATAAGGAGAAGGTGGACTCTCCAAGGATTGTCATGAAGAAATCACAAAAATGTGAATCTTTTGCTCAACCATCCCAAGATGATGGGAGGAGTTATGAACAAGTGTCTTAGAGGGAGGAAGCCCACCCCTCACACCATGAGGAAGAAAGTAAAAATGATCCCCATGTGGGTCTAGGATGGGAAGATATTGGGGAATCCATTGGTATCAGCTCTGATATACAAGATTAAGGGGAGATCAGAGTGAAAATCCAAGTGGAAGTGGCAAGAAATAAGATTGATGATTACCCATTTTTACAAAGGATTGATGATTTGATGTCTACCCTCAACAAGATTATGGGAGAGGGAAATGTTGAGACAAAACCCATTTTGGAGGAAAGAGAGATTCAGGATACATGTTAAAAGCTAGAGAACAAGGGTGTAGGAGCCATGGGTGTTAGTACATCTTTAGAGAAGTGAGGGGATAGCCCCCCAAGGTGTGCTTTGACCATAGAGTGCTTCTCTCCACCTTGCAAGGAGTTGAAAAAATGCCTAGTTTGTGATATGTTCTTTACACCCTCTTGTCAACAAGATGATGAGGAGAAATGGAAGGTTCAGAAAAGAAGAGGTAAAGGAGGAAAATAATGTGGATGTTGGAGTGTAGGTAAAGCAGGGAAAACCACCTAGCAAAAGTATAAGGATGAACAAAATGGAAAGGGAGATTGCAAATGGTGAGAAATCAACTTTGGTTGGCATTAATAAAGGTAACAAATGAAGTTCCTATCATGGAACATGAGGAGTCTAAATGGGACTCAAAATCTCTAAAGAAAATTATCTATTCTATAAGAATTGATGTTCTTCCTATTTAGGAGGTTCAAATTTCTACCTTTTCTTTCTCCAAATTCATTGAAAATATGTGGACTAGGGCTATAACTAGCTATAGTGGAGCTTATAGGGCTTTTGGAGGGGTGGCCAACCTCTAGAGTCCTAAAGTGATGTTTAGGAGAGTCCTATGGAAGGATAAAAAAAATTATTATCACTAAAGATGCTTATAACAACATGTATTGGTGTATTTTGAATATCTATGATCCTCACACCAAATGTGTGCGATGTGATACCTAGAAAATCTTGTCACATTTATGAAAGGGAGGTCAATAAATTAGGGCCTGAGGTACATCTAAATCTCAAACCACCATGCTAAGTAAACACAATGGAAGAAAAAATAGAAAACAATAGCAAGGAGAGAGAAACAATAATATATTATAGATTCATTAAATGACCCACAAACATGTCTGGGTGTGAGGCTTTTCAAATTGCAGCTAACAAAATGATTTACAAGTTACAAATAAAGATCCATGATCTCACTATCAATTCAGAGTCTATACTTGATCCTTTTAATTATTCAACTCTCCACTACTCAGCCCCTTCAAAATAGATGTCCTTACCTAAGCCTAGATATCTAAATTTATACTCACCAAAATTACTAACAATAGATTCTAGATCTTTACATTAGAGAAGGCCAACCTAACAATGGTCTATACACATCCCAATAATTGATCCTTACATTAAATTATGGATATTAAATGAACAAGTTTTCTCTCACTAAGAACCAAACATAGATAATCTTAGTTAAAGAAAGATGAAGATGTAACCAAGCATCAAGAAAAATGATCACTAAATAGGCTTGACCAATATCACACTTGGCAAATATTGGAGCTCGACACACACTAGAATTCAGCCAACACTACAACTCGAACATGGTCAAAATTGTAGCTTGACCAAAATTAGAAATTGAAATTAATTGAAGCTGCAACTTGGTCAACACTGGAATTCGATCAAAAATAACAAAGATAAGTAGGATAGCATAGCAACCCAGTATGCTCTTGCATTGGACAAATGAGCTTGAAAGAAATGATTCTTGTAAATCATAAATGTATGTATCACAACCTGATATGAATCCAAATCATATTGAGAAATCTATGCAGTATCTTCAATTGGTTTGTTCTTCCACTTTACCAAATACTCATAGTAATCTTTGTCTCTTGTACTCTTGCTAACTCCCTGGTCCAATATATGTTCAATCTCTTTAATCTACTTCTTAGGATAATCATTTGGTATAACAAGCTCATCATCTGCCTCATGATACTCAAATAAATCAACAAAATTCAATATAGGAGATATATCCATGTCATCAGGAAACTCAACTTCATATGCATCACCATTATCAAACTTCCTTAAGATTCTGCAAGGACCAAACTTCTTCATTTTCAACTTACTATATGTATCAATAGGAAATCTACCTCTTTTCAAATGAACCATCACCTCATCAGCAACTTCAAAAACATGGTGTCTTCTAGACTTGTCTATATTCTCCTTATAGTTTTTATTACTTTTTTCCAACCTTGATTTCACTTCCTCATGCAAAAACAAACACTTCTCCTTCAATACTCTTCTTCTTTTCTCAGTAATATCCTTGAAATCTAATATACGTCTAGGATGCATTCCAGTAACAATATGAAAAGGTTTTTTTCCTAGTACTCCTATTCATAGAATTATTATATGCAAACTTGGGTTTTGCTAATACCATATACCAGTTACTCATTTTATCCCAAACGGAGCATCTCAATATATTACCCAATCTTCTATTCATTACCTATATTTGTCCATTAGTGTATGGATGGAGTGTAGAACTAAACATTAACCCACTATCCATTTTCTTCCACAAAGTCTTCTTGAAATAACCAAAAAACTTGCTATCTCAATTAGAGATAGTGCTTCTTGGAAATCCATGCAATCTAACAACCTCTTTAAAGAAAAGCTCCACAACATGTACTCCATCAGATGTCTTCTTGCATGGTATAAAATGTGTCATCTTAGAAAATCTATCCACAACAACAAATATGGATGATACCCTCTTTTTGTCTTAGGCAATCTAAGAACAAAACCCATACTAATGTCACTCCAAGGTTTATTAGGAATAGAAATAGGTGTATAAAATACAATATTATGACATACTCCTTTGGAAACTTTAAAAATTCCACAACTCTTTACAAACTTATGAACATCCTTATAGATATGTGGCCAATAATACTTGTCTTTAAGAAAATCCAATTTCTTATCAATACCAAAGTGTCTAACCAATCCATCACAATGATTTTCCTTAATAAAATTAATTCTCATGGAACTTCTTGGTTTACACAATTGAATCCCTTGAACAACATACCTTCTTCAATAAAATAATCTTCATACTTACTCAGTTGATCTAATAGATTCGGTGCTCTGCACTCTCTCCATGCCTTAGAAAAATTATGGTCAGTATCATACAACACCTTCATCTCATCAAAGACAAGAACTTCAACCTTCATCTTAGTTAACAAATAACATCTTCTTCTCATGCATATATAACATGGTTAGTGACTCCACTTTTATGCTTTATCACAAATGTGAAACTCTGCAAGTACTCAACCCACTTCACATGTATGTGATTCAACTTATCTTGACTTGCCAAGTACTGTAATGCCTTGTGATCAATATACAAAACAAATTATTTAGGAAGCAAATACTATCTCTTCTTCTTCAAGGCTTGAAAAATAGCATAGAACTCTTGATCATACACATGATATTTCTCCTTAGCACTATTCAACTTCTCACTAAAGAAAGCAACATATTTACCTTCTTGACTCAACATACCTCCTATTGCACTACCACTTGCATTACACTGAACTTGAAATACCTTCTTGTAATCAGGTAAAGAAAATATAGGTAAGTCAACAACCTTGTGTTTCAAAGTCTCAAAAGTCTTATTAGCACCATGTGTCCATTTGAAATCCTTTCTATCTCCTCTCATTGTCTTAGTCATAGCATTACAAACAAAACTAAAATTCCTTATGAACATTTTATAGACTCTTTCCAAACCATGAAATCTTACCTTACATTTATAGGTGTAGGACACTTAAGAATTACTTTAACCTTCTTATGATCCATCATCAAACCATTAATTAAAATTACAAATCCTAAATATGCAATCTCCTTTTGCATGAATGAACACTTCTTCAAGTTAATCAACAATTTCTTCTCTTTTAATATCAGTAACACTTGCCTAATATGCTCAAGTTTTTCTTCCTTAGTCTTATTGAATATTAGAATGCCATCCAAATAATTTAGAACCTCATTCATCAACCTCATTAAAGTACTCAATGTGTTAGTTAAATCAAAAGGCATAACCAACCATTTATATAGACCATTTTTTATTTTGAAAGCAGCCTTCCACTCACCACCCTCTCTAATTCTAATATGATGATAACCACTATTCAAATTAATCTTGGTAAAATATTTAACTCTACTCAAAAAATCCATTATGTCATCCATTCTTAGCATAGGAAACCTATATTTAATTTTTATCTTGTTAATATCTCTAGAATCAATACACATTCTCCATTCTTCTTATGTGCCAATACAAAAGGTACAAGACATGAACTCAACCTTTCTCTAATCAAACCCTTCTACAATGACTCTTGCACTTGCCTATTAAGTTCTTCATTTATAGTAGGTGTCAATCTATATGGTGCATTATTAAAAAAACTCACTTTAGGAGCCAAATCCATACAATGACTTATACTTCTTACTGGTGGTAAACCATCAGGTATATCTTCTACAATAATCTCCTTGTACTAATTAAGCAATTTCTCAATTTTTATTGGCACTTGGCTGATATTGTCGTCCTTTGTTGTTACTTGGTCAATACTATCACAACTCATTCCTCTAGGAATCACAACAAATAAATTGTTTTCTTCTTCATGTCTTTTTTTACGTTATTTCTCATTAACCATAAAAACTCTAATAGTAGTACAATTTACCTCATCTATAATCAAAGGAAAAAATAATTATTTATTTCATTCATGCAAAGAGTATATTGATTCAATATACCATCATGTACAATATGTCTACATAATGTCAAGGTCTACCCAACAAAATATGACAATAATCCATAGGCATAATATCACACATAGATTCATCAAAGTAGTTTCCAATCTGGAATTTCACAACACCTTACTCACTTACCAACAACTTATGCTCATCTTTGATCCATGAAACATGATAGGGTTTAGGGTGTCTCAACCTCTCCAATTGTAACTTTGTCTAGCTCCTTGGATGCCAAATTTGTTGAACTACAACTATCAATGATCACTTTGCAATATTTCCTAGCCACCTTACATCTAGTTTTGAAAAGACTTCTCCTTGAGATAGGTTCCTCATCAACTTTTTCACTACACAAAGTTATGCTTACCATCAAGTTTTCTCTAGCCTCAAGACCACTCAATGAAACCTCAAGATCTCCTTCAATTGCAACATTTTAACCATTACTACCTTCATTCTTCCTTCTAATATTTTTACTTTCAAATGCTCTATGTCCTTCACCACCTTTAGAATAGGGACCACTAAATTCTTCTCTTCCATAACCACCTCAGTAAGAACTACCTCTTCCTTGGTAAGAGCTACCACCTTTCCACTCAATCTTTCCTTTGTCTTCATTTTTTGACTTATTTTTTCCATTATCTTGTATAGAAATGTCATATATACCACCTTATCCATAAGATCTAACTCTTTCTTTATGAAATATACCACCTCTACCTCTTTGTCTTTTCTCATGGTTATTTGTCAAAATCTCGTCAACTTTCAAGGAATATTGATTACTTCTTCCACACTATCTAGTTTAATAAAAATAATCTCATCTTGAATTGTGTACCTAAAATGATTTAGGTACATTGCAACTTTATCAACCTCATCATCAACATCTCCATATTTTATCTCCAATCTATATAATTCCTTAGTGTAGTACTCCTTCACAGTCATGTCCTTTTGTCTCAAATTTTGCATTTTCCTCAACAAGTTCACTTGATAATCAACAGGGAGGAACTTCAATAATATATTCACCATCTTCAACTAGGTGTTTATCTTTTCTATCAATTTGCAAATGCTCCCACCAAAGTGAGGCATGACCTTTCAAGTTATTAACAACTATCTTCACCTTCCTATTGTCATAAGTTCCTTCAAAGTCAAAGAATTTCTCCATTTTAGAGATCTAATCCAAAAAAGTATTAGTGTCCAATCTTCCATCATAACTTGCCACTTCAATATTAGGCTTTAAATGTTCCCAATATAGGACTCGCAATAATCTTTTCTCATTAGATTCTACTTCGTGTTAAGGATTAGGGTTTGGTGCTCCATCATCACTAACATCATCAAGATGTACTTTTTTCTTTTAGTATGTCTCTGTAGCATCTAATATGGCTACAATTTGTCTCAACATGTCCATAATAGCATTATCAACATTTCCTCTACCATAAACCATTTTGAATAGGCTCCTACAATATCATAACTCTACAAGTTACAAGTCAGACTCAAATCTGTCACCCTACAAACAAGATCAACTTGGTTCTACATGATCTAATTTCCACAAGGATGAATTCTTTGATACCACCTAATATAAGGGAGGTCAAGAAATTGGGGTCAAATGCACACCTAACTCTCAAACCACCTTGTCAATTAAATACAATAAAAGAAAAACATAGAAAACAACACCAAGGAGAGAGAAACAACAATATATTATAGATTCATTAAGTGACATGCAAACATTCTTGACTATGAGGCCTTCTATGTTGTAGCCAAAAAATATATTTTCAAGTTACAAATTGAGATTCCTGATCTCACCGTCAATTTAGACCCTATACTTAATCATTTTAGTCATTCGACTCTCCATGACTTTTCCCCTACAAAAGTACCCTTCCTAAGCCTAGACATCTCAATTTATACTTGCCAAAATAGCTTACAAAATATTCTAGATCTTCACATTAGAGAAGGCCAACTTAACACAATTTTCCCACATCCCAATGGTCCTTATATTAAATGCACAAATAATAAATGAAGAAGTTGGCTCTCAACAAGAAAAAAACATAGACAAACATAGTCAAAGAAATATGAAGACATGACCAAGCATCAAGAAAAATGATCACTGAATAGGCTTGGTGAATATAGCACTCAGTGTATACTAGAGGTCCACACACACATGAATTTGGCCAACACTACAACTTGAACTTGACCAAAACTGCAACTTGGCCAACACTGGAACTCAAACTTAGTAGAAGTTACAACTTGTCCAAAATTGGAACTTGATCAAAAACAAAAAAGATAAATAGGATAGTAGAGAAATCTTGGATGCTCCCTCATCACCAATTTTATGAATAATAATAGGGGTAACAAGTTTTTATGTATGGGTACCTTTAATTTTCCTTTCTACCCCTTGGAGAAGTTAGGAGGATTAAATAATTTTATGGCTAGTATGCAAGAATTGGCATCCTATATCAATATGAATGATCTCATAGGCGTGTGGATATACAAGGCCCCCCTTTTACCTAGTCTAATAGAAAGAAAGGCTAGGAGCTAATACAAGTCAAGCTAGATAGATTGTTGGTATCTACTAATTGGCAACATCTATTCTACTCCACCTTAACTTCTCTCCCCATAATGATTTGAGATCATGCATCATTTTTGATTAATTGGATAAAAGGTGTCTTTAGTAGCCCAAATATATAAGCTAAAATAAAGTTAAATAAATGTGTTACTTCGTGTATACTAACCTGCACATTCATCAGACCAAATCCAGTGCTCTGAAACATTTATTCCACAATTTCTGAGATCTTCAGAGAACATTACAAAACAATGAGCCACATAACTCTTATCATGAACTTTATCATAACTAATATAGAAATGAACTTGTTTGATGATGATGCATTCATTTTCATCCAATCTTTCTATCTGATCCACCTCAAATTGTGCATGTCTATAGGTCACTTGCACAAATATTGCAACTTGTTCAGAATGATAATATTGGCCTTGAAGCTCTGTATGAGGTGCAAATTTATAATTCTTAGAAAAATCTACAATTGAAAGTATACAACTAGGTGGAAAACAATTTTTGGAATCACAAAATTGTTTAGCTTGCCATCGTACACCATGAAAATGTTCGATATGTGGATATATCAATGGAAAAAACTTGGCCATGAACTCATCATAATGCAATTCACTCTCCTTCAATAATTTTTTTTTGGATTCATCTCCTCTCTTATTTTGGTATGTCTCATATTCATATCTCATTCATGAAATTGGTGTGAATTCATTAATATTCTCAACTTGCATAATTTCAAAAAATTTGCATAAATCTCCACAATCTTCACAATGATTTTTGATGCATTACACTTTGAATTAAAAACCTATGTGGAGGAATGGTGGAAGATCAAAATTTAAAGCACCGTCATGTTTAGGCTTGCTACTAAACTTGATAATGTTAGGATAAATGCTACCCATTAGAGGAAGTCCTCATTTGGGGATATTTTTAAGAACAAGGAAGAAATTGATACAAAACTAGAGGAACTTCAGAAGGCTATGGCTAAGGGGAATTTTCTATTAACACTATCAAGGAGGAAAAAGTATGTAAGAACCAATGGAAGGAGGTTATTTCTGTTAGGAATAAGGTGTCTCAACCTTGTATAATTCCTATTCTTATTATTTGTTTTGTAAAATGTATTTCTTGCAAATAATGTTGACGTGTCGACATCTTGAATTGTGTGTAAGGAGATCATGGCTAAAACGGTTATGACAGATTCCTATGACACATAAGAGCTATGTTAGGAAGATTCAATGACAGGTGAAGACATGTGGCAAGTAAGATATTTGAGTATTGTACACTCTACCCCAATAGTGAGGTTCGGGGCATCGCCCCAAAATTTTTTTTGGGGTTCCTATTTTCTCGGAGAATGGTAAAACCCTAATACGGTTTACTTTTGGGAGTAGCCCTAAAGTGAAGTGCATGTTATAAGCATTTTTTAGGGTTGCAAAGAGATGCGATGCGTGAGAGTGTATTGTTGGTACTGCGAGTAGCTATTGGAGTCTTCTGTTGTTGATGTTGAACTTGCATTGCAAGTGTATTGTAACCTTGTGTTGAAGATAATACATTGTGCAGGTTCTAAAGGGGTGGGGTTGTTTTACCAAAAGGTTTTTCCCCACCGGAAAATCCTTGTGTTATGTGTTCCTTTCTTTGTCTTTTTTTTGTATGCATGGTTGGCTGCAATATTGTTGTTTACATGATATTGAATCTGTAAGTGAAGAAGATTTTAATAGGATTTGCATCATACTTTCCTTATGAGATTAGTGTAGGAAGCTGTTTCCGCACCTGAGTTTCCTTACAATTTCTAAAGAAGAAATATACTAGAAAGAAAGATCCATAATCCAATGGTTAATGAAGAGTAATAGGATTACTATTTCTTTCATAGGTTAGCCTCCTAACACAAGAAGAGAAATACTAAATATTGTGATATGGAACCTAATTAGAGTTGGAGGTTTATTCAACATAGTTTTCTTTCGATATTATTTCTATGGGGGTTTGGGGGAAGTGCCCCCAAGATGGGGTCAAGGGACAACACTCCTCCAGGGTCCTGGGGTAGTGCCCCAGGTGTGCTCCCTATTATAGTATAGTGTGGGGTCAAGGGGCAATGCCCTCACAGGGGTTCTGGGGGTAGTTCCCTTAAAGTCAAAATTGACCTTATATTGTAAATTGTGTCAGCTGCTATTTTCCTATTGGATGACTTATTCTTGCCCTAATTGTGTAAGTGGTAAAAAGCTTTTATAAAAAGGCTTAGGGTTAGGGATTTCATAATGTAATAGTGATATTGTAGCTTATTGCAGTGGTATTGAGCTATAAAGGGATTGTGGATTATAATCACTGGATAATAATAGTATTGGAGTTGCTGTTAGTGGAAGTAGCCTTGGGATTGGGTAAACCACATTAAATCTTGGTGTCTTGTGTTCTCTTATGTGTGATCAATTTTTTTTTCCTGATATTGGTTATATTTGCATGTAACTATTATTTCTGTCTAAGGTTGATCCTAACACTATAAGCTCCTTGTAAGATAACAACAATAAGACTCTTGTAGATTAGGACGAGATGGGAAGATGGGTAGTTTCATATTTTATTGCTTCTTATAAGGGTAAAAATAGGAATGTGGATACAAACAAGAGAGATAAACTCATCTAGAACCTCCCTAGAGTGTTAGGAGATGAGGAAAATTCTCTCATCACTAGTCAAGTGCTTGAGGAGGAAATCAAGGAAGTTTTGTTTTCAATGAAGGCTTATAAAGCCCCTAAACTAGATGGTTTTCCCCCTGACCTTTTTTCAAAACTTCTAGGATCTTATAAAGGTGGATTTGAAAAGGGTTACTAGAGACTCCTTCATAATTGGTAAGTTACTGGGGAGGCTCAATAAAATTGTTATTATCATTGCCCCAAAGTTTAATGATCCTAGAAGTCTTTCTAATTTCATACATATTAGTTTATGCAAACTGTTTTACAAAATATTCTCTAAGATCTTGGTTAATAAAATTAAACTGTTGTTGGAGAACTTTATTGGTACCCCCTAGAAGGGATTTATCTTGGGGAGGTAGATTTTGGATGTTGTAGTAACTACACTTGAGGTAAATCTAGTCAATGGATAAAAGAAGATTCCTTGGTATGACTCTTAAACTTGACATTTCAAAAGCCTGTGATAAGGTGCACTTGGAATTTATGTATATAGTTATGAGAATAATTGATTTTAATCATAAAGTTTTGGAATTGATCAATATTATGGTGGAGACTATTAATTATACTGTGATTATTAATGGTATTCCATGGGGATCCTTTAAGGGCAATAGGGGTCTTTGACAAGGTTACCCCATTTCCCCTTATCTTTTTATCATGTTTGTTGAGGTCTTGGGTTGGTCCTTCTCTAAGCTGGTTGATTTGGGAACTATTACTAGTGTTAAGGATTCCACCACCATATCCCTGGAGGTTATACAATATTTTGTTGATCACACCTTTTTATATGGATATGCTAGTTTTTGAAGCTAGAATCTAGAGAAACTTGTTCGATTACTATGTTGAAAATTTAGGAAAATATAATTTTTTTGGCAAAAGTAAAATTTATATCTTTAATATTGATCAAAATATTTAGTTTTGGACACAAAAAATTATTGGTTGTAAATTTTTTGGTATCCTCGATACTTACCTTGGTCTCCTACTGACTATAAAGGAAGTGAGTAATGAATTCTAGAACACAATTCTTGAAAGAATGCAAAAAAAACTTGTGGGATGGAATGGAAATATTTTAAGTAGTGTTGGGAAGTTTCAACTCCTTATCCCTCTCCTTAGGGGGTCTTGATTTATTTTATGTTGCTATTTAAAATTACCAATGTCATGGCAAAGAAGTTATAGAAAACCTAAATAATTTTTTTATGGACCAGTAGTAAGGAATGGAACAAACTTAGTCAAGTAAATTGGGAAAGAATGTATAAACCCAAGGCTAAAGGAGGGTTGGGGGTGTGAAGGATCATGCATTTTAATAAATTCCTCATTATAATGTAGGATGGAGGCTCACAAAGAATTGGTGGGATAGTGCAATATAATGAAGGCTAAGTACTTAGGAAATACTTTTTATGTTTACAACTTTTTGGAGATTGACTGGCCATACGGATCCAAGATTTGGAACAATGTGATGAAAATGGTAAGATCTTGAAAGAGTAACTAAGGTGGTTGGTGGGGAAGGGGAATAAATTGATATTTTGGGAGGATAAGTGGCTAGGAGAGAAACCTTTATCCTATAGTAAATTCTATCAACTGAAGGAAGTAAAGAAAGTAGAATTTTGGGGAAATGGTTAGTGATTATGTGCTAGCTCAAAGGAAGTGGAAATTTTTTTGGTTGGAGTACCAAGTAACCAAACATATTTAGCCGATGAACTTAAAGAGCTCCTTGGGTGTTATAAAATTGCCTATATTCTAGAGGAGGATATGTTTTCTTGGGAGCATACCTTGGATGGTGTATTTTCAATAGAACTTGCTTATGGTGTGTTATTTGATAATGAAACTACCCCATCTTATTGGAAACAAGTTTTGAATAGACACCTTATAGCTAAGATCAACTTCTTCTGGTGGACATCTTTACATGGGAAAATTATTACTATAGATAATTTGAGTAAAAGAGGATTTCAAATCCCTAATAGATACTACCTATGTAAAGTAAAGGAGGAAAGTGCATACAACACATTTTCATCCACTGTCCCTTTATTAGGTGGATATTATTGTCTATCTTGAGGAAACTCTAGGTTGAATGGGTCTTCTTGCTAGATTTGTAGCAATTTATCCTAAGCTAGGATTGTCCCTTTGAGCACCCTCTACTTAGACTCTTATGGAATATGGATCCCCCTCATTTCTCTTGGGGGATTCAAAAGGAAAGAAATAATGGGATCTTTAGAGAGGTGGAGAAGAAGGAGGAGATTGTGGGTAAAAGCATTGTTAAATTGTTGAAGGAGAACCTAGAGTTTGGTAGTTGGAAAATGCCACAAGACCCCCTGTAGTTGTATGAGTAGAAGATTATCATTCAATGGAACCTCCTAGAGATAGTTAAAAAATTTGATAATTATAAAAAATTAGAAGAAGGAATACTAAGTGGAAGTCATCAGAACCCCCAAAGGTTAAGCTCAACCTGTGGAATGGAATGGGGTACTATAGGAGGAGGAATTGTTAGGGATTTAGTTTGGTAGACATCTCTTGGTCTATGCTGGAAACCTGGGAAATGCGACCAACAATTTTGTAGAAGCTATGGCCTTATTCTAGGGAATTAAGATGGTTTTAAATCTATGTTGGAGACATGTTAGAATTGAAGGGGACTCTTTGCTAGTAGTGGAGTCAATTTAAGGTAATTGTACCCTAGGGTGGACTAAGAGGTATTCTAGAAGACATGTGGTACCTTCTTACTTAGCTCAATAGTTATGACCTACAACATAGTTATAGGGAGGAGAATGTTGTGACATATGCTATGGAAAGCTTGGGACTACAAGTTGAAGGATTATGTTGCTAAAGGAAAATAAAGGCAATCTTGGTTGAGATATGCACTCTAATTGAGAAGGAAAATGATTCTATATAGTGTTCAATGAACAAATTCAAAATAATTTGTTGATCTTATTGGCTATTATGGGTGGCCCTCTCATTAAGGTAGGGTATGATGTCAAGTTGGATTTCAAATGATCAAATGGGTAAAATATATTATTATTTTATTACTAATAGTGACCATTAAAAAGAGAATGAAGGGGTAGTTATGAAATAGAGTGGATTTAAGTTAGTGGAGATTATGCCAGGTCAAATCAAAAGATGAATATTTATTACATAATTAAGAAATGTTCAAGTGGCCTTTCAAAGTACAATCCCTGGAGGCTTATGTGGTTATTTTGGAAAGGTAAGGAAAAAAGGACACACATGGCCAACTATAGTCAAAGGGACACATTTTTTAAAGGCACATCTTATAATTATTAGTGTAGCTCATCTTTTAAATTTCATAAGAAGCAATTTGAGTTCATTTTCTCCTTAGGGATTTTGAGAAGATTTTAGGGTGTTCTCAATCTTAGCAATCTGGAGATTTCAAATAATTCTAAGAAAGGTTAAAAAATGGGGGGGATATGGCCTACATTGATCCATCTAAAATTGAGGACTATGCCAAGAAACCTTATACTAGGATGGCCCTTAGTGAAGGTAGTTGTGTTCCCTTCATAGAAGACATGGTTGGGTATGATGACAATATTTTGGCTCAGTTCATTGATTCATGAGTGGATAGGAGATTTACCATCAACAATATTTCATTCCTTGCTAATTAAGAGATCATTGCAATGGAAACTTATTTGGATATGGATGGAAGGAAATGGAAGAAAGTTACCAAGGTTAGACATGAGACTAGCATGAATAGATTTTTTGAGAAAAATGAAAAGTAGAGAAAGTATCCCATCCCCATGGAATGAGGTATTTCTTGTCTTTGTGAAATATCTCACCTTAGAGGGTAGTCTTTGAGTCTTCTATTTTAATCATTTACCCCTTCTTAACCACTTTAGACACCAGGATGTGATTTCTATACCATTTTTTCTCTTGCATGGCCTTGAGGCCACTGTAACTAATATTAAGGATAGGAAAAGGAAAGGAAAAATTTATAACATTTTTCATCAAGGCTTAATCTTCTATCTCTAAAATTTCCACTTGCCCCTTGCCCCTCCTCTCTCTCTATTATTAACAACCAAGACTTACCCTGCCCTCCTTAAAATACATCTAGCTTGACTTGGATTAGCTCCTAGCCTTTCTTACTATTAGAGTAGGTAAAAGGGTGGCCTTGTATATCCACACACCTATGAGATCATTCATATTGATATAGTATGCCAAGTCTATCATACTAGCCATAAAATTATTTAATCCTCCTAAATTCTCCAAGGGGTAGAAAGGCCAATTAAAGGTAACCATACACAAAAAATTGTTGCCCCTATTATTATTTGTACATAATTCAAAACCCTCCCCATCATCCACTCCCTTTGGAAAACCTAAAAATGAAAGGGCCCATAAAAATCCAAAAATTGAGAAGAGTGAGGAAATTGACTTAGTTGATATAGAAGAAGAAATGATCTAGAGGTAGGAGAAAGTCAGGGAGACTTGTGAAAAGTAGGGCTAGGATGAAAAACCTACAGGGATTGGGAAATTAGGAAGGAAACAAAATCTAAACCAGCTATAGGGAAGAGAAAAAATTGAAGAGGAGAGCAGAAAAGGATGATGATCTTGCTGAAATGAGGATTGAAGAGACCAACTTAGCCTCAAAGGAGATTAGGACCAATAAAAAGAAAGAGAAAGCTAGCCAAGACAAAACCCATGTGTCAACTAGTTTCACTATGAACATGGTGTATTTTACTATTGGTGTGGTCCCTCCCCTAAGAATGTAGAAAGATGACTCACCAAAGATGACAAATTATCCTATGCAAGTGGACAAGAACATTAAAAAAAAGATTTTTGCTAACACCATGTTTTGTAGCTTAAGACTTTGGATGTTGAAAAAATTAACTATATTCATTTCTAGGAGATGTTTAGAAGTTTCAAAGTCATTAAGAGAATGAGGAGAACAAACTTGGGGCAGAGGATTCAGTCAAGCTCTATGGCTTCTTAGTGGATCACTAGGCCAACATCTTTCTAGTTAAGAAAGGGAAAGAGAAGGCCAATGCTTAGGCCTTTTTTTTTAATTTAATCTTCTCATTATACTCTTTTGTTGGTTATGTCCATCTTATACTTTTATTTTTAGGCTGGGAGGCCTTAGAGACTATTTATTTATAGGTTTAAGTACCATATTAGAAATGCTGGTAGATGTGTAGTTAGTTTTTTATGTGGAAAATTTGTATATAGCTTGATATATACTTTCTTAGTTATGGTTGGTTTATTCTTTGCATTGGTGGTTTTAGTCATGCCACTGATCATTGCGTGAATATGTATGCTTCTATCTAGGTTGGGATCATTGTTTGGGATAAAATATTTTTGATGTTTTTGGCTGAGTAGGTTGCTTGTAATGTTTTTTTTGTTGATGTGTTGTTAGTGGCCCTACCATGATAATGTACTAAGGGGCAGCCCCCTTGTTGTTTGACTGCTATTAATAAAAAAAAACCACTAATTAATTTTCTAAACAAATAAGAAAAAAAGAAAGTTAAAAGTGGAAAAAGAAAAAAATTAATTTTCTAAGAAAATAATATAAAAAAAAGTTAAAAGTGGAGATAACAACTAATTAAGCTAAATAAAAATGACAAAAACAAGAGTTAAAAAGTAAAGTGAGATAAAAAAGATTGGAAAATAATAAACGAGAAGGGCTGATAATTTTCTAGTCAAAAAAGTAATTTTATAGGAATAAAGTTCCCACATAAAGTCTATCAGCTTAAAATATTAAAGCATGAGTAAATAACATGATTTCCTTTTAAGGTAGTTTAAATTCATAATATATTATAGAGCATTTTTTGTTTTGTTTTAGGGCCCTCATAGTTGGGGTTAGGGGTGTCACCTAAATACAAAGAAGAAGATAATCGATTATCCTTTTGAAGGGGGATTGAATACTATGAGGAGGCACACAAACAATGTCACCTAAATAAAAAGAAGATGATAACCAATTATTTCCTAAATAAAAAAAAAGGATGTGTTGTATCTCCTACCTTGTTAGGATTGTACATTAAGTTCTTTGTTTCCTATCTTATTTGGGTTGTACATTGACAAATTAAAAATTTGGTTAAATAAAATAGAAAGGGAGGGTGTTTATTTGGTAGGGTATGTGGCAAACCTTCTTTTTATGTTGATGATCTTATTTTGATATAAAAAATGACTTGCGGATTAAGAGATCATTTAGGAGCCTTGAGCAATTTTGCAAGGAAGTTGGTATGTGGGTGAGTATTACCAAAATCAAAATCATGTTTTTCTCTTTCAGGATAAAATAAAATCATATTAATTTCATTTTTTAGGGTAGCTCATTGGAAATCATGCAAGAGTACAATTATCTTGGGATTGACTTCCATTACAAGCATAATTGGGAGACATGTAGAACGAAAAGGATACAAGGGGCTAGAAAGATTCATTTCTACAATAGATGCAGGATGAAAAAACTATAGGACTAAATAACCAAAAGGACTCATTTCCACTAGTTCTTTATGGCTATGAGGTTTGGGGGGACAAAAAGGAAAAATATGGATGGAGACCTATAGAGAAAATTCTCTCCATTTCTCAAACTTAAAACCTTTGTACCTTATGAAATTATTTTAGGGTTTTTCCATTAGAGGATTCAACAAGAATTCAATTACTTACTAAAGAAGGTTGAAAACATGCATCACCATTGTTGGTCAAAAATTGTGAAAGGATAGGTCCTTAACCATAGGAAGAAAACCTAGATGAAGTAAAATATGAAATGGTTGGATAAATATAACATCAAGTCACAGAACTATCCTAATAGAAATGTGGACATATAAAGGTTTGTTATAGAGAAGTTTCAGTGTGTGATAATAACATTGGTAGAAAAAAACCTTACAACATTCAAGAATTCCACCCGATTGGGGAACATGGTTAAAGTGTATCTTGAGGTTGCTATTAAATGAAGGGAAAGGTGGTTAGTGACACAATTGAGGATGAGATCTCATAATTTGATAGATAGAAGAGGCTCAAAGAAGATTTAGAGGAGAGAACTTGCATGTTTTGTAGGACAAGAGAAATTGAAATGGAATGAAAGTTTCTCTCAAAATGTATAGTGTGTGATAATATCAGAACTCATTATGATGTCATCTTGAAAGTGGACAACACACAATTTATTCAAAGTAGATAAGATCAACCAAAATGCTAGTTTTTGGGTTATGATCAATAACAAAAGATTAGAAATAGAAAGAAATATGGAAATTACTTAGTGTTATTTTCCTTTGATCCCTTAAACTGCTTGGTCTCATGGACATCATTGAAATCATTCATTCATTCATTTTGAAAGGGGCACTCTATGAGGAGGCACAAAAACCATAGTCTCATCCAAGAATTTATTTCTTATTTATTTCTAATTGAAGATGAGACCCATTTGGAAGACTATTGAAGAAAAATATGTGTCATCAATCCCTTATATGAGGTAAGCCAAAGAGGGTGGGGGTATAGGAAAAGGATCCTAAAAATACTTAAGATGTCTATGGTTGTACCTAAAAATACCACACACAAAAAGCACAAATCCTACCATGAAATATCTAGAAATCCTTGTGATAGTCGAGGCATATCACAAGGACCCCTTTTATGCAATTGTCTAAGCTGATTATCCAAGCTTGAAGGATTCAATTATTGGGGAAGGAAGTTTCTTATCAATAACATTAAAACTAAATCCAATTGCCTAGCTCTAGTCAACTAGTCAAACATAATGAGATCATCCAAAGAGTAGGCTATGGCAAGCCAAAATAAATTATCCCAATATTCTAATGGTAAGCCTTTATGAATTTTAATGATAGTGATAGGGTACAAGGGAAGCACATTATGTATCATTAAGATGTAAGTGACCATACTTGGAAATAATGCAATAGGAAAAGTTTGATTAGGCTTGTGATAGTTGGGGTACACACATGACCTCTCATATATGCAATTTGTGTTCAAAATACAATAGGGAAAGCAAAATTTGAATGGCGAGGGGGGGGGGGGGGGTGGGCGAGGGGGTTGAATCTATTCTTCAAAACTTTAACCATAAAATCATTCACCAAACATCCATCTCACAAATTGCATATAAACTAAGATAGCCAGCTAAACATATTCACCAAACATCCATCTCACAAATTGCATATAAACTAAGATAGCCAGCTAAACATATTCATCCATAGCATGAAAAAAATAACATTCAAGACATATATGACACAAGATACTTGGTTTCCTAGAAACTCTCCATTGAGAAGGTGAAACTAGGGTGGGGATGACACCCACAAATCTCCACTACTATAGTAATAAAGTGTATCTAATGAAGGATACAATGTTTGATCATAAACTATGATCTACCCTATGAAAGGTCTGCCCTATTAAATGCTTACAAGATTGTTAGATCTTACCCTATTAAAGTATTTCAACACCTTGTTAGAATTGTGCTTGATTAAATGACTTAACACTTACAATGAGGTAAGTACCTTGTTAAAGGATTTACAACAACCTATTAAGACTACTCTGTTAAGAGATTCAATTGATTTGCCTACTAGAATGTCTTAGCAATGATCTTGTGGTTAGTACTCTTCTACTAGATAACAGATCACATCTTTACTGATGTGTACTTGATCCTCTTTGATTGGACATATCATTTCTATCCTCTAACTCCTTTCCTCTTTTCTCCTCTAATTGATTCTTCAATATATCTCAATACACATCTCCTTAGCCACCATGAATGCTCTATTTGTGCATGCAAACCTCTCTCTTCTTGCATTCCACACTTACATATTTTAGGGTCCATCCTCCTTATGAAGACTTAGGTGACTTAGGGTTAGGTATGAATCAATTATTGTGATTCACCCATTTTTCCACTTAAACCATCCTTTTAACTAATTGGTTGCATGTACTACATATGGATTCTCAATATAGATTCATCATTATCATCTACAATCACAAAATAATTCTTATTTCAGCTCAAAAATGGTTTACATAGAAGTTTATTCCATTACAAGCAACTATGTCCAAAACTATTTACTTGACACTTGAAGCATCTGATGTTTAGCATCCACTATATCTTCAATGCTATAACTTGGCCTTTTAATGACTCAACATTCATTGGTCACTCATCATCTAAATGATCAGAATCTACTATTTTCTTGACACACAAGTGACTTGGCACTTACTAGTTACTCGACACATATTGTATCTGACAACTTACACTTGACATACACTACTTGTTCAACATGAACTCAACAAATAAATTAAGTGTGTTGTCACTCATATGTCAAAACCAATATGAGATTAACAATCTTCCCCTTTGACATGAGTGGAAAAATCACTAGTCATGCATGTATAACCTTAGTCCTTGATCATAACTCAAATATTCTCCATTTTAGTACATGGCTTACATACAAAATTTCAAAATTTTACAAAATACTTATTGCTTAATAGTCATACCTCAAAAATTCCATAACTCCCCCCGAGTTGATTGTTTTATTCTGATCCTAAAACTGAATACTCCTACAAAATAGATCACTCTATTTTTGGTTCTATACTATAGTCTCCATCTATGTTTGGTCTCTCCCAAAAATTATGCTCTTCTTTGGTTCATTCTCCCCTTTTCTTCATTCCACCCCCCATTATTCATTCTCCCCCTTTTGACACTTATGTCATGGGTTTTACACAAATTATGTGTTTGTCTAAGCAATATTTATGGACCTCCATCATTATCTTTAATGATGCATCCTAGTTGTCACATGCTACCTCCAGAGATTTTATCTATATGTCTAACTCGATAGCAAGGATGACTAAGCCTTCATGTGTAGGAAGATGGGGATCTTTCTTCAACAATGTCTTTGCATAGGCTAGCTCCTTGTGTAACACCTCCATGTGAGGGGTTGGAATGGACTAGATGTTAATTAGTGTAGCCCTAATAGTTGCATCTTGAGCTTGTAAAGCTGCTAACTAACCTTGTGTTGATAAAAAATTCCTAAAATGAGACTGACTTTGACCAAGAGATTGTTGTAGAATGTTACTTGTTTTCTTAAAATCTCCCTCCAAATGGTCAATATGTCTCTACACTTCTTGTGTGAATAGGGGAACATCACACAACTTGGTGTAAAGAGAGAAAATGTTCTCCAACATCTTCTTTTCACCCTCAATTTTGGTTGCTAACTCAACCTAGTGTAGTGTAATAGCACTTGATTTCTATTCATTCACCCTTGTTTTAAATTTCTTCTCAGACCATTCCAATAATTTGACTTTGGAATCTAGGTCTTTATCATTGATCTTTTCCACAATATTTTCCAACTATTCAATGATTCGATTGGATTCATCAAGCATAGGTGATGAAAGTATGACTCCGATACCACTGATGAAGGGCCACAACACCCTTACCAACTCACAACCAAGAATGCAATAATATGAAGAGAAAGAGATATAAAATGCTTCCCAAGAAATTTTATTAAACTTGAAAATCCTTAGCAATTACAATAAGCTTTCTGCAAGATCTCTCAAGATCCAATCCAAACCTAAGCTAGTCTAGATCCACACTCTAGTAGAAGCCTCTGAGATCTCAACTTGTACTCACAAGCCACCAAGAAACCTCCTTGTTTCTAAACCACAGTCACTAGCTCTTCTCCAACCTTATCCAAGATCCAAGTGTAAATTGCCTCACATTCGATGCTCTATCTACACACTCACAACTCCATCACAATGTGCTGTAAACTACCTCACATTTGGCGCTCTGTCCACAGACTCAGGAAAACTCACTCTTGACTTCCTCCTTCTCTTTCACACCTTGAAGCTTTTCCTTCCAAAGCTTTCACCTTCCCAAGCTTCTCCTTGTCGAGCTTCTACTTCTCAAGCTTGATTAGAAATGCTCATATGCCTTGCTTAAATAGGCACTTACCACCCAATGCATGACTTATCCACAACCTTCTAGAATTCCTCCTACACAATATCCGCAACCTTCTACAACTTCCATAACCTTCTACAATATCCACAACTTTTTACATTATCCATAGCTTTCTAAAATTCCACCAACACACCTCGATAAATGGAATGACAACCATTTTTTATTTTTATTTTTAACTTTTCTATTACGCCACCTATGCACCTCAAAAATAGAAATCTCCTTTTCCTTTCTTTTCTCCTTTTTCCCCTTTTTTATTTTTTTATTATTTCTCCTCTAATTTTTGTCACTTTCTCTCTCCTCCACAATTTTTTTATTTTTTTATTTTTCAATTTTTTATTTTTATTTTTTAATAATTTTCCCATGCAAGATGCTCCTGCATCAATAGGTAGGCTAAATGCATTAAGAAATATGTCCTTGATGTCATGCAGTGCTTGTTTCTACCTATGCTACAATATGCTGATTTTCTCTATTGTAATTGTTTTAAGGTCATACTTTGGAAATCCAATCACTTTATCTAAGTTGATGTCACCATAGGATGCCACTTCATCAACCTTAGATGTGCTAGGACTTGGCCTTGATGCTTGCAATGGTGTAGCTTTAGTACTTGGCTCGTGAAGTGCTTGCAATGGTGTAGCTTTAGTACTTGGCTTATGAAGTGCTTGACTAGGATTAGGCGTAGCAGTGTCTAGTAAGGTAACTAGTGTTTGTATTGCTATCACTTTCTCTAGCTTCATAGTCAAGACTAATCTTAAATCCTATCCTTCTCTTTTACTATAGTTTCTACTTCACCTAGGTTCCTAACCTATTTGAACTAGTCTCCCTTCTTTCTCAATTATTGTAATTGCTGATATTGAAACCTTTTGTACCTTGGTGCTGATATGCAAGGACATTGTGTCCTTCCTTTACTATACTACAATAGACATTGTAGGTTGTACCTTTGTAGATTGAGAGGGGGTGATGTATAATGCTTGTGTTTTCTCCCCTATAGATGCCAATTCTACCTTCTCAATCTCATCCACACTTATCAACATAGGATGACTGCATAGTTGTGCCTTGGTGGTGGAATTAGTTAGTATCTTCTACATATCCTCCTATGTTAGGGGATTGATGTTCCAAATAGTTGTTTCAGACACATCCTTAACCTTTACTATATATGCTTGTGTACTAATACTCAACATGTGTACATTTGGTACACTCTAGTCTTATTGTTTATCTTCCTCAACTATTGCCTCTATAGTGCCTTCCCCATGTAATTCTATTAAAAACTCTTCATTTATTACTTCAACTACCTCTTCCTCTTCTTTTTCTTCACCTATTTCCTTAGGTGCCTGCTCAATAGCCTTTTGTGTTGTCAGCCCATAGATCACCTTTCATATTTGTGTGCTTTGCCCAACAATAGCTTCAATCTTGTTCTATACAATGTTAAAAGCTTGACACTTTGGAGAAAATATTCCATTATTCTTGTTTATAGCTTTTTTCATATCAATTTTGTCCAAGTCTGGCATCACTCTTGCAAGTGTAGTCTCCTAACATTTCTCTCTATTGTGAGACTATGTTTCCACCTTTTCTCAACTCTATCATATAGGCTCTTGGGTAAAGAGTTGGAAATATCAATTAGATTCATCTTAAAAGTTTCCATCATGGCATATATAGAATCTTCTACTTTATCCATATCTAACTTCCCAAGTTTATCAAACTCATCATGTGTAAATCCACTTAAATCAACATTATTCTTAAAATTTTCACACAAGTTGTCCAAGTTAGAAGAGGGATTATGACTTACCACTTTGAATTGGATGTTATCATCTAACTTGGTCCTCTCCTCATCTAATTCAGTTGGGTCAATATATTTTCTTCTTTTCTTTTTCTTAGGTTCATCTTCTTTTGTAGTTGTGCTAGCACTTTTGCCTTTAGGCTTTTGAACTTCCCGAGTCTTGTTGGCAATAGCTCTTGTGCTAGGCTTGGTAACAAGAACTGTAGGCTTTTGTACTATAGGTTTTGCAACCATTTTAGGTAGGTGTATCTTCATCATCTTAATTTTCCTCTTCTTCTTCATCTTCTTCTGGCTCTATACCAAATTGTTCTTTGAGTTTCTTCACAATCTTATTCTTCTTCCTCAATGCAGATGATGTCTTCAAATACATTATTATCTTTGACTATGCTACATATGGGTTTCCAAATGAATTAGTATCCTTATCTACTTCCTTTTCTAGGAAAGAAATTATGGTTGTAGATGCCTCATCAACATTAATTTCATAAGACAATGGTTTAGCCATCTCACCCTTGGAACAACAACTTGTACATATGTGAAATCAACATCAACTAGAAAACAAACATCATTGAAATTCTTCTCTACTTTTGATACTAGAATCCTCTTTCTTTGTTTTATTGACTTCTTAAAGTCTTCAAAGTAGCTAGTCATCATAGACTCAAAATTATCTCCAAGTTGCTCTATAAATTCACCAATCTACACTACAACTGACCTGTTAGTATTCCAAGCTATTTTCCCAAATGTGGGAAAAGTATTCTGCACATACAAAAATATACAAACAAGTATTGAACCAAATTTTCATTATGCACTTTTTGACTTTCTTATGGCTCCCAAGTTTTTAGATACCTGCTAGAGTTGTAACTCGGTAAGGTCATAGGAATGGTCTTTCTTTACTATCTTGTAACCCAAATCCACAACCACAGATGGTATACTAGTTAACCTATTGGATTGAAAGAACTTATGTGCAATAATTCTCATTGTAAATGCAATTAGGGATTTAGTAATTATGTCTATGGTCATCCCTCTCTTGTTCCATAGTGCCCCTATATTCTTCTTAATTGCCTCATTTGCATCACTTCTCATTGTCTTAGGTCTGTCTAGGGTTGGATACCGTGTCACTTTGTGAATAATCATATTTGTGATTTTTTATAGGGCCATCCTCCAACCATGCAGAATTGTCATGAATTCTACTAAGAACAATATTTATCCATTTAGTCTTGAATACATTTAGAAAATCTAGGGCACATATTAATCCTTTTCTCTCTACAACCTTGTATTCTTCTTTAAATACTCTATTATCACACAATTTTTAATATAAGTCTCTTATTTCCATGTCTCCAATGCTTCCAACCTTACAATTTTAGCAACACCTTACATCTTGTATCATCAAAACTTGTGGTGGTATCATAGAGAACACACTAGACTGGTCTCCTTTATATGCAATGTTAGGAATTTCCTAGAAATGTGGTTGTTTGATCTCATTACTTATCAATTGAACATTCAAAACTTCCTATCCTTCCTTAACCATAGCAACAAAAGAACTAATAACAACTAACTAGGGTTTGCTTAAAATCAAGCAATATAGCTCAACACATGATAAATACCTTGGAAAATATGATGATTGGTATTGAGTAGCAATTGAATATAGGTTGAAACACTTGAGTTCTTTTCTCCAATTTGCCTTTAGCTCTTCGTGCTCTCTTCAATCTTGAATAATTGCAAATGAGTCAGAAATTGACTATATAGCCCTTAAATTTTCACAACTAATGCTTAGTGCTTACATAGCTTGGCTCAAATAGTAATTTTGACTCACTTGGCTTCTATGAAATTCCTACTTTACTTAGGAACCATAGTGAGCTTGGCCAACACTATCACATTTGATATCTTGACAATAACTAACTTTCACTCATCAACCATAGTGAAACTTTTCATGCTCGACAACAACATGAAAAATTATAGATTTCTTCTAAGTTCTAACCATTACTTTTCATCTTACTTATTGCATATATGATCTTTTCAAAACCAAATCCTTGGAACTGATGGATAATTAAACTTTGAAATATTAGTCCCACATATACCTCTTAATTTCCTAGCTGGGGGTGGTGTGATCACGTAATCCATTGGATGAAGTGACCCCATTTGAACTTGAGTGCTGCAATCTTCCTTCTTCTTCCATGTCTTATTCATCTACACTTTGACTTCTTCAACATCAAACTTTCCTTTTCCTTTTTTGAATTCACTACTAGGTGCTTTTGACCTTGTTGGATAATTTTTGCTTATGTGACTAGTCTTCAAATAGCTAAAACATGTAGTTTGACTCAACCGTCTTTTATAGTCACTTCTGAAATGTGTTCTAATGAAATTTTTAGCAGCATGTCCATACTCTTGACAATAGTAACAACTATACCTTGTATTTTAATCCCAATTGTAGTATCAACCAATATGGTTTACCTTGAATTGCTTGTTTGATGACCAGTTAGGCTTTAATCTGCACTCATATGCTCTATGTCCATACTTCTTACAATTGCAGTAGTAACCTTCAAATATTTGTGTGCTTGATGTCTTGTTCTTGCATTCATGTGACTAATGTCCTTGATTGTTGCACTTGTGATAGTTACCCATGAATTTCTTCTTAGGATTCTAATTTGTGTTGTTGCTCCTATAAACATGTGCTATATGACCTATCTTTCCACAACTATGACAAGTGGGTTGGTAGTTCTTAGCTTTGCCATTTCATTGTTCACCACTTTTAGATGATTATCCTTATTTAGTATTGGTGTAACCCAATCCATTAGTATCATTGTTAGATCTAGGAGATCTCATCAATTGCTTAAAATACTTGATGGCTTCACTTGAGTATGTTGAAACTTTCAGAAAACTCTTTTGATCTTTCTAGATCATTCATTGTGAAACTTTACTGTTGTGATTTTGATATCTTTTCCATTCAGTTCATGATCGGCAATCATCATTTGATTCAATGTTTCCAGTTGAATGTGAGAAATCCTATTCACCTTTGATGTCTTCTCTTCTAGTCTGTTGGTCACTATCCTTTTGTCATCTTCAATCATGATTTTTTTTGCTTTAGGTTTCTTTTTCTTCTTGATCACCTCATAGAGAAATACTAATTGGACTTCTTGTTCTATCTTAATATTTTTGACCTCTTCAATTAGGGCACCATTCTTTTCCATTAGATTTGCAACTGTTACATCAAATTCACTTGTGTTTCCATCTATGAAAAATTCAATACTATCAATCTCTTGGTATTGTATGTCATTCTCTTCAGTAGCTATCTCTTTCCTTCCCTTTAATGATTTCTTTAACTCATCTCTTGATTCATTCAATTGATGTAGGGCAAGCTGGATTTCAATCACTTGATTATTAATAACCTTTCCCAACTTGTAGACTTCCATCTTCAAGATCTTTCCTCAAAGCTGCAAAGCTTTCCTTTCTAGAGAACCAATTCTTTGATACCAATTTTTGGAAATACAATAGGGAAAGTAAACTCTGGAGGGGGGTGGTGAATTATTTCTTCAAAACTTTAACCATAAAATCATTCACCACACATCCATCTCACAATTTTTATATAAACTAAAATAGATAGCTAAACATATTCATCCATAGAATGAAAGGAAATAAAATTCAACACATGTATGACACAAGATATTTGGTTACCTAGAAACCCTCCAATGAGAAGGTAAAAATGGGGTGGGGATGACACCCACAAATCTCCACTACTATAGTAATAAAGTGTATCCAATGAAGGCTACAATGTTTGATCATAAACTATGATCTACCCTGTGAAAGATTTGTGCTGGTAAAGGCTTACAAGATTATTAGATCTTACCTTGTTAAAGGATTTCAACACCCTATTAGAAGTGTGCCTAATTAAAGGACTTAAAACTTACAATGAATTAAGAATCTTGTTAAAGGATTTACAATAGCCTATTAGGACTACTCTATTAAGAGATTTAGATGAATCAATTGTTAGAATGTCTCAACAATGATCCTATGGTTAAAACTCTTATGCTAGATAACAAATCACCTCTTTACTAATGTGTACTTGATCCTCTCTAATTAGATGTATCACTTCTATCCTCTAACTCCTTTCCTTTGTTCTCCTCTAACTAATTTTGCAATGTATCTCAAATCACAACTCGTTAGCCACCATGAATTCTCTATTTGCACATGCAAATATCTCTCTTCTTGTATTCTACACTTACATCTTTTAGGGTTTTCCCTCCTTATGAAGACTTAGGTGACTTAGGGTTAGGTATGAATCAACTATTGTGATTCTCCCATTTTTCTACTTAAAACATCCCTTTAACTAATTGGTTCCATGTATTGCATAGGGATCCTCAATATAGATTCGTCCTTATCATCTAGAATCATAAAATAATCCTTAAGTTAGCTCAAAAATTGTTTACATAGAAGTTAGTGCCATTACAAAAAACTATGTTTAAAATTATTTACTTAGTGCTTGAAGTGTCTAATAATCAACATCCACTATATCTTCAATGTTGTAGCTTGGCCTCTAAATGACTTAGCATCCATTGATCACTCGACATCTAAATGACTCAACATCTACTATTTGCTTGGCACTTTAGTGACTCAACACTTACTAGTTACTCAACATACTGTATATCTAACAACTTACGCTGAAAATACACTACTTGTGTGACATGAACTCAAAAAAAGACTTAAGTGTGTTTTCAATCATATGTCAAAACCAATTTGAGATTAACAATTTGTTAAACCCAATTTCCAAGATTGAAAGATGACCAAACTTGTGATAGTTTAGGTACATCAAAAGGGACCCCTCCTATGAATTTTTTTGAATCCAATATCCAAGCTTCAAAGATGAGGTGATCAAGAATTGGGTTTTATGTCAACAACATTTTTGACATAAAATCTAGCAAATAGGAATTTTTCATTAGGTGCATTCAATGCATTAAACACAATGAAATCACTTATAGTGTAGGTTGTGGAAATCCAGAATTCTTCATCAAATTATGATAATGGTAAGAAATGAAATCAAACAAGGGAATTTTAATGCCAACATTATTAATATTTTCACTTTTTTCCACATCGTGAGGAAGTGATATGATTTGAAAATAAACCCATGTATTACCCATTTCAAAACAACCATTGTGTAGTGCCTCTCATTTATGTGTTCTACATATCATCCTGATGAATTTGACCTTGATGTTCATGCCTTGATAAATCATGTTGGGTCCAATGAGTGGTCTATACCTACATGTGATTGGGCTTATGTTGTTGCATCAGTAGGTTGGTTATGCTTTATGTATATTTTATGAGACTTATGATGTGTCTGATGGTTTCACCTAGGTGTGTGCTAATGGTTACCTAGATTTGTATGGTTTCACAATGTTATCCTATAGGTACCCATGAGATATTAACAATGTCATTTTGTGTACCGCATCTGACTAATACTCATTATTGTATCTCCTACAGTCATGTTGAATTATATGCTAGATTTTGTTGTTAGTAGTAGTTAAATTGTATCTATATGATGATGTCTTATGATTTTCTCTGGTGCACATTGCATAGATATTATTTTAAGATGTTTTCTATGGGAATTTTATGATATATCATGCCATGTATGTTGTTGAGTGTTTTAGTTATTTACTTCCATTGAAATATGTTTAGCATAATCATGAAATGGTAATTTATATTTAGGTATGGATTATGGGTTATGTATCTAGAGGATGTTCATTTATGATTGTTGTATCTTTATGTTGTAGATATGTGTCTTTAACTTTCATTAGATATATATTCAAATAAATACAAATTATTATTGAAATATTTTAATTTAAATAAAATATTGTGTGATTATATGTTGTTATGTTGTATTGCACTATTTCTATGCATTTTGGTTGTTGGTGCTAGTACAAAGTGGGAATGATGTTTTAATTGCTTATGAGATCTACATAGTGTTCCAGTTTCCTTCAAGTGTTATTGTACATGCTTTGACTATTTATATATTAAGCATCTAAACTTAATATTTTCTTGTTTATTGAATAAGTACCAAGTACATTCATCCTAAGTTATAGGATTTGAGTATGTACCTATATCCTTAGCAGTGACACCAAGATATAGTGATCTTGACCTTTCATACTGAGCCAATATCGTTCCTATGTGGGCGATGTATCCATAATAATTGTTATATTATTATCCTTCCAATACATGTTGGTAATTTTTATTTCATAATGTGTTATGTGATTAGACCAGTGAAGAGTATATGTGCATTCAGGTTTCTACAGTTTTTATGGAAGTTATTAAATTAAAATATTGATTTAATTATATTTAGGAATTTTTATTTATTTAATTTATTTTTTGGTTAATTGGTCATAGTTGGATTCCATATCATTGGGATCAATTTATTCAATTGGGAAAAATGGCCAAAATATTTTTAAGTAGATTAATAATCTATTTTATAGATCACCTTTGTAGAAGTGCTTATATTATATATGCCAAAAAGTGTATTTTAACCTTACTTCCCATTTTCGTGTTATGTAAATTTGAGGATTTTCCTCCAAGATCTTTTGGAGAAAATTATTTAGTTGCTTGTTTCTTTTTATTCTGTTGTTGAATTTGTGAATAGAATAACTCCTTGGATTCATGTCAGGATTGCTCTACATTGCCAAAGATTTCAACTGATTTGGTAAAGTCTTCAAATTCTTTCTTTTTTCTTATTTTTTAACATATCATGTGAGGTAAGGAAAATTTCCATTTTAAATGACTTTTTTTTTATTTCAAATGAAATAAATTACAATAGGATTGTGGCTTGAGAATTAGCACTCCCCCATATATATATTTGATTTCTCTACCCGATTGGATGAGTGTGAGCATTTTATGTTCTTCCCAAGTGGGTTTTGAAGTTTTAGCATGGTTATTCTTCCAAATTTAGTATGTGTTCCAAGAACTTGAATTTTGTTTTATTTTTTGGTGTTTTTGAATTTTTTATAAATTGTTTTTCATTGTTGTCAATTTCAGAGATGGTTGAATTTTGGGTATTTAGTGTGTTGTCTCATTTGACATTCCACCCACCACCTTCCTTTTGTCTTGTTGGCTTGCTTGGAATTATGATGCTAGTAGCCTCTACTGCCAAGAGTGGGATCATAGATTAAAAATGTTAGAGGACATTCCACGAGATTTTATATCTTGGTTTCAAAGTGTGTCTATATATAAGAAATACAAAATTAACATTCGAATATATTGGAAAAAGAAATACAAATTAACATTCGAATATATATATATATATATATATATATATATATATATATATTCGAATGTTAATTTGTATTTCTTTTTAGGTTTTGCCAAAATTCAAGTGTTGGTTTCTTTTAGATATGTTGTGCCATCCTTGTATGTTAATGAGATGAATTATGGATTTTATGGGAATTTGTGCAATTGAGCTATGTATTATTGTACCTCTTTATGGTTTCCCCTTGATTTCTTTTTCCAAGTATGATTTTTGCTATTTTATGATATTTTACTATTGGTTAATTTAGCCCCATTACATGGTTATTATGATACATTATTAAATGTGAAGTTAGGTGTGCCCACCCATGAACACATTATCATGCTTTAATCGGATATTGTCAGACTTTAACTCTTGGATTAAGGTCAATTGAGCATCTTGATCATAGGGGTTTGGTTGGGAATTGAGTTTCCTTATGACACATTGTATGTAGGGTAGCAAGGTAAAGTGGCATTTCACTGTTATCCTAACCCAGAAGTGGTCAACCATTGAGGACATTCTAAAAAGTGATATTAAAATTAAAATACATGGGCTGATAAAAATTAATGCAAGATAAGTGATCTAACCACTTGGATAGTAGGTGTACATCTCAAAAGAGATGGTGTAAGGGTGGTGTATCTAGTGGTAGTAAATATTCTATAAAATTTGGTGCAAGGGTATAGTGTGAGGCCTCACAAGGAAGTTGAGTTACCATACCCATTTACTACTTGGACTAATATGATCCAAGCACGATCAAAATCCATTAGAGTCCCTATAAAGTAATCATCTATTGTATCCTAAGTAGTGACCTAAAATATTGTATTATGACATTCATAAGCATATGTGTGCTTGAGTCATGCATTTGGTTGGTGTGTGCATAGCCTTTTTCATGTGTTTCATTTGTGACTATGTTCAAGTTGTTATCTCTATGAGCTTGATGGATGGGCCTATGAGTTCCACGTGGTTAGGAGGTGTTACTAAACTTTACTACTACTAGGGATCAAAGTACAAAGAAGGTCTCCCTCCAGTTGTATGGTTGGAGCCTACTTGCCTACTTTCTTATTCAATTTACTCTTATTGATGCATATTTATAATTGATGTTGTTACTCTTATTATGATGGATTAGATTTGTAGATTTATATTATGATAATCTAAATTCTTAGAAGTATGGTTTAATTATGTGTATGTTCTATTGAGTGACTACCTCCTTGATAGAGGAGATATCATTGTTTTCCCTAACTGATAATGTTGTTAATATATTTGAAAGAGTCATATCAATTGTTATGTTTCCATCAATGTCAAGCTTTAGTTGGTTAGATATTATGCTAATTAAATATAGTGCACCTCTTCATTTGGTTAATGAAGAGAATTTGAAGAAAGTGTGATGAGTTAGAGTGTTGATAAGTATGGTATTCGATGGGCACTTGAATGAGTTAGACTCTGATAATATAATTTTGGTTTGATTGCTTGAAATGATCTTAAGAAAGATGTATATGCAAGACAACTGATCAGTGAATAAAGAAATATAGTATTAACTAAGCTTCTATAGTTGTCACCAAGCACCTACGGAAGAAGTGTTCAAGTTTAGTATTAATGGAGCAATTTCTATATTAACCGAATCATGAATTTCTGAGAAACTTGTAGTGTTCACTAAGCATGGACATTAATAACAACTTTATAAAAGATTAATTTTAGACCAACCTTTGGTGAAAATTAAGAATGTTTGAGAAGTCAAAAAGATAAGGATGACATTAGTCATGTGATCAATGACTAGAATAATTCAAAGAAGATCTAATAAAGAAAATTTGACAATTTGAAATGGAGCACAAAGTTCAAGAAGGAAGTCTATTTTTAGAGTGTCCAAATTCATACAATCTTAGATCTATGATTATAATTAAGTGGAAAAATCTGGAAAGGCAATAGATGAACAAGATGTTTTTTTATCAATGGTGATTATTGTTGATGCAAACTAAAGTAAAGAAGAAGATAGAAAGTAAACTGAGAAAAATAGAAGTGTGAAGATCAAGTAGAGGAAGTACTAAGTGAAAGTGTGAGTGTGTGAATCAATCAATAAGAGATTAGAAGGAAGAGATGGAATGAAGAAGAAATATAAACAAGAAAGTTAGTGGTAAAACCTAAAAAATCATTTGATTGTTACTTAATTATAATTTTAGCAAAATAATCTCTTAAATGAGTGGACTTAACAAGTCCTTGAAATCCTATATGGTAACATCCAATAATAATGTTTGTAAGTACTTTAGAATAGGCCACTCTTTAGAAGTTTCAAGGAGTGATAAGGTCTAGATGATCTTTAGTGAAAACCTTCTAACAAGGTCGCACTAAAATTTTCATGTAACCTTGAACAAGGTTGGATTCTAATAGAGCTCACTTCATAAGAGTAAAATTATTTGGGTTACCGATTCCAAAGTTTTATTTTCCTTTATAGGGTTTCCAAGTTAAATGCTTGTGTCAAATGCATGATTTCTTATTGTGTTTTAAAGTTTATTTCATGTTTAATTATTTGTTATTGAAATTTAGTATAAGCTAGATGATTACTCTAATACTTGGTATATTAAGAAATAGTGGGAAACCAATTTGATGTGAAGTTATAAGTTTGAATTGTTATGCTTGATGTTGTTATTGAGTTATTGATCTAAAAGTTTATGAATTTTAAGTTGGTACATAATTATTTTTAAGGCTTATAAGATAATTAGTTATAAATGATTCAACCCCCTCTCAATTATCTAACAATTGGTATAAGATCCAAGTGATTGAAGGAAGAAGTTTGAAGGTCTTGAGAAAAATATCCAAATATGAATAAGACAGAGAGGTACTGAAGCTAAACAAGGATAATTTTTCTACATGGAAAAACAAGATAAGGCTACATCTATCTAGAATTGGAGACAATGGTACACATTGACTAGACAATCAATATGTCGCTACATTATTGAGGAAGGGAAAACTAAGCCATACACATAAGATGAAAAGGAGTAGAATTGGTGTATGTTGTTGTTAAAGAAGATCCTAATGAGAAAAGGTATGAGGAATTAAAATCTCATATTTCTCATGTTAGTAAAAGTGACTTATGGATTATTGATAGTGGATGTTCAAATCACATGACTCAAGATATAAGTAAGTTTGATAAACTTGAGGAGTGTTGTAACACCCCACTAGGGAACCCAAAATAAATTAACCTAAAGTTCCACTAAGCTTTCCAAACATTTTTTTAAAGATATAACAACAAGAGATAATATAATGGAAGCAACAACTAACATACTTACTACCATCATAAACAATATACATTTCTTAAGGGTTCCATGTTGAATCACATGTATAAGTTTATTAATATCTAATCTAACACAACCAAAATCCACATCATAGAATAATCAAAAGTACAAATCCAATTTAAAAATGTACAATTATAAAGGATGCCACTTGGCATAACCAGAATGCATAATCATCCACTATACAAGTCACAGGGTGTGAAAAGCTCAAAGAATATACAACATCAATAAAATACATCATCTTGTTAGATCTCTAATAAATTAAGTACAAATCAATAGAATATAGTTATTGTCCAACAAAAATACAAGATCAAAAAGAAAGGAACAACTATACAAGAACATCTAGTAATGTCATCCAATTGTCGTATCTCAATGGTATAAGTAAAAAGAACTAAAATTTGACCTCGTGGAACCTAAATGGCCCACTCCCACCATGCTAAGGAGATAATCTCAAGCCCCATATGGATATCAATCCACAAGTCATAACCAACAATCTAGGTCAACAAAAACTTGAAAGCAATCGATCTCAAAAGATACAAAGAAAAAAGTATCATCTAATCCTAGAGGCAAAAAATACACATAGAAAATCTACTATGCAAGTGGGAAAGTGTCATCATATGAGACAACTCTAAGGTTACCCTAGCAGCATCTCTAGACTCCAACCCCCTAGTGTCTCTATGTGGCATTTGTATCATTTCATATAGACCAAAAATACTAACAAAGCAAGGTCACAACCAAGCACTCTCTCTACTCCTATCCTAGCCTGTACTATCAGTCAAGGAATGGGCGAGGAAAAATATAACTCTTAATAATTCATTTTACTCTCATTTAATGGAATGCTATCACTTATTAAAATAACATATAATGGGTTACTCAGGTAGCTACTTAGGGCTCCAACCTTCATTGCAAGCCACTTCCCAATGTATACAGAGATTACCTACCCTACACTACAATATTTGGGGTCAAATTACGATGGAGGTGTAATTTTTGGTGATTTTAATTTTGTTTTTTTTGAAATTCTCTCCAATGTCATTGAAATACCAAATTTTGAGTCACAACTATGACACCCCCATGATCATTTAAAAAAAAGAAAATATGACATAAATCATTTTCCATTTGTTTTGATTGTGGAGAGTTGCACATGAAAGAGGTGGAGAGCTCCAAACAAGGGTGGAGAGCTGTGAACATTGTCATGCCCTTGCGATTGGTGCATTTGGTTGTTTTCCCCTTGTAATCTCTGTATTTCATTTTTGTGCCCTTGCTCCATGATTTTGTCATTGTGATGTGCCCTTGCTCTATAATTTCATTGCCATGCCATGCCCTTGTTCTGTGATTTCATTACCATGACATGCCCTTGTGATCTATGTGCCCTTGCTCTAGGATTTTCTTCAAGGGCAAGAAGAGGTATGTATGTAAATGTTTTTTTTTTTTCTTTTACTTGTAAACATGTATGTCTTTACATTTCCTTCTAAACATATATATGTTTATATAGTCAGAAAGATCTCTTTTAAGGTGCTTATTACATATTATCTCACAATAGAAAAATGATCTAGTTGCATACACATTCTAGAATGCAAATAATAAAACAATAAAACTCACTCAACCCTTACTAAGTGACTTATCTCAAGATCCTGCATAAAAATAATGTAGACCATGAAAAATGCGCAGAGTTTGCAAGAAATTTTACAAAAGCATATCATAGCATATATTTTTAGAAAGAAACAAGCCATAACCTAGTTAAATTAGTCTAGCTGGGTTGATTACAAATTCTTGTAGAACTACCATCAAATTAGGTACAATAAAAAAAAAATCAACTTTACCAAAAATGATCCAGCTGAATACATATTCTAGAATCCAAATAATAAAACAATAAAACTCACTCAACCTATGCTAAGTGACTTACCTCAAGATCTTGGACAAAAATAACACAGACCATGAAAAATGGGCAGAGTTCACAAGAAATTCTACAAAACAATATCATAGGAGATATTTTTAGAAATAAATAAGCCATAACCCAATTAAATTGGTCTAGTTGTTGATTAGCTAGTTTGATTACAAATTCATGTAGAGCTGTCATCAGATTAGGTACAATAAAACAAACAATCACCTTACCAAAAATGATCTAGCTACATACATATTCCAAAATTCAAAAAGTAAAATAGTAAAACTCACTCAACCCATGCTAAGTGACTTACCTCAAGATCTTGCACAAAAATAATGTAGACCAAGAAAAATGGACAAAGTGCACAAGAAATTTTTCAAAAAACATATCATAGAAGATATTTTAAGAAAGAAATAAGCCATAACCTAGTTAAATTGGTCTAGTTACTGATTAGCTGGGTTGATTACAAATTCCTATAGAATTGTCATCAGATTAGATACAATAAAATGAACAATCATCTTTACCAAAAATGATCCAGTTGCATACATATTCCATAACATCTGCCGCCACATCATTTTACTTACTATACAATAATTGTTGGAAATATAAGGTAGGCAAGGTTATTGAGAGGGGATGGGTGAATCACGAACCAATAAAACTTTATCTTACTTCTCCAATTAATGCTTCATATATAATCTAATTGCATGCATGAAAGAATGAAAGAAAATAAACATTCATAGCATTTTGACATAAGATATGGTGATCCAGAAGCAGTCCAATTAGAAAGTAAAATTGGAGTGGGGATGATACCCACAAGATTTAGTACTACAATATAACTTTAACCTGTTAAGGCTGACAATTGACCACTTCTAGTGATCTTCCCTATTAGGAGCAATAAGGACTATGAGGTCCACCTTGTTAAAGGATTTACAAAAATACAATGAAGTATGGACTCGGTTAGGAGATTTAGCAAAGACTATTAAATCTAAAATGTTAAAGGATTTTACTGATGCACCTATTAGAATGAACCAGTGGCTAATCTCTGATTTGCAACTCTAATTTTTTTTTTGAGATTCCTTGTATTACAATGATCGCCTGACTCTGATAGATAAATCTGTGTTGTCCCATATACTGCTTGTAGCCTTCTTTAATTTGCACTACTGCCCATCATATATTCTTCACATTCATATTTGGATATGATAGAATACATTACATATATACCAATCTAAATCATAACTTACTAGAGTTAGCTACAATACCAATTTCTTCATAATACACAAAGTTGACTCAACTGTTGTAACTTGGGTTCTGAAGACAAACTTAGTGATGTTGTGATACATGAGAAACAATTTTAATGCTTGGAGATATTTGGCACTCAGTTGAACTTGAAGCTCAGTCCATACTAATCACTTCCAAGTAGGTTGAACTTGGTCAACACTATGTGACTTGGTGAACTCTGAGAAACTTGGTAGCAACTGGATAACTTGGTTAACATTAGATGACTCAGTCAACACTAGATCCACTTCATTAACCCTATGAGTTGGTAGTCACTATTGGACTTGGTTAACACCATAGAGCTCAATTAACACTACGATCTTCTTCACTTCCACTAACTAGCTTGGTAGCATATGCTTTGCTCAGTTTGCATTAATCTTTGTCTTTGAAGCCCAATAAATACTGTGTAGCTCAAAAAACACTAAAAATTGAATTAGGTGCTTGGTAGACACTATATTATGACTACTTAGCTTGGGAACAATAAAATCACTTGGTCAACATGACAAACATAATGATAAGCTCAGTAGCAATGTAACCAATTGACTAAGTGTTGAGTCACTGATAGACAAATTGACCTTAATGTCAACGATCTCCCCCTTTGGCATTAGTGACAAAAACACTTATAAAAAAAAAAAAATGATTAATAAAAACTATAAGTCAAAAACTTTATTTTCCATCATTCTATCTTCAACTTGATTTTGACTTCCATTTTTTGTGGCTTGGCAACATAGTCTATTTTTTTTATTTTCAAAATTGCTCTTGTAAAAGGATTTTCTTCTTATCCATGCTTATACTACTCTCACATACATATATCTCCCCTATATACATACAAATGGAGTATAGTATACTTCTCCCTCTTTACATATTACTTCTTCCCCCATTCTTATTCATATAATATTCACTTCTCCCCCTTTTTGACATAAATACCAAAGGTGTATAATATCTATATGATAATACCAAAATGTGACAAGAATTTAGAATGTACCTTCAAAATAAGTACCTTTGTCTTATCCCAATTTTCTTGTAGAACCTTGCTTACATGCAATGCAATCTAAACTTTTGCTAATATTTCCATCATGTGATCAGCTATGGAGGAGTTGTTATCATGGATGAGTGTCATTGCATGTGTAATGTGATTCTACAATGCATATATGTCTGGAAGAATCATGCCTTGGATTTCTGCAAGTGTGGCCTTCATCCTAGCTTCTTCCTTCAATAATTCTTCCTATAGATTTGTTAGATATATGATCTTTGAATAATATGCAGAACTATGGCTTGGGTCAAGTGATAGTTGGTGTGCACTTTCCTTCGTGTCTTCATCTATCTTGGACAATTTCTCCTTGATATCCTTTGTAAATATAGATGTATCACTTAACTTACAAAATTATTGAAAGATGTTTCTAATGAACCAAGAATAGTAGCTAACTCTACTTGATCTATTGCAATTCTTTGTGCAACTTGTTCTAACACTTTGTTCTCAAATTTCCTTTCTTCTCTTTGAAGTAGCCTCTCCTATCTATTCAAGTCTTCATTGAATTTGTGGATAATTTATACTAATTGATCAAGAATAGGTTGAGTACTATCAATCTCAATACTTAGAGTATCAAAAAATATGCTCTTGATGTCTTCAAAAACTTGATTCTCTTTCTTCTTCTCTCCTTTGAGATTTTGCTGCTTAGCTCTCTTCTTCAGTAATTCACCCATGGCGTATATTTGATTAGGAGTGAGGGTAGAGATATTCCAATTCAAAATAACTATATCCTCATCTAGATCAATAGCCTATGCTTCTTTTCCTTTTTCTATCAAAATGGTGGAAACAATTTGTTTTCCCTTATCTAAGATTTTAGTACTTGGTTGAGACTGGATCTCAACTGTCATTGTACTTGCTATGGATACATCTAGGATAGAAATAATTGTTGAAAATAATGGACTAGCAAAAAATGTTGTAAAAACACTAATGAAATAAATACCTTGTTGTTGCTCTATCAATCCTAATGATAGAGGAACTTTTTTCTTGGTAGATGAAGTGACGGGCACTTTAGTCAATGAAATATTTAGCTGAATAGATTCAGAGCTTGATTGGGTGCTTGGTATAGTAGTAGCATCCACAACCAACTTGATAGAAGCTATCTCTAAGCCAAATTGCACTAAGGTTGTGCTCGGAGGAGGAAATGAGGCCATGAATGTAGCTGCAATTTTCTTTACATCAGTTTCCTCAATACCCTATATCTCTAGAAGATTTCCTCTAGTAGCTTCCTATTCCTCCTTCTCATCATCCGGATTGACATTATCAATCTCATCATCTTTTATTTCTACATCCTCTTCCTCATCTTCATCATAATTTTCATCAACATGTACAATAAAGTCACTAGGTTGATGCAACTTATAAATGTTCTTCCATGTAGTTATAGTTGTCTTCACTACATACTCAATGTCTGTAATGCCCGCCAAGGGATCCAAAGAATTAACCTAAAGTTTCACTAAGTTTGGTAGCATTTTTAAAAAAAAAAAATCATGAAAGTAAAACCATCCACAACATAGTAGCGAAAACAATAACAACATCCAACTGAAAGTAAACATACATACATAACAGATTACATTGTTAAGGATCCCTTAATGTTAAATCACATATAACATAACTATTAATGTTTCCATCTAATACTACATCCACATAAAATAATAATGAAAAGTCCAAAGTTCTTAAATTATATTTTCGATTGCTCAATCATCCACTGTACATGCCACAGGGTATGAAAGGCTTAAAAGAATATACATGTGTGGAAATAAAATACATCATACTATTCTAAATCCATGATACAATAAAGTAAATGTAATCACGTGTCATACATGATGCATCATCATAAAAGATAACCATATACCATCAAACATAATTATCTAAGTGCACGGTTCCTCCCAATCGTAAATAGCATCATTAGACCATCGTGGGCCCTAGCCATCCCTCTATGCATAACATTCCAAATCACCGAAGAGATCATCGGTATTAAAATAGTAGGAATGTCACTCCTAAATCATACCATATCATATGCAGAAAATAAATCTAACATGCAAAATAAAGCATAAGATAACATTATCTAACATATGCAAATCATCAATGTAAGGATATGTGTCCACCATCATAAAGAATCCATCAACCATAGTGTCTCAAATGGATCTCAAATGATAAGAGTGGAAAAGCACTACCACCTGACCATGTGGAACCTAAATGGTCTACTTCCAACATGCTAAGGAGATAATCTCAAATCCCAAACAGGTTATCAAAATCACATAACACAAATACTCTCTAAGTCCAAGAATCCTAAAAGTATACTAACTCAAAGGTTTCAATCACAAATCAACATCTAAACCTAGAGGCACACAAAGACATGTAGGAAACCTACTATGCAAGGGGGAAAGTGTCATCACACAGATCATGCTAGAGTTACCTTGGTAGTCTCCCAATAGACCTCGACCCCCTAGTGATCCCTGTGTAGCCACTAGTATCCTCTCATACTAATGAGGCATACTAAAGAATGCAAGGTCACAACCAAGTGTTCTATCTACTCCTATCCTAGTCTGTACTAGCACTCGAGGCATGGACGAGAACAAAAAAATTATCTTTTTAGGTTCATTAAGTTAGTATTAGATGTGAATGTTTTCACTTATTAAGACAATTTACAATGAGTTACCCTGGCAGCCTCTTAGGGCCCTGACCCCCATTGCAAGCCACTTCCCAACACTACAAGTAGATAACCTACCCTAAGCTAATGGAATCATAAATCACAAAATCACCACAGTCCTATATAAGCGACTGGAAAAATACCAAAAGATAATCCACAATAAGAGCATCAAATCTCCATGAGCAAAAGAAAAGCATCCATAGATAATCATGACCACAACAGTTCTCTATTGGCAACTAAAGGTATCCTTGATAATCACAATAATCATTGGTTCTTAATAAGAAACTAAAAAGTATCTCAAAGTAATACTGATCGAAGACTCCAAAATGGTCAAGTCCAAACATGTCACAACATGACATCAGCAAGAAGTAAATCAACACTTCAGTCCCATCATGGCATCTGGAAAGTAATCCAAGGATAATTGACCGATGACTCAAAAATGGTTAAGTCAAGTGTCTTAGATACATATAGCTCAACTTCACTCAAGAAGACTGAAAAGCATCAATGAACAATAAATACAAACATCTCATAGAGAATACCATCACATTACCATGGTTGGGTTTATAAAGAATCGAGATCAAAGACATCATCATGACCTCACAATCATAACCCTCGAGCCTCTGGTAACAACCTAAGACTGGTCAACAATCTAGTCAACCCAAACCCAAAACAAGAAGCATAGAGAAAACATAATGCAAGCACATGTTTTGGTTTGCTAAAATTACGTAATTGAATTAAGTTTGGAGGTCTCAGTTTTTTTTTTCAAATGTATAAGATTCTATGTTTAATCTCCAAGTCAATCCATTTATCTCTTTGAAATATAAAGTTATCCTTTTATTATTTTAAAACAATTTCCTAGAATAATTCAAAGATAATTACTTGTCTATAACATTTGCATTCTTCCTCAAAACCAATGTCATCAATAAATTTCCCCAAAAGCATCTCCCAATATTTAAATTTTAAGAACCCTAAAATAATCCCAATAATCCTTATTTGAACTCATTCTAATTACATAAATTTACTAAATCTAAATATAAAACAATATTATTTAATTAGCTTGAATATTAAAATTTCATTAATATAATATAATATAATATTTAATATATAAAAATTATTAATATAAAATTGATTCATAACACTGCACTTTTATTAATAAAGGAAAGCAATTTGTAAAGTTTTTTTTGAAGTGATTTATATCACTGTGGCACTATTATAAAAAAAGGTGCCGTGCGGCCCCCGTACCTTGTCGCAAGGCCTGCGACGGTAGTCACAATACTTGCGATAGCGGTAGGAGCGATCGTCGGCCGTAGCCTATGAAGGTGACGAGGGTTAGGGGTGGGTAAACCCTCCCCTCCCCAATATAATTAAAAAAAAAAAAAATATAATGTTTAAAAAAAAATGTTTTCTCAATGCGAATTTTATAAAACATTTTTATACTATACGATTCGAATTTTATTAATAAAGTTTCTCACTGTGATTTTTATATTCAGTGCTTCAATGAATATATATGTATATATATATGTATGTATATATATGTATATGTGTATGTATGTATATATGTATATGTATATATATATATATGTATATATACATATATATGTATATATATGTATATATACATATATATGTATATATACATATATATACATTAATTATTCAGATTTACATATACATATATATATATATGTATATACATATATATACATATATGTATATATATATATATGTATATACATATATACATATATGTATATACATATATACATATATGTATATATATGTATATACATATATATATATATATATATATATGTGTATATATATATATATGGATATATATATATATATATATATATATATATGTATATGCAAATCTGAATAATTAAAAAGAGAACATATACATAGTTTTTAAACAAAAGGGTTTTCCAATTCGATGAATTGAGAATTTTTCCTAAATAGTGATTTTTCTCTAAATTTACCCATTAATAAAAAGGTTTGTTCATACACATCTGAAAACCCTAGCCCCATAGTTTCTTCAGATCTACGCATATGAAAATTTTCTTATATAGAATTTAACTACCCATGACAAAATGCATACAACCAAGATATGAAAATCCTCAGCAAGCATTTAGAAGACACGAAATGCAAGAAGCGAGATTTCATATGCAAAATTTACAAGTGTCTACCTGGAAACTGATGCTAATTCACTTCTCCTCAGAATTCGCAGAGCAAGCTCTTTCCTTCTCCAATGTTCCCAAGTTCTCCAAAAGCGCTCCCTAAGCTTCTAGGAGTGCTTGAATAAAAATAACTCTCAGGAAGCACCTAGAATGTCACTAGAAACAACCAGAAGGTGTTGACAACTAAGCATGAGTCCTTTTCCAACATTCTAGATGAGTCACCAGGTTGTAGACACCATGTGCTTAATTTGTGCGCTAACTCTTGTGTTGTTGACATATGTGCAATCAAGAGGTGCATTTACTCCTAGGCAAGCTTATAACTTTTATCTTAATTCTTTTATTACTTTTATTATTATTAATTTATTACTTTATTATTATTATTATTTTTATTAATTTTAATTTCTTTTATTTAATTATTTTCTCAATTAATTCCCCATTTAATTAATTAAAATCAAAATATCAAAAGATCATGATATTATTTTAATTTTTCCCAAATAATTAAATTATTAATTAAATCTTTTAAATTTTAGACTTAATTCATAGAAAATTTTCCATAGACCTCCAAGACAAAATATGAGAACCCATTACAAAACAATCCATGCAAAATCAATCTAAAGGCTTAAAAATCATGAATTATGTCATCCGACACATTCGGAAGGTAAAGTATATTAGATACTTATCCTACCTCACTAGGATAAATAGTTTAGGGGTTTAGGATTTGGACTTGAGAATTTATCTCCCCTCTCTTACCATTGAGATAGTGCGATAGGGTACGCTCATCCTAAAAATTCAAGGAAGTTGATACTCGATACCTGCAACTTGCATAAAATACCATGCATGTACATACTATATATATATATATGCTAAGCTAAATAGGAAATGGCATGAAGTGGTGCATCGTGTAGATCTCGACTAGCAGGTGACTACGACTCCCTTCCTTAACCACATCAGAAATGCCATACAATAAGAACAAACATGCACACCATACACATGCAAGTATGGGGTAAGTATCCATAATAAAACACATGTGATAATAAACCATCTAACTAATCATCATCAATAATTGGAAATAATGTAATAATCATCATGCATTTATGAAATGTAGAGTCTAAGTAATCTCATCACATATCAATTGAATCTGTAACAACATCAGGTAATCTCAAAATAATGTTACTAATAATCATCAACATATAACTAGCCCTAAAAGAGTTCGACAATGATAACAAAAATGTGACCTAGGGGCAGGCACTACAATGTCTTCATCAATATCATACATGTGTTGAATTTAAGAGTGAACTTCTCTTTATTTTTCTTCAAGGATTTCTTTACCTCCTTTTTACTGAGATTTGGCATGAGTTTCTTCAAGGTCTTCTAAAAGATGTCCTTGATAGTCTTTGTTGCACTTGTTTATCTAGGTTTGATTACCTATAGAAGTTCATTAGGAATTTTTTGTGCAAGTTGATTTGGTGAATACTTTCATTTTCTCAATTTTGACATAAGCATATCCTCAATTTTCTTTTTCTAATATGTATTCCTAGTTTCATACTTAAGAGATTTGAGATTTTCCATGCCAACTCCTTCCATGTTCTTTAATCTTTCCTAAAGTTTAGGTGCTTCTCTTGTGAAGATTATTTTCTTGAATTCATCTTGACCTAACTTCAATTTCTTCCTTGACTTGGCTGCCCTTATAGTGAACAGAGTAAGGATGACTTGATAGGTCTAGTTATGATAACCTTACCTTTCTTCTTGAGAGGTTTTTCATCCTTAGATTTGGCTTCTTCTTCTTCATCCCATGCATCATCATCTTCAATATCATCATGTTTTCCCTTGGTAAGAATTAGAGTAGAACTAGCTTGCTTTGTGCCTTTTAGTGTCTTCTCCACTCTTTTACTTCCTTTATTTACTACTTGAGGTAGCTTAATCTCAAGCTCTATTCTTTCCTTAGCCTCATCATATGTTGTAAAGTATGTAGCTTTGGGATCTATAGGCTCATTCAATAGAGCCTCTATAATATCCTTGGTGTCATCAATGTTAACCTCATACTCTAGAGGCTTAAGCCATGCAACTCTAGGTTTGACTACCTGAATATATACTTTGTCACAATACACCATGAAACAAATATCATCCTTGTAGTCTTCTATAAGTTTCTTAGAAATCCTTAATCTATTATGCATCTTCTCTTTGAATGTTTCAAAGTACTTATCCATGATGCTATCAAAATTTTCACCCATCTCTACTATATACTCATTAATCCGATACAAAACAAGAACATCTTTCCTCCATACTACTAAACCTTTGGAAGGGAAAATTTTTTGAACAAAGAAGAATAAACATGTTAAAATAGATCCAAACTTACATGGATTATTCTTTGATCCTCTGATGCTTTCCATGTTTTTGTTGAACTCATTCAATAGTAACTTGACAAGGTTGAAGGATAGGTTATTCTTCAGAACCTTGCATGAAAGATCAACAACTTTGCATGATACGTTGTTCAACCAACGAGAGCTGTAAATCTTGTGTGCAATTACATGAATGCCAAATTTTAGCTCCTTGTCTATTATACCACTAATATTCATACCTCTTTTGTCCCACTTGGCAAGAGTTCTCTTTCCCAATTAGACTCAACCTAGGGTTTGGTTGTCTTTGCTTTATTTAGCATTGGGAGCCTAGTGATTCTATGAATCATTTTCTTTGTTATCTAAATAGGTTGTTCCAACCATAACTACCCATTGTGAACATGACTTAGGATATATCTCATCTATTTGATCTAAAAGTCTCTTGGCATATGAGAGATATTCTTCAAGCCCTAGGTTTCCAAATACTGATGTTTAGGTTTCAATGCACCATACATCCATAATACCCTAAATGCTTCATTCATCTCTAGGGTTTTGAGTTCCTGAATAGAATAGTGATAAAAGGAACAAATGTCATGCATGAGTAATACCTTAAGCAAAATTTACAACTATGCACTAGCTGAGTCAAGTGCCTCTACAATCGCTAGAATCAACTTGAAATTGGGTGCCTTATAATCAACTCCATTAATTGACACTTTAGATCCTTGGTTCACTTTTCTACTTGAAGATGCAATTCTTGATAAGGTTTCTAAAAACTTCAAGAATTCTTCAACAACAAATGCTCAATTCACTCAGGGGCTTTGAACTTGCTTTTCACAAATAGCTCTGAAAATTTTGGTAAAATAATTCCTTTGATTTCTTCCTTTTAACAAATTTCTCTTGATCGATTACCATTAATGCTTCATACTTCATACTCACTTAGTGATAGATTTTCCTCCACTTGGCTTATTCATTAATTCTTAGGAGACATCTACAACTCGGTAGAGTCACCATCACTTACTAGGAACTACCAATTTGTGTCTACAATAATATGCAACCCGACCTTGCTTGGTAAGGTCTTGTGACCCAACCTAGCTTAGTAAGGTCTTGTGACCCAACCTAGCTCTATAAGGTCTCATACTTTTCAACATGCTCGATGATCCTTTGGCATCTTGAATGCTGATTTAGATCTTTCTTCTTGCTGGCGAGAATTGGTGATAGATTACTCCTTTTGAATCACAGTTCTAGTGATATCCATAAGGAACTAAGTTGAAATGATTGAACCACCCAACTCATTGACTTGGGTGTCATTCACTTCATGATCTTGGTTTAAATTCTCTTGAGATTTTGGTATACATTTTTGCCTCATTTATTTTATGATATTGTTAGCTTTGGTTTTCTTTTCATCTTCAATTCTACCTATGTTCATATAGTTCTTGGCATGATGTCCAAGTTCTGTACAAATAAAACACCTTTTTGTAGTATATCTTTTCCTCATATGATGTTTCACACAATTTTATCTAATGTGCCCAAATTCACCACACTAATGACATCTACACCATGTATTGTAATCCCATCCAAATATTTCTTTCACAATTCGTTCTACTAAGTTCTATTGCTTGATTTTGCACTCTAAAGAATTGTGTCCTTGTTTCTTGCAATTGTGACATTTACCTTCAAAATTAGGTTTTTCTTTACATTATCTTTCTCTATGACCATGCTTATTACAACTGTAATACTTTCCATTGAATTTTATTTTACCATTACTCAAACATTTGTTTGATGTATGACCTATCTTACCACAATGATTGCAAGTAGGTCTTTGATTCTTTTGAGCTCCTTGTTGAGATGATTCACCTTCTTGTATGCATCATATTCTATATTTTCCTTTATTTCTATAGTGACTTTTTTCATTCAATTGATTCATATTTCCTAAGATTTTATTGTTCTTTCATAGGTTTTCTTTTCAATGTTGAGATCATTCTGTATTTTTTCATTTTGTTATCTTAGATTCATAAGCTCTTTATTTGCATTGGTGAGTTGATCAATGAAGTCTACTTGTTGAAGGGATAGATGTTTAATTTCATTGTTCTTTTCTTCTCTCTATTCTTTGGCTTTGTCCTTTTCTTCCATGACTTCACATAATCTCACTGATTGGGTTTCTTGTTCTCTTTTCAGATTTTTGACTTCTTTTTGAAGATTGGAATTCTTTTCTAATAGGTCTTTGATTTCTTCATCAACTTCATCTGAATTTATTTTTGGATACATGTCTTCAATTCTTTCTTTAGTGTAGAGATTTTCATTCATTTGTATTGCAAGATCTTTCCTTCTTTTCAATGATTGAGAGAGTTATTGCTTTTCTTTCTTCAATTATCCACTAGCCAAATTAAGATCCAAATTTTCATTTCAATAGCCCTATCTAGTCTATATACCTCCATTGCCTCTGATCTTTTCTCAAGTTGTTAAACTTTTGATGTGAGAACCTAACAAGCCTTGATACCAATTGTTAGAAATATAAGGTAGGAAAGGTTACTAAGAGGGGAGGGGTGAATTTGGAACCAATAATATTTTGTCCTACTTCACCAATTAGTCCATATAATATTCTAATATTATTACATGCATAAAAGAATGAAAGAAAATAAACATTTATAACATTTTGACAGAAGGGATGGTGACCCAGAATCCTTCCAATTAGAAAGTAAAACTAGGGTGGGGATGATACCCCAAAGATTTAGTACTATTGTATAAAGTTAACTTGTTAAGGCTTACAATTGACCACTTTTGGTGATCTACCCTATTAGGAGAAGTAAGGACTGTTAGGTCCACCTTGCTAAAGGATTTACAAACATACAATGAAGTGTGCACTAGGTTAGGAGATTTAGCAAAGACTATTAAGTCTACCCTATTAAAGGATTTTACTGATGCACCTATTAGAATGAACCAGTAGCTGATCTCTAATCTGCAACTTTAATTTGCTGGTTGAGATTCATTATATTGCAATGACCACCTAACTATAATAAATAAATCTTTTTTGTCCCTTATACTACTTGTAGCCTTCTTTAATTCACACTACTACTCATCATATATTCTTCACATTCATATTTGGATATGATATAATACATTACATATATACCAATCCAAATCATAACTTACTAGAGTCAGCTAAAATACCAATTTCATCATAATACACAAAGTTAGCCCAATTACTATAACTTAGGTTTTGAATAAAAAATTGATGATGTTCTAATACACAAAAAACACTGTCAACACTCAACAATATTGGGCACTCAGTTGAACTTGAATCTTGGTACATACTAATCACTTTTAAATAGCTTGAACTCAGTTAGCACTGTGTGACTCGATGAAATTTGAGAAGCTCGATAGCAACTAGATCACTCGATTGACACTACATGACTTGATCAACACTAGATCCACTTTGTTAACTCTATGAGTTTAGTAAACACTATTGGACTTGGTTAACACTATAGATCTCATTTAACACTACAATCTTCTTCACTTCCACTATGTAGACACTCAAAAATGGTTCACATCTACAATTTCATCACTTCTTCATGCTAATTTGTCCCATTTTCTCATTCTACTAACTTCTATCTTTTGGCCAAATTGATCATACTTTATCATTTGTATCCCCTTCACATCAATTTCATATCAACTCTAAATCATATCAAATCAACTCGAAATCACCCCAAATCAACTCGAAATCAGTCCTAATCAACCCAAAACATATCAAACATCCCAAATCAATCATCATTTATCTTATCCTAGGTATTTTTGTGGCTTTCAGTGCCTTGGAAACCTATCAACCTATCAATCTTATCAATCTGACCTTAGTACTGTCGCGACTCTCAGTGCTAGGTCAAACTATCATTCATGCCATTCAATATTTGACATTGTTGAGACTTTCAATGTCAGATCATGGCATCATCAACCATTTTAATAACATTGATAATGTTCGTCGATGTTATTATGATCAAACCTTATCAATCAATTTCAATCTTGTAGCATTTACAATGTTGGTTAAATGTTACATGTCAACCAATTCATGACATGTGTCCTTGGCATGTTATCAATTTTGATCTATCAATCAATTTGACCATGGCTTTGGTCTACCTTTTCATCATCTTATTCGATATCTATCTCATCATCACATTTTCATCAAAGGATACAGTCACATTCATTTAATCAATTTGGCCAATCATCTGCTAATTTTCTCTATAGTATTAAATAACCCATAATTTCATCCTATTCTTTCTAATTATTCTTCCTAATTATCATCCTCAATTAATTAATTTTATTAATTAATTGGTTCATCATCTACAAACCATGGAAATTCTTAATTTCCTAAGTTCCATTTTCCATCATTAATTCCATTTTCTACTAATTCTTATTTTGTGGAATAAAAGGATTTTTAATTCAAACATTCCATAAAATATTGCATCATAGTGACACTTGGATATGACACCTCATGGATTCTCCTTTGACACTTGGATAAGATTTGTCATAATCAAATATTCTTATCTCTTACGCATGTCCCTATTTGGCTTATTTGTCATAGATTCTTGGCTTTAAGTGGGGTTGAGGTGTCTTATGACGTGTGATAGATTCTCTTCCACATTTAGCCAAGTTTGACTTCCATGCATCATAGAATCTTACAATTGGCATATTTTGTCATATGCGTCATGGATTCTCAAAGGAATCTCTTGCCGCATCACATATCTATGGGTGAAAAATCCAATGCTCTCATCCTCCATGTCAATTATAAATTGGACACTCTTTCTCTTATTTTCGGTCCTTGAACCCTTGAGTCCTTGGATCTTAATGCTTAAGTCTTGAAAATCCAAATTCTTGAGTCTTTGAGTCCCCACTTCTTTCCATTTACAATTCTTGCTCTCACACTAAAATCACACTTCTAGTATTCTCATGGCATTATCCATATCATAGGCTTTTGCTTCAATCTTGTGTACACTATAGGCAAATTGGAGCTACAATCATTTGGAGAAGAAAGAAGGACATGGGAGCTACAAATGAAAAAGGGGGTTTCTATTGCTTTCTTTATTAGTTTGGCTTTCATGGTAGACTAGTGGGTGCTAATGTATGATTATTGAGTTTTGTGATTTGCTCATAGTGTGTTATGCATTTAACCCATTTTCTAGTCTTACACACTGACTAGCTCAGTAGCCTCTGGTACACTCAGTTTGCACTAAACTTTGTCTCTAAAGCTTGGTAAACATTGTGTAGCTCAGAAAACACTACAAACTAACTCAAGTGCTCGATAGACACTATATTTTGACTATTTTTCTTGAGAAAAACTGAATCACTTAGTTAACAGTGCAAATAAAATGATAAGCTCGATAACAATTGTAGAGCTCTATAGAAATGCAACCAATTGACTAAGCGTTGAGTCACTGATAGACAAATTGACCTTAATTATTGTACAATAACATCACAGGGATGGTTAATTTTTCAAATAGATGTAGAGAGTGCATTTTTGCATAGAAATATTCATGAGGAGATCTATATGGATCAACTATAGCAATTATTTTTAGGAATTCTATGTTTTAGATTAAGATAAAAATAGGTTTTGAAGGGTACCCAAAACCCCTAACAGAAAAGCAAAAGATGAACCAGTAAGCACAACCAAGTTTTACAAGGACATGAAACCTATAGTTTAAAAGTTACAAAATTAGGTTTTAAAGTGACTTGAAACCACAAAATAAGACCATAAAATGAAACTAGGTTTTACAAGGACCTATAACCTAGTTTTTAAAACAAAAGGAACAAAAACTAGATAAAAAATCTAGACCAGTGACCAGTTATTGGGATCACCACCAGAATATAGACTAGTGACTAGGGACACTATTAGCTTCTACTACAACTCTTTGATCATTTTCACCACCTCTTTGCCTACCTCTGCAGGGCTTTGGCTGGTATCAACAACAGATCCCCCAGTTACCTTAGCCACCTTCTTTCTTGAGCTCTATCTTGTTCTTTTACTTGGGCCACCTAGAGACATGATTTCTTCATTAGTTCTCTTCCCCAAACTTGTAGTAGTTGCACAAATGCTAGAAGTAACCTGCTCAATCTTATTGCTACTGTCTTTGATCAAAAGATGAAGTTTACCTTAATATTCCTTTAATTTATCCAGTATATTTGCAACCTAAAATTCCATCCGAATGATCTGTGTATGGTCTGCTTCCTAGTCCTACTACATCTTTCCCACTTTTCTTTTCAAATTCATTAACTCATTATACATCCAGGAGTTGGCTTGAAGAGAGGAATCAACCTTAAGCTTTGTAGTATGCAAGAAAGAAAGCATGGTATCATTACCAGTAGATTCATCCTTCTCCTTTCCCATTTCTTCCGTACCAGTAGACTCATCCTTCTCTTTCCTTGTATCTTCCTCTGCATTCACAACATCCTTTCTAGTGAGGTCCTCCTTTTCCTTCACCATTTCTTCTTTTTCATCCTTCACTCCCTAGGTATGCTCACTCTTATTTATTTCCTCTTCTCCAACATTATCCAACCCTATTTTTTATCATTGCTTTCATTAGCCTCATCCTCACTAGTCTCACACTTACTACCAGGGTAACCCTCCAAGTTTAAACTAAAATCTCCCACATCTGTATTTTCCTCCTCCTCCATATTCTTTTCATCATTATTATCTGAGTTCTTGGACTCAGTAATCTCCTCCACATTTTTTTGAGGAGTTTCTTCCTTTAGACTCTACCTTCTCCCACTAACCCCTTCCTCACCCTTACTCTTCCTAGAGTAGGTTTCACTAATAGAACCCTTATTTTTCTTAGAGGGGAAGACATAGTAGCCTTTTTCTTATAGTTTTTCTCAATTAGTAGGATTAACACTTCATGTAAAATCAGAGAAGACTCTTTTTTCCTATGAGCTTGAAGAATTTGGAGAAAATAAAATCTCAAATAAAAAGGAAATGAGATCCTATCCTTGTACCTAAAGTGATTCAGGAACACAAAGTGAAATTTATGAACACGCTTAGCCCTACCATCCAAAATAAAATACTCATGGGTGCAAGAGAGCACATCCTACCAAATAACCTTAATTTGACATAGTTCATAAAAGTTACCATTCTTCTCTAGATTCTTTTCCTCCTCATCCATTTTTGAAAATTTTCTTAAACACAACATTTGAAATACTTGTTTCCTTACTAAATTCTATGCCTTAGGCAAGCCTGTCACCTCGGCTATGAAATCTTTAGACAAATGCACTATCACCCCATGCATAGAAACCCTATTTTCAATCCAATTTTTGAAAAATGCCTCTATGAAATGTGGTTTATAACCATTAAGGCACTCCAAATAAGTGGTGAAATTACCTTTCTATAGAATCTTCCAAATAGAGGCTTTGGCCTTCCATGCTTTACAATTTTTGGGTTCCTATTTTCTTGGTTCCCCGCCCATTTTTGAAGACTTTGTTTATTGCAAAATTCCAAAGTTGAGTAGACAAGGTATAAAGTATTAATCAAAGCCAAGGTATTCATTAATACAACTAAGGCACTCATAAAACACATATATGTCAAGATAGGATAATCATCACATTAATGTACTTTCTCAAGAAAATAACACTGGCTTCTATAACCCCACTTCCATATATCATTAAATTGCTAATCTTAGCAAATTTTTCCCTCCATCCTGTGAATTCTATCATAATTAATGGGAGCTTTCAAATCCAAATACCTACGTAAGTCATCATGCCATGTCATCTTACACTCCCATTGGATAGCCTGGTTAGTGATCCAATTAGCCACAACATTACCTTCATGGAAAGAATGAGATATAAAGACTTTCTCAAATTTGTCCATTAAATATTTAATTTCCATTACACTAGTTTCGATAGACCAAGTTATCAAAAATTTTCCATTAAACATATTCACAATGTTCAAGGAATCTCCTTCCATCCAAAGGTAACAAAAACCAATTTTCACTGCCAACCTCATCGTACATAGAGCTGCAGTAGCCTTAGCTTTATGGCTATTAGAAATACCAATAGGTATAGCAATAGCATCTATTATATTACCTATATGATCTCTTAGAACTCCTCCGCAACCCACTTTTCCCGAGTTTCCCTTAGCTGCACCATCAAAATTCCCTTTAAGCCATCCCATAGGAGGAGCCTTCCATCTAGTATTCAATCTTGGATCTTCTTTCTTCATATTTTGTTTGGAAAACATTGGATTGTAAATTTGAAAATATTTATTACATTTTCTCTGGGACTTGAAATTTTCCTTTATTGCCCTAACAATGTTTTGGCCAAGCATCCACTTTGGAATTTCTTTATTTCTAAAGATTTTGTTATTTCTTTCTTTCTAGATACCCCACCAAAGATGAGGAAGAGTAATTTTCCATAGGAAATCAACATTAGTATCCTTATATGGGCAGATCCAACTCTTAAAAAAATGTTCTATAGTATTTTGATGAATCCAAGTAATATTCTAGAAGTTGAGAATAGAGCTCCACACTTGTTGACTATAAGTACAATTTAAAAACAAATGATCTCTATCTTCATAACCTTCTTTACATAGACTACATCTATTAACCACATTAATGCCTCTCTTTTGCAAATTGTCCTAAGTAAGAATTTTATTCTGAAGCAAGATCCAATAAAAGGTGTTTATTTTTGGTATAAGACCTTTTATCCAAGCTTTTGTCCATAAAGGGCAGTAATCTTTCTCCTTTGATTTGAAAATAGAGGAAACTTTGAAATGGCCACTAGCATCAACACTCCATATCATCTTATCCTCCTCAAGCGGATACAAAGAAAAGGTATTCAACATAATCTAGATATTATGAAAAGTTTGGTTAACATCAACAAGGTTAACCCAATTGTTATTATGCCAATAATTTCCCACAAGAGTCTCATACAATTGTTTGCATCTATCAATATAGGTTCTATCCTCGAATTCCTCAATCAAGGGATGATCCATAATCCAAATATCTTTCCAAAATCTGACCTTCTATCCATTTCCAATTTTCCATGAACATCCTTTACTTAGGGTATCCTTAGTTCCCTACACAACCCCCCAAATAGCAGAAGGGGAAAGAACATCAGGAGATGATATAAAATTAGATAATGAAGGAGCATTAAAAAGATACTTATGTTTCCATACAATATTCCATTCCTTATCATCATGATAAGCTATCCATCCCTATTTAGCTAAAAGAGCTCTATTCATAATTCACATTGACCTAATTCCTAATCCACCTTCCTTGATAGGCTTACAAATTTAATCCCAAGCTATTAGAGCCATTCTCTTCCTTTCCTTAGTTCCAGACCAGAGAAAATTTCTTTGAATTTTATCAATAGTATCTGCAAATTTTGTTGGAATTCTAAAAAGACTCAAAGCATAAGTGGGGATGCTTTGGAAACAAGCTTTAATGAGGGTAATTTTACCAGCTTGACTCAAAAGGTTACCTGTCCAACCCACCAATTTCTTATTGAACTTCTTTATGAGATCTTCCCAAAAAGAATTTGGAGCTTTAAGTCCCAAAGAGAGACCCAAATAAATACAAGGAAAAGATCATATTGAACACCCTAGAATTTTAGCAATTTTGTTTAGTCTTAAAATAGGGGTATTAATAAAAAACAAAGAACTCTTATTCTAGTTTATCAACTAACCTAAAGCAGAAGAGTACAAACTCAGGGCTTTCTTAAAATTTCTAGCTTCCTTGACTTTAGCTTTGCCCATGAAAATAGTGTCATCAATGAATTGACCATGAGAAAAAGTAAGAGGCTGAGAAGAAGGCTGCAAACCTTTAATATCCCCTTGCAAAACCAGTTTCCCAATATATCTCTCCAAACAATCAACCATAATAGTAAAAAGAATAGGGGATAAAGGGTCTCCCTATCCCAAAGCCCTAGAGGGACTAAAGAATTTAGAAGAGCATCCATTCACCAAAATGATAATGGAAGTAGTAGAGATCAACTAAGAAATAACCCTCACAATCTTATGATTAAAGCTAAAGGCCAATAAAATGTTAACAAGAAAAGCCCATTCAACTTTGTCATAGGCTTTTGCAATATCAACTTTCATGATAAAACCCTGATTGTTAGAGCAAGATAAAGAATGAATATTCTCATGAGCAGCAATAATAGAGTTTAGAATTTGCCTACCTAGGACAAAAACATTTTGCTGAACAACAATAATTGATGGAAGCACCAAAACCAACCTAGATGTGAGGACTTTTGAGATAATCTTATAAAAAGAATTACAAAGACTAATAGGCCTAAATTGATTTGGAGAATCAACCCTAATCTTTTTAGGAATAAGGCATAAGAAGGTAGAATTGATCTCCTTTAGCATTCTTTTATCCCCAAAGAATTCTTTAACATCATCACATACATCTCTTCCAACCAGTGTCCATGCCTTTTGAAAAAAGAATATGGGAAAACCATCTGGTCCTGGAGACTTATCCCCTCCTAAGGAGCAGACAACTTTTATGATTTTTGTTTCCTTAGGGATTGCACCTAACAATTTATTTTGTTCCTCAGTAATTAGAGAAGGAATCACCTTTAAAAGTTTAGCTTGATGAGTATAATCAATGTTAGAGTTAGATGTCATCAAAGAACAAAATAGGAGACCATCTCTTTCAAAATATCCTTTTCCTCAGTAATCTTCAAAGTACCCTTCTTAAGATATGAGGTACGAGTTTTTGCTCTATGCTTTAGAGCAAAACCTGGTATTCTTATCTCCTTCATTTAGCCATATTGATCTGGATCTTTACCTCCAATAAATTTCCTCTTTAGTAACAATGTCATGATACTCTACCAATTTTTCATTTTCTTCTCTAACAAGGTCAAGAGTATAACCTTCCTTTTGTATCTTGCCCTAAATACTTTGTAGCTCTTCCTTAATACTTGCTTTACTCTAAAAAATATTACCAAAACATCTTTTATTCCAGATTTTGACCTCCTATTTAACATTTCTTAACTTTGAAGCCACTCTAAAAAGAGCAGTTCCTTCAAAATCTATGTTACCCCATTCTGCCAGTTTACTCTCAAATGATGGTGCTACATCTACATTTTTACAAACCTAAAAGGAAATATTTTTTTGATATTAACCTATTTAGAAAAAAAATCAAAGGGAAATGATCTGACCCAATTTTCTGTAATGCCTCCAGTGTACATACAATTTAGTCCAATCAATTTAAATAAGAGCTCTATCTAATCAAGCCTAAATACAATCATCACCTGGCCTCTTATTACTCCAGGTAAACTCAATTACATAAAAATCCAAGTCTGTTAAACCCTCCTTATTAATGAAATCCATAAGATCTAGTCTCCCATCTAGCTGGCTCACATTACCTCCCTTTTTTTCATTGTCATAAAGAGGAACATTAAAATCCCCCATGAAGATCGATCTACCAAAGTAGTCTTTACTCTTTATATGAGAAAGAATTTCCCAAACCTTTTTCGTAGAGTTATTTATATTTGGAGCATACATATTAACAATATACCATACATTATTCTGGTTAATGCTAGTAATATCAGCCACCATGAAATGTTTACTAGCATTTAAAATAGTTCCCAAGTAGTAGGATTTCTTCCATAACATCAGAGTTCTCCCTGAAGCTCCTTTTAAACTACTTGATTTTAAAAAATAATCTTTGAAAGACTTGATTTGTTTAGCTCTCTCCTTCTCCATCTTTGTTTCTTGCAACTAAAGAAAATCGAAATTATGCTCCCTAACAAAATTCCTAACAACATCAAGTTTATGACTACTATTTAATCCCCTAATATTCGAAGCAATTATTTTCATGTTTATTTTTTTGGGGGTAAAATCCAGAATAGTTTCCTATCTTCCATCAATAATATTCTACAAACTTTCCATTTCTTTGGTTTTCCTAGAAGATTTCCTTCTAGGTTTCTCCGGAGTTCCAACATTTGGTTTCACCTTGGCTTGCTGCTCCAATTTACTACTCCTTTAGAAACCGTATTACTTGTATCCAATAGAATTTTGCCCTCCTCTAATTCCTCCATCTCAACTAGGTCTTCCCATTTTGTCTCATTCTTCTGATAAATAAGTAATTGCTTCATCATGTATACCATGTTCTCTATATTTTTCTCAGGTGAGGCATAGTCTAACATCACCCTGATCTCCTAATTTTCACTACTCAAGTTTTCCTTCAAGGCACAATAGTAAAGTTGGACCTAATTTTTGACCAATTTTGGTTGAATTTCGACGAAGCTTTGTCGCTATTTTTCTCATCAAAATTTCAACCAAATTGTATATTGGTCAAAATTTTGATGAATAAATAGCAAGTTGATTGAAATTTTGATGAATGTATTCGTCAAATTTTGACCAACCTGCAATTCGGTCAAAATTTTGATGAGAAAAATAGCGAAAAACCTTGGTCAAAAATTGGGTCCAAATGAACTAGTGGTAGATTTTTTCATATTACTAGTTTCCTAAAATTTTCGACTCAAGTTATCCTTCACACCCTTTGCATCGGTAACTTTAGGTTTCCAAACTTTCTTCTAATTTTTTACTTCTTTCTTTTTATCTTCCTTATCAGTCTTAGGATTTTTCTTGCCTTTGTTAGGGCAATTTTTCATGCTATGACCCTATTTTTTAAGGAAAAATAGGTGTTTGGGAGATCATATATAGTTTCTTGTATTCTTTTTCCTAGTTTTGAAATTAGTTCCACTTTTTCAGGGAGGTGATTCAAGTTTGCCACTTTCACATATAATCTTGTACTCTGAAGTTTAGATTTCAAAGTCATTGCATGATCCACTGCGATTAGTTCCCCAAAGGAACCAGCTATTCCCTTAAAGATATCTTCATGCCAAAATTCTAAAGGAAGGCTAGGAAGTCTAACCCAAATTGGTGTAGTTATAAAGAAGGCATCGGATAAATTCATATTTGGCTCCCATTTTTTAATAGTGAGAGTACTTTTTCCAAATAACCATGGACCTCCACAAAGAACCATATTCATATCTTCTTTTTAATTAAAAACAAATGAAAGGAATCCATTCAACATAGGAGCTATATCAACTTGACCATGGATAACCCATTTCTATTTAATCATATTTTTCAAAGTTTCTATATCTCGTCTAGCCCCTATGAATTTTCCCACAATAGTAAATTCCATAGAAGATACAAAGAAATCAACAATTGGGTTTGGAATAAAAATTTGAAACTCACCTTTTTCCCAACAAGATTTTGATGTAACTGGAGTGAAATATGATTTTCCTCTAGGTTTCCTACCAAATAGGGAAGATCATGTCCTTTGATCGCCTAACCCTTTTCAAGAACTTTTTGCTTTCATCTCATTATTAACCTCCACATTCTCCAAATGATTCTTCTCATTCTCAATACTTGACCAAGCACGTGATTTGTAGAAAAGGAATCCAAAGAAAGGTCCTAGACCCCACAACTAGTGGTACCAGCATTGGTAATTCTTACAGAATTCACTAGATATTCCTCATTTTGATCTTCTATCCCACCAGGATCAGTACCTCCCACCAAGTTCTCCCCTTCCAATTTCTTGCCTAATAGAGAGCTAGCCAATTCAAAAACATTTAGAGCATCATCCATCTGCTAACCTTCCTTCTATATCTTGTGTAGTCATTATTGTTTAGGAATTCTACGTTTCTTGTAGTAACCAAAATTAATTATATGGCCTCAAGCAAGTCCATGTAGGGGCTTGGTAGGAGAAGATGAACTCTTTTTCTCTCTCTTCTAGTTTCACTCATTATCATTCCAATCCCATAGTTTACACTCAATAGAAAGAGGGAAACAACAAGAGGTGTATAATTTTATATTTGTATTATGTGTATGTGAGGCCTCCCCCCGACCCATCCCAGCATCGATGATACATTATTATTTTGATACTCATGACTCGATATGTTAGAACATTATTTGATGCACTGAACATTATTATGTTATTTATGATGTGTGATGCTTTACTTTTGGATATTTGTTTTTGGCATTTAATGCTTTATGAACATGTACGATGAGGAAGAAAATGAATGCAAAACTAACACTTGATTATGCAATTTTAATAGTCAAAAATATGAGTAGAATTAGATAAACAATTGATTATTAGAAAAATGGATGTTTTACTTTATATGATTTTTCTGATACGTAAATTACATAATGCATGTGATTTCTTGAACCTACTGATGTGTGCAATGAGTGTGTAGGATATTTAGCCAAAAAACCTAATGGAAAGATGGAACTAAACCCCTTGTTAATTTGTGCTATCCTTGCATTATTTTCCTTTAAAGGTTGTTAATTGGTCTTACTATCCCCCTAGCCTTTGTTTGTTTCCTATTAAGTCTTTAAGGCTTAAAAATACTAAATTTAAGTGCCCTAGGGGTAAGGGTATGGGTTGGGAGTACTTTCCACCCCCTTAGTCTCCTTGGTTGACTTTTAGGGTCACTCAAGAACCCTACTTTTGGTTGATTGCGAAATTGATTGTATCCTACATGAGTTGGTGACTCAAACTCCATCTTGAGTTACTTGAAGTCTAGTTGAGTTAGAGATCATACTTAGAGGCATTTTGGAGTAGTTTTGGGGTTGTTACCCAATCTCTAATTTTGGAGAAAGTTGGAGGATTGAAGGAAGAAAAAAAAAGGAAAAGCTCTTCTCAACTTACCATTTTACCATAAATTTTTGTGAAGGTAGGAGTTCTTCACTATTTTGACTTTGCTCTTCATGTTGTTCATGCTTGAATCATGCATAAGACATTGTGTTGTTCTTTTTTTTGCTTGCTTGTGTGTTGGGTTTGATTTGAAGGGATTTTAACTTGTTCTTAATGTTGTTATTATGCTTGTCTTGATGTTTTTTTTTGAGGGGATTTCATGGGGATTGTTTTGGCATTACTCACCCTTAGATAGGAAAGAAGTGGCCATTTATAAGGGAAGGGCCTTAGTTGGACCTCAATGGTGTAGAGTCTCCTCTCATGGTGAGAGGAGGGAAAGAGGGTAGGGTGTATGGGCCCCTACTTGTCATCACATACCTTGTTGATACTGCGAATTCTTGATATGGAAAGGAATGAAAATCCTTGTGGTAATAGCCTCGAAAGGGCCTTGTAGAAGAATGAAAGTTCTTGAAGATTTAGTTTCAAAAGGGCTTTGTTATGGTATGATGATTTGACATCTCCCATTGAAAAAATTGACCTCCCCCCTAGTCAGGTTCTATGTTTGGACCTATTGTGTAAAACTAGGTTGGGGTGTATGCTTGATTTGTTCTTGATGTTGTGATGCTTCACCCCGAGTTAACTCTTGTCTTCTCCTTGTTTTCCTTGAGGTATTAAGGTATTGGAAGAAAGAAATTGTGAAGGACCTAGAAGAGGATTCAATTGAATTTTAATATTATGTAAAATGTATTTTAAATTTTCATGTATTCGCAAAGTGTATATGAGCAATGTTAGTATGCTAATAGAAACCAAATTTAAATAAAGCTTCTACAAACTAAAAAAAATTCATAAACTTCAAGATAGACTAAGATGAGCTCTCAATTGAGAATATGAGCCATTAATGGGCTCTCTCAATGAGAAGCTCTCTTGTTGAGTGGCTTTGTCTAAATAGATGGGATGTATGCTCAAGCTTTATGCTTCAAAAAGGGCTTCAAATGGAGTTGGAATTTGGGTGTGAGTGTATGGTTTTGATGTAAAATGGCTTCTCAAAATGGCATTATGACTTTACTTCATGGATTGTGTTATTTTGCAAAGGGGAAGGATCCAATTTATAGGCAAGAGGCTTGAGGGATTGAGGGCTAAGATGCAAGGATGGGAAAAAGCTCATGGAGGGCTCAGATTGCATGAGAAGAGAGCACATGGATTGTGCTTCCTTATAGCCAATCAAGGAGTGACACATGTCACATGGTGAGAGGATGGAGGAAAGGGGAAGGATGAGTCAACAAAGGAGGCTCAAGGGATAAAATCTTCATAAAGACCCTCATAATGACTTAGAAGAGCAATAAAAGGGCTTGTAAGAGTCATTTATGACCTAGTGGACTTCATAAAGTTTTATAGTTGAGATATTTTGAGGGTGATGAGAGCAATTTCGACTTGGACTTGATTAGGAGGGTTTTAAGCTTGCTTAGGCTTGTGAAAATGATTAGAAGATGGATTAGGATGGTTTAGGATTAGCTTAGGGATAGGCAAGTTGATGGCATTTAATGAGGGTGGGTGAAGGAGGAGATATTTGTTAACTTTGGCTTGGGTTAGTAAGTTTTAACCCATGTTTAGGGAATGTGACAAGGTTAGGAGGGGATTAGGATTAGGGTTAAAGACATCTTCTAGAAGAGTCTAGGCTTTGGATGAGGATGAAGACTTTCTAGAAGAGTCTAGAATTTCTTAGGATGAGGATGAAGACTTTCTAGAAGAGTCTAGAATTTCTTAGGATGAGGATAAATTAGATTTTTAGAAAATAGATAAAGTTTTATTTATTTCAAGGGTTTGGGTTGAGGAGATATTTATTAAAACTTTTTTAATAAACATGAGGATTAATATTTAATCTTAATTAAATATTTTGAGTTGGGATTAGGGGTAGAAAATGATGGGATTAGCCTTTAATCAAAATTAAAGAAGGATTAGAAGATTTTGGAAGAGGTTAGTGGTCTTAAGGAAATTGGCTAAGTTTTGGGCAAAAAATAAATAAATTATTTATTTTGGGATTTTTGGTCAATTTATTAATTAAATAATTAATAAATAAGGAAATAATGTTTAAATAAGATTTAAAAATTTTTGGGAGGGATTTTTTAATTAAATATTTTTAATTAAGATAAAGGGATTTAATGGCATAAAAATAAATAAATTAATTAAATAAATAATTAATTAATAAATGATGATGTCATTAGGAATTTTTTAGAAAATAAAAATACTTTATTTTTTAAAGGTTTTTTAGGTGTCTACACAAAGATGTTGAGTTTTCTTATTGTTTCTTTCCCGATGGAGCCTTGAACCAAGATGAATAATAGAGAAAGAAAAAGATTGTAAAAACCTCCTTGCATTGTTCTTATGTGATTTCAAATTATGCATATGTATGGGAGAAAATAAATTAATAGATAATGTCTTCAAATTATGAATTCTCAAGTTTTCAATTATGTTAAGGAAAAGTAATTGATATGTTGAAGTTTCAATTCGATGTTTTATGTATTAAGAGGCAATGAAAATCCTACATTGTGGACAATGAAGTTATCTCTCTCCTTGTTAAATTATTTAATTGACAAAATCAAATTTGATTAAGAATTATGCATCTCCTTGATTTCTAGATGAAAGGTTCATATACCCTTGTTGTATGATGAATTATAAAACAAAAGTTATAAAAGAATAGTCTTATTCTCATCCTTGTATTAGTATGCTTGTTAAAAGAAATCTATGTTGTCACTAGGAATGAATATCACTCCTAGTATAACAAAAAAAAATATAGCAAGAAAAATACATCAACATTTAGAAAAAAATTGGCTTCAAAAACAAAATGTGCATCTCCAAGAGAAAAAAACCCTCTTTGGAAAATGTATGGGGAAAATTCTAATTCCCCCAAGTTTACAGAGAATATTCTTTGAGTTATTCCTTTGAAATTCAACAAAAAAAAATCATTTGCTAATTCTTTATGCAATATAAATTAAATAAATTCAAAATAAAGACATATAAATGCATATGTTAATGCAAATCATATGGTCTTCTCTCAACAAAAAAACTTTTAGCATTTACACCTAGAGCTATCTAGCCATCACTAAATCTAGCTTCAAATCACCTCCTGCCAAATTTGGGCACAGGTTAAATGCATTCGCATTAAAACTTCTTGTGGCAAAAGAGGCAAGGTACTTGCCTAGGTCTTCTTGTCAATTCATCTTGTTTTTAAATCAAAAGATATCACACGCAATGATAACACCCCCACCTTATAGTTTCCTTCCCATCCATCTCATACCTTTTTATCACCTTCCAAAGGCTGGGCATGGACTTCATCCAACCACCTGTCAGCATGAGTACTTCAACACTGATGACCTTGTCTTATCAACAAAGGGGAACAAGAAAGTTTAAAGTTAATGTGATTTATACCTTACCCCACCCTGCACTTTATCCCCCCCCTTGCGCATGATCCTAGGCATGAGCATCACTCATGCAAGGCAAAGGGAGGGGATAGGTCTACAACATGTAGACCTTGGGCAACACTTTGTCCCTTGGGAAGTGGGACCATGTATGGGGCAGACCACTTGGCTTAGGGGTAGGTTTTTTTTTTTTTTTGGGGGGGGGGGGGGGGGGGTGGGTGTTCTAGGGTTAGTAGTATAGAATTATATATATTTTTGTTTTTTTGTATAGTTGTTAATATTAGTTAGTATGTTAGTTAATGTTTAGTTAGTATATTATATTGTTAAGTTAGTATTATATTTATTTTGTGGTGTAGTTTGATAGTATTATTTAGTATGTAGTCTAGGTTAGTATAGTTTGTTTGGGTAGTTTTAGACTTGTTAATATTTCAAATTAAGAGTAGCATTAAATTTATAATTAGATTAGTGGTTGTTTGATGTTATTAGGAAGTAGTATAATATTTATATGTTAGTATAGATGTTAGTATAGAATAGTGACTTAGTTGTTTGATTGATAATTAGTTCTAATTTAAAAAGTTTTAAATTTGAAATTTGCATATTTTAATTAAAATAATTTTAGTGTTTAGTGAATTAGTTAGATTAATCGTAATATTGACACCTTAATATTGGACTTAATTTTATAATAGTTTTGAATAAAGTTTAGTTTAACTTATAGATTTATTTGAATTAATTCTAGTCTCAATTTTAAATTGTAAATAATAGATTAATATAAATTAGATTGTTATGAGAACATAGGAGATAAATTGAAATTAAAACGTAGATGGTATAATTGATAATAATGTTTACCTCTATGGTATGTATATTAAAGGCTAGTTAGAATCTTGAATTAAGTTAGTTTAAATCGTAGTTAGCATCAGTATTTAATTTGTTGTTAGTTAAGTCTTTTGTATAATTAATTTTATTTTTATGTTTTCATTATCATTTAATTAGTGTAATTTAGTTCTAGTACAATGTAATTTTAGTTAGCTTCATTAACTAAAGTGATATGCTTTGTTTTAGTAAACGTTAATATTATTAATTGTTTTTTAAAGTGTTATGTTAATCGTAGTTAGTCTTGTTAAGCTAGAACTTAGTTTTAAAGTTGTTAGAATTTTAATATGTATATTTTTAATCATGGATAATATTGGCTAGTTCTGTGTATTAATTTTAGCTAAATTTTTAAACTTAATTAAGCTTTATCTTGGTCTTAATTTTAATGTTTTTTTTTAAGGTATCACAGTATCATGATTAGATTAGTAAAGTGTAGTTAGTGACATTCTTTTGAAATCGATAAAGGTTACACTCTTAATTAATGCTTAGTAGAAATTTGATTAAATGTGAATTTAGTTTAATTGTTTAGAAAGTTATTCATTATGTTGTAAACATAACAAGTTATGTTAGACCAATATGATAATGCAATTTGTTTTGCATAGTTAAATTTAAGACCAATTTATACTATTGTTCAAATAATTTCATTTATATTGTTGAAATCTTAATGTACTGATGAACCAAATGTTGATACCAATTTAATAACAGAATTTAACTTTATCAATGTATTTCTTCTCATGAGCATAAACTTAAGATGAACATAGTAGATGCATCCTTGCGAATCAAACTCTTAAACCTTTGAGAACCTTGTTATTATTTATTAAAAAAAAATTGTGTGTGTGTCTGCCCTTATATTTTGGGCATGACAGTGTAGATGATTTGGTCCTTACAAATAGATCTCACTCTATGATTCAAAGTTTTTAGTGAACATTGATGGGGGTTTTTTACATGAGAGATCTTGGGTGTCTACAATATTTCCTTGGGATTGAGGTTGTTCAATATTTCCATGTGATTTTCATTTGTTAATAAAAGTGACATGCTTTCAAAGGTTTGGCATGCTTAAATCCAAGCCGACCACCACACTCTTTCAATTGGGTAGTGTTTTGAATACCATTGGAACTTCTTTATTAGTTGATAGTTCATTTGGCAATCTTTTATACCTAACACATACTTGTCCTAATATTTATTTTATGGTTTAGCTTTATGTGCTCACTTTTCTCACGATCCACATGAGTCACTAGAAGAATATCAAATGCATTTTGAGGTATATATTATTCATCAATAGACTCTTGCATCTTTGGCTTCAAAGATTTAGATTGGGTTTGTGATTTTGATGATTGGAAGTCTACTTCTAGCTTTTATTTATTTATTTATCTTGGTTTAGGCCTTATTGCATTTTTTTGCAAGAACTAATCTTTAATTTTATTATCATCTACAATGGCTAAGTACAAAGCATTAATTCTTAATAGTCAAAAGGTTTTATGGCTTAATTAGTTAATGATAGAGTTTCTCTTTCATCCTAGTGGTCTCATTATTCTTTTGTGTGATAATTAGAGTGCTATTCACATTTTGTGCAATCTAGTGGAGCATCAGAGGATTAAGTGTATTGAAATCCACATGTTCACTATATTTAACAATTGATTCAAGATGAGATTCTCCACTTGGAGTACACATTGATAAAGGAACAAGTTGTAAGCATCTTTGTAAAGCCTTTGGCATCTCCATGCTATCTTTAGTTGCGTTTGATTATTTCAATGTAGGAGTTTTTCCTTGATGGGTCCTCTTGAGGCCTCTTTTTATTTTACATTTCATATAGTTACATCTCTCACTTTTGGAGAGGGTATTTTGACCATGTGGTTTTGCTCCTTTTTCTTCACTTTGAGAGGCTTTCATTGTGCAAGGGTACTTAATAAGGTATTTTTTTGTTTGGACTTATTCATGCATTTCATGCTTAGAGAGTTTGCAATCTTTCATTAACTAATTGCCTTCATGTTCAAGAATATCATCATAGACATTTGTAAACATAATCAAGAAAATGTTTGTACATTCATGCTCTAACTTAATTTCACTTAATGGAGCCTAAATTTATAATATTCTAGTCTATTTGGGCTCTAGCTTATACATTGTGCATATCATGCACTTCTAACTTGCATATCTAGCTCTATGATTCTATAAATTTAGTTTGAGTTAGCTCTTGCATATTTTGAGGACTAATTATGTCTATAAAAGAAACTGATCTCTTCATTGTAATTCATATTACATATTATGGCTTTTTTTTAGGAATATAGCAATTCTTTCTTGTTACCCATTCTTTTGGAAGGTGTTTTTGTTTATTATTTGATCCTTTGGTGCTTGTAATGCAAACTTCAATAATTTGATCATAACGTTCTTGGGTGTTCTAGATGTGATGACATAGTTTACTTGGCCTCAAACTACTCCAAAATATCAGCTATATGCAAATAATATTATTTTTCTCTAATTTCAAAATATGTTATAAATAGTATTTCCAATTTTAATTATGGGTGGTTTCATATTGAAATGTGGTTTCATGGTAATGGTTTGTAAGCATGGGTACTCTCTTTGTTCAACTCTCTCTTTTTAGTTCTTATACATGGCTACATCTTGAGAGTTGTTGGATGTCATTATGTATTTGGATATGGCCTATTGGAACCTTTCCCTTTTCAAAACTTTATGCAGGACATAGGTTTTCCAAGTAAGTCTTCTGAGTGAATGAGATACATATAAAACTAATGTAATATTTAAAATTGATAGTATGATATTCTCTTTCTCATTGTCCTATTATTGGTTTTGGTGTGGACTGAAATATACACAAAATGATATTACATTGCAAATAGGGTTGTCTTTGATATTATGTTAAATTCATAATTACACTTAGCTACTATGACTCCCTATTTTAATTTTGTTGCCTCTATTTTTTGCTGAAATTTTATGTACCAAGATCTTACTTTGTGCTTTCTTTTATTGTTATAAGTATATGATGATTACCTGGTTAAATATTTCATTAAATAGCATCAGACACACAAATTATTAATTTAATTGAACTCCTTCTTGAGTTTTTTATTCATATATTTGCAACCACTTTCCTTAGTGTTATCCTTAGATGATATGGGCTTTTCTATGCACCATAAAAGCATGGAGAAAGAAATTGAAAATCTAATCTATAATATATAACAACAGAGAAACAATACAACTGGGAGAAGCAAGGATTTAGGTTCGTTGAAGATGGAGAAATAAATTTTCAAGTGAAAACAATTTGAACAATCAACTGTTCCCAACTAGCAGGATCAAATACATTTTTTCAAGGTGATAAAATTGTATATGTAGATGCATCACTTGCATGCCAAACATGAAGTGTATTCCCCAACTTATAACAAATGGTTGGATATAAAGTCTCCATATGCTGGCCAACAATGGAAGTCAAGGATGTTGAAGAATAACTTTAGTGAAGAGTTGAGTGACATTACCTCTAAATATATTGAGACATTTTGTGGTCGACATTTAGACCCTTTCAAATGATGATCAAATAGGTCCCTAAGGTGCAAATGTCTTGGACAATAATTTCATCACCCAAGATCATGATTAAGGACTTCAAATTCATGAGGATGAATTAGGTAAGATTGCCTCCCTAACATGGCTATCAAAATTAATGTGATGGGGACAAATAATAATGGCCGAACCCATTAGGAGTTAGCAAGGTAGATCTAATGTCAACACCATGCTCTTGGTTTTGATCTAATAGTTCTTCATGTGCATTTTCTTGTAAAACATTAATTTTGTTGAACAATTGTAAACTCTTAGAAAATACATTCTTATTTTCTATTACCATTGATGGGCTTCCCTTGAACAAGATCAAAATGAAGAGGCATAAATACACCAAATTTTTCTTTCAAAACCATATGTGCAGATATAAACATTAAGTACAACATGTCCAATATTTTTGTAGATATACACATTAATTACACCAATTTTTTTCTTTCAAAACCATATGTGCAGAGATAAATATTAACTTCAACATGTCCAATTTTTTTGCAGATATACAGATTAATTACACCAAATTTTTCTTTCAAAGCCATATGTGAAGATATAAACATTAAGTACAACATGTCCAATTTTTTGCAAATAGACACATTAATTACACCAATTTTTTCTTTCAAAACCATATATGCAAATATAAACATTAAGTAGCTGATGCTTCTGATGCAAATGATGTTACTACTGATCATGATGATGATGCATCTACTAACCATGATGATGAGGATGATGATTATTATGACCTTTTACTATTTATAATTCATATGTAATGCTAATATTTGATGTAATTTTGAGTATATGTATCATGAAATTATTAGCCAAAATAAGACAATTGATTTACTATTGTAGAAATGTGAAGCCATTTCACAAGCATCCCACACAGTTTCATGGATCATCAGGTTTAAGTGAGTACACCCCATAGAGACTAATGAATTTTACCATTTGTAAAATATCTCTCTCATTGCCACCTATCTCTCTTATTTCATGGAGTCTAGGTACCAATCAATAGGTATTTATTAGATTTGTCTTCCTTAAGCGAGGAAAATGTAAGAATGGAAGAAGAAAGTGAGACTTTAAGTATGTTTAAATCAAGAAGATCAACTTGAGGTCAAAATATCATAAAGAAATTCAATAAGCACATGAAATTTTTCCTTACTCAAGTGGGTTCATGTTCTTATGATGATGAGAGTAAAGATGACTCCGATGTGCCCTTTAGGTACAAACATCTATAGAAACAATGGGTCTCCAATGAACTTCCTCCAATAAACACTAATTTTTGTGTTGGAGAGAGGATATATCACATGACATCATCATCATTACATGGTTTGGGCCTATTTCCCATGGATGGAATAAAGGTATCTTACAAAAAGGTTGTTGAATTAATGGAGTATGTCAAACTTTGCTATGATTACAGTAGTTGGATGCAGATTGATAGATATAAAAAAAAGTATGTGTACGTAGGTATGCACTCATGAAAAATTATATACAACAAAAAGTTAGTGAATAAAGTAAAACAATATCTATATACATTGATGAAAGGCCAAAAGTATTAAGGAATATTGCAAGTTTTATAAATATTACACAACCTATGTCAAGTAAGAAGTGACCCAATTGTATATTTGAGGTGCGTAAGGGAAATTGTGTATTTGTATGTGTGATCAAATCAATATGTGGAGGCAAAGAGATTCTTATTGATTTAAATTTGAATCACATAGATATAGACAAATCCACTATCATGGGTGAGGTGGTACGTATAATGCACATTTAAAATCAACTCCAAGAAATGAAGGTAAAAACACCATTAAATTTGTATATTTTATTTGCTAACTTAGAATAATAACACATGTGCTCTAACATGTCTCAATGATTTTTTCTTTGAAATGTAGGGCTACAATATCGATCAATAGCCATAGGATATGCACGACAATGATGGTTCTTCTTCTCGACAGGTAAAACTTATTGTTGTACAAATTAGATATAGGAAATATGTTAATGCATATTTTTTATTATGTTTTATTATTCACTATTGTTTTGGATTGATTTCAAATATAAAGATAATAATATTTCTCTTGCAAATGAGCTCTGATCGAGACAAGGGAAAGGAAAAAGTAGTCCATGAGGACGAGGAGCTACATGATGAGTTTGCTAAATTTATTATTGATTTTTGTTTAGCCATTGATCTTGTGGTTGCATTGAAGAAGGCGATTAATGATATAGGAAGAAAATTATTACAATTAGCATTAACTCAACCTCAGATTCCTACATTAGATGATATGATTGATAGGTTGGTGAACCTAGTTCGCACATATATATTAAGTATTGATGTAGTTTTTAATTATAAAAAAAATTTAATAATGGTTTTTATAGTATACTCTTTTATTTATCTTGTTAAATAAAATGCATGTGTTATTTTTTTAGAGGATGCTAAGGGTGTTCAGGGGTGATCCCTAAGAGGATGATATTTCAGGTGGTTCAAGTACATCACATGTTCTATCCTACACTTGTGTTTTCTTGAACAATTTTTTTTTAATAGATCTCACAATATTGTTTTATTGTTCTCTAAAAATATCATTTTTAAGCTCCTACCATTGATCCTCTATTCACTATGTGGCCTACTACAAGGAACATAACCAAAAAGGCGCTGCTGAATGCAAATTCAACAACATGTAGCTTGACAATAGATGTGGTGGCACCGCCTATTAGTAAGTCAATTCCCCTTTTTCTCTCTCATTTTTCATGTGTTTATTTCACTTGAACTATTATTTCTTAGGGGGAATTTTGTAATATTAGATTCATTTTATGCAAGAGGCGATGAGGACCTTCCTAGGTGTTCCCATGTTAGATGTACATGAACATTAAAGAATTGTGATCAATTTCTCATTAGCAATGAAGATGGTCTTCCCTTGAAAGTACCCCAACTTCTAGGTACTTTAAATATTGATCCTTTCTTTTACTATAAAATTTTATACTAATAATAAAATACACTTACCTCTTGTGCAGTCCCTTGCAATAACTACTAATCACATTATTATTTTGCAAGGAATAATATATTTTATGAAAAACTTAATGATGAATGTTTGTGTATATTTGGGCTGACCATACACACAGGTTATCATATTTTGATTTTATTGCTAGATCATGTTTCCTTATTTTGATCAATTTATTCAAGTAAATTAAAAGGTAACTTCAATTCATTTATGAATCTAATAGTTTTTACCTTTTCTCAAAAGGTGGAATTTGCAAGCAAAAAAGTTAAAGGACCAACTCATTGATGTCATGACATCACTTTTTGGATCTAACATCTTTCAAAGACTTAGGCTCCTTGATAAAGTGAGCCATTATTTAAAGTATATTAGGTTCAACTACAATAATCAATTTTTTAAAAACCTTTTTATTAGTGGCTCCCTATATTCCCATTATTGAGTGGGAGAATCTTATAAAGGATGCCACTAAGATAAAAGCAAGAGATGATAGAGAAACGATACCACTTGAGGAAAGAAGGTATGCAATAATATTAAGAATGAAATTATGTAATAATTCCTATTAATACTTATGTGATATAGCATATTTCAAACTTCACATAGGTTTCCTGACACATCAAAGGAAACCAAAGCAAGAAAACAGAAGCACGGGTAGCACAAGCTTAGCTCAGGTGGATATTCAAAACTTGTTGCATGAATTGTATGTATAAGTAAATGAAAAATTATATGCAAATATTTATAAATTGTAAAAAATTTGGTCTTGATAAAATTGATTACGAGAAAAATTCATGATACCAAACAAAAATGTAGGCCATGGAGTAAAAAAAAAAATCTCTAAAGAGGACAAGAAATTAGGCTACACAAAAGGCTATACATCTACGGCTAAATGACTCCAAGCAATGAGTGCACAAGGTTCTTATATTGGGTAAGTCAATGAGGTAAATAAGTAAATTAATTTTTATTTCAAATTGAATACTTTAGCAATTACTATATTTGATATTAAGCTCCAAAAATATATGTCGTTATATTGTTTAAAGGAAACAATGATTATATATTTGTTTAAAACTTTAAAGTGAATATATTTATACGTATTCAAATGAATGATTAAGATATTTCAGTATTTGTCTTGTATTTATATGTATATATTGTTGATAAATGCACTAATTATTTACATTAGATTGCAACCTGCCAATCCTAATACATCAGCCGAGCATTGTGGAGGTGGCAATTTGAATGTGGATACTAGAACTCAAGGTATATATTTTCTATTAAATTTTTTATTTCTAAATTATTAATACAAGTAATCATTTTAAATTGAATTTAGTGTAGTAATACAAATTTAATTAAAAAAACATTTTGTATTGTAGTTGCAAGGGATGCAGAGGTTGTTCTTGATAAGCATGTTGAGGTCCAAGCCAATGGGAAAAATGATGTGGTTGAACAAGGTAAAGAGCACTACAATGTTCTTTAAAATCTTTAAAGTCTCAAATTTTTAAAATTTAACCCTTTTATTTATTATTGTAGAGGACTTTTCTTTCCAAAGGAAAATGAGCGCACGTTCATAGGTGAGAAGAAATATCAATGATGACATGGATATGCCTCTACAACAATATAGGGAAGGACAAAAAAGGTAAAAAAGAAAAAATAAAATGATTCATGTAACTTATTTAATAATGATTGATGTTTATGTATAGATTTTTTATTTATGTTCTAATGAATATTATGTTTGATTGCTAATGTGAATGTTTTAATGAAACTAATGTGTTATTGAATGTTATCGTGTGATAATTCATGAATGTTATATTTTATTAATAGAATGAATGAATTTTAGATTTTAATAAGGAATTTAGATGTGGGGAGGGGGAGGGGTGGAGCCAAATGATCTTCCACCTTCACATGGTTGGACATGATTAGCAAAGAATATTAAACTATTCTTGAAACCAAGTAAAACTCAACATTAACCTATGATTGCATGACAACTAACTATGTGAATCTCTTGGTTTTAGGCAATGCAGAAGGACACCATGGTCAAACTCATTTATTTATGAAATTTAGTTGCATGTATGAAGTATTCGGAAGAATGTCTTACTATGGGATTGCCTCAAATTATTCCTCTCCAAGTTATTCTATTATTTTTATTTATCTACAATCATGTTTAATTGTATTTGATAAGTTTTTTTGTAAATTGGGAGACATGAAGAATAATTTGAATAGCCAAAATGAATTATATTAGATCATTCTAAAGTATACATTGACTCATGACCTATTCTCATTATTTCTTTTGAATATGGCGATATGTTGAATAATATTATAGGGAGGAAGTGGAGGATCCTAAAGTCTAGTCAAATATTTGTCTTCAAAACATGGCCAAACTAGCAAAGGAGGCCACCACAATATGTCATGTACTTGAACCTATGTTTCTTTTTTTTGATAGTGAGAAACACTAGTCCCTTCAGAATTGACTCGCACTATGTGTTCTATATGACATGCAATGCTTAATGGAGAAAGTAGATAACATTTATATTTTCACAATTTATAATCCTTGTTGCAAATTACAATATGTAAAAGTCAAACATCATTGGCTACATCACTAGCTAGGTTTATATAGATATCTACTTATTTTAATTTCAAAATACTTTGGTTAAATTATAATTTATATGTGAATATTTTAGTTATTGTTTCAAAATTCCAAGTTCACCTTTTCATTGTAATATTTTATGATATTTCATGCTTTTCTAATGGTTAATTTGTAGGCAATTCTAGTCATTTTCTATTGTCCATGCTAATTAAACATCTTGATCACAAGAATTTTGTAACACTAATGAATGTTTTTAGAAACTCTAGACAATGTTGAAACTTCAAATTGTTAGATATTTGTAGGGATTGTGGTGAAGTCCTCATTGAATTGGTGATTGGCCAAGAATGATATTAGAATGCTATAGGACTATCATGCTTCACACAATATCGTAAACATCTACTTGGTAGCACTGATGTCAATGACCTATTATTATTGAGTGTGTTAGAAGGAAAAAATTATCATATTTCTTTTGAACTTGACAATCGACATGATTCCATGCAAGAATGGCATCTTATTTGGCGATGGTTACTCAACAATGTGACTATGACTTTGTGAATAAGGATGAGCTTGATTCTTCCTTCATCGTAGAATAGACTCATTGATTAACTTCTTCATCAAGAAAGAACTAAAAAAAATAATGTTCCTTATATTAATTAATTCACACACGCTTCATAGGAGGGTCTATTTATATATTTCCTAGCCTCATGGTTATCTATCTTGTGCCTAGCTTACTCTATGATCTTTCTTACTAATGTCTGATTTTGGAGTATAGTCATTATCTCAAGAAAGAGAAGAAAACTCTTGAGATAACTGAGCTTGTATTGACAAACATCAATTAACATTATTTCAAACTCCATAGAACCTATCATCATATAAGAGGTATCTCTCTAAATAAATATGATCTTTCTCTTAACTAGGCTCCGATACCATGTTAAAGATCCAATTTAAGATTAGAGTTTTGATTATTCATCAAGTTTGAAATCACCAAACACCAGAATGAGAGAATATTAATAGATTTTGTTATCTCTCTTAGCTTTGAGAAATTGGTATAAGTATGTTATGAAGGAGAGATGTCATGAAAGGATATGTCTCCACGATGTGGAGCCATGTTCGTTTGTGACATGACTTCACTTTTAACTAATCAAATCATAACAATGGCCCAGGTTAGATTAGTTAACTTTAACCATTATTATTATAAGCTTAGGTCTTCTATATGCATAGAATAATAATGGATAATAACTCGATCCCTTTCATGTATCAACATTATTGTATTCCATCCTTTCTTGACCAATTCTATGCATGAATATCAAATCATTACTCAATCTGTTACAAATAAAGGATAGAAATTAGTAATATTTTGATCCCCTCCCAAACTGCATTTATGGGACTTGTCTAAAAAATAAATGTGGTTGAATCTCTATTAGAATAAAAAATAACCTGAAACACAAAATACACAAATAATTATATAACACAACACAACTCTATTACAATAAAAAAGAATCTATTTTATTCCTTTCTCAACCAACAGAATTTTCTAGAATTTCTAGGCACATATTAGAGAATACTAAACAAAGAGTGGTGCTTTTCTTGCTACTTGTCATGCAACATATATGTATAAGCTTGAAGAAGAGATGCCCAACATTGTACTTGTGACCTTTCCATATGATAATTTAGACATTTTTAGTCCTTGGGATAACACTTTCTCCATTGGCTAAGTACTTAAATAAGAGTACTACATTCTAATATTTAGTCATTGAACTCACCTCTAATATGTCTAGAGATAATGTTTCTTTGGTGACTAACATATACTAAACCAATCACAACAATAATAGATTTGATACCAATATGATGAAGAGGAGATTTTGGTTTAATTAACTAACCAAACACATTTTTTCTTAACAAGGTCTTAATGACCATCCAATAGTCTACTCATTAGTGGCCTTCCTAAGGTATCTAATAAGACCATCCAACAATTCTTGGTAGAGTTAAAAACTCTCCAACCAAACAAACGTTGAATGCTATTCCTTCCCAAGGACTACCTTTCCACAAACACTTTACTAACTAGGATATAATCAAATCAAAATTTCTCATAGAGAATGAATGTTATTATATTTTACTCAAACCCAACATGTAACCATAGATACTTTGGTTCTTGTCCATGAAAAAACCCACATTCCAATTTACTGCAGTAAGGGCTAATAGAGACATGATAAAATTAGCCCTCTTAATGAGGTATTTGAGTTTTTTTTCCTACAAATACTAAATAATCCCCAAATTAAATTACATATTTATAAACTCTTTTTAGGCTATGAAATAGTATCAAAGAATGGGGATTTGATTTTTCTCCTAAGTCCCTTCACCTAGATTGAGCAAGATTAGGCCGGATTTGCATATTTAGGACCAACCCATTCTATAAGTTCCTATTGAAAATATTCATTGGATATCTCTGTTACTAAGGAAAAAATCCTATACCCTTGATGGTATGATTTTTATATGTTTTTATTGTGGGTCAAAACCTTTATATTATGTTGTATGACATAACAAGAAGTATTATTAGAGAAGTGTTACTGATATTCTTATAATCTATTCCAACTTCCATTAACTTTTGATATAAATAGATCACTAGATTCTTCATCTCATATTTACATTCTCACTAGGACTTATTTTTAGTTTTCTATTGATTGTTCACTATTATATTTTCCTTGCTTCTAGGATTTTCACATCATTCTTTCTTTTTTTCTACCCAATTGTCCATTTGTTCTCATCTCAAATGCATCCTTTTGGCATAGAGTGAAATCATTTTTTTGACAAAGGATTTGTATTTTGTGGAGTAATATATTTACAAGAACAATAAATAACTCCTTGTGTTTTTTCCATTGTAAAAAAAAATTGCATCTTTGATCTCACACAAACCTTATTCCAATATTTTCTTTTATTCCCCAAGTTCTCGGGATGGGGAGGATAGTAAGGAAAAATAATTAAAATAAGGAAATTGATAGAAGTATAGAAAATTATTTTAAATTCCAAACAAAATAATTATTCACTCTTTTTTACCTAATAGTTATTACAAGATTCATATAGATGTAGAAATTTAATGAATGTAATCATTACTATATTCAAGCATTCTATAGATAATAATAATAAAAATTTATAGAGAGAGAGAATTCTAGTTTGCATATTAAATTCACTCTTAAATAAAATTTCAAATAGTTTTTAATGTCTAGTTAGATATGACATTGAGAACAATTATTACTTGCTTGTTAATTTAAACCAAGATCTCATCATGACTCATGTCCCATCAATTAATTTCCCATCTTAGGGTTTTTTTGGCACTAGGTATTTTTCTCTATCTGTTGCTAGGGTTCCCATTTTATAAGATTTTTAAGCTCCCAATGGGTTTTCTTCGTATTTCTTCTTAAACATTATTTTTTTTTGTCATCTGCATTTGTTGCTAGTTCAATTGGTTTGAAAATGTGTTACAATGTTTCACAGCTTTTGAATTTAATTATGTAAATAATTATTTTGTTATTAGAATGCAAGAGATTTAATTAGTTTAAAAAACAACTTACATGTAATTACAAGAAGGGCAAGATTTTTTATTTTGTTGATTTTAGAATTAGATTTCTTTTTTGGTTGTAAAGTATTTCCTTTCATGCAAGCATGAACACAAGAACATAGAAAAGAAGGGTTTCCTTTCATGTAGAGTCACTCTAACCCAAAATTCCACTTTAATCATTCATCTATGACATCTTTGGATTTTTTTCAGCGACATGTAATCTTCTAATGGAAAACATGATTGTCAAAGTCCCTGACGTGCTCGATCATTCTCATGGCTCAAGTGATATTCTTAAGTTGCATGTTCAAACATTTTGTGCACAATCAAGATTTCTAGATAAAAAATTATGAACCAAACCAATTTTTTTTATGGTTTTCAACAAAAATCAATTGATTCTCTTGATGAATCATAATAAAAAGTGTCTTTGAGAATGATGAGTTTGGTTCCTATATGAAGTAAAAGTTGGTCTTTGGAGAATAGACCAATAATAAGTGATCTAAAGGAAAGGGCCAATGGTTTTTTTTGTACTCCATGCATGTTGAAGATAAAATGTAATACATCTATGTAAGGATTTTTCAAATGTTGATGAAACAAGCTAAGTGAAAATTGTATATTTGTGTTGAAGTCTCTACAGTTGGTCATATGTTTTAAACATACCATCAGCCATAAATTGACATTGATTCTCATGAACAATACTATGCCAAGAATATTAAAAAGAAAATTTTAAATCATAAGTCCAATTTCACTGTAAGTCATAGATTTTAGAAAAATCATAACACTAACCTTCAAATAGTTATCGATTTTAGTCTTGAAGATATACTTAAAGTTTGTTGGATCCACAGTGAAAAAGAGTTTGAAACCTGTGGGGTTTACCTTGAATGTGGGAATTTTATTGTAGGTCTATGGTCCACAACATCATTTTTTGAAGGGTCCTCCTCCATTTCCTCTTCTAACAATTTTTTTTTTAAAAAAAAATATTCCAACAGGTTGTCATAATTGTGATGACCCAATTTGATGGAACAACATTATACAAAAATCATTTCCATTAGATGGTCATTTCCATTGCAATGGATAAATTTTATGGATATCCATCACACCCATGGCACTACTATCCCAAATTATTACAATTGTGATGCAAAATTTGATGGATGATCGTCAACCTTTGAGCATGGGCATCACTATTATGATGATATAGTGAAACTGTTAGATGTCATAATTGCAATAGTTGTCTATCACAATTACAAAAAAATGTGACGATGAACTCTTGGCCTTGGCTTTTGCCAAATTACAACAACTTTTACCATCCCAATTACAACGAATGATCTTTCCATCATAATTTGTGGTGTCAAAAGTTTGACACCCATTTGACTGGAGACAATTCTTTGTATTATTGTTTGGACAATGAGAGGCCATTGCAATTGTGATGGCCTGTTGCTGTAATTTGGGTCCAAATGTAGTAGTGCTAGGCTCATAAAAGTACAACTCATAAAATCACAATTTTTACCTTTGTCCTTTACAAGTGAATGGAAAATGCTTATAGATAAATCATAGTTTTCACCTCAGTCCTTTATAAGAATTTGGAAAGCAACTTAGTCCTATACAAGCAACTGGAAAGCATCACAAGATAACTAATCAAAACTCAAAGGTTACACTAGGAAAATTCATACCATTCACCTTAGTTCTATACAAGCAACTGGAAAGCATTAACAAACAACAGATCAAATCTCATCATAGAAAACATGTGACACATCACCATGGTTGGGTATAAAGGATCATATACATAACATCACCATAGAAAAAAACCTCCCAAATCTCTAATAAACATCTTGACTAGACAACACTCTAAGTCAACCCCAAACCCAACACAAAAGAAAACATACATTGTAGTAGTGTAGTTTCATAGATTTTTCTTGGTTTTGAAAACATTTGTTTAAACAACAGGGTTTGAGTTTTCATTTCATTTTAAGTCTCAAATTTAATAAAGTTTACAAATTTCCTCTTAACAAATAAATGATTATTTAATTAAACCAATGTTAGATTTAATGATAAATAATCCAATTAATTATACCTTATTGGTCTAAAAAACAAAAATCCATTTCCAAGTCTTCCAATTCATTAACTAAATATGTTTTAAAAAAAAGTGATTAAAATAAAATAATTAATATTAATTATTAAATATAATAACTATTAATTATTAATAAAATATATTAATTTATTAATAATAAAAGTTACTATTTAATAATAATCTAATACTAATTATTAAATAATACTAATATCTATGGCAAAGAGGCAACATAAACCAGTTTTTCAAGACCATGGTGAAAGAAATCACTTGCAAATGGGAAAGGGTCATCGTAATGGGGTTTGGCTTTCATGGAAGCCACTAAGGTTCTAGGCTGAATCTCAATTTGGTATAAGGAGAATCAGTGAGGAGAAAACTAGAACAAGGAAGAGGAATTTTTACCATGAAGGAAAATTTTGTTTTTTTTCTTAGGGTAGGATAGTTGGAAACAAATGGAAATGGGTTAGGAGGGAGGAAAATAGATAGTTGAAAGCAACACTCAAACCAAGGAATACTTGACAACTGTGACAAAAAAAAAATTAACATCTGAGTAGATTCAGAAGAGTGGAATACCATGGTATCATTGTTGAGGGATATGGCATTTTTTCATGAAATAAGGGGGAAGTTTTCCATCCTTGGTCAAAACAAAAAAATGGGTTGAAGATACCTGGGGATCAAAGACCATGATCAAGATTTTGACTAATGGTTTCTTTCTGATCATAATGGATTCTAAGCAAGAGAAAACTAGGGTAATTTTCAATGAACCTTTGTTGATGAAGGGAGTGGGTTTCTTCATTAAAGACTGGGTTCCCAACTTTAACCCAAAACAAGAAAAGGTGGAGGTGTCGATTTGGATTAGGTTGTATAATCTTCCCCATGAATATTGGAACACAAATATTTTTTAGATGATAGGTGATAAATTGAGAATGTTATCAAAGTAGATGAAATAATAGAGATGAAATATTTTAGTCAATATGCAAGGATTTGCATCATGTGGAAAGCCTATCTCCTACTTCCACATGCAATAGAGATTAGAACAATAGAGGGTTATTTGTGATAGGAGATTGAGATTAAGGAAGCTATTAGTCAATGCAAAAGCTGAAAAATCTAGGTATACTCATTGGAGGAATTCATGGTCAAAATGAGGGGCAAAGAATTGGTGGAGAGTGGGACCAATGAGGTTTTCAGGAACCTAGGCCCATCAAGAACAACAAGCAAGGTTGCAACCCTAAGGGATGAAGGTAATATCAAGACCAACATGGACCTCTAACTAGCTATGGGAACAAAATGCCTACAGGAAAAGGAAGATGACAATAGAATGGACATCTCAAAGTCTAAATGCTTGGGGGAAGATACCACCACCTTGGATTTGCAAGTCTTCAATAGGGAGATTATTGTAGAGGTAGCACAAGAAGATATTAGTAAGGCATTGGAGGGAAGGGTAGAAGATACCAATGAACCCAAAGTGGGTTTGCAAGAGGAGGGGTTGGATATTGAACCCATGAAGATGTCCAAGAAATATGACTTTTGAATGGGTCAAGAGGAAGCTGAAAGGGATGAACTTGCTTCATCACCCATTAAAATGGTGGTTCCTTACTTGGGAGGGATTCTTAATATAGAGGAATTACTGGGAGAAGGTGAATCAATTGAAGAGGATGACCTAGGAATTTTGGATCTACACACCATATCTTAGTAAAAAAAAAAAAGAAGAAGTAGAAGAAAGAAGGATCACAAAAGAAAAAAGGGAGGAAAAAAATCAACAATTGCTTGCTGATGTAGGGAATATTTGAGGTCAAACCTGTTTGAGATCTGGGAGGGACATTGTCTCTCCTAGCTAGCCATAAAGCTACTCACATGGAATGTGAAGGATTGCAATGCTCTTGACAAAAGGTGCTTGATCAAGTGAAAGAAAAAATTGTGTGCATTCAAGAAATCAAGATGGAAGTGGAGGAGGCAACTAAGGTTTTTGGAGTCAAACAAAAATGGTCATTTTTTTTGTAGAGGCAAGTGGGGCTTTGGGAGGGTTGGTTATCCTAGAATCCAAGGATCCTCAAGGGAGAGCTTGTACTAAAAAAAAGGTACAGGTAAGCACTTTGTTTTTCCTCCTTGATAGTAAACTTCTTAGGGGTACTGATTAATGTGTATGGACCCACTAAATCTGAGGAGAAAAAGTTTGTATAGGGGGAGATATCAACCTTTTGTGCCATTTTTGGCAATGAATTAAGGGTAATTGTTGGAGAGTTCAATGCTACGCTAAGTTTGGCAGATAAGAAGGGGGGTGTCCATTCCCTAGGTACTGTGCAAGATGAATTCCATTATTTTGTATAGAATAACATGCACTGGGAGGTTCCTACTAAAGGTGACCATTTCACATGGAAAAATATAAGGAAGGTTTTTTCTCGTATAGCAGAAAGACTCGACATAATCTTCTCATTTGGGGAATGGAAACCTTTGCTTATTGTTTTCAAAGGGAGAATATTGGATTTGTCAGGCTTTGATCATTTCCCAGTTTCCCTAGTGGTGTAGCAAGATGGCATCCCAATTAGATGTTCATTTAAATTTGAATTGATGTGGTTTAGGGAAGAAGGTTTCCATGATAAAGTACAACACTAGTGGACCAATGTGCTAGATGTGGAAGGCAATGTTGCTTTCCAATTTCTCTCCAAACTTAGGAATCTCAAGCAAAAGCTTAATTAGTGGAATAAACTTCATTTTGGGAATATATTCCAGGTGAGAGCAAGTTTAGAGGTAGACTTGGCTGCTCTGAATAGTAGATTTTTGGAGTTAGGGATGGACAAGGTTGACTTCCAAATGGAGCAAGATTTGATGGGCGAGTATTTGGAAGTTTCAAAAAGGAGGAGATATTTTGTTGGAGATAGAAATACTAAATATTTCCATAGTTCGATGAAATTCAGATGCAGTGTTAACCATATAATCTCCATTAAGAATAAGAATGAAGTCCTTTTAGAGGACATGGATAGTATAAATAAAGTTGTTGACTTCTTCTTTGATCTTTGGTAGGAGGAATAGACAGATAGAAGAATGGTCTAGGAGCAGATTTTGAGTGTAATCCTACGCATGATTACTAAAGAAGATAATAAAATTCTCATGGATCCTATCAAGATGAGTGAGCTCAAAGAAACTATTTTTGGTCTAGGTGGAGATAAGGCACTTGGACCTGATGGTTTCTAGGCCTTCTTCTACCAAAATTTTTGGGAACTTTTGAAGGAATAATTGTTGGAGGTGGTGGAAGAATCAAGGAGGGAAGGATTCATTTTGAAATATTGCAACAACACATTGATTTCTCTCATTTCAAAGAAAGGTCACCCAACAAGGTATGAAAAATTTAGACCTATCTCATTTTTTAATACAGTTTATAAAATCATAACAAAGATTGTAGAAAATAGGATGAAATTATTGCTAGACTCTATTATCTCCCTAGAGGAAAGTGGTTTCACACCAAACAAACGTATTGTGAATGGCATCATTGTAGCACATGAGGTGATTCATACTACTAGTAAAAGAAAAGAGAGGAAAATCATGCTCAAACTGGACATCCACAAAGCTTATGACAAAGATGATAGGGGATTCTTGATTGAAGTCATGAGGAAATTTAGTTTTGGTGAAGGTTAGTTGAAGTGGGTAAAGAATATGATCTTTGATTTCAGAGCATCAGTACTAGTGAATGGAAGTCCTCAAGGGTTTTCTGGTACTAGTAGAGGCATTAGATAGGGAGATCCCATGTCGCCATTCCTATTTATTATGTTGGTAGAGCTTTTGAGTAGATCTATCTCAATAAAGTGGGCTATGGGGTCTTGGAATGGCATCTTGATTGCAAATGGGATCAAGTATTCTACTCACTCCTAGTTCATAGATGATACTTGACTCTTTGGGGAGGCATCAATGGCACAGGAAAAAGTCATGAAATAGGTCCTAGATTATTATAGTTTGGCTTTAGGATAGTCTATCAATTGGGATAAGTCATTTTAAAAAATAAAATCTAAAATTGGGGTCCCAGAGGATTATAGTAGAGTCCTTTGGAGTAAGAATTGGTAAACTCCTAGGTAGATTTTTAGGCACACCTTTTTTTGGTGGTGCAGGGAAGGGCCCTGTATGGAACAATTTGGTAGAAGAGTGTAGAAAAAGGATGGATAGCTAGAAGGGGCAGTGGCTTACATTGGCAAGGAGGATTAAAATGCTTAGGGAATTTATATTGGCCATGCTAGTTTACTCTATGGCATACTTCAAAATTCCAAAGAAAAAAATTAAAACTACTCTATGAAGCATGCTAAAATTCTTATTGAATGGATCATAGGATGGAGAAAAGATATACCTCATGGTGTGGTCAAAAGTCTGTAGACTAAGAGGTGGGGGAGATGCTAGGCTACAAGACTAGACTTTCTTAAATATTTCCCTTAGAGCTAAATTAGTATGGTAGGTGTTTAGTGCAAGTAATTAGATGTGGGTTAAGATTATTATAGCCAAATATCTAGATAGCATGGAGGATGAACAAATTTTGACAATGGCAAACCCACCTTGGGGTTTTGCAATTTGGAACTTCCTAATGAGCTACCAATATTTAATCATGTAACACTTGACTAAGAAATTGGGAATGGTACAAAGGAAGATTTTTGAAGAGACTTGTGGGATGGGAGAGGATAATTAGACAAGTTCAGAGCTTAGAACATCTTATTGGACCAACTCAACATTAATTAGGTACCAATGTAAAAGATTACATTGAGAAATCAAACTCTATTAGAGCCATGCTAGGGAAGTGGAAGGAGATGTCTACTTTGAATTTGAATGATGAAGATGAGGAGAAGATTGATAAGATTTTTAAGGAAAGATTGTTAGTTTCATCTGAGACCAGTGATTAGCTGATTTGAAGTGGTTCCAAGAGTGCGAAGTACACAGTCAAAATTGGATATCATCTCCTAGAGGGTATTCATAGCAAAATCCCATTGGAGAAGAACTTTTTCTGGGATAGTGTGTGCTTTCCCAAGGTGAGAGCATTCACTTGGTTGGTAGGCAGTACAAAAATTCTAATTGGGGAAAGATTGAAAAATGGGCTTCCAAGGCCCTTTTAGATGCCCCATTTGAAAAAATGTGAAAGAAAATATAGAACACCTACTACTCCACTATAGTTTTGTACAAAAAGCATGGGAAATGATCAAGACTAAACTTGGTTGGGCTAGCCCATTAATTGCCATGCTGAAGGGATGGCTAGAAGCTTGGCTAGCTAAGAAGAACAAACAAGTGTTTGTGGTAGCAGGGAGGTTAATTTTGGTAGTAATGTTGTGGGAGCTTTGGAAAGAGAGGAATAGGAGAATTTTCCATGAAGGGGAGGAGGAGTGGCCAAGGTTTGGGTAGCAGCTAGAGTGCACTATAGAAAACACAAATTTGTCAATATCTTCAACTTCAAGTTCAAAATATATGACATTCACAAGACATGACACACATTTATAGTCTTGCTTCTCAACCATCAAGTTTTGGCCCATTAATGGTCTTTGTTGGTCATTTTTTGCCTTCCCGCTAGAATCACCGCATTTGAATCTAACGTATTAACATTCATAAGTTTTAAATATTCAAATATTCAAAAGGGGCACAAAATACCTTATGCTAACCTTATAATATTTCTTTCCTTGCGCATTTTAAAGTTTCTGTGGGCCCGCAAGTTCATGATCGTTAGATCAAGAGATATCAACGGTGGGCGTTATCTCGCTATGGGAAGTTGCACATTGTTTTTCCATAGCGACATAGTGCCTTTTGGCTACTTGTCAGGTGGATCCTCCCTTTCCTTGTTGTTTCTCCAATGCTGAATTTTGCTAGATCCACAGTGGGTGCTATGGCCCTATCGAAAAATCTATGTTCTTCGTCATTAGCGACATAGCACCCAGATAGAAAGTGATACTGCAATAACATCAGAAGGAAGGTGGGTCCCAAGTATTCCCTTTCGGATATCAGTGACAAGGATTTGTCAGACAGGTTGGCACATGGCCAGTTTCTATTGGGTTGGTATATTGATAGGTTAGATCCATCTTGCTCACTGCCAAATCTTAGAAAATCAATGGTGGGCACTATCTCGCTATGGGAAGTTGTGAGGATATTATCCATAGCGACATAGCACCTCCACGATGTATGGCACAGATGACGTAGTGGGTCTGCCCTTCTCCAAGGTAATATTACAGCTCATCCTCGGTGGTAGTTATCATGTGGGTCATAGTACAATGGTGATATTTCATTGGTCCATTTAGCCAACTCAGTGTGCAGTTGTATAATTTTGCTGATCACCATAGATCTAAGGACATCGATGGTAAGTGCTATCTCACTATGGAAAGCTGCGAAGATATTACCCATAGAGACATAGCGCTATTGTGCCACATGGGTCAGTGGGGCTAGGTCTCACCAAGATGAGGATGCCAGGTTGTGCCACGTGGTTGCCAAGTGTCTCGTGGGCCCAGAGGTTTTAAGGAGATGGCACAATAATATGGCAAGTCTTCACGATTGTCAGATCAGTTTGGATCCACAGTGGGCATTATGTCACTATGGGAAATTTCTCAGAGGATACACATAGCAACATAGCACCTCAGTGACATGTGTCCTAGTGGATCCAGTGGAGGTAGTAGTAGTTAGTGGCCTACAGTCAATGTGACTGTCGTGGTCAAGGTTGCAAGGTGGTATAGTTAGTAAAGAAAGATTGGTCAACCTTGGGAAGACCTTGTGGGTGGCAAAGAGAAATGAATTGATTGGTCCACGTGGCCTATTTCACTTACAGTGTTCGGCTGACCTGCTGACTCTACTGATTCATGCACCAAAATGATAAGAAATCAAGGTTTTACATGCATCCGATCTTATGATTGATTCCAACCACTAGAAGTGAATGTGAAGCATGCAGATACACTCTACCACCCTGATCTAATCTATTTACTTGGTCAAAGAATAGTTATAGTGCCACCTCTATCTTTTTGAGGCCCTATTTTAGTTAAAGATCAGATTTCATGGTACCAAATGGCTATATCCAGAGCAGTTTTTCTCCATGATTGTTCTCTGTAGGACTTAATGGCAGGTTGTTGTGAAGTAATTACAGTTGGAGGACATCCTAGTTATGCCTGAGCTATAAAGGCAAAATTTTATGAATTTTATAGGGTTGACCTTTCTCTATTTTCTCTATTACTACTCTGCAAATTCTCGGTGTAAATTCCCCTATGCTTCTGAACCACATGATTTTATGTCTTATCTCTTTCAGCCATTGGTATGAAAGTGCAAGAACTCTTTGCCTCTTATTGGTGTTTTGTAGAGATCTATGATCTGAATGACTGTATCTTCTTGGCCTATGAATGATAATATAAGTGAATCTCTCTTCCCTTGTGTCATTCATCTTGGTCTTCTGATCTGCATTTAATTATTAGATTAAAGCAAGTCTAAATGTGTATATCCTTAGTTTCATTTTAGTTCAATAGTGCATATATGGGCAGATTTTGGTCTGAACACTCTATTTTGGTGCATCACCTCTTTAGATTAGATTAGGTAGATTTTCTTTCATGCTCTCCTTCTCCCTTTTCCTCTCCAAGAAAGGTTAGGTGTGCCCTAATAGTAAGAGGAAGCCGGCCTTCTCTAGAGACTCAACTTCATAGTTCAAGTTCCACAGCTTGGAGGTTGTTTCCATATTTCACGAGGTCGTCCTTAGGTAACAACTTTGGACAAGGGTGCAGAGTTAATGCTATTTTGAAAAGGGAAAAGGTATAATATTTAGAGTTCATTTTTAAATAAATGCTAAATATTATTGTTATTTAAGTCAATAAATATTTATCAAATTAAACGTTCAAAAATAAATTAAGAAGTTAAAAGATATTAAATTTTGAAAAAAGATTTAAGTTCACATGAATGAGATTAAAATATAGAAAATTAATTAAAAGATAAACACATGTGAACTTGAATAAGATATTTTAATAATGTGTACATCAGATTTAAAATGTTAATAAATTAATTTAAAACGAAGTAAATGGAAATTAAATAAATTAATTTAATAATTCACTTAAGCATGAAAGGAATAATAAAATAATATTTTAATTTTAAAAAAAAGCTAATTGTGCATAAAAGAATTAATTAAATTAAATAATTATAATTTTAGAAGTGGTGATGACAGAAACCCTAAAAGGTAATTATATTCTATATTAAAGGGTTTTCGGGTTATTATTGCACACATAGGTTTGAAGAGAAAATCAGAGGGTTTGGAAAAGAAGGGAAGTTTTTCATAGCTTGAATGATTTCGCTTGCAGTAGGAATCTTTATCTAGCTACCAAAGTTTAGCATCAGATCTAGGTAGGATCTTGTGGTTTAATTGTATAGTAGTTTTTCTCTTCAAACTTCTGTCTGCTTCGTGTCTATTAAATGTGTTGTTTTTCTAGTATGGAAATAATTGTTCTTGATTGAGAAATATCTATACATGGCCTAGAGGGATACTTCATTGAATTTATTTTAGAGGATTGTATTTTAATATGAATAAGATTGAATAAAAAAATCAAACAATACGAGAATCTATTGGATAATTGAAATAGGGTTTGAGATTTAAAAGTAAATTTAATTTAGAAATTCGAATGTTAGACAAACCTTTTTATCAGATGGTTTGGGAAGAATTTGAAAATTGAAATTGGACTTTACAAATTATATATATATATATATACATATATATATATATATATGTATATATATATATATATGTATATATATATATATGTATATATATGTATATGTATATATATATATATATGTATATATATACATATATATATATGTATATACATATATATATATACATATGTATATATATATACATATATATATATACATATGTATATATATATATATGTATATACATATATATATATGTATATATATACATATATATATATATATACATATACATATATATACATATATATATACATATATATATACATATATACATAGATATATATAAATATGTATATACATATATATATATATACATGTTATATAAATTTAATTCTAATGCGAGGAAATAGATTTTGTTTTGTATATAAAAGGAAAAAATTTAATATTAAAAAAAAAATCAAATTGGGGAAGTAGGGGCCACGACCTCCCCCACCCCCTCCCTGGCGTACTACTACCAGCAGTTCTTGCTGACGTAGGTACTATGCAGGCAAGTTGTCGCAGGCCCTGTGTCAACAGGCCTGCGGTACGATAGCAGAGCCTTTTTAAAAGGCTCGTGCTTGCTTTAATAGCAATGCATTTTTTTTTCATATAAGATTACATTGAAACGAATTTTAAATCATTTTTTTAGTTTTATAAAAAAAAATTATTAAGTTTTTATTATTAATTATTAATAATTTTATTAATAAATGTATATTGTTAATTATTAGAATTTTATTATTAAATTAATAATTTTATTTTTAATTATAATAAAATTAAGCAAATTTTTAATTAATGAATTTGATTAATAAACGTTATTAAAATTTATAATTTTTATAATTAATCAATAAGTATTGTCATTAATATTATTTAGTAAATAATAATTAAATAATATTATAATGGCTTTTTTGTTTAAAAATATATGTGTATTAATTAACTTAGTTAAAGTCTTATTTAACTAAGGTTAATTAATAAAAGAAAGATATTTGAGTCAAGTATTGAACTTATTTAAATTATCGATAATAACGACCTTGATAATCGAGAATCTCCTACACTTGAAACATACATTGAACACAAAACTGAAACTTTACTTTTGACTTTATTGTATATTATCAAATCAAACCTAACCTATGAGACTGTACTGTTTGTTTATATTGTCTATGCTTTGGGATTTTGGAGTTGATTAGATGTTGACCAATCTAGGATGTACACCAGAGGCTTTGTGGAATTTTTTTTATACCATTTATGTGGCTGGGTGTCATGATATGTCTTGTGATTCAAATTGAGATTATATTTATGAGTTTTACTTTTGGAGCATTTATGTGTACTTGGATGGGAGAACCATCTTACTTTCAGGTTGCCTATTAAGGAACCGAGTTTGATCATTATGGCTGTTGTGGTATGGGACACAACTATATTTTTATGTGCTTAGGAGAGGTTGTCTAGGTACGTGACTTGGGAGTGGCTTACAATAGGGGTCCGAGACCCAAAGTGGTCAGTACCAAGGTAACCTAATGCAAGTTATGTAATAAGTGATAATCTAGTAATTAAAACTTATGGGGGGAAAACACACTAAAAAAGATAAGTTAGAGATATTTGACCCAACCATGCCTTGAGTGCTTGCATAGACTAAGGATGGAATGAGATGAGTGCCTCTTCTTCTTAAGAGGGCTTTTTAGTTTCCACATGTGTAATGTTGAGGGTTCGAGGTTCAAAGTAACCAGTCTAGGGTAACTCAATGCTTGAGGGTCCGGGGTCAATTAAGAGATTAGTCCAAGGTAACTCAAGCAGCCATGTGATGACACTCCCTAGTATGTAGCCTGAGTCTCCTCTGTAGATTTTGCGTACCTCTAGTGGTGTAATTATTGTTGGATGTGGTTATTGTGGATATTTACTTTCATTGATGATGATTGGTGTTTCATGATGATGCTCTTTTGACATGTGGTTCTTGAATTGAGTGGATATCTTTTGTTGACTTTATCTTATGATCTTGGTATTTGGTTTATACTTGGTTCGTGTATGATGCTTGGTTATGTGGTGTCGGTATTGGTTTAAGTGTTCTTACCTTTGGATTATTTTATCTTCTTGAGTAGCATGTATTACCTTTGAGGTAGTTTTGGCTATTAGGGGTACCTTGCCTAGGAATGTTTTATGTTTGATTAGCCATATGTGGATCATTCATTATCTTCCCTGCACGGTGGGAGTGGAAGCCTAACTAGGTAACCACATGGTCGGGAGGTAGTGTCTTCTTACCATTTGGGTTACCCTCGCATTGCCAGCTGTTGGATGTTCGTTGCAAAAGATGTACCTTTATTATTCTTATTTCTTATCTCAGAGACTTCTTTTCAGATGATGTATATATGTGATCATGTATTCTGGTGTATTATATCTATTCTCACATACCCTGCGACATTTGCAGTGGATGTTATTAATTGGATGTACTTTCATTGTATTGTTTATACTTATGCATTTGCTTATGCAATTATGAATTTGTTATTTTTTTATGTTCATGAGACATTGTACTTGTAACTTAAAATAATTTAATTTAAAATTATTAAATGTGACTCAACATAAAGGAACCCTTGAGGAATTGAAAACTAAATTTGTAATTGAAAATGTGTATGTTCATATTGCTTCCGCATTAATGTTATCTTGATGTTTCTTAAACTTATAAAAAAAAAAATAGTTCGGTAAACATTGTAACATGTTAGGTTTATTTCTCTTGGGCTCCCAAGTAGGGCGTTACAATAAGCTTCAAATACATATCTGGTTCTAGACCAAAGTTGCAGTGATTCATGCCTAGAGCTGAAACAAGGGCATCTTCTAGAGGTAAGTTTCAGTATTAAGAGATTTCATTTTCAAACCCTAGAAGAAAGAAGACTAGAATATCTTTATCACTAGTTAGGAGTGCAATAGTAACAAATAAACCTACAAGATCTATCTCTACTCCTCCTGTTAGATCTCAGCCTAGACTGCCATCAATACATATCAATAGATCACTTGTCTATATGGCCTTGCCTAGAGCTCATACTTTTGCCACCTTTAATGGTGGGAGCCCTCTCTTATTATCCCAAAGACATGACATACCAGTAGCTACCCTCAAGAGTATACCAGAGTTTACTGGTGAAACCTCCATTTCTCCCTTAGGACACATTCAAGAGGTTGCAAATGTCTGCAATATCCATGGTATTATAGAGGATGATGTTGTAGTTAGGCTCCTAGCCTCATCCTTGAAAGGAAAAGCACTACAATGGTATAGAGGTTTAGCTCATGGTTCTATAACAGATTGGGATGGATTAGGAGTAGGATTGTGCAAACATTTTGAGAATAAAAGTGACTATTTGTCACTTTTAGAACAGTTGACTACTATAAAAAGATCCCCCCATGAATGTATGACTGATTTTAATTATAGATTTCAAAAGACATGGGATAGAATACCTACTTCAGTGAAGCCTACCCCTGGTAATGCCTTCTTGCATTACCTTAGAGCTTTTAACAGTGATATTGCCACTACAATCCAAACTATGGGAGGAGATACCTTTCCTAATGCTTATGACATAGCAATAAAATTAGAGAACATCCTAATACAAGGGGGTAAGCTAGTTCCAAGGCCTCCTATGCCTTTCTTCCCTGATGTTCCAAATCATCAACCCGTAATGGCTCCTCTTCCCACAACTTCTACATCACAATCCCTTGTCCCAGTCCCTCAAACTTCTATATCCTCAAATGGGATAGATGAAATCAAAGAGATGATGCAATCTTTGATGTAGAACATGGATAAAAGAGAAAAGAACCTAGAGAAAAGATTGCAAGATCATGGGAAGAAGCTGGAGGATAACTCCTCTATGATGCAGAAAGTAAGCAACAAGGTGGTGACTTTAGAAAGATAGCAATCTCAAGGTAGTAAACCTCATCAATTACAATATCAAACTCCAAGCAGTGGTAGGCCTCCAAATCCTAATCATTGGAACAATTCTTTTGATCAAAGTAGGCAAGGTGGCCATGCTTCAACCTCAAATGTAAACCAAAGTAGGGCCATAGTCCCTCAAAACAATATGGCTCAAGATCAAGATTTTTGTCCCTCCTGTAACTACTCCTATGCCTATTGTATGTGTCAAAAGGCTAAATCTTTTATGGCTTTGATAGTCCAAGAACCTATAGCAAAAAAATCATACAAGGAGGACCAATTTAAAGATGCCTCAGGTATGCAAAGACAGGGTGATTTCTCTTTTATGAATCATCAGATGGAGGAGCATTGTAATGTAAACCAGGATTCCATTGCTCATAACACTAGAAGAAAAAGAAGAGCTATGGAAGATGTTATCCCTCCTCCCAAGCAAGCTTCAAATTCAAATACAATATCTCATGAGCAAGAAGCAAATAATCAATCAGGTGCCTTTCAGCAGCAAAGGAAAATCATGGCAGAAAAGATACAAGTGATCCTCAGGTTATTCCATCTCAACCTCATACAATTGCAGCTCCCAAGGGTTCTACCAAAACACCTACTATGCCATTCAGTGTGGTAGATAAAATGAAGAAGACAAATGTGAATTTCTCCATGTGGGATGCTGTTGCTACTATACCCATGCAAAAGAGGTTGCTACAACAAGAATTGGAAAGAATTGAACCAAAGGATCAGCCACTCAGCATGGAAAGTGCCACAAGCCTAGTACAACCATCAAGGGAGGTAGAACCTAGTAAAAAGGTTAGACCTCCTACATTCTATGTTTCTCTAATTATAGGGGGAAAACTAGTCCATAATTGCATGATTGATTCAGGGGCTAGCAGCTCAGTGATGCCTAGGTGTGTTGCTAATGCTTTGGGAATGAAATATAAGCCCATTGCTAGGGATGTATTATAGTTGGATGGTATTACAAGGATCATTAGGAATGTGGAGATGGCCTTACATGCATGCCCTGGTTGTACTGTAACCCAAGATATCTCTGTTGCTGAGGTCAAGCCATATTTTTCCATCTATCTGTTAAGAGACTTCACTGCCCAAATAGGTGGTTTCATATCTTCTGATTGGTCATATATGTCTTTTAAAATGAGATATGGAGCCAATGCTTCAATTAGAGCAGAGCCTCAAGTCCTCCATCATACTAAATCTTATACCCCTAATTCCATCAACATGAATTGCCCTATCCTAGAGATGGATGAGAATAACATAGTGAATGAGCCCACCACTCCCCTAGTAGAGATACCTAATCTTTTCTTGGATGAATGGGCTAATGTGTATCAATTTGACCCTATGCCAAAAACCCTTGAGATAGGTCTGAGTACATACTACATATTGGAGAAAGATGCTCTAGTTCCCAATCTTGTGGGTACTAAAGAAGATATGAGTGGGATATGGAGTATGTACTTTGATGGCTCAAGGAATAAGAATGGATCAGGGGCTGGTGTGATGTTGATTTCTCCTGCACAAGATACTACTTCTCCTTTACGCTCCAATTTAGTTGCACTAATAATGTAGCCGAGTATGAATCCTTAATTCAATGTCTCCTACTTGCTCAAAAAAGAGGAATTCAAGCCTTAAGGGTGTATGGAGACAGTGAGTTGGCAGATAATCAAGTGAGAAATTAGAATATCACCAAGAATGGTTTGCCCAAGTCTTATAAAAATAGGGTGTGGGATTTGTTTGAGATTTTTAATGTGTTTAATATTCAAAGAATCCCTAGAAAAGAAAATAGACATGCTGATAGACTTGCAGCAATAGGTGCATCTTATGATGTGCTAGGGAATCTTGAGGAGGAGATGAAGCAAAAAATTAGAGTGGTACTAAGGCCTGCCATCCTTGATAACAACATCCATTGGCAAGTGTTTGAGTCTGATGAGAAAATTGTGAGCTTCTTGCATAATGAGGCAGAATTTTCAAAGAGAAATAAGTCAAGACTACAGGATCAGTATGGTGACCAAATCATTAACCTCAGCTCCAACAAGCTGCCTAAAGGTCTCACTCTAGAGAGTTTTTTTAATCTTGATGATAAAGCAAGAGGCAGGGCCATGAACCTAGCTGCTGATGAAGATGACTACACTCCAGTCATGATTGCCAATGGAAAATCTTTGAACATAGGGAAGGTATGTTCTGAAATTGAATAAGAAAATTTTATTTGTCTATGTCAAGAATTTAATGATGTATTTTCTTGGACATATGATGATTTAAAGGGTTTTGACCCAAGGTTGTTTCAGCATACCATAGATTTAATTAATGATGTAAAACTAGGAAGACAAAAATAGAGACCAGTGAATCCTAAAATTGAACCCTTAATGAGAAAGGAGCTATCCAAATTGATTGAGGTCCACATAATTTTTCCCATCAAACACTCATCATGGGTAGCAAACCTTGTCCATGTCAGGAAGAAGAACAGAGAAATTAGATTGTGTGTGGACTTTAGGGACCTTAACCAAGCTTCCCTTAAAGATCACCATCCTCTCCCTTCTATTGAGCAGATTTTGTCCAAGGTCAGTGGTTCAAAGAGATTCTCATTTCTTGATGGATTTTCTGGCTACAATCAAGTGCTGGTTAAAGATTCTGATAGGTACAAGACTGCATTTACCACTAAATGGGGTACCTATGCTTATTGTAAAATGCCATTTGGACTAACGAATGTAGGTGCTACATTTCAGAAGGCAATGGAGATGGCCTTCAAAAGATTGATTGAAAAGTTTGTCTTAGTTTACCTTGATGATATCACTGTGTATTCAAAGGATGTAGAAGATCATTTTGATCATCTAAGAAATGTATTCCTAAGATGCAGAGAGTTTGGGGTTTCCCTTAACCCAAGCAAGTGTGTCTTTGCTACTAACCAAGGAAAATTATTAGGACATATTGTAACTGAGGATGGTTTAACCATTGATCTAGAGAGGAAAAAAGCAATACTTTCCCTTCCTCTTCCTAAACACAAGAAAGGGCTACAAAGTTTCTTAGGTAGGATAAATTTTGTGAGAAGATTTATCCCTAATCTTTCTACCAGGGTGAAACCTCTTACAGCTATGCTTAAGAAAGGTATGGTCTTCGCATGGACCAAGGAAGGGAAGGAAAGTTTTGAAGAGATCAAGACAACCATAGCCTTAGCCCCTACTCTCATGAATCCAAATTTTGAGAAAGATTTCATCCTTTATACACTAGGTGGTGAGTCAAGCATTTCTGTTGTCTTGACTCAAAGAAATGATAAAGGTGACAAGCAGCCCATAGCTTTCTTTAGTGAAGGGCTTAAAGAATATGAAGATAAATACAGCTATGTAGAGAAGCAAGCCCTTGTAGTCATTAGAGCTTTAAAGAAATTTAGACACTTCCTATCTCATAATAAGATTCATTTGTTAGTACTCCATGCCAGTGTGAAGGATTTCCTTTTGAGCACAGATATTAGTGAGAAAAGAGCTAGCTGGATTACTGAAGTGATGGAATATGATATTGATATTCAGATTACCAAGCTAGTAAGAGGGAGGGGGTTGTGTAAATAGATGTTATCACCTCAAGAACCTGATGAGGAGGCTGCTATGATATTGACAGAGCAACAAGAGGTAAGAAATAGTGACCCAAGGAGTTGGATGGATGATATGATGAATTTCTTATTAGGCAATGGATACCCTCAAGGATTAGATAGAACTAAAAGGAGACAGTATAGATTACAATCAATTCCTTATGTCATAGTTGATGGTTTCCTCTTTAGAAAAGATTTTAATGGAGCCCTATTAAGATGCCTTGATACAAACTAGGCTGAAAGAATGATCAAAGAACTTCATGAAGGTCCTGATGGTGGTCACTTCTCAACTAGAACAACTACAATGAAGATCATGAGGGCTGGTTACATTTGGACATCCTTGTTCCATGACTATCATAGGTATGTAAGGAAGTGTGAAAAATGTGCCTTCTTCTCTGGCAAACAAAGACTTGCAGCTCTTCCCCTTCATCGATTCCAACCACCAGAAGTGAATGTGAAGCATGCAGAGACACTCTACCACCTTGATCTAATCTATCTACTTAGTCAAATCACAGTAATAGCACCACCTCTATCTTTTTGAGGCCCTATTTTAGTTAAAGATCAGATTTCATGGTACCAAAAAGCTATATCTAGATCAGTTTTTCTCCATGATTGTTCTCTGCAGGACTTAATGGCAGGTTGTTGTGAAGTAATTATAGTTGAAGGACATCTCAGTTATGCCTAAGCTATAAAGGAAAAATTTTATGAATTTTGTAGGGTCAACCTTTCTCTATTTTCTCTGTTACTAATCTGCAGGTTCTCAGTGTAAATTCCCCTGTGCCTCTGAACCATATGATTTTCTGTCTTATCTCTTTCAGCCATTGGTTTGAAAGTGCAAGAACTCTTTGCCTCTTACTGGTGTTTTGTAGAGATCTATGATCTACATGACTATATCTTCTTGGCCTATGAATGATAATATAAGTGAATCTCTCTTCCCTTGTGTCATTCATCTTGGTCTTCTAATCTGTGTTTAATTATTAGATTAAAGCAAGTCTAAATGTGTATATCCTTAGTTTCATTCTAGTTCAATAGTGCATATATGGGTAGAGTTTGGTCCGAACACTCTATTTTGGTGCATCACCTCTTTAGATTAGATTAGGTAGATTTGCTTTCATGCTCTCCTTCTCCCTTTTCCTCTCTAAGAAAGGTTAGGTGCACCCTGATAGTAAGAGGAAGTTGGCCTTCTCCAGAGACTCAACCTCATAGTTCAAGTCCCACAGCTTGGAGGTTGTTTCCATGTTTCACGAGGTCATCCGTAGGTAACAACTTTGGACAAGGGTGCAAACTTCAGTGACAATAGGCTTGGTAGGGTTGATCCTATTTTTAAAATGGAAAAGGTATGTTGGATACCACTAGAGGAAGGATGGGTTAAAATAAACTTTGACGGGCCTATTAGGGCAAACTTGGGGGTCTCGAGGTGTGGTTGTGTAGGAAGAGATTATAAGGGCAAGACTCTTGCCTTCATGGCCAAATGTCTGAATGATGGTATGAATAATGTGGAAGAATTTTGAGTGGAAAAAAAGGCTCTATTTTTAGGAGCTAAATTGGGCATTCGAAGAGTCCATCTTGAAGGGGACTCAGACATAATCATTAATGGAATAAAGAAAGGGAAGTTGGAAGCTTGGCAACTCAATAAATACATTTAGCAGATTAAAGGACTGTTGATGGAATTTTGAGATTTTGAGGTTTCCCATACCTACTGAGAAGAAAATAGGGTGGAGGACAAGCTGGCTAATATGGGAAAAATAACAACTTTGGGGATTCATAATGAAATATTTGAGGACCTTAGACTTATTGTTCTAGATTAAAGAGAGAAAGTTATTATTAGATGGCCAAAAATTAAAATAATTTACATCCTTGTTGATCATTTGGGGAATGCAACTATAATGATGACTCCATCCCCCAATGGAATTTTTCATATTATAGTATTGAAAGATCACAATCTTTAGTGTGTGTTAGATTGTGATATCATTTCTTGGCACCCTAGTGTATACTTGTTTCTAGAGTGTTCAAAGAAATTTAAATTAAGGAGGAAGACAGGGAAAAATACAATGTTTTAAACAAGGGTGAAGGAAATGGAGGAAAATTTTGTGTTGGGATCAGAGAACCAAAAAAAAGCTTATGAAGGAAAGATTACACTCGAGCACTTGAAGAATATATTCATGTTCAATGATCCAGATTTCTTGGAGGGCATACAATAGATGTGTAGTCTAGAGTACCTAGATGATTATTGGAAGTGGCATTCAAACTTGGATGTGGCCTCACTATTTTGGCACTAGCACTAATGATGGGTTAAATGAAAGTGGAAGTATGTTAGGTCATATAGCTTGTGTGGAAATAGTGGTGGCTATTTCGGCTGTGGGCATAGACATGGGAGAAGTGTTATGGAGATTGATTGGTGGTAGGGAGTCTTCTGTATGTCCCCTAGTAGTCTGGTCTTCTACAAGTCCAAAAGGGGTGCATGTCTTAAAGGTAGAGCAAGGCTAGAGGAAGATAGTGGAATTTTTGCAAGGGAGGATTTGGGTGTCAGCTAAGAACAATCACAATTTTATGAAGGCAACACCATGCAAGAGCATGTTATCTCCAAGATAGTCCATTTGTCATTAGCTTGCGAAGAAGAATCATAAGGAGGGGGGAGAATCCTCGGTGAAGGGCATGTGGGTAGATGTTTCACTAATAGAAGGGGTGGGAGAAAGAAATAATAAGCATCACTAAGTTTCGAAAGGGATACCAAGGTTGAGGTCTATGTAGGATGATTGATCCACTCCAACATTCACACGAGAAGAGGCAACTCACTGGTTTAAGGAGCAGTCACAAGAAGATGGTGGAGGTCGTCGGTGTTAGCCCTTTGTGCACCTTTTTGTTTTTTCTCTCGGTGATTTAGTAGGCTTGGGAAGATAGTGCTTGTGGCAAGGTGTAAATACTCTATATATTTTGTAAAAAAAAATATGTATGACCTTGAGGATGGGTAGATAAAAGTTAGAGAGGTATTTGGCCAAACTTTGCAAATGGCAATATTGTAATTTCTCTCTTTAATATCAATTCAAAATTCATAATCTTACCTATCAAAAAACAATAATACAAAAATCTTTTAAATTTAATTAATCTAAAACAACTTATATTATAATTTAATTTATAATAATTAAAAATAAATTCAAAAAAAAAAAAACCCTATGAAATTAAGGCCTGTCGGTCAACCATCTACAACACAGTAGTCACAACAACAATAGCAAGAATGTATTGCCCTTCGGTAGTACCTGCTGCTACAATAGGAACATGCTACCATATAGCCTGCTTTATGCAACTGCAAGTGGGTGGGGATTTGGTGGCCCCCATCCACCTTCAAACATTAAAATAATAATAATAAATTTATTTCATTCATAAAAAATACACAATGCCCCCATTAAAATCACTAAACCCAATTTTTTTAATTGTTAACTTAAAAAAAACTATATATATAATTATCACAATAAATTTATTCACTATGGTAATTTTATATAATATATATAAATTTTTAATCAATTTACATAATAGATCTAATAGAAAAAATACTAACAACCAATTGAATTTTGTATCCCAAATTTTGATCTCTTTTCCAAACCCCATCTGAATCAAAATATGAATCTCTAAAGTTACAAAATAAGGATTTCCAATCTTAAATTCATTTACAAATGCTTTTGAAAAAAAGAACAATAAATTCACAAACAAGGGTTTCAACCCAATTAGATTCTGAAAACAATTACGTTTAGACATAGAGAAGACATATATTTCAAAGAAAGAAACTGCTGCGCAAAACCCACAAGATTCTACCTAGACCTAATGCTAAACAAATGGATGCACAAAGCTTGCAAGAAAATTCCCTTTCTTTCAGAAACCCTCGTCTCAAAAATTGGCTCCTCCAAATCGATGTGTGGAGAAATGAGCTCTAATTTCTTATTGATGCACAAAGCTTGCAAGAAAATTCCCTTTCTTTTAGAAACCCTCTTCTCAAAAATTGGCTCCTCCAAATCGATGTGTGGAGAAATGAGCTCTAATTTCTTATTGAATAACTTTCTCTAATTAGGGTTTCAGTTTTGCAATCACGCAAAACCTTTTCCTTTATTATTTTATTATTTTAATTTTATGTGCAACCTTTTGCATTTTAATTAAAATAAAGTTTATTAAATTAATTTCTTCTCTCTCTTATTAAATCATAAGATGTCTTTAATAAAATATTTATTAATTTAACTAATAATAATATTTAGAGTTTATTATTAAAATGAAACTTTTAAATAAATTATTATTAAATTAAATTAATGTAATCATGCCAAAATTAGAACTTCAATGAAATATTTTAAATTTAATTCTTTTATTTAATTATTTTCTCAATTAATTAAATATTGTTTTTCTTTATAAAATTTTCATTAAATCAAATCATTAAATTATCTTTTAATATGATTTAATTATAACTAAAAATCACAACAAATCCACAAAACTAAACACGAAAACCCATATAAAGGACAGAGTACTAAATGAAACTCAACGATCAAAATCACAAATTCACATCACTTGATGAATTCGAAAGGGTAAAACTCAGATACTTGTCCTACTTTCTAGGACAATTGGCTTAAGGTTAGGATTTGGACTCAAGAACTATCTCCCCTCTTTTACCATTGAGATACTGTGATAAGGTACACTCATCCTAGCAATTGAGGGAAGTTGATGCCTGGTACCTACAATCTGCATAAAATTTGAGCATGTACATACACATATAATCTAAACTAAATAGATAATGACAAGTAGTGGTGCATAGTGTAGATCTTGACTATCAGGTGACTATGACTCCCTCCCTCAACCACATAAAAAATGTCAATCATAAAGTAAAACATACAAGTGCACCACACACATGCAAGTATGGGGTAAGTAATCATAGAAATTGCATATAAATCATCATCCATCTAACTATCATCATGAAATAACTAAAATCATTATATGAATATACATGTATCATCATCGAAATAATCATGAACAGATGAAATAACTAAGTATCAAGTAGCTCATCACATAAATCAACTAAGTATGAAATAACATCTAATCAAATCTGGTAACCAAGTATTTCTAATCATGAAACATAATCATAAAATTGGCCTAAAAGAATTTGGCAATAAATGTGAAAAGAAAACTAGGGGTAGGGATTACATCTACCCCCTAGACTTAGGCTTACTCTTGGAAGCCTACAAGAAAGATAAAACTCTAGCACTCATTGTGTTGATCCCATTGGACCCTTTCCTCATGTAGAAGAATAAGACTCCAGTGAAAGCACCCTCTATGATCTACCCATATCTCCAATCATGGGTTCTAAAGTTGTAGGTTTCTTATTTGAGAATTTTGATTTCCATTAAGGACAATGGAACAACTTCTTTCCACATTTTCCACATGAAAAATATTCTCCATCGAAACTTCTCTGCACTCTAGGTGCGCTAGACTATTGAAAACTACCCCCACTAGCATAAGGAGTATTATGTGGTGGATGGTCATACTAATTGTGCTTATTGCACTGTACTAAGAGTACTATGAATCCCTTGAGTGTGAACCATCATAACCACTCTATGTTGGAGGATAAGATCCTCCCTACTGCTATTGTTGATTGCCTCCAAAAGAAGGAGGCTTCCTACTACTACCTGCTCACAGATTACCTTTTGACCTTGATGGTGCAGGTGCTCCCACAAAACCACCATGTTCCAAGGTGACATTTTTCTCTTCTAGGATTACCTAATGTACTACATTCTTGAAGATTTTAGGTTAGCAAACCTTTACACTCCCAATGAGACGATTGTTTAGACCCTGGATGAAGTGTTGAACCATCAACGGTGAACTGCCAATGGTTCTTGCATAAGGCATGAGCTCATAGAATTCCTACTCATACTTTACCATAATCATAGTACACTACCTCAGATCATGGAACTCGTATGCACTCTATTGGTGTCATTCCTCTGGTAGGAAGCATTCACAAAAGTTCTCTTGGAATAACTCCAATGTAACGATGTTCATGTTCACACCTAGTTTCTTCTCCTCAATGTTCCACCATGTAGCCCCAAAGAGATCTAGGTGGATGATGGAAAACCTTGCTTTGACATTAGAGTCAAAGTCTTGTAAACCTTGCTTGGAAATTAGAGTCAAAGTCTTGTATCACAAAACATCTATAAAGCAATTAACTACTTCTCTATCACATACCCTATACCAACCCTGTTGAAGGGTTTGATCTTGGATCTCTGTAGGTCCTTCATTTGAGTGGCCTTAGCTGACCTATGTCTATCACCATGGATGTCTCTCTAAGGAATCATGGGTCTCCACCTTTCCTCATTCCCAATATGATGAAATCCCTCCTAATTAGCACCCCTTGGATGAGGTAGGAGCTCTAAGATCATCCTGATCATCTATCTCAAATTAGTCCCCTTTGAGTCAACATGCTCTTCTCTACAACCCTCCTCTCTCTTCACCTCCTAAATAGGACTCTCTCCATGACTTAAAAAAGGACTATCATATCTAACTCTTCCATGACCTCTACCTATACCTTTACTATGACCCCTAATAATAGATGTAGTCTCAGAAAAACATCTTCCTACAACACCCAAGCAAGAACAACAAAATTATCATAAGGTCAACAATGACATACCACCATAAAACATAATTATAAGAAAATATGTTTGAAATCCTACTCAAGAGTTGTTCAATTTTTTTATTTTTTCTATGTTTCAAAAAGACAAGTTTGAAGTTCAAAGTGTTCAAGTTGCAATAGATACATAAATTGTTTAAGTTTCATTTCAAGTAACTAGTTGACAACTAGTAGCATTCCAATATATCCAGAGCTCCCAATATAGAAACTCGGGCTCTGATACCATATGTAACACCCCGCCAGGGAACCCAAAAGAAATTAACCTAAAGTTTCACTAAGTTTTCCAAACATATTTTTTTAAAGATAATAACAATAAGAGATAATATAGTGGAAGCGATAACTCACATACAAACTACCATCATAAACATATTACATCTCTTAAGGGTTCCATGATGTTGAATCACATGTATAAATTTATTAATATTAAATCTAACACATAACCAAAGTCAACATCATGGAATAATCACAAGCATAAATCTAATTAAATAATATATAATTACAAAGGATGCCACTTGGCATAACCAGAATGCATAATCATCCATTGTATAAGTCATGGGGTATGAAGATCTCAAAGAATATACATCATGAATAAAATACACCATCTCATTATATTTCTAATAAATTAAGTATAGATCAATAGAATATAACCGTTCAATAGAGATACAAGATCAAAAAGAAAGGAACAACTACACAAGAACATCCAACAATAGTATCCAGCTATCAAATCTCAATGGTATAAGTAAAAATCACTACCACCCAACCTTGTGGAACCTAAATGGACCACTCCCATCATGTTGAGGAGACAATCTCAACTCCCATACAAATATCAATCCACAAGTCATAACCAAAAATCTAGGTCAAGGAAAACATGAAAGCAATCTATCTCAAAATGTACCAAGAATCAAGTATCATCTAATCCTAGAGGCAACAAAGACACATGGGAAATATACTATGCAAGTGGGAAAGTTTTATCACATAAGCCAACTCAAAGGTTACCCTAGTGTCTCTATGTGGCACCAATATCCTTTTGTACAAACCAAGCGTAATAATGAAGCGAGGTCACAACCAAGCATTCTCTCTACTTCCATCCTAGTCTGTACTAACACTCAAGGCATGGGCAAAAAAAAATATTGACTTTTATTAATTCATTTTACTCTCATTTAATGAAATTTTATCACTTATTTAAAGAACTTACAATGGGTTACCTAGGTAGTCACTTAAGGCTTTGGATTCCATTGCAAGCTACTTCCCAATGTACATATAGATTACCTACCTAGGCTCATAAAAGTACAACTCATAAAATCACAATTCTCACCTCAATCCTTTAAAAGCAAATAGAAAGTGCCTATACATAAAAAAATATTATTCACTTTAGTCCTTTACAAGAAACTGGAAAGTACCTAAAGACCAATCACAATATTCACCTCAATCCTATACAAGCAACTAGAAAGAAGCACAAAGTAATTGATTGAACCTCAAAGGTTACCCCTAAAAAATTCATACCATTCACCTTAGTTCTATACAAGCAACTGGAAAACATTAACGAATAATAGATCAAATCTCATCATAGAAAACATGTGACACATCATCGTGGTCGGGTATAAAAGATCATATATATAACATCACCATAGAACAAAAAACCCCAAATCTTTGGTAAACATCCTGACTAGTCAACAATCTAAGTCAACCCCAAATGCAACACAAAAGAAAACATACATCATAACAGTGTAGTTTCATAGATTTTTTTTGGTTTTGAAAACATACGGTTTTGTTTAAACAATAGGGTTCAATTTTTCATTCATTTTAAGTCTTAAATTTAATAAAATTTACAAATTTCCTCTTAATAGATAAATGATTATTTAATTAAATCAATATTAGATTTCAAAATAAATAATCGAACTATACCTTGTTGGTCTAAAAAAAATAAAATCTATTTTCCAAGTCTTGCAATTCATTAACTAAGTATGTTTAAAATAAAAGTGATTAAAATTAAATAATTAATATTAATTATTTAAAATAATAACTATTAATTACTAATAAAAAATATTAATTTATTAATAATAAAAAATTATTATTTAATAATAATATAATACTAATTATTAAATAATACTAATATCTTTTAAATTTAGTTTAATTTAATTAAACTGAAAAAAACTTACATTATAATTTAATTTATAATTAAAAAATGAAAGAAAAAAACCCTATGTGATTAAGGCCCGCCGACCGACCACATGCAATATGACAACTGCTACTATTGTATTGCCCTTTGACACTATGGCAACAACAAGCTATCGTGAGACCTACTTTATGCAGCTATAGGTAGGTGGGGATTTGGTGGCCCCCACCCACCTTCAAATATTTGAATAATAAAATAATTTATTTTTTATTAATAAAAACAAATACATAATACCTCTCATTAAAATCGTTGAACCCAATTTTTTAATGGTAATTTAAATTATATATATGTATATATATCACAATAAATTTATTTACTGTGGTAATTATATATATATATATATATATAAATCAACTTATCTAATAGATCTAATAGGAAAAATATGAACAATCAATTAAATTTTATATATCAAATTTGATCTCTTTTCGAAACCCTACCCAAATCAAAATATGAATCTCTAAACTTAGAAAGCAAGGGTTTCCAATCTTAAATTCATTTATAGATGTTTTCAAAATGAACAACAATAAATTCACAAACAAGGGTTTCAACTCAATTAAATTTTGAAAAATAATTACATTCGGACATGGAGAAGACAAATAATTCAAAGAAAGAAACTACTGTGAAAAACCCACAAGATCCTACCTAGACCTAATCTAAACAAATGGATGCACGAAGCTAGCAAGCAAAATCCCTTTCTTTCAAAAACCTTCTTCTCGAAAATTGGCTCCTCCAAACTTGTGTATTGAGAAATGAGCTCTAATTTCTTAATAAAGAGCTTTCTCCAATTAGGGTTTTGATTTTGCAATCACACGAAGCCTTTTCCTTTATCATTTTATTATATTTTAATTTCATGTGCAACCTTTTACATTTTAATTAAAATAAACTTTATTAAATTAATTTCTTCTCTCTCTTATGAAATCACAAGACATCTTTAATAAAATATTTATTAGTTTAACTAATAATAATATTTAGAGTCTATTATTAAAATGAAACTCCTAAATAAATTATTAGTAAATTAAATAAATGTAATTACACCAAAATTAGAACGTTAATCAAATCTTTTAAATTTAATTCTTTTATTTAATGAACTTTCAATTAATTAAATATTAGTTTTCTTTATAAAATTTTCATTAAATTATCTTTTAATTTGATTTAATTAAAATTAAAAATCACAACAAACCCACATAACTAAATACGAAAACTCATATAAAGGATAGAGTACTAAATCAAACTTAACTGTCAAAATCATGAATTTACATCACTTAACAAATTTGGAAGGGTAAAACTCAGATACTTGTCCTACTTTCTAGGACAATTGGCTTAAGGTTAGGATTTGGACTCAAGAATTATCTCCCCTCTTTTACCATTGAGATACTGCAATAGTACATGCTCATCCTGGCAATTTAGGGAAGTCGATGCTCAATACCTGCAATTTGCATAAAATTTGAGCATGTACATGCATATATAATCTAAACTAAACATACAATGGTGGGGAGTGGTGCATCGTGTAGATCTCGACTAGTCGGTGACTATGATTCCCTACCTTAACCACATCAGAAACATCAATCATAAATTAAAACATACAAGTACATCATACACATGCAAGTATGGGGTAAGTAATCAAAGAAGCCACATATAAAACATCCATCTAACTATCATCTTGAAATAATTGAAATCACTATGTGAGCATACATATATCATCATCGAAATAATCACAATCACATGAAATAACTGAGTATCAAGTAGCTCATCACATAAGTCAACTAAGTATAAAATAACATCTAATCAAATCCAGTAACCAAGTGTTGCTAATCATAAAATTGGCCTAAAAGAATTCAGCAATAAAACATGAAAAGAAAACTAGGGGTAGGCATTACAAGTATGATGGTGGAACTTTTAAACTTGGAAATAATGGTCCATGCCTATGAATGGTAGAGGTACTTTGATGTTGAATGATAAAATCAGAAGTTATGATATTGCATTCAAGGAATAAAACATAAAATATTGAGTGTTTCTAAGTTGAATAATACATGTCACAAGGTGGAATCTCATAATATAAAAGTAAATACCTATGATGATGATGATGGAAATATAATTGGCACTAGAGAAAAAAATTAGAGGTAAATTATTTTACCTAGACCATACAATTGATACATTTCTATTTTTAGAAGTTGAAGATGTTTGGTTGTGGCATAAGAGGTCATGTCATGTTAATTTTGAGAATATGGTCAAGGTCAGTAGAAAGAAAAGAGTTAGAGGCTTACTCAATCGACATAAACTTGAGAATGTTGTGTGTTAAAACTATGTCAACTTGGTAAGATGACAAAGTCTAGTTTTTCAAGCAAGACACATACTTCTAATTATATTCGAGAATTTGTTCATAAGATATATAATGTGGACCAATGAGAGTTGAAAGTTACTATAATGACATGTATTTCATAATATTTGTTGATGGTTATTTTAGGATGATGACTATATTGTTTATGAATTTAATGTCACATGCTTTTGATATGTTCAAATGGTATAAAGCTAGAGTCAAAAAAGAAACTATAAAATAATTAAAAATTTTGAGATATGGTAGAGGTGGCAAGTTTTTGTCTATTGAATTCAATAACTTTTTTGTTGAGCATGGAATTAAAAAAAATCCTATTTGCACCAAGGACTCCACTATAGAATGTGATTTTTAAGAGAAGGAATAGATCAATTTTTGACTATGTTAGAACATTGTTAATTGAAAAAGGTGTTTCACAAATATTCAAGAGAGAAGCCATAAGAACTACAATATATGTACTCTCAACTGAGTTCAGTTAGAACAACTTGAGAATAATGTTGAGTCCCAACCAAGCAAGAATAATGTTGGAGATCAAAGAATTGAGCCTATCGTAGAAAAAATATGTACAAGAAGGAATCATTCATCTAAATAAATGATTGGAGATAAGAGTGTTAGAGTAATGACAAGAAGTAATTTGAAATACAATACTTGTTTGATTGCTGAGTTTGAGTGAAGAAATATGAAATATGCATTAGATAATGAAGATTGGATTAATGCTATGAATGAAGAGATTAACCAGATTTAGAAAAAAAACACATGGACACTAGTTCCTAGACATGTTGACAAGAATGTGATTGGAACAAAGTGAATTTTCATAAAAAAATTGAATGAGAATGGTGAAGTAGTAAGGAATAAGGCCAAACTATTTTGTAAAGGTTATGCCCAAGAATAAGGAATTGATTATGGTGAGACCTTTGTGTGTGTAGAAATATTGGAAGGAGTCTAAACTTTTTTGGCATATGCAACTTACAAGAAAGTCAAGGTATATCAAATGGATGTTAAGTATACATTTTTTAATAGAATACTAGAAGAAGAGGTATACAATTAACAACCCAAAGGATTTGTTGAGCCATATCAGAAGCACATAGTTTACAAACTGAACAAATTATTGTATGGGCTAAAGAAAGCACTAAGAGCATGGTATGAAAGGCCACATTCATATTTTATTAAAATTGGATTTGTAAGAACAAGTGAAAATAGTAACTCATTTTTGAAGAGTGAAGTAGAAAATATGGTATTGGATTTTTGAAATATTTGTAAATGATAAAATATTTGGTGGTAATGATTTATTGTGTGAATCCTTTGTTGATAAAATGATTAAGGAGTTTGAGATGTCATCATTTAGTAAGATCAAAATTTTCATTAGTTTACAAGTACATCAAAAAAAGGATGGTATATATGTGACTCAATTGAAGTATGTTAAGAAGATCTTTAAAATATTTGGTATGGATGACCCAAGGCTAGTTTGTACATCTATGGTGACTAAATGAAAATTATCTGAGGACACTACTGCTGAAGTGAATAAATTCGTATTGTTGTAAGGTTTTCCAATAACCTAAAGAAACACACATGACTACTATTAAAAGGATATATAGATACTTGAAAGGAATAGAATAATATGGATTGTGGTATAGACACGATGGTGATTTTGAACTTAAAATCCACACTAATGTTGATTAGGCTAGTAATGATGATGATAGAAAAAGTACAAGTGCCACGAGCTTTCTTTTCATGAGAAAGATTTATTAAGTGGTTGAGTGAGAAATAAATTTGTCTATCACAATCTACAACTAAAGTTGAGCACATTGTTGCTGCAATTAACTATTCAAATATTGTTTGGATCAAGCAATTGTTGGAAGGAATGCAAGAAGAAGTAATTGAGCTTGTCACTATCTATTGTGATAATATAAGTGCAATAATGATGCAGTGCAAGGTAGGATAATTCCCAAAGGGGATTTCCTAGCCCCCAACAAATAACCACACATCGAAAGCACAATAATAATGTAACACAAATGCAAGATCTGATACCAAATCACAACTCTTTATTTATAAAATAATTGTTTACATGCAATATGCCTGACTATAAGGCCTCTTGGGGTAGTACCAAATACAAATAGAAATTACAATATTAGTTTTGAAAGATTCCATAAGATCCAACTCACAACACTAATCCCAACTAGTCCAGATCTGCACTTTGGAAGAAAACCACCAAGGAAATCTTAACTTGTGCTCACAAGCCCACCAAGAAGTCTCCTAGTTTTCCAAGCCACAACTCCTAGCCCTTTAAAGTTTTCTCCTACACTTCATCCTCTTCTCCAAGCTAGATGAACAATGACTAAAGACTCCACAAGACCCCTTACTTATACCCAACTAAGCCATAAGTCAGCCTAGAAATTATAAATTAAATAAAACCCCTTGCATTAAATGCATATTTAAGCCACAAGTTAGCTCACAAAAAATATTAAATACAAAATCTTAACCATTGCGTTAACCTACAGTTAACACATGATAACTATAGAAATACTTAGGAAAAGTTCCAAGTTTACAACATTGATTAAATGCACATAGAAGAGATAAACAAGACCATTCACAGGTCCACACAAACTCTCATACTAATCTACATCAAGATCACATGCTACATGCATTAAATACACCAAGAACTCTAGTTGGCACCAACATATTATCAAGTGTTAGCAAAATCCCAAGCATTGCTAAGTAACCAACACATCTTGAGCAACCATGATATAGGAGCATCCTAGGTGTAAGACTAATCTTCCATCACCCAAAAATATTTTCTTTTTAGTCTTTTCTATTTTAATAACGACTAGTAGACAGGGTGGTTACTATTTTTGGGCACTTGGTATTTTTAGTAAGTTTACCATACGAGGTTGGAATTTTCTCATTTTCTACATGAAGGTTCATTTTGGAATTATAAGCCTACCATAAAAATCTCATTGCTCTAGCTAAAGTATCAGAGAAGTTATTGCAGATTTTCAGTGGAAAAGTTTGCAAAAAAATCTTCAGGCTTATTGTTGGAGGCCTTAAAGTGCTTGGATGAGGTCTAAAAAATTAAGGGAAGGCCACTTACATGGTTCCAAGCATGTAGATCATGACCTGGCATTTCTAAAAAGTGATTATAATAGCCAATCAAAGCAACAGCTTGAGAGTTATGTCCTTCCAAAGTTGGGATACCTGAAATTTCTAAAATAATTGTCAAAGATGTATTTGGATGACTTTATATGTATCATTAGGGTTAGCATATTGTAATTGTGAAATCTATAATTCTACATTTGTAGTGATAATAAGAAGTCCATATTTTGTTCTCACATTTGTTATTTTTTCTTTATTTCTATTATGAGTTTTTGGTATTAAGGGGAGCACCATTCATCAAGTGGTATCAGAGCTAGAGTTCTTGAGTGTGTGGACAGATCACTGACTATGACGTAGTTCACACCAGGGCCATGTTTTGGGTTGAGTGTGTGGATAGATTTTTGATTGCGAGGTAGTTTGTACTAGGGTTTTAGTAGAAGTACAAAAATGCCTCCACAAAGAGAGCATGGTGAAAGAGCTGTAGGTGTTGTGGGTTTTTTAGCCCTCTAAAGACAAATGCAAGCATTAGAAGAAAAAATACATAGAGGAATAAATATTATGTAAGAGATGAAAGTGAGGATGAGGATGAAGTAGAAGAAAATGCCAAACCAAAGGTAGTTCTAAGCCTAGAGGAAGAGAGGCTTTTTAGGGCCATCTCCAAGATTGGAAAAAGACCTAAGTTTGTTGGGAAATCTTAACCCAAAGGAGCTAATCGATTGGATCAATGAATTGGAGGAGTAATTTGAGTATGAAGATATTAAGGGTCCTAATTGGGTCAAGTTTGCAAAGGTGAAATTGAAGGGACATGCAAAGATCTAGTGGTAGGAGGTTTAGTTGGAGTGAAATAGTAAGTGAAAGGACAAAATCACTAGATGGGATTAGATAATAGATAAACTAAAGCAAAAATTCATTCCCATGGATTATGAGCTTGATCTATTGAATAAAATGCAAGGGTTGAAGCAAGAAGGAAATTTTGTTGAAGAGTATACCAAAGAGTTCTACCAAGTTCTCATTAGAACCGACCATGCAAAAGCTGATAAGGAGAAAGTCACCCATTATCTTAATGGATTAAGGCCAAGCATTTAGGATGAATTGAGTTTGGTTTGAATGAATAGTATTGAGGAGGTATACCAATTTTTTCTAAGAGTTGAGGATAAATTGAGCAAGAATTTTAAGAAAAATAATATCAGAAGACATTGCGATGGAAGATCTGGCAGAAAATCTTCTGGAGGTCGTAATGATGATTTAAAAAAAAAGGATGAGGCTAGAAGTAGCAATGCAAACTAGAGGTGAAATGATTCCAATCATTTCCATGATCAGAATAATAGAGACTAGAGAGGAAGAGGTAGAGGACAAGGATCTAGAAGAGGAGTCTTCCATGGCAAATGTTTTCACTATGGAGAAGAAGGGCATAGAACATTTGAATGTTCATAGCACCAAGGAAGGATAGGTCAAAGAACAAAAGTCTAGACCAGAGATGCACATGTTTATGAAGATGTCAAATCCTCACATTCTAAAGATTCTGAAAGAAGAGAAGTCAAATCTTGTGATGCATGTAAAAACCAAGCATATATCTATCAAGTATCATTAGTTGAGGGAGAAAGTACAAGAAAAGCAAGTGAGGCTAGAGTATTGGAAATCTATGAAGAGAATTGCAGACATGTTTAGAAAGTCCTTGCCTAAGGATTCTTTTAAGTATCTAAGATTTAAGTTAGTGGTCCTTCCCCTATCTAAGACTAACTAATCAAGGATAGATGTTGCATTGGTCATGGATAAAAAGATATATCTTTTCAGAGTTGATGTGAGAGTTAACTCTTTAGGGATTATTTCTTGAAGTTGTGAAAAATGAATGTAATAAAACTAATGTAGATAGTACATGCAAGGTATAAGGTATTAATACAAGGTTTTATAAGTTTTTCATTAAAACTTATAATTACCTTTGGAGTTGTTGCAAAAGGGGGAGATAAGTAATAAGGAGAAAAGAAGTAATGAGCTAGGGAGAGAAAATCAATAAAGTGAGAAGCTGATATGTTGATACTACTAAATAGAAAGAGAAGTACATCCAAAGTAGGAGAATTTATGAAGTTAAAGATGTTGAAGTTATAGACTAAGTGCACCTAATGTTGAATCTATTGCACAAAACCTGAATAAGGTAAGAGAAATGAAAACATGAGTTGTTGTCAATACATACATTTGATTACCTTATGATGTAATCTTTTATAATGTAAAATCTTGTGTTTATATATTTCAATAAATGTGAAGGGGAGAGATTGTTAGACTCAACTTATAATGTTGTTAATGTTGTTAGAAATACAAGAGGAGTAACTAAGATGGGAGGGGTGAATCAGTTACCACTAAAATAAATTCCAGATCTCTTAGATGTCACTATATAACATAAACTTCATTGAAATTATTGATGCTCAATAAACAAATAGGCACTTGGTTTACACTAGAAAATGTTGTAATTTGGTAAGTACTGAAATAGAAACATTAACTCAAAAAATGAAAAACATGCAAATCTTAAGATATTATCTGTCATTAACCTTACTTAACTTAGTTGTATACACACAAAATAAATAGAATGAACACAATTGACACCAAGATTTAATGTGGAATCTCAATTTGGGAAAAACTACCAATTCCAACTAGTTCTTGATTTTTGCCCTTCTGAAGTGAGCCTGTTAGAAGCCAACCCTGTTAAAGGTTACAAAACACACTATTAGGTGTGACCCTATTAGAGGATTTAATTACCCTATTAGGAGTGGCCTTGTTAGAGGTCTTTAGACACTTCAATCTAGAAATGCCACCTTGTTAGAGGATTTACAAATAGATGTTAAGAAAATTCTATTAAGAGAATTAGATCACTGCTACAATGGCTAGAGAGTAACAATGAGATGATCTAATTTTTGATACAAATGAATTTTTGATTATAGATATCAATTCTAGCTTGTATACTTGATCCTTTCTAATCAAATGTATCTTTGTAGCTCCACAAAGATATTCTGCTTATCCTTCTAATACACTTCCTCTAAGAATCTTCAAATATTATATTCATTTGCATATATTAAATCCTCAACTTGATCTTATATTTATATTATACACATTATCAAGTTAGCTTGAATACACCTTAGAATACTTAATATTCATCTCCTTAGTCGGCTAGAACCAATAAACAAAACTATTGAACTCAATATGTCAAAACAAGAAAATCCTTTGTTAGCCAACCCTACTTGATAGACACTAACTTATAAATGATTTTCCTAACTAAGTGAACTCAGTTAACACTACATTTTCATAAATTTCCTTTGTTAATTGAGTGAGATCAGTTAACATTGGTTCCATCCAAATTTTCCTTCATAAATTGAGTGAGCTTGGTTAACACTCAACTTCTAGGAACTTCTCTTTGTCGCCCAAGTGAACTTGGTAGACATTGTCTTCTAAAATTGGCAAAATCTAGAAATCTTGGTAGACATAGGATACTATCTTCAATGCCCAAGTGATCTCAACATACACCAACTAGCAAAGATATAAAATTTTGTGTATCATCAAAGACAATACACAATAATCAAATATTTTCAATAATCTCCCTCTTTGGCATTGATGGCAACACAACATGTCATAATAAAATGATATTTTGGAGCAAGAATAAAGTAAGGACCATATCCTTAGTTTCATTTGGATTCTCATCCATGAGAACTCCCTCTGCTTTTAGTTTCTCCCTCTATTAGCAAACACTTCCTTTGACATCTTCTTATAATAGTAAACTCTCCCTCTTTGATATCAGACCAAGTTTATCATCTTCACAAAAAAATTATGTGATATGACACCAAACTCTCCCTCTTTGACATCTCATGCCAAACATAATATTTAGTGAATATCAATGTACTTCATCTACTGATTCATATGCAATGTGCCCTTTTCAATACTGCATCAACTAACTAATCTTCAACATGCTCTAGTTGATGCATCACTAGATTTCATTTAGTGAGCTTCATATAGGGGAATGACCCCTAACTTACCTCTTAGATAAAAATATGCATTTTTAGGTAATGGCTTAGTGAATATGTCTACAATTTGTTCTTTAGTATTTAGATATTCCAGTCTTATCTCTTTATCTTGCACCAATTCTCTTAGAAAATGATATTTTATAGCAATGTGCTTGGTTTTGGTATGCATCATAGGGTTCTTTGATATATTAATTACACTAGTGTTATCATAGAAGATAACCACTGGATCCTTAATTTTTATTTTCATACCTACTAACAATTGCTTGAACCAAACAACATCAGAGCAATTAACTACTATTGCCACATACTCTGCCTCTGTTGTAGACTAAAAAATACATTTTTTCTTCTTTCTTGTCCAAGAAACTAATCTTTTACCAAGAAAGAGCACTCCACCACTGGCGCTCTTCCTATGATCAACACTTCCTACCCAATTAGCATTTGTGAATGCTTTAAAATCCAAATTGCCTCCTTTTTTGTACCATTATCCATAGTCTTAGTACCTTTTAGATTCCTCATGATTCTCTTGATTTCTATCATATGGTTTTGTCTAGGATTTGTTGAGATTATTTCCACCATACCAACTGCTAATCCAATATCAAGCCTTGTATGCACTACATATTGTATTTTTCCAATCATTGATATATATGTGGTCTAATCTACCTCTTGGAATCATTATTTTTGGAAAGCTTATGTCTAGTAGACATAGGTGTTCCAACTAGTCTTGAATCCTCCATTCCAAACTTCTTTAGTATCTCCTTGATAGTTTTGGATTGAGTAATGTGGATACCATCTTTCTTCTATTGAATCTATAATCCAACAAATAATTTTATCTCTCCAAACATGGACATCATATTTTTGTTTGGTCTTTCTTTGATATATAGGTTGATTATATCATTTGTTCTTTGAAAAATAATCTTTATTAAGTAGCTATGAAGTCTTTCATACCATGCTCTAGGAGATTTCTTGAGACCATGAAACTCTTTGTGCAATTTATAGACCATATCCTTTTTTCTAGGATCCACAAAACCTTCAGGTTGTTCTATGTAGACTTCCTCTTCAAGAATTCCATTCAAGAATATAGATTTGAAATCCATTTAATAATTTTTAAATCCTCTATGTGTAGCATAAGAGAGTAAAGTTCTAACACCTTCTAATCATGCAATAGGAGAAATTTTTTGACCATAATTACTTCTTCTCAAGAATAGCCTTTACATGCTAACCTTGCTTTGTTTCTAGAAACTTCTCCATCTTCATTCATCTTATTTCTAAAAATCCACTTTGTGCCAATTACATTTTTATCCTTGGGTCTAGGAACAAGAGTCCAAGTCTTATTGCTCTCTATCTATTCTATCTCTTCATTTATAGCTTCAATCCAACTTTCATTATCCAAAGCATCTTTCACTGATCTAGGTTCAAATTTAGTAAGCAAACATGTACATTTCAATTTGTTTCTTGTCATTGTTCCATCTAACTTGTCTCCAATGATCTGATTAGGTGTATGGTGCCTTCTAACATATCTTGATAACATAGGTACTTTGGATTTATAACTTGTTCCACTAGCTTCTCCATGATCTTTTGTATCAAGCTTAGGTCCCACTATCTATGAGCTAGGTCCATCAAACTCTATTTGCTTTGGAAACAACATGGTAGCTTTTGACTATGACTTGGGTCCTTTATATTTTGACTTAGGTTGCACTGGTCACAACTCGGTAGTTTTTAAAGATTTTGGGGACTTAGGAGGTGAAGCTCATTGACTTCCAATTAGATTTGGAAATGTATCAAGTTCATATTAAAAAAACTTTTTGTAATCCTCAGGTTCTTTGCTACTCTCTTCTTCACTCTTTCCTACAAACTCATCAATTCTTACATGTGCACTTTCTATGATCATATGAGTTGAGAAGTTCAAACATTTATATACTTTACTTGTATAGGAGTATCCTAGGAATATGCCTTGATCACCTTTGACATCAAGTTTACCTTTTCTAGACTCTTTTAGAATATAACATTTGCTACAAAATACTTTCAAGTAACTTACATTAGATTTGTAGTCATACCATAGTTCATAAGGAGTTTGATTTGAGTCTTTTTTTAGATGTAATCTATTTAAGGTATGCACTACAGTACTGATTGCTTCCTTCTAGTATTTGATTGCAACACTCTTTTCTATCATCAAAGTTCTTAGAAACTCTATGGTGGATTTATTCCTTCTTTTAGCTATACCATTTTGATGTGGTGTACCAGGGGATGATACTTGTCTATTAATTCATCTTTCAATGCAAAATTCATTGAATTCATTGGAGATGAATTCACCACCTTTGTCTAACCTCAAGCACTTCAGCTTCTTTCTAGTTTCTTTCTCTACTCTTGCTAGATATTACTTAAGCTTTTGAGATGCCCCAGATTTATCTTTTAGATACATTACAGTCATTCTTCTAGAATAATCATCAACAAAAATAAAATAAAAAAATACTTATCTCCACTATAGCTCTCTATTCCAATAGGTCCACATAAGTCTATATGAACTAGCTCCAAAACTTCTTCAGAATGATAGTCCTTTCTTTTGAAACTTGTCTTGCCCATCTTACTAATTTGACAATTTTTACATAGGCCCATATTAGGTTTCCTCAGACTAGGAATACCTCTCACTCTTTTGTTCTTGCTTATCTTGATCAGATTATCAAAGTTCACATGACATAGCCTTTTATGTCATAGCCAACTTTCTTCTACTTGAACAATAAAACATGAAATTTCACTGAGATCTAGGTAGAATAGGTTACCTTTTGTTTGATTACCATACCCGAGTAGATTTTCTTTTCAATCCAGCAGCTTGGCCTTCCCATTCATGAATTCTGCCTTGAGTCCAATGTTATTCAACTATGCCACACTTAGTAGATTATGTTTTAGTCCTTCAACCCAATAAACATTAGCACATCTAAGTTCATTGGTTAGTGAGATACGATCTTTTTCCTTTATGCAACATGGTTCATTATTTCCAAATCTCACACTTCCACCATCATAATGTTCCATATGTTCAAAATTTGTTTTGTCACCAATCATATGATGTGAGAAACCACTATGTATCATTTTTATTACATGAGAGATAAGTGTCATTTTATCTCCTTCATCATCAGATTCATCTTTTACAACAATACAAACCATTTCATCATCTTCACTACTATTTGAATATTTTGCCATAAAACAAGATTTATTACCTGTGTCCTTGTAGTCCTTGAAGTTCTTGAAATCCTTCTTGCCTTTTTACTTGTTGTTCTTCATTTCATCTTTGTCTTCTTTGTTTGAACATCTTGTAGAAATGTGTCCAACTTCTTCACAAGAGAAATAGATTAAAGGAATTTTACCTTTATACTTTCCTTTGCCTTTGGGATACCTTCTTGCAACCAATGCTTCAATGGCTTTAAGATCACTATCAGAACTATCTTCCTCTTCACTTTTAAATCATGTTCTTTTAGACTTTCTAGCTTTCTTCTTGAATGATACCTTGGCTTCAAATGAAAATTCAATATTTCTAGAACTAGGAGTATAATTATCATAGTGATCTAGTTCAAATACAATCAGTCTTCCAACTAGAGCATCCAAAGTTATCTTGTTGTTTCGATCACATCTCATCTCTTGAATAATAGACACTCTAATTGCATATATAGGAAGAAGGGTTATGGGTACCTTTCTAACCACTATCATATCTTCAATTGTTCCTCCAAAGGATTTGATAGCACTAACACAAACTTTGATTCTGTCAACATATTTTGCAAAGTTTTCATCCTCTTTCATTTTCATATGATCAAACTAACCTCTCAAGCTTTCTGGTTTGGCTCTTTTTACATTATCATCACCTCTATAGATATCATTTAGTTTGGTCTACATGTCATGAGCAGTAGCACATCCTTTGATCTTATCAAAATCAGCATGGTTAAGAGCTGATGCAATGTCAATCATCATGATGTTATGATTTTTCTTTTCAAAAATCTCTTCTACAATCAATGTTCTAGTAGGAGCCTCATAGGAATTTTCCAAGTATTTCAAACTTGAATCACTAATGGTTTCCAAGTGCAACTTCATAAGTTCTTGCCATGCCTATAAATTCTTGTCGTTTAGCTTAGAAATCTCTCTTCTATAAGACATCCTGATCTTTAGCTTAGGTCCTTGAAACCTTTCTCTACAAGCACCAATAAGATTTAATACCAATTATTGGAAATATAAGAGGAGTAACTCAGAGGGGAGGGGTGAATTAGTTACCACTAAAATAAATCCTAGATCCCTTATATATTAGTACATAAGATAAACTTCACTAAAATTGCTGATACTCGATAAACACACAAGCACTTGGTTTACACTAGCAAATATTGTAACTTGGTAAGTATTGAAATAGAAACTATAACTTAGAAAATGAAAAACATAAAAAATATTAAGACATTATCTGTGATTAACCTTATTTAACTTAGTTGCATACACATAATATCATGAACACAATTGACACCAAGATTTAACATGGAACCCCAATTTGGGAAAAACCATCAATTGCAACTAGTTATTGATTTTCACTCTTCTAAAGTGAGCCCTGTTAGGAGCCAACCCTATTAAAGGTTACAAAATACATTTTTAGGTGTGACCTTATTAGAGGGTTTAATCACCCTATTAGGAGTGGCCTTGTTAGAGGTCTTTAGACACTTCAATCTAGAAATTCCACCTTGTCAAAGGATTTAAAATTAGTTATTAAGCCAACTCTATTTAGAGATTTAGATCACTGCTACAATAATTAGAAAGTAGCAATGAGATGACATGATTTCTTATGAACTTTAATTTTAATTACAAATCTCAATTCTAGCTTGTATACTTGATCCTTTCTGATTGGATGTATCTTTGCAGCTCCACAAGGATATTCTTCTTATTCTTCTAATTTGTTTCCTCTAAGCATCTTCAAATATTCTATTCATTGGCACACATTCAATACTCAACTTGATCTTATATTTATATGATACACATTGTCAATTTGGCTTGAATACACCTTAGAATACTTAATATTCATCTCCTCAATTGGCTAGAACCAACAAACAAAACTATTGAACTCAATATGCAAAATAAGAAAATCCTCTATTAGTTGATCTTACTCAGTAGACACTAAATTAGAAATGACTTTCGTATGTTAACTATGTGAACTTGGTTAACACTACATTTTCACAAATTTCCTTTAGTAACCAAGTGACCTCAGTTAACACTGGTTCCTTCCAAATTTTCCTTCATTAACTGAGTGAGATCAGTTCACACTCAACTTTTGCAAACTTCTCTTTATCACCCGAGTGAACTCAATAAGGATTGTCTTCTGAACTTGGCAAACTCTAGAATGCTCAATAGACATAAGAAATTATCTTCAATGCCTAAGTAAGCTTGACATACACTGACTAGTAATGATATGAGATTTTGTGTAACATCAAAGACAATACACAATTAATCAATTATTTTCAACAAATGTATGTGAAAGATTCATATCATTTATTATGTTTCCATTGATGTCAAACCTTAGTTGGTTAGACATTATGCTAATTTAGTAGAGTTCCATATCATTTGATTGATGAATAAGAATTTCTTAAAGTTTACCCTACTAAAACCTAACGAATCATTTGACTGTTACTTTCTTACCATTGTAGCAAAAAAATCTTAACCAAGTGGACCTAACAAGGATTTTGTATCCTATATGATAATATTCAATAGTAATGTTTGTAAATCCTTTAGAGCAAGCCACTCTTTAGAAATTTATAGGAGTGATAAGGTAAAGCTATTAAGATGGTCAAGATTAAAAGGCAAAAGCAATGGTTGATATTTGTTCTTTAGTTGATCCATGTGCAAGAGATTCTCAAGGGTCAAAAGGGATGGATGAGATTAAGAGGAAAAAGATGAGTGGTGAAGATATAGAGGAAAAATATATTGTACTCACCTTGGAAAATGTGCATTCAAGTTGTGTACGACTTACTTAAGTTAGAAATTTCCTTTTTTTGTGCACATAGAATAAATGGGATTTTATTTACTTATAAGGGAGAATGTTGTTCTAATTAAATAAAATTTAGGATAAGGTGGTCAAACTATAGGATAAAATCAAATAAATGATTAAATAATAATTTGATCAAAGATTAATGATTACATAATAATAAAAAATTGATTAAAGCACAATGTGGTCTAGTATAAAGATTCAAATTACTTAAAGGGGGCTTATAGTTTACTTGATCAAAATTGGGTGATTACATTTTCCCCTCTTTGAGTCAATGTGCAAGCAATATGAGTAACCATATTGAGTCAAAAAATGATGATGTAAAGCTAGCTGATAATAACTCTAACTCCAAACAAGAATTGAATGAAGTGTAATGAGATAACTAACCCTAAACTATTTTTGAATGAAGGTTAACAAGGTTGATAATCCAAAATACACAATTTAGTGTGAAGCTATGAAACTAAAAATTAGGGCAAGATTGATAAGACAATACTAGAACTGATATGATGTGACAAAAATTGATATGTCCAAAGAGAGAATAAATTAAGTGTTTGTAAAACAAAAAATGTTGAGAGATCTCACCTTGATGTGAAGCAACGAAGATGAGATACCCCTAGAAAATGATATCATATCATAATAAATTTACATCATTTAGAGGTAAATGATAGATTGTTTTTGCCCCCTCGAGATAAAAATTGAAATAATATAGAACAGATACAAAAACAAGATATGTAATACCCTACCTAGAGATCCTTGATTTTATATATATGTGTGTGTGTGTGTGTGTGTGTGTACACACACACACACACACACACACACACATATATATGTATATGTATATGTATACGTGTATATATATATGTATATATATGTATATCTATATATGTACATACACATATACATATATGTATACATATTATATGTGTGTGTGTGTATATATATACATATATATATATATATATTTACATATAAATATACATATATGTACATATATATATATATGTATATATATACATGTATATATATATCTATATATATGTATATATATACATATATATACATGTATAGATGTATATATATACATATAGATACATGTATAGATGTGTATATATATATACATATATATATGTATATATATATACATGTATATATATGTATATATATACATATATATAGATATATATATATACATATATATGTATAAATATACATATATGTACATATGTATATATGTACATATGTATATATATATATATATATGTATACATATATATATATATATATATGTATATATATACATATCTATATATATGTATATATACATGTATATATATACATATCTATATATATGTATATATATACATATATATACATGTATATATGTACATATATATACATGTATAGATGTACATGTATAGATGTACATATATATAGATGTACATATATATATATATATATATATATATATATATATATATATATATATATAAGGATAAGATGCAACAAGAAAGCACCTCATAAATATTGCAACAGAAAACTAACACAAAATCAATATCCCCAAAGATCTCCAAATGTCCATCACTTACTAACCTGTTCCTTTTAAACCCAATTCCTAAGTTCCTCAAATTTGAGTACATACAAGTCAATTTATCAATTATAATATAAGAAAGAAGAGGAAATACAAGAATAATCACAAGATAGCATAGTAATCCAAATTGTTATATATTAGGAAGGTGTAATAGCAAAAATGATGTTTGAATCACTAATTTCAGTGTAGGGAAGTATACACACACACACACACATATATATGTATATACATATATATACACATATACATATATACATATACATATATGTGTACACTCGAAAGTGTCACACTCTAAACCCTTCTATCCAAACAATTTCATGAGTTGGAATGTTCGGATGCCGGCTTAGAGCTCCCTATCCACAGAGTGCAAGAGAGTATATTTCAAGAATAAGAAGGCTCTCAGATGAGCCTTAGAGATACTATTCTTTCTAGTAAACCATGCAATTGGAGGTTCCAAAGACAAGATGCAAGAATGCAAATATCTCAAGGAGTTCCTCAAGAATGCAATGCAACTAAAGATTAAACTAGAATGAATATGAAAAGTGCAGCTATGCTGAAACATGTATGAGAATGTTACAATACCATTATTAAGCTATGTGAGATTAGGCTACATGTAAAAATGAAAGCTAAGCTAAGCTAGAATTCCATGATGCCATGGATGAGAGAATGTAGACAAGAAATAGAAGTTCTCCACAAAGCTCCAAAAAAACTTGTTAGAAAACTTGCAGCATAATAATATTCAAAATGAGGATGGATTTGAGGGGGAAAGCTCTCTCCCTTTTAAAGTCATACGGATGGTGGAGATCAAGATGAAGATGGTGGATGATCAACGGTGGAATTCAAAAAGAGGAGTGATCCATGTGCACACACAAGTCAACCAATAGAATATAAGTTGACTTGTCACATAAGACAAAAGTCTCACAAGCCTTTTCTTTTAATTGTAAAATAGAAAAAAGACTTTATGTGTGCACTTTAAGTGGGTTAGAAGAATGGGGTCTTTTATTTAATTAAAAGGGGACATGTTCTTTTAATCAAATAATGAACTTAGGATAGCATAGTCAAACTATAGGTTATAATCAAATAAATTGATTATTAGCAATTTGGTCTAGGTAAATGATTAAATTAATTTAGCCAAAATGTTGAAAAGGGGGCTAATAGTCTAGATGACCATTTTTAGGTGATTACATTTGCCCCTCTTTGACTAATGCGTGATCGATCTGGGAACACATTATGTCAAAGAAAATAGAAAGCCAAGTAGGCAATGATAGATATAGATATCTGATTCCAAAGAATGAAATGCAGAAATAGATAGCAAGTCCTAAATGCACAATCTGATAGCGATAGTCCTGAAAACTAGGAAGATGATGTTAGGATCTAAAAAGAATTCTAACACCTAGCAAAGCGAATAGATCGAGAGCAAGTGATAAGGTCAAACAAATGCTCCTAAGAAATAGATAGCTATAACAATCAGCAGTAGAGTATTTCTGCCCCCTCGGGATCAAAATTGAAATGAGGTAAGGGGATGCAGAAACTAGCTAGACATGAGAAAATTAGAATAGAAAAATGTCCAAGATGACAGATAGATGATTAGAACCCAAGAATGACTATAAGAAATTGATAAAATGCCCCAGTTTGACTAGAGTTGACCTTGAAGGATATAGCATAAAAATTAGGTCAAAATGAGTAGAAAGGTGATTTTAGACATGAAATGGTGAATTGAAGTAGATATGAAGCATAGAAATGATGAAGACATGAAGAAATGAAGATGCCCCAACGATGATTCGAAGATTAGACCTCAAAGGGTCAGCTAACACTCAGAAGAAAGTAGAATTTTAAAAGAAAATTTTGACCATCAAGATGAACTCGAATTTGGATTTCGATCTCGAAAATGAATCTAGGACGTTGAAATTATTTAAGAGGTCAAAAATTTATATAATGTGATGATAAGATAGAAAAGAGATGAAGAAAAAGATTAAGAAGGTGAAAAGACATGAACAAGAAGAAAGTAAAGAAATATATGAAAGGAGTTAGCTGATATGTCCACAAAAAGATGAAGAGAGAGCTCTCCCCATATGCAAGAATATAGGATTAAGCTAGAAAAATGAACCTAAAATGCAAGCTAATATGCAAAGTGGTTTACCAACAAGAAGCGCATAACATTTAGACTCTTAATTTCATCATTGAGCATTTATTAGGGACATCATGAGATCATACAACCATCACTAGTATAACTATGAGGATATGAATATGATCAATATTAGATAGGTATGTGGAAATCCAATCTAAGCATCAGAGACATGTAAGTCAAGATAACTATGCGATTAGATTCCCTAAGTTTAATTTAGCAAGATTAGACTGTATCAAGGCATAAGCACCAAGATAACCCCCGAGTGTGGTCTTGCAAAATAGTCAAGGATGATACATTTATAAGTCAAAGTGTTGAATAGGACAAGCACGAATGCTTACAACACTATAGACAAACAAAGTATACCCACAAGCAAAAATCAAGAAAGTATGTCCCATGCCCCCAGTCTTCTAGTCAATGACATCCTCGAAAGACTATTAGGGAGGGAACACATGGCAAAGAAATCATCATAGACAACACACAAAGTAGATAAAGATCAGCATAGCTCAGTCATTTAAGTGTTAAAGTGCGTGTGTGTAAGTCACTTGGCCATTTCTTCAAGACTTGATTCTGATAGTGAGAAATATTGTGACATCGGAGACCGTAGGTAAACTATTTGTAAAGTGTTGAAAAAACACTTGATGTCAAAGTGGGTAGGGGTAGTGTTGAGAAACACTATTTTGTGAGTTGTCAAAGAAACCCTAATGCACAAGAATACCTCAATAGGCTGAGTAGCTATGCCCCCGAGATGAGGACAAGAAACAATTCCAAGCCAAAAAATGTGTAGCGAAGTGGATGATTGAGATTGATAGACATAGGTGCGAGGGTTTCAAGTAGCGCCTGTTTCCAGGTTTTCACCACTTGACAGGTTTTTTCAAGACTTTTTTCAATTTTTTTGTATTTTTGTATTTTTGATTTTTTTTGGTGATACATCAAAGCACATATTTCTAGGTTTTCACTAAGATGATCATTTTTTTAGGACATTTTCTGATTTTTAGGATTTTTTCAGCATCATATATGATTTTTTGGATTTTTTAGAAAGTTTTAGAGATTACTAGTTCTCAAGCAAGATCACATCATTTTATTCTAATGTCTAGCAAGGTATAGGACATGATGGAGAAACAAGCCAGTGGATAAGCAATAATGCATAAGAAAGGAATGTGAAGCAAGTGAAAGTGATCCTCACGAACTGACTCCTCAAGAGTACCCAAGCTAGGGAAAGAGGTGAAATAGTCATATGAAGCATGTTTTGGGTAAGCAATGGAATAAATGAGCAAGATAGCATGTAGGATAAGCAGTGAAGCCAACAAGTGAGATAGCATGAAGCATGTAGTCCAAAAGAGCAGACATGTCAAGAGACCTATGAGAACCATGTTTCATTTATTATGATCAAGATCAAGGGATCAACTAGATAGTATAGCAATGGGATAGAGCAATAAGAATAAAGCTCAAGATAGAGGCTATGAGTGAATGGGAGACCACAATAGAAACTCTCATGGATAAGATAACCAATATGCAAAGATAGCTCAACATTGTCAAGATCAAAGAGAGAAGAGGGGATAGATGGATGATGAAAGAATTACGCATGATGCCTATTTTCCAGGTTTTCATCATGGTACTTATCCAAGGTGCCACAAGAAGTAGTTTTCACCATAGGATAAATTTATTTCTCTTTACTTTTGCTACCAAGGTCCCACAAGAAGTGGTTTTCACCAAGGCACATTTTCATTTTTTTGATTTTTTCTATTTTGGATTTTTTGAGTTTTTAGAAAGAGCACAAGCTTTTTGAATGTAGATAGTGCTCCTATAGAAAAGATAAGTCATGATAAGCCAAGACCATAGAAAGTTATGCTCAAAGATATTGATAGGGTGATGAAAGAGAAATGGTAGTAGGAAGAGTATATGGAGGATAATAGTTCATGTATAGAAAGTAAGTGTAAGCTTTAGAGGATTTCATGAGGGTAGCTGAAATATTGGACCAGATCAACATTGACACACACCTTGAAGGGTATTGGAATGATGGAGGAATCATGGATGAAGTAACTTGAGGTTTAGATCTATGAGGTGGTAGAAGAGATTTGGAAAAAAGTGGAGTGGAAGGATTTGGAATATTTTTAGAAAGATTTTTGGAAGAAGATGGAATGGAAGCCTTTGGAAGCTTAAATGTCAACTTTGAAGTATTTTCAAAATTCAAGTCTTTTAAAAGAGACTTGGGAATCCATATAGCTTTAGATTTTCCTTTGGATACTTCAAAACACATTTTTTCAATAATGGGTTTAGGAACCCATATTTTTTTTGATTTAGCTTTTTTAATAGTGAACCTTTGCAATCTCTTTTGTGCATTCTCCTTCTTAGCATTCACATGTCGATTAGATGGGACATAGTGATCTTCATTTTTCAATCAATTTTTATGTTTATTCTCACTTCCAAAGGACTTCGGATTTGTGGATGAATAAGGCTGATATGACTGGTTTAGATGTATAGATGGGTGAAAAGTCATCAAGGATGAGTGTCTTTGTTGATCTTGAGGTATGATGGGAGAGCTAGGAGTGAATGTAGGAGATGGAGGAATATAAGGCCCCAATATGGATGGAAGGTTTGAATGCTTTAGCTTAGATGGATAAGGACCAAGGATAGATTTAGAAGATGCAAAGGGATAGTGGGAAGGGATATCAACATCTTTAGAATGAGCAACAATGTCAAAGCCACCAATAGACTCATAAGTACCTTTGATAGGAACAACATTTTTAATAGAAGCACTTGAAGCTTGAGCACAATTTTGAAGTGGATGTGGAGAAGTAGAACATGAGGGGATGCTTTGATCTTGACAAGTAGCTTTGGATAGCATATGAAGAGAACTTTTCTCATAATTTTCAGTAAGCTCAAGGGAGATAATGGAAGTGGTATCTTCATCATACTTAGGAGGTGGACAAGATATAGGATATGGAGGGGAAAAATCTTGAAAGAGATGAAAGGGTGCTTGATCTTGATCTTTCTTGACATTTATAGCTTTTTCTTTTTGAGAGTACTCTTGACATGGAGCCACTTCTAAGGACAAGGGAGAATGAAGAGTGAATGGAGTAGTGCTCGGATTAGGTATAGTAGTGCATGAAGGTTGAGGATGTTTAGGATTAGTAGCATGGAAAAGGTTTGCAGCCAAGTGAAGTTTAGCTAGAGTTTCTTTTAGAGGTAGCCCTTGAGGATACATGTAGTCTATGTGGAAAGCATTAGGTTCTTTATTTGATGGAGGCATGCTGGAAAGATTTGAAGTGTTGGGAGATGCATGAGTGTTGGAAGAAGTGGAAGATGTAATGGAGCCACTACTAGACATAGGTTCATCAACGTAATCTTGCTCAAGAGAAATATCCTTAGCACATGAGTCACTAGAGGTTCCAATAATTCCATTATCCATAAGATCTTGGATTTTATGTTTTAGCTCAATGCAATCTGAAGTATTATGCTCATTATGTTGATGATAAGAACAATAGATATCCAAGAATGGGTTTCCATGTGAGCTAGACTTAGGTAACATGATGATCTTATTGCCAAGAAGTTTTTGCAAAGTGTCATCATAAGAATCTTACAAGGGACAAAAAGTTCTATTAGAAGTATGTCTAGAGTCCTTTTTTTGTTTCTTAAGTGAATGGTATTCATCCATGTCTTCATCATTGTCTTGGTCAAAGATAGGTCCATCATGATATCTTGGAATAGGCTCAAAGTAGGTATCACTTTCTTTCTCTCTAAGGAGGTCTTTAGATCTGGAAGATGAAGACATTTGATGTCTTGAAGTAGAGCATGTAGACCTCAAAGAAAATGAACCATGTGTATGTAAAGGTCTTAAGGGAGAATTATTTAAGAATGCAATCTTCTCCTCTAACCTTTTCTCAAGTTTAGATTTCATTTCTGTCATGCGCTTAGAGAGATGAAGGTAAGAAAGATCATTTGTCTCTTCTAGTTCTTTGTATTGTGCATATAGGTCTTGAAACTCTTTAGTGACATGGAGGATATCGTGATCATCTAGATTCGGTTGAAGTTTGGTAGCACAAGGTTTAGATCCCATAGTTTTAGATGCAAATCCAAGCATAAAAGAGCCTAGAAGATAACTTGATGTTGAAACTATAGGAGGTAGAGTGTTCACTTGCCAAGATAGTAGAGAGAGATTAAAGTGACTTGTCAAACAATATGTCCAAGAAAATTACAAAATTAATGACTCAAGTCAATAGCTAGGAAAGATGCCCAAATAGCCAAATAGAAGAGCAAGGAGGGTGACAAGTGAACAACTTTCCCAACCCAAGAGTGGAGTCAAGAAATCAAGGTAACCATTTTAGCAAAAGGATAACTAGCAAGCATGCATAGACCATGAAGACAAGAAGATGAAGAGCACTAAGACCAAAGAGCCACTTTAAGCATGTTTAAGAACTAGAGACATAACAAATCAAAGCCAAATGATGAAATCCCTCTTAGTAAGTAACACAAAAAAATGTTTGCACTTGACTTTTTAACTTGGTTGACAAAGTTTGACAATAGTTGAGAGCATAGCAAGTTTGATGTTCAAAAGAAATTTCTTTCCAAGCAAGATAGTGACACATGGAGTATTCTTCAAACAATCAAGAAAGGGACAAAGCAACCTTGCATGATACAAGCATATGTGATGTCTCAAAAGAATTCCCTAGAATTATCGTCATGTGAATGTTCAAAAGATTTTCACAGGTATACCACATTCGAGAACACATCAAGAAATATCTACCTAGAAGTCATGGTTCATTACTCAACAACTTAGCCCACACTTGATGCTCCTTTGCCTCACACCAAGTGGTTTCCCACAAGAGATATTAGATTTTTCATGGAAGTTCCATAAGCACAACCAAGGGAACACATATGGTGAGTGTAAAATCTTGGGGTGATCCGGGTAGTCCACTAGGATCGATCCTTGCACCAAGAAGTTGAGTGGATAAAAAAGGTAGTTACTAACTTAGGGTGTTTAGATAGGGCTTCTATTCATAGTGTTTCTCTTGCTCCCAATTACAGGACACCTCAACTTGTGATGAGTAACCGATCTCGCGATCACAAGAGTACCTTAAGCATTCTTACCTAGTGATCTCCCTATGGTCGAAATCCCATAAGCGATCACACTAGGCAAAGAAAAACAAGGTTTTGTGTCCTTGATAGCCTTGAGTTTATAGTGGGTTAGAAGAGCTGGGTAATTTTCTTGTCCCCACTTGGGTCGTTCCTCTCAGGTTGTCCGAGAGCAGGCCCTCTAAAGGATTCTAAACTACACAAAGAGTGGATCAAATTTTGGAAGTCAAGATTTCTGATTCACCACAAGGGTGAAGAGCATACTCTCCTATTCCAATCATTTTCTCCCAAACACACCAAGAAGATTCAGTTACCCCTTGCTTTTGAAACCAAATGGCAAGTCAATATTTTTTATTCACCACAAGGGTGAAGAGCATACTCTCCTATTACCAAAATACTCCAATTACAAGTTTTATGTGCCTATGAAAAATGAACAATTAGTCAATGCCACACATGAAAATAAAAAGAAAGAAATTTTGGATTTTTATGCTTTGGGCAGCCCTGCAAACAATGTTAGTAGCCCTTGCCCATTTGAAGCTTTGACATGCGTTCTTTTTATGCAATGTTTCAATTTTTTTTTTACAAGGATGGAAACCTGAAATCACAACTTGTTATCACACCAAGTTAGTGTGAAATAACATAAAATAATTCAATAAAAAGTGGTTAGTTTCCTCAAATATCCAAGTTATCTTCCAATCAAGTGTATGCAAAGAAAGTGCAAACTAATCACAAATGCTCTCATTTTTACTCTTTGCTTTTGATCTAGTCAACAAGATTAGACTTTTTTTCTATTATTTTAGATCCAAAAATACAAATGAAAAGAAGAGACCCCTACTAAAAATCAAAGATCTTTCCAAAAAAGCAAGAAATTCAAAAAAATCTCTTCATTTGTGCCCTAGAGACCCATTTTGTCAAAACAGGCCAAATTTATCAAATCGAATTTTTGATCCTTAATATAACCTCAAAATTCAAAACACAAAGAAAGAACCCCCATTAGAATTGAAAACCCTTTCTGAAAATGTAAGTTTTTCTAAAAAAGACACTGATGTGTGACCAAAAATGACTTTTTAGAAAAAAAAAAAAAAAAGTATCATAACTTTTGCAAATCATGTCAAAATGCTCTAAAAATTGGAATGAGACATTTTGAACACATAAAAAACTTGAAAAAAAAAATTCAGAACCAAACTACAAGCAGTTTAAAAGATATGATTAAATCTTTAAACCAACTAAATTTTTGGCCTTCAAACCAATCTACTTATGGGTTGGCCTTAAAATCAAAGTGATAATTCTACAAAAGCACTTAATTAGATCCAATATGCTGCTGTAAAAAATCAGAGATGAAAAAAAAAGTAAATGGAGCTAGAAACTTGATTCAAGCCCCACGGTGGGTGCCAAAAATGTATGCTCGAAAGTGTCCCACTCTAAACCCTTCTATCCAAATGATTCCATGAGTTGGAATGTTCAGATGCCGGCTTAGAGCTCCCTATCCACAGAGTGCAAGAAGCTAGTATTCAAGCATGAAGGCTCTCAACCAAGCCTTAGAAATGTGCTTCTTGCTAGTAAACCATGCAATGGGAGGTTCTTTGAGACAAGAGCAAGAATGCAAGTGTCTACAATGAGTTCCTCAAAGATGCAATGCAAGATGGAAGACTAAACTTGAATGGAAATGCAAGATGCAACTATGCTAAAACATGTATGAGAATGTTACAATACCATTATTAAGCTATGTGAGATTAAGCTAGATGTAAAAATGAAAGCTAAGCTAAGCTAGAATGCCATGATGCCATGGATGAGAGAATGTAGACAAGAAATAGAAGTTCTCCACAAAGCTCCAAAAAAACCTGTTAGAAAACTTGTAGCATAATAATATTCAAAATGAAGATGGATTTGAGGGGGAAAGCTCTCTCCCTTTTAAAGTCATACGGATGGTGGAGATCAAGATGAAGATGGTGGATGATCAACGGTGGAATTCAAAAAGAGGAGTGATCCATGTGCACACACAAGTCAACCAATAGAATATAAGTTGACTTGTCACATAAGACAAAAGTCTCACAAGCCTTTTCTTTTAATTGTAAAATAGAAAAAAGACTTTATGTGTGCACTTTAAGTGGGTTAGAAGAATGGGGTCTTTTATTTAATTAAAAGGGGACGTGTTCTTTTAATCAAATAATGAACTTAGGATAGCATAGTCAAACTATAGGTTATAATCAAATAAATTGATTATTAGCAATTTGATCTAGATAAATGATTAAATTAATTTAGCCAAAATGTTGAAAAGGGGGCTAATAGTCTAGATGACCATTTTTAGGTGATTACAATATGTTTACATATATATATATATACACATACATATATATATATATATATACATACACACACACACACACACACACACACACACACATATATATATATAAGGATAAGATGCAACAAGAAAGCACCTCATAAATATTGCAATAGAAAACTAACACAAAACCAATATCCCCAAAGATCTCCAAATGTCCATCACTTACTAACCTGTTCCTTTTAAACCCAATTCCTAAATTCCTAAGATTTTAGTACATACAAGTCAATTTATCAATTATAATATAAGAAAGAAGAGGAAATACAAGAACAATCACAAGATAGCATAGTAATCCAAATTGTTATATATTAGGAAGGTGTAATAGCAAAAATGATGTTTGAATCACTAATTTTAGTATAGGGAAGTACCCATTGTTCCTCTTATGAGATTTCACCTCAAAGGGGTCTTGTACAAGGATTCCCACTATACCATATGTGTAAACTCAAGTCTTGTACGATAATTTACATCAAAATTGTTTCCTCGTACAATATTTCAGAGGCATCTAAAAATTGGATTCATTCCAAAGGCCATAATATTTACATCTAGACTTCAATTAACTTTGTTCAATATGCATTTCAAAGATATCTATGAGATATTCAACATAAAGGGGATAAAATTACTCTAGAATATGTACATAATTAATAACATGCAAAGGAATACAAACTAGGGTAAACATGTGATCCTAGTTACCAATATATGCAACATGAAGTTTCCCTTAACAACAAATGAAAGGAGCATGTTGACACCAATGTCCATGATGAAATGAAATATAAATCCACACTATAGAGTTTTGGATCCACACATAAAGACATCAATAAGAAACCATAAATATAACATATGAACCAAGAAGGTCCACACTACAGTAATCCATAATACCCATCAATACAATAATGTAAGCATAAGAAACATCACAAATAAAGGAAAGATACAAGCAAGATACAACCAAACTAAATCAACCATGATCATTTCCTCCCAATCTTAATGGCATCACGAGACCTCAAGAATCTTAACCATACCCCTGAGAAAGGAGTCCAATTCTCCAACAAGGTTATTGGTATTATCTTCTGAGCTCCATCCTACCAATAATCTATCATATATTATCAAATGAAACATGAAACATCCAACATGTTAATCTATCAATAGCATGACTAATACATAGAAGTGGTAAGAAAAATCAACTAAGAAATAATATGCAACATCATGATAAAGTAATGCATCAAGTAACATACTAAGCATAATCTAAAATATGATATCAATGCATCCAAAGTGGGTTTTGTGTAGTAGATGAAATGTTTCTAGTCCTCTTTTTGTTTGATTATATTTCTAGATCCCTAAAGGTTAGATGGTCTCTATCATATTTTCCCTCTTTACCTTCTCTCTCTTTATAGCCATGTGGGTGTTTGTTTTACCTTGTGACTAGTCGAGAAAGTTAGTACCTAATTTGATCAAAGATCAAATTTACTCATCACAAATCAAAAACCTTCTCTATTTTTCTCACAACATACCATCTCTTAATAAACAAGTGTTAGAGGAAATTTAGAAATTGCCTTCTCCTCGATGGGTTTCCAACCCATGAAAGTGATTTCACACAAAAGACCACTTGGAGACATATATAGCTTAAAAGCATGCAAAGAGCATGGATTTCTATAGAAAATTGATTCTTAAATCCAAGATGAATCTCCTAAACATGATTTGGATTTGTCATCACTCAAACTTTAAGCCTTGGCAAAAAACCTAAAAATGTCTTCTCTATGACAGGTTTCCAACCCATGAAGATGGTTTTCCACAAAGCAACTAAAGGCAAGAAACAGGATGTTAAATGTTACCCAAACAAATTTGTACACCTTAATTAAGCATCCTTAATAGCCAAAAATGTAGTTGACGAAGATTCAACCTATAAGGAAGTGTTAGCAGAAAAATGGAACTAAACTTCTCCTCAGTGGGTTACTAACCCATGCAGGTAGTTTTCTTCTTATACAAGAAAGATCAAGCTAACAAGTGAATTTGTTCCTCGCCCTAGATTTAGAGTATGTCAGAATGATATTAGAACATATCGAACCATTATAGAAAGAAGATATAGTCAAAATCTCATGTGGTGGATTTTCATCAATGGAGTACCCCAATGACAACTTTCTGAAACTTAAAGGAAAATGGAAAAGTAAGAAATAGGCTTATAGAAACTTACTGTTGAGCTCAACATAATAGTGAAAAGAGCCCTAAATGTCCATTGAGATTTTGCATTTACTATCCAATAGGTATTTCCTTAAATTTCATCCGTGTGGTGCAAATTCTAAAGAATAATGGATGAATCAAGACTCTCATATAAAAGCATACAAGCATTTGAAAGAGTTGCCTCATTTCTTTGATTCCTCATTCTATCAATATACATTGCTTTTTGAAAGCCTATGACTATTGCATTTTCTATTTTATTCACCTTTTTGATTCAAAATCTTATTCAGTTAACTAGGATCAAGTTCCAACTATAGAATTTTACAAACACCTCTCTCCACTTCTATGAGAAGCAGATTTCTAAAGGAGGGTCAAATCTAAATGAATTCATCCTATCATGGGGAAGCTTCATGGATGTGGTTTAGTCAAGGCCATTGGTGTTTCAATTATAGTCCAAGCTCTAGAGCTTATTTACAAATGCATTCATCACTATGATTTGGAAACCAAGAAAATTGTTATGCTTGATGATACAATATTAATTTCAATTGATAGGAAAATAGTAGTAAACTACCTTCATGTGCTAGAGTGGGAGGAGTTCTCTAACTTAACCTTTGGAGGAGTTGTCTCAAAATTCTTAGCAAAGAAGATGATTTGGAGGAATGAAATTAGGAGAACTTGGTTCTAGAAGCCATGGAGTGATAAGAGAAAATTTCCTAAAAATTTTTTTGGAACCAATCTTAAGCCAGAAGTAATTGAAATTTTAGTCCTTTTTCCTAGGTTGAAAGGTGATGTAGAAATCTTAAATTTTTTTGAGCAATACTTCTTTCTAGTTCAAGTTATATGCTTAGACACCTAGTAAATTGATTGGGCATAAGAGTTAAGTGAGCTTCTTTCCCATGCTCTCCAAGTAGCCAAGTTTTATAATACATTCTACTTGTCTTCCTTCTTGATTTACATGCTGGCTTCATTAGCCAGGCCTTGCAAGATTAGAGGATTTCCTTGATGATGTTAAGTCTTATGAGTTTTACCCATGTCTCTAGTTACATAATAGTTATGTGGATTATGTTACGGTGAATGATATGTTTACCATGAGGATTTGCAAGGAACTATAAGGATCCTCAGAGAGAAGATTCATCCCTAAAGCCATGGCCACCATCAGTAAATTTGGATGTTACTTTATTCAATTCTCATCATTTTCTTATTTACATCTTGCAGCATTTGATGGTTTCCCCTTGAAGCTATGAAGGTATCCAAGTGATATGATTGTGTTGATAAAGATTATACAACAAGCTCTACAAGTGTATGTCCTAAGTGGAAACCTAAAGAAGAAAGTATTAGAAACAATAGTCCACCAAGATAATTAAGGGGGGGGGGGGGGGGGGGTGGGGGGTTGAATCAGTTATCCAATGATTAAGACACTTATCCACCTTAAATAAACTTAGTCATTCAACTAAAGTAAACAACAACAACCACACAAAGATGTACATATACAATTACACCAGATATGTTAACTAGGGAAACCCTTGATTAGAGGTAAAATCCTAGTTGGAATAATTCCCACAAGATGATGTATTGAATAAATATTCCTTGTTAGAGGATGGACCTTGTTAGGATTCTATTACAACATTTAGTACATATGAGTCCCTGTTAGGAGACTTTAAATCCCTATTAGGAGATTCTATCCCTCTTAGGAGTTGTAGAAGATAGAAGGACCCACTATCCAAACAGCTTCTAGGGCAAGATTATTGAACTCATTGTCCAACTGATCTCTCAACTATTCCTTGTAGAATAATTATATCAACTATACTTTAACTTCCTTTCTCTATCCTAAAAATTGGACCAATAATTATTAGACCTTCTAGACTAGGTCACGAACTTCATATCCAAGTATCAAACTTTGGATCACACAATAAAACCTTGACAATGAAGTTTCCTTCACTTTCACTCTTCTCTACTTATCTTTATATTCTGCACTTGTGCTACTTACAATTATCTACATCCATCCATACATGATAAAGTAAAATGTCCTTCCTTTATACTAAATCCATAAAACAATTCCCTGAGTTGGCTATTACACATTCTCAATTAATTATTATAAGACCACATTAAGAACATGTTATACTTAGCGATAACATTGATCTTCTGCCTTGCAACTTAAATAACTTTCCATACACATGTCATTATGATGAGAGAAATTCAAAACATCATCTCCAAAATGTCTTCTTCACTTCTTTATCTTCAACTTCTCAAAATATCAACTCTGCTAAGAGATATAACAAGTTTACCAAAACATGCCTCTATAAACTCTATCTCAGAATAGTCTTCACCAAAACTTGCATAACTTCTTCCAGACTTTATACCTTATGCTTCCAAGGTCAGCTCCATATACTATACACTTATTAGTATCTCCCTTTAACCTCACTACTAAAAAGTCTTGATGATCTATCTATACCAACTTGATCTTTTCATTGTTCTTCTGTTAGATACCACATAAAATTGCTATGTTGAATCAATGATAAACATAGTGATGAATGTAACATATAATCATGTTTCTATAATGGTCCCCCATAGGAATATCATCAACATTCATGCTTCCATCAATCTCCCCCTTTGGCATTGATGGAAACATAGATGAAAAACATCTAGTTCCAAGAATAACAACTGCAAATTATTGTTAATCTTTCTTCTCAAATCCTCTTCATCAATTATTCTTCCATGCTATACTTTTCCTACTGTACTTCTTTCCAACTAATTTTTTAAACATGTTGTACCTTTTTTTTATTTTGTACTTCTCCCCATTGACATCAATGTCAAAGGTTTTAGCAACCAATAATCTCTACAACTATTTCTGACTAGCTCAAATGCCAAAAGAAATTGTTCAAAAGGAACATCCAACAAGAGTCCTATATGACTCTTTTCATCACAAATACTCCCCCATATAGGAAGCATTAGCATTTAGTCTAGAAAAAAATAGTGCTCTATTATACTAGACTGATGCACTCTTGCATCATCTACTATGATGTAGGAAGGGGCATAACCCCTAGCATACCTCACAAATACTCAAAAGTATCTTTAGGAAGAAGCTTAGTGAAAATATCTGCAATCATCTCTTTAGTGCTTATATATTCCAATCTAATTTCCTTTTCTACAACTTTCTCTTTGAACATGTGATACTTGATATAAATGTACTTGGTCTTAGAATGCAACACTGGATTTTTAGACATATTTGGTGTGCTTTTTTTGTCACAATATATGACAACAGGTTCACTAAATTCTATCCTTCAACATTTGCTTCATCCAAACAACTTGATTAAAATTGTTTTCTACTACAACACATTCTTCTTCTATTGTACTTTGTGAGATACAGTCCTACTTCTTGCTTAACCAAGAAACCAATCTTTTTCCAAGAAAGAAGGCTCCACCAATGGTGCTCTTTCTATCATCCATACTACCTGCCCAATCAGCATCAATATAAGAATATAGAGTAAAATCATTAGATCTGTCATACCATAATCTAAAATCTAGTATTCCTTTTAGATATCTAAATATCCTTTTGACTATTGCATAATTTTCTTCTCTAGGGTTAGCTTGAAATTTTGCAACAATTCTGACTACATTTGCTATATCTAACCTTGTGTGAGTTAGATATTGCAGTCCTTCGATCATAGATCTATACTTCTTCTGCTCAATAGTAGGTGTCTCATCCTTTGTAGATAACTTGTGTCTAGTTACCATAGGTGTTCCAATGGATTTACATGTTTCCAAATCAAACATTTTTAGTAAATCTTTCAAATACTTAGATTGAGAAATAAAGATTCCTTATTTATCTTGCACAATTTGTAATCCTAGATAATATTTAATTTCTCCTATGATGCTCATTTCAAATTCCTTCTTCATTTCTTCTACAAACTTGTCACTTTCATCATAATTTCCTCCAAATATGATATTATCAACAAGTATTATCAAAATCATTAATCGTCATCAATTTCTTTCCAATAGAGATTACTATTTGTCATACCTTTGCTATATCCAAATTTTGTCAAATGCTTGTCCAACCTTGTATACCAAGTTATGGGTGCTTGCTTCAAGCCATACAATGCTTTCTTTAATCTACATACTATGTCATTGTCATCTATTAAAGGATAATCTTTAAGCTATTCTATGTATACCTCTTCTTCAAGTTCTCCATTAAAAAATGTTGACTTGACATCCATTTGATATACTTTGAATTTCTTATGTGTTGCATAGGCTAAGAATAACCTTACTACTTCTATTCTTTCCACAAGTTTCATTACAGTCTATTCATTCTTGTTGTGAGTGACCTTATACCAGTCTTGCCTTGTTTCTTACAACTTCACCTTGTTCATTCATCTTATTTTTGAATACCCATTTAGTTCCTATCCCTTTCTTATCTTCTGGTCTAGGGACCAATTCCCATGTTTCATTCTTTCTTATCTGATCCAATTCCTCTTTCATATCTTCCTTCCAATAGTCATCTTTATATGCTTCGTCTTTATTCTTAGGTTCAACTTGATATATCAAAAATAGTTCTTCATTGATTCTGCTTCTTGTCATGACACCTTTATCTCTGCTTCCCATGATCTACTCAAGTGGATGATTCTTGATCCCATTCTTACTTGAAGTAGAAGTTGTTATCTCAATTCTTGGCTCTATTGAATATTCTGAGCTTTGTTCCTATCTAGGCTATCCTTCATTCTACAAATAATTGTTAGTCTCAAAGAATACTTCATCATTCCTTGATTTAGTAACAACATCATCATCTGAATTGTAATCAACTACTCTTTCTTATATCCTATATTTCTTATCAACTCTTACATTTTCAGTTTCTATAATAGTCACCAAAGTTGTCTCTTCTATTACTTCCTTTTTATCAACCAATCTAGGCTCATTATCATAGCCATTCATGAATCCTTCAAATTTATCATAAATTAAACTCTTTCTTGTTTTTTCATTTTCTTTTAGGACATCTAGTCAAAAAATGACCAAATTCTTTACATGTTCAACAAAAAAAAAAATTCATACCTTCTGGCTCTCTTTTCATAAGTAGATCAATACCTTCCCTTATCTTTAAGTCTTCCTCTAATCTGGACTCATCTTTGCTTGTGTTTCTATTCCTTTGTATACAACAGAAGAATTCTAGATCTAAAAATGCAATCCTCTATTCTTTACACAAATCTAATAACTCACTAAGAATTTCCACCATCACAGTGTCAAAATTTCCTCCACTAGACTTAGGACTATCCTTACTAAACATGTTTACCATGGATCTCCCAAAGTTGTTAAACTTTATCTTCAAGGACCTAATTCTTTGATACCAATTATTACAAACAATAGTCCACCAAGATAACTGGGGGGGGTGAATTAGTTAGCCAATGATTAAAACATTTATCCACCTTAAATAAACTTAACCATGCAAAGATGCACATACAAAATTGCACCAGATATGTTAACTAGGGAAACCCTTGATTAGAGAGAAAAACCTAGTGGGAATGCCCATAAGATGATGTATTAATATAAATATTCCTTGTTAGAGGATGGACCCTATTAGGAGTCTATTACAAAATTTAGTACATATGAGTCCATGTTAGGAAACTTTGAATCCCTATTAGGAGTTGTAGAAGATAAGAGGACCCATTGTCCAAATAGCTTCTGAGGCAAGATCAAAAAACTCGTTGTCCAACTAATCTCTCAACTATTACTTGTAGAATAATTGTATAAACTATACTTTAACTTCATTTCTCTATCTTTTCAACCAAACCAATCACTCTCAGACCTTGTAGACTAGGTCACGAACCTCAAATCTAAGTATCAAACTTCAAATTACACAATAAAACCTTGACAATGAAGTTTCCTTCACTTCCACTTTTCTCTTCTTATCTTTTCATTTTGCACTTGTGTTGCTTACAATTTTCCACATCCATCCATACATGATAAAGAAAAATGTTGTTCCTTTATATTGAATCCATAAAACAATTCCATGAGTTGGTTGTTACACCATCTCAATTAATTATTATAGGACCACATTAGGAACACGTTACACTTAGCAATAACATTGATCTTCCACCTTGAAACTTAAATAAATTTTCATACATGTTTCATTATGATGAGAAAACTTGGCCACACCATCCCCAGAATGTCTTTTTCACATCTTTAACTTTTGCTTCTTCGAATTAAAAATCTGCTAAGAGATATAACAAGTTTGCTAGAACATACCTCTACAAACTCTATCTCATAATAGTCTTCACCGAAACTTACATAACTTCTTCCATACTTAATATCTTATGCTTACAAGATTAGCTGCATATACTAGAAACTTAGTAGTATCTTCTTTTAACCTTTCTACTAAAAATGCTTGATGATTTATTTGTATCAACTTGATCTTTCTATTGTTCTTCTGTCAGATACCATAGAAAATTGTTATATTGACATCAATAACAAGCATAGTCATGAATGTAACATATCATCATGATAATGATCTAATAATTATTCTACAATACTCCCCCATAGGACTATCCTTTGCATTCATGTGCTCCAATAGAAAGGATATGAAATCCCTGTGAAGGTTGGAGATTTCAATTGCAACACTCGGTCCAATTCCAAGAACATGATGAAGGTGTTTGGAAAGAAATATAAGATAGAAATGTATGAAGTCCTAAGGCCTATGTTCAACCCAAATAGGTATCCTAGAGATGCTCTACAAATTGGGAGCATGAAAAAACATATCATCATGATCAAAGATTATTGGGTTGATTGTAAAGATGAGTTTTAGAGCTCTGATCAAACCTTCACCTTATTAATAGTTGATCAAGTGAAAATGCATAAGGTGAATATAAGTTTAGATGGAATTGAAGATGATGGTCATAATATGTATAGCAATACTTATTTGACCAAGCTAAGGAATGCTCCCATAAGCTTGAAACCTTTAGAAGATGATGTGGAGGATCTAGATATGATGATGGCTAGAATCTATAAGAGAACTAGGAAGTGGGTTGAGTGGACCACGACACAAAAAAGCAAGATCAAAGGTGCACCTGACCAGTCCTCTCCAAATGTAGCAAAAAATTCATCTTCTCAAAATGGTGCTTCAGGCACAATCCTACCACTCACTCAAGGACCCATTCAACTAGCTAGAGGAGGTGATCAACCTCCTAACAAGAACATCCCACTTGATAAAAGTTGTCAGGATGGTTCAATCCACTAATCAAAATATAGACAAAGACTGAGAAGAAGAAGGTGAAATAATTAAATGAAAGTGCAATCACAATGGTTCTCTCACCCCACAATAGTTTAATTCTATCCATAAGTTTTGCATTACTCCTAAAAAGTAACCCCCAAATACAAGTGGTTGATCTTAGAGATGGTGGAAGTAGTGAAAGTGAATCGACAGGGTCAGATGAAGCAACAAAGGAAACATCTAAAATGGAGAAAACATCTAAAGTGAAGATGTTGTCTAAAGCTAAAAAACTCATTTCCCTAGCTCCAAAGAATCCTTTCTCTTCAGCTTCAAAGAGATTGACTCCTGTTAAGAGGAAAATGTTCAGTGTAGATACATTAGAAAGAACATTTAAGGCAATTGGCATTGGGTCATGGCTCAAGAATACCTTAGATAGAAAGAGGAAAAGGAAAGAAGAGAGAGCCCCAAACAAAGAGACTTTATCTCTAGCTATCTATTCTGGGCTGGCATTAAGTAAAGTTAAGAAGCAAAAGACTCTGTCAATTCTTGGCCAAGATCTTGATACAAGACACTTAACTATGGAGATTGCCATGCCCACCAAGGAAGGGAGAATTGAAGACTTAACTATAGATGACTTCACATTGCAGTCTTTGGACCTTAGAAAAGTTAGGCATGACACAAAAGTGGGTCTATGGAAATCAATAAAGAAAGTGATAGAGGGACAACTTGAAGGTCTCAAACTGGCCAAAGTCAAATCCACAAACTTAACTGCTTCATCAAGAAACTAATTACCTTGCTAGAAAGTATTTTGGGAGTGTCACCTACCAGTGACCCTATGGCCACAAACATGAAGGCTATCATCTCCCAACTACAAGAAGACAAGAACTTTGGGCAAATTGATAGTGAGTAGAGTGGAAAATTCAAGTATAAATGACTTTCGGTCATAGAGAAACTCATTAATGCAATGTTGAAGCTTGAAATGGAAAAAGATAATATCTTGGTTAACTAGGCTACTCTATCAAAAGAAAAAGAAAAGAGTAAAGTTGCATCTCCCTCTTGAAAATGGTCATCCAAATGAAGACTAAAGAAGTTTTGGAAGCAAATATTCTACCAAAGGGAGTTGAGCCCTTATCTAAATGGCAAGAGAGTCTGCAATTCAAGTTTGAAATGATTTCAGTGGCAGAAGGAGAATTAAAAGATACAAATCAAGGTTAAGGAGGAATAGGATAGGAACTATGAATTGCTAAAAGACCAACATACTAACTCCCAAACTAGTGGATAAGGAAAAGGAGTAGTAGGAGTTGTTTTCATGCAAAATAATTTCTCTATTCATCTAAATAATCTAATAGAGAAATATAATAATATCATTAGAATAGAGTATTAGATCACTAATGGCTCAGTGGGTGTATATACATGGTAATTGAGGAAACACAAGAATGGTTGAACGCTATTAAAGACCTGGCCTGAGAACACTCTGAGTGGATCTTAAGAAACACCAATGTTAATGTTCATAGACATAGAGATCTTATTATGATCATTGTCACTACCAAGGCCTATAAGGCAAAGTTAGAAAAGGGAAAGAAGGTGAAGTGACATCTCTCTCACCCTTTTGTATTTTAATGAGAAATTATAGCTACTAATTGGCTCCTTGCCATTTTTCATTTTTGAGGAGATGAACCAGTTTAGTTCCTTTTTGTAATGGTCATCTTGGAATCCTATATGTACCCAATTGAAAGATTAATGAAAGGTTAGCTAGTTTTTGGTGTGAAATGCTTCATGTTTTAGAGACAAGTTGAATGTGTTTAATATCAATAATTTATTCTTCCATTGTTTATGATAGTTTAAGATATCTCTTTCTATTGAATTGAGTTATGGAATAAATAGAGTTTTGTTCCCATGTTCAATGTAGCAAACTAAAGATAATAATAGTGTTATTGAAGGTTAAAAGAGATTTTGTCCCACATTATTCCTTAGGTTAGTCCTATGTATGTTAGAGTCATAAATTTTTTTTGAAGTAGCTAATTCATAGATAGATTTCATTACCACATCGTCAAACTATGCAGGTTTATAAGATGTATGAGGTCACAAATTTGATTAGTATTAAGACCTAAATCCTTGCTTGAGTTAATTCTTGTTTAGGCCTAACTTGGTTTACCTCTCCTATTCTCTGGTCAAGAACAAACCCCATTTATAATTAGGAACAAACATATTCATTGCAAATTATAACCATAAGGGAGTTGTACCTATAATTCAAGGAGAAATTAGTTGTTTAACTACAATTTCCCAACTGTTGTAATTAGTTATTGTTCAGAAATATTGGGCATTTAAAGAGTTAATTAAAGTGATTTTTTTTTTTACCAATAGTATATAAGTTCACATATTCACATTTTTATATAGTCATTATAGCTTAAATGTCTTCAAGTATGAACATAGAAAGCAATAAAAAATACTATGAAACTTTTAAAATCAAACGTTATAAAATAACCCCATCAATAACCAACATTAACTCAATCATCCTAGAGGGTTAGTCAAGTTTCTCAAAATCAAAGGACAATGTTAGGAATGGAAGTTGGATTGGGTGTGGTGAGTGAGAAAGAGGGATTTATAATTTCAAATAGGAATAGCAATGGTATATGTCTATCTGGCAAAGGAGTTCAAGGAGAGAAGATGTTGGATGCTGAGAATGGGAAGGATCCTAATGGAGGTGGGATAGCTGGGGACCCTGGGGGTCCCAAGCCTATGGATATAGAAAATATTCTTGCCAAAAAGTGGTCAAGCTTGTTTGGTATCATGCCAGTGGGTAAGTCTTATTTTCCTTTGATTAAGAATATTTCTTCTTTTGATCAAGGTATGATTACTCTGGAGATCCCAGATCAAATTATAGATAGTAATATTTCTAGAATGGATTTAACTCTTGTGGGGAGGTTCTTAGGAGCTAGACCAAACATAGCGATTGTTTAGGCCTTTGTTAGAAGGAAATGAGCTTTGAAAGGATAGATTAACATTACTTCCATGTCTAAAGGATGTTTATCTTTTAGCTTCTCACGTGAGGAGGATAAAAGGGAAATCTTATGTAATAGTTTGTGGGTTGTGGGTAAGCATACTTTTCTTTTGCAAAAATGGTCCCCAAACCTAAACTCTCAAGATGAATCAATGGTGCAAGCTCCTATTTGGATAAAACTTCTAGGTATGCCTTTGGATTTTTGGGTTGAAGATGTTTTTCAAGGAATTGATAATGCTTTTGGTGAGCTTTTGTCCATGGACCTAGTTATAGTTTCTAGAAGAAGATTAACTTATGCCAGAATCTGTGTGGGGATTTTTCAAGGTGTTGATATGCTAGAGGTTATTTCACTCAGATATAAATTGGGACTCTAGAAGAAAAAGATTGAGTATGAATCCATTCCCTTTACTTGCTTTCATTGTAAAAATTAGGTCATTGGGCAAAGAAATGCCCTACTTTGATTACTACCCAAAAAAATTTAAGAAAATATGGGTTCGTAAAGGAACCAAGGATACTATGGGTGTTGATAAAATATGTTATATGGAAGGGAATCTTCAACATGGTAATAGTAATGAGAAGGAGACTTTGGAGTCCACGGTCAATGATCAGGTGGAGACTACCTAGCTAACTTTTATTGATGAGATAAAGAACCAGGGTTGGGTACCTTTGGATAGTAATCAAGTAGAAGAGGTTGTTGATTTGGTGCCAAAGGAAAGCCTTATGGTTGAGGGCATGCTTACTAATGGGGGTGAAGCAGAGGATGGTGAGATTCATGTTGAAGATATTTTGGAAGATTGTTATATGTCTACTAATAATAGTAAGGAATCTGACTTTCACGAGGCATAGGATTGTATCATTCTTGAAAAGGGAAGTCAAGTTATGAATAGGCCTCTAATAGAAGTAACGCCTATGGATGAAAACCCAAAGAGGGGGGATGCTGAAGATATTTCTAAAGCCTTGATGGTAGAGGAAGAAGATATTGGAGCAAACTGGACTGCAGTGGGAGCTAAGAAGATATTAAGATTAAAAAAGAAAAAGGAGGAGACTTCTTTTAAAAAGAACAAAGAGAATGCTTTGGTAATTAAGAAAATGAGGAGCAATAAGATAGGGGATATTATGCATCTCAATACACCAACTGGAAAGAGCATTAAAAAAGGATATCTTAAGAGTAACAAAGCCAGAGATAGTTGTCAACCTTTTACTTTAGTTGGGAAGGGTATCAAATCTGGGGATGTTGGCCTAACCCCTATCTTTGCAGAAAGACATTCTAATGTGCAGAAAAGAATTGTGGAGAAAAATAGAATATAATGGATGGTAATCAAAGGAGTATCTTAGACTCAAAATATTTCCATAAGAAATAAATTGTATCTTGTGGAATATTAGAGTATTAAATAATCCTCACAAGCAAGATATGGTGAAGAATATGATTAGGGATAACAAACTAGATATAGTTCTTCTATAAGAAATTAAAATGTTAAAAGATAAAGTTGAAGGCCTTTTGGTGTTTAAAACTGGTAAGGTTTTTGGGGGTGATGTTGATGGGGCCTCAGGTGGTATGGTAGTTTTTTGGAATGATAGATATATTTGTGTGGAACTTATCTCCCAGAATAGAAATATGATGAATGTTAGATTTTCTAATGCTAAGGATGGCACCTCTTGGGTTTTAACTAATATTTATGCTCCCAATTATAAATGGGGTAGGAAAGCTCTTTGGGATGCTCTCTCTAATCAAAGAAATAATTTTGCAGATGAGAATGGGATCATTATGGGTGACTTCAATACACCTCTAAAACAAAATGCAAAGATGGGAGGCAGTTAGACCAATTTGGATAGCAGATTGGAGTTGATGGAGTTTATTGATAGTCATCTTTTGGATGACATAGATTTGCATGGGGTTGACTATACTAGGACTTGTTGAGCTGTCATTATGCACGATGCTAAATGACAAGAATTCTTGCGAACTCCTCTCCTAAAAAGTTGATTTTGCAAATCAACTCCAAAGTTCTAGGTTGACCTACTAGAATCCGTTTAGTTGAAGACAAATGTGATTGTTCACAAGGAGGAATTTGCTGGTTCATTTTGATTTCTATATGAGATGAAGGATTTGCATGCTGCTTCAAAATAAAACACACAAAAGAACTATGTTTTTGTATTTTTATGTTTTTTATGAATGCAATCTAACAATGCAACTAGTATGAATTCCTATTCTAATAGGGGGTTAGCAAAGAAAATAGAAAAACTTTAAAGCAAACAACATGAAATTGAAATTCCTAATGGACATAAGATATGGAAAATGACACATCTATGAGTTAAGATTTCAAAGAAATTGGTAGATAACCAATGAAAGAAGGAGCATCACTTCCTTGATTCCATTGATGCAATCATCGGTGAAAAAATTAGTGATCATATGATGTTTCACCCTTGATCAAATCACAAGGCCATAGAAAATGTGCTCATGTGAGATGAAAATTTATGCAAGCACAACTCGATGATTTCTTCTCCCACTAGTTATGTTAGTGGAATTCGTCAAAACCATAGAAAACACCAGAATTAATGAATTGCACAACTAGAAATAAATCAATAAACCTTTGGCTCAATCAAAATTCCATGAATGTAAATTCACAAAAATATGACACATTTAGGAAAGAATTACTACACCCCAAATGCGAGCACCAAAAGCATAATTTTATTGCAAAATAATGACAGCCCCAATTACATATTACAATGGAGTATTTATAAGAAATCATCTCCTCAATTTGTGTTGAGAGTGAGAGATATCTTCATGCAATAAATGCTTTTAATTAATAAAATAAACTAATTATATACAAACTAACAATCTAATAGTTGCTAAAGAAGACTCCATCCATTTTTTATTCATTAATTAGATGCATGAGCCATTACATGTTAAAAACCAATGAATTATGAGAAAAGAAAGAATGAGAAAATTTTGAATTGAAGTGGAAGCATTTGGAAGTGCCAAAAAATGGAAGTTGATCCTTCATTGGATGTTTGTTGGAGTTAAACTACCATCAAAATGCATTTTTGATGCATGGAAAATGCTATTTTTGGAACTGGTAACTGTCAACGCACCTCTAGAAAAATGGACTTGTGGACCTGAACACCTCAAATGGTCCAAAATCTCAAAATTTTACTAAGTATCAAAATTGAAATTCTGGCATCTGGGTTTTGTTTCCCTTCATCCCAAAGCTATGTTTGGATGTTTGCCCTTGAATTTCTCTATAATCTCAATAATTTTTCCTGCATTTGATAAATCTAAAGTCTCATATTTTTCCTTGACCTCTTGTCTGTAATTGTCTACCTCAATTCGAGTGTCAGCAAAATCCCCGAGTTTGGTATCCAATTCTAACAAGGATTCTTCTGTTTTGAAGGCTTGCCAAATATCTTCGTCATTAGTAGCTTCCTCAAAAATCTTCTTAAGACTCTCTACTATAGCCTCTATAGTCAACAACTTCTCGCATTCCTCATCTTCAAAAATCCTTAAGAAAGCATCATTGTAATGCTTCATAGCTTCCAAAATTCCCTCTCGGGCTTGGCCCTTGAGCCTATGGATCTCCATGTGTAATGTTTCTATTACTTTATTACTATTAGCAATCTTCTCTATCTAATCATCAATCAAATCTAATTACTCTATTGCATAAACATCTACCAAAATTTTGTATCTTTGCCTCTTTATGGCTTGCAAAACTTGTAAGTCCTTACTCTAGGCCCTTACTTCATCCATACTGCTGAAGTCCTACTTCAAAATTGCTACCATTTTATTCATATTCTCTTGCATATCATGCAATAACTTCAGGTTCTAGGTTCCCCTAGATAATCAAAATGCCCTTGTCTTCAAAACTTTTCCACCATTGTTGACAGGCTTTCAAAAATGGGTCTACATACATAATTCCCCCTTCTATGAGTATAGTGTTCAACATCTCCTTGGAGTGCTCAGGATCTAGAGGACCAACAACTTCAGCTAAATATCCTCTTAAGATCTCATTTTGCCATCAAAGTGTTCAAAGTTCAACCTCTTCCTATTCCATGCTCCTAAATACTTCCTTAATCCCCATGGTTACCATTAACCTAGTTGTATTCCATGTGGGCATCCCAAGCATGACCTCTCTACTTTGATAGTCTTAAGGGCCAAGGCTTTCTACATCTATATCTTTAGGAGGAATAGCCACTTGGGATAACAAATCTTGGTCCCATGTAATTTTGACAAATACCAATAGTCTTGCCTCATGTAACAGAGACTCAAGTTTGTTCAAAATCTCTACCAACTCAAAAATGTCTTCCTCATCAACACATAATTGAGGGTTTGTGCTCCTCATTATTTCTTTCTAGAGCCATCTTGGGATGTGCTTAGTTGAAGACCTACCTCTCAAGGATGAAGGAGTATGTTTTGCTACATCCTTTCCCTTATCACTCCTCCTCAAAGTACTTTCCCTTTGTGAGGGTTCTTCTTCTACAATCTCTATCTCAATAGACCTTATAGCTTGCACCTCAATGTCTTGGGAAGGTGGTTGAGAATATTCTACCACTTGTCCCTCCTTTGATACTTCATCAGTCACCATTTTTCCTAATTCCTCCTCTTGGGAAGGTTCTTTTTGAACCTTTTCTTCTTCTAAAATTTGAGGTGAAGGAGTAACTAAGCTTTTATCCACCACCATGACTTGTAGTGGAGATGGGGAAGTAAGATCAGGACCCTATGAATTTCGTGGCATCTACATCCAGTCTTCCTATTGGGGCTCACCTATAGGGGCATCCTTGATCTTATCCCCAACCAATTCTATCCCCACAGGCATAAAATCAAAATCTAACATTTTGAAAATGACATCACCCTCTTCACTTTGCTCATCCAACCATTGTTGTACCTCATCCTCTGAAGAAGAGACTTCCAAGGGTTCCTCTAGGGTAGATGGCAGTGTTATTGTGGAACTTCTTCTCCTTAACTATTTTGTGGGTCTAGCTACCTGAGTTCTTCCTTGCAAAGGAACCTATTCCTCTTCATCTTCCTCTTCTTCTTCCCCCTCTTCTCCTTTTGGAATGGTCTTAGGGATAGATGGGACCATTATTTTAGTCACCCTTTGCCTCTTCTTCATTCAAAGCTTAATCCTTTTCTATTTCATAGAGGCAGAATGGGATGCTAGCTCTTCTTGTGGAGGAGAAATGGAAACCTACTGACTCTCTCCCTCTTCTAACTAGCTAGGCATAAAGGGAGGCAATTAAGGGTCATCCTAGACTTGAGCAGCTCCAATATCCTCAAACCCTTGTACACTTTCTTCCTATTTCTCAAGAGGTGTTTGTGTTTTAGCTTCTCCTATTTTGACCCTTCAAAGAGAGCTCCTTTTTCTCTTTTTCTTTCCTTTTCTCTCTAGAGGGTGATATTATCCAACTGAGAAATCAAGTTGGTACAATTTTTCTAGCCTGATGGGAGATTGGGCCACAAAGGTAGGAATTGTAACATTCTTTCCTCTACCTTTCTCTAGGTGGGGTTGTGCATGAAAGATCATAGTATTAGGTATTGGATCAAGTTGAAAGGGTTTCTTGATCCAATCCTTTGTCATTATAATTACATGCCTCACCCAATGATTAATATCATCACCCTCCTCCTTGTCAACTTTGGCATTCATGATGGGTCTCTCTTTGATTTTGTCCAAGTTGAATACGGGATTCAACAACTCCCTAGAATCTCATTGCTTTATTTCCTCTAGAATGTTTATTTTGAGAGCCTTTTCTTCCAAATACAAATTCATCCTACAATAGCCCCTAATACGTACATCATAGTCATTTGTTGCGTTCATCCAGTGATCTTCAATGGCCTCTTCATGATGGAATTCTTTGCTAGCCAGACTCTCAACTTTCCCAATATTATCAAAATAGGGCTAGGGAGAGTTGTACTCATCAAGAGGATAGTGTTCCCACTCCCACTCAAAAGACAAAATATCTTGTTTTTGCTTCACCTGGTATGGTCCTATGACCAAGGGCCATGGACATAATGGTCTCCTTTGTTTTCTTACCCTATCATACATAGACTCAATCTGTCGTGCAATCTCCAATAACACCAATTTATCACTAGGATAACTAGGGAGCTTTTTAGGGTTAATAGAGGCACCAACTACCTATAGATACATGAATGTCTTAAATTAGATGTATTAGGCCCTAACAGCTATTATCTGTGCTATTGCCTCATCAAATAACTTCTTTCATAGTCTCCCTCTATAATTAGATGATTGTGAAAATGAATGCATCATTCATGATCATGTATTCCTTGCTCTGTACCAAGAGCTTCTTCCTCACCAGTTAAGGGTAGACAATGTAGGGCCAAGCATTGGGATCCTACATATTACCTCATTTGTATATTCTAGGATAATTTGTGGCCTAGCCACTAGCAGATATACCATGTAGGAAGTCATATAAAATTTCTTCTTATCCTTGACTGCCCCCAATTGTTCACACAAGTTCTCACTCAAGGTTGTGGCCCAGTGAAGTGGCATTTTTTCTATCTTCATTGTCTCGATGAAATTGACCATGAAAATGTTGAGGTGGCCAGCTACTAGTAGACCCATAACCCTACTTAGACGAATAATGGAATAGCCAATATCTTCCTTCATATTCCCCCTTGTCATGTCCACCTCTCCTATCACCCTTCCTAGAGGAGTCTTCTCAATGAGGTAAGATGATTGAATGATTCCTATTGCCTCTTTAGGTGCTCCCTATACCACCTTTCCATTGCCTCATAAGAGAGTCTTATGAACTGATCTACCCTTGAGAGATGAAAGACCCTTTCACTATTGTTAGGTTGTAGGTCTAGTACAACTTCTCCTATCATACTCTTCACCACTCTTTCCTTTGGAATAAAGTGTTGTGCCAGTGTTATGATCAACTCTGCTGATTATACTAAGGTTGGGTGCAAAGCTGTGCTCACCAACCCTGATTAGATCAAAGTGGATACCAAAGTTGATCTCTCTATAGGCTTGTTGCAAATTTTGATGAACTCTGCCAAGTCAGTGTGTCCCAAATCAGTGTCTTTTATCTCAACGTAATCATCTTGTAATCTTAACTTGGATAGGACCCCTTGGAATTTGAAGACCACGAGCTTAGGTGCCATCTTCTCACTAGATGTGGATGCCATTATATCTACACAAAGAAAAAAATTTATTAGTTAAAAATTTAAAACCTTAAAAAAAAAATTAAAACATTTAATTCCCCTTTGATTATTTATCAATAAAAATAAAATTAAGGTGCACACGCACCCCAGACTAGGTGCATTGGGCACACCTCATTTTTTTCTTTTGCAATAATACAGGGGTTTTTATTTTTGCATGTGGGGGTATTGGAGTTTTCACTAGGGTTTTGCATAGTAGTAGGTGGGTGCGGCAAGAAGTGGTAAAGTATGCAGCACAGTGAAAATGCACAGTGTGATGAGGTGTGGACCATGGTGATGTGAGGTGAAGTGCATGGTGCAATGAAATGCATGGCATGTTGAGGTGTAGTGCATGCATGGCATGCAACGTGAGTGGTGCATGCAATGTAGGTGGGCGGTGTGTATGCAAAGGTGATGCACACGATGCAAGGGTGATGCACAAGGCACATAGATGCATTTTACGTGAGTTTGAAGCTTGTGCATAGTGGGTTGCACAAGTGTGCACCACACTTACATTAGTGGACACAAGGAAGAGGAGGGGCGCACTAGATCTAGGTGCGTAGTTGCAAGAGCTCGATGAAGGTGTAGTGTCTCACGAAGTGTTGGAATGCAAGACATGCAAAGGAAATAGAGGCAAAGTAGAAGTTAAGAGGGGGTGAGGGTTTCTCCCTTTGGTGGTGTGCATACCTTCTATGGTGTGCACTTGCACACCACGTTAGCTACACTGATGTACATTCTCCAAAATTAATTAATTTTTAATTTTTTAATTTTCCAATTTTTTAATTTTTTGATTTTTTTGATTTTTTGACTTTTTATGAATTTTTTGATTTTTGACCTTTTTTTGGTTTTTTGACTCTTTGATGTCAAGATGTAGATTCAGATTTGGCCCAAACTCAAAAAAAAGTAGAGGGTCCCAATTTCCTAGTCAAAATGGGGCGTGTATTATGGAACCACAATAGTATTGATATAAGGATAGGGAAGGACCTTATGCAAGTGAGGTTGGATAGAGCCCTTATTAGTAATGATTGGTTTTTGAAGTATAAATGCTCCCTTTCTGCTCATGTGAGAGTGGGCTCGAACCACTACCCCATTTGTCTTTTTAGCTGATCCTATATCTATCAAGAAGAGCCATCCCTTTAGCTTTGAGAAGATGCGGACTCTCCATCTTGGGCTGGAAAAGCATATTAAGGATTGGTGGGGTATTCATGTGGAGGGAACATCTATGTTTAAAGTTGCTAAAAAGCTAAGAAAGATTAAAAAGAATATCAAAATATGGAACAAGGAAACCTTTGGGAACATCTTTGATAGAAAAAGGAGGATTCTTGAGGAACTACAAGAGCTTCATGACATCATCCAGGCTGAGGGCTATGAGAATGTGTCTAGGAAGGAGGAAGATTTGAAACTGATTGAGATGCATGATATAATTACTAAGGAGGAGATGGATTAGAATACTAAATATTTTCACATGACTAATTTGAAGCATAGAATGGTTAATAAGATTTCTAGGCTTAATGTTCATTGGGTTTCTACTGATAATGATGAAGCTATTAAAAGGGAAGCCATGAAATTTTTTAGTAATTTTCTGTAGGGTGATCCCAACCTAGATAAGGATAAGCAAAAGGTGTTTCTAGAATATATACCAAAAAACTTACTGTGATCCCCACCAATGGATAAATTACTAAGCCAATTTTTTCCTTTGAGGTAGACAAAGCTCCTATACTAGATGGGTTCTCCTTCCTCTTTTTGCATAAGTATCAGTACATCATTCAAGAGGATATTTTAATGGTGTTAAAGAGTTCTTTGGGTCTCAATTACTTCTGAAGGAGTTGAATGGTACCTTTCTCACTTTGATTCCCAAAAAGCCTGGTGTTGACTATATGGATCATTTTAGACCAATTAGTCTTCGCAACTCTTGTTACAAGGTTATCTCCAAAGTTCTTACTCTCAAAATCTTATCTTTCCTACCTAATTTGATTTTGAGACAATAGAATGGGTTTGTTCCTAGTAGGTAGATTTTGGATTCTATTTATTACAGTGCATGAAACTATTCATTCCCTTTCTAAATCAAAGAAAGAGGGTTCCTTCTAAAGCTTGACTTATCTAAAACTTATAATAAGGTCGATTTGAATTTTTCTAAATGTGGGTTGGAAGCTTTTGGGTTTAATAAGATATTTCTAAAGTTGTTCCTTATGCTGGTTTCCTCTGCCTCCTTCTCTGTTCTTGTTAATGGTTCTCTAACATCTTTCTTCTAGGCTTCTTGTGGGTTAAGGCAAGGGGACCTTCTTTCTCCTTTTCTATTCATTCTCATGGTTGAATTCTTAGGTATATATGTGGAAAAAATGGTTACTTTGGGGGAATTTGTTGGACTTATACCTTCTTCTATGAATCTTACTTATTTTCATCAGTAATTTGTGGATGACTCTATAGTTATGGGAGAAGCTTTTGTTAAGGATGCAAGAAATATTAAGAAAGCTCTTGAGGATTATGGGCAATCTACTAGTTAGATTATCAACTTGAATAAAAGTGTGATTTATTTTATCAATGTTGATGAGAATAGACAAAATAAAATCAAAAGAATCATTGGTTGTGAGGTCAGTACCCTTAGGGGTTCTTATATTGGATTACCCCTTTGTCTTGACCCTCTTGAGACCTTCTGGTGTTCTTTGATTGACAAAATCCACTCAAAGTTAGCAGGCTCGAAAGGATCCCTCCTTAGCCAGGTTGCTAAGGTTATTGTTCTTAAATCCACTTTATAGAATATGTCATTGTATGCTTTAAGTGTATTTAATATTCCTAGGAAGTTTTCTTTGGCTATTGAGAAAATTCAGAAATAATTTTTATGGATGGGTATAAAAAAGAAGAAAAGAATGGCTTTGATTGCTTGGGATAAAGTTTGCATGCCAATCAACAAAGGAGGACTAAGCCTAAAAAGGGTTATAACTATCAATTATTCTTTACTTACAAAGCTTATATGGTGATGTCATCAAGAAGAGGGAAAATGGAGAGACATATGAAATGATAAATATAATGGGGAGAATCAAGGGTTTAATCTCTTCCTCAATAATGAGGCTTCTCAAGGGGGTTTTGTGATCTAGAAGCAAGCTTAGAAAAATAAGTAGATTATTAATAAAGAGGTTAGATGGAAGGTTGGAAATGGTAGGACTATTCTTTTTTGGGATAATATTTTGATTCTTGATCATTCCCTCAGTTCTAATCAAAGGTGGAAGGACTTTATGGATCAATGCAAGAACCTTTTTGGAATTTATGTTGTTGATTATTGGGATGAGGATAATTGGGTAAAACCCAATAGAGTGGATAATAATCTTAATTACCTCAACAAAATTCTAAATTCTATGTATGCTTTTGGGCGTGATTGTGTGTTATTTTAATAGCATCAACTTTTTAGATCATACTCAATGTTCTCTTAGCTCTCTCATCCTGATGATGGATCATTGAGTATGATCCAAAATGTTGATGTTGTTAAAATAACAAACAATCGCACCCAGAAGCATACATAGAATAGCATGGATTGTGGAAATCTATTACAAAATTCTAAATGTTGTCTTTTTAGTTCAAGAGGAGGATGTTTTAATATGGAAGTATAACTCCAATGGGTTGTTCTCTATTTCTTCTCTATATGGCAATGCATTTGAATCACATTAGGTGCCTTTTGGGCTAAAGCTTGGTTTGAAGGAATGAACCCCAAGGTTAACATATTTTTTTGGATTCTTTTTCAAAATAAAATTCTTATCATTGACAATTTGATGAAGAGAGGTATGATTCTTGTTAGCAGGTGTTATCTTTGCAAGGATATAGAAGAGTCGGTTAACAATTTGACTATTCACTATTCTTATACTTGAAGGTTATGGGAAAGGATCTATGATATGCTAGATATGGAATGGATTTTCCCCCTTAGTATTCAAGAATTATTTAGAGAATGGAAGTCTCCCTCTTGTAATACCTTGATTATGAAGTTATGGGATTCCATCCTCCCATTTCTTTGTTGGGGTGTGTGGAAGGAATGAAATGATAGGGTGTTTAGGGGTAAGGAGACTAATTATGTCTAGTTTTTCCATAAGATTAGGCTTTTGGTGATAGAGAATATTAGGAATATTGGGAAAAGTTACCAACCTCATAATGAATGGGAAGGAAAAGTGATTTAGAATTGGAACTTGGAAGGGTTAAGTTTTATCTAGAATGGTAATAACCTTAGGAATTTGGCTAGGTGGGATTTACCTCCATAGGGCTGGCGTAAGATTAGTTTTGATGGGCCCTCGAAGGGCAACTGAGGGATGACATGTTGTGATGTCATTATCAAAAATATGAATGGGGATAGTTTGGGGATGATGACCATCCCTATTAGGGAACAAAAAAATCATGTAGTAGAAGCTAGTGTGGCTCTCTATGGTCTTAGTTATGCCAAAAGTATGAATTCGGAAAAGATTTGGCTTGAGGGGGACTACTTTAATATTATCAATTTTCTTAATAAAATTAATAATCCCTCTTGGAAAATTCATAATATTATATGAAAGGCTTTTTTTTTAATTAATTCATTTGAGAATTGTGTTATCACTCATAGCTTTAGAGAAACAAACCATGTTGCTGACTGGGTTGCAAATGTGGCATGAAAAAGTCATGACAAGTTGATTTAGATTCATGGTGATAATATCTCTACCAATGGGTTATCCTTGATTGAGTACAATAAGGTTAGAAGTCTACAGACAAATTTTATTAATGATGAACATGGCAATAAGGATTATTTATGATTTGGACAGGATTGGGGATTGGCAAGTGATGATTAGTTTTGAAGAGATAATTCATTGATTGCCACATGGATTGTGGGTTTGTTTATTTAATAAAAACCTTCATTGTGATATTGACATTGGGTTTTTCATTTTTCCTATCTATACTGAGATGGTGAGATTTTTCTACAGCTTGAAGAAGATGGGAGGTAGGAGAAAGAGGGTCAAGTCAACTAGCTGCAAGGACTGGAAAAAGAAGATGGATATTTGGGAAATTTTGGAATAGGGGAATTTTGTAGGCTACATGGAGAGGTTAAAGGGTAGCAACCCTTCCATTACCTACCAATTTATTAAGACCTAAAAGGATGGTAGTATTTTGGTTGCCAATTAGAGATTGGAGATTATAGAGGAAATTATTATGGAAGCTATAGGTCTTGATACTAAGGGAATCAATTTCTATAGGGATAGAAAGTTTTTTTATCAGATTGTGGAAGAAATCATGGATACGACTAAAGAACATAAAAGGTTGGTTAAAATAGTTAATTCTTATTTTAACCCTAGTTCCATTTCTCATCCTTGGAGGTTTGTCATGTTCATTGTGATTGAATATCAAACTCTAGATGGCCACTTTACTAGGATATTTGGGTATCATTTTATGTTGGTTAACCACTTTAGGCATAGGGTTAGGCTTATTCTCCCCTTCTACCTCAAGCATTCATTGGGTAACACAATTTTAGCTATTCAAAATTATCTTGAGGGTGACCATGCCTACCATGAGGGCTTAATTATTTTGGTTATGAACCTTCTAAAATCCAAAAAAGTCAATAGACCCTATTATAGAAAAAACTATGGAGTGCGAGACTAAGGGGAGTGAACAAGATGAAGGCTTTGATGAGGATAAAGAGGATTAGGTTGCTGAGATAGAGGATTAGAAGATGAAAAAGCTTATTCCTGGGAGATTTTCTAGGAAGAAAAGGAAGATTAAGGAGGTTGATTCTGAGATGGATACAGAGTCTAAAGATGAGCTAGAAGAGGGTAATGAGAGAAAAGGTGTTTATGGTATTGTTATAGGAAACAAAGGGAATAATATAGATAGGGTTTCAAACATACCTTCTAATGATGAACCACTGATTAAGAGGATGGAATAGAAAGGGAAGAATGTGCTTTCTCAATGGAAGGTGGCTAAAAAAGGGCCTAAGGAGGTAGATAATGAAACAGACAATTTGGAAAGGGATGAGGATTACCTAATTCACAACAAGGACGATGATGAACATGGTTATTTGATGAGGATATTTTATAATTTGAGGCTAATGAAGAAGAACATTAGTAGTTTGAAGTAGGAGATGCAGGACATTTGAGAGAGTTTGATCAACTCAGCAAAACTACTAGAACGAATAGAACTCTAGAGCACCCTATTGAAAGACTTTCTGAGGTGATTAGTAATGCTGAAGAGGTTAAGAATCTTATGAAATGAGTTCCACCCCTAGAAGCCAAGATTGAAGCTTTGGATAAGATGATTAAATATTTTTAGAAAAGGTTGCATGGTATGGAAAAAAGAGTGATCAATATGGAGAAGACGATTGAGAAATGTGTTAACTAGAATTGTTCTATTCTAAAGAATATGGTGGACAACATAAATACTCTAATGAAAAAATTTGAATGGGGGAAAGGTCAAGGCTCCAAGGACATGAAAGATGACCATAGACCTAGCAAGTGTACTAAGGCTAACTCAAAAAATATTGTGGTCATGGAAGTCAAAGAAATGGAAGATCTGAAGGCCTCTATAGATAATATGAACATCCTTGCAAACTAGGCAATTGATTCATTGAAGACCTTGCTGCTATCTTTGTATTGTCTTTTTGCTTTTTTTTTTTGTCTTTTCCTATTGGTTGTTTTAAGGCTTCTTATCTTAGATGGTTCTATTCTTAGGTGTTGATGCATAGTTCTTCTAAGCTTCTCTGCTTTTGTTGTTATGTTCCTATGTAAAAGGTTTTGGGTCCTTTAAAACCTATTTTTAATTAATCAAAAATCACTCACCTTAGAATCAATTATGAATATTGAGTTCAAGATAGAGAAATACATAAAGAATAAATTTATCATCTAACAAGTACATACTTTTATCATCTTTTTTTCTTCTTTCATAAAAAACTTTACATTTATCAAATTTTAACCAAAAAATGCATTTTATTTATAACTTTATATCTACTAACAACCATATTAGTTGTTGAAATAAATTGTATATTTTCATTGATGTTTTATAAAAATGTCAATATTAACTAAGCAATATTAAGTTTGTAGTATTAACCAAGTATATCTCAAAATTGACCAAAATTGAAAGAATTTAGTATTGACCGAGTGGTCCAGAATTGAAAGAGTTTAGTATTGATTGAGTGGTCGGGCAATGAAGAATTCATAGTGTCAACTGAGTGTTTAGTACCATTATTGATCAAGTGATAGTAGATTGAAATTATAAAATGTTTTATTAATTAAGGTCGACTATTTGGATGTTTATTGATGTTTGAAAAGATTTTCAAGCTGACTTTTCTTAACTTATGATAAATAAGAAAGGTAAAGTTGTGAAGACAAGAAGGGTATCAAGATGAATATGAAAGAGATGGATATGTGAGAGAAGGCAAGGAAAAGTAGGAAACTATGAAATCTACAAGGAAACATCTGATCAGGAAACATCCAGAGGTCAAGCCAGAATAGAGATCTAAATCAACAAAGAAAGTTTCTTCTTAAATTAAGTCAAATTTTTATTTCTTTCTAACCATTGTAGCAATAAAGAAATCTCTCAACATAGTTGACTTAATAGTCATTATTTGAATCCTCTAACAAGGTCATACTTAACACTATGTTTTGTAACCTTTAACAAGGTTGGCTCCTAACAAGACTCACTTTCGAAGAATGAAAATTATTGTGACTAGTTGCAAGGTGTTTTTTCCCAAATCGGGTTTCCACTTTAAATCTTAGTCTCATCTATGTTCATGTTATTTACTTGTGTTTTATATTTATGAAACTAAGTCACTAAAGGATTAAAAAAATTAATACATCTTAAGATTAGTTTGTTAACTGAGCATTACTTATATTCTAGTGTTAATCAAGCTATTTTGTATTGTATGATAAGTGGGAGATTGTATTGACATCTAAGGGACAAGTATTTTTTTTGCAACTAATTCACCCCTCCCCTCTTAGTTACTCCTCTTACATTTCCAAAAATTGGTATTAGATCTATTGATTCTTACAGGAAAAGGTTTTAAGGATCTAAGCTAATGATCAAAATGTCTTACAAATGGGAGTTTCCTAAACCTAACAAAGAAAAAATTTCAGCATGGTGGGAGTTAATGAAGCTTCTTTTAGAAAAATGAGTAACTAAGAGGGGAGGGGTGAATCAGCTACCACTAAAATAATTCCCAGTCCCTTAGATGTCAATACAAACTTCTTACAAATCCAAATCCTTGAACAACTCAATTAGAACTAGATAAACACTATAGCTTGGTTAACAAAGCAATCTTGAGATATTAATGTGTATTATCCTTTAGTAACTTAGTTGCAAAAACATAAGGCAATAAGATAATAATATGAAAGATGAGATGTCAAGATTTAATGTGGAAACCCAATTTGGGAAAACCACCAATGTAACTAGTTACAAATTTTCACTCTTCTAGAGTGAGCTCTATTAGGAGCCAACCTTATTAAACATTATAAAACACACTATCAGATGTGACCCTATTAAAGGATTTGAATCACCTTGTTAGGAGTGGCCTTGTTAGAGCTTTAAGACACTTCAATCTAGAAATTCCACCTTGTTAGAGGATATACAAAAATGACTATTAATTCAACTCTATTAAGAGATTTCTTCATTACTATAATTGTTAGAGGGTAATAATGATTGACCTAATTGATGAAGAAATTCATTTGTAGATTCACATCACTATTTTGGTTTATCTTCTTGATACTTCCTAATCAAAATTTTCTTTGCATCTCCTTGGATATTCTTCCCTTAATCAAATATCCCTTTTAATTCACATCTTATTCTCTTCTTCATACTTCCATATTTAAATCCACAACTTGACCTTTCATATATATGAAACCCAATTTCAAGTCATCTTGAATACCCTTTCAAATAAACAATTAACATCCATAATGTCAGCTAGAAATAATTACATAACTAATGAAAAGATTTTTTTGTTACTCAACTAACACTAAAATTGAGTCACTTGGTTAACACTGAGTTCCTTTAGTAACCCACCTAACTTGGTTGAAACAAGAATCCTTCATTGACCAACCTAACCTTGTTTACACTAGTTCTCTAAACTTGGTACCTTGTAAATCCTGCTTGACTGATACTAGAGTCTTTTGAGCTCGATTACACCTAGTAATAGAATGTGACATTTGTGTGACATCAATGAAAATATAAAATTGAATAATTGATTTCAACATCTTCATATATCAAGCATCAGTGATGTTGGGGTACTCTACCTAGAGAAAAAATATGTGTCACCACCAAAGCCTATAACTATGGAGCAAAAAAAAAAAGAAAAGGATCACAATATCATGACGATTGATATTGCATCCTCTTTGAACTATTCTAAATTTGATGAAGTCAAGGATTTTCCTACTACATTTGACATGTGGGAAAAGATAAAGAAAGTCTTTGGAGGTGACAAAAATGTGCAAAGAGCTAAGGCAAAAAGTTTGCCAGGAAAGTTTGATTAATTGAAAATGAAAGAGGTGAGAACATCACCCAATATATTGAAAGGGTCAAAGAAAGTGTTAATACAATTAAAGTTGTAGGAGGTACAATTGATGATGAAATAGTAATCAACAAGGTACTATGAACTATTATTCCTATTTATGCAATTAGATTTTTAGCTATTCAAGAGATGAGATGCAATCCAACACATGATCTAACCCTAGACACTCTTGTGGGAAGATTGGTTTCTTTTGTGTTGGATAACTTTGATAATTATTCTCCTTCTAAAAATCTTGAATCTACATTCAAAGATAAACTAACCCTTGGTAGAAAAGGAGGATACTCAAAAGGAAAACAAGTTGACAGTAAAGATGAAGATGATTCAAATGAGGATCTTGAGGTTGTTGAATCTCTCCTAACAAAAAGAGTAGAAAGAGGAAAAATAAAATTCAGAGGAAAGATCCCTTTGATTTGTTTCTCATGTGAAGAAGTTGGTCACATTATTGCAAGGTGTCCAAACAAAGAATATAAAGATAAAAAGAAGTTCAAAAAATTCTAAGGCAAGGAAGACTTCAAAAATTACAAAGACTTCCAAGGAAAAGGTAATAAATCATGTTACATTGTAAAAGATTATGATAGTGTTGATGAGGAGGATGAAGTAGTTCATATGGTTGTTAAAGATGAATTTGATGATGAGGAAATTTTAAAATGGCACTTATCTCTCATGTTAGTAAAAATGATACAAGGATCATAGATAGTGGTTGGTCTCATCACATGATTGGTGATAAAATAAAATTTGAACATTTAGAACACTATGATGGTGGAAGTGTTAGATTTGGAAATAACGAACCATGTTATGTAAAAGGAAAAGGAATCATGGCATTAAATAATGGAATAAAATGTAATAATGCCTATTGAGTTGAAGGATTAAGACATAATCTATGCAGTGTAGCTTAGCTAAACAATAAAGGATACAAAGTTGAATTCATTAATGGAAAAGCCAAACTACTAGATGGAAAAGGAAAACTACTTGGAACTCATAATCAGATAAAAGGTAATTTTATTTACCTAGATTTCAATGAAAGCTCTTGTTTATTAGCTCAATTTGAAGGAATTTTTTTATGGCATAAAATAATGTGTCATATTAAATTTGATAACATGGTCAACATAAGAAAGAAAAATAGAGTAGGAGGCATGCCTTATCTAAAGAAACTTGAGGTGGGAATGTGTAAACAATATCAAATTGGTAAAATGAGTAAAAGAAGTTTTGAAAGTAAGTCCTATAACTTCGAAGAAGTTTTGGGACTAGTTCACATAGATCTTTGTGGGACAATTGGTGTAGAAATCTAGTGTGTAGATATATATTTTATTCTATTTGTTGATGATTATTCTAGAATGATGATTGTAATATTTTTAAAAGATAAGTCTGATGTTTTTCAAAAGTTTAAAATGGTTTTTGGATAGAGTTGAGAAAAAAAATGGGGAAAATATAAAATGCCTGAGATCATATAGAGGAGGAGAATTCATCTCAAATGAATTCAATGAGTTTTGCAATGAAAGAGGAATTAAAACATAGGTATCATCACCCATGACTCTAGAACATAATGGAATAGCATAGAGAAGAAATAGATCCATCATGAAATGGAAAGAATATTATTATTAGAGAAGAATGTTGCACCAAAATACTGGAGAGAAGTAATCAGCACAACAGTTCACACATAAAACTGAGTTCAATTGAAGAAAGGTAAAAACAAAATACCTTATGAATTATGGTATGGATATAAGCCTAATTTATTCTATCTTAGAGTGTTTGGAAGAAAATTTTATATCTTAAAATATGTAAGAAATTGGAAAAGTTTGATGCAAAAAGTGATGAAGGAATACTCTAAGGGTACTTAAATAAAAGCAAGCATACAAATATCTAAATCTTTCTATTCACAAAGTCATAGAAAGTGCACATGTGAAAATTGATGAGTTTGTAGAAAGAAGTGAAGAATAGAGAAGAAAAGAGCCTAAAGATAATAGAAGGTTTATATACTATGAAGAACCTGAAACCTTAACGCAGAAGGTTGAAACCAATCAAAAACTAAGTGCACCTAAAAACTGACTGGTAGTTCAACCCAAGTCATAGATAAAGACACCTGAGTCATAGTTAGTTCAACTTGAGTTGTAGCCCTAGGCAGTGCAACCAAAGTCAGAGGTAGTACTACCCGAGTTACATCAAGTTCAACTAGAGGAACCTGAGTAGCAAGATGAAGACCTTGAAGACCCAAGTGAACCTAGTTTTGAGAAAAGTAAGAAAGATCCAAGGATTTCCAAATATGTCAAAAGACATAATGCACTTGATAAAATAATTAGAGGAGAGATAGAAGGAATATTGATAAGGAACATACTAAAAGGTACATGTTTTCTTAGTGAAGTTGAACCTAGATTTGTAAAAGATGCTTTAGAAGATGAAAGTTGGATAGAAGAAATGAATGAAGGGATAGAGAAAATTAAAAAGAAAAAAACTTGGTCTCATGTTCCTAGACCCAAGGATAAAAATGTGATTGGTACAAAATGGGTATTTAGAAATAAAATGAATGAGAAAGGTGAAGTAACAAGAAACAAGGCAAGACTTGTTTGCAAAGGTTATGCTCAAGAAGAAGGTATTGATTATGGGAAAAAATTTACCCCTATTGCAAGACTTGAAGGAGTCTAAACACTTCTAGCATATGCACCACAAAAGGGATTCAAAATATATCAAATGAATGTCAAATCAGCTTTCTTGAATGGAGCCTTAGAGGAAGAAATCTATATTGATCAGCCTGGAGGTTTTGATAGATCCAAGCCAAAGAGACATTGCATGTAAACTTCATAAATCCCAAGAGCATGGTATGAAAGACTTCATGGATATCTAGTAAAAATTAGTTTTGAGAAGACAAAAGATAATAAAAATTTGTATATCAAGGAAGGACCTTAGGACAAGATATTGCTTACCAAAATATTTGTAGATGATATCTTATTTATAGCACATGATAACTTATGTAAATAATTGTTTGAAGAAATGAGGAAATAAATTAAAAATTTTATGTTTGGAAAAATAAAATTCTTTGTGGGTTTGCAAGTTAATCAGATGAAGAATGGGATATTTATCACTCAATCAAAATACATCAAGGAAACATAGAAAGCATTTGGAATGAAACATTCCAAACCTATTGGTATACCTATGTGGAGATAAGATCTCAAATAATGATGATCCAAAGGAGGTAAACCAAACTACTTATAGATCAATAATTGGGAAACTTCAGTATGTGATTCACAAAAGACTTGATATTGCATTGGCAGTTGGCATAGTTGCTAGATATTCTGGTAATCCTAAAGAAAATCACATGATGGCAATCAAAATAATCTTGAGATATCTAAATGTAAATTAAGACTATGGGTTACGGTACAAGAAAGGAGGAAATCTTGAATTAAGAGCCTTCAATGATGTAGATTGGGCATGAAGCATTGATGATGAAAAAAGTACTAGTGGAGGAGCATTCTTTTTTGGGAAGAAGCTAATGTCTTAGACAAGTAAGAAGAAAAATTGTATTTCTCAATCCATAGCTGAAGTAGAGTATGTTGTTGCAATAGTAAATTATTTTAACATAATGTGGATCAAGCAGTTGATATAAGGAATGAAGGAAGAAATCAAGGAACTAGTGGTTATCTATTATAATAACACAAGCGCAATCAATATATCCAAAAATCCAGTGATGCACTCAATGAAAAAATACATTACAATAAAATATCATTTCGTAAGGGAGTTCGTTCAAGACAAAGAGGTGAGATTGGAATATGTGAAAATTGAGGAGATAGTGGATATATTCACCAAAGCTTTACCTAAGGATGCATTCATGTATGGAAGAGGTAAACTAGGGGTTATTCCCCTCTCTAATGCTCACTAAAGAAAAAGATAGTGAGGCATCAACCAAGCTCTATTGAAGATCAATCAAGTTGATGTAGTGAAATAGAGCACATTGCATATGAATCACTACATAAGGTACATTGTAATTTCAAATGACTATATCCTTTGGCAATTGATGTCAAAGAGGGAGATTTTAGTGTTAAAGTGGAAGAGTAATATGGAAGTTTGTGAATGGAAGAGTGATATGGATTTTTTTGAAAAGCTCAATATTAATGAGATTGAGGGAAATTCTTGATGATGGAGATTATAGTTAAGAGGGAGAAAATGACATAAGAGAAATAATAGGAAAGTAGTAGAAACAAATCTAAGCAAAATCTCAAAGGGATCTAGTATAGATGAGAATCAAAATGAAACTAAGGATATTATATAATTTCTCATACTTTTATCCATTTATGTTCACATATTGTGTTTCCATCAATTCCAAAGAGGGAGTTTGTTGGAATCAACTTTTATCCATTTATGTTCACATATTGTGTTTCCATCAATGCCAAAGAGGGAGTTTGTTGGAATCAATTATTCAATTGTATATTGTCATTGATGTTTACACAAATGTCAGTATTAACCAAGAAATATAGAGTTTTCAATATTAACCTTGTATGTCTCAATATTGATTGAGTGGTCAGGCATTGAAAGAGTTCATATTAACCAAGTGGTCAGGCAATGAAGAAGTCACGGTGTCAACTAAGTGTTCAGTTCCAATGTTGATAAAGTGATAGCATATTAAAATTACAAAATATTTTATTAATTGAGACCGACTATTTGGATGTTTATTGATATTTTGAAAGGGTTCTCAAGATAACTTTTCCTAGCTTATGATATATAATAAAGGTCAATTTGTGAGGACAAGATGGGTTTTAAGATGAATATGAAAGAGATGGATATGTGAGCGAAGAAAAGGTAGAGTAGGAAAGTTGTTAGAAATATATAATATTGAGAGGGGGGTGAATTAGTATTCTACAAACTTTTGCCCACAACTAAATATTGTTAATTAATTTATAACTTGTATATGAAAGTAAATCAACAATTTTGAACAATAAATATAACCATGCACATAGAGAATTCATAACACCATTATTTGTTAACTAGGGAAACCCTGACCAAGGGAAAACCTCAGTATGGAAGATACCCACTAGATGATTCACTAAACAATAGGATCTTGTTAAGGATGTTGACCTTGTTAGAAGTCTATAGAAATATAGTGTCTCAAGTCCTTGTTAGAGGACTAGGCCTTTTTAGAAGCCTCAACCCTATTAGGAGTTTCTTCAACCCTATTAGAGTTGGTCAAACAAATACAATAGATGCAAGAAGAGCCCACTGCCCTAACATGCAATTATACAATTTAGTTCTTTATAGAAATAGATATACATACAATAACTTTTGTCTATGGTATCTTGCACTTGATCTAATCATATATCAAATGCATTTCACATATCATCAATCAAAAATCTCACAATAATCATACAAATGTCACATAGTTCACCATACATCACACACTTATCTTCGCAAGGTAAGATCTTTACTTATACCTCTCATATTCATAAATCACTACTTAGTCAGCCTTCATGTCTTCACACACTTGACATAATATAAAATAACTTATGGAATAATATTCACATAGTAAGCTCATCATGACATAGTAATTATTTTTTTTCCAAAATAATTCCTTAAGTCATACAATCCAATTCTCTACTATGCTTTAAACTGCTCTATTAAATACTCATACTGGTATTTCAATTGTATCTCATGTAATACTATCTTTATACACCTATAAATTGGTATATGTCATCATGATAGTGTCATAGAACTCTCCTCAACTTTGCATGAGCTAACTCTCAATGAGTCATCCATACACATCACATCTTCTCTCTGTGCTACTGCAAACTGTCTAACACTTAGACAATTTTCTATCACTAAATACATAAATGAAATGTTGAATATATGTTTTCATAAATGAAAACCATCAATACATCTATCTAACCATATTACCAACAAAAGTGTAAAAGTTAAGCTGCAAAGAAAAATCTGATCAAAAAGGATCCAGAGGTCAAGCCAAAATAGAGATCTAAATTTGCAAAGAGTTGCTTCTTAAATCAGGTCAAATTGTTGTTTCTTTCTAACCATTATAGTAGTAAATAAACCTCTTAATAGAGTTGAATTAACAATCATTTTCTAAACCCTATAACAAGGTCATACTTAACAGTATGTTTTGTTACCTTTAACAAGGTTGGCTCCTAACAAGGCTCACTTCATAAGAGTGAAAATTATTGTGACTAGTTGCAAGGTGATTTTTCCAAAATTAGGTTTTGACATTAAATATTGGTTTCATATGTGTTCATGTTATTTACTTATGCTTTATATTTATGTAACTAAGTCACTAAAGAATAAAATAGATTAATGCATCTTAATATTGCTTTGTTAACCAAGCATCAATTATATTCTAGTGTTAACTAGGCTATTCAATATTGTATGATAAGTGGAAGATTATATTGACATCTAAGGGACAAGGATTTTTTTGTGGTAAATAATTCACCCCTCCCCTCTTAGTTACTCCTCTTACATTTCCAAAAAGTAGTATGTTCTATGTGATGTTCTCCCATGTAATACTATTAGAGGCCTACCTAGAACATGATAGAGTCACACCATAAACTAGGTAGAAGTAGAAGACACTTGAAATAGTCACCATGACATTTTAGAAAAAGCAAAAATGGGGGAATTTTCAATTCCAACAATTAATCTCAAAAAGTGCACATTTTAACAATAATTCAAATGTGACAACTATTACGAAGAGAGCAATAGAGGAATTTGATGACTAGCCCAAGAAAGGAAATACCATAAAAATGCTAGTGCAACACATGGAAAGTTCCACCAACCAAATTAAATAAGGTATAAATCTAATAACATTACATGGGATGACTAAGAATAGTCACACAAGAGGGATAAATCACCACACAATGCTAAGGAATACATCATCCTAGCATCAGTAGAGAACACACTTGCGTACATTAGAAAATATACCATCAATGACCTAATGCATATGCATAACTATATTTTCCCTAATTATTTTCCATGTAATGCAACATTATGATATGCATCAATATCACTAAAACTCTTCATAAGCTTAAGAAATAAGAAATTTGTGACATAAATAATTAACCCAAATGATCTATTACCATAATTAATCTAAAAGATTCACTTCCCTTTCCTTACATTACTCAAGTCACATTTATCAAATTAACAAATTTTGATCCCTAGTAGATACCTTATCAATAGGATATAACAAGCTCAAATGGAATGCATTGCATTCACATAATCACAACATAATCATATAGGAAACATACACCCAAAGATCCTAATGTTTGAACATTAGCTCAAATAATAGATGTAATGCCTCATCTAGAGATCCTTGGAATCAAGGATAAACATAAGCCCATATATATAAGAGGCAACAAGCAAATACCTTACAAAGATTGCAATGGAAGACTAACACAAAACTAACATCCCCAAAGATTTCCAAATGTTCATCACTTACTAACGTGTTCCTTTTAAACCCAAATCAAAAGTTCCTAAGTGTTTAGTCCATGCAAGTCAATTTACCAATTACAACATAAGAAATAAGAGGAAACACAAGAAAAATCACAAGATAGGATAGATATCCAAATTTTTATAGATTAGGAAGGTGTAACACCAAAAAGGGTGTTTGAAACACTAATTACCTCCTTTGGGAAGTACAACGAAGTACTCACTATTTCTTGTATGAGACTTTACCTCATAGGGGTCTTGTATAAGGATCCCTACTATGCCATACAAGTAAAATCAAGTCCCATATGAGAATTCACCTCAAAAGCATTTCCTTATACAAGATTTTAGAGGTAGCCAAAAATTTCCTTCATTGTAGAAGCCATAACTTTGGCATCTAGATTGAATTCATTCAATATGTGTTGGAAATATATCAATAAGATATTTGACACAAAGGTGATAAAACTATCATAGAATATGCACATAACTAATGCCATGTAAAGGAATATAACCTAGGCTAAATAGGTGATCCTAGTTACCAAGATATGCAATAGGAAGGTGCCCTTAAAAATAAATGAAAGAAGCATGTTGACACTAACGTACAAAATGAAATGAAAGATAACTCCACACCAAGGAGTGGCAGATCAACACACAAATAAATTAATAAGAAACCATAACTCTAACATATAAACCAAGAAGGTACACACTACACTAATCCATAATAACCATCAATACAATAATTTAAGCATAAGAAACATCACAAAGAAGGGAAATATAAAACCAAACTAAATCAACCATGCTAGCTTCCTCCCAGCCTTAATGACTATAATCAATCTCCAACCAAATATAAATTGAAAAAGGAATCTTAAATGAAGTGAAAACAAAGAAACAAGAAAGTCCTACCTCATAGCCAAGAAGGCAAAAATAGAAAACGTAAGCTTAAAAAGAATTGATTGTCAAATCCAATGGAATGATCGACAAATGGAGAATTCTCTGTTATGAATCTAATGAGACCACTCTTACACAAATCCTCCATGGTAATCTCTCCCAGTGAACAAAACAAGAAAATATGACATAGAGGTTTTGAGAAATTTCTCTCCAAAAAAACCCAATTCACAAGTAAATAATGAACAATTCCTAACACTATATTATAAGCCATTTTCCAAATAACTTATAATATAAAAATATAAAAAACTTTAAACTTAATCTCCCATTCCCAATTAAATTCAGAAGTTACAATTGCATGGAATTTAATTACAATAAATTAGTGGGTACATTTAAAATTAAATATAAATTTCCTCAAATAATAAATCCCAATAACTTAACACTTTCCACAATAATTACAGTCCTCAAAATGCACATGCATGCTTACTAGTCTAAAAAAATGCATAATAAATCTAGATTTACCAAATTACCAAAGGGTTTAATTATTTAATTAAATTAGATACATCACCCATACTATTAGGAATAAAGTGTCTCAACCTTGTATAATTCCTATTCTTATTATTATTTGTTTTGTAAATGTATTTTTGCAAATAATATGTAAATGTGAGTGTACATGTCTAGTTGGCATGTTGATCACTTACATGTGTCAGCATCTTGAAGTGTGTGAAGGAGATCATGGCTGAAATGGTTATGATGGATTCCTATGACGCGTAAGAGCTATTTAAGGAATGAGCTATGACAGGTGTAAGAGCATCTTATGACATGGGGCCTATTTAGGTGCCCAAGAATGAGTGGTTGGTGTGTGTAAGAGAATATGCCAAAAATAGGTTGGTATGACGGATTCCCTTACACTTCTCGTGTGACCGCTATTTTTGGCAGATTCTATGACAAGCTGTCATTGCCTATTCAAGGGATGGATGCCCTTTTCTTGGTATTGCATGTACATGTGGCATTGTGCATGGTTCTTGGTGGTTGAGCCATGAAAAATGCCCAACTCCTTTGTGGGCATTTTCTTGGGTCTTAAGATGTTCATAAAGGCAGTATTGCATGTTGTAAATGCAAGAGAGAGGAAGAGGAGAGTGTGCAGGTACTAAGGTGCTGCTGGAGTCTTTTGTTGTCATTGTTGAACTTGCATTGCAAATGTATTGTAACCTTGTGTTTAAGATAATACATTATGCAGATTTTGGAGGGGTGGGGTTGTTTTACCGAAAGGTTTTTCCCCACCGCAAATCTTTGTGTTATGTGTTTCTTTCTCTGTCTATTTTCTTTATGCTTGCTTGGCTGAAATATTGTTGTTTACATGATATTGAATCTATAAGTGTAAAAGATTTTAATAAGATTTGAACCATACTTCTCTTAAGAGATTAGTGTAGGAAGTTGTTTCCGCACCTGAGTTTCCTTACAAGTGGTATTAGAGCTTGATCAAATTTTGATCCTAGTTGTTGGGTAGGGTTTTTTGAGCTAATCTCAAGTTGAGTGGGAGTCTTGTGTAGAGCATCCTAAATTTTATTTGCAGATTGAGATGGTGAGTTCATCATATGGAAGAATGGAGGTGGAGAAATTTAATGGCACTAATTTCGAGTTGTGGAAACTCAAGATGGAAGACATGTTGGAAGATCGTGAACTCTGGGAAGTGACTTCAAATGCTACAAGACCAAAAATTGTAACTCAAGCAAATTGGGATATCAAAGACCATAAATCTAAGGGTCTCATAAGACTCTATTTAACCGATGCAGTCCTTTTGTATGTTCTAGATGAGAAAACCGCATATAGTTTATGGGAAAGACTTGGGGCTATGTATCAGGCCAAATCTTTGGTGAACAAGTTGTTCCTAAGGAAGAAGTTGTATTCTTTATGAATGGAGGAAGGTGGATCCTTAATGGATCATTTAAATGCATTTAATCTACTAGCTGCACAGTTGACATTAGTTGGTGTCAAGTTAGAGGAGGAGGATCATTGCTACACACTTTTGTGTTCTTTACCAGATTCATGTGACCATCTTGTGATGGCTCTCAGAAGCATGTTAGTCACTTTCAAAATGGATGATGTGATGTCTTCACTGCTATCAGAGGAGATGTGGAGAAAGGCTTCCATTTTAGAAAAAGAAGCCCTTGCTATTCGTGGGAGATCCACGAAAAGAGGGAAGAAAAATGACAATAAATCTGACAATAAGGGTAGATCCAAATCCCGTGGGAAGTCAAAGACTTCCAATAAGTCGAAGGAAAAATGCTGGAACTATGATAAACTTGGGCACTTTCATAAAGATTGCAAAGAGCCGAAGAAAAAGATGTTGTTTAGTTGCCTCCTAGCCCTGAGAAGACTAAATAGAGAGACCATGTTGGGTCTAATGATGAAGAGCTCTAGTAGCTTTGATAATTTAGAAGAAGAGGAAGAACAACCTTAACCTCAGCCCTTGAGGAGATCCATGAGAGAAAGAAAGAAACTAGAAAGGTTTGGTTATTCTATGTTAGATTCTAGTTGTGATTTTGCTTTGATTACTAACACTGATGAGCCTAGATCTGTGAAAGAGGCTTTGGGCATGGAAGATGTAGGTTCCTGCACTGAGGCTATGGATGATGAGATGGCTTCATTAGAGAAAAACAAAACTTGGGACCTTGTACCTTTGCCTAAAGGGAGAAAATTTGTTGGCTGTAAATGGGTGTTCAAGAAGAAATTCTGTGCAGATGGCAGTGTTGAAAGGTACAAAGCTAGATTGGTTGCAAAGGGGTATTCACAAGTAGAAGGAATAGATTATGGTGAAATATTCTCTCCTGTTGTAAAGTTGACATCCATTAGATTTTTGTTATCTCTTGCTGCATCATATGATTTAGAGATAGAACAGATGGATGTGAAGATAGCTTTCCTTCATGGTGATTTGGATGAAGAGATTTATATGTCACAACCTGAGCACTACATTGTTAAAGGTAAAGAATCCTTAGTTTGTAGATTAAAGAAATCTCTATATGGTTTGAAGCAATCTCCTAGGATGTGGTACCTTAAGTTTGATGTTTTTGTGTTGTCAATTGGATTTGTAAGATCGAAATTAGATCATTGTGTTTATTTCAGAGTTGAAAATGATTGCCTTCTTATTGTTGCATTATATGTTGATGATATGTTGTTGTTTGGGAAGGGTAAAGGTATGATTTCTAATTTTAAATCTCAGTTGTCAGCATAGTTTGAGATGAAAGATCTTGGGGCAGCTAGGTACATCTTGGGTATGGAAATCAGTAGAGACAAGTCTAACAGAAAACTTTGGTTGAGTTAGAGTAAGTATGTGAAGTCTATGTTGGACAAGTTCAGCATGGCAGATTGTAGACCACTATGTGTTCCTATTTTTGTGGGAACAAAGTTATATGTAGATGATTGTCCAAAATCTCCTAGTGAGATGGAGGACATGAGTAGAGTACCTTATGCTAGTGCAGTTGGCAGTCTTATGTATGGTATGGTCTGTACTAGACTAGACATTGCCCAAGTAGTGGGAGTCCTGAGTTGTTTTATGGCTAATCCTGGATGAGTACATTGGGATGCAGTTAAGAAAGTATTCAGATATTTGATGGGTACATAAAATTACTCCATATGTTATCATGGTAACTCTTATATATCTTCGCATTCAGTTTGTATTCATGGGTTTATGGATTTAGTTTGGGCAGGTGATATTGACCGTAGGAGATCCACCAGTGCTTATGTGTTCACTATGTTTGGTGGTGCCATCAGTTGTATGAACAAGTGACAACCCGTGGTTGCTTTGTCCACTATAGAAGCTAAGTACATGGCTGCTACTCATGCTTGTAAGGAAGCCATTTGGCTTAAGAGATTGTGTTCTGATGTTGGTGTTGATGCAGAATAGATTACTATTTGGTGTGATAGTCAGAGCTCTATTTTCCTTGCAAAGAATCCAACTTTTCATGCCAGAACAAAGCACATTGATGTGCAGTTTCACTTTGTGAGAGATATGGTGGAAGATGGAAAGGTAAATTTGGAGAAGGTAGATATTGTAAAAAAGGTTGCAAATGCATTGTCAAAACCAATGGGCACAGAGAAGTTCAGATGGTGTTCGGAGTCTATGGGCCTTTTGGCCTATAGCAATTAATTCTTGTTATGTTCCTATTGCTCTTACAAGGTGTTTGACAAGTGGGAGAATGTTAGGAATAAGGTGTCTCAACCTTGTATAATTCCTATTCTTATTATTATTATTTTTTTAAATGTATTTTTGCAAATAATATGTAAATATGAGTGTACATGTCTAGTTGGCATGTTGATCACTTACATGTGTCAGCATCTTGAAGTGTGTGAAGGAGATCATGGCTGAAATGGTTATGACAGATTCATATGACATGTAAGAGCTATTTAAGGAATGAGCTATGACAGGTGTAAGAGCATCTTATGACATGGGGCCTATTTTGGCACTGAAGAATGAGTGGTTCATGTGTGTAAGAGAATATGCCAAAAATAGTTTGGTATGATGGATTCCCTTACACTTCTCTTGTGACTGCTATTTTTGGTAGATTCTATGACAAGCTGTCATTTCCTATTCAAGGGATGGATGCCCTTTTCTTGGTATTGCATGTACATGTGGCATTGTGCATGGTTCTTGGTGGTTGAGCCATGAAAAATGCCCAAATCCTTTGTGGGCATATTGTTGGGTCTTAAGATGTTCATAAAGGTAGTATTGCATGTTGTAAATGCAAGAGAGAGGAAGAGGAGAGTGTGCAGGTACTGAGGTGCTGCTGGAGTCTTCTATTGTTGTTGTTGAACTTGCATTACAAGTGTATTGTAACCTTGTGTTGGAGATAATACATTTTGAAGGTTCTAGAGGGGTGGGGTTGTTTTACCGAAAGGTTTTTCCCCACCGACAAATCTTTGTATTGTGTGTTTCTTTCTTTTTTTATTTTCTTTATGCTTGCTTGGCTGAAATATTGTTGTTTACATGATATTGAATCTATAAGTGTAAAATATTTTAATAGGATTTGCACCATACTTCTCTTAAGAGATTAGTGTAGGAAGCTATTTCTGCACCTGAGTTTCCTTACACATACAAGGATGACATTGAATTAGTGTGAATAGTCAAAATCACTACTCAATGTAGTACTATCAAGGATATAAGTCTTCTACAATAAATGAACATAATCAAATGTAGATGCATAATATATAATAGCCAAAGCAATAATTACACATAAACACATAATAAAGAATCTAATTAGTTTCTTTTAAACAATCTATTTATAGCATTGCATAAGTATATTGAATGTGAAAGAATTGGATAAATATATGTAGCACATACACAATATCAATGAATCTAACAAACCATCGATTGTCATAAACACATGAATTAAATAGAAAGCATAAACAACCTATTGGAACCATAACATAAGTCCAGTCACACTAAGGGTGCAAACTGCTTATGGGTCTTAACATGATCACCCATAAACAAGTTCATCAAGGTTACATCCATCAAGATGACTTACAAAAATCAAATGGAAGTGGCAGTACAAGATAGATTTGATCAAATTGAGATAAAGTATGATTCATGATAGATAACTAATTCAGAAAGCATAGGACCAAGTTTGACCACCAAATGGTGATAATGTGTCCTAGTTATACTATAAAGGAATGGTGTGGGAATAAAGTAAAAAAAGAAGTGATATGGAAATGGTGACAAAGAGGTTGGAAATGATGATGGAAGGATGAAATGAAAATTTCTTCATAGTCTCTAACCTAGTTCTTGTATGAGATAAAGTGAAAGAGAATCCTAGAAGCCATACCAAGTTCCAATGCCTATGGATTGGCTTCTACCAAATCACATGATATATATATATATATATATATATATATATATATATATATATATATATATATATTGCTTATCCTCTTGTATCATAATTAAAATATACTTTTGTTTGTTTATTTGTTTGTTTTGGTCTAAGTCGAGGGAATAATAAGTGTAAGAAATTTGTGCACCACCCCAACTAGTCTCAGCTTTTAGGAAGAAGTATTTCCTCATCAAATAAATATAACGATGTTGTCTCTTGAAAATGATAAATATTGGTATTGTATACAAGAAATAAGGGGTTTGCAACTTATGACTCAAACATTAGAATGATCTTTCTTAGCACTAATCGTTCACATTAAGAAATGACTAACCAAGTTGTTTGTAGCCTAAGAAGATGACAGCCAAGGTTTAGCCTGCAACTCTCTAGTCTGAGAAAAAAGGAGTTTCCCTCATAGATCAAACTGAGATTTCTTGTTGGCATGCAAGTTTCCAAAAATTTCACTAAAAGAGGAATGCAAAAGACATCAAAAATGGAGGAGATCAAGAAATAAAACACAACCTCTCATTTGCATAGTCTAAGCATGGATGGGGGGTACAATGAAAAGAAATAAATATGGGTGTCAAAAGTGATCTCCTCAAAAGAAATAGGTCATTAAAGGTTAGTAATTCTCAATTTTTTCCTTTCTAAAACAAGTATTTACTAAGATTAGATCGATGGAAACATGTGATCCTTAAAAAGCTAACAAGGGATATACACAAATCAAATAAGGATGTATCATTAAGAGCCCTCTAAATGGATTCTCACACCTAGTCAATATTGGTTGTAATTATAGTTATGAGGGAACTCTAGAAGCTCTCGTTGGTTAGTGAAAGGTTATTTAGAGACTACAAGATGGTCATGGTGACAAATTATTGGGAACATCACTAGAATTAACTCACTAAAGCACAAAGAGAGAGCATGAAAATTTGAAAGTATGTGTTTTGAGTCAAGACCTCAAATAACCTCTCATGAATACTAGGAATCAAGTCCTAACTTATGGCATGTCTAATGGTTGTTTGCTAATAAAGAAATGCCTACATTATTTCTTCCTTTTTGTTGGGCTATTTTTTGTGGCTTCACAATACATGCCCCATTTTAAAATTAAAATGGGACCCCTCTTTTCTTTTAGGGAAAGGGATCCCATTCTCCATAATAGGGTACCTAGTTGGGTGCTTCGATGGATAGGGTCTCCCTCTATGCCTAGGCTAGTCTAAGATGTCTAGTCAATCAATCTTGAATGAGGTTAGCTAGTCAAAAGATCAAATATTTTACAAGACAAGAGAATATGTGCATATTACACATATGCACACCCACTAGGAATGTGGTAGGTATGCCCAAGCATCTAACTTTAAAGAGGTGCACATACACATGTGCACACCCTCAGAGGTGTGCTATACATAGTATCAGTCCTCCCTGCCTATAAATAGAGGGTCTCCCCCACCTATGATCACTTTGGATCTAGGTGAACCCTAGAGCCACACCTATGTACACTCAAATGTCTACACCCTTGCAACCTCAGTTCATCCTCAACATCAGCTAACTCCCAAGGTAAACATTGATGTGCATGTTGCATAAATGTGCACCCCACTATTGTGCATGACTATATTGAATACCCATGCACACACCCAACAAAGAATGCATTATGTGCACCCAAAAATGTGCATAACATACACTTATCAAGTGTAACATAAGATACATAGATGGGCCAAATTGATTGGAACACATTTCTCATTTTATACAACAAATCAAGGGAAAGGTAGCAGATAATTTCATTATTGCTCCTAAGTGGGATAGTGAATGCGGCTTCCCCTCCTGTATCCATCCAATCTTTAGAATTGATCATGGTAGTGACCCACCATTATGTGCTAGAGGAGAAGGTCATAAGAAGTGTTACAAGGAAGATGGTTCTAGAAATATGCCCTGATAATATCAAGAAGGTTTTTTGCCTACAACCTACAAACTAATTCCAACAAATTACATATGACATAACAGACAGGTGGTATAGGGAGCATGAATAAGAGGAAAAAGGTATAGTGTAGGAGAAGTACCTTATTGCTCTACCCCCTACTAACAAAAGAGTTGAAAAGGTCAACATGACATAGGGGTACATGATAGATGATATTGGTTATAATATAGTTCTCTTGAGTAGAGTAATGGGATAACCTATGGCCAATTACCTTGAAACTTAGATGGTTCATTTCCTTGAAACCACCAAGACGAGGAGATTTCTAATTGATTGTTAGTAAAGAAATGAAGCATGAAAGATGCCAACACCTAGTCATACATAGTGTTCCCATAGTTGGTATGAAATAAACTCTCATTCAATATCCCAAAGTATAGGCTAGTGAATGATGGCTTCATCTTTGCTATAATATGATTCATTAAAGGATATTATGCAAAGAGATTATCTATAGAGACCACCACTACAATAGCACAAGTGGGTGCTTACTTCATCCAATTCAATATATTCACTTATATTTGGGTGGCAAGGACCCTCTTGTATTTAGAGAATCTTCCCCACTATCTATCTGATAGATTAGTACTACTAGAGATAGCTAGGCAATTGCCCTCATCCTACAATAGGATCACAAAGCAACACAAGAAGACATGGATATGGCCTGTTACTATTGGAGGTTTTTGAATTCAAATTAAATAGGATATTGATAAATATGATTTGGAATGCTATCAATATCCCTTAGATTATTACCTAGTAGCTCACCCCTACTTTGACAACATTGGGATGGCACAACATCTTATACGAAAGCAATGTATACCTAATGCTTCGATAGAAGATTATTGGATGAATTATGTAGATGACTATATTTTTGGATTAGGAAGTACTATAGGATGAGTCTAAAGCTAGTAGAGAAAGATCTCAATTTGCACATCCCTTTGAAGATATCGAATGAGGATACTTCAAATGTGTTAGATCCATTATATTATAGGGATAGAATCTTTGAGAGATCCATAATGAATTTTGTGATTAGGTGAGAGGAGAATGATGACATACAACATAGAACAAAGCATGATATTTAGTTAACTAGAGATTGAGTGAGGAAGCCTTTTTTATTTGAGCTAGTTCATAACACAAAGATACTATAGTCTATGGCTAGGCCCAAGAAAGGAAAAGAGACCAAAGTCATTGGCCCAACCTACCAAGAGAAGTCCCTAGTATGACCAAAAATGATCTACAAATATGAGTAGGAAGTGGCCTACTTTGTAGTGATAAGGGAAAGGGGGAGAAGAGAAAGAATGTGGTATGAGAAGAATAAGCCCAACAAGAAGAGGTTGAAAGAAAAGAAGCTCAAGTTCCAAGAGAAGAATCTCAAGATCCACCTATAGAAACTCTAGCCTAGAAAAAAGCCTCTGCATCAATACCCAAGAGGGCTAGGACCAAGACTTTGAAGACTTTAAGAAGTTAATGAAACAAAGACAGAGGATTCTAGTATCACTAGTAGAGAAGTATTTCGCTGATGTTTGTTTTCTAGTTGATGTTGATTTCACATATGTGAAAGTTGTTGTTCCAAGGATGAGATGGCTTAGACCATTGCCTGATGAGATTAATGTTGATGAGGCATCTATAGCCATCACTACTTTATTGGTAGAAGAAGTAGATAAGGATGCTATTTCTTTTGGAAACTATGATGTAGCAAAGTCAAAGATCAGAATGGATTTAAAGACAACTTTTGTGATGAGGAAAAAGAATAAGCTTTTGAAGAAACTCAAAGAAAAATTTGGTGAAGGGGCAGAAGGAGATGGAGAAGAAGAAGATAATTAAGATGATGAAGATGTACCTACCCAAGCACCACTTTCTATGATATAGGGTCAAGGTAAGGACCAAGGAGAAGAAGAAGCAGAAATTGATGAAGGTGTCAAGGGAGAAGAAGCCAATGAAGCACCTATTTCCACATAAGACAAGAAGAGAAAAGAAAAGAAGCTAGTAGCAAGCAAACCTAAAAGGGTTGTTAAAATAAAGCCTATAGTTCTTGTTACTAGGGCTACCACAAAAGCTACTACCAAAAAGAATTAGGAGGTTCAAAAGCTTAAAGGTAAGAGAGCTTTCATAGCTACATAAGGAGATGAACTTAAGTAGAGGAAAAGAAGGAAATATATTTCCCAAGCTGAATTAAATGAGGTGAGGACTGAGCTAGATGATAACAACCAATTCAAAGTGGCAAGTCATTATCCCTCTTCTGATTTGGATAGCTTGTGTGAAAATATTAAGAATAATGTTCATTTAAGTGGATTCACACATGTTGAGTTTGATAAAATTGGGAAATTAGATATGGATAAAGTAGAAGACCCTATATATGCCATGATGGAAAATTTTGAGATGACTCCAATTGATATTGCCAACTCTCTACCAAAGATCCTATATGATAGAGTTGAGAAAAGGTGGAAATAGAGTCTCACAACAGAGCGAAATATTAGAGAGAAAATACTTGAAAGAGTGATGCCAAATTTGGACAAATTTGAGATAACAAAAGCTATTAATAAGTATAAAGGAAGATTTTCTCCAAAGAACTAAGCTTTCAATGTTTTATAGAACAAGAGATGGCAAGCGTTGTTAAAGGAGGGAAAAATGATTTTCAAAATTCAAACTCTAAATAAGGTGAGATTTCTCTGGAATGTCAGAATTGAGCCCTTGGCTTGGGGCACAGGTTCTAGAAGGAGGTCTATCAGGGTTCTTCAAGCATAGGAGACTAGGCAGAGAAAGATGATGGGCACCCAGATGCTCCAACCAAGGGGTCGTACAAGATTCCATGAGTTCCCAAGGTGGGTCTACCTAGCTCCAATAAATGGTTGTCACTTTTCAGGGTCAAGCCTACAAGTAAGTCCTCCTTCCATCCTATAAAGATTCTCCCCAAGGCGGAGAAAGGTTCTTGTGCCATTGCCATTTTGGACAAGCTTGTGGATAATAGCATTATGTCAATGGCTTCAACTTTGGTTGGTAAATTCTTAGGGTCAAGGCCAAATATAGATATTGTGAGATCTTTCATTAAGAAGAAATGGGCCCTCAAAGGTCAAGTCTCTGTCATAGCAATGGCTAAGGGCTTTCTGTCTTTTGATTTCTCTTGTATGGAAGACCTCTCAAACATTTTGTGTGAGGGGCTATGGGTTGTAGTTCATTCCACTCTAATTCTTCAGAAGTGATCCTTTAAGATGAATCTGAATGACTCTCTTTATTCAAGCCCCTATCTAGGTAAGGCTTCTAGAGCTCCCCTTAGAATTCTAGAATGAAGATGTTTTTGTGGGGGTACTCAGCTCCTTCGGGGAGCTCCTCTCAATAGATCTAATTACAACCTTGAAAAGACATCTTACCTATGCCTATATCTACATAGGGGTAAGGGAAGGCATGGATATGCTAGAAATAGTGGCGTTCCACTCAAAATTGGGAGTGCATGTTCAAAAATTGATTTACAAGTATGTTCCTTTTGCATGTTTCCTCTACTTTAAATCAAGGCATAAGGAAAACCAATATCCTAGAGCTAAGGTAAAAAGGAAAAAAGTAAGACTATTGGTACTTCAATAAAGGGTAAGAAAATGGTCAAGAAATAGAAAATGACCAATACATCAGAGAACAAGGATGGAACTGAGGAAAAAAACAATGTCGTCAACCAGGAAGGAGACCAGAGCAACAAAGGAGGAAAAGGATCAAAGGTGTCAGAAAATAAAGACCATGACGTCAAGCACCAAGCCATAGAAAAGGAAAGTAAGGATTTGCTGAATGAGAAAGAGTAGGAGGTTAGAAATAAGGACCATGACGTCGAGCCCCAAGCCATAGAAAAGGCAAGTAAGGAATTTTTGAATGAGAAACAGCGGGAGGTTGGTACATTGGGGGACCCCTGAGAGGAGATCAAGTCGGTAGAAGAATCTTTGGGCCCTACCAAAGAACCAGGTGGATTCCCAATGGACTTTGATCACAAACTTAGCAAAGGAAATTAAGGAGAAGAGGTAAGCCATGTAGGGTAGGAGAAGGAAGATGAGGTTCAAAATCAAAGGCTTCCTTTGGAACCCCCTTTGGCTTCTCTGGTGAATCTGCTAGCTTCCAATGCCCTGAGGAAGAAGTTTTTAGACCTAATCAATAACTCTTCCCCAGATCAGATCTCAAAATTGGAGAATGGATTAATAGTTGCTCTGAAGACAACAAAGGTAAGAGGAGTATGGTTAAAATGAAGAAAAATCAAAATTGTGATCAACTTCCGTTGTCCCTAGCGATGACTAGAAGCAAGATCAAAGTAGATGTTGGGTTAAAACTTAAGTCTCTAGGAAGAAAAAGCCTAAGTCAGGTATTTGAAGATGAGACAAGAAAGAACTTGGCAGATGGGAGCCAAAGAACCATCAAAGAATGTTTTGCAAAAAAGAAATGAAGATCATATCTTGGAACATAAGGGGCCTAAATGGTGCCCACAAGTAGGAGATAGTCTAGAATATGATTAGAGATCAAAGGCCCAATTTTTTACTGATTCAAGAAATAAAGATGAGAAAAGACATGGTAGGAAAATTATCTTTCAGTTCCAATATGAGTAGTGAAGCCATAGATTCGGAAGGAGTTGTAGGGGGGTTCTAATGCTTTACAATAAAAAGGCTTTCCAAATCTCCACTATTCTTAATGAAGGCAATGCTCTCCTTTGTAAGGTTTCCCATGTACATAGTGGTGATTCTTGGTTTATTTTAAATGTGTATGCTCCTAATACTAAAAGGGAAAGAAGAGTTTTTTGGGTCAAGATTCTTGATAAAATTCATAAAAGTAACATAAATAAAGGTGTTATTATGGGGGATTTCAACAACTCTTGATAATCAATAACTCTTCCCCAGATCAGATCTCAAAATTGGAGAATGGATTAATAGTTTCTCTAAAGACAACAAAGGTAAGAGGAGTATGGTTAAAATGAAGAAAAATCAAAATTGCGATCAACTTCCGTTGTCCCTAGCGATGACTAGAAGCAAGATCAAAGTAGATGTTGGGTTAAAACTTAAGTCTCTAGGAAGAAAAAGCCTAAGTCAGGCATTTGAAGATGAGACAAGAAAGAACTTGGCAGATGGGAGCCAAAGAACCATCAAAGAATGTTTTGCAAAAAAGAAATGAAGATCATATCTTGGAACATAAGGGGCCTAAATGGTGCCCACAAGTAGGAGATAGTCTGGAATATGATTAGAGATCAAAGGCCCAATTTTTTACTAATTCAAGAAATAAAGATGAGAAAAGACATGGTAGGAAAATTATCTTTCAGTTCCAATATGAGTAGTGAAGCCATAGATTCGGAAGGAGTTGTAGGGGGGTTCTAATGCTTTACAATAAAAAGGCTTTCCAAATCTCCACTATTCTTAATGAAGGCAATGCTCTCCTTTTTAAGGTTTCCCATGTACATAGTGGTGATTCTTGGTTTATTTTAAATGTGTATGCTCCTAATACTAAAAGGGAAAGAAGAGTTTTTTGGGTCAAGATTCTTGATACAATTCATAAAAGTAACATAAATAAAGGTGTTATTATGGGGGATTTCAACATGCCCCTTTTAGATGATGAAAAATCAAGGGAGCTAGCCTAGGATGAGGAAAGCAAATTAGACCTCTCTAATTTTATTAACAATCTGGCCTTTATAGAAGTTGATTTTTTGGGGGGGCAATTTACTTGGTCAAATAGGAGAACTAGTGGGGATTGCATCTAGGTTCATCTAGAAAGAGCCCTCATATCCCTAGACTAGATGCAAACCCACATGTGCAAACTTTCTCTTATTCCTAGACTTGGGTCAGACCACTCACCCATCTCGCTTTCATTTAGTCCTCTGATGGTTAAATGGAATTTCCCTTTCCATTTTGAGAAGATGTGGGCTTCCCATTTGAATTTGGAAGCTAAGATTTCCTCTTGGTGGAATATAGAGGTGGAAGGTATAGGAATGTTTAGGATAGCCCAAAAATTGAAAAATATGAAAAGAAACATCAAAGTCTAGAACAAGATGGATTTCAGGCATATCTTTCTTTCAGGAGAAGGATGAGAAGCCAGACTAGCTCTGAAAAGTCTAGGAAAGGAAATAGTGGGAAGGATACAATAATTATATTAGGAGCAAAGAAAGGTATATCCTATCTGACCTCCAAAATATCATTAGCAGGGAAGAGTACTTTTGGAAGAAAAGATGTAGAGTTAACTAGCTCAAAGAGGGGGATCAGAATACTAGCTTTTTCCACCTCTCTACCTTAAAACACCATGCACACAATAGGATTTCAAGTATAAAGAGGGGACAGGCCTCTTTGACAAAGGAAAATGAGATTGTGGATTAAGTAGTGCATTACATTTCTTCTTTTCTCTCTAAGGACTCTTCACTTTTGCTAAACGATCAAGAGGATATTTTGACTTCAATCCCCACTTTGCTACAGGAACATCATAATTCTATGCTGAAGGTTATTCCCTCTTCACATAAAATTTATGATGCTTTTCTATCTCTTCATACTAACAAAGCTCCAGGACCAGATGGCTTCCTGACTTTCTTCTTCCAAAAATATTGGGAGGTGGTCAAAGGGGATGTGGTGAAGGTAGTGTAGGAATTTTTTGGGGCCAAGAACCTTCTGAGGGAACTTAATGCTACTTTTTTGGTGTTAATCCTAAAAACCCCAGGGGCTGATTTGACAGACAAGTTCATACCATAAGCTTATGCAATTCTTTCTATAAAATCATTTTGAAAGTTTTGACCACTCGAATTCTCAATATTCTCCATTTGATTATTTCTCCACAACAAACTGGCTTTATCCTAGGGAGATATATTCTAGACTCAATAATGATGGTTCATGAAGTGATTCACTCTTTGGAAGCTAGGAAGAGGGAAGGATTCATGCTCAAGTTGGACCTATCTAAAGCCTATGATGGAGTGGATTGGGACTTCTTGAAAGTTGTTCTCCAGGATTTTAGATTTGATGCCTAGGTTTGTAAATTAATTCTTCAGCTTGCTTCCACCCCCTCTCTTGCTATTTTAATCAATAGAGCTCCCTCAAATTTCTTTTTCTCCTCGAGAGGGCTTAGACAAGGTGATCCCTTATCCCCTATCCTATTCATTATTATGGAAAAGTGTATTAGGAGGTTAATCTTAAGGAAAAGATAGGATCAGAGACTACCTAGTATTAAGCCAACATCTAGATAGATTACTTTCACACATCAGTAATTTTTGGATGACACAATTTTGGAAAAGGAAGCCATGGTTCAATAGGCTAAGGTGTTTAAATATTTATTAGATATTTACACAAGGGGTTTAGGACAGGCTATAAACTAGAAAAAATCTCAATGTTTTTTGTAAACACCCCAATTGAGTGACAAAGAAAGATAGCTCACATCCTAGGATGTAGTGTGGGGTCTCTTCCAGCTAGCTACCTTGGAATGCCACTAGGGTCAAAACCACCAGAATCTTTCTGGAATGGCATTATTGATAGATTTAACAAGAAGCTGGTAGGATGGAAAGGAGCTACCCTCAGTCAAGCAGGTAAATCTACTTTGGTGAAATCAGCTCTTCAAAACCTCCCAACTTATGCTCTAAACCTTCTTGAGATTCCAGTTAAACATGTTGATAGAATGGAGAAAATCTAGAGGGACCTTTTGTGGATAGGAAATAAGAGATATCATTCAGTGGTGTGGGACAATGTTTGCTTGCCTAAAAGCTATGGAGGTCTTGGCATTAGAAAATTTAGACACCTCAACAATGCTCTACTAGCAAAGTAGATATGGCACATTTTTCAAAATTTTGGAGAATGGCAGGATATCATGGTGCAAAAATATTTGAGAAGGCATTCCCTCAGTTTCATATTAAGTGAAGCTGATCTTCCACATGGATCTTTTATCTAGAATGGGATCCTTAAAGAAAAACCTTTGGCTAAATCAAAGGCAAAGTGGGAAGTAGACAATGGGAAAAGTATGTTATTCTGGCATGATAATCGGTTAAGCCAGGGACCCCTCATAGATCACCCTAACTATGAGATATGGGCTAATTTATGTATAAGAATATTTGGCCTAAAAGTTAGTGACTACAAAGTTGATCAAGGATGGAAAGACCTATCATTAGTTTCCTAGGATCTTAAACCACTGATGACTATCCTAAATGCCATGATCCTTAATAACAAGAGGGATGAAATTATATGGGGAGACAATTCCAATGGGTTACATTCAGTTGCATCAGGCTATTTCTCACTCTAGAATAGGATGGAGAAACCTATTTGGGAAAAGGCTTGGATGACTAGCCTCACTCTGAAAATCAACATATTCTTCTGGCTATTTTTTCAAGAAAAAATTCTCACCTTAGATAACCTGATTAAGAGGGGTTAGATTATCCCAAACAGGTGCAACCTTTGCAAGAATGATTTAGAGTCAACCAACCACCTTTTTATTCATTTCCCATACTCCTTAGAGGTATGGGATCTTATGACTAGGTACTATGGAGTTAGTTAGTGTAATCCAGCCAACATCTAGGAATTCTTTGGACAATGGACTAGCATGTACAAAGGAATGAAGACATGGATAATATGCTCCTAGTCCCTTCCACATTTCTACTGGAGAATATGGAAAGAGAGGAACAATCATATTTTCAAAGATAGGGAAGCCCCTACTTTTGTTATCACAGATAAAATTGTTACCACCATGAAGGAGAACTTCGCCATTAGAAAGAGGGGAGACATTGAAGAAAAAGGATAGGAAGAGGAAAAGATAGGAAGCTATGTGGCCTTTTCCCCCTAAAGAATGGCATAAAGCAAATTTTTATGGGGCAGCCAAAGGGAATCCTAGCCCCGCTGGCTATGGAGGAATTATCAAAAATGGTCATGGAAACGGAGTTGTGACTTTTTCTTATCCCTTAGGAATTCAGATGAATCACTTTGCGAAGGCCAATGCGGTCTATTATATTGCTAAACTGGCTCTAGCTACCAAAATTGAGAACCTTTGGTTAGAGGGAGATTCTTTAAACATAATGAATTGTTTAAAAGGTTGCTCTAATCCCTCCTAGACCATTGCAAATGTGGTGGAGGAGATTCAATCAAATTTGGGCAAATTCAAAAGGGTCCACGTCAACCATGTGTATAGAGAGGCCAACTCAACCATGGACTGGTTTGTGAATGAGGTGGTAGTCAAAAATATGGTGACAACGTGACACAATGGAGATATCTTTCTAGTGGTCGTGAAAGATATTATAACATTGGAATGTATCTAGGGGAGTACGAAGGCAATCTTACATTAATTATGGAAATATATGTAACAACGCAAGTAAGACAAGATGTTAAGGAAAATCATGGGAAGGTAATAACTCTCCATCATTTCATGTACTTGTGGCACATTTTATGGGTCACTTTGCCTATCTCCATTAAAATTTCCAAAGGTAAGAAAGATTGAGGGATACAAAAATTGCAGGAAGTTGAAGTCTGTGAGTGCAAGATTTTTGAACAAGAACTCAAGATGGTTGGGGAGAGGAGGAAAAATGGAAGAAAAGAACAAAAGTCTAGAATAAGCTAGAGAAGGGTGGCATAGCAAGGTACATTGAGAAACTCCATGGCTTTGATAAGGAGATTGCCAAGCTCATAGTGACTACTTGGAAGGACGGGCATGTAAAAATTGATGGGGTTTCTCATCAAATCAATGTGGAAATGATAGCTCAAGTCATGGAGATACTCATGGAGGGGATAAATTTTTATAGGGATAAGAAAATGTCCACTAATGCAGTTAGAGATTTTGTGAAGAATGAGGAAGAAAGGAAGCATTTAGTGAAGGTTGAGACATACTATGAAATGGAGTTGATAAAAAAGTTGTGGAGGTATGTTTTAAGGGTAGTTATTGAATATATTTCTTTGGACACTAGATTCGACATGGTCAGAACACACCACTTTGTTCTATTAAATCATTATAGGCATGGCACAAAAATTTCCTTTCCTTTTTATATGTCTACTTCAATGAGTAAGGGCATTGAGGGTTTTAAGAACAAACCCAGTGCAAACCCAACCCTGCATGAGGGTTTGCTCCTGTTGGTCTATGAATATCTTAAGACCCAAACAAGGGGGAAATTTTTAGGCCACTCTAGGGATGATTCAGAGGCCATTGGGAGCTTGAACTATTTTGATTCAGGGGAAGTTCAAAGTATAAGATTAGAAGATGAGGATAACACCTCCTTGAAAGGCAAGAAGTATAAGGGAGGGGAGAAAATTCCTCCTCAACCCAACATTGTTCCTAGTAGAAAGAGCCCTCAAGGTTTAACCCCCAATCTAGTGAAATAGGAGGAAGATGAGTATAATGAAGAGGAAGAGGAAATGGAGTTGAAGGAAGAGAAGAAGGGGGAAGACAGTGAGAAGATGGGGAAAGATATTTCTATTTTTTCAAGGAACTCCAAAAAGAGAAAGGTCAAGGAGGAGTTGTAGTTGGAAGAGAGAAAAGATTAGACCCTTGAGGCTTTAGGACCCCTCCCTTCTATCTCTCCATCTTAGGAGATTAAGGAAACTATGGTGGAACACATTGGGGATATTATTATGAAAGATAGAAGGAGGTCATGGAGAAACTTCAACACTCAAACAGCAAAGATGGGAATTGTTAGGGAGAAAGTGAACCTACAAGTCACATTGAAGGAAAATCCCGTTTCAATGACCTCATAGATCTTGCTCTAGTTGCAATTTTAGATAATGCAAGAGAAATAGGGCTCAATATGATCAATAATGCCAAAAATAGCATGATAGATAATTTTTTCTCTATCAAGTGGTTGTTCCATGAGATTGAGGTGCTCAAGGAGAAAAGGAGCCAAGAGGAAGGCCACAAGATGAGCAGTGACCAAGGTCATCTTGCCAACTAGGAGGATCATCTCTCAAAGGTTGAGAAAAGGGTGCAAAAGATGGAGATATCAAACCAAAACCTGGCTAATTAGGTGATTGCTACCCTAAACATTCTAAATGAGAATATCAATAGTCTAAGCAAATTGCTGAAAAATGCAAGACTCGATGAAGATAAGGAAGAAAAGGCCAGCTCAAACCTTAGGAAGATTGAGGGAGAAATGAAAGAGACTAGGGGCCAAGTGGAATGAACTAATAATCCAAACTAGGAACATGTGGGCATGGAGATCCAGAGCACCAACGAGGAATCAAAAAATCTGTAGGATCTAGATACTGAGAAATAATTGCTAGTGGTCTTATTTTTTGCTTTGTACTATCTTTAGTTTAGTGTTTCTAGCTTTTGTCTCCTGATCTCAGACCCGTCTTTTGTTATGGCTTTTTATAGGTAGTTGCATAGGGTTTTGACTTTATTTAAAATTATTATTTTAGGTGTTAGGTAAAAACTCTCGAGTTTTAGGATCCTTGTAAAACCTTCTTTTCTTAATCAAAAACATTTTATAGAACAAGATTGAAGCTATTGTCTAGTAAAGTACAAAAATATGGAAGGTGATCTATGGGCTAACAAAACAAAAGGCTATTGAGTAAGCACCTAAGAAAGTAGGTGAAGAAAAAATAGAGGAAGAGGCATTTGAAGAAACAAATGATGAATTTATGATGGAAGTGCATGAGGAAGGCACTAAAGAGGCAATAGTTGAGGAAGAGCAATAGATAGACCAAAATGTACCAGTAGTACAAATGTTGAGTGTCAGTCCTCAAACAGATATAGTAAAGGTTAAGGATATGCCTAACACCACCATTCAGAAAATCAATCCCCTCACAAAGGAGGATATGTAGAAGATACTAACTAATTCCACCACCAAGGCACAATTATGCAGTCATCCTATACTAGTGAGTGTGGATGAGATTGAGAAGGCAAAATTGGTAGCTATAGGGGAGAAAACACAAGCATTATTAAGTGCTCCAACTAAATCTATAGAAGTGAAACCTACCATGCATATGTTAATATACCAAAGGAAGGAAATTTTGCCTTCACATATCAGCATCAAGGTACTAGTAATTACAATAATTGAGAACAAAAGGCCACTAGTCTAAATAGGTTAGGAAGCTAGTCCTACACCTACACCATAAGCACATAGTGGAGAAAAGATTAAAGAGAAGGAGAAGGATAGGTTAGAAGATTCATTCTTGACTATGAAGCTAGAGGAAGTAATAGAAATACAAATATTGGTTACCTTACCAAACACTTCTACTCGTACTCATAGTGAAGCACTTCACAGGCTGAGTACTAAAGCTACACCTTTGTAAGCATCAAGGCCAAGTCCTAGCACATCTAAGGTTGATAAGGTGACATCTTATGGTGAGATCAACTTAGATGAGGTGAGTGAGTTACCAAAGTATGATCTTACAACAATCACAATAGAGCAAATGAGCATATTGTTGGATGCTCTAGCAAGGAAGAAATAGCAAGAACTACTCAAAAGGGAGCATAGGAGTATTTCTACCTCCTTGAGATTGAAATTGAAATGAGGTAAGGGAGATTCAAAAATGAGCTAGATATGAGTAAATCGGGATACAACAAAGTCCATGATAATAGATAGATGATTAGAATCAAAGAGTGAGCATAAGGAAATTATAGAATGCCCTAGTTTGACCAAAGTTGACCACAAAAGATAAAGCATAAAAATTAGGTCAAATCAAGTAGAAAGGTGATTTTAGACATGAAAATGTGAATTAAAGTAAATATGAAGTGTAGAAATGATGAAGACATGAAGAGATGAAGATGTCCCAGCAAAGATTTGAAGATTAGACCTCAAGAGGTCGACTAACTGCATGGAAGAAGGGAGAATTTTAAAATGAAATTTTGACTATCAAGATGAAATTGGATTTCAATTTTGATCTGGGACATCAAAATTAGCTAGGGGTGTAATTTTTGCAAAATTCTGAAGAGTTTGAAAAATGGGTCAAAATTAGGTCGAAAGGCTATATAAGAGGTCTAAGTGTCATTCTTTCTTTTGTAAAATTAGAGAGCTTAGAGTAAATTTGAGAGATAAAAATGGTGTTAGCTAGCATTCTAACCCATTGACATCATTTTGAGAGTACCTAGTTGCACAACTAGCCTCCCAGCTACGAGGTGTCAATAAGTCATCAATTTTTTTTCATTTTTATGCATTTATTGCCTTTTTTCACACATTTTAGTGCTTGAAATAAGGAATATCATATAATATTTTATAAGTACCATACGAGTACTTTGAGAAACATCATTTGATATTTCAGATGAAAAAAATTGTTGCGCCCTTTGTAAAATTGTGTCAGATGAGCTATACCCAATTGTCACACGATCCAATGTGAAATATCACTTGGGAAAAACGTGTCACCTAAGTATTATAAAAGTATCACACAATACTTAGACAAAAAATAATCACCTATATATAGGAAAAATCATCATAAAGCCTTTTTTTTTTAGCTGAATTTTGAAGGTTTGAGCATTGTTTTGCAATGTTACTAATATTTCTTTGTCGTTGTTTTGTAGATGGTGTTCCTAGCATTTCTTATTAGGGCCCCCAAAGTGGTGGGGTAGTGTGTCTTAGATAATATTACTAATAATGAGAGGGTCACCGTATCAAGTATGGGTTTGAAGTAGGTTACATGGATGTCCCATGTACGGGCAAACCATGGGTTGTTGACTACGCTAGCTGAGAGATGGCATAGCAAGCACAACACCTTCCACCTACCTACTAGAGAGGTGACCATCACCCTAGAGGATGTGCACCACATCCTTTGAGTACCATGCTATGGTGATCTAGTGAAATCTATGTTTGATTTCCCTTTACATTCTCAGGTTTTGATATCCATGTGAGGTGTATTGATGTAAGGTTTGTTATATGTCACTAGTTTATTATGATCAGACCCCAACAAAGGGGAGAGAAGCGATGTCCATGATGTCACTATGTTAGACCACCATTTGAGTTAGGAGTGGCTTATAGATGAGTATTGTGATGAGTACCCATTGTAGTGCTTGATTTGTTCTATGGTTATCGAAAAGGCTAGAAGGGCTTCTCGCTAGGATGGGGTAGATTAGTTGTGAACCTGATTGGGTGACCATGGAGGATGGCATGGAGACCAATAATCCTTGTAGATATGTATCATGAGATACACAAGATTTTATATCATGATGGACATGCTTGGGCATGTGGAGCAGTGTTGGCTCAAATATGGGCATGGGAGCACATTGTTGTGATCTGACCATAGGTGTAGCTGTGAGAGTGTAGCTAGCCTTATATATTCAAATATAGAGGTTTTGTACCCCAAAAACATAGTGGAGATATTAAATATCACCAATAGCTGTTAGATGAGCTTACCTCCTTTGTATGTCATCCATACTGACAATGTCATAGATGGTCTGACTCATGGGAGCCAGAGTAATGTGTTATAGTTGGCCCCTAGTTAATAGGCATGCAGGTATTGTTGAGTGATTTGTGATTAGCTGAGTATGGTAGAAATTTCTAGAGTGACAAGTGATTTTAGTGGAGATGACCACCTATGTGCAGTTCTATGGAGAGGAGGCACAAGGTTGGCTTCCCATGCTAGACTATCACACAGCCCTCTAGGAGATAGCAACATTAGTGCAAGAGCTATGGGATTACAAGCCAAAGGTAGTAGATGTAGGTGTTAATCCAACATATTTATATGAGAGGTAGAGGCATCCATTCCCATGGTTTACTCAACCAGATTCCCTATTCATAGCAACAAGATAGGAGGGAGATAGAGGAGATAGAGGTGGAGGCAGAGGTAGAGGTAGATGGATGGAGGTTGGGGGGGCAGTTCCCAAGTTGGGAGGAGGCTGACCTGGGCCTAGGCTATGAGGGAGGAGGAGGAGTAGCAACTAAGATTTTAGAGAGTGGAGCGAGTGGAGGTACAGGTGGAGCATCTAGCTAGAGGAGATGAAGGGTGAGATTCTAGGTTGCAAGCTATGGAGGTAGAGCTATAGGTAGCTTGAGTCACCATTGTAGTATAAAATTGGTAACTCATAGATGAGTGAGCATGAGGAGAGGAGCCTTGCAAGGAGTGGGATGTTGTGAGGCAAGAGTTAGCACATTATGCAACATATAGAGTTCTGGTGCCAATCAAATAGTGACTTCTTGACCACTCAAAGTGAGCTGACAGATCGGAGGGTGCATAAAGTCACCGAATAGGAGATAGGCTCCTCCACTAGGGCCACCACCAACTATAGAGGAATAAAGTTAGTCTTAGGTCTAGCCTGATGTATCATGACAATGTTTTATTGTACATCATGTATTTTGAGACAAATATCTAGATTTTGGATCTTACATTGTATATGTATAGTGACACATTATGATATATATGAGATACTAGATTTGATTGAGAGTTTTGTGTACTTGTCTCATTTTGATGGATGTTTTAGCATTTTAAGTTTTCATGTGATATTTTAGTTTCTCACTCATGTATGTGTTGTTTTATGCTCATGTTGATATGCTCATGGATCTCTCTCATGTATGATGTTTAGCTCTCATGTGTATGATGTAGACTTATGTTTTTGTGAAATGTAACACTTGGATAAATTAGATGTGATGTTTTGATTAACTCCTTGTGATGACAAGATAGAAAAGAGGTGAAGCAAAAGAGAAAGAATATGAAAAGCAATGGTTAAGAAGAAAGTAAAGAAGGTATGAAAGTAGTTAGCTAACATGTTCAAAAAGGATGAAGAGAGAGCTCTCCCCACATGCAGAAATAAAAAACTAAGCTAGAAAATGAACCTAAAATGCAAACTAATTTGCAAATTGGTTTACCAACAAGAAACACATAACATGTAGAATTCGATTTCATCATTGAATGTTTGTTAGGAACACCATGAGCTCATACAACCAGCACTAGGGTAACTATGAGGATATGAATGTGATTGATATCAGATAGGAATGTGGAAATTTAATCTAAGCATTAAAGAAATGTAAGTCAAGATGACTACACAATTAGATTTCCTAAGTTTAAGATATCAATATTACACTTGTATCAAGGCATAAGCACCAGGATAACCCCTGAGTATAGTCTTGCAAAAATAGTCAAGGATGATATGTTTGTGAGTTAAAGTGTCAAATAGGAAAAGCATGAATTCTTTAAAAATTGTAGACAAACAAAGTATACCCACAAGCAAAAAGAAAGAAAACATGCCCCATGCCCCCAGTCTTCTAGTTCATGACATCCTTGAAAGATTATTAGTGAGGGAACACATAGCAAAAAATCATCATAGACAACACACAAAAGTAGATAAAGTTCATCATAACTAAGTCGATTAAATGTTTAAGTGTGTGTGTGTGTAAGTCACTTGGCTATTTCTTCAATACTTGGTTCTAATAGTGAGAAATATCATGGAACATCTAAGACTATAGGTAAACTATCTAAAATGTGTTGAGAAACATTTGATGTCAAAGGAGGTACTATTGAGAAACACAGTTTTGTGAGTTTCCAAAGAAACCCTAATGCAAAAGGAGACCTCAATAGGCTAAGTGGTTGTGTCCTCGAGATGAGGATAAGAAACAATTCCAAGCTAGGAAATTTGTTATGGAGTGATTGATTGAGACTGATAGACATAGGTACAAGGGTCTCAAGTAGCGCCCGTTTCTAGGTTTCACCACTTGGTAGATTTTTTTAGGACTTTTTTCAATTTTTTGTATTTTTTTTTTTGTGATACATCAAAGAACCTATTGCTAGGTTTTCACTAAGATGATCATAATTTTTTGGACATTTTTTGATTTTTAGGATACTTTCAGGATCAATGAGTATGTATAAAAAAAAATTGAGTAGTGAGCCTCTTAGCATAGGACTTTTTCAAATATAGGACATTGATAGGCTTTGCTAGTTGTTCCCCTTCTGGAGTAGATAGATGATAAGCACCAGACCCAAATGTTGTTGTAATAATGTACAAGCCCAACCAGTTAGGTTCAAATTTCCCTTTTTTTTCCTAGTTTTGTTGATTTTTAGGGTTTTATCTAAGCACAAGTTCACCCACTTGAAACTCATGAGGATGAACTTTCTTATTATACTAAGTAGACATGTGCTTCTGATAAGCCCTCATGTGATCAAAAGCAGCCTTGCAACATTCATCAAGAATTTTTAATTCCTATACTTGCATAGCCCTATGGTCTTCATTAATTATCAACCCATATAAGGAGACTCAAAATGAGGGATCTCAACTTCTAAGGGGAGGAAAGCCTCAAAACCATAGACTATAGAAAAAGTTGTGGCCCATAAAGGAATGCATATGGTAGTTCTGTAGGCCCATAGTGTCATATTAATCTATAAGTACCAATCCTTCCCAGATTTGTGAACTGTTCAACAAAAGATTTCTAGCAATGTTTTGTTGGAAGCCTTAGCTTGGTCATTCCATTGAGGATAGTACATAGAGGACCAATATTGTTTGATTCTAAAAAATTTGAATAGTTGTTTGAGGTCCTTATTCTTGAACTATCCCCCATTATCAATAACAATGGAGGAAGGAATGTCATAATGAAACATGATGATTTATATAAACAAGGAAGCATGTTTGCTTGTAGTAGCAGATAGTGGCACAATTCAACTCATTTGGTGAAATACTCAATCATTGTAATGATAAACTTGTGGCTGCTAGAAGAACCTAGATGGATTTTTCCTACTAAATTAAAGGCCCATTGCTAAAATGGCCAATATGTCATAGAGGGAATAAGCTCACATCTAGAAGCATGAATTAATTTTCCATGAAGTTGACATTTCTTATAGGACTTAGCATAATGAACAGTGTCAACTTGCATGGTTGGCTAGTAATAACCCACCCTAAGAAATATCTGAACAAGTGGAAGGCCATTAGAATGTACCCCACAAATATTGTCATGGACTTTGGGTACTATCTTTTTGGATTCTTCTAGCTCTAAACACCTAAGCAAAATTCTGTCTAGACTCTTCCTATATAAGTCACCAAAGACCAAAGTGTAATGTGAAGCATTGCAGAGGAGTTGGTGTTTTTGGTTGTGTGTGAGGGTTTTAGGAATGACTTGACCGCACAAGTAAGAGAAGAAAGTAGCATTGTGGGAGGAATTATGACCTACAATGATGTAGATCACATGGTTATCTAAGGAATCATAGGCAAGATGACATAGTTCTTCCACTAGGAACTGAAATCACAATTCATGTTCTTCCAATTGGAGGATAGATGCTAAAGTAGTCATAGCATCAGCAACCTTGTGTTCTACTCTAGGATTTGCTAGAATGTCACAAAAGTGAAATAGTTCCTTAGAGCATCAATCAACTTCTTGTAGGGTATCAACTTGTCATCCTTTATTTGATATTCATTATTCATTTGGTTTATAACAAGTTGGGAATCTCCATAGATGTGCAATTTAATGATTCTCCATTCAAGAGCCATTTTGATCCCATTTGTTAATGCCTCATATTCTGCAATGTTGTTTGTGCAAGAGAATAAGAGCTTGTATGATTTTAAGATTGTATAACCATGAGGGAAAATAAACAAGACACCTACTCTAGCCCATTCTATGTATGAGAATCATCAAAGAATATTTTCCAAGTGTTGTCAGTGATGCACATAATTGAGGCATATAAAAACTCAATTTGCATAGGTATTGTTTCTTCTAGTGAAAATTCAGCCAATTTTTCAACTATGGCATGCCCCTTGATAGCTTTACATTTGACATATTGAATGTCAAACTCTGAAAGAATCATCATCCATTTACCTAGATGATCGGTAAGCATAGCTTTTCTCAACAAGTATTTCAAGGGATCAATTTTAGCAATCAAGTGAACTATATGTGCCAACATGCAATGTCTAAGTTTTTGAGAAGTGAAGACCATTGCCAAGAAAGCTTTCTTAATGTTGCTATAGTTCATCTCATAAGTCACCAAAGTGTGACTGATGTAGTATATAGCACATTCTTTTCTAGTCTCATCACTTTGTGCCAATAATGCTCCTAGAGAAGAAGTAGCTAAGATGTACAAAATCAAAGGTTTTCTTGGTATGGGTTGCATTAATATAGGAGGTTTAGCGAAGTATCCTTTAATTTTTTGAGCACTTTGTTCGCAATCTTCATTCCAAATATGAGTAGAGCCTTTATACAAATTCTTGTTAAAATATTGAGCTTTATTAGCCAATTGAGAAATGAATCTTCTAATTGCTTGTACTTTTTTAGGATCAACTCTAGTGCCTTTTGTTGATATAATGTAACCTACTAGTTTTCTAGATGTGACACCAAAGGTGCACTTTTTTGGATTTAGCCAAAGTTGAAATTGTTCCATATGGTCCAAGATCAAACTAAGGTCATCAAGATATGAGTCTCACTTTTTAGATTTTTCTAGCGTGTCATCAACATAATCTTCCATGTTTTTATGAATCATATAATGGAATATGGTGGTCATTGCTCATTGATATGTAGCGCCAGCATTTTGATCCCAAAGGGCTTGACATTCTAGTAGAAGGTGCCCCATGCACATGTAAAGGTTGTCTTTTCTTGATTATCTGGAGAAATCTTAATTTGGTTATACACAAAAAAGCCATCCATTAGGGAGTACATTTCATAACCCACCATCACATCCACTATCATTTCTATGTTGGGAAGTGGAAATTCATCCTTTGCATTCTTTTTTTAGATCTTTGAAATCAATAAAGACTCGAATGGATTTATCATTTTTAGACATAGGTACAATGTTAGAAATCTACTCTGCATAATCAATAGCTATGATAAAGTTTGCACTCAGGAGGTTTTCAAACTCTACTTTGACCAAGAGAGTTAATTATGGATACATCTTTTTCTATTTCTGTTTAATAGGTTTTATACTAGGAGAGATAGATAAATGATGCATGATAAGATCTTTGTCAAGTCCTAGCATATCTAAGTATGTCCATGCAAAATTGATCTTCTTGTCTTGAAAGAATTTGGAAAAACTCTCCTTTGCTTTAGTTGAAAATGATTGAGCCACATGGATAACTTTAGGAGACTCTTCTATCCCCAAGCTGATAAGCTATGTAGATTTGATGATAATAAAAGATTTGTCTTAAAAATAACTTGGCAAACTACCAAGTATTTCATCTACAAGTGCCTCGAGGAGGTTTTCACCATTGGATACATCTTTATTTTTACTTTTTTTAGGTTCAAATATGACCACAAAGTGATTTTTGCCAAATGACCACTTGTTTTTTCTTTTAACTTTATGAATGAGGTACTTGAAATCTATTTTTTTCATGTTAACCATGGGTTCACTAGTGGAAGAGGTGATGGGTTCAATGGCATTGAGTTGCCAAGCAATCTCATAGTTATTTTGAAAAAATGGTATTTTGGGTCTTTGATGTTGGACTGAACAATCTATGAGATCAAGGTGAAGCAAGGAGAGAGATGTGGAAGCATCAAGGTTATTAGTATGAAAAAAATCATCTCTAATGACATGTGAAGTTGAGCCTATAGTGAATTTTGTGAAGGAATCTAGATCAAGAATAGACCTAGAGGGACCAGTGTGATCCACTAAAGTAGTTTGTGAACAAAACTCATTTGACCCTATACTAGACTCTTCAACTACATTTGGTTGGGTTTCATAGGTGTGAATGGAATCCACCCCTAATTCACAAGATGCATCTGTTAGGCTTTCCCATTCATACTTGTGAGAGTCTATACTCTAATCTCTAGCAATTAAGTGAGCAATATTTTTTCTAATGTGGCCTTTATTTAGGTCTTCATGCTTAGATTCATCTTGTTTCTAATGTCAAGAAGTGGAAGTTTTAGCATCATTGTGAGTAGTTAGTGTTTCTTCTCCCCAAAGGAGAGGTGAAAGGCATTAAATCCTTATCTTACAAAGTGGCAACAAAAAAGGGAGGATCATCATCCTCTAATTTTCTAGACATGGGTGCTCTTCTATCAAATGTTGGTATTTCATCTTCTAGCCCAAAACCTAGGCCAACAGTATCTTCAATGTCACTACCCTGAGTATGACTTGAAGGTTCAACTAGAGATTTTTTGTTACTAGTTAAGGACCTATGGCCCTAATAGCCCATGTTTACAAGAATTTTATATCCTTTGTCATAGTTTTTTGGAGAGATGGGAGTAGAGACTCTGACGTCCTCCTCATCTTCATCTTCCCAATATATCCAATCTTTGATTTCTTGTTTTTCTTTTTCCACTTCTAGGGGAACTAAGAATTGCACAAAGGTGCCAAAAAGAGTCATGGAAAAAGCTGAAGGCTTTTTTTGGTAGAAGGTTTCCCATAAGATGAAGGGGAAATAGGTAAAGAAGCAATAGAGTCCAAAGTGTACTTGCCCATGCCTAGGCTCATCATTTTTAGTTTTTGTTGACACTTTGTAAAGGACAGTGTCATCTCATGAGAAGAGTGATTATGTGGAGCCAATGTTTCTATAGCTTATATCATATTGGTGTACATTGAATTGTCATTGTGGACAACTATCTCTATACAATTAAAAGGGAACTTGATACATTGATGATATGTGGAAGGTATTGCTTGCATGTCATGAATCCATGGTCATCCCAACAACAAATTATATGCAAGTCGTATGTCTAGGACTTGGAAAATGACATCTTTCTCAACTGGACCAACTCTAATTGGAAGCACAATTAGACATTTGGAAATTCTTTTGAACCCATCATATTCTTTAATAGTGATCTTGCACTTAGCGTCAATGGAAAATTTAGACATGCCTAAATATTGGATCACATTGAATGAGATGATGTTCAACCTTGCACCATTGTCTATCAAGACTCGATGAATGTAAGTATAGAAAATTTGGACTTTGACATGGAGAGAAAGGTTGTGGGGATGACTGAGAACTCTATCATCTTCTTTAGAAAAGGTGAGGTATTAAGGTGAAGAGATATGGTTTATCATTTCACATCGATATATGTGGGAATGTTAGAAAAGTGTAAAGCTTTTTCAAGGATATCCTTGTGCAAAGGGGATAATTCTAACAAATCAAACATGGAAATTTGAGCTAGGATACTATTTAGCTAGCTGACAAGGTCATAATTGGAGTTTGCTAAGGTAATTTCTTGTTTGGATGATGATGCATTCTTAGGATCATGAGAAACTTTTAGAATGACGTTAGATTACCTCCTAGTGATAACAATAAGTGGTTCACTCTGTAAAGAGGAAGATTTGACCACTCAAACTACCACCTTAGGTCTAGTGTCCTTATGGTATTATGGAGCATTTTGCATTTTGAGGACAACTTTGGGTTTTTCATCCTCAACATCGCAGTTGGATTGATCGTCAAATTTAGAATTCATCATGCAAAGATACACAATAGGTTCAATCATGTTGATAACGTTATCTGTGTTGGCATAGGCATAGTTGATCTTAGCATCATGATTCTTCTTAGGAGCCTTGGATGTTTCACCTTTCTCATATTCAAGAAAGGGTTCCTTGAAAGCTTTATGGTTAGAATTTTTAGCAAGACCATCTATGAAAACTTTACTAGCCTTTATGAGATCTTGAATAATGTCTTTGAGTTTAAAATAGTATTCAGTGTTATGACCTTTGCTTCTATGATAACTACAAATATAATCCTCTTGCCACCAAGGAGGTCTAACTAGTGGGTTATAGGGGTAGGAATTGTTTGGCAATGTCACTAGTTTATTTACAATTAAGGTCTTTAAGATCACTTCGTAAGGTTCAACCATCAATGTATAAATATGTTGTTTCTTAATAAAATTGGTGTTCTTGTCATCTATTTGTGGTTTTGAACCTTATTTTTGTTTTGTAACATAGATGGCATTGGAAAGATTAAATGCAGGTTCCTTGGTTTTAGGAGCATCTATTACTCCATCATTGATGACATAGTTGTTCTTGTTCCAAGGTTTTTTTTTGTACTTGCATTTCCATTGTCATTTTTCTCTTTGTTCACAATAATGTCACCCTTCTTGATAGCAACATCCTCAATGCAGTATGCACTCTCAACCATTGTATTGAAGGATGTGAAAAACTATTTTCTTAAGTCAAAGTATAGCTCTAGCACAAGTGTGTTGATAAAGATGTCAATTTTCACAGCTTTGAGGGATTTTTTGAGGGTACCTAGAGTATAGGAATCTCCATATCTAAAGGTATGTTTCTAAAAGTTCTCCCTAATTTCCTTTGATCTAGCACAAGTCCAACACAGTTATAGCATGTTGAATGTTATAAGATTATTGTTGGATAAAGCACTATGCAAGCTCATGAAATTTTTTGAGAGGGGGAGTCAATTTTTTGAACCACTCCATAGCTTTCCCTCTTAGACTCCTAGGAAATAAACACATTAGATAGGAGTCTTTATGCATAGAATCCATACTAATAGCATAGAAATGCCTCACATGATTGTAAGGGTCACCATTTCCATCATATTTTTCATACTTAGGAACCCCTATACCCTTAGGAAATGGAGGCATGTATAAAATCCTATTAAATGGAAGAGCACATATTGATTCAACAAATGAAGTTTTAGGTGGCTCTTTGGAAGTTTGTAATTGTGCAAGTTATTTCCTCAATTCTTACATTTCTTCTCTCAAGACTTTAGCCTCAGTGGGCTCTCATTTTTTGATTATTCATTGTACATCAAAATCTTGGGGGATTTTCCATCCTTTCATTTTCATATACTAGAAGTATCGGTCCCCATTTTTCTCTAAAGCTTTTGACATCAATTTTTGAGCAAGCTCATCTTGTTGAAACCTTATGAAATCTTTTCTAGTAACCTCATCATCACTTTCATGATGTGATTGTGATTGTTTAGGTGGTGATGAGCATGCTCCTATGTTAACTCTAGGAGCCCTTGGAGGTGTGTGATTGCAATCATTGCCATTGATGGGAATGTGATCAAAAGGATTGTGATAATAGCCTCTTCTAGTTTCCTCATGGTGTTAATGAGGGTTAGGCTTAGCTTTTTGATCTACTCTTTCTCTAGCATGGATGGCTTCCATAAGCCTTTCATTTTCATGTGCTTTCTCTTCCAAGCAATGCTTTATTTCTTTAGGATGCATGTTGGTTAAAATATTTTCACCCATGGGTGTCTCAAAGTGTGTTCCAAATGGGTTTTCAAAACTATAAAGTAGATTGTGTTGGATGTTGGTTGTTTGTGTTTGATTAGAATTTTGATGTTCCACACAAGGTTGTCTGTGAGGGCATCTAGGTGGAATCTCTAATTGTATGAATATGAAAGAGTGATGACTACCATTACCAACTTGGAACCTAGTTGTGATTTTCATGTAAGGATGTGTCTTTTCTAAATAGTATGAGAGAAGTGCTTCATATTTGAAGCTTATATAATCAATAATAATAACTTACCAAAGAAAAATAGATGGCTTGTCAAGAGTGTTCAAGAATTTACAACACTAGTGACTTAAGCCAATAGAATGAGCAAGAAGCTCAATAGAAAATAGCTAGCATAGAATAGTAATTATATTTTGACAAGTGATCATCAATGACATTTTGAGACTTACATCTAATGGACTAAACTCATCTTTTCAACATAGGATAGCACCTAACATATACATTTGAGACAAGGCCCAGGAAGAACTTAAGCGACAAGACCCCTGATTGGATAAAATGCAATACAGACTCTATTTTGGTAGCAAAAAGACCCAGGCAATATTCCTCTAGAACCCAAGCAATAGTAGAATAGCAATTTGTATCGAACAACATAGTTTATAGTAACAAGGTGATACTTTTCTTTGGGGTGATAGTTCATCTTAAGCAGTGCGATATAATTTAGTATGACCAAGTGATATACCTAGAAGGAGCCAAGAAATACTTTTTTGGGCAAAAAAGTGTCACATGATATTTCTCTAGAGACTATATGATAGTTTGTCAATGAATTATGAAAAAGGATAGTTTGGACTTAAAAATTCATGTTTTCAGTTTGACAGTAATGTAATTCCAGATCAAACAATGTGAGATTTTAGTTCATGTCAAAGGACAACAAGTTTTGCAAATAGTAAAGGTATTTTTAACATGTCTCAAACAATTGAACAAGGTTAAAAAAACCTTTTCAATATGAATTAGTGATATCAGAATAGCCTTCCTACCAATTTTATTGAGATGTTTGATTTGTGAGAATGTTTACATAGGTCAACACATTTGAAAACACTTGCTAAGAAATCTATCTTAAAGTCATTATTTTTTATTCAACAACTTGGCCCATGCTAAGTTCTCCTTCACCTCACACCAAGTGGTTTTCCACAAGAGATATTGGCTTTGTCATGGAAGTGTCATAAGCAAAACCAAGGGAACATAGATGGTGAGAGTAAAATCTTGGGGTGATATGGATAGTCCACTAGGATCGATCCTTGCACCAAGAAGTTGAGCGAAAAAAAAAGGTAGTTACTAACTTAGAGTGTTTAGAAAGGGCTTCCATTCATAATGTTCCTCTTGCAACCAATTACAAGATACCCCACCTTACAGTGGGTAACAAACCTTGTGGCCACAAGAGCACCTTAAGCGTTATTGCTTAGAATTTTCTTTATGGTCTCAATCCCATAAGTAATTACACTAAGTGAAGACAAAAAATACATCTACCAAGGTTTTGTGTCCTTGATAGCCTTGAATTTATAGTGGGTTGGAATAGCCGAGTTCACTTGTCCCCACTTGGTTCATTGCTCTTGGTTTCCCAATAGTAGGCCCTTTAAAGGATTCTAACTATAACAAATTAGATTCACTATCAAGAGTCAAGATTTCTAATTTACCGCAAAGGTGAAGAGCATACTCTTCTATCTTGATTGTTTCTCCCAAACACACCAAGAAGCTTCAATTACCCCCTTGCTTTCAAAATCCAAAGGCAAGTCAAGATTTTTGATTTACCACAAGGGTGAAGAGCATAATCTCTTATCACCAAAGAATCCCAATCACAAGTTTAATGTGCCTATAAAATGAAAAAAATAGTATAATATCACACATGGAATAAAAGAAAAACAAGAAAGTTTGGTTTTTATTCTTTGGGTAGCCTTGTAAACAAGTGTTAGTAACCCTTGCACATTTGAAGCTTTGACGTGCATTCTTTTTCAAAGAAACTATTCAAATGTTTCAAGGCCACAACCTACAAGCACAACCATTAGTCCCACAAGTTAGTCCCAAAATAGCATAAAATTTTCAAATAGACCTTTATCAAACAATCACAGACCTATAAAATCTGAGAAATAACAAGCAACAATCGAGAATTTGACCAAACCACTCAAACAGCAAGCGAATTCAAGTTAGGTGATAGTTTTTGCTGGGAGACTATCATACAATACTTTGTATACCCATGTGACAGTTTCCTTTTGTGCAATATTTCTTTTTAAGCTAGGTGATAGAACTTACTATGTCAAGGCAATAGAGTTTACTAAGATCATGCAATACTCTTACTAGAAATGTATTGCATGGTAGTATAAACAAATTTCATTTGATACTGGCAAAGTATCCCCCAAAAGTTATGACTATAAAAAGAGAAAATGTGAATAGAATATAGAAAATACAAGAAATGCAGCGAGATAAAGAGAAAAACTAGGATGTTCTACCCCATAGTGGGTGCCAAAAATGTACACTGTAAATGTGTCACGCTCTAAACCCTTCTATCCAAGTGATTCCATGGGTTTGGAATGCTTGGATGCTGGCTTAGAGCTCGCTATCCACAAAGTGCAAGAAAATATATTTGAATATGTGAGGGCTCTTAGCCAAACCTTAAAAATATGTTTCTTACTAGTAAACCATGTGATGTGAGGTTAGAAGAAAGGGGGCTTTTATTTAATTAAAAGGGGACATGTTCTTTTAATCAAATAATAAACTTAGGATAGTATAGTCAAAACTATAGGTTATAATCAAATTATTTGACTTATAGAAATTTGGTCTAGGTAAATGATTAATTAATTTAGCCAAAATGTTGAGAAAGGGGTTAATAGTCTAGATGACCATTTTTAGGTGATTACACTTACTTCATTGTATGTTAAAGTCCTTTAATCAGGAACACTTCTAACAAGGTGTTGAAATCCTTTAACAGGGTAAGATCTAAAAATCTTGTAAGCCTTTAACAGGGTAGATCATAGTTTATGGTCAAACATTGTAGCCTTCATTGGACACATTTTATTACTACAGTAGTGAAGACTTTTGGGTGTCATCCCCACCTCATTTTTACCTTCTCATTGGAGAACTTTTAGTTAACCAAATATCTTTCATACTATGGATGAATATGTTATCTAGTATTTCAATTTACGTGCAAATTGTGAGATGGATGTGTAGTGAATGAATTTATAGTTAAAGTTCTAAAGGGCTAATTCATCCCCCCCTCCCCCCTCTTAGAGCTTACTTTCCCTATTTTATTTCCAATAGTTTAACTAATAAAGACACATAGTGGAGCATAATTTTGGATCTAAACAAGTGCCAAAGACTCTAAGATCATCTATAGACTTCCTTCTTCTTATCTTTTTCTTTTGGAGTCATGTAAAGGTCTGTGCACCATGTAATTAATAAAATAAAGAGTGCAGGCATACTTAACACCTAGCTAGGAGCCCGTTTGTACATAATTTGCTTAAAATTAGTGATTTTAGCGTGTCTTTTGCAAGGAAAATCCCTAGATCCAAAAATTGCATTAAGGATGGGCTTTCCTATAAATAAATAGATGTTATATGTATTCAAGGCCAATATTTTGATGCAATAAAGTATGATATTGGTCCTCTAATTCTGTGGGTATTATTTCTTGTTGAAATGTGCATTTACTTTGTGAATTTCATGTTCATGAATAATGATGGAGCCAATGTTTTTATTGTGTGTTAATTCTTGTAATATCTCTTAATTTTTTTGTTTACCATTTGTTCAAAAATTCCTTCTATTGTGATGAATTGGAGAAAGGATCTTCTTTGAGTTCTTGCATAGTGATTTATCTCATGTGTGTACACTTTTGGTGGTTGCACAATTTGATGTATTGTGAAACATATGGGTAAAAGCACAAACATGTGTCACCTTTTATAAAGAAATGGGATATTAGAATGCAACAGTTCAACATTAATGACAAAAAAATGGTATTTGTGTTTAGAATTTGAAGATGATGTAAACTAATGAAATGTGTAGAATTGGATGAATTTTATGGCTACAATTTTTGTAATTTTTTTAAGTAAGAATTTATTTATGTTCTTTTATTTTGAAGTCCCTTTTTTAACTATACAAAATATAGGGTATAGTTCCCATCAAACAAGTATATGCAAAAAAAAAATTTAATTCTATTTTGAAAATATTTTATAGTTGGCATGTATAGCTAGGGAACAAAAAAAAATATATATTTTTTATGTATATTTTCTTTGTTATAAGTACTCAAGCTCAACCTTATTAGAATCTAACAATTTTTCTCTCTCATCAAAACTTCTCTATCAAATCTACACCTTCTTGAAAAAAAAATACATATTCATGAAGAGGACTCTCTCCTCTAGAGATAAATATTTTTTAATAATTTTTTGATATGATTTACTATTTTTTTTTCCTTTTTTGAGGGAGCATCTTCTAAAATATTAAAATATTGACTTATAATATTTTGAAATTACAACATATTATTGTTGGAAATATTCAAGACTAGCTAGGTTACTTGTTAAAAGATTTGGACTGGTTCACCTATTAGGATGAAACAATTGATCTCTCACTTACAACTAATTTTTTGATAGAGATTATTTGAAGTACTGATCACCTTTATGTGATAGATTCATTTTGCTACTCTTTTTCTAATATGGCTTTTCAATACACTTTGTCTTCTACTGATTCACATCTGCATGCTTCTATTTCACATTAGTCACTCTATTTCTCACTTGGATATGATACAATACATTACATATATATACCAATCCAATTTACATAATTACAAAGTTAGCTAATATACAAGTTAATACCAATATTACAAAGTCAGCCCATATGTAGATACTTAGATTCTAAAGACTGACTTGGTGAAGTTCTAGTACTCGATGTCCACTATCACTACTCGGCATCATCATGCATTTGGTGAAAAGTAGAAGCTCGATCCATACTAATCACTTCAATGTAGTCTTGAACTTGGTCTGCACTAGTGACTTGGTAACTACTGTGTAACTCAATATAAATTGAATTACTCGTTTACCATGACTGCACTTAGTAAACACTAATCTTCATATAGCTCAGTTAACATTAACTTCACTTTACATGAATTGCTAGCTTGGTAGAAACTGCAAAGCTTGGTAAACACTAAAATGTTAAGGTTGAACTGTTGGACTTCACACTAACTAAATTCACTTGGTAACCATTGTAGAATGTTCAATGAGCTTAGTAGCCATATAGAATATGAATAAGTGTTGTCACTAATAAAAAACTTGATTGAATGTCAACAATCTCCCCCTTTGGCATTAGTGACAAAAACACTCATCATCACAACTTATATACATCACAGTGTGGTACTGGCTCGGTATGGTATACTATTTTTGAGATTTTTCAAAATTTGTATTTATAAGTATATATCTGCAAATTCTCTACTATATACACTTTCTTTCCTTTGGCATGATTCTTCCCGATACAATATACATAGAATAATAGGTGTCTCTCCCCATATATACATACTAAGTCTAAGTGTCTCTCCCCCTTTTTGACAATAATCCCAAAGATTTATTCAAAATTTATTTACATGGAGACACCAATATGAGAAAGAAAATTAGAATGTACCTTAAGTATAAGCACTAGAGTCTTATCCTAGTTTTCTTGCAAAAATTTGCACGTATGTAGAGAAATTTGAACTTCTATAGAGAGTTCTATCATGTGATCTACAATGGAGAATTTGTTGTCATGGATCAATGTTTTTGAATAAGCAATATGCTTCTACATTGTATCCATGATGGGAAGGACCATATTCTGAATATCTATCAATGAAGATCAGATCTTGTTTCTTCTCTCAATAACTCTGCTTGCATATCTAACAAGAATCTGGTTTTCATATGATGTGCAAAGCTTGAACTAGGGTCAAGTTGTAACTATTGTGCACTAGCCTTCAGATCTTCATCTATCTTTTTCAGTTTTCTCTTTATCTCTTTTGTAAACTCGATAACATTACACAACTTTCCAAAAAGTGATCTTACATTTGTGCAAGAGGTTTTAATATTTGTCAAAATTGAGGAAAGCTCCACTTGTTGGATAGCTATTTGCTAAGCAATGTGCTCAAGCACTTTATTATCAAATTTCTTTTCTACTTTCTTAATCATTTTTTCTTGACCACTAGAGTCCTCATTAAACTTCTAGACTACCTCTTCTAATTAAAACAAAATGTGTTGAGAAGTATAAACTCCAATACCTATCACCTCAATCAAAATATTCTTGGCATCTTCTATAATTTTATATTCCATGTCTTTCTCCTCTCTAAGTTTCTTCTACTTTGCCTTCTTTTGGAGGAGTTGACCAGCTATATGCATTTGATCTGCAATGATATTATCAAAATCCCATTTGGAAATCTCAATCTCCTCATCTAAATTAATATCCTCCTTTATCTCCTTACCTCTACTCAAAAATCTTGTACTCGATTGAACCTTAGGTTCAACTATCCTTGTACTTAATGCCTTTAAATCTAGAATGAAAACAATTATATAGATAGTAGGACTAGTAGTGAAAATTGATATAGTGCCAACAAATGGAATACTAACTAGAATGATTGATGAATGCAAAACTGAAGTAATTGTAGAAGTATCCAAAACTGTAGAATCCAAAATTGTACTTACTACAGAAGAACACCAAATTGTAGAGCATATTGTACTCATTGCTAATGATGTTGACTCAGGAGCTAAAGAAGAGGGAGGCTACAACTTGATAGATGAAGTGGTAGACACTTCTATTAATGATGTGTTGAACTGTGATGGAGTGAAGAGTGATTGGACATTTGATGTATCTGTTGTGCTCACAATCAAACTTGCTGAAGTTGTCTCTGAGCTTGATGTAGCTACTAGTTTCCTTGGAGAGTGAGGAAGTGAGAATTTTAATGTGGCTACTATCTTCATAGGATTAGTCTCCTCATCATCTTCTTTGTCTTCCTCCGTAGCTTCTTCCTCCTTATCTTCTTCAACTTCTTCATTGTCAAAATGTGTTGGCTTAGTATATGTTTCTTCTTCCTCATCATCCTTGACTTCTACTGGGAAGTCACTTTTTGTATGCAAGTGATAAAAATTTTTCCACATACTTGTGGAATTCTTAACCATATGCTCTATATCCTTTATCAAAATTAAACAAGTATTAAATCTAAGCGTCATCTTATCTTCATTTTTCTTTATGGACTCTTTTACCTCAGCATCTATTATGCTTGATAGCAATTACCTCAAGGTTTGTACATAGATATCTTTTGTTTTTTTTCTAGAAAAGTCCCATCTTGGCTTTATTTTCTCTAATAATTCATTAGATATTTGGGAGTCTATCTGATCAGGCGAGTACTTCCATTTACCCATCTTGGTTAACACTAGTTCTTCAACCTGTTTCTTTTCTACCTCTATCCTAATTTCATACTTCAATGATTTGAAGTTGGTTATGCTAGCACCTTCTTCCAATTTTTTTATTTTTTCTTGGAAGGTGGGAGGAGGTTTACTAAAGACAACTTCACTACCTTTCTTCCTTGACCTCCTTGTGAACACTGCAGTGGATGGCTTGGGTGGCTTGGTGATGATCACCTTGCCTTTCTTCTTCACTGGATCTTCTTCCTTTTCTGACTCATCTTGATCCTCTGCTTCTTCAACATCTTCACCTTTACCCTTGGTTAACATAAGAGGTGTGCTAGTTTTCAATTTTGCTATCCTCCTCTTGCCTTTGTTAGCTGCTTGTGGAAGCTTGATTTCAAGCTCTATTCTTGCCTTGGCCTCATCATATGTTCAAAGTGTGGTGCCTTTGGATCAATAGGTTCATTTATCAAGGCTTCAATAATGTCTTTTGCTTCATCAGTGTTCACCTCATAGGGAAGAGGTTTTACCCATACAACTTTGGGTTTCACTGCCTGAATGTAGACTTTGTCATAGTCTACTATGAAGAAAAAATCATCTTTATAATCTTCAACCAATTTATTGGGTATCCTAAATCTATTATTCATTTTATCCTTGAAGACATCAAAATAATTATCCATTATGCTAAAAGAATTTTCTCTCATTTTTGCAATATACTCATTAATCTGATATAAAACTGGCAATCCTTTGTCCATACTACCATGCCTTTTGAAGGGAAAAAATTTTGAACGTAAAAAAATAAACAAGTCAATGAAGAACCAAATTTACAAGGATTGTTCTTGGAAGTTCTAATACTTTCCATGTTCTTGTTAAACTACTCTAGAAACAAATATTCAAGATCATATGATAGATTGTTCTTCACAACCTTGTATGCCAAGTCTACTAGTTCACATGACACATTGTTTATATGGCTAGAACTATAAATCTTTTGGGCTATTATATGTATGTCAAATTTCAGTTCTACATTAGTTACACTACTAATCTTCATACCTCTGTCATCCCACTCAGTTAGGGTTTTAGTTGTTATGGCCTTCGAGAGCATGGGAAGGTCGGTGATGTAATGAATCATCTTCTTAGTGATCAAAATTGGTTGCTCAAGCTATAACTAACTATTGTGAACTCATCTAAGGATGTATCTAATCCATTTTATTTGGAAACTTCAGGATAGGTGGGGAATGTGGGTTAAACCCTTGTCTTCCAAATGCTTATGTTTAGATTTAAGAAAACCATTAACATATAATTCTCCTAGGGCATCATCATCTCTAGGGTTCTAATTTCTTGAATTGTACACTTAAAATGAGTTCGGATGTCATTAATAAGTAGTACCTTAGGAGGAATCTTTGATTGTGCATAATTTGGATCGAGGGTTTCAACAACCGTCAGCACAAGTTTAAAATTTGGTGCTTTCCATTCTACTCCTCAGACCAACATCTCTAACCCTTTCTTTGCTTTGCTACTATTTCTTGATGCTACCATGGCTACTTGGTAAGTTATGAAAAACTTTGAAGAATTTAGCTGCAAATTCTACTCGAAGTCGCTTGATCGCTCTATAATTTGCTTGATCGCAATAACACTTAGAATTCTTAGTGAAAATGAATTTGATGTCCTGCCTTTTATTTTAAAAATTCCATTAATGCTTGGTATGATGGTAGATGGGTGACATCATTATGCGCGACAGACTCTCATCCACTATCTATTCAAATTTCTCGATGAAGGTTTTGTGACTTGGTAACCATGTGTGACTTGTTACTCCCGACCTTGCTCAATAGAGTCATTGACCCAAACTTACTCGGTAGAGAAGTCAACTTAGTTATAAATAATACCAATCTCACTTGATGATCCTTTTGTATCTTGAATACTGATTTGGATCTTTGGCATCTTTCAATTGGAACTATTTCGATGTGATTATGATAACGCAGTTCCAGTTCTTCCTTAAGAACTTAGTTGGAAATGGTGGAGTTGCCCACTTCTTGAGTGACATGACCATCATTTCTTGAACTAGATTTTTTGGTAGATTTAGGAATCCATTGCTACCTCATTTTCTTTCTAATGTTATCTTCTTTTGCTTTCTTTTCATCTTCAACTCTACTAGTATTCATGCAATTCTTGGCTAGATGACCAAGTTCGGTACAAGTGAGACATCTTATGGTGGTATCTCTCTTCCTTGTGTGATCTTTAACACAGTTCATGCCAATGTGTCCATATTCTCCATAGTAATGACATCTCCACCAAGTGTTTTCATCCTAACCAAATATTACTTTCACAATTTGCTTTGCTAGATTGAATGACTTGGTTCTGTAATCTGATGCCTTGTGACATTGTTTCTTGCATTTGTGACACTTGCCTTCAAATTTTGGTTTCTCTTTGCATTCATTAGCCCTATGAGCATGCTGATTTCAATTGTAGCATTTACCATTAAATTTTTCTTTACCATTACTCCAACATCTATTTGATGTATGACCTATCTTACCATAGTGATTACATGTAGGTCTTTGATTTCTTTGAGCACCTTGTTTGGAGGATTCACCTTCTTCTTTGTACCCAATTTGCGCTTTACCTTTTTGTCTATATAGATTTTTCTCATTTAGTTGATTCAATTGATTCATGTCTACTTGGGATTTCATCATTCTTTCATTAATTTTCTTCTCTTTGTTTAATTCAATTTTTAATCTTTCACTGATTTTCTTTTCAGATCTCAGCTCATTTCTTATTCTTTCATTGATTTGTATTTCAAAATTTAGACCATTTGTTAATCTTTCATTGATCTATCTTTGGCACATGATTTCTTCATTTGCATTAGAGATTTGATCCATAAGATCTACATGTTGAAGGCATCGGTTATGGTTCTCATTGTTTCTTCAGTCCATTTCTTCTTTCATCTTGTTCCTTTATTCCAAGATTTCATATAGCCTTACTGACTAAATTTCTTGTTCTCTTTTGAACTTTCTTACTTCTTCTTGCAGGGAACCATTCTTCTCTAAGAGTTCTTTGATTACATCATTTGCTTCATCTAAACTGCTAGAAGGGAAAAAATCTTCAATTCTTTCTTCAATGTACTGATGATCATTCATTTGATTTGCAAGTTCCTTCCTTCTTTTCAAGGATTGGGAAAGTTGCTCCTTAGCTTGATTGAGTTGTGCAATGGCCATCTCTAGATCTAGCTTTCATTGTCAATTGCCTTGTCAAGTCAAAATATCTCCATTTTCCTTGATCTTTGCTCAAGTTGTCAAACTTTATCTTGAGAATCACAAAGCTCTGATACCAATTGTTGGAAATATTCAAGACTAGCTAGGTTACTTGTTAAAAGATTTGGATTGGTTCACCTATTAGGATGAAATAGTTGATCTCTAACTTACAATTGATTTACTGATAGAGATTCTTTGAAGTACTAATCACCTTTATGTGATAGATATGACTCTACTACTCCTTTTCTGATATGGCCTTTCAATACACTTTGTCTATTTCTGATTCATATTTGCATGCTTCTATTTCACATTATTGTCACTTTATTTCTCACTTGGATATGATACAATACATTACATATATATACCAATCTAATTTACATGATTACAAAGTTAGCCAGTATACAAGTTAACACCAATATTACAAAGTCAGCCCATATGTAGATACTCGAGTTTTGAAGGTTGACTTTGTGAAGTTCTGATACTTGATGTCCACTTTCACTACTTGGCATTGTCATGCATTTGGTAGAAGTAGAAGCTCAGTCCATACTAATCACTTCATTGTAGTCTTGAACTTGGTATGCACTGGTGACTTGGTAAATACTATGTAACTCGATATAAACTAAATTACTTGTTTACCATGACTGCACTTGGTAAACACTAATCTTCCTACAGCTCGGTTAACACTAACTTTACGTTACATGAACTACTAGCTCGGTAGAAACTCCAAAGCTTGGTAACCACTAAAATGCTCAGGTTGAATTGTTGGACTTCACACTAATTGAATTCACTTGGTAACCATTATAGACTATTCAATGAGCTCGATAGCCATACAAAATCTGAATAAGTGTTGTCACTAATAACAAACTTGACTGAATGTCAACAATTATAACTAATCAAAACACTCAAAAATTTATATAATGATGATATTGAAACTAAGATCTATAAAAGGGTATTTTTAGTTTTTTTTTAAATTTGAGTTTTGATAGAGAATTAAGACTTAACCAAAATAAGTTTTGGTATCTTGATGATTACATCAGTGAAGTTGAGCAAGTGTTGCTCCTAAGGTCTTGTTTGGTTGTTGGAATATGATTTAGGACTTGGAATTTGAAATCTTTCATTTAGAGTTCTAGAAGTTGAAATCCACATTACTATTTATAGAATCTAGTTTGGGACTATTTGGTTCAAACCCAAATTATTTTTAATATTCTAGACCTATTTGGCTCAAACGCAAATAAGTTTTGGGTTGCTAGATTTGCATAGACAATTAGAGGTTCTTAGAGGCTAAAATTGCATAAACAAATTATTTTAATAGTGCTCCTAGTAAAAAAAATAGATATCACTCAAAAAATGCACCAGTAGACTAAATGCTAGTTGCTTACTATTTTATGATGTTGTTCATTTAGTGACTTGGCATCATTAATGAAGTTGTCACCTTTCAATCTCTTATTCGGTGGGATAATCACTGCAGGAAAACCCATTCTTTTCTTCATCAAATGAAATATTTAATCTATGTGTGTTTACAAAAATGTGGAATTGTTAAAAAGGAAAAGAAGAAGAATATAAAATAATGAGTACTAATACATGTTCATCGACCTGCTTCAATGGCTAAAATAAATAGGTTAGTTCATGAAGTATGCTACTGATTGTTGGAACGAGTGTCAAGAAACAAAGGGCTTCATAGGTAATTATCCTCAAAAGTTCTCAAATCTTGTAGTGACGATAGAGCCAAGTTTATTGTTTTCATTGATTTGAATTATAGGGGGGTCCAAATGCCAAAATACATGACTATTGCCAATGGAAGGCTGAGTCAACTTCTTTGCATCATACAAAAATTCTTGATCCCAATGGATGGCTTTGATGTCTGATTCATATAAGAGTTGTTGATCCCATTCACCTTAGATTAATCATTTGGATGTCAAACCTAATTAAATTTTACTTTATTTAGAATCCTCATTTCTTAAAAATGGGATTTAAAATACGGTTTAAAACATGGATTCCAAATAAAGAGTAATTAGAGGGGAGATGGAATTCTTGTTTTGGGAGTCAAATAGGGATACCAAATACACATTCCTTCAAATTTAAATTCCCATTTTGCAGACCCAAATAGTGGATTAGAAATTTTTGAGAAATTTGAATTCTCAATACTACTCAAATCTATGATCCAAATAGACCCTAATTTCAATGGTTTTCTAATCAGTCCTTTCCAATAATTAATTCATATAAGTGTTGTATCTTTGGCTTATGTCCATAAAGAATTTCATTTTCAGCAATTTTCTTTGAAGTTATTGTTACCCTAACTCTATTATTTCCTTTTGAAACACTTTCTTAGAATAGGAATTCATAGTAGTTGCATCGCTATAATTTACATTAGTCATTAAAATCAGAAAACATAAAAATTAAATACATTCGTCTGTGGATTGTATTTCTCTGGGAATTGTGTAGTTAAAGTAATAGAAAAGGCCTCCTTGTGAACATTCACATTTAACTTAACAATGCATAAATAAAAAAGGCAATATAACTAAACCATGACATCATTGTTAAAAAAAGAGAAGCTTTTGATTGAATTATCTATATTAAATTGATTAGTTAACTCTCTTATCACTCCTAATTAGGAAAGTGAACTTGGCTTCCACATCTCAAGGTATCTCATCAATTGGAAGTGCATGATTTTAACTCATCTCTAACTCAACCTTTGGGCTTACAAATCTAGGGCTCTGAAACCCTCTTTCCATATGTGTAATTGAAGAGTAAAGTTACCATGTTGAATTTTCTCTAGCAAAATTGTGCATCACTTTTTGAGAATTATTTTATTATTGAGATCATTTAGATTACTTACATCATTATCACTTATTTATATTTATCATTCTATATTGCATCAAAATACAAAAAAAAAATTGATTGCATTCATACTAAACTGTTCATTTCAATAGCATCTATAGTCACTGAAATGATTAAAATATCTTGAGAGCATCATACTCATTTTGAATAGAAGATTATAGGTCTATTTATCATGGTTTCTTATGTTTTATCAAATTATATGATTTTTCTAACTATGAATCTAATGACTTATTGAGGTGTTGTGTTGCAATTATAGGAACTAGTATTCACACACACACACACACACACCTATAATGTCTTCCACTAGTGAATCAAGCATAAATATGATAGAGGCATACATAAAATATCTTCATTTGAAAATAAAGAATAAATATTATGATTGTGAAATCTCATTTAAAGAAAATCCTCTTATACCAAAGAGCACTAAGGGTAAAAACATCATTGAGGCACCTTAAGATGGGATATTTTATGTTCTCTTGAGTCACTTTCAAGAGAAATCATCAATTCTAATAGAAATGATACTGCTGGTCAATCTAGGAAGGGAAGAGAATCCAAAAATCATACACTTAGCTCAATCCCTATTAGAGGAAGAAAAGAAATAATTTAAAACATTCTTTAAGGAAAAGAAGATTAATTTTGCATGGACAAACTTTGAAATGTTGAGTTTCAGCCCTAATCTAATCATACAACATTTATCTATTGCACCTAGAGTAAAACTTGTGAAATAGAAGCTAAGGAAGATGCATAGAACTACTAATTAAAGTTGAATTAGAAAAGTTGTCAATAGTTGGGTTCATTAGATAAATTGACTATGTTGAGTGGATCTCTAATATAGTGTATGTGTCTAAACCTATAGAATCAATAAGGGTGTGTACAAATTTTTTATTTCTGAATAAGGCATGTCCTAAAGATGATTTTTCACTCCCTAATATAGACATGATAGTGGACATGACTATATGAGATGTACTCACTGATAGATAAATTCTTCAAGTATAATCAAATAAAGATAGCACCAAAAGATCAAGAGAAAACAATTTTTACTTATATTTGGGGACATTTTGTTGGAATGTTATGCTCTTTGGTCTAAATAATGCAAGAGCAACATACAAGTGAGCTATGAAGACTATCTTTCATCATATGATACACAAGGTCATGGAGGACTATGTGGATGATACTCTACCTATGTCTATGGAAAGAAAAATACATCTGGAGGTTTTGAGTCTAATTTTAGATCACATGGAATAATTTAGACTAAGACTCAATCCAAATAAATGTGCATTCAAAGTCACATTTGTAAAACTATTGAACTATATTATATTGGCTAAAGGTATTGAAGTAGATCTTGAAAAGGTAAAATCAATAATGGACATGCAACCACCTTGAAATATTAGTCAAATGAGAGGGTTTCAAGGAAGGTTACAATCAATAGAAAGTTTCATATCATAGGTAGCTAACAAGGCACAACCTTTTACTAAAACTCTACATAAAGGAGTCCCCTACAAATAGAATGAAGACTATGAAAACAGCTTAAATAATATCTTGCAAATTTTCCAATTTGTATGCCTCCCATTTAGAGGAAGGCATTGAACCTATACATATCAATAACTACCACATCATTGGGGGTACTTTTAGTGTAGGAAGATGAAAATGAGAAAGGAGATCAATTTAGTATATCAATAGAACTTTGGTCTCCTATGAAATGAAATACACTATCATCAAGAAATATTTCTTGGTAGTGGTCTTTGCTTCTCAAAATATTTGACATTGCATGTTAGCTCATTCTATTATAATAGCTTCAAATTTTGGTTTGTTGAAATATTTGTTGAATAAAGAAACACTAATAGGAAGGTTGGTTAAGTGGGCCATGATCCTCAACTACTGTTACATTGAATATGTTGACCAAAGACTATTAAAGGGAAATTAATTGCTAATCACCTAGCATAAGCACCATTACGCAATGATCAACCCCTAAGTCTTGAGTTCCCAGATGAGTCCATTATGCTTCTTGCACAATGGACATGGAAGATGTTCTTTTATGGATCATTTATGCAATAAGGATTTGATGTTCAAAATTTTGTTAGAAAGACTCAATAGTATTCTATATCCAAGGCATACAAGATAGTATTCTCTTGTACTAACCACATTACAAAATATGAAGCCTTGATAAATGGTATGACACTAGTGATTGAATGGAATGTAGATGAATTTCATGCCTATGGGGATTCATAGTTACTAACAAATCAAGCAATCGATACCTACCAAACAAAAGATTAAAAAAATTTAACTCACAAGAGGATGATAGATGACCTAAAGAAGTACTTCCCCTATGTTACTTTTCAATAGATTCTAAGACTTGATAACAAAGTAGTGGATGCTATGGAAACTTTTTCCTTTATGCTAAAGATGTAAAAAATGATTTTTATTATAAATTATTGGTGGAGATGTTATTTACCTTGTGTGTGATTTCCTTGACTCCTATATGGTATGTAATATTGTGGGACATGACTCATCTCTCTACCATCACATCTACTCCTATCTATTCTACCAAATAACAAATAATCATTGAAAATCTCACTCAAAATAAGAAATATAACCTTACTTGAAATATTTCATGATATGTAGTCATAGTGAACAAATTATATATATGAGGGTTGGGTGATACCCTACTATCTAGAAAATGATCAGTCTGGATTTGTGTTACTTGATGTACATGAGGGCATTTGTAAATCCCACTCGAATGGCCTGACATCAGCTTGGAAACCACTTAGATTGGGTTACTATTGGCCCAATATGGAAAAGGAAGTTATCAAATTTCCTAAATCTTATAACTTCTACCAACTTCATGGTACTTTGATCCATGCTCCAACTAGAGAGATGATACATGTTGTGGTTTCACAACACACACCTCATTTTTTATTCAAAAATGTGCACCCTTTTTTCAAAAAATCATCCCCCTATTTTCTTTATTGGCATAGGGACCCTCTCTCTAGAATAGGGTACCTTCCAAGGTGCCTTAGAGATTGGGATTGTTGTAGGTTTATTCTAGGGTTCTATTCGATCATTGTTGTTTGTAATCTCACAACTCGAGAGGAACATTTTTGTCCTCTTAGCCTAATGATGCGCATATGCAAAGTGTACAAGAACTAAGACTTGCCACACAAGTCAAGGTGTGCACTTTCACACCTTGTGCATGTACATACCTTGATAGGGTGTGCAAGGTGCATCATTTTGGGGGTCTACATCTATAAATATGGGACTTCTACCCCGCCTAATACCACTCATTATTCTTAGTGGATGTCCATTTGGTGCACCCTCACACTTTGTGAACTCTAACTCTCCACAAAAAAAACAAGGTAGTTTTCTACATATTGGCACACCATGCACCATTGGTACCCTCCAAACATGAAGACAACCATAGAAAACATGCAAAGAAGTGCATAACCCTAGGTGCACCTAGCACACATGTGCAGGTGCACAACTACACAAAGTGCACAGTACCAAAAGCATAGACCCCTACTTTCTCCTACCATTGCACTAGGTACACCCTGTGTAGGTGTCCTAGTGTGTAGTTTTTTTGTTTTTGTCAATTTTTACCTAATTTATCTATTTTTTTTAGTTTTTCTCTAATTGTCGAATGTCATGTGGGATTCCTAGATGTAGTATATTGATCTTTGACCTTTATAGGTTATAATGGCATCTTCATCTTCTATAGTGGAAAATATTACCTCCAAGCCAATGATATTCGAGTTCTAGGGTGTCCCTAAAAAGTTGAGATTCATAGATGCACACTCCATGATCTGAGATACAAAACTTGGGCATATAGACTAGAATGCATTCCTCATCTCATGCAACAAGCCATGTGAGAGATTAGATGTGATATGCTCTCTCATTTTGAGTGGTTTTGTGAATTCAACATCACACTGAGTGTTAGTGTAGCCCTTGGAGATTATCATGACACTAGCTCAACACTATGTGCCTCAAGAGAAAGTGGTCAAGAGTGTAACTTTAGAGATTGTACTAGATATACAACCTAATAACATTAAAAATTTATTCCACTTACCTATCATTGACCATTATAAGAAGATCACCTATGACATAGTGGATGTGTAGTATAGGGAAAATGAATAGCTAGCTAAAGAAGTAGTGCAAGAAATATACTTGATCACTAGGATCCTAGGAAATAGAAGATTAGGCAAGGTAAACATGACTCAATCAAGGTATATGATTTATGACATTGGCTACACAATCATTCTATTGAGCAGAGTAATGGGACTTCCTTTGGCAAGTCATTTGGAGACTTGGGTGGTCCATTTCATAGAGACCATCAGGAAGAGGGACCTTAAGATATATTGGGGAACTAATTATCAATTGTTCCCTAGATGAGTAGCTCACTTAGGTACAAAGAGACCCATGATTCAACATAACATCATATGAGGTCTACTTATTAGCCACTAGGACAATGAACTATCTAGGTTTAGTGAGAAGGGGAAACATCCATGACCCCAATACATGGCCCTATATTGTGTACCCATATTTGGTATAGAAGAAGCTCTTGGATAAGAGCCTCGAATATAGATTGCTAAATGGTGCCTTCATTTTTTCAATAATATAGTTTAGTGAAGGGGATTATATGAAGAGGTTATCTGTTGATGTTCTGGCTAGAGGAACACAAGTAGGATGATATTTTATCTAGCTCAACACATTCACATATATATTTTGGGTGGCTAGAGCTCTTTTATGCCCCAAAAAATACCTCTCTATCCATTGGATGGGCGTGTGCTTTTGGAGATTGCTAGAAAAATTTTAATTACATATGAAAGAGTTTGTAAAATACACAAAAAGACATGGGTGTGGTTGATCATCATTCAACCTTATGAGGTAAAGAAGAAACAAGGCATTACCACCTATGAGGTGGAGTGGGAGAAGTATCCATTAGAAGACTACTAGGAGCCCCACCAAAATTTTGACAACATTAGCATAATTCATCAAGTAATAGGGAAAGAATTCATCCTAGATGCTACCATGAAGATCATTGATTGAACTGTGTAGATGACTATGAAGTTCAAGTAAGGAACTATTTTATGATGATTCTATCATTATCAAAGAAGGTATTAAACCTACACATGCCCCTCAAGGTATAGAATAAGGATAGTTTGATGTCTTGACCCCCTCTACAATAGAGATAAAATCTTTAATCATCCCATTATGAGCATAGAGGTGGGAAGAGAGGAGAATGATGACATAAAGCATCAAGTGAGGCATGTCATTGAGATAATTAAAAAATGGGTGAAAAAGCCCAACTATTTGGATGTGGTACCCAATCTCCCAAATCTACATGCACTAGCAAGACTGGAAAAGGGAAAAGGGACCAAAGTTACTATTCCCTTGTATTATATGAAGTCTCAAGTAAGGCCCAAGACTATGTGTAGGAATGCAAGAGAAGTGGCATACATCTAAAAGAATAGTAAGGTCAACAAGAAGAAGATGAAGAAGAAGTCCACTCAAACTGAAAAAGAGTCAACCAAAGAACCTTTGCTATAGAGTGAAGCCTCCTTATTGATTCCAAAGAGGAGAAAAATAGAGATGGTGGTTGTAGGAGTAAAAAGAAGGAAGTTGAAGAAGAGAAGTATTGGCTCACCTTAGATCCCTAGGACCATTCCACAAGTTGAGGAAGAAGAACAAGATGAGGATGATATTGACACCCTCCCTCTCAATGAGAGGACATGGTTAGAACAAGTCACTAAAGAGGAGAGATAAAGAAGCAGGATGCAAATGCCCCTGGTCACCCAAGACCAACCCATCCAAACCAAAGATATTATAGATCAAGAACATGAGGGATGGACTGAGTCTATATGTGTTTGATTTGTCTAATTTTGATTGGATGCCCATTGGGACACATTTAGAGGAAGGAGAGATAAGGAATACTCTACACAAGGAGCCATTAGGCAATGACTAGAATCAATAATTCCTCTACCACATGGTCTAATCAGCTTACCACCTTCACCTCTCAAAAGGATGAAAACACCTCCTCCGTCTCTACCAAAGAAGGAAATTATAAAAGTGCTCCCTCTCATGCTAGAAGAGAAAAATTAGAGTATTGCAAAGGGGGAGACACCAACAATTAATATAGAGGAATCTCCATAAGAGGTTCTAGTAGCATAAATAAATTAACAAACTCCCTCAATAGTGAAATCATCTTACTTCATTCCTACAACAATAATAGTAACATCTAGTGTGGAAAAACCGTGGGTAGAGGAGACTCTAAAGAGCATACACAAAGTGAAGGGATTGGTAGTTAGAACAGTATCATCATCTAGCCAAGATATGTCTTTTATGGGTACAACCCCAACATGGTTAACACAAGTAGTAGAGACCTAAGTGAGGAGATATATAGAAACCCCAAAGGAGGGATTCTCAATGTTGACATGGGTCATACAAATAATAATGTTCCCCTTAAGTTAGTCATATTGAATGGCCTTCATCTCAAAAAATACGAAGGATGGAATGGTAGCACACATAGATGTTTTCCCACTCCATATCAATCCAAAGGCTATTGCACCTTAGGACATTCAAATCCTAGAAGTTGTATTGGGGAAACCAACCAAGGATATTTCTCAAGAATTGATAACCTTTGGTTTGAAGTAGGTATTCCAATGGTTGAAAAATGGAGAAGAAGAAATCAAAATTTTAAGATGATAGAATGATGACTTGTGGGAATTTTTAAAGATATGGCAGGTCCTATTGACCTAGATCACCCAAATGATGCTTCATCGATTGCCCTCAAAAAATGAGCTCCAACCTTGGGACCTAGTGACTCATTTTTGGATGTGTAGAAGAGATGATGCCACAATTTTGAGGATAAGGGAGTAGATATCATAGAATGTACTATCAATTTATTATATAGCATATAGAAAAATGTAGAAAATCTTGCGATAGTGGTCAACCAAGATTTTGGGCTAATGGACAAAGTGTCCACCTAGATGAATGATCTAGAGGCATTATGGATAATAAAGGGGTAGAGATATTGAATAATGATTGATTTCTATAATGGGGAAGAGTTGGATAAGATAAATGACTGGATTGACAATATTCAATCAGGGAACAAGTTCATGTTTTCCTTATGTAAGGACACCCATGACATACAAGAAAGAACTCAGGTCCAAATTTTGGAAGCAGATAAGTATTAAAATGGGGCTAGTCTTAAGAATTTTTATGACTCTGGGACTTATCTATGCTCAATGGAAGAAATCATACAAAAATTCTAGGAATCTTTTAAAGTAGTGTCCTTTAAGGATGATGTGCACTGCACATTCAAAGCAAAGGAGACATTGAAGGAATTAGACTCCAAGATGAAGGATTTTGTTGAAGTAAGGCAAGAGGAACATGATATTTATAGAGAAGTGAGAGGAAAATATCAAGCTCTTGACTTACTAGAGCCTTAGGAGATTGTTTTTTCCATCAAGAAGTTCAAGGTGGCACATTCAAACATTTTTTTGATAGAGGGTGAAGAAGACTTAGATGCTATAAATTGAAGTTTTGGGACTTAAAAAAAATCCTACCAGTTTTGACCCGATGGTACATCATAGTATGAAGTGCACAATTTCCAAGGTGTACAAGTGCATTGACTTTTCATCAATTGTAGTGGCCTTGATAGTTAACTACCAATTCCAATTTTTGAGCATTTCATGCACCAAAAACACATATTAGTGGTAGTTTAATTCATAGGGACACATAGAAAATAATGGTAATTTGATGCAATAAAGTATGCTAGTGGTGCTCTAATTATGTGTGTAGTGTTTCTTGTTGGAATGTGTGTTTCCTTTATGAATTTTATGTTCATGAATAGTGATTAGCCAATGGTTTGTTATATATTAATGCTTATATAATCAATTAGTTTTGGTGTTTGTCATATTTTGTGACAAATCCCTCTATTACAATGAATTAGAGATAGAATCACCATTGATTTTAGCATAGCAATTTGTCTCATATGTGCACACTTTCTATGGATGCATGATTTGATGAATTGTGAAACATCCTTCAAGTTCCATTGGTCCCCTTTGACAATTGCATCGATGGGGTTGAGGATTCATTGCTCTTAATTTCATTGGCATTCTTCTTGATCCCTTTTGAAAATTTAATTTACAGTCACTTTTTTGTTATGACTTATGTCAATTAGAAATTTCATTTTCAGCAAAAAAAAATAATCTCTTGTCACCCTATCTCTATAATTTTCTTTTCAACACATGGATAGAATACGAATACATATAGTTGCATTGTTATAATTTTCATTCATCATAAAATTACAAAATTACAAAATATATCAATTTGTGGTCATTACAAAGATTCTTCATAATTGCCCCCTTGATTCAAGTGTTTCATGTAATGTCATGCCACTCTCAATATTGCAAAGTCTAGGAGTCACTCCACAACCTACCAACTGAATGGCAATCCAACTAAATAAAATAGAGCTAAAATTCATCAAAGTTTTGAAAGATGTACACATCCAATTGATTAAACACTTGAGGGTCTAAGATATCATTGATATTCATGTGGTGGACATCCCCGAAATATTCAACATGCCTCTAAGAAAGGAATAGACCAAATGCTTAAGATGATGGTTTTCTATAGAGTTTACCCAATTATGGTTACTACGGAAGGGACTGAACAACCAAATCAATATTGATGTTGAGTATAAGATAAAGAAGATGATCACAGAGTACAAAACCCATAAAAAAGTATTATTTCTTATTATTTCTCCAATCATACATGGGATCGGGATGGGTGACCCCAGTGGGCCCCTATCACCTATTATTGTGAGAACTATCTGGATTTGCATCTCAAGGGCAACTATTCTATGGGCTATGGGCCACTCTACTATTCTATTGTAGTAAGGGGCTTAGCCTTAGGGGAATGCTATTACTTACCATCGACTAGCTATTATTTATGGCATGCCTACTATTCTAATGGATCATCATCCAGCATGTTCAGGTTCAATTTTCTTAGTTAGTGCCATTAGGGTGCATGCAGAGTTACAATCTAATCAGTCTATAGCCAGAAAGTTACCTAACTCTAAAGGCCAACCCACAGAGTTAGTTCTAGATAGTTATCACATTCAATGTGCTTCAGTCAAATATGTCTGATGGAAGCCCCACTATGTGATTACAAGAATTTTGTCCACAAGATGAGATTTTCATTCAATTTGTGGACAACATGGTTGCCAACTTATAATACCCTAGAAAGGATGCAGATCCTAATGTGTTGCTAATCCTCAGCTTATTAAGAATGCATCATAGAATCCATTCTAAGTTCAATTATTCAAATTGGCAAGATGTTGTTTCCCAAGTATTGATATGGTTGTCTCAATGCCCAATCAAAAAATTAGACAACCTTTTAGAAATAAATAATGAGGCAAAGAATAGAACTCCTAAGGATACCATAGGCAATGATGACCTTTTGATTCACCAAGACTAGTCTTTCTTGATAAATGATGTCCTTATAGAAGAAATCGATTCGTCATACAATGATACATCCTCAAAGGGTGAGGCCTTGTCCTCTCCTCCTAAGGGGATAGTCACAGTTCACAAGAGGTAGCACTTTGTAAAGTGGCAAGGTTGGATCTTGATGGTAGTGGATCATAAACCCTAAACTTCCAAGATCATTGAATTAATCAAAGAAATTAAAGATAAATAGTGTGAATAGGTTGTCCCCATATCAAAGACAACTACAAGGAGCATGTCAAAACCAACTCAAACAAAAAATGGAATGGGTTCCCAAGAAAAGTTCTTTCAAAGAATAGGAAAAAGAAAAGGTCAAAATGAATAAACATAAGTCCAAGGTACCCAAGGAAGAGGCTATTTGGACTCTTTGGTTTGATGGCTCCAAATGCAAACAAGGGGCTAGAGTCATAATTGAATTAATTAATCCTAGAGGAAAATCTTTCTACATCACCTACTGCATGTCGTTTATATGCACCAACAAGGTGGTGGCATATGAGGGCCTTGTACAAAGACTACTATTTGCACTTGAGAAGAATGTCAAGGTGCTCATAGTAGAAGAAGATTCATAGCTAGTGATTTGACAAGTTAAAGCAATTTACTCAATGATGGCCTATCACAAGAGGGTCTAGACTTAATGGACAACATTGAGGTGCCAAACATTAAATCTATCCTCAAAAGGAGGTTTGTGATTATTGATCTACTTTCTATCTTGGCTAGCACATTGCAACCCATTGAGTTTGTTCATAAGAGAATCCCAAAAAATAAGGGAACTGACAAATTGTGACTCTTACAACCTAGGTACCAAAGATGATCCTAAAATTATCAAAATTGGGAAAGCATGTAGCACCTAGGAAAGAGATGAAATATTATGTCTCCTCATAGAATATAGAGATGGCATTGCATGGAGCTATGAAGAACTCAAGACTTATGATCTCAAAAGGAAAACTACCCACTACCTTCACTCAATGAATTGTTGCAAATTATGAATGGATCTAAGATGATGTCATTTCTAGATGGGTTCTCTAGATACAATCAAGTAATGGTGGATGAAGAGGATAGATTGAAGATAGTATTGACCACAAAGTGGGAAACATTCATGTATAGGCAAATTGTCTTCAGGTTGATCAACACTAAAGCCACATTTCAATGAGCTATGGATGAAGTGTTCAAATGGTTGGCAAACAATTGCATTATCATTTACATGGAAAATCTTATAGTTTTCTCAAAGCATAGGAGAAATCACATTGTTGATTTGGAACAAGTACTTAATTGATGCAAGAAATTTGGCATATCCCTCAATCCGAAGAAGTGTTCATTTACAGTTACAAAGGGGAAGCTCCTAGGTCACATCATTTCTAAAGTGAGCATTTCGATTGATCCAAAATGAGTAGAGGCAATACTCAAAGTTTTTCTACCTAACAGTCTTAAAAAATTAAAGTCTTTCTTCAAGAAGATTAACTTTGTGCAGAAATTCATCAGTGGCTTCACTAAAATAGCATGCCCTCTTAACAATTTACTAAAGAAAGGGGTGAAGATCAAATGGACTACTGATTTTAAGAAATATTTTGAAGATATCAAGATGGCTATTTATATTTCCCTAGTACTTGTGAGCCTAGATTGTTAGGTACCATTCAAGGTATAGTCTTTTGCCTCAAAAATTCATGAATGGGCATTCTCACATAGAAGAAGGACAGTAAAGATGAGAGACCTATTGCATTCATGAGTTTCCATCTAAAGAACCTAGAATTTTATTATCTCAATTTGGATAAAAAGTCATTTCCCCTAGTAAAATAAATCAAGAAGTTCTACCATTACATACTACGAAGCAAGGGATACGTCATTATACCCAATCTCATAGTCAAATCATTGCTAATGTAGAACAAGATAGGTGAAAGGAGAAGGAAATGGAGGGCTATATTATAAGTATTTAATCTAAAAATCCAACCCATGAAGTTATTAGGAGGACAAGGATTAACCAAGATGATGGAAAATAATGAAGAGTAGGGCATAGTTTCTTATGTATGTATAGGTGTGGGGATCATATCACATGTTTGGTAGCAAGACATTGTGTTTCTACAAAACTAATGTCCCCAAGGAATTAACAATTTATAGCATAGAGCCTCAAAGATGAAATGTGAATCCTACATTCTCCAAGATGGAAAACTCTAAAAGAAAAATATGAGAGAATATAACTAAAGTGTTTAAACCATAAAGAATAAAAGGAAGTGTTGGAGCAATATCATGATAAATATGACACTGAGCATGGGTTAGTAGAATCTATAACTTGTTAAATCCTAAGCTCAAGATTTTGTTGGCCTACCCTTTTTAAGGATACACGCAAACATGTCACTTCTGTCATGTCTATCAACCAATGCCAATAAAGAGAGAAATATAGCCATGTTGTTGTAACCAATTTTTGAGGTATACCCTTTCACATAGGTGGGGGTTGAATTTAATCAGGCCTTTAAAAATACCATCTTTTATTGGACATGCATTCTTGATAACCATTAATTGCACAAGGTGGATAAAAGAAGAGACATTTCAAAATTTTATTGTATAGGTGGTTACCAACTTTCTTGAAGAACACATCGTGACTAGATTTGGGATCCCCTTCTTTCTAGTATGTGATAATAGGTCCTCCTTTGCATCAGTTTTCCTTAATTAATGGTCCTTGAAGAATCGAGTGATAATCAAGTTCTCTTCTAATTACCACCTACAATAAAATGGAATTGTTGAGTCCACAAACAAAACCTGATGACTATCATGAAGCACCTACTTATAGAGAATCCAAGAGATTAGCACACACAGTTGAAGTATGCCTTATGGACTGACAAGGTTAGAGTCAAGAACACATTGGGTGTGTCTAACTATTTATTTTTTTATGATCAAGATCATGTCTTTCCCCTCAATCTTAATATTCTAGTACTCAAATTCATAAGGGGATATGTTCAAAATGTTGACAAAGTCCAAGTCAGATTCATGAACATTTTAGAGTTGAACAAGAAAAAAAAAATTGCACTAGAAAACATGTCAAAATACCAAGTTATTGTCAAACATTGGATCAAAAAGATAAATATGATAAAATAATTCAAAATCTCTAACCCTATCCTCATGTACGATAGGAAAAATGAAAATTGGAAAGCCATACCAAGTTTCGGCATCTAAGTGTCGACCCTACCAGATAGCTAAAATTATAGGGGACAATACTTTAGACTAAAGGGGAATATATTTCATTTCCAATCAATAAACAATTCCTCAAACATTATTTAAAGGCATGGGTTGGTTGATAAAAAATTGATTTGTTTGCTTAGATTCTTTGTTTTATTTTCCTAGTTTTAGTCCAAGTTGGGAGTTAGTGTATATTCAGGGATTTCCTAGGTAAATGAACCACCCTAATTGACCTCGATCCTTTGAAGAGATATTTCCTCATTGAAGAAATTGGATAACCTTATTTCTTGTAAGGACTAAGTATCGGTGTCATATGAAAGAAATAGGATATTCTTAGATCCAACTCAAATCCTAGGTTGATCACTTACAACATTTTTCTCACATAAAGAAGTGACTAACCAAGTTTCTTTCAACCTGGGTAGGTGGTAGCCAAGGGTAGTTGTAAAATTTCTAGTTTGAGAAAAGGGTTTTCCCATTATCATACCAAGATCACTTGTTGGCATGTTAGTTTCCAAAAAGTTCACTAAAAGAGGAACATGTGAGGCATCAAAATAATGAAAGTTCATAAAGAAAGGACACTACACCTTGACTTCGTAGTCTAATTTTAGATAGGGTGGAAATTTTTTTAAAAAAATACAAAAGAAAATTATAAAAGGTTTCGCAAAAGGACTTCATCATAATCAAGATGATCAGGGAGGGCCAAGCACAGCATAATCGTTGCCTCATTAAATACACCAAGCTTCAAGAAGAATCAAGTGGAAACACGTGAGCTCTATAAATTAGATAAAATATCAATAAAATACAAAATGCAAAAAAAAAAAAAAAATGATGCCTCGTTAAGAACCCTTTGAATGGATTCTTGAATCTAGTCATACAATCATCAAAATATTGTTTATGGGGAGATCTCCAAAACTCTTTTCAATATACAGTGGATAGTCCTAAAATTGTTGAGAACTCATACTAGCTAGTGCTTAGGAAAGTCAACAAAATTATGACATTAAGCATACACCAATTGTGAAGGTCAAAGGTCTAAATTTTGAGATGAGGTCTTCGAATAACCTCCTGTGACTTCATGACCTAAGTATGGGCTTGATGCATGTTTGAAGATTTTTTGTTGATACATAAATACCTTTGTCATTTCTTCCTTTTTAGAGGGCTATTTGTTGTGGTTTCACAACACACACACCATTTTTTACTTGAAATTAGGCTCCCCTTTTTTAGAAAATCATCCCCCCCTTTTTATTTTCTTTAGTGTACTAAGGACCTACTTTCCATAACAAGGTACCTGTTGAGGCACCTCAGAGAGAGAGGCTACTATAGGTCTGGTCTAGGGTTTTATTCAATCAGTGTCATCCATAATCTGGCAACCTAGAGGAGAACTTTTTCCCCCTCAACCTAATGGGGCACATCCCCACATGCATAGGGTTCATAAGAACTAAGACTTCCCACACAAGTCAAGGTGCACATTTTTGGACATTGTGCATGTGCACACCTTAATAGGGTGTGCAAGGTATGTAATTCTATAGTTTTGTGCCTATAAATAGGGGACACCGCCCCTCTTAAGACCACTAATTATTCTTAGTGGGCATTCATTTAGTGAACCCTCACACTTTGTGAACTCTCACACTTGGTGAGCCTTATAAAATAAATAAATTACTTTACTTTCCTATCATTGACCAATATTAGAAGATCACCTATTACATAGTGGATAGATGGTACAAGGAAAATGAATGGGCAACTAAAGACCTGGTGCAAGAAAGATACTTGATCACTAGGACCTTGGCAAATAAAAGAGTGGGCAAGGTAGACATGACCCAAGGGTATATGATCAATGACATTGGCCATAACATCATTCTATTGAGTATAGTAATGAGACTTCATATGACAAGTAATTCAGAGACTTGGATGGTCCATTTCATAAAGACTATCACAAAGAGGGACCTCAAGATAGAATGGGGAACTATTATCATGCATTCCTTGTATGAGAAGCTCACTTTGGTACAAAAAAATGCATGATTCTACATGACATCATACATGGTCTACTTTTTGGTCACTAGAGCAATGGACTATCTGGGTTTAGTGAGAAGGAGAAACATCCACGACCCAAATGGATGGCCCTACATTATGTACGCATAGTTGGTGTAGTAGAAGCTCCCATATTAGAACCTATAATACTAATTAGTGAATGGTGCCTTCATTTTCACAATAATCTTGATCATTGAAGGGGTTTATGCGAGAGGTTATCCATTGAAGTTGCAGCTAGCATAACACAAGTAGGTGGATATTTTATCTAGTTCAACACATTCACTATTTGGGTGGTTGGAACTCTCCTATGCTCCAAGAATCTACCTTGTTATCCATCAGATAGGCTTGTTCTTTTGGAGATTGCTAGATGATTGGCTTTTTCATATGAAAGAGTTAAAAAAATGCACAAAAAGACATGGGTTTGGTCGATCACCATTGGGCCTTATAAGGTAAAGAAGAAAAAAGACATCACCACCTATGAGGTAGAGTAGAAGTATCTGCTGGAAGAATACCAGATGCCCTACCCAAATTTTGACAAAATTGGAATGATTCAAAAAGTGAGAGGGAAGGATTTCATCCTAAATGTTTCCATTGAAGATCATTGGTTGAACTATGTAGATGACTATAAAGTTCAAATAAGGAACTATTGTAGGATGAGTCTATCACTAGGAGAGAAGGCATTAAACTTGTACATAACCCCTCAAGGTATGGATAAGGATAGCCAAAATATCCTAGACCCCCTCTACAATAGAGATAAGATCTTTGATTTTTCTATATAAACATAGAGGTGGGCAGAGAGGATAATGATGACATACAACATCTAGTGAGGCATGTCATTGAGATGACAAAGAAATAGGTGAGGAATCCTTATAGTTTTGATGTGGTACCCAATGCTCCAACTCTATAAGCACTTGCAAGACTAGAAAAGGGAAAAGGGACCAAAGTTAATATCCCCACACATCAAGAGAACACCTCAATAAGACTTGACACTTTATATATGTACATAAGATATGTGGTATACATCCAAAAGGATAGTAAGGTCAAGGGGAAGAAGAAGAGGAACCTATACTAAGACTAAAGAAGAACTGGTTGAAGAACCTCTAGTAAAGACTAAAGCCTCCCTGTTAATTCCAAACTGGAGAAAAATAGAGATAGTGGCTATAGCAATAAACATAAGGAAGTTGAACAAGATAAGTATTGCCTTATCTCATATCCTTGAGCCTATTTTAGAGGTTGGGGAAGAAGAATAGGAAGAGGATGATATTGACATCCTTCTTCTTAATAAAAGGGCATGGTTAGCATATTTTGCTAAAGAGTAGAGATAGAGGAGGGATGGAGTGAGTCTATATTGGGGACTGGATCAGATGTGTTTGATTTGTTTGATTTTGATTGGATGTCCATTGGGACACATTTAGAATAAGGAGAGATAAGGGATACTATGCACTAGGAGCCATTAGGCAATGACTAGAATTCAATACCTCCTCTCCCTCAAGGTCCAATCAGCATACCACCTTATCTCCTAGAAGGCTAAAAAAACCTCCTCTGGCTCCACCAGAGTATGAAACTATACAATTGCTTCCTCCCATGTTGGAAGAGAAAACTTGGAGTATTATAGAGGGGGAGACATATACAATTAATATAGAGGAATCTCCACAAGATGGTTTGGAAGATGAAACAAAGGAATAGACTCCCTTAATAATACAACCATCTTCCTTTGTTCCTACAATCATAATGGCTACATCTAGTGTAGAAAAACCAATGGAAGAGAAGACTCAAAGGATCATAGATATAGGGAAGGGATTGGCAGTGATGATAGTATTGGAATCTAGCCAGGATAGGTCTTTAATGGTTACAACCCTAACATGGTTGACATAGGTAGTAGAGACCTAGTAAGGGAAATATATACAAACCTCGAAGGAGGGATAATTAGTTTTTACATGAGTCATGCAGACAATAGGGTTCCCTTAGGAGAGTCAAATTGAATGGCCTTCATCTCAAAAAATAGGCAAAATGAGATGGTAGCACACATAGCTATTTCCCCGCTCCATGCCAATCTAGAGGCCATTACACCTCAAGACTTTCAGTTCCAGGAAGTTGTATTGGGGAACCAACCAAGGATACTACTAAAGCATTGACAACCTTGGGTTTGAAATAGGTGTTCCAATAGTTGGATAGTGGAGAAGAATAGCTCTAGATTTTAAGAAGACAAAATGATGTCTAATAGAGGTTGAAAGTGTCTTAATTTTTAATTAGATTTCCTCCATTTGTCATTAAATTTTAGTTCCTAAGTCATTAGTTAACTAGTAGGAATGCAAAGAAACATGCTTTATTTATTATTAATTTGAAGGTATATTCTTCCTTGTGTTTTTGTCTCTTGTGTGATAATTTTTATTAAATGCTTCTAGAAATTACTCCAAAGGTGCTATAGGACAGGACGGTTGAAGAATGCAGAAGATATGTATTGTTGCTAATCCAAATTTTGATCTTACTAATGGAGGCAGTTTAAGTTCTAGGGATAGAATTTAGTCTTTTTATATTGAATATGGCTTGTGGCCTATGGCCAAAGCCATGTTCCTAATTTCCCAAGAATAGATTTTGATCAATTAAAAATTGATTCCTTGTTTAGAATCTATATTTGCGGACAAGAGACTTCTAATTTACTTATATGTGTCTGTAAACCTTTGAGACATATTTTATACACACACACACACACACACACCAAAGCCATATTCCTAATTTCCCAAGAATAGATTTTGATCGATTAAAAATTGATTCCTTGTTTAGAATCTATATAAAGTGGACAAGAGACTTCTAATTTACTTATATGTGTGTGTAAACCTTTGAGACATATTAGATATATAAATGTAGATATAGATATTGTTATGAAGTATTGAAATTGATAATTTTTTTGTAGATATATTCATTCATGCTTTGAAGAAACCTAATTGATTGAGTTTCCTCTCACCACAAGAACTAGAGGAAGGGCCCCCTCTCAGAACCTAGATGAGATTGTTTTAATTGTTTTTTTTTGTTTATGTTGTGTGATTCTTATTTATGAGTAATGTGTGTTTGGTGTGAACTAATTAATCTTGACTATTGAATAGATTTTTTAAATAGCTTAGTTATAATTTATTTTGAGTAGTGGATCTCATATTTCATTGTGACTATTCTACTTAAATATTAATATCATCATCTTTTGGTGATAATTTGCCACATTTTGTTATAGACTCATAATCCCTATTGCAATTAGGGAAAAGAAAAGCCTACAATGCAATGGTAACTTGTGAGCCTCTTATATGGGAGGTCTTGGGTTCGAATCTACCTTTGCTTAACGTATAATAATAATTAATTCTAGTGAATAATAATAATTAATCTAGGCTTCTATCATTTACCGATCAAAAAAAAAAAAATCCTTGCTGCAATTAATATATCCTATTGTAGAATAGTGAATGCCTTGCCTCTATTGTAATTCATATATTATCTTACTACCATTAAAACATCAACCTCCTATCATAACCCCATATTCCTTTCATAAACCACAAGTCTCTTGTTGTTTTTCACTACTTTTTTCAATAATTATTAACAGAGGTCTCTTGTTGCCACCAACTCTCCTATCCCAACTGAGTCTACTTTATTTGTGCATGTTAATATATATATATATATATATATATATATATATATATATATCAAAGAACTTAAAGAATGAATTTTAGTATTCATATTTAATCGATTGAGTGTGATTATTAATTATAATGTTCAGTATTGCTATTTAATTAACTGGGAGTGATTATTAATTGTGATTTTCACTATGAGTATTTGATTAATTAATGAGATGATGTTATATTCTAGTAATTTATGTAATTAGATTGGATCCAAGTGTGAAAATAGATTTCATCTTGTCAGTGTGAATTATTTTTATGAAGAGAGTTTTATTCTTTCGGCTGTGCATTTCAATTCATTAGTTAAAAGACTTTTAATTTGATTCCTTAGCATGTGAACCAGATTGCATTTATAACTGCTTCACCTACTATCTTCATCCCTTGAGTAGATTGTAAATATATCTCTCATCATCTTATGAGTCTTGAATTGACACTCTTAGGGTATTTTAGTCAATATTAAATCTCAAAAAAACTCATTAAAATAGCCCCCAACTTTACCCTACAATGTCTTACAAAAATTTATAAAAGAGGTGGTCGGTCCCATTGACCTCAATCACCTAAAGGATTCTTTATTGGTTGCCCTCAAAAAATGATTTTTGACCTTAGAACCTAGTGACTCATTTTTGGATGTGTACTAGAGATGTTGCCATAGTTTTGAGGATAAGGGAGTAGAGATCATAAAAGCTAATATGCATTTATTACATAGCATACAAAAGAATACAAAGAAACTTGCACCTATGGTCAACCAAGATTTTGGGATGATGGACAAAGTGCCCACCTGGATGAATGGCCTAGAGGTATGGCAGGTAATAAAGGGGTAGAGATATTGAATGTTGATTAATATTTATAGTGGGGAAGAGTTGGATAAGATGGATGACTAGATTGATAAGATTCAATGATGAAACAAGTTCATGTTGGGCTTATATGAGGACATCCAAGATATGCAAGCAAGGATTGTGGCCCAAATTTTGAAAGTAGATAAGTATTATAGTGTGGCTAGTATAGAGATTTTTTATGGTGACTCCAAGACTCATCTATGATTAATGGAAGCAGTCATACAAAAATTCCAGATAGTAGTTTCCTATGAGGATTATATTGAAGAAATTGGACTCCAAGATGGAGGATTTTGTTGTAGGAAAGAGATATAAGATTTTTACGGAGAAGTGAGAGGCAAATATCAAGCCCTCAACTTACCAGAGCCTCAGGAGATTACTACTACTATCAAGAAGTTTAAGATGGCACATTGAGACATCATTTTGATAGAGGGTAAAGAAGACCTAGATGTTGGAAATTAGAGTTTTGGAACTTATAAAAATCATGTTGGTTTGACCATATGGTTCCTCAAGGTGTGCAAGTGTGTTGTACTACCAACCCACAGCTTGCCTTTATGTTCTGTGTGTCAAACTCTTTTAGGCATATTTTTACGCACATGTTACTTTCAAAGATATTTGGTATGATATTATTTCATGACTTGGACTATAAATTGATGATGATTAATTAGTTGATTACATTTCACGTATTATTTGATGATTATGATTACTTTGTATTGATGGTGCTTTAATTACTCTTAGTTGCTAAATGTGATTGCTCTCATGACAATGTCATATGATATGACTCTAAATGATGATTTTTTTACATTCATGTTGATGAGTGGTTGTATTTGAATATGAAATGAATTGTACTCATGATTTAATGTAGTACTTACCCCATACTTGCATGTGTAAGGCATGGATGTCTATTTCACTTTTCTATCTTATGTGTTTGATGTGGTTGAGGGAGGGAGTCATAGTCACCTACTGCCCTGGATTTGCACGATGAACCACTCCCCACCATTATTTTTTTAGCTTATATATATATGTGTGTGTGTGTGTGTATGCTCATGTTTTATGCAAGTTGTAGGTATTGGGCATCAACTTCCTTGAATTGTCAAGATGAATGTGCCCTATTGTAATAACTCAATGGTAGGAATGGGAAGATAATGATCAGATCCAATCCTAGTCATAGCCTAAATACTCATATATGATTATCTACCCTTTTTAAACTTGTGAGTCTTTCTTTGTGTATGTTGTTAACTTTCACTTTGGTCAATTTTGCTAATGTGTTTTATGTGGCATTGACTTTGTGAATTGGTTAGGTTAAATACTTATTTATGATTTTTGGATTGATCAAATGATATTTGAATTATTAAATATTATTTGATTTAAGTGGGAAAATATTAAATAAGATGATATTTAATTTATCGGAATTATTTAGGTATATGTTATAATTTAAAGGATTTAATTTAGAAGTCTAAATTAGAAAATTAAATTTAAAAAAATTAAAATATTAATATTAAACATTATTTTATTATAAATGTTTGATTAATATTGATAAAATTAGAGTTGCATTTAAATAATGCACTTTAATTATATTTATTGATTAAAATAATAAATATTGCTTTTAATGTGCTTGCATTAAATAAAAAAGTGGGAGAAATAAAATAATAGAATATTTTAATTAAAAGGTGAGTTAAATATGTATGGAAGGATTAATTGAATAAAGTAATTAGATTTTAGGGATTTTTAGAGACATAAACCCTAAGGAAAAGTTAGGGCTCTATATTAGAAGAATTTGGTTTTTTATTTAGACAGGTTTTGGTGAGTAAATTTTCAGAATCAGAGCACAGAATTATTAAAAAACTTCAAGGGTTTGAATTCCTAGGGGTTTCACCAGATTATCCAAATTGTTAGCATCATATTAACATAGGGTACCCGTAGTAGAATCTATTTGGAAAAAAATTGTATTCTTTGTGTCTGCTTGGTTGTTTATGAATCAAATCATTATTTTAAATTTAATTGAAATTGTCTCAACGGAATTCTTTATTAAACATAGTTAATTATTAAAAGAAAAAAAAATCTTCCAACTAAGGCTTGTTTGAGCATGAATTCAAACAAGAAAATTTAGCAAAAAAACCTCGATAAATGTTACCAAATAGAGATATTTCATAAGTAGCTGTCTTATAAAAATATCTATGATCAAAACCTCTGTAGTCCGAATCATGAAACTATTATAAACTAATTTTGGATGAATGGAAAAAGTTCATCTATCAGAGTGCTGATATAAACCTAGTAAAAAGATTTGTACATTTTATATTTTATTTAAAAAAATTAATTTAAAATTAATTATTATTTTTTGGAGGGGTTTTACGGCCTCTCCCCCCACCACCATTTACCTTGGTTCTTGCCAAGCAGCACACGACTGTTGTAGCAAACTGTGGCTACTCGCAATTGCAAGGCAATCACCTTCCTTTAGGGAGAGTCATGGGGAGCCATTTTGGGCCATAAAATGCATGGGCCATACCACAATTAATGTTTATTTAATTTATTGTTTTAAAAAAATTAAATATTTTATTTTAATGTTTGTAATAATTTTAATATTATATTAATTCAATTTTTTTTAAATATGAATTAAATTATTTTTAACGGAATTTATAAAGTTTAAAATTTATCAATTTGTAAATTATTTATTGTTTCATTTTAAAATTGGAAATAGTAAATGGGGTCATATTTTTATAAATGTGTTGTTAGATTTATAATTTTATGTCTCTTAAATAGATTTTAAATATGGAATCATGGCAATAATATTTATTTTGAAAAAAAAACATATAAAACATGTTGACTCAACCATCTATGACCTAAACTTTAGCATTAAAAGACAAATCAATTGAACCATATGACTAGATAATTGTATTCTATATTTGTTCATTTGAGTCTTTGTTTTGTGATGGTTATTTAGTTCTAGAGGGTTGTTCCTCGTGTGATTTTTTCATGTGGATTATTTAGCCAGCCAACTAGGATGTACATCAAAGGCTTTTGTGTTTTCTTTTACTATGTTTATCTCATAGGATGTCAATATGTTCCTTGTGTTTCAAATTGAAATTTGCATTTATGAGATTTACTTGGTTGAGCTTTTATGTCAATTAGAGTTTTAAGAACCAAATTATTTTTGGGTTGCCTGTAAGGATCTGAGTTTGATCATTATAGTTGTTGTGGTATGGGAAACCGTTGTGGTTTATGTGCTTAGGGGAGGCTGTATAGGTACATGTCTTTGGGAGTGGCTTATAATAGGAGTTTGGGACCCAAAGTGATCAGTACCAAGGTAACCTATTGTAAGTTGTGTAACAAGTGATAACATGGTTGTAACTTGCCTTCCCCTAGTTTACAGTTTGTTATTATTGTTGAACTCTTTTAGGCCAATTTATGCTTGATGATTAGTAGCATTATCTTTCAGATTATCAGATATTGTTTCACAGTTTCTTGATTCTATGATGAGACTACTTGGTACTATTTACTTCATGTATGCATCATGATGATTAGTTAGATAGATTATCATATGTGTTTTCTTATGGATACTTACCCCATACTGCATGTGTATGGTGTGTGTGTGTGTGTGTGTGTGTGTGTGTGTGTGTATTTTATGTATGATGTTTTTTATGTGGTTAAGGAAGGGAGTCATAGCCACCTACTAGTCGGGATCTACATGATGCACCACTTCATGCCATTGCCTGTTTAGTTTAGAATATATGTGTTTTTAAATGCATGGATTTTATGTAGATTGCAAGTACCAGATATCAACTTCCTTGAATTTCTAGGATGAGCATACCCTATCAAATTATCTCAATGGTAAGAGAGGGGAGATAAATTCTTGAGTCCAAATCCTAAACTTTAAACCCATTCGTCCTAGAAAATTAGGACAAGTATCTGAGATGATTACCTTTCGAATGCATCGTATGACGTAAATTCATGACTATGACCCTTGAGTTTGGTCTTGTATGTGTTATTTTATATTGGGTTTTCGTATTTCATCTTGTAAGTCTTTTGTGATTTTTATGCTAATTAAGTCAAATTAAAAGATTAATTAATGATTTAATTTAATGGAAAAATATTATGATATTTTCAATATTTAATTATATTTAATTAATTGCAAAATTAATTAGATTTAAAGATAAAATTATAGTTTAATTTTAGAGTGTAATAATATTTATTTAATTTAATAATAATATATTTAGGAGATCATTTGTAAATATATGCTCAATATTATTATTACTTAAGTTAATAAATATTTTATCAATTAACGCTTCAAAAAAAAATTAAAGAATGGAAAAGATAGTAATTTATTGAAGAGTTTTAAAATTGCATAAAATATGCATGAGATTAAAAATATAACAAATTAATTTAAAAGAGAAGGCAAGTAAATTTAAATAAAAAATATTTAAAATTGCATAAAGTGTGCATGAAGTTTCAAAAAAGATAATGGAGAGTTAAAAAAGTTGTGAGCAAGAAGTCCTCTATGTGATCGCACAATTAGTGCCCCAAATTTAGGAGAGAACTCCTTATCAACAATTAAGGGTTCATTTTCAAGGTACCGGGAATTTTGGAGAAGGAATTTTCAAAGGGAAGGTTTTGAGAGAAGAAATTTTTCTCACAAATCTTTTGGGTGTTTGCGATTTTAGCATTAGAATTAGGTAGATTCTTGTGTTTTGAATCACCCAGTCAATTATGTTATTTAAATATTACTATCTTTTTTGTGACTGTGAATTGTTTGTTCAAATTCCCTTGTGATGAATATTTCAATATTATATTTTAGAATTACTAGAATGCATATAGGTTTCTTTTGTATACAAGAAGATTAAAATATCTTTAAAATCCTCATTCAGTAGATTTAAATTTTGACAATTATACTAAGAAGGGGTTTTGAAAGAAATAGAAGTTTTATATTGAAAATTTGATTAGATTACCATAATTTTCCTATCAGAATGTTTGATAGAAATTCTATATATATATATATATATATATTTAAAAATTTGATTTGGGGAGGGGGTTTGTTTCATTTAATATAAAACAATTTATTTATTTTTAAAGTATTATAAAAAAATTAATATAAAAAAAGATGGGAGGTGGATTTTACCCCACCCTTCCCCCCTTTTTCCTACCTCCCGATGGCACCTATTACTATTGCGCTAACCACAGTACAAACTGTAGCAGTAGCAGCAGTACTTGATATTGCTACTGTGGCCGAAAGCTTCCTTAAAAGGTCACATGGCTTTAAAAAAAATAAACACTTACTTTTTTCTAATAAATTTTTTATTTTTATTAATAAGTTTGTTATTAATTATTAATTTAATTATTAATAAATTTTTTAATATATTTAAATTTAGTTAATTTTAATTAATGAATTTATTAATAAATTTGTTAATTATTATTAATTAATAAGATATTAGTTTAATTTTTTATTTTCATAATTATTAATTAATTTAATTAAAATTAGTTTAATTAAGTTTATTTAATAATGAATATTTTTTAAATGAAGTTATAAATTTATTATTATTATTATTGGTTTTAATAAAGCTGTAATTATTTTATTTAAAATTCAATAATTATTATTTTAATAATTTAAATAATTTTTTTTTTTTTTGGCAAAAGTGCACGAACCACTGGATATATTTTATATATTAAGTAAAAACTGGTTTAAGAGCTCAACTGGAAAAGAACCAAAAAGAAAACCTAGCATCATCGCAATGTTTACAATTGACTTAACATTGATACTTACAATCCAGTTGTATCGATGAACAACTAATCAAACTTCAATTTTTTTGGAGTTTTACAAAGTTTTATCACATAATAGGCATGATGGACTCAAAATTAGTCAAAACAAGAATTTCAACATCCTATAAAATATGCCAAAAGTGAGGAGAAAAAATCCTAGCAAGACAGAAAGATACCACTATATTATCTTTCATCCATATCCTCACTGGGAGTAGCCATTACAAAGAAGTCCCGTCCCAATTCTGGACATGATGTAGGGGCAACATCCCAACCTGAGCTCTGGCCCTCAGAAACAACAACATCCCATCCCAAACTTGGGCCCTCAGCAACAACATCTAAGGTGCTAGTAGAGAAACTTGTGGATGAAGGCACGTCCCAACCACTAGGTATAGTGACATCTGGATGCAGAGGTCGAGTAGTTTCTGTTGAGACAAGGTGATCGAGACCATGTTCTTTGAAGGTCGAGAATGACTAAGAGCCAAGTTCACTGATCGAATGAGTAGGGGTGGTCGAAGGTGTCTTCACTTGAGCATCTTTTTCTCATGCATCAGAAATTAGAATCGCTAAAATGTCAATCAAAGAAAAATTAATTTTCTTCACCTCCTTAGTCAACTGGAAACCCAGAGAACAAGCTATGAATTGTAGGGCCTTGAGTAGGAATTGAGTGTTGTACTTCTCAAAGGTTTTATGCATCGCTTCAAAGGTCATCATGGTTGGTCAACAAGTCATAATTCTACATCGCACATTTCAATTTATTCTCTGCCTAGAATTATGGCTGAACCACCTTGATGGCAATAATTTCCAGTCTCGACAAAGATTGAAGAAGGTCCATGGCATTGGAGAGAAAGATGGAGACCAAGGTTGAAGGAAATAAAACATTCCTTTCAAATACAAAGAAAAGATCCACCCCAATTATGGTTTGAATCCCACGCCAGATGTTATATGAGTGTATAATAAACATATTATCCAGAGTTGCATCCTCCAAAGGATGAGAAATTGCATCTTCATCCAATGCCAGCTGAAGCCTGATTCTAAAATTTTTTGGCAAGATGTTGTGATGGAATTGATGGCAAGAATCACATTTCACACATACATCTTGTGGGGACGACATGTTGAAAGCAATTTGAGTGGAAAACACAACAAGTTGGATAAATATGTTAGATTGAAATACATTCTACATCTTAAATTAAGACCCTCAACATATGCACACATGAAATGGAGTACCTACACTCGTGTGTAATAAATAGAGTACCATTAAATCATAAATTAGTTGCAAATTGAGAAGGGCAAAGTACAAATCTAACATGCCCAAAATTGAAGATTGAGCAATTTGATCTGTAGCCATGTATGTTGAAATTAATTTTACCAAGTGAAAAGTTCCACATGACCAAACTAAAACAAAATTGTACTCAATTAGAGTCAGCCTTCTGTTTAATGATAAAGATTTATCATGATTTTGCCTTAATCTTGCACGTGAGAGACTAATTTATGAAAGCTTCAATAAATGTTCAATGCCCAATTTGGATAGTGCACAGTGACCATGGAGTGATTTCAGACTGTCCACTATGGCATACTCGGCACATATGATGATATGGTTTTCTTGGCATCATCCACAATTTAGCACATGAAACACACTCAGCACCTAGAACACATTCAGCACCTAAATCCTCTCAGCACACTCAGCACAAGAAACATACTCGGCACCTTAAACAACTCAGTAGAAATGAAAATTCTAACTCGACATCAGTAGTAGCTCAACACATGAAGTGTGTTATCTTACTCAGCTGGCTCGGCTCATGCATTATACATGACACATGAAGTATGTTAACCAACTCAGCACATGCCATGTGGTGGTCAGCACCTAAGGTCATTGGCTTAGTAGGTGTCAATAATGACTTGACATATGAAATAATGTCCACTATAGCATACTTAGAACATATGATGTTTTGGTTTGCTCATCATCATCCACAATTCAACACATGAACAACACTTAGCGTCTGAAACACACTCAACACCTGAAGTAGCTCTACACACTCGACACCTAAGGTCATTGGCTTATTAGGTGTCAAAAATGACTCAGCATATGAAATAATGTCCATTATAGCATACTCGGCACATTAGACATTCTATTTTGTATGGCATCATCCACAATTTGGCACATGAAAAACACTAGGCATATGAAACACACTCGGCACCTGAAGCAGCCTTGCACACTTGGCATGTGAAGCATGCTAGGCATCTGAAGCAACTCAGCACACATAGGAATTTCTCAGCACACATATAGACTACTCAGCCCCTTAAGACCTTGTCAAACCCGATAATAGCTATGTCAAAGTGCATATTGATCACTCACACATGAAACACACTTGGCGCCTCACATATAAGAATTACTCGACACATAAAGGCCACTCAACCCTTGAAGTCCCCACCATGCCCAGCATGACTCAGCACATAATGAGTGCATGGCTCCTATAGTCTCTCAACACCAAAAGGGAAAATAGCTTAGTACAAACTCCTCTTCTAAAGGTCTACAACCATTAGTTCCTACAAATCTTTATGGTGCTCCATGATTGTAGAAGGGTTTAGTGTAGAAATTGCAATCCCATTGCATCCTAAATTGGAAAGGTAATCTACCATTTTGTTGCCCTCTCTGTATGTGTGTGAAACTCTGATCTCCTAAAATTGATCAATAATGTTCCAAATTTGGTGGAGCACATATTTGAGTTTCTAGTAAGATGATTGTCTCTTAATGCGAGCAGAGATTATAACTTGAGAATCACCTTTAATCTGTACTTGTTTGAAGTTCCCTTTCTTCACTAGCATTAGTCCTCACAACAATGACTAAGCCTCAGCCATATTGTTAGTTCCTATAGGAAGGGGAGCCATTGTGATTGCCAGGACTTTACCAGTACAATCTCTAATGCATTCTCCCAATCCTAATTGTCTTGGATTACCTCTAGATGCTCCATCAAAGTTGAGTTTGACAAAGCCAAGCGAAGGGGGTTGCCATTTAACTATAGACCTATTAGTATGAATTTACAACTTTGAAGAAGTGCCAGTGCCAAATGGGATGAAAAATTATTTCCATTCCCGAATGATACTTCCATCCCAAGAAGTGATAGCTAGGTTAAATCTGCATCTACTGACACTTGCATTAGTAACTTCTTATATCAATTTTTCAATGATTTGGAGCACTTTCTCTAAAGGTGATACTTCTTTTCTAAATATCCTCTTATTTCTTTCCCACCAGATAGCCCAAATAACTAGAGCAGGTGTACATTTCCAGATTTCTGTAAATAGGGCATTGGGGTAAAGAGTTGGCCAAGCCTGAAAAATGTCCTAGATATTATTTTGTAGTGGGGGGTAGTAAATTAATTTGTTTAAAAAAAACATCCACCATTGGTATGCAAACTAACATCTTGCAAATAGGTGGTCAATTGATTCATCTTCCTCTCCACATAAAACACATTTGAAAGGAGAGGAAATATTCATCCTAGTTGAATTGCTAGCCACACAAAGCACCTAGCCTTGGGAAGAACTATTTATTCCAGCAGAACATGAATGCGCAAGATGATGGTTTTGCCAACTCAATTTGTTGAAGAAGTTTGTAACCTTCCTTGATTGAGTAGTTACCATTTTTGGCCGAGATCCACATTAGTCGATCCTCATCCATTGATAAAAAAGCTTGTCTATCTAAAAAGATAGATTTAAGTTGTTGTTTATGTTGGGGATCTAAATGGAGTTGATCTAGATCTTTCCATATACTTTCCTTGAGAAGATGTAAACTACATACATATAATGAATAGCAAGGTTACCCCATTGTGCTTCTGTAATTGAGATGATGTTTTGTATGTTTGGCATTGTATTTAATGGTGGGTGGCCATTCCATGAATCACCCTAGAAATTAATCTTATCCCTGCATTTTAATTCCCATGAAATGTAGTTAAGCACAATATCTCTAGATGCAATCATGAAATCCCAAATGACTGATCCCCTAAGGGGATTCAACATAGAAAATATTCTATGTGGCTCAATTTTATCTAGATATTTCTATTGCATAATTTGACACCAAACTGATTGTGGTTTAGTATACATCTTCCAAACTAGCTTACCTCCAAATGCTTTGTTCCTAGTTGTCAAATCATGGATACCCGCACCACCTAGAGTTGGATGAATTGCCATATTTTGGAAAGAGATAAGTGGAAGTTTTTTTTCATTAGTCAAATTTCCCAACCATAGAAATCCCTTAATGAGACTTTGAATTTGTGAAACAACAGAAGATGGTGCTTGCATGATAGCCATATAATAATTAGGTATTGCAGAAAGGACTAACTTAATAAGCAATATTCTGCCAGATAGTGACAGTCATCTAACTTTCCATGAAGCAATTTGCTCTTAATTCTTTGATATACCCCATCCCAAAAAACTTTCTTGTTTGAACCAATAAAGAAAGGAATCCCAAGATAAGTGGAGGGTAGAAAATCCTTAGTAAACCCCAAGATATGTACAATCTTGTCTGAGATAATCATGTTTGTATAAAATAAGATTTTTGACTTTTGAGGATTAATTTTCTACCCTAAGGCTTCTGAATACAATAAGAGAATTTTCTTAATCTGTTTAGCCTCAGATACTGATGAGGCACCAAATAGTAGTGTGTCATCAACAAATAAAGAGTGTGTGACTGAGATTGTTCTACCTTCTATTTTTGCTCCTTTCCACTTATCAGATAGATGAAGACGCTTGATGTTCCTACTAAGGGCTTCAGACATGATGATGAATAAAGTCAGAGAAAAAGGGTCACCCTGTCGGAGACCTTGTGTGGAGGAAAAGAAACTAAATGTTGCTCCATTGATAATGATTGAGAACCAGGCCCCCAAGATGCAAGCTTTAATCCACTTACACCATTTCTTGTCAAAGCCCATTTTTTGAAGGACTTGAAAAAGGAAGTTCCAGTAAACTCTGTCATAGGCCTTTTGCATGTCTAACTTGATGACAAAATTAGAAGATTGACTATTCTTGATGGAATGGAGTACTTCATGAGCTACCATTGCAACCTCCATTATTTCTCTACCAGGAATAAAGCCACCTTTCTCAGGAGAAATTATAGATGGAATAATTTTTTGAAGACGTAGATAGATGGATTTAGTAATAATTTTATAAGTCAGGTTACAGAGTGAAATTGGATGAAAGTAGGCAAAAGTTTTGGGCTTTGTAGTGTTTGGAATAATTGCAATATTTGCAGAGTTCAAATATTTTGAGATAGATTTGAACTTTCTGGATTCCTCCATAACTGCTAGAAGGTCCCATCCAATAAAATCCCAACAGCTCTGGAAGAAAAGTGTGGTGAAGCCATTTGGACCCGGGGCTTTGTCAAGAGGGAAGGAGAAAACAACCTCTCAAATTTCTTGAATGGAAAAAGGGGCCAAGAGAATGGAGTTCTCCGTAGGGGAAATCATAGTAGGTATATGTTGGATGAAGTCCTCTACTTGAGAAGATGAAGGTGAGGGAAGTTCAACTGGTGCAAGAAGATTCTTAAAGAACTTAACACCTTCATCTCTAATTTGGTGAGGGTTGGTTAGAATATTACCTATTTTAGCCTCACAGATTTGAAAAATTGATTTAGCTACCCATTTTTGTTGGGCATAAGCATGGAAAAATTTTGTGTTTCTATCTCCTTATTGTAGCCAAACTTCCCTAGACTTTTGTCTCCAGTAATCTTCCTCCCTCTTACAGAATTCCTCCCATTCAATCTATAACTCTTTTTACTTAGCATATGTGTCTTTGTCCATCCCAAACTTGATAATGGAGCAATGAATCTCCTCTAATTGTAGCTTAACAATCTCTTTCTATTTGAAGACATTTTTAAAAATGTGTGCGTTCTAGGTTTTGATCTATTCCTTGATATATTTCAATTTACTAGCAAATTGGTGCATTCTAGATCCTAGAGCAAAGGGGGCATTGATCCACCATTATTTTAAAAGTGGGAGAAAATGTGGGTGGTGCAAACACATACTTTCAAATTTAAAATATGACTTATGTTGGTTTTGGTTGATAGGTGTAGCTTAATCAATGTCAATGGAGATTAGAAAGTGATCAGAATCTGGAGCAGACAAAATCTCTACTTGGAAGCAAAAATTACCTAATTTCTAGTCATGAGATAGCAAAAATCTATCCAATCTGACTACAATCTAAGCAAAACCTGATCTCCTATTTGTCCATGTAAACTTTCCATTAGATGGTCAAATATCCATCAAATTATTATTCTCAACAAATTGAGAAAAGTCCTGAATGGTTTTAATGGGTGGGAAAATACCACCAACTTTCTCATTTTGATTCAAGATCGCATTAAAATCACCCCCAAGGATGACTTGATGGGAATTTTGAGATTGAATCAACATTGCTATGTGATCCCATATTTTCAACTTTTCTTGAGTAGAGTAAGGTCCATACACATTAAACAAAGTAAAAGAGACATCAAAGTCAATTACCTGCAACATATGCCAATTAGCTTGTTGTTGAATAAGATGGCCCTGAATTGTTAATGGATTCCAAAGAATGGCAAGACCCCCAGAAGCACCCATACTAGGTGAATGCATTGAGGACCACTTTGGCCATTTGGCTAGGGATTTCTAAAATGTTTCTTGTGATAATTTTGTCTCTTGCAGAAACACAATATCAGCTTTTGAGGATTCTAGAAACTTTTGAACCCTACCTCTCTTGTCAGAGGCATTTATGCCTCTAACATTCCATGATACAATTTTCATTACTAACAAGGACAACAGGTTGTTCTCCTCATCATTATCTTGTTGACAATAAAGTTGTCATCTAGTGTGGTCTGGATACCTGAAGTGATCTCAGTTCTAGTTTTAGAACCCTTTGGACATCCTCTAGATTTGGGTGTCTTAGAAACATAAGGGTGGAGAGAGGGAGACTAAAAAATGGAGAAAGTGTTTTGAGAATCAAAAATTGACAAGTTAGCTTGTAGCCTGGATTCAAGTTGTTCTTTGAAAACCTTGGACTCTATCAAATTGTCCTCTTGATGTTGAACCTCCAGCTGATCAGCCACCTGTGGAGGATTGGAGTCCACCATAATGTTTGGGATGTTTTGAGAGTTAAGATCAAATTGGTCCTTATCAAACTCAGGTTCCTTTGAATTAGTCATGTTAAGATGTGAATTTGAGTTATCTACAACATGATGAAAAATACTCTTCTCAAGACCAAGTGGATCCAAATCACAGCATGCCTCTAGCATCGAATCAAGTTTAGCCACTTGATTTGGATTTTTGAAATCATTAGTGGCCATGCAATAGGATACTTTTTTTTTCTTTATCTGACTATTCCAATATTGAAATTCTTTGAGTAATACAACAAGATCATTATTTTCCTTATTAGCAATATTGAGTTCTTCTTCCTGTGCAATACCAAATACTATATTGTTAGCAATTGTGGAGGCAATCTAATCTAATCTATAATCTGAAGAGTTTTCCAGTCAGCATAGTGATTTTTTACAGGATCCTTATCTTTGAAGCATACTAGTGGAAAATTTTGAAGATGGATGGCCATCATGGGAGTCTTTTGATTTAGCTAGCAAAATTTGAATGTATGGTAAAACCACTGTAAGATTGATGACAATTTGTATGCAACAAAAAAATCCAAGCACTGATTGCCTAATGCAGTGAAGCTACACTGGACAGGTTCCAACGGGGCTGCCAAATCATAATTTGAGTCTAAATGGGCATTGTGGGCACATAAGTTAGGGTTTGTGATGTAATCCAGACATATATCCTAGACCTCATTGGGTGAATCTGGACATTGAGTATTGAAGTGGCCAAGTTTGTCTTGAAACTTTTGAACTATTTACTCATTTTGAATTATGATTGATTGATCCCATGAACCCCACTGAGAATTAATGACCAATTGAGTTGGGAGGGGTTGCCTCATATCTAGTAGTAGGTAGACTCTAGGGTCCAAATGTGGTTGGTCATATGGAATAAGGTGATGTGTAAGGAAAATACCCAGTTTGTTTGCAAGGATTTCAATGATCTGAGGATCCTTATACTCCAGAGGTAAAGAGGGAAAGGCTATCCAATGTGGCAGAAAAGGGATCTAAAGAGATTGTGGTTTGAAGTTTGGAATCCAAATCAAGGTGAATAAACCAGAACCACAACGAAACCAGCCTTTCTGTTTATGTACCGAATCTCTAGCAGCTTTTGTTTCAAAGATGGCTATAAAACATTTTGATTCATAATCAATATAAAAGATATCCTTTAATTTTGGCCAAGACACAAGAGCCCAATTTTTAATAGTCATAAAAGAGAGAGAACTGGATGAAAATTTACCAATTAGAGTTGTTTGTTGAAGTAGCCCAATGGAGTTTTGAAGCATATGACTAGGAAGTGTGATCATCAGCCTAATACTCGCCTATGTGTCTTTTGAGTTGGATTCAGCCACCACCACTTGCCTTTTTTCCATATTTTTTGTTTCTTGGCTGGTATAAATTGGGCTCTAGGGGGATCCTGCATCTAACTATGAGGCAAATCAACATTAGGTTCCTGAGCCGAGTCCTTGTCTTGAGCTAAATCAAGTCATGAGAGAAGATTAGGATCTGAAGGAAACCCTTGACAAACATCACAGACCAGTTGTTTACGAAGAGATCCAGTCCTTTGGTTTTTCTTTGGAAACTTATTGGCCATATTCTCATTTCATGAAGGTTGAAGCTAAGGTCATTTTGTTGACTGCTTGGAGGCCTTGTTCTTAGATCGGATCGACATTGGTTTTGAAACTTGCTTGTTCTTGGAACCATCTAGCGCTGATTGTTGTTGTTGTCATTTTAAGGCCTACATTGAGGTTTCTCCCTTTTCAAAGCTCAATCCATGACCCAAACATAATTTGTCCCCCGAATCTAGCTAAGGGGCATCATGAATCCAAGGGTTCACAAAAAAAGGTTTAGCTGGCTGAACCACTGCCCTCCCTCGGAATATTGATTTATCACCAAAGAATAGATGGGTTTCTCAAAAAATGAAAATGTTGAAACTGCAAAGAATCATGCTCCTTTGTTGCCTATTGTACAATAGGTTTTGAAGAGAAAATGGTGGAAAGGGCATCCCAATACGAAACCCTAGGTTGATTTTTCCTTTTAGAGCTCGGTTGAGGACCTCGGCATGTCAGTATGTCTGAATCTTTTCTTATATAGGCTCTACCTGTGCCTGAGATTCTCTCTCCTATCCTTGCACCTTCACTAGCACATGCCCTTGCACCTGAGCCTATAACCACATGCGCCATCACCTACACTTGCTCAAATTATTTTGGAATAATTGACTTATAATCAAATCGGGGTAATTGTACATTTATTCAAATATAAGATTGGGTTAATTGTAAGGGTAATACTATGATTCTAATCTACTTGAAAAATTACATTGAACAAAAATTGAAACCTTAATGTTAACCAGCTATATGTTTTCAAATCAAACCAAACTATGAAACTACATTGTTTTGTATGTTGTCTTTGTTTTGGGTTTGGGTTGACTAGAGTGTTGACCAGCTTTAAGATGTCTACGAAAGGCTTAGGAGTTCTGTGATTGTGGTATTATGTTGATTTGATCTTGGTCCTTTCAGCCTAACCATGGTAATGTTTTGGTATGCTCTATGATGAGTTTGATTATATTGTTCATTATTGCTTTCAGTGTCCTTGTGGGATAATGAGAGGGATGTTATGACATATTTGACTTAACCTTTTTGAGTTTTGATTAGTATTTCTGGGATGTTTTCCAATTGCTCATAGAGAACTAATGTGTTATCGTGAATTATCTTTTGATGCTTTCCAGTCACTTGTAGAGGACTAAGGTGATATACTATGATTCTTTGATTTGTACTTTTATGAGCCTAGGGTAGGTAATCTATATGTTAAGTTGGGGAGTAGCTTGCAATGGAGGTCAGGGCCTAAAGTGGCTACCAAGGTAACCAATTGTAAGTAGTTTAATAAGTAATAAAATTTCATTAAATGGGTTCTAAATGAATTAATAAGATATTGGTACTATAAAAAGTCACTAAGGGGCTGGAGGATTAAAAGAATAGCCACGTAACCTTAGAGTTGACTTTTTAGTATGCCTTGTCAATACAAAAAGATACTAGTGCCGCATAGAGTCACTAGGGGGGCGGAGGATTAAAAGACTAGCCGAGGGGGGTGGAGGATTAAAGGACTAGTCAAGTAACCCTAGAGTTGGTTCGTGCGATGACACTTGCCAACTAGTAGTATAGATTTCCTACGTGTCTTTGTTTACCTCTGGGTCTAGATGATAAATTATCTTGGAACCTTTGAGTTAGATTACTTTTAGGGTTTCCTTGACATAGATAGTACTTTTGATTTTTGGATTGATATCCTGTTTGGGACTTGAGACTATCTCCTCAACATGGTGGGAGTGGGCCTTTTTGGGTTACCACACGGTCAAGTGGTCATGATTTTTTACTGTTACCATTGAGACCCATCTATTAATGTCATGGTTACAGTTCTTTTTTTGTTTTTCCTTTCATTCTATCTTTGTGTATTATGATGGATGGATCTATCATTATGATGGATGGTTATATCTTTATGGTGGATGATCTTTACTTGTATTATACTTTGTTTCATGGATCCAAAAAGGATGATGTAACCTATTTTAAATGCGTATTCATTCAGCCTTTCATACCCTATGACATTTATAGTAGATGATTGTGCATTCCAAATTTTATTGCCAAGTGGCATTCGAAACAAATATATATTATTTAAATGAACTTGGACTTGTAATTATTCTTTCATGTGGATGTGGTAGTTTTATTTTTATTTTTGGTATTCATGTGGATGTGGTATTTATTAGACTTAGTATTAATTAAATTTAAATGTGACTCAATGTCTTCGGATCTTGAAGGAATGTAATCTGTTATGTTGCTTATGTATGATTGTATTTTATTGCTTTTGCTACTTTATGTTTGATGTGTATGTTATTATTTCTTTTTTAAAAATGTTTGGAAAACTTAGTAAAATTTTTGATTAATTCTTTTGGATCCCTTGGTAGGACATTACAGTAGTACTCAAAATTCCTTGCTAGACCCTTTTTCCATGAGATACATTAAAAAGATATGTTAGAGATGTGCCTCACCCATGCCTTGAGTGCTTGTATAGACTAAGGATAAGAATGCAATGATACCTAGTGAGAGCTATGACTAGTTTATCCTCATCTTTGTGAGAGGGTACTCAGGTTCCTCATGGATCACTCTAAGGATCTAGGGTCCAGAGGGACCGGTCTAGGATAACTCAACACTTGAGGGTTTGGGGTCTAGCAAGAGAGAGACCAGTCCAAGTAGTTTAGCCATGTGATGAAACTCCCTAGTATGTAGTCTAAGTCTCCTCCATAGATTTTGAATTTGCCTTTGTTGGTTTTTTATTGTAGGTGATTTAATTTTATTACTAACATTTGGTGATCTATTGGTTATTGCGCTTTTGAGATGTGGATTTTGACTTGAAGTGGATATTTTCATTCACTATATCTCTTGATTTTGAGACTTTATTTTGTACTTGGTATTTTTTTTGGAATTTTTATGAGGTGTTGGATTGGTTGATCATCTTTTCAAGTTTGGTTACCTTTTTTTAATCAATAGTTTGTTACCCTTGAGGTATATTTGGCTACCAGGATTCCTTTCCTAGGATTGTTTTATGGCTTGATTAGTTGTATGTGGATTATTTATTATCTTCTTTGCATGGTGGGAGTGGAATCCTGACTAGGTGACCACCCGATTGGGAGGTAGTGACTTCTTACCATTTAGATTCCCCTCAAATTGACAAATGTGGGATGCTAATTGCTGCAGTTGTACCATTATCATTCTTATTCTTATCTTGGAGACTTATACTCTATTGATGTATATATATGAACATGTATCTTGTGTTTTGATGTACTCATATCTATTCTTGCATACCCTATGACATGTGCAATGGATGTTATTAATTAGATGTATTTCATTGTATTAGTTGAATGTATGCATTTTCTTATGAGATGATGTATCTATTATTTCTTTATGATCATAAACATTGTACTTGCAACTTAAACTTATTAATAAGACTTTCTTACATGTGACTAAACGTGAAGGAACCCGTGAAGAATTAAATGTGTATAGTATTTTCATATGTGTAGTTGATGTGTGAGTATATGACTTCCACATTGTTACCTTGATATTGTTTTAACTTTTTTATAAAATAGCTCAATAAATTTTGTAACATGTTAGGTTTATTTATCTTGGGTTCCCGAGCAGGGTGTTATATCTAATATTGGAGCTCGAGCTTCAACATTGCAAATTTTGTGCATAATGTATAACACCAGTTAAAAATTAGTTAAAACTTGCAACAAGATTATATAAAAAATGTTTATCAATATGAAACTTAGGCGACACAATTGAACAATAGATTTGGAAATAGTAGAACATTTGAACCTAGAACTTGGAAACTCATAACATCTATGTTCTAGATTCCTTATTTATGTCTATCTGTGTACCCTTATGTTTTTGATGGATTATGAGATGTCATTTTTGTGTTTGGGTGATTGTGGTAGAGATGATTTCTAAGACCATGTCTATTTCAGCATTTTCTACAATAATGAATGTTGGATCAATATGGTTTTTGATTTATTCTTAAACCTGAATCATATTACTCTTAGGGACTAGAAATGTATATTAGTCAACCTATTTGTATTATTTTCTTAAATGATCCATTTTGTATAGCATTGTGGATAGAACATTTTGACTTTTGGTTACGCTAGTCATAGCAATTTGTTTCCATGAGTAAGCCTAATTCTAGGAAGGTAGATGTAGTGCTCACCCACAATTTATCTTTCTATTATGTGTCAAATTCTTTTAGGCATATTTTCATGCATGTATTTATTTCAAAGATATTTGGTATGATATTATTTCATGACTTGGATTATATATCTATGATGATTACTTAGTTGATTACATTTCATATATTATTTGATGAAAAAAAAATCTTATAATTTCTTTAGTATCGATGATGCTTAATTACTCTTAGTAGGTAAATGTGACTATTCTCATGACAATTTTATATGATATGTCTCTAAATGATGATTGTTTTACTTTCATGATGATGAGTACTTACATCCAAATATGCAATGACTTGTACTTGTGCTTTATTGTCGTACTTACCCCATAATTGCATGTGTATTGTGTGCTTGTCCATTTTACTTTTCCATTTGACGTGTCTAATGTGGTATATATATATATATATATATACATATATATATATATATACATATATGTATATATATGTATATGTATATGTATATATATGTATATATATATATGTATATATATATGTATATATATATATATGTATACATATATATGTATATATGTATATATGTATACATATATATGTATATATATATGTATACATATATATATATATACGTGTATATATATATGTATATATATCTATATATATATACGTATATATATATATTGACGTGTCTAATGTGATATATATATATATATATATATATATACATGCTCGTTTTTATGCAAGTTGAAGGTAACAGACATCAACTTCCCTAAATCATCAACATGAGTGTGCCCTATCACAATAACTCAATGGTAAGAGTGGAAAGATAATGATCAAATCCAATCCTAGCCATAGCCTAAATACTTGTACTTAGAATAAGGACTTGTATCTGATTGTCTTCATCTTTCTTTGCATATGTTTTTGACTTTCACTTTGATTAGTTTTGCTTATGGATTTTATTTGGCTTTGACTTTGTGAGTTGACTTGGTAAAATACTTATTTATGATTTTTGGATTAAGCATATGATATTTGAATTATTAAATATCATTTGATTTAAAAGGGAAAATATTAAATAAGATGATGTTTAATTTATTGGAATTATTTAGATATATGTTGTAATTTAAAATTCTAAATTAGAAAATTAAATTAAAAGAATTTAAATATTAAATATTATTTTACTATAAATATTTAATTGATATTGATTAAATTAGGGTTGCATTTAAATAATGAACTTTAATTATCTTTATTGATTAATAAAATAAAGATTGTGTTTAATGTGCTTGCCTTAAATAATAAAGTGGGATAAATAAAATAATAGAATACTTTAATTTAAAGGTGAGTTAAATATGCATGGAAGGATTAATTAAATAAAGTAATTTGGATTTAAGGCTTTTTGGAGACATAAACCCTAAGGAGAAGTTAGGGCTATATATTAAAGGATTTCAGTTCATTATTTAGACATAGGTTTTGGGGAGAAATTTTTTGGAATCGAAGCAGAGAATTATTGAAAAGCTTTGAGGGTTTGAAATCACAAGGGTTTCACCAGATTGTCAGGTTGTTAGCATCATATTAAGGTAAGGTTTGAAACCCATAGTAGAATCTGCTTGGAAATTATCTATATTCTCCATGTCTGCTTCGTTGTTTATGAATCAAATCATTATTCTAATTGAATTGAAATCGGCTCAATGGAATTTATTATTAAACAAAGTTAATTATTTAATGAAATGATTTCAACTAGGGTTTGTTTGAGCAAGAATTCAAACAGGAAAACTTGACCCAAAAAAGCCTTGTAGATGTTATCAAATAGATATCTTTCATATGTAACTATCTTATAAAACAATCTATGATCAAAACCTCTGCAGTACGAATCATGAAACTATTATAAACTATTTTTGGCTAGCTAAAAAAAGTTCATCTATCACAATGATGATATAAATCCAGTATATATATATTTGTACATTTCATATATATTAAATGTACTAAAAAATTAATATAATTAATTAATTTTTTTGGAGGGATTTTATGCCCCCCTCCCCCCCCTCCTCATCCCATCCCATCTAACTTGAATGTTTCCAAGTAGTGTTTGACTATTGTAGCAGACTATGACTGCTTGTAGTAGCGCGCGGCTATAAGATAGTTGCCTTTCCTATTAGGAGGGTAACAAGGAACCCTTTTGGACCATGACCCATGTGAGCCCCACCCCAATTGGAGTTTATTAAAATAATTGTTTTTAAAATTATTAAACATACATATATATTAATTTTAAAAATTAATAATTCAAAACTTATTTATTAAAATTTTGATGTTTGTAATAATTGTAATATTATGTCAGCCACTATGAAAGGATGGAACACATCAAAAGCATTATAAAGTACACGAATATATTTGTAAAGGAAGGTATGACTTCCTAAATCTTTCTTGAAAGGGGAAATAAACATTGTAAGGAAGGGAATGCCCTTCCAAGTCCTTTGATTAGAATTAAAGGCAAATGTATCTTATTACATATAGGACATTATAGATGTATTGGGTAAGATTGGGGGTTTTCTTCCCCATTCTTTTTTCCCAATCCTTACACTTTGAATGGGTAAAAAATAAAATTGTGTTTTGTAATTATTTTCTAATATATATAATATACATGGAAATATGCCTTTTACCAATCCAAAAAAATAAAAAATAAAAATTATAATTTATTTAGTTTTAATTTATACTAAATAATGGAATTTATTTATTTTAGAATTTATCAATTTGTGAATTATTTATTGTTTCATTTAAAATTTGGAAATAGTAGATAGACTCAAATAAATGTGTTGTTATTCCCTGCCTTAAGGCAAGAGACTATAGTTTTCAATGGACATTTGAGCATTAGTTTATTCTCCAGAATAGTGTAAAATCTATTAATCCTATAGTCTTATACAATATTTCTGGTAAAGTGATTTTTTATTCAACTAATTCTCAATTTCTCATTGGTTATCTCATTTTTATCTAGTAGTCTTTTCTATTTTTCTAGAAAAAATAGTAACATTTCATCATTCTTCTCATTCTCAACATGTGTCTTCCAGATATCAATGTGTCTTCTGCATGCAACAAGATGGTTTGCAAAAGTAACAAATGTATAGACAAATGGCATAAAAGTTGAACTAAATAAGAATGATGAGTAAATAGCGGTGCAGAGCTGCAACTTGGAATTTACACTTTAGAAGAGATTCTTCAATTCTTTGGTCAGGTCTACATAAGAGGTCAAAAATCCACATTAGAGCATTTGTGCCACCTCTATGTTTGAACAAGCTTTATTTTTAAATGGTATACATTCAAGAAACTTCACTTAAAGAATTTGCTTCTTCTTCTTTTTTTGCTGAAATAGAAGTTAACATTGCGCTTGTTGAATATTTAAACATTATCAAATTTGGTTGTATCTATGAAAATTATTAGGAAGCAATCAAGAAGATCAAGATATTGATGGAAGACTCTAGCATGCATTGGATAGATTTGAAGAACCAAATAAATCAATCTTAATGTAGATGCACTTTGAAGGATTCTTGTTCATCTTGTAATACATGTGCCTCAGTAGTCAGCTCTATAAATTGGTGGCTCGATTTTAATTTGAAAGAAAATAAAGAAGATTTTAATTATTAATTTGACTCCCCTTTCTTTTTCCCTCTTTCTTTCATGTCCCCTTCTTTGATTTGGTTCTAAACTCGGGGGAGTCTCTTTTGTATGCAAATCATAGTCTCATTTCATACTTCTTATATTACATGTTTGCAATTCTACATGACAACACAAAATGTGGGCAAGGGATTCAATTTTATAACAATTAGTGGATGGAAGGTTTGTTCATTTTGTACAGCTAATATATAATATAAATTTTCAAATTTTGTTTATTTCTCAATAAAATTCAATGACTTACCATTTTTTTTAAAATTAAAAGTTTATGATTATGTATAATCATTTATGAAGTAAAGTTAGCACCTACCCAGGAACTCGCTATTCAAATCTAGCAAGAAGCTATTAAATTTGGAGCATCCTAAGAAAATGAAGAGCACATGTGGGATGTCCCTGTTTTGACATGTAATTCAAATAGGTATTATATATAAAGTAATACTAAAGGGATAATGAGAGGGATGTTATGACATATTTGACTTAACCTTTTTGAGTCTTCGATTAGTATTTTTGGGATGTTTTCCAATTGCTCATAGAGAACTAATGTGTTATTGTGAATTATCTTTTGATGCTTTCCAGTCACTTGTAGAGGACTAAAGTGATATACTATGATTCTTTGATTTGTACTTTTATGATCCTAGGGTAGGTAATCTATATGTTAAGTTGGGAAGTAGCTTGCAATGGAGGTCAGGGACTAAAGTGGTTGCCAGGGTAACCAATTGTAAGTAGTTTAATAAGTGATAAAATTTCATTAAATGGGTTTTAAATGAATTAATAAGATATTGGTACTATAAAAAGTCACTAAGGGGCTGGAGGATTAAAAGACTAGCCAAGTAACCTTAAAGTTGACTTTTTAGTATGCCTTGTCAGTACAAAAGGATACTAGTGCTGCATAGAGTCACTAGGGGGGTGGAGGATTAAAAGACTAGCTGAGGGTGACGGAGGATTAAAGGACTAGCCGGGTAACCCTAGAGTTGGTTCGTGCGATGACACTTGCCAACTAGTAGTATAGATTTCCTACGTGTCTTTGTTTACCTCTGGGTCTAGATGATAAATTATCTTGGAACCTTTGAGTTAGATTACTTTTAGGGTTTCCTTGACATAGATATTACTTTTGATTTTTAGATTGATATCCTGTTTGGAACTTGAGACTATCTCTCAACATGGTGGGAGTGGGCCATTTTGGGTTACCACACGATCAAGTGGTCGTGATTTTTTACTGTTACCATTGAGACCCATTTGTTAATGTCATGGTTGCAGTTCTTTGTTTATTTTTCCTTTCATTCTATCTTTGTGTATTATGATGGATGGATCTATCATTATGATGGATGGTTATATCTTTATGGTGGATGATCTTTACTTGTATTATACTTTGTTTCATGGATCCAAAAAGGATGATGTAACCTATTTTAAATGTATATTCTTTCAACCTTTCACACCCTATGACATTTACAGTAGATGATTGTGCATTCCAAATTTTATTGCCAAGTGGCATTCGAAACAAATATATATTATTTAAATGAACTTGGACTTGTAATTATTCTTTCATGTGGATGTGGTAGTTTTATTTTTATTTTTGGTATTCATGTGGATGTGGTATTTATTAGACTTAGTATTAATTAAATTTAAATGTGACTCAATGTCTTGGGATCCTGAAGGAATGTTATCTGTTATGTCACTTATGTATGATTGTATTTTATTGCTTTCACTACTTTATGTTTGATGTGTATGTTATTCTTCCTTTTTTTTAAATGTTTGGAAAACTTAGTAAAACTTTCGGTTAATTCTTTTGGATCCCTTGGTAGGACATTACAATAGTACTCAAAATTCTTGGCTAGACCCTTTTTCCATGAGATACATTAAAAAGATATGTTAGAGATGTGCCTCATCCATGCCTTGAGTGCTTTTATAGACTAAGGATAAGAATGCAATGATACCTAGTGAGAGCTATGACTAGTCTCTCCTCATCTTTGTGAGAGGGTACTCAGGTTCCTCATGGATCACTCTAAGGATCTAGGGTCCAGAGGGACTGGTCTAGGATAACTCAACACATGAGGGTTTGGGGTCTAGTGAGAGAGAGACCAGTCCAAGTAGTTTAGCCATGTGATGACACTCCCTAGTATGTAGTCTAAGTCTCCTCCATAGATTTTGAATTTTCCTTTGTTGGTTTTTTATTGTAGGTGATTTAATTTTATTACTGACATTTGGTGATCTATTGGTTATTGTGCTTTTGAGATGTGGATTTTGACTTGAAGTGGATATTTTCAATAACTATATCTCTTGATTTGGAGAGTTTATTTTGTACTTGGTATTTTTTTTGGAATTGTTATGAGGTGTTGGATTGGTTGATCATCTTTTCAAGTTTGGTTACCTTTTTTTAATCAATAGTTTGTTACCCTTGAGGTATATTTGGCTACCAGGATTCCTTTCCTAGGATTGTTTTATGGATTGATTAGTTGTATGTGGATTATTTATTATCTTCTTTGCATGGTGGAAGTGGAATCCTGACTAGGTGACCACCCGATTGGGAGGTAGTGACTTCTTACCATTTGGATTCCCCTCAAATTGACAAATGTGGGATGCTAATTGCTGCAGTTGTACCATTATCATTCTTATTCTTATCTTGGAGACTTATACTCTATTGATGTATATATATGAACATGTATCTTGTGTTTTGATGTACTCATATCTATTCTTGCATACCCTATGACATGTGCAATGGATGTTATTAATTAGATGCATTTCATTGTATTAGTTGAATGTATGCATTTTCTTATGAGATGATGTATCTATTATTTCTTTATGATCATAAACATTGTACTTGCAACTTAAACTTATTAATAAGACTTTCTTACATGTGACTCAACATGAAGGAACCCTTGAAGAATTACATGTGTATAGTATTTTCATATGGGTAGTTGATGTGTGAGTATATGACTTCCACATTGTTACCTTGATATTGTTTTAACTTTTTTATAAAATAGCTCAATAAATTTTGTAACATGTTAGGTTTATTTATCTTGGGTTCTTGAGCAGGGTGTTATATCTAGTATTGGAGTTCGAGCTTCAACATTGGAAACTTTGTGCATAATGTATAACACCAGTTAAAAATTAGTTAAAACTTGCAACAAGATTATATAAAAAATGTTTATCAATATGAAACTTAGGCAACACAATTGAACAATATATTTAGAAATAGCAGAACATTTGAACCTAGAACTTGGAAACTCATAACATCTATGTTCTAGATTCCTTATTTATGTCTATGTGTGTACCCTTATGTTTTTGATGGATTATGAGATGTCATTTTTGTGTTTGGGTGATTGTGGTAGAGATGGTTTCTAAGACCATGTCTATTTCAGAAT